>CAWUFW010004627.1:0-1498789 GCA_963921515.1 Calotriton arnoldi
TCACTCTCCTGGTCCGACCATGTGCCTCATTGTAGCGCATCTGGGCAGGTGTCACAGGGTTCCTGAGGGGTGTCAGCAACCACGGCATGTTGGGGTATCCCGAGTCACCTACGGACAGACAAGTGCACATCAGCTGACTTGGAAAAGTGGGCGGAATACTACAGATCAGATCACACACAATGGCACAAAGTCAGTACACACCGACAAGCCAGGCACGCTGGTTCTGCATCTGTGCCATCAACCTGGGGATGCGACTACTCCTCATCACAAAGGCATCGTGTGCTGAACCAGGGGAAACGGGCACACACGTGTGTGATGGTCATGTCTGCAAGACACACCACCAGTGCATTGACCGAGTGGTAGTGCTTGCGGTTCCTGTAGGCCTGCTCCTGGGCCTGTGGTGGTACCAAAGCCACATGTGTCCCATCAATGGAGCCAATGACATGCGGCATCCTCCCCAGGGCATAAAAGTCACTCTTCACGTCAGTGAGTCGTCGCAGTCTAGGGAAATAGATGTACCGGTTCAGGAAGAGCAACATTGCCGCCAAAACATCGCGGAGCACACGGCTGAACATGGTCTGTGACATCCCACCAGCAGACGCCACAGTATGTTAGAAGGTACCGGTGGCAAAGAAGTGTAGGGCTGCCATCACCTTCACCTTGGGGGTCAGCGCTGTAGGATACGGCCGGCCAGGCTGCAAATGTGGGGACAACTGCACTGCAAAATCCTCAATCAGCTGCCTGGTGAAGCGGTACCGTCGGATGCTGTCCCGTTCCACCATCGTTGCCAGGTCTGGGAATGGCCGATGGACAGCAGGAGCCCTGCAGTGCAGAGGAGAAGTAAGCAAGATCGTCAGTCACCCCACATATGCGGCATTGAACACACTCAAGATCCCAACATACATCATCATGAGGCACAACTACATGAAGTGTGCAGTACCGGAACGACATTTATGGTACATACATGGCCAACATCTGTCAACACGGTCCTACAGGTGGCATCAATTTGTCCCAGGTTGGCCCATTGGATATCATGATGCTGTGTCACAGTCACCCCCCAGTGACATGTGAGGACAGATGTGCCCCAGGCACCACAGCTCAACGACAGGCACATTCCCAGGGACCCTGTAATGCCACATGGACACTGGCATCACCTGGAGTATCATGTGTACACCACAACAAAACAAACATGACCCCCACAGGTAGTGGCCACACTTGCCATGGCAGGAGAGCCATGGACGTCTGTGACACACACGCACAACATCAGAGTCCATGCACACACAACGTGGATGTGGAGACTGTCTCCCATTGTGCACATGAAATCAGAGACATTGTAAACACTACATGCACAAAGACTGTGGAGGGCCATCACTATTGTGCCACTGGGACACCCTGGCTCAAACATACCGTCCCACATGGGACTCACGGGGTATGTGACATGACATACACAAACACCACTGTGAAATGTGACCATGGCACATGCACAGATATGAACAGTTGCACATCACAGTGGTCACGTACACGTAACACCCATGATCCTGTCCCCATGAACACGTGCACAGCCTGGGGGTGGCTGCCCACAGGTGACACCCACAGGACAACATGTACACCAACATACACACAATAGGAAATGCAGCCTTACATGCCTTATGATAAGGTTTGGACAGGCTGTCGTGATGTAGGTGTGCCCCTCACTCCCTGGGAGCCATCTGTGGCTGGCATATGTCCATCTGAGACAGGCATGCTGACATATGCCAGTCACATGTACAGTGATGCGTTGTACTGCAATGGACCGATCGGTGCCTCCGGCCGGCCCATTGCATTCAATGTGTGCGGGTACGCGTTGTACCCCTGTGCGCGTTGTACTGCAATGGACCGATCGGTGCCTCCGGCCGGCCCATTGCTTTCAATGTGTGCGGGTACGCGTTGTACCCCTGTGCGCGTTGTACTGCAATGGACCGATCGGTGCCTCCGGCCGGCCCATTGCATTCAATGTGTGCGGGTACGCGTTGTACCCCTGTGCGCGTTGTACTGCAATGGACCGATCGGTGCGCACCCATTGACAATGGGCTTGCCTGGCAACGGACGCGTTTTCGAATATTCGAGCGAGTCGGGTGCTGGAAAATCAGTTGGTCACCCACAACAATGTTGCAAAATCATGTATGTCATGAAGTTGAAATTTTGAAGGATGCTGTGGGCGTGTTTTGGTGCTGCTATTCCATGGATTGGCCATATTCAGAAGATGCAAACGACTTGGACCTATCACTTTGGACACAAGGGACAGTATCTGCCTCTCCAGCACATATATATTGCTGCATGTTCCCCTGAGAGCCCACTTGCCTGCACTACATGCTCCAGGACGACATCTGCCACTGCACTGCTGCTGTCTCTGCCCCTCTGGACCCTGCAATGGCACGTACTGTGGAGAGAGCCCCAGCCTTCAGCCTTGAAGAGAACCAGGCCCTGCTGGACAGCCTACTTCCACAGTACAGCAAGCTGTATGGGACACCAGGGGAGCAGGTGAGTGTTCTGTGCACTGCCTTTCTGAATGTGCATTTTGTCTGACTAGCAAGGCTGAGAGTCAGCACACCACTGGCTAGCAGGCTCACTGAGTAGTTGTCACCCCCATAGTGTGTAGTGACTTGCACTGGACAGGTATGGTGCAGTGACAGTGCTTCTGAACAGGGTTTTACTCCCCATGCTATGATACCATGTAGTGACTTCTGGAAAACTGTCCATGGGCAGCCGTGCACTGCCTGGGTACACCATGTGCCCCTGTGATTGCGACATGTATATGCAACTGTGTCATGCACGGATATGTTGCATGTGTAGTAATGTCCTTATCACTTTGTCATCCTGACAGGCTTCTGCCCATCGGAAGCATGAGATCTGGAAGGACATCGTCCGGGCTGTCCGGTCCGTGGGGGTCTACAAGCGCCGGATCCGCAACTGCCAAAAGAGGTGGCAGGACCTTCGGGGCTGGACCCGGAGGATTGCACGGGTCCAGCTGAAGCTGTCGCCTCCTCGCAGGAGGGGCAGAACACGGACCCTGACCCCCACATGCTCAGGATCCTGGCGGTGGTCTTTCCAGACCTGGATGGGCAGCTGAAGGCCAGAGAGCAGCAAGGAGGGGGTGAGTCAAAGACTGCACTGTGTTCTCTGTCTAACATGTTATGTGCCCTCCTCGGGCCAGGTTGAACTGCCACAGTACAGCAGTCATGTTGTCCAGGAGCCATGTCCTCTATTGTGCACTGCCCACTCCTCATCTGATACCCAGGTGTGGCCCTTACATGCAGGGAATTCTGTCACTTAGGACTGTGTCCTTGCAGTTTGCTTGACTCAAGGTGGAGACAGCATCTGTTTCCCTGACTCTGTGGTGGGCATCATGGGTGGGTCCATTGCTTACACAATGCCTGTATTCTGACATGTATTCAGCGTGTTACTTTGATCTGTGGTCCAATTGCTGAGCTGATCCACCACATGTGGCTGGGGTACCTGGCACACACCCATGCTGCGGGTGGGAACAATGTTTGGGCCCCAGGAGTATGTATATGACGTGTGTCACACATACTTAGCCAGCTGCCTACAGTCCAGGGCTCATCCCTCATTCATGTGGGGCTGGACAGTCATGCCTACTCCAGGCCATACAATACACTCTGTACTCCCACTCCCGTGTATCAGAGGACACATTGTGCACAGTGATTTGCCCCTCAGGTGTCTGCCTCTGTGTCAGTGTGCTGTGGATTAGTCGCCAGGACTGCTGTGGAGTTTCTTGGTAGGGGCTCAGCATGCCACTGGAGATGTGACCATAGGAGACGATACTTGTGTGACACATAGGTGTCTGATCAGCTGCCCATGCAGACTGGGGCATGTAAATGTGAAGTTCAGGCAGCTGTTCCCCATGCACAGCAGAGTGTGAGGGGCTCAGGTTCAGAGGGTAGTGTCACAGGTCTCCCATATGTCCAATAGGTATGACCTGGACAGATGAGGGTTAAGAGGATGTGTTGTGGGGGGATGTACATGTGCACTTGTGCAGCTCCAGGACTTGCATTCCCCATGACCTACTATTGTGACACAGTGCAGAGTGTTGTTGTCTGGCTGCAAAGTCATACATCACTGAGACAGTGATGTATGACTTTGCAGTCATGCCTCCGCCATGGCATGTGTCTACTGATTGGTGATCCTGCAGGGAGTGACATGTGCTACATGCACACCATATTGGCGCTGGCTATCAGGACATGGGTGCATCATGGTGTCTGTCGCTGGTATGCATCACATGCATTTCCTATTTGACTCTGGGCATCCCTTACATCCGTAAACCTGTACTGACTCAGTGGCAAGAGCTGTGATGTGTCCACACCGTGTCCTCTGCACTGTCCAACTACTGTGTACTTGGTGCATGTGTCAACACTGGGGTGTTGCAATCCAACAGACACCAGACAGATGGGTGCAAGGCCATGTGGGATGTGAGTGCCATGCTTGGCATCAGACTGACAATTGACTTCTCCTGTTCAATTAGTGCACTTTTAGCAATGCACAACTAATGATGCCAGGGCTTGCTCTGTGATGTGCTGTGCTCACAGTGGTGTGTGCGTTATGTGCAGGTGACTGATGTCTGTCTGTTTCCCCATTGTTTGCAGATACATCCACGGCCACGGAAGGGGACAGCTCCACGGACCAGGAGGAGCCGGAGAGCCAGACTGGGTCAGCAGCCGAGGAGTGGTCGGAGGGACCCAGTGGCACGGAGGGCGAGGGGAGCCACACCGAGGAGTCCTCAGCAGCATCCACCTCAGCTGAGGACCAGAGCAACTCGGAGGATGACTCCCTTGTGGAGGCGGGTGTCAGCAGCCACCACACCCCAGCTAGTGTTGCTGTCCCCGCCACCACCAGCACCACCACCGCCCTCCCATCGGCTCCCATTCCCCAGGTCCGTGGAGGCTCCCATGTCCGGGAGCGTGTCTCCTTTGGGCCAGGCACCGCACCCCCTGCCCCTGTGTCCCCTGCTGCCCTGAGTGAGGAGTCTGTGTACCTCCTTCGCCAGCTCCATGTAGGGCAGACAGCCATGCTGAGTGTCCTCCATGCGCACACCGCGCTGTTGACTCAGCTGGTGTCGTTCATGGAGGGCATCTCATCGGGCATGTCTGACCTACAGAGGGGCAATAGATCCATGGACTCCTCCCTGACGGCAGCAGTGTCCCTCCTCAAACGGTCCCTCACCCCTCCTGCCTCTGCTCCATCCACACTCCCCAGCACCTTACCCATCCCAGGCACACACACACTGGCACACACCAGCACACACACATCCAGCACACTGACACACACGCCAATGACAAAACGCACACGCACGCACATTCAGGGGACTGAAGCCAGACTCACAGGGGATGGGGCCCTGGAACACACACACGCATCCACATGCACTGCGCAGTCCTCAGTTCCCTCTCCCTCCAAAGCACCCTCCCTTGCCTCACCTGCAACCCCAAAGTCACAGCAGCTCTTCCTCTGTGACCTCGGCCTCTTCCCCACCGATGAAGCTGCTCCAGCATCCCGGGGGAAGAGGAAGCCCACCCACACGGAGCAGAGTGCCCCTCGCCCCCGGACACCCTCCCCCAGGCGCAGACGGACTGAGGCCCCCACCCGCAAGTCCCCCGGAGTGCTAAGAGCAAGACCCCACCACCGCCCTGCAGCTCAGGCACAAGGTCTCCGTCCTCAATCCCTCAGGCCCCCACTGCACAGGTGCCCCCACCACACCCTGCCCCAGGTTCCCCCACCCACAGATATACCATCCCCAAGATGCTCCGGCCTTCTCCCCCTGCCACTTGCTCTCCCAGCACCACACCCCCCGCTGCGCTTGTCTGTGCCACTGATGTGGTGAGGGTGTCCCCCCTCTGTCCAACCCACCTTGCCTGTTCCCCATTCTCCTCCCCTGGAGGTAGGCACTGCAGTGGAGTCCACTACCGCCCTGTCTGACTTGGGCACTGCAGTGGCGGACCTGTCCACCCCATCTGCAGGGTCCACTGCAGTTGTGCCGGCACCCACGACATCTGTGTCATGCCCCCCAGGTGTGCCGGCACACACCATGTCAGACACCTCCACTGCAGTTGTCAGTGGCTCTCCAGCACCCACCACCCCTTCCCTGACTCCCCCTGGTGAGCCCTGATCCTGTCCCTGCGGTGCCTGGCCTGCCCCCCCGGTTGCCCCTCCTAGTGGATTGTCCCTGGTATTGTGCAGGCATGCGTAGGGTGACATCTGCCAGTGTCACCCTGTTTGAACTTTGACAATGGACTGGCCATTGGCCTTTGCTCTTTTCAGGACTTCGTTTGGCCTCAACACATATGCTGAATAAAGCAACTTTCTTTTCTCTAGTGCTCATGCTTCAGATGTACATGTTGTTGGTGCAGCTAACCATGCCCTTGCTGCAGTGATGGTGATATCTGGTCTCATGATTATGAAGTGTTACTGTGCAGGAACCCATGTGGTCCAGGGGGAATGTGTCCTATCATGTGGTGTATCCATGTCATCAATAGCAGCATCTGAGGGTGTCATGTGTTCAGTATTTGGCAATGGGTTTCCTACTTACATTGGCAATTTCATATCTGTGGCTTCCACCCCTGCACATTTGTTGTGCCTGCCATCGTTGCATTTGTCTACTTCCCTGACCGTGTTGCCATCTCCAGTGGACATGCAGGTTTGGGCATCAATGGGGAGGGACTCATCCGTGTAGTCAGTGCAACATTGCTATACAAGTGTGTTGGATCTGTGCTGATGATTCCGTTGGCACATCCATGACCAGGCTGATGTGATGGGAGCCCTCATTTGGTGCTAATTGTTGATTGTGTGACCAAGTGCTCAGCTGACATGATGGGGCCCTACTGAGGCAACATATGGCACAGCTTTCCTCACACAGGAGTGGAGTCCCCTCATGGCAGTGTGTACACGTGTGACATTGCCTGCGCCCAAGGTGTGTGTTGTATGTGCATGTCTGTGTGTTCACTTCCATTCATCTGCGCATGCTGTGATCCCTAGTGTTGTACCTGTTTGTGATGCTTGCTGACTTGAGCTATGTTCCCCCAAAGTCTTCTCCCTGTGTTCTCTGTGATGTGGGTGCATGGCACATTACTGGTCATCAGGGTGTCACCCATAGGTGTGTTTGCTGTCAGGGCAGAGTTTGTGTGCTGACGCAGATGGGTCACAGTCAGGTTTCCCTTTGGCACTTGTTGTTTGCCCCTGTCATGTGATTTCCAGTTTGTGTTATCTTTCAGTGATTGTGACACGTTGTGTGTGTGACTGCTGGCACTCCTTAGGGTCCGGGCTGCAATGTTGGTTGTTGTCTATGTGTGTTCTTTGTGGGTGACCTTGGCTTCTTCATTGGTGTGTGACTGTGGCTGGGATCCCATTGGTCGGTGTGGTATTGCCGTCATGTCCATGTACAGCGTAGTGTGCAGTGTGTCAGACATTCAGGAGTCTTGTTGAGTGTCCATGTGTGATGTGTTTCTACACCTTGGTTCCCACCCACCACCCTGGAATAGTAATGGGTGCATGTGCAATGTCACCAGTGCATGTGTACTTCACTGCTGCACATTGTTGGAGGTCGAGGGGTGTGGTCTTGAGTGTGTGCAGATGAGAGTTGTTGCCCGGCTAGTCCCCTGCCTCCATGTTGGCCTTGGCTTACTGGCCATGCTGATTGATTTGTGCTTGTGTAGGTGTGATGGTAGTTAGTTGCTCAGGACACCTGACTGTGGTTCACAGTGTGAACGACATTTAGCTTTGTCATCACAGTGGTATTTTTCTTCAGCCCAGGGTCACCACATTGTGGGGGCCCTGGGGGTGGTGCTGTGGTGTGTCTGTGACTTGCTGTGTCAGTTGTTGTTCCTACGTGCCTGTGTGACATGTGTGTTTTGTGCTCCCTCTCACCTGTCAATGCCTGCTTGCCCACATAGGGGATTTGGATCCATGAGTTACCTTAGTGTGGCAGTGTATGCACATCTGTATGATTGGTATTCAGCTCTCCTCATGTGTTGTGTTGTTGCCTGGGGACAATGGCACCCCCACCCCTCACCTGCTGTGTATGATGACAGTGTTGGTCTGCCTGTTTGTGTTTGTGCATCTGCACCACTGCATTGGCATATCTTGGGTGTGCCATTGGCTGTATGTTGTTTGGTGTGTTTCCCCTGCTGTCCCTGGGACTCCTAGGTCATCGGTCAGCACAGTGATCATGGTTTGTGTGTCCCATTGCTGCCATGGTATGGTATCTGTTCACCTCACATCTGCTGTCTCCACAGGGTATCTGCATTTGTTTGCCCATTGGTGCAAATATGTGGTTCTGCATTCTGATGGTCACTTCTGTCATTGTGTCATTGATGACTGTTGACGGTCTCAGCCCCCATGGGTGTTGTTTGTCTGCACATGGCCAAAGGAATGTTTCATTTGCACTGCAGTATTTGGCTCCCCCAATTTATGTTGCAATGGGACACATACACTACTTTGCCACAGATGAGTTTTTGGTTCTGTGACCAGGAATGATCCATGCAGTTTGGCAGTTGCAGCTCTTTCTTTGTCAACAATTACCTTTTGGTCACTGTGATGATGAGGGTGTAGACCCCATTGCCACAATGGTCAAAATGTGCTTCAGCTATGGACCCCACACTTACCTTTTGGTCACTGTGATGATGGGGTTTAGACCCCATTGCCACAATGGTCAAAATGTGCTTCAGCTATGGACCCCACACTTGCCTTTTGGTCACTGTGATGATGGGGGTTTAGACCCCATTGCCACAATGGTCAAAATGTGCTTCAGCTATGGACCCCACACTTGCCTTTTGGTCACTGTGATGATGGGGGTTTAGACCCCATTGCCACAATGGTCAAAATGTGCTTCAGCTATGGACCCCACACTTGCCTTTTGGTCACTGTGATGATGGGGGTTTAGACCCCATTGCCACAATGGTCAAAATGTGCTTCAGCTATGGACCCCACACTTGCCTTTTGGTCACTGTGATGATGGGGGTTTAGACCCCATTGCCACAATGGTCAAAATGTGCTTCAGCTATGGACCCCACACTTGCCTTTTGGTCACTGTGATGATGGGGGTTTAGGCCCCATTGCCACAATGGTCATGGGCTGCTTGCATTGTGGGTGCCACACACATATATGTGTGGCACATGTGCTAGGGGGTCACATTGTATGTTCAATGTCATGTTCGGTGTTGTAGGCATTTGACACAGCCTGCTCACACGCTTGTCATGGTGGTGGGGGATGTCTTAATCTTGCATTCCCTAGGTTGTGGTGTGCTTGTTGTGTCATGCATTGTCCATCCTATGAGTGGGGGTGGTAGTAGTGGTAGGCATCCAGCCCCCTGGCTAAGGGTGGTAGTAGTGGTGGGCATCCTGCCCCCTGGGTGAGGGTGGTAGTAGTGGTGGGCATCCTGCCCCCCTGGGTGAGGGTGGTAGTAGTGGTGGGCATCCTGCCCCCTGGCTAAGGGTGGTAGTAGTGGTAGGCATCCAGCCCCCTGGCTAAGGGTGGTAGTAGTGGTGGGCATCCTGCCCCCTGGGTGAGGGTGGTAGTAGTGGTGGGCATCCTGCCCCCTGGCTAAGGGTGGTGGTAGGCATCCAGCCCCCCTGGGTGAGGGTGGTAGTAGTGGTGGGCATCCTGCCCCCTGGCTAAGGGTGGTAGTAGTGGTGGGCATCCTGCCCCCTGGGTGAGGGTGGTAGTAGTGGTGGGCATCCTGCCCCCCTGGGTGAGGGTGGTAGTAGTGGTAGGCATCCAGCCCCCCTGGCTAAGGGTGGTGGTAGGCATCCAGCCCCCCCTGGCTAAGGGTGGTAGTAGTGGTAGGCATCCTGCCCCCCTGGGTGGGGGTGGTAGTAGTGGTAGGCATCCAGCCCCCTGGCTAAGGGTGGTGGTAGGCATCCAGCCCCCCTGGCTAAGGGTGGTAGTAGTGGTAGGCATCCAGCCCCCCTGGGTGAGGGTGGTAGTAGTGGTGGGCATCCTGCCCCCCTGGGTGAGGGTGGTAGTAGTGGTAGGCATCCTGCCCCCTGGGTGGGGTGGTAGTAGTGGTAGGCATCCAGCCCCCTGGCTAAGGGTGGTGGTAGGCATCCAGCCCCCCTGGCTAAGGGTGGTAGTAGTGGTAGGCATCCAGCCCCCTGGCTAAGGGTGGTAGTAGTGGTGGGCATCCTGCCCCCTGGGTGAGGGTGGTAGTAGTGGTGGGCATCCTGCCCTCCTGGCTAAGGGTGGTAGTAGTGGTGGGCATCCTGCCCCCTGGGTGAGGGTGGTAGTAGTGGTGGGCATCCTGCCCCCCTGGGTGAGGGTGGTAGTAGTGGTGGGCATCCTGCCCCCCTGGGTGAGGGTGGTAGTAGTGGTAGGCATCCTGCCCCCTGGGTGGGGGTGGTAGTAGTGGTAGGCATCCAGCCCCCCTGGCTAAGGGTGGTGGTAGGCATCCAGCCCGCCCTGGGTGAGGGTGGTAGTAGTGGTAGGCATCCAGCCCCCCTGGCTAAGGGTGGTAGTGGTGGTGGGCATCTGGCACCCCCTGGCTAAGGGTGGTTGTGGTGGTTGGCATCCAGCCCCCTGGGTTGGGGTGGTGGCGCGCATTCAGGCCCCTGTGTGCATATGTGGCATTGGTGATGGGCATCCCGCCCCTATGGTGCTGCTGGTGTAAGTATATTCAGATTCCCAGTGTATGTGTGTGATGTGTCGTGTACGTGTTGTATGTGTTTTGTGGTTGGTGTCTGACTTACCTTCTGCGCCGTACGCGTCCGTGCCTGTTCCGGTAGTAGATGTAGAATATTGGTATGATCGGGACGAAGGGATTCATGGTTGGTTCGTGTCGTTCGTCCTTCTCGTTGCTTCGCGTCGTCCTCGTCGCTTGGCTTCGTCCTCGTCGCTTCGCTTCGTCCTCGAAGCTTCGCGTCGTCCTCGTCTGTGCTGTGTTCGTCTCGTAGCCGTGGATCGTGTTGTGGCGCGATTCGGAGCTTATGTGCGCCTCTCCCGGATGCTTTGACGTGCCGTGCGTAGCGACGGGTTCGGCGCGTACGGAAAGCGCATCGTACTTGTCCGGCCGGACGGGGCTGCATTTTCCCTTCCGTGCGACTCGACTCGGCGTTTCCGGATTCGCCTCGGTCGGAGAACAGGACCTGGTTTGGGTGAGTACGGCTCGGCCGGGATTTTGCTGTTGTGCGCATCGTACTTGCTCGTTCGGTGTGCTGTACGGATCGGTCGGGAAACTGGCTTTCGCATGGCTTTTTTCCCGACCGAATAGTATTGGGTGCGCCTCCGACCGAGATCGGAATCGGCCCCATAGTAGGAGCAAGGGTCAGATGGGGCCCCCGAATGGAGTGACTTCATGGTAACAGTGATTTTGAAAGTGGTGAAAGCTGGCCACGAGATCAGTGTTTGTTCTTCAGCCGTTATGGAAAGTTGAGTTGCGATTGTGATGGGGTCTGGTTGAGGGTTGAATTTGCTGTATGTGAAGGTGATTTTGTTACAAAAGAATTCCGAAAGCTTGCAGCAAAGGTTTTGTGAGGGGGTGATGTCGCTGCAGGTAGCAGGAGGCGTAGTGAAATCTACAATGATGGCAAAGATTTCTTTGTTGCTGTTAGTGTCAGCATTGATGCGATCTGCAAGAGCTGTGCACTTGGTGTTCCGTATCTGCTGGTGATAGGGTCTTTACCTGTGGGGCCTACCATGAAAAGCAAGATTGGCTTGCCTTCGAGATGGTAAACAGTCAGAATATTGAGTTGTTATTCTCGACTTGCACTAATATCGAGTGCAAAATATCGGGATACAAAAATATCGACTGTCAGAATATCGTGGTACAGAATATCGAGTCTAAGATAAGTAATATAGTTTTTAACAATATCGAAGTCATTAATATCGTTAGCAAAAATATAGTTGTTAAAAATATAGTTTTTTTAGTTAGTGTTATGTATTTTAGTATTTTTCTAAATGTATGTGTTCTATTTTTTGTCTAAGTATTGCATTTGTTTTTTAATATATGTATTAAATCTTTAGAAGTTATTAATTTTATTTTAAGTAAATTTTGCGTTATAGTTCCGTAGTGGGTTGTGGGTATATAGGGGAATAGGGAGGGAAGTGATTTAATTATAATTAATTAATTAATAATTTTCATTAATTAATATTTATGTATTTAATATTTTATATTGTTATTTGTGGTAATTAATTTATTATTAATTATTTATTAATTGGTTGTTAATTATTATTACTTAATTGGTAATTGTGTTAATTGTGTAATTGTTTTAGGGGCGGGTTGTGGGTTGATAGGGGAGTAGGGTGGGAAGTAATTAAATTTTCATTAATTAATTAATATTTTTTATTAATTAATATTTATGTATTTAATATTTTTTATTGTTAATTGTGGTAACTAATTTATTATTAAATATATTAATTGGTTGTTAATTATTATTAATTAATTGGTAATTGTGTTAATTGTGTAATTTTTTTAGGAGGGTTGTGGGTTGATAGGGGAGTAGGGTGGGAAGTAAGTTAATTGTAATTAATTAATTAATATTTTGTATTAATATAATATCTATGTATTTATTATTTTTCATTGTTAAATGTGGTAATTAATGTATTTTTAATTATTTATTAATTCGTTGTTAATCATTATTAATTAATTGCCAATTTTGTTAATTGTGTCATTTTTTTAGGAGCAGGTTGTGGGTTGATAGGGGAGTAGGGTGGGAAGTAATTTAATTTTAATACATTTTTTAGTATTTTTAATATAATATTTTCTTAATGTTATTTTATAGTGTTTATTGTGTGAATTAATTTATTAATAATTGTTTTTATTTTGTTTGTTGATTGTTAATAATTAATTAAATAATTGTTAATTAAATATGTTAATTGTGTCATGTTTTAGAACATTGGTGGTGTTACTTATAGGGGAATATGGTGGTAGGTAAATTTTTTGAATTAATTAATTATTTGTTAATTAATGCTAATTAATTAATTAAAAATTAAATATGGTAATTGTGGAATAATTTTGATGTGTGAGTTGTGGGATTTATAGTTGTAAATGTTGGGAAGAATATTTTTAAAAATAATTAAAGATTTGTTGTTAATTGTTATTAATTTATGAATGCAAAATTGGTTATGGAAATTGTATAAATATTTTTAGGTGTTTGTTTTGGTGTTTATTGGGGTTGAAGGTGGAAAGTAATTTAGTTTAAATAAATTAATCAATAGTTGATCATTAATATTCATTTATTAATTTTTAAATATTTTTGGTAATTGTTTTGTTTGTGGTTTTTGGTTCAATAGCTGTAATCTTTGGTTTTATCCCTTCCGCTATCCAACACTTTCCCTACTGTTGCATTCATTGGAGTGGGAATAGTAATTTATTCCCCTCCGCTATCCAACACTTTCCCTACTGTTGAACTCGCTGGAGTGGAAATTGTAATTTTTACCCCTCCGCTATCCAACACCTTCCCTACTGTTGCACTTGCTGGAGTGGGAATAGTCATTTTTACCCCTCAGCTATCCAACACTTTCCCTACTGTTGCACTCGCTGGAGTGGGAATAGTAGTTTTTACCCCTCCGCTATCCAACACTTTCCCTACTGTTGCACTTGCTGGAGTGGGAATCGTAAATTATTCCTCTCCGCTATCCAACACTTTCCTTACTGTTGCACTCGCTGGAGTGGGAATAGTACTTTTTACCCCTACGCTATCCAACACTTTCCCTACTGTTGCACTCGCTGGAGTGGGAATAGTAATTTTTACCCCTCCGCTATCCAAAACTTTCCCTACTGTTGCACTTGCTGGAGTGGGAATCGTAAATTATTCCCCTCCGCTATCCAACACTTTCCCTACTGTTGCACTTGCTGGAGTGAAAATAGTAATTTTTACCCCTCTGCTATCCAACACTTTCCCTACTGTTGCACTTGCTGGAGTGGGAATAGTAATTTTTACCCCTCCGCTATCCAACACTTTCCCTGCTGTTGCACTTGCTGGAGTGGGAATAGTAAATTATTCCCCTCCGCTATCCAACACTTTCCCTACTGTTGCACTTGCTGGAGTGAGAATAGTAATGTTTACCCCTCCGCTATCCAACACTTTCCCTACTGTTGCACTTGCTGGAGTGGGAATAGTAATTTTTACCCCTCCGCTATCCAACACTTTCCCTGCTGTTGCACTTGCTGGAGTGGGAATAGTAAATTATTCCCCTCCGCTATCCAACACTTTCCCTACTGTTGCACTCGCTGGAGTGGGAATAGTAAATTATTTCCCTTCGCTATCCAACATTTTTCCTACTGTTGCACTTGCTGGAGTGGGAATAGTAATTTTTACCCCTACGCTATCCAACACTTTCTCTAACGTTGCATTTATTGGAGTGGGAATAGTAAATTATTCCCCTCCGCTATCCAACACTTTCCCTACTGTTGCATTTATTGGAGTGGGAATAGTAAATTATTCCCCTCTGCTATCCAACACTTTCCCTACTGTTGCATTTCCTGGAGTGGGAATAGTAATTTTTACCCCTCCGTTATCCAACACTTTCTCTGCTGTTGCACTTGCTGGAGTGGGAATAGTAATTTATTCCCCTTCGCTATCCAACACTTTACCTACTGTTGCAGTTAATGTAGTGTAAAATGTAGTTTTAAAAAGTAATAAATATTTTAATAATGTAATTTATAATATATATATATATTTTTTTGTTTTTTTTATGTTACAGGTGTATGTATATATATATATGTATTTATAATTTTTGATATATTT
Source organism: Calotriton arnoldi (assembly GCA_963921515.1). Classification (NCBI taxonomy): domain Eukaryota; kingdom Metazoa; phylum Chordata; class Amphibia; order Caudata; family Salamandridae; genus Calotriton; species Calotriton arnoldi. The sequence continues at coordinate 14,727 of CAWUFW010004627.1, forward strand.
CTAACGTTTTATAATTTATTAAAATAATTATTTAGGGGCACATTACGATACCCGGCGTAAAAAAATCCGCCAGGCATGGAAGCGGCAAAAATCCGCCCGCACACACCGCCTGAACACCGACCACGCCATTATGAGTACACAAACTGAAAACCGCCATCGGCGGAAAAATCATACAAAATACCGCCCGCCATCGTCCGAGTCGGAGTCAAACCGCCCGCCACGGACGGAAACACGCACGACAACACAAAACCGCCCGCCCACACGGCCGACACACCGCACGTGAAATTACGATCGCACCGCCATGAGCGCGGAAAAACAACAAATATACCGCCCGCTAGCGCAAACAACGCCGATGAGAATCGACACGGCAGAAGCCATGGCGCCCACGTACCTGCACAGAAACCATCCGCACACAAAACCAATAGCACACAACATGGCCAACAAGTCCACACAGCAAGGCACGCACAAATACACAAGCACAGTACACATCCCGAAAACACCCCCCGGACAAACAAAAAATACAAAGGCCAGAACCCCAGACACAACACACCTGAAAACAACAGACCATGAGGACACACCCACATAGGTGAGTACAAAAGCAGCACTCCCACAGACCACAACCCCTTGCTACATTGCAAACCAGAGAGGAGAGGAGAGGACACAGTGACACAGCAAGGACAGCAGCACACCACAGAAACGCACACATCACAACCACCACCACCACCACCACCAAACACCGGCACCACAAACCCCCTGCACATTACACAACACACACCGCACCAGCACCACAAACACCATGGCACCACAAAGAATGCCCAAGTTCACGCCCATGGAGCTGACGGTCATGGTCGACGAGATCATCAAGGTGCACCCACAAATCTATGGGAACATGGTCCAGCACACACCACTAGCCACCAGAAACAGAATGTGGAACCGGATCGTAGACCAGGTCAATGCAGTCGGGACCCTGCCCAGGAACAGAGTCGAGATAAACAAACGTTGGAATGACGTAAAGAGCCTGGTCAAGAAGAAGGAGGGCAAAACAGAGAGCTGGCTGCCGTCACTGGCGGAGGGAATCCCGCGCTCTTTAAGACCTTCAAAGCGTGGGAGGAGAAGGTGCGAGTCGTAATACATCCGGAGATCCTCGCCGGATTAGCAGGGGGAGTGGAGGCTGGTAAGTACAAACTAATGTATACCAGCACACCGCTATGTACTCACATGCACTACCACCATGCCACAGCTCCCAGGGACAAACACCCCCATGTCCAGCACACAATACACAACACATCACACACACATGCAACAGACACCACCACACACAGCCCAAACCGAACAACTGTAACATACGTGGGGACATGTGTACACTCAGCCAGCCACGTAACCACCAACAGGTCCCCAAATATGCCAGAAGCGCCACAACGAGCACCCACCACACCCATGTGTCCGCCACAGCTGCACCAACTGACAAGTAACAGGTAAGTGGCAGGAACACAAAGTGCAGTGGGTCGGAGGGGGACAGCTGAAGTACAACACCCACCAGGCCCCCACTCCCACAGACCAGCAAGGTGGAGCACTCCCCACACCCATGTGTCAGGCACAGCTGCACCAACCGACAAGTAACAGGTAAGTGGCAGGAACACAAAGTGCAGTGGGTGGGACGGTGGACAGCCCAAGTACAACACACACCAGGCCCCAGTCCCACAGCACAGCAAGGAGGAGCATCCCCCACACCCCACACCCACGTGTCAGCCACCGCAGTGCACAACGACAGCCGAAAGGCAGACATCACGGTCCACAGCAATCGGTGTCAGTGGGTGTACAGCCACCCCCACGACCCACTACACCCCCCACCCCCACAGACCTGCAACATGGAGCACCCCCGCTAAGAGCCATGTGGCATCCAGTACAGTGCACGCACGAACAACTTGCAGGTGGGAAACTGGACAGGGCTGGATTACTGGAGGCATGAGGACCATAACACCACCAACACATGGGACATGTCACGTAGCACACGAACACGCAGCACCGCCCACCGTCACGAACAAGTGAACAATGTGCACACGGACATGAACAGCAGACTCACACCCCACATGACCCATCACAGACATAGCAACACCCAAGGAGCCACGTCTGCATGCACAAGCCACACTGAACATAGTCCCACACGGCAGCCACTGTGCAACTCATCACACACAACCGAAACACCATTGAAGTCCTGTCCATGTAGCCCCTACTGCCTGTCAACCACACACCCCACAACTACGCCTATGTAAGACAAACAACACTAGACGCAACAGAGCGGAACAACAGAAATGCACACGAACACCACTGAACCCATCAAACACACAGACACACCATGCACATACAACATACCATCCATCCCATCCGTCAGCCCCAGTCTCATGAAAGGCATGTCATCCGCACAGCTGCCACACATACAGCAGTCACGCTAAGACACATGCCCATGACCAACCATGTGCCAGAAGTCAATTAAGCGCACGACACACTGTGAGCAACAACACACAACATGGGCCACACCCCCCGAGCACTGCAGTGATGCACATGGCACAGGGCAGCACGCACACCAAGGAGATGGGACAACTGCAATACGTTGGCTGGCACACAACTATCACTCACTCATAACGATGCGTCCAATGCCATGTCCAGTAACCACAACAGACAGCAAATATGCAGGGCATGTCAGGCATGCACACACCTCAGACCATGCACTGTCATGCTGCCACAACACATGTCACGTTCGGCACCCATGGCTCACAGCATGTACCCCAAAAGCATATACCCTCCCAAATGCGAATCTGGGGCATGGCCCCCATGTTGCCATATGCGTTCCTAAGCGTTCCATTTGAACCCCAAAAGCAAAGTACAAACCAGACCCAGGATGGGCCAGGAGCCCGCATACACCAGAGTCACAATGAGTAGGGGCAAAGCAACACACCCATCGGCATGGCCAATCCGTCCCATGCCACATGTGCACAGCACACAGTCCCATTGCCTAGCACACACACCTACAGATGCCACAGCCACACACTCGCCTCCGGGAAACCCATGTACGAGATTGCACGAACTGCCAATGTCAGACGACTAATACATACTTCGCCAGGTGCAACACAATAACAAATCTCATTCTCTCCACAGGTGACGAACTGCTGGACGCTGGGGATGGAGACAGCAGCCAGCACAGCCAGCCTACAAGCCCCCAACGAGGACACACGGATCTGGAGGATCTGTCCACCTCTTCGGACACGGACCACCAAGCTGGCCCATCTGGCGTGGCAGGGCCCAGCCGCTCCCCAGGACCCCTCCTACCCACCAACCCATCATCCAGGGATGCTGAACAGTCCCAGTCCCCTGCTGCCACTGTCGTTGCGGCCACACCCACGGTCATTGCGGCCACTACCACTGCCGCAACCGCCACCATCGCCGCACCGACCACCACCGCCTCCACCACCACCACGTCTTCGCTGGCACCAGCCCCAGCGCAGGTGGTGGCCCGGCCGACTGGATCCACCCTGGGAGCCACAGCGAGGACCGTGGTGAGCAATGTGGCTAGTGGGCAGGCCGGTGGCAGCAGGACTGGTAGGAGGAGCAGGGTCAGGGAAACGCCAGCCTCCCCTGGGAGCCATGCCCTGCCTCAAATGGACAGAGTCCTTGGGGCCTATGAAGAGGCCCAAGGACAATGGGCCAGGTCTGCTACTGACACGCGGGAGGTGCTGGGGGTGCTGAGGTCCATGGACGCCCATATGGGCCAATTCGTGTCCCGTATGGACCAACTCGTGGACCTCATGGGCCAGCTGGTGGTGGCGGTGGGGTCACAGGCAAGGCCAGCAACACCACCTCCGCCACCACCTGCTAGGGCGCAGGGTCGGGCAGCAGTGTCCACTTCCCCTGCGTCCACAGCCAGTGAGCACACCTCACCCACCACCAGCAGGTCGCCACCACACACCCCCCTCCCAAACGTGGAAGGGGCCGTCCGAAGAGGAAACAGATCTCCCGGGAGGACTTCGCACGCTCCAGTCGCAAGTGAGGCAGCCAGCCAGCCTTCCGCCAGCCTTCCTTGACCAGCCACTGCATTGACTTGCTCTACGATCCCACTCCACACAGCCATCTGGATGGCATGTGTGTGTTGGACTATGGACATAGAACCAGTGGGTACACCCTGATCATCACGCAGCCATGACCGACAGCTCATTGTCACTGCACGCACCACTTTTGTCATCACCTTACACACAATCACATGTCACAGTTTGGAATAAATGCACCTTTTTCACTAACTGCTGTTTGTGCCCTGTGTCTTTATTGTACGGAATACAACGGCCACCTTGGGCGGAAAGGCACCTGATGCGTGGCATGGAAATGGAATCCGGAGGGCCTGTAGGGACCTAGGGGTGGGAGACAGAACAGGAGCACATTCAATGAGTGTGTCACACACCCATCACACAGTACATGTCAACAACTACAAGCAATGTACACACATCGCACAGAGCAATAGGGCACAATGCCACAGTCACCAACAGTGGCATACTACCCTGGCCATGGAGCGTTGACACACTGCACGCAGTGAACATACGGCCACCCTGACACAGCACACACACACCTGCATAGATACAGACACATCATCCGTCGTACATGGACACTCACCGTCAAGTGAAGTAGCGGGCGATGAGCTGCTGGCGCACATTCCCAGCTTCCTCCTCTCCGCTGTCCACCTCACTCGAGCTGTCCTGGTCTGCGGGCTGGGGCCCTGGTTGATCTCCGTCATCCACAATGAGGGGGATCTGCTTCCGAATGGCCAGATTGTGCAGCATGCAGCACGCCACCACTATCTGGCACACCTTCTGTGGGGAGTACGCCAGTGCACCCTCGGTGCGGTCCAGGCACCTGAACCTGGACTTGAGGAGGCCAAAGGTACGCTCGACCACACGTCTGGTCCTCCCATGTGCCTCATTGTATCGATCGTCTGCTGGGGTGCGAGGATTCCTCAATGGACTGAGCAGCCATGCCCCATTCGGATACGCAGAGTCACCTGGGTGTGAGGGACACAGAGAACCGTTGCTATTCCAACTGGACAGGGGACAGCATCGCACAACCAGCACGCTACACCACTCCACATACTCACCGACAATACAGCCACGATCCTGTTGCAGATTGGCCATCAGTCGTGGCAAGATGCTGTTGCGCATTATGTGTGCGTCATGGGCCGAGCCTGGAAACTTTGCACACACGTGGGTGATCACCATGTCCGCAAGGCACACCACTTGCACATTCAGGGAGTGCGTGTGCTTCCTGTTGCGGTACAGGTGCTCAGTGGCCTGTGGTGGAACAAGGCCAACATGAGTGCAGTCAATGGCTCCCACGACGTGTGGGATTCTGCCAAGGGCATAGAATGCACCCTTCACTGCCGCCAATTCACGAGCCCTGGGGAAGCGGATGTACCTGTTCCGGTACAGCATCATGGCTGCCAGTACATCCCTCAGCACCTTGCTGAACATGGGCTGGGACATCCCTCCTCCACTGCCCACTGTGTGCTGGAATGACCCAGTGGCGAAGAAATGCATGGCGGCCATCACCTTAGCCGTGGGGGTGACAGCAGTCGGATACACCCTGCGGGGACGGAGATGGGGCTCTAACATGGCACACAGTCGATGCAGAGTTGGCCTGTCCAGCCGAAACTTCCTGATTACCTCTGTATCGTCCATGTCCGCCAGCAATTGGTATGGGCGGTCAATGTTCGGTCTCCGCCTGGGTTAAATGGCAGAGGACACATGTCAAAGCAACACGGCACATAGCAATTTCGCATACACATCACTGACATGACTGAGCAAGCACATGGGCCACAGCCCAGCTGTCAAGCTGGGACGGCACGGCCACAATACACTTACACAGGTCTCCCAACAATGGCAATGGCAAGTGAGACATACCACTGCCATGTGCATGCACATGGGGATCTAGGCCCCAATGACTTGCGGGGCGTGCTGATGGGGACTGACTGCATATTCGTCAAGCGGCAACGCCACGGCAACATGAGTGTCTGCTGAGCATGGTACTGCTTCCGAGGCTGGATGAGTATGGCACACGACGACGACGATGTGGGCACGGGCTGAGCGGCCAATACAAGTGGGACCTGTGGCACGAGGGGATATGAGACAGTAGTAGGTGTCAGCACTGCACCCTATGTACAGCACTGTACGGATCACAGCTCCCGAAACATTGACTGGTGTCCACATTGACAGCCCCATGCCAAGACGGCTGTGTGCTTGCAGTCACACGTCACAGGTGAGAGGTTACATTGCACGTGCCAGGTGGCAGTCGTACATAGTGGGAGCTGGCATGTGTGTGCATGTGTCTCCTGTTCAGGATCCACCAGATGGGCGCTGACTCTGTACTGACCATTGGACACAGCATGTTCCGTGGAAGGCTTGTGTGTGTGGGATGGTGGCACTGGATGTGCCTCCGTTGGGTGGGGGGCCATGCACAGGGCGGGTACGTCGATGATTGCGCATTGTTGGTCACGGTGGGTGCACCAGCTAAGATGTGTTGCCCTGTGTTCAATTCCTATGTCCGCATGATGATGGACTGTGGATGTGGGCAGACTACACATTGGTCGATGTGCTGTCTATATGCATGTGCCTTCACACCAGGCACAGCTGCCCCTGCACATGTGACCCCTGCTGGACTCGCTGCTGGGTCTGTGGAGCTGATGCACCTTCTGCGCGTGGGGCGGACAGCTCTCCTCACTTCCCTCATTGCGCATGTCATGTCTTTGCCGCAGGTGACATGGATCATGGAGGGCCCACATGTACGCGTGGGTAGGCTACACATGATTGTTCACTGGTCGCCACCCCCAGTCAGTGTTTCGAATGGGAAGGTAGTCGTGCTGGTGGTATGTTCGATGTGGCGGATGGGCGGGCCTAGGTGCGGGCTTACATTCCGGACATGGGGGGTAGTTGGATTGGCGACTAGTTGCAGTACACACGGGACACGTCTCTTCCTTTCCACATCTGGGTCATCCCTTGTACTAACTGACAGTGATACAGTCATCTTCGCCCCAGCCCTCATGTCCTCCCCTCGCCCCCCAATATGCATGCTCACCTGCGAGGCTAGCGCTTGCACAGGCAGCCCCAAGCTCGCACCAGAGAGGGCAAGGAGTGTATGTGTGGGTCCAGTTGCACGAGTGGGCTGTCTCAGGGTATGATGTGTGGCGGGACGCCGTCCACCTGCGTGGTGCCCCAAATGGAGACCCGGCCTGCATGGACTATGCATCACAGTCTTCGCCTTCCGGATCCGCCACCTGCGACACCCAGTGGCTGTGGCTGCCCTTGCGGCCATGCCGCGTCCGTCTGTGGCTGATGGCCCACACATTCACTCTTTGGCCTCTCTGGGGAGGGCTCAGGGGTGGTGGCGCACGCGCTTGCACTTAGTCGCAATGGCATGTGGCGTGGTTGGTATGATGGGCAATGGATGGGATGGTGCGAGCCACCTCCCGTGACGTCAGTGCTGCTCGTGCTGTGGTGCGTCCCCCCTACACTTCCATTTGACTTTTTGCCATGCTGGACGTTGAGGTTCTATTGCCTGCGTGATATGACCAGGAGGAGCGCGAGGAGACCTCTCACACACCATGCTCCACTGCCATCCCGTGCCCTGTATCGCCTGTGCGGATTGACTATGTTGGGGTTACACCTGGTCGACTGGGGCTGTGTGTGCCTTGTCAAGGGGCATGGCGGGCGCACAACAGGATCCAGCTTGTCCACAGAGGGTGGGCTGAGGTGCGCCTGGTACCGCTTCGTACGTGTGCCCGGCTGCTGTGCACACACGTGTTCACTCCCCCGACAGGTGTCCTCTCACAATGCCCAGGGAAGCGGTGGTGTACTGTTCATGAGCCCTCCCAACACGGCGTGCTCCAACTTGGCATGTGCGCATCTACCCGTCGCACCCACCCACCTGAGCACTGCGTCCATACGACTTCACACGACACATGTGTGTCTTCCACAGTAGTGCTACTCATTTGCGTTGACATCCAATACCAGTGGACTACATGGTCATGTCACGACTGCCGTGTACTTCACATACTCTCATCCTCTCTCATTCGTACTTGTGAAATGAGTCAGCGGAGACAGTTCTGGTTTCAAACATTATATTGAGTCTTCTGTCCTCTGTGATGCAGTATAGTGGACACTACTGGCAGCGGAATACATGTTGAGGATATACTGAGCATGATTACAAATGGGATAGGGTGTGGGGTTACATCTGCTTGGCCAAGGCTGTGCTAATGTACATTTACGTATAGCTGCGGAGCTGCGGACTTTGACACAGACGGTATACATGTAGCCTACCAGACCGCTCGGCATCATGGGCACAGTCCATCTCAGTTCCATGTGACAGGTTTGCTGCGGTTGTTCCTCATGCACGCGTGCATGTGAGATGACATCAGGGCATGTGCTTGCGTGCATGCAGCGGCGTGCCACTTGTTGTTGCACTGTGGTGGTTACTGGACATGTCACAGTCACTGGGGTCGTGTTGTTGTTGTATGCACTTGTCGTCCATGCAAAGGTCCTGGTATGGGATTCCCGGGGCGGGGGTGGGAGGGGTGCAGCACCCACAGACTCCAGGCGACCTATTCATGTCCACTGAGCGGTGTGTGTGTCCATGTGCGCTGGATCCATGTCGTGTCCTGGTTGTTCGTGCAGTTCCGTCCATGTGGGTGCGATGCACAGAGCCCATGCCACTGCCTCCCACGATGCATGCGGTGTTCCTGGATGTGATGGGGAACAGTGTGCATGTCCCGGTCATATCCGATGTCATGGCGATGTCGTTGATGGTGTGGTTACAGTTGCCGGTCGTTTGGTATGGCTGTTGTGGTGGTGACTGGCCAGTCCATGCGGAAGCTGAGCATGGGTGCGGGGTTGGACATCATAGGTCACTCGGGGAACCTGCGTTGTGGTCCGACGTATTTACAGGTTGTCAGGTATGCGATGCCGTCCAGCAGGGCTTCCATGTCATTGGTGGTGTACATGTTTGCCAGCCAATGAAGCGGATGGTGGCTGTCAAGGTGTTGTTCGTAGGTTGTCCCTTGGAGGACCATGATGGGGCATGCTGGGTGACATTCGATGTAGCTGTTCTCGATGATCCGTCGTGTGGAGGCACAGTGGTTCCATTTCAGTGCGCGTGCGATGTTGGCCACATACGCCATGCCCCCATAGGCAGAGCAGGCCCTGTCGTGTGCGTCCAGAGGGAGGAGTAGTGGTAGCAGGTCCGCCTTCAGACATGCCGGGTTGGAGAGGCATATCTCGACTGGATGCTGGTAGGGACACCTCCGACAGTAGAAGACGGGCATGACGCAGCTGAACAATGTGATGCGGTAAGTCAGTCGGTAACTTACGTTCAGCAGGGACAGGAGATCGCATCCCAATGTATGTATCGTGCTGGTTTGGTACAGCTTGAGCTCTTCGGCGTAGTTGGGTAGGTGTGTTGCGGTTGCCATTTCGCAGCGGTTCGTAGAGGTGGCGTGCTCCGGCTGTGTGTGCAGTCTGCAATGTGCACGCTCCGGGGTTGCTGTGAGCTCTGTGTAGTCGTGGGGAGACAGGACTTGTGTTCTGTTGGCTTGTTTGGAGGACACGGGCCCTCTTCCCACATGCTTCTCAGACAGTTCAAGGTCGGTGCTGTGTGACTCCTTCCAATTAACTTGCATGTGGCCGACATGGGGGAGTGTTTTCTTCTTTCTTCCCCGTCCGTTGTGTGCTTCTGTGATATGCGCTATCTGCCGTGTGGTCGGTCTCCTCGGCATGCCTGTGTTGGTCTATTCTTGGACAATGGCTGTATTCACCGGCTTCTGTCGTAGGGCTGTGGTTTCGGTGTTGGAATGGAAGGTCATTCAGTGCTGTCTGCTCTCCCTTGTGTGGGCGGCAGGCTGCCTTTCCGCTCTGCGTTGGGCCTTGTGTGTGGATGTAATTCTTGGGCCACCTGTTGTCGGTCCCCGGGTTCTTTGGTGTTCCGTTTCATGTGTCTTGTTCATATGTGCAGGGTGGTATGGGTTTTTCAGTGTGGTACTGGCGTTCCTCTTCCCGAAGGGGCCCTGCTTCTCCTAGTTGGTGTTGCCGCCGCTGTGTGCTTCGCCATGTTTGTTACACTGGGGTGTGTCCTGCTGTTGCGTGACTTCACTGACATGTGTGCGTCGTTTGTGTGGCATTGGGTGTTGTCCGTGAATTGGGCGTTGGGGACATGTCTGTGGCCGGCCTGTCACGTGTCATGTGCGTTCGGGGTGGGGCTGGTGTGTGTGCTGCTTGGTTGTGTCCCTGTGTCTGTGTGCGACGCATGCATGGCGCTGCGGTTGGCCTCTGCGTTGTGCGCATGTGTGGCGGCGTCATCGGCGCTTTGTGGCCGTGACGGGGTGGTTGGTTCCTAGTCCCAGGTGGTGTGTACACATGTGTTCCGCGATGTTAGGATTTGGCCTGTGTGTCATATGTGGATGCAATGGTGGATGTGTAGTGTGCACGCGCTGGTGGGGGGTTGTCCGCTTTATCCGCCCTTGCACTGTGTGCGCTGTTTGCGTGCACTTGTTGTGTGTGTGCCTACCTGCGTCTCCGCGGTACGTTGCGTCCTTGGTGGTGCATCAGCAGAAGCATGGGAAGGGCCTGCAGTGCTGGATTCATGCCCGGGGTGCCGCTTCTTCGTTGTCCGTGCTCTGCGTCCGTGTTTCCGCCTCTCTTTCACGTGCGGTGTCTCTTTGCCGTGGGAGCCGTTTGTTTGCGGCATCGTAATTTATGCGCCGGGCGGGACGTGTTTCGTCGGACGGTGTGTGTCAGTTGTACTGAGCCGCTACGTGTGCGGGCGCACTTTGATGGCGGACGGTGTTGCTGGCTTGCCGGCGGTGTTTGGCCTGCTTTTCGCATCGTAATTGGGCGGGCGTGTGGACTGCTGCGTGCTGGCGGTAACTGGTGGTTTTTGCATCCGCCAGCACGGCGGTAGTGCTTCCGCCCGCCATCGTAATGGGCCCCTTAGTCATTATTATTAAGTAAATATATATATTACATTTTATATATGTATGTTTAATTTATTTTTACATTACATTTATTACTTATAATTGTTAAAAAAAATTAATAATTCTAAATATGTTATTTTAAGTTATATGTATTATTTAATTTATTTTACATTATTTTTTATACATTTTTAAAAAACGATATCTTTAACTTCAATATTTTTAACAACTATATTTTTTTCTTGATATTTTAGTACTTACCATTATGTAGATAGGATGTCGATATTTTTGACATCGATATTTATGTCCCGATATTTTGGGAACACAATATTTTGTCCATCGATATTTTGTCAGTGATTCCTTTGAGATGCCCATAGTGTCTCTAGTCATGATCTGAAAAGTCCAAGTAGCCAGAAAATGGAGAGCTGCAGTAGTTGGACATGGGCAGGTGTAGGTTGGGAGCAGGTTGTATGTGACTCAAGCTCCTGCTCCAGTCTGCACCAATGTCAAGGATTAATTCATGTGAGAAGCGGTATCTGGCAATGACTACTTCCATTGACATGACAAAGATGTTGATGATTGGCCGGTAAACCTTCTCTGTCAACCTCAAATAATTGCTCCTAAAAATGAGTGATGAAGCTAACCATGTGATTTTGTGAATTGCAGGGCTTACAATCACAAAATGGTTTCATATATCATTTGTAATGATAACACATTTGATAAAGCATCACTAGCAATTTAATTTGAGGTGTGTCAAATGTATTATTTTTCTCCAACAAAGGGGCCGATTCCGATTCCGGACGGAAATCTCCCCGACCGAGCCGGACCCGGAGAGATTTCCGACCGAATCGGACCCTAGCAGTCCGACCGAACGAGTACGATGCGCACGTATGCTATCGGACTCGATTCGGTCGGACTCCCATTGAAGTCAATGGGAGCCAGTCGTACGACGCGTACACGGGCTCCCATTGACTCAATGGGCACGACGCGAACAAGGGCGCCCCCTACAGCGTGTTCGCGTCGATGCGGGTCGCACCGTACATGCACGTGGTCCCCCCTGTGTGCGACTCGCACGCCTACGCTTCCAGGGGGGTCCGACACGGACCCCCAAAGTGTGGCTCCGACAGCTCCTTGGAGCCGGGCTGCGCGAGTCGGTCGGAGCGGTCGAGGTGCGCATCGTACTTACCCGGCCGGGAACGTCTCCATTGCGAGGTGCGCGTCGTCCCCGTGCGAGTCGGTCGGAGCGGTCGGGTCCTGCGAACGAGTCGGTCGGAGATTTCGCGAGCGCACGCATCGTACTCGCTCGCCCGGACGCACGTACGACTCGGTCGGGAAATAGGGCTCCGAATCGGATCCGGTTAAGCCGAATCCGATTCGGTGCCCTACCGGCCGAGATCGGAATCGGCCCCAAAATGTGAAAAATAGAAGCTCTAAAAATAAATTAGCTGATATACCCTGCAAACATACTTTCTAACTGGGCATTCAATGGTTATGTACTGTGTTACATTTTTGTTATGCATTATTGGGATCAATGCTCATCTTTATATGTTACTTTTAAGGAACAAACACATTGCTAAATCTGGTCTTTCCAATCACTCCACATCACATTTCTATTAATAGTAAATAGTCCTTGCAAGGATATTATAGCAAATATGTGCATTGTGGGAAAATGACTGCTGAAAGTAGCATCTAACTACTTCATATGCATAATGAACTCATTATAAAAATTCCTTCTAATCTCTTGCTTCACTGACTCACAATTTCTCTCTGTCTAAGGTCAGGTCATTTCTAAGTAATTCGTTTTTGCACTTCCTTAAATTGATTGTAATAATGAAAGTGACAATTTGTTGATTTCAATGCCTTACTAAAAACCCAAGGTTGATAACTTTCACTCATGAGTATATATTTATTTTTTGGCATTGACCTAGCTGTTAATAACATGTTACAAGCATTTTAGCAGCAAGTCGTGGAGAACATGTAGGAATTCCGCCATAAAATGACTTGAGGAAGTAATATTTATTTCCTAAAGATCACTTCAATTAAAGCTATAGAGCATAGCATTCTGAAAAGATAGCAGAGAGGTATCCTAAAAAACTATTATAAGGCTCAGATCCAGGATTTTGCACTCACATTGATACCACAGAAATCTACCATCTGGAGAATGAGTAGTTTGTTTGAGGGATTTCTTGCTCACCATCCTTTCATGGCTGTAGTGAAACGTCTCAGAAAGTTACAGTCCAAGTGCGTGCTTTTGTCAACAGCAACAGTGTAATCATTTATAGAAAGAGAATGGAGCTGTGTGACTTCTCTGTCAGCCAGGAGCCTTGTACCACCTATGAGTAGTAGTCTGTGGCACTTGTATGGCACCTCATTCCTTTATGTCAAGTGTTGTGTGAAGATTTTCAACCCAAGCACTGTAAGAATCAATGAGTACATTATTTTAGGGCACTTAGTCAGAGTAAGTGTGCCTTAGGTTTTGTACTCCAAATGACTCTTCATTTTTTTCTTTTTTGAAATTTAACCTGTGTAATATATTTGTCAAGATCATTTCACTGCTTCCATTCAATCCCCTTTCAGAGGACCCCATATTTTCAATCAACAATCAAAGGGAAACATACTTTATCAGGTCTGAGTCTGGTTTCACCTGTTTTCAGATTTAGATCTCATTGGCATTTGTTTGTTCTACCCTGCCTCTTCCATGTATCATCAGGACTGTCTCATCACCCTCCATTTACAGGTTAGTCTGGTATGTTATCGAAGACATCCAGTCCTTCAAGGTGGTGTGTTTTGTTGCCAAAATCTAGCAAAATGGAGTCCGATATACTGCTCTCCATTCTGCCTTTCCCACGTCCCTTCAGTGATGTCAGCTCAGCTTTCTCAGCATTAGACCATTTCCTCAGGTCACCCTGTCATAATCTTGAGGTGCTGAAGAGCCTTCCAGTACTTTGAGGTCATTTTCTTCACTATTATCATTGCAATGTTGATTATTCCGTTCATCACCCTGTGTTTCCTAGCTCTAGGCATCAGTCCAAATAGGCAGTAAGGCCCCTCAAATCCAGACGATCTGTCTGTCTCCTCTGACACCAGGTGTTCTACCTCTTTCAAATAATCCCTAATTATGGGACTGTCCCACACCATACAGAAAAATCCTGCAACCAACCTGGCATCAAGGGCACAAGTGCTGCTCCACTATACATCCTATCACTCTGCTTGGAGAGCAGATAGGCCTGCTGCAAGTAATTAAACTGAATGAATTTGAGCATTATGTTTTTTGACAGTCTCTATGTATGCACTAGAACTTTCACCCATTCCATGTCAGACAGGTTCCTGACAAGGCTCACCTCCCACTGCTCCCACTGCTCTCACAGTATGGTCATGTCTGCATAGAAGGTGCCTTGGAAGGTGTCATACACTAGGGATACAGTGTTTCTGTCCACCGCATGTGTTATCAAGAACTAATGGAATGCGCATGTGGGAGGTTCACTCATCTCTACCCCCCAAAATGCCCAATTTGTTTTGTGCAGTGTTGAATTAATGAATAACTACCTGCTCCTATAAGTTAACCACAGTCTCAATTCCAGTGGCAGCCCATGGAGCACATTTTGCATCCGAGCCACTTCTTTAAACCTCAATAGGCATCATGTTGGTAATTCTAAGATGTGCACTCCTCCTTCAGACACCTTCTCCAATAGTGTTTTTCTGTAACATAGAGATTTGGGTAGGCTGTGGTCAATCAACTTTCATCTAGAATAGCTTCATAGATCGAGTCTCTATCAGTCTTGGCCACTGGTACTTTACCCTATGGATCACTGACCTCTTGGAACTATCTCATGGGCCATTGCAGTTGGGCTGTGAGGTGATGCACCTCAAGGTTTGGGATCTCAGTCTACCCAACTTGAGTAGGCATTGCACTTTTTCAAGTGCCATCTCTTCTGTCCTGTTCCCCAAATCATGTCAGAGAGTATCTTGTGTAAGATAGTAAAAAACGTATGATGAATTATAAGAAGCTAAAAAGTACAGCAACCTGTGTAGTACTATTACCACAAAGATCTTAACCCTCCCCTTTGTCTGAAGGGGAATCGCAAATCAAAAAGATGTACAGTTAAGTATTGCCAATACCACCCGGCCTGCCAACGTTCCAGCAAACATCCTATCATTTTCATGACATATCCACACCCCTAGGTGTTTCAATGATTCAGACTCCACCCTGAGTGAGGTCTCAGTGAGTCTTATGAGTTCCTCACCCAGTTGGTCAGGTGAGTATAAACAGGTTTTTCGCAGTTCACCCTTAGGCTTGATTTGTTGCCGGATTCATTGGGGTGAGGAATGCAAAAAAGTGATGGATAGAACACTTGAATTAATCTCAGCCTATGGTAATTACTCTTTGGCCGCATCTCTGTCCATCATTTTGTTGCCCATCATGCCACCAAAAATTAGACAGTGCAATGCTCTAGCTGTAACAGGTGCCCAGGCATAGTTCTCCTGCTCACTGTCACCAAGCTACACCTGACTGAAGAGCCCCAACCAGGGCAAAACTGGTCTTTGGTTACTTGTATTAAGGTTCAAGGAGGACCTGGCCTAGATGTTCAGGCTGGACTGTTCCTATTGGAGCAGAGTCAAGACTGATTTGCATATGGCCATATCCAAACTGAGCTGGATATGGTGTGCAAAATAATAATGGACTGGGATGAAGCCTTGAGCTATTGCCAGTGGCTGAGATTAATTCAAGTATTCCACCTATCCTTTTTTTTGTTTACTTTAGTACAACACACTAAGTGCAACAGGTATGTTCAGGCATGGTTCCCCTGCTCTATGCACCACTGGAACCAAGCTACACCCCACTGAAGTGCCCCAACCAGGGGAAACATGGTTTTATGGTTTTAGGTTGCTTGTGTCTTGGTTCAGGGAGGACCTGGCCTGGCAGTATGGACTGGACTGTTCCTATTGGAGAAGGGTCTTGACTGATTGGCACATAGCTGGGTCCAAACTGAGGAGGCATGGTGTGCAAAATAACAATGGACTGGGATGCAGCCTCAAGCAATTACCAATGGCTGAGATTAAGTCAAGCATTACACCAATCACTTTTTTGTATACTTCAGTACAATACCCTACATGACATGGTATGCCTAGACATGGGTCCAGTGCTCACTGTGCCACTGGAACCAAACTATATCAGACTGAATAATCCTAATCAGGTCTAAACTGGTATTGGGCAGCTTCTGTTCCAGTTCAGGTACGACCTGGCTGGCAATTCAGACAGGACTGTTCCAATTGGGGCAGGGCCAAGACTGATTTTCATATGGCTGGGTCCAAACTGAGGTGGCATGGTGTGCAAAATAAACAATGGGCTGGGATGCGGACCTGAGTAAGTACCAGTGGCTGAGATTAATTCAAGCATTCTATCCATCACTTTTTTGTATACTTCAGTATTCAATTAGGGTGTCCATAACATCTTGTAGATCCCTCTTCCTGCAACGCAGGTATACTAGTGCATCATCCGCACATAAGGAGATTATGTGATGCCTATTATGCTGCAGTATCACCCAGCTTGGGCTCCTGGTCCTCAAAATACGTTATGGCAAGCACAAATAGAAGCACGACACAAGGCACGCCTGTCTGGTATACCTACCTGACAGTTGCTAGGAGATCACCTATCCTATGTGCACTCTGGCACCTGAGTTAGAGTTCAAGAGGCTCATCCATTTCAGGAGTTCCATTCCAAAGCCCATTTTTATAAGGAATTTGAATAAGTAAGGCCAAAGGTGGAGTGTTAAAGAATTTTTCTATATTCAGTGATGCCACCACTGGGATCTGTCCCATTTTAAAGGAGCACATTCATAATAGGACATAGTTGCCTCTTCTACAGAACAGAACGTGTTCTGACCTGGAATTAATCCATTTTGGATATGATGCTTCAGTTCTGGAAGCAGCAGTAGCAATATATTGGATAGTACCTTTCCTAATATCTTATAATATAGGTGCGTATTGACTTGAGGTTGGTTTAAGTTCTACCATTATGATCCCTCCCTAGCTGACTATGGGAAAAATACTTTTTTGTCCTTTTGACTCATACATGGGAAAGAGTCAGGGAGTAAGCTGTGTATATTTAGTCAGACCCTGGCATAGATTTGCATATTTTGCAGCACAAAAATTGAAATTTAGTGGCACAAAAATTGAAATTTTGCAGCATCATTGCGGCACTTTATTTTACTCGTAATCATTCCATTTCAGTCTTAAATCAATGGAAACTGTTTTAGCAGATTATTTCACTTTCAAACAGACATGTTTAATGTGTCTGAGAGTATTTGTTTGCTATGCTAAGTCCCCGAGTCCTGTAATGGCTGGCAGCAACATTTTTCACATGTTGCTGGCAGCTAATCAGAGAACTTGCGGGACTCTAACTTCCGCAGGAGTGAGATGGCCTGAGGGAAATAAAGATCCCAGGGCCATTCATAATTCTCTACTTTTAAATTGGTGTGCCTGCGAGAGTCTTAGACACTCTTGCAAGTCTAAATGCACCCCTGCTGAGTCCCAAAACAAGATGAGAGTGGATGCGGTGGTGCCCAACGCTACTCCCCATTTCCTGTCTACTCTCGCCCCAGAACTGGGTGCAGGCATCCCTACCCTGACCAGTGGCATCAACCCTTCCACTCTCCTGCCACCGACCCTGCTTACAAGCCTACACCATGGTTTGCTGTAATTTGATTCTCTCCCGGCTGCTCATGCAACTAAAACTGTGCAGTAAACAACAAGTTGCACACATGATTATTCTGACTGACCCCCCCTCGGCCACACCTTCCACCTACCACCACCCCCTCCTCCAGGGCACAAGTCCTAAAAAAAAGAAGTAGGGGGACTAACCAAGTTAGTTAGTTTGCAAGTGGCATCATGGCACAGGAAGTGATCTCTCTGGGGGAGTTGTTTTCGGTCCCCGGGTCTCTGGGGAGGTTTGACATCAATTTGAGCTTTAGCGTCGAGCAGGGGGCAGGAGTGAAAATTATTCTGACAAGAAAGGTGACAGCATCCCTGAAGAAATTGCAATTTCTGTTTGTTTTCGTGAAGTCGCAGCTGCCAGCTGTCAGGACGATTGGAATGCATTGGCATGTCCAGTCTCAGTAATTCCCGCCATTTTAAGATATTCACGGATTTAAAGTTCCTCCAGCTCGAGCTTTCCTCATCTGTGTGAGGGGTTTGCCCGGGGTCCCCATCTGCTCTTATCTGCTCATGCCTCCTCGCGCCTCGTCTGTACCAGTCCCCTGCCATCACAAGTTTTCCAACTAGCCGTGGGTGTTTACAGTGGAACGTAGTATTTCTGTACTGATTTTTGCAAGTTTTTACTCCATTCCTGGAATCTCCACCCCGCCCCACCTCCCCCCAAACTGATTTTATCAGCTTTTCCTGGTGAAATGTGGATGGGAGAAAACCATAAGGTGCAGTATTTCCCATCACTTCTAATTCTGATTCGATGCAACCTCCTGTTTCCTCCCAAGTTGGAACTGACATGACCTTGTAATGCTAGCTATGTAGAAAATTATGTAACAAGTAGCTAACGAAGGAGAAACCCTTGTGCCTGCACCAATAATTGCCACTTTCTCTATAATACAATTCATGGAATGGAGGAATGGCTTGCAAGTGGTTTGCACGGCTCGAGCAAAGCGGCTGCATCTTGAGGGTTAATACAAAAAAAGTTCCCTAGTCATAAATCTTGGCACAGTTCAATAGCTTAGTTCTTTGCTTTTAAGTATCTACTTAGCAGCCTGGATACGGAGCCTCTTGGCCTGGACCTCCTTTGTGTGATCTGAGAAACATTTCAACCAATTATATTCCCGTGGAATTCATCGGTGGTCCCTGGCCTGGCTGCTGATTGGAGCTCGTGACTATGCCTCAGAAGTGAGGGAGCTTCATAGGAAGTCTTGGAATATCTTTCAACGATGGTGTGGAATCCGACCCTAATTTTTGTCCTGAATACACATCCCAGAACAGAGCTATTCTTCCTCATGTAAGTTATACATTCAATAAAATTAGCCGCCAAGCCCTGATTTCGAGGTCACTTTTGTAAAAGCGCCACCTTTTTCAAAAGTGCTGATTTCGCCATTATTTTGCAAATCGCGAAATCCTGGAGGGTCTGTTTAGTGAAACATTTGATGGGGAACCTCTCTGAATCAGGCATTTACCAAATTGCCTGATGATCAATGGCAAGCTTGATCTCTCCTGATGTTAGGGTCTCTTCAACAGTGTTGCAGTGGCAGAATGGTATAAAGGTATTACAACAGAGAGCAGGTACTTCAATACTCTGTTTAGTGCTCAGAGGTGGTGGGCAGAGTAAAGTAGTGTATAATAGTCTATTTGTGAGCTGAGAAACTCAATATTATCTCTGCATATGGAATAGATGGGCAATGAGGACTTTTCAATGCACAGTATTGATGCCAGTGGTCTACCCAACTTGTCTTCTTCGGCATATACCTCGGGTATATATTATGTATAGTCCAGGCATTGACTTTGTGATTAGACAGAATATCGGAGCCAAAGATATTGAGGGACTAAATATTGTGTCAAGAATATCAAGGACAAACATATCGTGAATGTAAGTTACTTTAGGTAAGCAAAGTTTTACTATATATAATTCCACATATATGTACCTTGACAATATCTTCAAGGTATGTAGATGTTGAAGTAAGAATAGTATATCTATACTTACCAATTTGCACTTACCTTCTTAATATTTTGGTCCTCAATATTTTTGACACAATATCCTATCCACACGATATTTCGGATTCCAATATTCTGCCAGTGATGCATTTGACTCTCTCCATTAGGGTTGCAGATTTCCCTTTGGACCCGAGGAAGCACTGGTACAGTATTCTGTTGTTCTTCATCTCACCCTTTAGGGGGAGCATCATCTTCTCAAGGGTAAGTGTCTCCCGCTGAAGGATCCTTCCGAATTCTAAGAGCAATCTTAATATATATCCATCTGAGCACTGCCTAAAAGGCATCCCATTCTATTTTGGTGTCCTGGGTGAACTCCTCATTTCCTCTAAGGTAATTATCTATACTTTCCCTCTCCAGTTGGCAATATGCTGGGTCCTGAAGAGTAACTGCCTATAGACACCATATGGTTATGACCAGTATGCCTATACCTCACTCTATTGTCAGTAGCAGTAATTTATGCCCGAATTCCATGTGGCCTTGGTATTTTGAGTGCAGCACATGACACCCCATAGTTGGTGTACCCAGGAACATGTTAAGCTATATTTTCCTCAAATATTTTAGGACCCTTCATGTTTCAACATTGCATTTAGCTAGATTATCAAAAAAGGGCATGGATAATGGTGTGGGCATGTATAACAGCTAAGAACAGTAGTTCACCATCTAATGCACCCTTTATGATGACATATCTCCCATTGCTGTCTATGAACCTTGTATCGGCAACAGATGAGAAACCCAGTGCAATGCAGACCAGGGTCCCTGTGGCATAGGCTGCGTCATTTGTGCTAAATAGTTGCCCTCCCCACTTTTTGTATGGTATATGTAGCTCTTCACTGGAGAAATGTGTCTTCTGTGGCACACTATGTGTACCTACCTGCCTTTTACGTTGATTCGATAGACGCCATGCTGCATATATTTTAATTTATAACATAGAAACTGTTGCAATAGAGTGGAAACATCATGTGTATTGGGACGGAAAGGTCCTCTGCATTGTAATAGACATGCATCTGTGCCCAGAGTGCCCATCTGTACTGATGTCTGAATCTCTAATGCTGATCTTTGTTTTCAGAGCCAAACATGGATCATTCGTGAGCACCATGACATAATCGTGTCTAGCCGATTGCAGTCTTGCTGGACTGGGAGGGGCGTCTAAAGATCTACCCTCATAGTGATGGAAGGCTACTGCCCTCACCAGGAGCTAAGCAGCACGAGCACGGTGGTGGCAGTATATCTTATAGTTTCTAACCTGTGCCTACAGGCTTGCTCATTTTTACAGTTCTGCTACTGTGGACTTAACTCACCCTTGGCCTACATTGGTTTGGTGTGAAGTGCTGCTCAGCGAAGTGGTTTTGTATCTGCGCTAGGTGTATTTGAGCCTGGGAAGAGTACAATACAAGGATAATGCATGCAGTGTGTGTAGGATAAATGAATGTGTGTGATGTATAGGGGCCTGTGAGTGGTACAGTACCTGAAGGATACAGTGCTGGGCTGCATGCATGAAAAATGCATGTTTGGGGGTATGTGTACCTGTGAGTGGTAAAATTCATGAAGGATGCAGTGTGTGCATGTTAAATGCATATGCTGGATGTACGTTTGCCTATGAGTGGTACAGTACATGAAGGATACAGTGCTGGGCACTGTACATGCACTGGGTGTATGTGTGCCTGTACATGGGACAATACATGGAGGGCCCTAGTTTCCGTTTTTGGGAGACCCATACCTACATGGAGAAACATGCAGAGGAGGTAAAGAAATTCCTCTAGACAGATTTGTGTATTGCTGAATTCCTGTGATCTGAGTGGTACACACACTGAGGAGAAGAGAGCAAGGATCCCCGTGTACATTGCAAATGGTACTCTTTGATTCAGTGGGACGTCACAAGGAAAGATGCTTGGGCGTGTCCAAGGAAGGAGAAAGGGCTGATAAGAGTATTATAAAGAGTAGGGCTGGGGGCCCTGGGGTAACCTTTTGATGCACACATCATTGTGGCTAACACCCGGATTTGAACTCTAGTCACTCACATGGTCTGGGTTCTGGGACTATCAGCTTTGGAGGCACTCCTACAGTGACAGACTGCTTTTCAAGAGGGAGAGAAAGCAGAGGAATGGGCACTTCTAAGAAAGCATAAACCAAACAAAAAACGTTAAAGACTCAGACTCTAAATCATATTTGGTGTCTGGGAATGGTCTATAAGAAGGGGAGTTTGAGACCACAAAAATTGTCATCTGCCAAGCAGCGAGACAGTCTGCGTGAGTAGGGGAAGCTCTGCAAGACTTCTGCCTGTGACCAGGACTGGTGACCAGGCCTGTTAGTCTCTCAGCTGGTGGGGGGACATTATCCAGGGAATTCAAGACGTACCCTGGAGCCTGGAGCACCAATGCCTGCCTGCCTGCTTGCCAAGATCAGCGTGCCCTCTGAGAAAGAAGAGAGTGTTGGAGGGAGCAAGGTCCTGTGGAGAGCCCTGTTGAGTGTATTCCCTGCATGAGGTGTGAGGAAATGGCTGATGCTCCAATCTGTTCACTGTCCATGTGCAGGACAAGGTCAGCGACCCCCTTAAGCCAGGCAAGAGCCTCTATGAATTTTGCTGTGTGTCGTGCTTCGGCAATCGGGCCTGAGCACTTGCGAGGTGCAGAGTCAGGAACCCGGTGTGCCAGAAGGAGCTACCATGGAAAAGACTGCTGTGTGGTAAAGGCCGTAACCTTGTACTGTAGTGGGCACCAGCCCCAAATACCTCCTGCTGGGCTGCCCTTTGATATAGTAATGATCTCCAACCATTTTCAAGTTGCTGAGGTGTCATTCAAGAAGTGTGCAGTGTCATTGTCTATGACCTTGAGCCTTGTGGGAAACAAAAGTGCATATTTCAGGCCCATGGGGCAGAGGTTGTTTTTGATCTCTTGGAAGGAATTGAACTATTGCGGCACAATGGCCATATAGTTCAGAAAAATGAAGCTCTTATTGTTTGTTATTCATTGTTCTTGGTCCATGCTACTTACCTCCCGGCTACTTGTATGATGTAATCTTAGTACTTGATGTTGAACAGTCTTTCAACAAACGACCTGAGGGGGCACCCGGCCATGGCAGTTTTATCTGCACTCACTGTTCCCTCTCCACTGAAATGACTTGGAGAGATCATAGGGTACCACTGTGTTGGCAAGACATGCTGCTATGGAAAGGTCTTTTCAAGGACCTTCAGATCTCTCAGTAGCCCCAGCAATTGGCTATTATTGCATCATGAGCGTCCTTTCACATCTTCGGCTCATTTCTCAAAATATGGTGCCCTTTCCTTAAAGTCAACCAATTGTTTCTGCAGTTCAAGGACTTTTGATTTCATAGTACACAGTGCTGATTCAGAGTCTGCCATTCTGTCACCAGATTTCTTTGGTTAGATCTCAGTAGACCAATGTGCAGATTTATAATATTGATCCTTGCCTTCAGGGCATTTATTGTCTCCAGGATGGCTTGTCATTATTTTCTTACAAATATATGTAAGCTAGCTTGGATCTTAATACCATGATACAGTGAGAGACCCTCTTTTCACCTGCATGTTTGATGTCCAGTTGAAGTGCATCAGAAAGCCCTTTCTCCAGTGGTTTTGGTTTTATTATGATCTATGACTGGTAGTCTGTAACTGTTAGGCTTCCTTGGTTGTGCAGCTTTATGTGTGTTAGGTTTTCATTTATAGATCAGACCCCAGTTCAGTCCACAGTCTCTCACACCATTTGGTATGGCTCCCATTGTTCAGGTGCCCTGATAATCTGTTCACCATTACTGCTTTTTCATTTGACTATTGACATTTTTTGTCCCTCGGATAGCATCTGCAGTGTGATTTCTCTGGTCAATGAGGAAACTGTCACCAGCTTCTGTTGGTCTTATTTGCACTTGTTGCAGAGCAGCGCAATCTTCTTGCTGCAGGCAAGACTTTCACTGTCCTGGCCCTCTCTGTTTGCTTGTGTATCATTGCAGTGTTCAGACCCTGGTCTTCTTGACTTTCTCCGGTCTGTGAGTTTCTCGTTTCTCAGGGTGGGCCCAGTCAGGGGTAGCTGCTATCCTATTGCTTCTCATTTTGTGCTGTTCCTTTCGGCCTCACCCCAATCCCCTACCTAGCCTGCCATGGCATGTACTGAGAAGACTACTCTACCACCACCAACTCTGCATTGATTTTTTCTACTGTCAACTCTTGGGCAGATAGTACTGCTACTGATATGGGCTTCTTCTACGGATGCTCACAAGATTCTAGTTGGGGCTTCGGAGCTCCCTGTTGTTGAGAGGTTTGCACCAGGTGAGGAGGGGAGACCAGTCTACATTTGTTGGGGCATAAGGCCTGTCAGTCAGCATCGATCTTCAGCGCATCAGTGCTATCTTGGGTCCTCCTACAGTTTGTGCTCTGCTCCCTCAGAACCTTGATAACCATCCCTCATGCGTTATGGTTATCGATGTTTATAAAGGAGACATTTATAGACAATGTCAATAAAGGATTAGCATATGCGGCACAATGATCTGCTGCATTCAGTGGTGGGTGCAGTTAACATTCACAGGATAATTGCTGTAATTAGCCGGTGGCTGAGTTGCTCTTTGCTAATCTACCCTGCTCCATGATCGGGTCACCATGCCTCTCCGTTGAGAACAGCAACGTTGGTAAAATTCTGTGACAGTGTCCTATACAGAATTTGAGTAAGGCCCATTGGCCCTCAATAGAGTAAAACCATTCCCTGGATCATAAACCTCCCTGGGGCTTCTCTGGACCACTCTTCAAATGCTGAGGCCAGGGTGTGTCATTGCTGATACAGCCAGTGCAACCCTAACCTCACTGTCATTACTTTTACAAGTGCACCCCAGAATATTTGGTAGGATCAAAGACATGGCCCTGCTATTATCCATCCCATAGGAAGCCAAAGGCCATTAAGCAAGGGCTAGCTTCTCTTGGTGTCTGGATGCAGGGCCTGGTCAAAGGACCTGCCTTCCACTTTGGATGGTGGCCTTTTGGAGGCCTTTGGCCAAATGGCAGGCCCTTTGCCTAAACCCAAGAAACTACGATGAGCACAAGGCTGGCCAGAGGGTAGGACCCGTACCTTTAGGCCACCACATATGGCTGTAAAACCTGCACAGTACGGGTGGTTGGAATGCAAACTGCATTGAGGACCTGTCTATAGGTATTACTCTGAGCTTAGAGTCTATGCACAGGTGGTTTGGCCAGAATGGAGCTCTGTGTAAGAGCTGGACAGAGGCCAGGTCATGCACAAGAGCAAACTGTGCATGTCCTGTGGCCGTGCTCAGCTGGCTTAGGTGAAAATAGCCTAAATAAAAAAGAAAATCTCTTGAAAAATGTTTTCTAAAGGTATAGTGGTATGGTTACATTTGAGTATAAAAAAGCTATCCTTTGATCTTAAAAATGACATATGTTCCATTAAATGCTAGTTTATTTGTATCCATCCCCCATTACATTGGCTGTGCTCACTGGTGCTTACATTCAGGGCTCAGCTTTCAACTAGGCCCTCCAAACACATTGAGTACTGCAAATAATATATTTAATCTTGAAAGCTTTTTACATTTTTTTAATATGTTAAATTTAAATAAATATTGTTATATATTTGTTTATTTTTACATTGATATTGTTTTTTAATCATTTGCTATTTTTGAAGTATGTTTAAGGTTTTTATTAATAGTAATTTTTGTATTATATTTCTTTTAAATTTGTATAATGGTTTAATTATATAGGATTATGTGTTTCTATTATGTTTACACTGGTGTTTATTTGCTTAAAATCACATCCCCCACCCAAATAAATAATGCATTGTACCTTGGGGGATGCTTTGCCAAGGGCCATTATATGGCTCAGGAAGGGGGCACACAAACCCCTCCGTTAATAAATGTACATTTATGTGCTGACACCCCGGGCTTTGCCCACCCCCTAGGCTTTATAATTAAAGACGGCAGGCCCAACGACCAGCCATGTTTTTTTAAGTTATTACCACAGTACAGCAGTACTAGCTCAGTATCAAAAAAATGTTCTTCCATTTTTGCCCGCCCCCACACAAAGCCATGGGGGACAGGGTATCCTTACCCTGACCACATATGTTTTTCTTACTACAACACTGGGGAACGGCTGAACGTATTTATACCAAATCACAAAAAGCACTTTTCTTGATGAAGATCTAGCTTTCTGCCAGATATGATGTAATTCCATTCAGTACTTTTTGCTGTAGCGCTGTTCAGAATTCTTTTGGGAAATTGCATGCTGAAAGTTTTGCTATAGTACCCCCCTTTTTTTCTTGGCCCCACTTGAGGAATCACCCTTATCTCCTTGAGAATTAGCTGAGCCTTTTTTGGGAAAGTATCATGACAATTCATACAGGGTCATACAGAGGCGGCACTGACAAAGCAATGGTTTAGTTTATTTCATCAACTCCATAGCCTGTGATGCATCTGGTTGACAGGTTGTGCCTGAGCTCTCAGCTTCTGCTATGTATATGTCCTGTCAGTCACAGTGCTACTGCTGGCACTGCATCCTCATTAAAAAGGTTCACATTCATAACACACAGCCATGCATATCCACAAAGACATCCTAATACAAAGCCATAAAACCAACCCAATATCAGTCACACAAGTCAGCCACTGTAAAAATAACAAATGACCTGACTGGCCAATCTGATCTGACAAGTATGAAGAAGATTGACAAAGTTGTAATACCCTAAATAAGTACCAGCATTTATCATCAAATTGATTTTAACTTTTACTCCTCAGAGACATGCTTCTCTGTAAGATTTCTAATTAAAGAGGGACCATTCTAAACCCTCCTTTCAGGGGTAGAGGCCAGAATTAAAAAAAATACATGGGGGGCTTCAAGGTGCCGGTCTGCACTGGTAGGTCAATCTCATTGATATTCTGTGGCAAAAAAGAGAACTCAATGAAATGAAAATAGACATATTCAGGGCATCCTCTAGGCACTGAAGATCTGTAAATGTCTGCAGAGATTTCTCATACAATTGGTCACTGCTCATGCATTTGGCAAAGGTATGTGTTTCCAGGGGAGCCATCTTTTCAGGTAACCCTAAACGCAATCCTGTTGTGTCTGTGCATGAATCCAGTCATGGTTGTGGGGATAGTTCCATACTTTTATGCTTAGCAATATGACTAACTCTTTATTCACTCAAAAGTGTTTACATTCCTCTTATTTTTTTTAACTTTATTATACCAAACATATGCCCGCTCACAAAGCAAATATAATGTTCACTGGTTCTGATGCAAGTTACCCTTCTTGAGTTTTACCTTGACGCTGATACGGGTGGTTGTTGGATCTATTAGTAACCTATGTACAGGTTATTTGACCACTGCAGGGTGGGCGACAAAATGCTAAATAAATAAAGCTAAAATGGATGCACCCCAAACCATGAATTAAAGTGTTGCTGTACATTGAAATACTAGTTCACAGAGGAGTACAGACACACTCACAGCTCTTAAAAGAAACATTGTAGACCTCCATAATTGGGTGATATATATTGAAAACATGACTTATGTTAAGTTCCATCGAAGTACAATACTGCTTTCCCTTGAATGAAATGTATCACCATTGGCTATTGCCCCCCAGGAAAGAGGTGCCGTAGTCTATCATCTTTATTCATTGAATACATGTTTAAATCCATTTTGCCAATTTTCTGCAGATGGTGATTTTTATGCATCATCTTTAGCACATGATTGCAGCTGTCTCTCTCGGGACGCTTACCTGCATGTCTAACAAGGGAGAATCAACAACGCACCCCCATAGCTCGCTACGCACTGGTGCTGGCAGACTGTGCACCATGCAGATGGACATAAATTGGTCTTTCTGAGACTATTATTGGGAACTATACGCAGCCCCTGCCCCGTCCTCCCCATCTCATGCTTGTGATTTCCTTGGTCCCTTACCGCTGGTACCATTGAACACCCTACAGAGGGCTGAATTGGAGGAGCCGTTACAACTGGAGGAGATCACTATGGCCGTAGTACAGATTGCCCACGGTAAAACTCCAGGTACTGATGGCCTGCCGATTGAATACTATGCCAACTTTGCTACTCAGACCTCAAAGTGCCTTCTGGACATTTTTGCTGAGGCCAGAGAACAGGAATGCCTCCCTGACTCAATTTGCAAGGCATTGATTGTTGTCTTGCCTAAAACCGGCAGGGATCCACTGGATGTCCGTTCATACTGTCCCCTCTCTCTACTCAACCTGGACTGTAAGATCTTGGGTAGAGTGTTGGCGAATCGACTCGTCCCCCTTATCCACCTACTGGTCCACACGGACCAATACGGTTTTATACCGGGCCGTAGCACATTCATTAATATTCGCAGACTGCTCCGACTCATGCAAGATACACCACCCGAGGCACTTGGACAAGTGGCGGCATTGTTGGACGTGGAGAAAGCGATCGACACACTGAGGTGGGACTATCTTCTTTCGGTTCTCACTGAGATGGGGTTCGAGATATTTGTGGTGGTTTCGCACATTGTATGCTAAACCCACAGCGAGGGTAAAAATGGGACAGGTAATTTCAGAGAGAGTGGATATCTATAGGGGGATGAGACAAGGATGTCCGCTATCCCCCCTCTTGTTCGCGTTAGCCATGGAACCTCTGGCTACTCAACTTTGTCTGCGAGCGGAGGAGTGGGGCATCTGGGAACAGGATGTGCACCACATCATAGCCCTCTATGCTGAAGATGCCTTAATTTTCCTCTGGGATGTGTCTGAATCACAACCGGGCCTTATGGAAATGTTGGGCACGTTCGGTAAGATCTCTGGGCTGCGCATGACTTGGAACAAGTCCTGCATATTCCCTCTAGTGCACCGACCGATTGCGGAGTGGGAGGACCCTGTAGGAACTCGTCGGCAGTGGTGCCAAGATACCTTTAAATATCTAGGAATACAAATATACCATGCTGAGAAGGACCTCCATGAAGGGAATCTGGACAGGGCTGTGGCCTCCATGAGGCGCTCCCTCCCCTTCAGGCGCTCGCTTCCACTGTCGCCCCCGGGTCGAGTGGCTATATCTAAAATGTTGGTTCTCCCCGACTGTTGTATTTTTTCACAGCCCTCCCAACTCTGCTCCCCAACAGTTTTTTCCGGGAACTGAATGGACTACTACTCAAATTGATATGGGGCTCAGGACATTGCCGGGTTGGTTTTAACTACAATAAAGCACCCACTTACCGAGGGCGGATTGGGGGGCACCCCATTATGAGTTATATTATGCCACTGCACAGCTGCAGTGGCGATGGCCTGGCTGTGCAACATGCACCACCCCTTAGCTGTTTCAGTGCGCGCAACATTGAAGGATGTGAGCATCTACACATGGTTGTTTGATGCAGCATCAAATGCACGGTGCGAGTTTAGACAGATGATTGTGGCCTGTACCTGCTGGCACAGGTATGTACACGCCAAAGGCGCTGTGCTTCCATACTCCCCAGCAATTGTTATTTGGGACTTGCCTGCACTATGCAGGACAGCACAATGCCCTGATCTGGCTACCTGGAATGAGGCGGACCTCACACTGATGGGTGACCTCTACAATGATGGCACCCTCCTGACGTTTCAGGAACTGGTGCAAATTTCTGGCTTAAGTAATGGACAGTACTTTGCACACATGGTGCTACGAAATGTTATTCAGGAGACGTGGAATGCAGACGACTCTGAGCCCCCATTTCACCGACGCTACATGCCCTTTTATCTGCTACTTGCACCCACCATGCCATCATGGTATTATACACAGCGCTTCATGCCACGCTTCCCGACCACGTGGTGGGGGCGCACGCCCACTGGAATGAGACGCTGCAACAACCACTGTCAGACGGGGCCTGGAACCGCGCCCTCCAATCGACAAAAACTGTGTCTCCCTGATTTCACTACACACAATTTTATTCACCAGACATACCTCTCCCCTCACCCCATCCAACACACATTTACGGCACCCGTTCCAGACTGCTCTAGATGCAAACTAAGTAACGTGAACTTCTTGGTCTGGGCATGTCCTGTGATACACCATACGCGAACAAAGATAACTGTCCTAACTGCTGACATGTCGACGCACACTCTCTCTCCCTCACCTGAATCGTGCCTACTGGTACTGCGCACCCGAGTAAAGGGCGACAAACATCGATATCATTTTGTAGACCTGGCTTTTGCATTATTTAAACGCAGCATAGCTATGGCATGGGAAACCCCTGCACATCCAGACACTCAACGATGGATGCTCGACCTGTGACTTGGACTAGAGCTGAGATGCACACACTCAGAGTGGTGAGTCCCGGATGGGAAGTGAATGCTGGTAAACCTTTCTGCTCACAGTGGAAGCAAAAACAGACGAGTGACCCCCTTGAACGAGAACTGGCTCTCCCACTGACCAGAGATAGCACGACGACTGAAACGCTGTATGCTCGTCGGTCGCAAACACACAATCCACTGACTCATACACTCATGATACTTACTTGAACCGGACTGCATAACTGCCTTGACAGGTGTCCTCTCAGCTGCTATTGCACCTGTTTGCACACTACGTACATCCATGAGACACTCGCTTATCCCATTATCACCTGTGGTGCACCGAAGGGTCTCTGGGGCATATTAGCATGGGCGGTATCGCCGCTTTAGCGGCACTTTTTGCTGCTAAAGCGGCGATATTTCTATCGCCCTATTAGCAAGCTGTCGCTAACAGCTGTTAGCGACAGCTTTATGGCGAAAGCGACCGTTTTGGTGCCGCTTTGCATGTCAGCGATATTTATCGCTAATGACATGCAAAGTGGGGGTTCCTCCACACAACTCCTTGGCAAACACTCGCTAACACAGCTTCGGGATATTAGCAAAGCTGCACAAGACCCGTGATGCGAGCTTGAAAGCCGCGCTAAGCCCCCTTTATCGCAGGTTTTTAACACCTGCTAAAAATACAACTTAGCCATCTTTAACATGGGAGGTGGATTGCATGGCTGAGTCCATGCCTGCCTATCAGCAAGGTTTGCAGTATCGCAGGGAAATCATCGCGTGTTTTCCCGTGATACAGCATGTTATCACGGCTATCGCTGGATTTAATATCGCCTTGGAGATACGCGTTGCTAATAACGCGCTATCTCGGCGATAAAATCCAGCGATAAAAAAATGAGCGCTAAGCGCGCTTTGTGATATTTATCGCAAAGCGTTGCTAATATGCCCCCATGTTCTCCTGCACTTTCACCGAAGAGCTCCTCTCTCAAGAGGGGACTTCACTACATAACACTGGTTCACAAAAGCCATGATGCGCCACAGCGGGAAGACCCACACATTATGGATAATCGCTCAGGAACTAATAAACTCTCGCAATGGTTAACTGTTGATGGTTTATCTTTTACTGCTTTTATGACTTGCTTGCCTCTGCGCACTGTTGTGACCATGCAGAGGCCACACATATTGTTCATACACACTTTTTTATCATCCCCTATTCATAAAACTACCTATAAACTACTAAGCCCAATACTATTTTCCACTCTTCTATTTGGCATAACAGTTTTCTAAAAATTAATAATAAGCCTATCTTTTGGAAATTCAGTGGGATATGTACAATGAAGTGGCGGAGCGTGTCTTTAGCCTCCTTGTCTTAATGACACGCTCCGCCACTTCAGAAACGCAAGGCTGCACCATATTTACAAGAATGTGGTGCAGCCTTGCGTTTCCCCCTGCAATGGCGCGAAGTTTAACAACTTAGCGCCAATGCAGGCACCCTTGCACCAGAGTGCAAGGGTGTCTGTGTGCAGGGGAGGATTGGTTATGTGTAGGAAGGTGTCCTTCCTGCACATAAACAATCCTAAAATGCAATTTTGTCACTTTCATGTGTGCTGCTTCATCCAGCACACATGAAAGTTACAAAATGGCATTTTTTTAAAGGTTTGTTTATGTACAGGAAGGCACACCTTCTTTAAAAAACTTCTTTTAAAACTTAATATTTGTTTGAGTGAAGTTTTTATTCCAGAAGTATTGCAAAACTGAGTTACTTGTGTATTCTTAAAGCATGTTGCACCCTGATTATCATGGGCACGTGGCCAACACTTTCTGCATACTGAGCGAAGTTGTTAATACATTTATTTTGCCCACTTTGGGCTTCATTTTGCACCCTGTTCTTAAAACAAATGGTGAAAAACACAGAATCTAGAAGGCAATGGGAACTTTGCCATCATTCTTGGTGGAGCATGCTGACGAAGAAAGAGCAGTCAAGCTGAAACTCCCTTTTCTTATTACACTAAACAAATAATAATAATTGTTTGTTTGCTCTGTCAGAGATTTGCTATGAGTCATGCCTCTGATCTTCTCTAAATGCATGCAATGTTTACAAATTCCTGAGTGCAGCAAAGGCTGCGTTTCACAAAGGCAGGCCAACTAAATCACGGAATGGTTTCCCTGCCGGCAGGAATGCATTATGCTCATTATGGCTGCATATTCCATGACTTGTCAGCGAAATGTTTCTGACACTTTCGCTTGAGCTCGAAAGGTGGATGGCAGGAGGGGTTGGCCTGTCGGTTTCCCCTCGCAGGGGGTTTGAGCGAGAACCCGCGCAGCTCCTGGGCTGTAGGTGAAGTTTCTTCTTTCATGTGAAGCGCTACAACTTTGACATCAATAGCTCATGCATAGGGCAGATTTAGCAAAACAGGTTCATCTTTGTAGTTCAGTTCGATTTCTCCACTGAACGCCCCAGTATCGGGTGTCTGGGAAATAGGAGACATGTTCAAAGCCACCTTAGTTGTAGGAATCTATGGGAAAAGGTTGTGAAAAAAAACTTATTGACTCGAATTTTCCTTCAAAAGTGATTGAATTATTCATAAAACAGTATTTACTTCACAAACGTATCTACTCGGTCGGTGAAGAGCTTTTTGTTTCAATAGTATATATTTAAGAAAATTACAGGCCGCAACCAAGTAAATGAAAAATAGTAAACGTGGGAATGTTGGACCTAACCACAATATCGGTTGTAAAGTAAAAACGACAGAGGCACCTGTAAGCTTTTCCAGGACGCAGGGAGTACTGGGAAATGTAAGGAGCCCCCAAGTTTCTGCCCTTGGATGCAAGCAGATATCCACACATCCTTTGATGGACTCTGGACGTCACAACTACCTTATTGCCACAGCTATCAACATAGAGATGGGAGGGGTGCAAAGGGCAGGTTCAGTAGAAGAAGAAA
Organism: Calotriton arnoldi; assembly: GCA_963921515.1. Lineage (NCBI taxonomy): Eukaryota > Metazoa > Chordata > Amphibia > Caudata > Salamandridae > Calotriton > Calotriton arnoldi. The sequence goes on from CAWUFW010004627.1 coordinate 47,596, forward strand.
TGGACTCAAATGCAGGGCAGGGCAGCGCAGAGTGATTGATGACGTGGGAAGAGAGTGATGGTTAGAGTTGAGAAGGCCTGTACAGCTGTGGTCATGGCGTCCCCAAACGTTATATATGGGAAAGAGTAAAATGCAGGGGTGTAGCTTAGTCAATGCGATTCAGTGGGTGTAAATTTCAAATTTCCCAACTAAAAAAGCGGTGGGCTCCACGATGGAGGGGTGTGATGACCAATGTTCAGGGTGGACTGTTTCCACGAGAAACAGGGTGAGTACTGATTTGCATTAGGTGGACCTCTGTCTATTGTGGAACAGTAGACGAAAAACGATGTGGAATGCTACTCCATTCATTGATCACTTTTTGGGTCTTTGATTGTCAGTAGTATGCCTAGAAACTTGAGACTGGAACATCTTGCCAAGGCTAATACTGCCAATAATTCTGAATTCCAAACAGTAGTAAATTTGCACCCATTCAAGGAGTACTTCTATGGGAGCAGATTTTTTGGTAAACCGTTCACTATATATATTAAGAATCCCGATCCAAGAAATGAACAAGGTACAATCTCTTACTGAAATGAGAACAACAAGAAAAAAACTATGCAGACATAAGTGACCCGAATCAGGGACCCTAGACCCAACTACCGAATCAGGAATGCATTGCAAAGGTGTAACACCACGAACACCCCCACTGAAGCTACGCTCCTGCCTCTCCCACCTGGGCCTCATAGTTGTCTCTGGGAACTCATGATTGCTGGCACATACAACACAATGGGCTGGAGTCCCTACCCAGTTATCACTTACTTTAAATATTTTAAATGTACTTTCCTTCTTCATTTATGTAACAAGAAGCCTTGATGGTAGAGTTGTCAAATCAGTGCATGTGGGTACGGCTCCATGTTTCTAGTCCTCACCTTTTACAAATTATTTTATCAAGTCACTGACGGCCCCATGTACTAAGCCAAAGTCACAAACAGAGGGCGCGCAGGCAATTTAATAGTGCGAGCCAAGACATGGTTCTGGCTTGGCTGAAAGAATCCTCGCATGAGTTGAGCTATGAAAACATTTGCCATGTATTTTGTGCAACAAACATAACCTAAAAATATGACATAAACTCTGTAAAATGTCTTTAGCGTGCACAAGTGTTTCTCCTTATTACATCAAGTTATATCACTGTAAAGACAGACATTTATTAAAAGTGGCAGTTTTTAGAAGCATTTTTGAATCACCTCCCAACGACAATGCCATCAGTAATCTAAGAAGCAAGTCAGTAGACATGTAAACCCTAAACGTGGCCTAGATTTTTATTATAGATGCAGCAACATAATAGTCTATAAATTCAAATAAAAAGAGGTGCTTGTGTAGTGCATATTCTGAACTCAAGTATTTAAAATTGCACTCAAATGTGATTATAAAGAAAAAGGAGGCTGTCTGAAAAAAAAATATTTACCTAGGATCACACAACTGCGACAAACAGGCCCAATCCTTCCGTTTTAACACATATAAATCACCCCTTAGGTAGGCACTAAACAGCCCAGAGGGCAGCGTGCAATGTATTTAAAAAGTAGGGGATGTGCTTTAAGGTTTTACATGTCCTGGTAGTGAAAAACGCCTAAACTCGTTGTTCTGTACTGGAAGACTTACCTCTCCCATAGAATGACATTGGAGTTACCATATTACATTTTATAAGTTTATACATTTCCAAATGGGAATAGGTAACCAGTTTATGTTTGGTGTCTCTTGAATCCTAAGTTAAAATAATAACTTATGGTGAAGCTGTATTTTAAATTACAGTTTTGAAAATGCTACTTTTAGAAAGTTGGCCTTAACTGCCTTAGCCATTTAGTGCCTGCAGCCTGTTTCTGGTCACTTAACTGGGTGTAGCTGACAGGTGAGCTTTGTGTATTTCTCCTAGACAGACTCACACAATAGTGACCTTAGGTGTACCTTGATGGACCATCACTGGCAGGATGGGACAGAGGACCTGGGCACAGTCCCACTTACACTTGAATAGACTGTGTCCTGCCTTCACACAAAGGGATGAATACCCCCTGTAATTAGTCTAGAGCCAGGACAGGCAAGGCTGGATGCCTTGGGAATTCAAAGGGGAACCTCTAGAGGGTTCTCCCCCATTTCAGAGGTACAAATGGATATAAATACTGGACCTCGGACAACACCACTTCAGTACACTTCTGGATCTGTGGGTACTCTGCCAGGAAGAAGGACTGCTGTGCTGCCAAAAGGACTGCCACTCTGCTGGACTGCTTCTCTGAAGGAACTTCTGTCCTGCTGTGCTGCCTTGCTGGCCACTTGACTGGGGAAGAAGAACTGGTCCTGCAACTGTATTGTCATGGGTCCTGTTCACCATAAGCCAGTCTGCTCACTCTCATGCTATTAGTTGTTTTGTATTAAGAGCAGGGATATCAGTGGCCCCCTTCCCTTGTACATGACATATTTGCATCTGGTATTGCCTTATTCCCTGGTGGCAGTGGTGGCCCTTGTGTAAAGTGTTAATGCAACTGAACACTTGTTTGAGAACTGATTAATTGGGTTAATTGTTATTCAGCAACTATCCATAAAGAGACATGTGACATATTCCCTGGTGGCAGTGGTGGCCCTTGTGTAAAGTGTTAATACAACTGTACTCTGTCTTGAGAACAGTAATAGGTTTACTAATGGTAATTCATCAGCCATGCACAAGAAACACATGGCACCTGCCGTCTGGATTCCAAGTCATGCACGTGACGATTGCAAATCACCTCTCCACCCAGCCTTATTTGGAAAGACCATTATTGAGCTACACGTGCGCGGTGCACATGTGCATTCAGCGGGTAGTTAAGCCGCCCACTATCAAGGCTCCTCGCTTATCCTCGTTTATGGACCTAGTCCTTATCTGCTACCCCAGCAACTCTGGCTCGGTGGGTCCAGGCTTCACTTGTCGCATCCAGTCTTCAGCTTCGTGGCGGCATCCAGCCCCCAGTACTTCCTAAGATGTCTGCGTCTCAGCTCCCAGCAACTTCAGAAAAGAGAAAAAAAGCACGAACAGTAAGGACGGACTAACACGTCAGGTGCCAGGCTCCTATTGAGTCTTTTGTGATGAACAGCAAAGACAGAACAAGTTAAAGCGCACTTCTTATTGTGTAGGACAAGAGGTGCAGAATAGTTTGAACTCCATTTATGACACATTAGTGCTTGTGGTAAAAGGTACAATATCTTTTTTATGAGACATTTTCATACTTCCTTTTGATGATTTGGAATTACAGGGTGTAAGAAAGAGAGACCTGATCTCAAAGCAACTGTGATTTTGCTGAAAGCTTCACTGTTATACAATATATGATGTGATATGTTGAAGCGAACCTTAGCTGGATAAACTTTTGTTATGACCTTATACAATGTATATTATAAAGCTAATTCAGATTTAGGGTACCAGTTGATAACAGCTTGTCTGCTCGTTTATTACAGATATATCCAGTTTGCACCTTGCAAGCTGTTCAAGCATAGTTCCAATCAGACCCCACAGAACGCCCAGAACCCTTTGACGCAGTCCGGTGATGTTGCCCTGGATCTTGAGCATCCAGTATTGTTTTTCTCTCTCTCTCACAACTCCCCTTCACTTTGGGAACTATTGCTGGCGCAGTGTTTCATCATTACCACTGCTACCTGCATGGAGTCCTCAGAAGGATTTGGGGGCTGTCTTTGCCCATTCAGAACCACCTAGAGTTTTAGGTGAGTGGCTCAATACATTTATCTTGAGCCCAGGACTCCAGAGTGATTCCAAGGGCTAGTCTACTGGCCTCTTGATCTAAGCCTCAGGGACATGAAAGCCTCCCCAACATCTTGCAACAGCCCCTGGACCCAGCTGCAGCGAGTTCCTGACCCCCAAGTGGTGCCTCTCAGATCCTGGACCAGTGGTGCTAAGCGCTGAAAATAAGCATTTGGGCTCTTTGCAACCACGAATGGGCCTGTCCGCACCAAGACCTCGTCACTCGCATCGCCAATCAGAGTGAAGCTCCATCAGCCCGACTGTTCGCACAGCAGCATCGACCACTCGTTGGGACCGCCAATGCTATATTCACTAGAGGCCTCATTCTGATGTCGGAGGGTCCGACACCAACAGGCCGTCGGTGGCAGGACCACTGAAATCCAGCATATCGGTCCGACCACCTCATTATGATGCAGTTGGTCCGACAGCAGCGGGTAGAGGGACTGACCAATGCCTCCGACAGGCTCAAGGAGCCCGTCGGAGTGTCGGACCAACCGTAATCCCTACAATGGGGGCAGTGTCTGTGGAGGCACTGCCATAGGGATTACGATGGCCCTCTTCCCTCTGCCTTTACATGGTGGTCCCTGTCCCCCGTGGACCTCTGCTATGTGCACAAGGTGGCACATGTGGTGCCCCCCAAACATCCATGCACCATGTGCCAAACACCACATGGTGCCTTGCACACGATGCATTAATGTTTGAAAACTGCCCTTTTCAACTGCGGCTTGTGCTGTGGCCCTTTTCTAGGGCAGCAGCACAAGCCACAATGGAAAAGAACAATTTTTAGACTGCCTGCATGATAGTCGCATTGTAATCGGGCAGGTGGAACCACCAACATATAGTCGGTCGGACACCTGCCATCGTAATGAGGCCCTAAATTCTTTAAAAGCTTATATCTCCGGAACTACTGATTGGAATTTTGTCATTTTGGCCTTGTTTAATTTATTACATTTTGCACTATGTTTCTAAACTGGGTTGTGATCCTTTTGTGGTGTGTTGTCACTCTGTTATTGTTTGAAGTATTGCACAAATGCTTTACACATTGCCTCTGAGTTAAGCCTGACTGCTCTGTGCCAAGCTGCCCGAGGGATGATTTAGGGTTGGTTTAGGGTTTGCTTGTGACTTCACTCTGAGAAGAATTGAGTTTGCTGCTTGAGAAGGGTTTCACCCCCCTCAACCAATATCCCAATTTCTGACAGTATTGATGCCAGGTTATCTGGTTTCACATTTTGAAATTTAGCCACCAGGTGGGTATCTCTGTCCCGCTCTCTCTCCTGGTTACCTCAAAGCTAACTGTTTTATTTTTCATTCTTGGCTCACAACTAGAACAACAAACATAGAGAGAGCAGACCCCAATCAGGGCCACAGGCCCAACTATCAAGACGAGAATGCATTTATTTGGAGGTGACATTCCCTAACCATGCCCCCGAAACTACTCCCCTGATTAATTGCACCAGAGATTCCCATATCCACTAATACTATCCTCCCTATCTTTATCCAGGGGTGTGTCTGAGGATGAAGGTAGAACTAGTGCCTTCTATCATCTGCTACAACTAGCTGGTCAGACACATTGTGGACTTCAAGCATTTCAACCAACACTGGAAGACATTTGCGTTTTATTTCCTACTTCTGGCTTATGGCCTATGTATTTTTAGTTACTCAAGCATTGTACACTTAAGTACTTGCAGGCTTTTTTAATGATAATTCACGTAATGTGGCACAGCAAGGGAACGTGCCTCACTGTGTTGCGTGAAAGGGAGAGAGCAGAAATGCTCCATATTTACAAAGATATTTATGCTCTCTCCTTGTGCTGGTGTACTCTATTCACAATAGTGCAAGGGTGCCTGTGTTACAGACAGGATTGGTTTTGTGCAAGGAGTACCTTCCTACACAAAATCAAAAGAGGCATATTTTTCTTTTTGACGTACTGTCTTCTCTTATTGTCGCACTTATTCCCTCTCTCTCTTTCCTCCTCTTCTTCTCTAACTTTTCTCTCACTGATCTTACTGTATTTGTTCTCCTATATACTCTTTCTCTCACTATTTTATTCCTCTTTTTTCATCACTGTTGATCGTGTTGTTTTGTATCTAGTTCTATTTCTCTACATTCAGAGTTATATCTTGGAATGTGAAAGGTTTTATTAACCCTATAAAGAGAATATTATTCCATTTAGCCTCATACAATCCTGACTTAGGGGTTGAATAGGATGGCAGTGAGACCGGCACCGACAGCCCGTCGTTGGCGGTCTCACTGCCATTCTAAGCAAGTTTTCCGAGTGCCACATTAGGATGGTGGGCGGCATGTTGACAGTCGGAAAGACCGACCGCCATGAATCTGACGGGCTCCTTGAGCCCGCCGGTGCAGTGGAGGGGGTTGTAGTCCCTACCATGATGGCGATGCCTGCCAGGAACCGCCGTACGGATTACAATGTCCCTTTCCGCCCTCCATTTCATGGCGGTTAACCCGCCATGAAAAGGCTGGCGGAAAGAGACTTTGGGGGCCTGTAGCAGGCCCTTCTTTCCCTCCAATGTGGGCCCTGGGGCAGGGATGTGGAATTCCTATAGCCCGACGCCCGGAACATATTGTTTGGGGTCAAGGGCAACAAGTTTTCATGTGTATTTTGTCCTTGGGACAAGTAGGCCCAACCCCTACAGCACAAACCCTTTGGCTGCCAGTTTACAGTACCACATTCTGGATCAGGGAAAGGCAATGCCTGCAGTTAAAGTAATATTTGTGTCCATGTGTCAATGCTGTTCAAACTTGTATTTATGGTTTATTAATGCAAAGGCTTTATTATTAGGGTAAGCGCTCTAAGTAAATGTTGTAAGCTCAGACTGCACTACTGACAGTGGTTAGAGTATAAAAATGTGTGCACACGTTTTCAGTTTTTAGCAATATGAGGCTATGTATACTGCTCCCAGAGTGCTCTCAGATTAGATGCAAATAATGCAGAAGGTTGAAAGCAAGATTGATGATTCTTTGCTTTCAAAATAAAATGTTCACAAAAAAAATGCGAAAACATTTCGCTAAACTACTGAGAAAATGTAGGTACCCTTTCTTTGCAGCATCATTTAGTAAAAGTGTTGATGTATGCTAGTATTTCCCAAAAATATTCATAATGGGAAATCAGTGTAACCAGTTTTAATAAGATTATGGGAAACATAAAAATAAATAAGCATTGGTAAAGCAAGTAGGTCTGAAATTGTTGGTCAGCCTTTTGGTTTTGTCAATGCGTGACTTGTTTTAGCATGTTTTTTGTAAAACCTTATTGGTGTGGGAGCTGCCAATCCTCATCATTATAACAAACATTGGCAAAAACAAAAATTGTTTTGGTCTCAAAAAGCACACAGCACACATTGCACAGTAGTTCCTGGCACTGAGCAAAACGACTGTGTGTCGATATGCTCCTTGTGGAAGAACAGAATTTGAAGCCAGCCGATAGACAGAGAGAGACAAAAGTTTAATAAACACAAAAGGTAATGGTTAACGCCAGACCTAATTAGGGGCCCAATTATTAAATAAAGTGCACCCATGTCCTTGAATTAAGTGCAGATATACAACTTTCATGAATTTTCAAGACTTTACAGAAGCAGCCCAAGAAATAGTACTCCTAGAAAATATTTGTGAACTGCATTTTAGCATGAGCAAATATGCAGGTGTAGATTTGCTCATGCGAAAATCTGAGTGTTTTCAAGTTCACTTTCCCTCCAACCACTTTTTTCCCAACCTTGGAAGAAGTTTTATGTCTGCCATCGTCAGGAGTAAATATCCAACCTTTCTCAGTATGGGAAGAGATTAGAGAAGAGTTGGTGAAAACCCTTAAAACATGCAAGTTAGTAGGTTTGCACAGACTCAAAAGGGCATTCCAACCCTGGAACTGTTGCTTACCATTACCTTCAGCCCCAGTATGTAGATCTGCGGAAACGTGGCAACATAAGGGAATAGCTAGTATTCTAACCCTACTATGGAAGGAGCCCTGGCATAATCAGAGAGGCTATTTCAGAGCTCTAATATAATGAGATTGCTGCCATAATTTGTCGCCGCATTGCATGGCACAAAAGGGACAAGTGGATTTTGTTACAGGACAAGTAGATTTATGAAGCAACCTGCCCCATGGACAAGTAGATATTTTATTAAATTCCACACCCCTGCTGGGGGCACATATGGTGCCCCCCTACATATCCCTGCACCATGTGGCAGGCACCGCATGGTGCCTGCCACGTAGTGCAGGGATATGTGCAGTGTCCCTAATTTGCATTGCGGCAGGTGCTGCAGCCAGCAGCACCCACTGAAATACAAAATATAGGCATTGCGACCGCCGTGGCGGCAGTCGCATTGTAATGCCTATGCCGGGACCACCGACAGCATGTCGGGCGGTCCCGATTCACGATAGGGTGGCGAACGGACATAAGTCTGCCCGCCATCCTAATCAGCCCATTAGTTCTGTTGCCAGAAACTCATTTTATGGAGACAGAGGCCTTGAAGCTCAAACGGAATTGGGTTGGTTTAGTCTTAGTGTCTCCTACGACCACTAAGAAAAATGGCGTTATAATTTTATGTCATAAAAAGTTGAAATGTTTTGTTATTTCTCAAGACATGGATTCGGGGGGTAGATGGTCATTAGTTAAGTTGCTCATTAATAAAATATCTTTAACAGTATTTAATGTTTATGGTCCGACTCAACCAGATTATTCTTTCTGGCCTAATGTTCCAAAAAAGTGTATTCAATATAAAGATTAATTTTTTATCCTAGGAGGTGATTGTAACCAGGTTATTGGCCCATTTTTTGACCGCTAAACCCAAGTGTGCTTTATCCCTCACAAGACTCATAAGCAATTCCATAGTACAGTCTCTCAGACACATCTTGTAGATGCCTGGAGACTTTGTAACCCAGACGTAACAGAATTTTCTTTTTTTTCTCCTCTGCATGGTTTCCTGACCCGGATAGATTACACTTTTCTTTCTAAGTCTTCGACTCAGAATCGTATTTCCTCCTCAATTGAACCTATTGTGATCTCTGATCATGCCCCAGTTATTGCTGATTTCGATTTGCTCCGTCCGCAACCCAAGTCTTCTAGATGGAGGTTTAATAACTCTCTTTTGCAGGATCCGGTTTTTCTTCCTTTTTACTTCCTTTGCTGAGGGATTTTTTTCCTTAAATGCAGATCCGGGTGCTTCCCCTTCATTGATATGGGATGCATTTAAGGCTACTGCTCGTGGCTTTATCATAGACTTTGTTTCCCAAAAAGAAACAATCACTTAATCAACATAACATTCTATTAGCTAACATTGAATGCTTAGAACATCAATTTTACACTTCTTCATCTGATTCTGATTTACAGGAGCTTGTTTGTGCAAAGCTAGATTTGAAAAAAATAACTACGGATAATGCCTCATCTATTCTCCTTCATAATAGTGCTTGTTACTAAGGTGGATGAAATAAAGTTGGCAGACTTTTGGCTAATTACCTCAAATCTCAGAAAGAGCATGTGTTGATAGACTCCATTCATTCTTTGGCTGGAAAGCATCTTTTCAAAGATCAGGACATTTTATATGAATTTATAAAATTCTATAAAACTTTATATACTCTAGAATCCCCTTCATCTGTCTCTTTTATTGATAGCTATCTTAGTCACATTTCCCCTCCCTCTCATGTAGATCTTGACGTCGCATCTCTAGAATCTGATTTATTGATTCTGGAATTATCAAAATCTTTAAGTCTACTTAAAAAGATGAAACCCTGGGCCTAGATGGATTTATGGTAGAATTTTATCTACACTTTTCAAACTTACTACTTCTGAAACTCTCGCATCTTTTTCAATACTTTTATGTTACTGTTAAGGCGGGTGGCACCTTTTTAGAAGCTACAATATGCCTAAATCATAAGGATGGTTGTGAAGCTAAGCAATGTAAGAATTATCACCCTATATCCCTTGTAAATGTCGATTATAAATGTTTGCCAAATTACTTGCTTTACGTCTTGAACCTCTTTTGATGAATCTAATTGGTCTAGATCAGTGTGGTTTCACTAAAGGCACACTAACTTCCAATAACTCCCGGTTACTATTTAATGTTTTAAACAAGGCACCAACTCTTTCCTATTCTTTAGCTACATTTGCTATTGATTCGGAGAAAGCTTTCAATTGAGTAGATTGGTGTTTTTTATTTAAAGCTCTTCATTGGCATGGTTTTGGTCCTAAATTTATTTCTCTTGTCTCTTTGCTGTATACGGTACCTAGAGCTTCTGTCATTGTTACTGGTCTTATCTCTCAATTCTTTCCATTGCAACGTGGTGTACGTCAAGGTTGTCCCCTATCTCCTCTTTTATTTATTCTGTCTCTTGAACCCTTTCTATCTCATATCCGCCAGAATACCTCTATTTCTGGATTTCTTTATGGTGATCAACATTTGAAGTTATCGGCCTATGTGGATGATATTTTACTTTTTATATCTCCCCCTGAAACTTCGATTCCTCCTTTTTTTTTGCAAGAAAGTTTCAGGTTATAAAATTAATTCTGACAAGACAGAAATCCTTCCCATCACCACATTTTGTCTCAAGCAACATTTTTTTTCAACTAGTTTCCGATGGAATAGTTCTAGAATCAAATACTTAGGCATTTGGTTTAATAATTCCATATTGGATTCAGGGCTAGATCGTATTTCTAAACTCCTCTCTTCCTGGAACCCTATTTTTTTCTCATGGTGGGGACGTCTTGATTCTATTAAAATGAGGATTACTCCCTTTTTGTTGTATATTTTTCTATGATTCCCATTCATATTTTCTCTATTTACTCTACCAAAGTGACTCCCTCCTCTCTAAATGTTTATGAAATAATAAGAAATCCGAATTTCCCTGTCACATCCTAGGAAACCTAAATCCAATGGAGGAGTGAATGTTCCCGACTTTCGTCTCTATCACAAAGCCTTCTGTCTTAGACGAGCTGTTAAATGGCTTCTTACTGACTACTCCCTTTTCACACCTCTATGGGTTACCGTTGAACAGTCCCTACTTGCACCTTTTTCTGTAAAGGAAGTTTACTACAAAGGTCAATGTTACTTCTCTTCGGCTGTTCAAACATACACGCTCAGTGTTAAGGCCTCATTGCCAGTTAAAGATCATTTCTAGTGATTCCTTCCTACAATCTCCTCTTTGGTACAATCGTCTCATTACCATTAACAAAAGACCTCTTTATTGGAAATCTTGGAGACTTAGAGGAATTGTTTGGGTCCAAGATATGTTTGATGGCCCGCTTTACTGGACTCCAACATCAGAGTTAAGTCTCCGGGGGAATCCTCACGGCATGAACGTAAGTGCCATGTACAGGGCAGATATGCCCCGTTAATATTAACACAGACATGGAATACCAATACTTATGACTTACACACGGATGGAATTTCTCTTTTCTTCTTTTAAAAATAAGGTGATATTATCTTGTATAGATGGTGTACTAAGGGATAGTACATCTCTTAGAAAATACTGCTCTTTGACATAACGACAGGACTGGATTTTCCTCACACTAGTGGATAATAATTTTTTGCCCTGAAGAAGTCCATTGTCTATTGGACGAAACGCATTATTATTAAATATTTTTATTACCTTTCCAGTATTACTGTGACTATTGTTTGTTTGTATGTGGTGCACCCCTGGTCTTCATATTTTGAATCTATTTCCCCAGGGAGAGGAGAGAGCCTTTTGGGCAGAATATGCATACAGGGCTGTGCACACATGACATAAGATATTGTCAAATTTCCATACTCTATGGTTATAACTGTGAGGGTGCTGTGCTCCCTTTAAGGTCCACTGCCTGTCTCTTGCTGTATTATGTTTGATGGTATGACTCCTTGGTCTTTCCCTCAGTTTCAGGATACCTTTAAGTGACTTCGCTCGTTTTGTCACAAATTTTCAATCCTGTTGGGAATAGTTCAAGATGTTTTTTTACTCTTCTTTCAAATGAATTTATATCCACAGAGGATCTGCTTCTCAGAATATTGACGGTACTTCCCAAAGCATCCCTGATCTATAAACATCTTCACACTCCAAACTCTGACCATCCTAAATATAAATTGGGACTTACCTGGAGACGGATTTGGTTTGTGTTTGGAGCATCGATTTCTCGAACAAGATCTAGACTAGATCTTTGAAGATCTCTAGATCTGCATCCACCACTCAATCCATGTTTTTTCTATACCATAGAATATATTTTACTCCCCTATCCATAGCTAAATTTATGCACACTAATATTACAACTTGTTGATCTTGTGATATTCCCTTGGCTGATTTGATGCATCTCTTGTTCTCCTGCCCTGCTGTAGCCTACATTTGGAGGAAAATCTGGTCTCGTATCTCAATTATCTTTAATTTGCATATTCCTTATTATCGAATGTTATTCTTTTTACAGGCAGTCTATCAGAGTCGTTGGGATTATTTTTACATGAAAAGGGGTTATTTGACCAGATGTTGGCTTTAGCCTTTTAGCAAATTACACTAAACTGGAAATGGTCAGCTAAACTTTCAGTTAAGTCCTGGTGGAATAATGTTATTATCACAGATTGGATATTGCTTTTGCCTCCTCTTTTAAACCATTTGTAAACAGGAATTTATTTTGGTCACCATTAACTAATTATTTAAATAAGGTTACAACAATTTGTGTATTAAGTAATCATTCTGAAAAGTTTCAACCTCCATAGACTGTTACTTTCTCTGCTTTTTCCTCTGCATTATTTTTATTATTGAATTGTTTTTTAGGTATTTTAATTATTTCTGTATTCTTAAAGTAGTTTGTATTGATACTCAATCTTCAGTTGTAGATTTATATTTTGTTCCCTATTTTCCCCCCTCCTTCCCTATGATATTGTCAAAGTGAAAATAGCTTTCTACTTTCCCTTTTTGCTATCTCAAAGATTATACGTTAAGTTGACGGCTTATTTTTTTGTAATTGTCATTAATTAAATAAAGCTTATTAAACACAAAACAAAGTACAATACGCTTCCATCACCTTGTAATGTAAATGACACAACAAATGGATAGGCATCCGAGGTCATCTAGGGAGCATGCTTTGAGCCCCCTCTAGATCAGAGAGCTAGGTTCTGGGTCTCAGACCCATGATGAAATGTCTAGTCTGCCAGACAAATATAAAGATATGTTATCTGTGATCACTCATGGCAGGGATGCAAGCCTGTAATTCTATGCAGGGAGAATTCTCTTATTAGCAATGGAGTACTAAGGAACCTTACAAATGACAGGAAGGAGAATGTGAATGTGGAGGTATCGAATTTGCTGAGACAACCAGACAGAAGAGAATCTGTGTGCAAAGTGTGAGTGAAGAAGAAGGCAGTTATGTTTGGAGGGTGTTGCATATTTTGACTCTGCAAGCTCCAAAGAGTAAAGAAATCGCCCACCATCACTACTAACTGCAGATCTACTGCACCATTTTGTCTTCCTACACTGCTTGGGTGGGTGGCATCTTTCTTTGCATCAGAGGTGAGCCTTTGATTATGCCAGCAGCTCTTATGTTTGCAGAACAGTTCTGAATTCTGAATCGAAGACTTCTGGTCACCTTCACTCACAGGCAGAGTTTCACCTAAAATCACAGGCACATCTTTACAGGCGGCTCTGTTATTGATTTTAATTACCACAACCATTTCACCCATCTTTGTAGAGGACGTCAGCCCTCAAGTCATTCAATAACCAGTGTGGTTGGAAACTATAATAATGTGTCAGATTTTATATTCAATGCTTCAAGGTTGCCTGTACTAACGTGAGGTTTTCTGCAGAGCTGCTTCCACCACCTCAGATGTCATTGAGTAAATAATTCAATATAAAAAGTTAGCTATATATTGGATGCAAGCACAATATGCATATAAGTAGATTTACACATGTAGGTACACCTATAGTTGGCCAGACACTTTCTTACAACCCATAATACAATACCTCTCCTTTGAAAAGCATTCAGAGGTGCATGACCTTTTGTGGCACTATATACTTCGCTTGACCTACTTTTTATGATGTGGGTTGCATGGTGTGGTTGCAGGTACACACACACAGTTTGGGCATGTTTTTTCTGCGCACTCATTCTGAAAAATCTTGAATAAAGGGTTATTCCATTTTTCTTTTTAAGGGTCCTTCTAAACAAAAACAGCCCTAAAGATGGTCTCATGGATGTTTACCATTTAGAGACCGAAACATTGACAATTTACTCACATCAGCCCATATGAAGTAGAACTATTTGTATTAAAATCCTTTGTATTTTTGCTCTTAAGATTTTGGTGTTAGGCTGAGTTGTATTTTTCACCACATAGGACCTTTTGTGAATTCAAGTATATCAGACGCTTAGTCTTATCTGTTGAATTTTTTTTTCATATACAGGTGAGATTTCATGTATTTGTTTATACTGCTTTGTCTTGTATAGAATGCAAAATATAATCAATCAATCAATCAGGGATTTGTAAAGTGCACTACTCACCTGTGAGTGTCTCAAGGCGCTGGGGTTGGGTGTGAGCAACTCCGTTGGGGTCATTCGAAGAGCCAGGTTTTGAGGTCCTTCCTGAATTGGTGCAGTGTTGGGCTCTGCCTGAGGTGAAGGGGAAGTTCGTTCCAGGTCTTGGCTGTGAGGTAGGAGAAGGACCTTCCACCTGCTCTGGTCCTGTAGAAGCGTGGGACGTGGCTAGGGAGAGGTCGGCTGAGCGGAGGTTTCTCTTATGGGCATGGAAGGAGATGCATTCGTTGAGGTATTGGGGTCCGGTGTTGTGGAGGGCCTTTTAGGCGTGCGTGAGCAGCTTGAAAGTTATTCTTCTCTCGACAGGGAGCCAGTGGAGGTCACAGAGGTGTTGGGTGATGTGATTGTGCCATGGGATATCGAGGATAAGTCTGGCTGCGGAGTTCCGGATGGTGTGGAGTTTGCGGAGGAGATTTTTGTTGATTCTGGCATAGAGGGTGTTGCCGTAGTCTAGTCTGCTGGTGATGAGTGCGTGAGTGACGGTTTTCCTGGAGTCGGGGGGGATCCCTTGAATGTCTTGCGTAGTGTGCGGAGGGTGTTGAAGCATGCGGTGGAGACGGCGTTGATCTGGTGATTCATGGTGAGTGATGAGTCCAGTTTGATGCTGAGGTTCCATGCATGGTCTGTTGGGGTGGGTGTGTTTCCAAGCGTGGGGGCCACCAGGTGTCATCCCATGCGGAGGGGGTGGAGCCGAGGATGATGACTTCTGTTTTCTCCAAGCTGAGTTTCAGGCAGCTGTTCCTCATCCAGGCTGCGACGGCTTTAATCCCTTCTTGGAAATTGTGCCTGGTGATGTCGGGTTCCTTGGTGAGGGAGAGGATGAGTTGGGTGTCAGTCAGTCAGAAATAACTTTATTTCGCCAACACAATGATGGCATAAAAAGTATACTACAAATAAAACATTTGTCAATATTGCAATAAGCTTAAAATACAAGGGTTACAGCACAATTACCAAAGAAGGAAACATGTTAAAATATATTATTCCTATTATAAAGGTAAAAAGGAAGAAGTTCATATACACACACAGTTAATAACACAGTTCAATAAATTGGTTCCTCAATTAAGCATAAGATTAGCAGATTGAACGTCTCTTTTTTAGAGCAGATAAAAAGAAGGACACCAATGAAAGACATGTAAAAGGGTCAGATAATAACTGCAGGTAATAAAGGGCCACACAACACTGTCTAAAATTCATTTTACGCATCTTTTCCTTTCTTCACAATAAAATTTACAAAAAAACAAAAAGTGCAAATAATTCTGGATAGATCGATCATCACATGTACAAAATGGGAGATCGGAGATTACATAGATATTACGGGGAAGACCCAACATCAAGGGGATGTAGTTTAGCCGAAATCTCACCAAAATATATCTGTGTTGTAAATTAGTGACGAACGATAAATATGTTGAGTTCACATCCATTTGCATTATGCTAGGGACCGCCAGAAATGCTCTAACTGTCGACAGCTTAGAATTAGAAGCCTCCCTTCTTGCCTGCAATCTAGATAGCAAATGATTTTTCAAGTCTTTCTTAGAAATAGACCAGCAGGTTGTAGGGTCTACAAAAAGATGATGTAACCCAGCTGCTTTAAGAGTGGATTCAACATAGTGTAACCAGCTGATATTACTCACACCATCTAGCTTCAAGACGTCATTTATATTATCCCTTGTCAATGAGATGGTCTCCTTCCGCCATACCGAGTGCCACATTAAAATTGGCGCCACACAAATTTTGTCAGTTATGTAAGGGACTCTCAGCTCCATATGACAATTAAAATTAGAGCATGACTTTGGCAATGAGACTAAGTTTTTCAAAAAGATGTCTTCTATGCATTGCAGTTTCGAGCAATCTCTGGTGCCACAAGCGGCTGCTCCATAAGTGGCAGCAGATACCGTTTTTGCTTCATAAACTTTCTTTATTGCTTCAACAGGTTTAGAACCAACTTTTTTTAATAAATTTAGAAAGAGCCCCAATATTCTTTTCCATCTGTAGCCCCCTATTTATGACCATACTTTGCCAATTATTATGACGATCAAACATAATCCCTAGATAATTAAAAGAATCCACAACTCCCAGCTTGCCCCCTTCAGTATTAATTTGTGGCTGTTTCCGCTGCTTTGAACCTGCCACTAGGACAAAGGACTTTGAATAGTTAATTTTCATGTCCAGCTTGTTCATAAATTTTGTGTATTCCAACACTAATCGATGCAGCGCATTGCTAGTATGAGCTAAAATCACTGTGTCGTCCGCATATAGTAGTATCGGTACTTGTAATCAGTTAATATGGGGAACATCTGGAGTGGATCCCAGTAGAGCAGATTCAACATCATTGGTGTAGAGTGCAAATAGGAAGGGCGCGAGCACGCACCCCTGTCTCACGCCTCTAGCAATTTTAAAGTGCCTAGTACACTCGCCTCCCTTTCCATAGCGAACACAAGTTAGGCACCTGAATACAGATCACGAATAATGTTAATAATCTGTAGGTCGATCCCCATTGCCTCCATGATCTGCCACAGCCTAGGCTGTGCCACGCAGTCAAAGGCTGCCTACAGATCCATGAAGGCAAGATACAAATGGCCATTTTTAGCTGCCGTGTATTTTGCAATTATTAGGCTCAGGTTCAGGCACTGATCCACAGTGCCTTTCCCTTTTCTGAAACCAAACTGACATGGGATTATAATATTCTTATCCAGAGCCCATTCCTCAAGTCTATTTAAAAGCAGCCGGCCCATTCGTTTTGCAGTGGAGTCTATCAGAGATATAGGCCTATAGTTTTTCGGAATTGACCTATCCCCCTTTTTATAGATAGGGACAATTACAGTTGTTTCTTATCTTTGGTTAAGTCATTCCGACAGGCTTGTAAAAAAGCAAGGATATCAAGGCTGAAAGCCCTAAAGGAAGAGTGGTGGGAAAATTTGCAAAAGGCTGCTTCATTAAAAGTTTGCAGCCATTTTGGTCTGTGATTAACGCACCTTTTCTAAGAGATGAGCAGTCCATGTCCATAGATACCCATGTTGAACAGGAGGAATGGGTTACACATTTTGAAGGTCTATTTGGAACCAATGAGAAGGCAATTATTCAGTCTACCTCTGCAAGTTTAGTTGGGGCAGGGGGTATTGCCAGGTTTACACTGGAAGAAATAAAGTATGCTTTAAATCAGTGTAAACGTGCGAAGGCACCGGGACCTGATGGTGTCCCAATTGATTTGTTTTTGGATAATCAAGATCTCTGGGCCCCGCTTTTAACAAATGTTTTTTAAAAAATTACCCAAATAGGCGCTCCTCCTTCGTGGAGTTGGGTGTCATCGGCATAGGAGATGATTTTGAGCTCATGGTTTCTGGCGACGGTTGCCAGGGGGGCCATGTAGACGTTGAAGAGGGTGGGACTGAGGGAGGATCCCTGGGGTACTCCACATCTGATGTCTGTCGGTTCTGAGAGGAAGGGCGGGAGTCTTATTCTCTGTGTTTTGCCTGAGAGGAATGATCGTAACCAGTCTAGGGCTTTTCCTTTGATGCTGGGGTCGTGGAGTCTGGTGGCTAGTGTGCAGTAGGAGACGGTGTCGAAGGCTGCTGATAGGTCCAGGAGGATTAGGGCTGCTGTTTGGCTTTGGCCGAGGAGGGCGCAGATGTCGTCAGTGGCAGAGAGGAGGGCAGTCTCAGTGCTGGGGTTGCTGCAGAATCCGGATTGAGAGGTATCTAGGATGCTGTTGGTCTTGATGAATTGTACTAGCTGGGTGTTAACGGCCTTTTCGATGACATTGGCTGCAAATGGAAGCAGTGAGATGGGCCTGAAGTTCTTGAGGTCCGTCGGGTCTGCGGAGGGCTTCTTGATAGAGGGGGTTGACTTCGGTGCACTTCCAGTTGTTGGGGAACATGGGTGTCCCGAGGGAGCAGTTGATGGTTCTACGTAGCTCTGGTGCGATGGCAGTGGCGGCCCTGTGGCAGATGTGTGGCGGGCAGGGGTCAGAAGCTGCTCCGGAGTGGAAGTTCTTCATGGTCTTTAGGGTGTCTTCTGTCGTGAGTGGGGCCCAGATGAGGAGGGTCTGTTGGGTAGCGTCGCTGGGGGTTGTGGTGGTGCAGAGGTCTTGGTCGTCGAAGTTGTCATAGAGCGTCTTGAACTTGAGGTAAAAGAAGGAGCTGAGTCTGTTGCAGAGGCCTTGGGAGGGAGGGATGTCAGTTGTTTCGCTGTGGGGTTTGGCAAATTCCTGTATGATGGCGAAGAGTTCCTTGGAGTTGTGGGCATTGGAGAGGATTCTGTCTTGGAGGAAGTTTTTCTTTCTGGATTTGATGAGTTGGTGGTGTGCTGTGGTGGCTGTTTTGTAGGCGGAATGCTTCAAATTGTCCTGTTATTAAAAATATTGATTTTTCATACCGTAGCATGGAATACTTATCTTTTTCTATGCCCTCAAGCCATTCTCTCTACATAAATTATATTAATCATTTGAGTTGGCTTGATTGGATCCAGAATGACAACTTTAAAAGTTATAACTTTCTCCTCTTTCGGCTAAATTTTGACCTGACTATGCTTTTTTGTTGATTCCGGTAGTGCAGAAACCAGCACCAAGACACCCTTGGCATTCGTTGCACTTTATAATTATAGATCAAATCAAATAACAAAAATGAATTTCAAATAATTTCTTCTGGGGATTCTTGTTGTTCACCCCATGCACTTTTGGACCACCAAGGTCACTATTGTCCCATGTCTCCAGTACACACAATCCAAAGCCACCGGCAAATTCTCACAAGGCCGTTCAATATTTGCTTTCCTTTATTTACTCACTCACCCATTCACTCACTCATTCAGTAACCTACTCACTCAAACTTAGCCATCCATTTACTCAACCATGTTTAAAATCACAGTCACTTATCATTCAACTTGACGATTTTGCCTGATCCACTCACCTACGCTCACTCTCTCATTCACTTGTTGTCAACCCGGTCAACACGGTCATCTGGTGTTTTACTCAACCACTCTCGCTCACTAACTCAACCATGCTTCCACCCACTTATTGTCATTTTATTAAACCTGACTAGGTGGGAAAACCAGAGAAATTTAAATTCTGCATAAACGTGTGAAGTTCCACGAGTTTGCCAATGTGGTGTGGTTAAACATTACAAGTTCCTGCGTACTGCTGTGCCAATCAACTGCATGGGGTACCAGGCTGCAAGGACTCGAAGTTGTATCATGGTCCTGCTCTGTTCCCCGATCCAGATCGACTTTCAAAGGCCTCCTGGGGAACTTTTAAAATCCCAGGCCTCTTGGGGTACTTTTCCAATCCCACATGTCTTCCTGGCCGACTTTTGGGATTGAGGAATGGGTCAGGTGTGGGGCAAGCCTAGGAAGAGTTGTCGATGCTGCCACAGCCCTGTGCGGCAGTGGGGATGACGCTGCTGCAGCACTGGGCCTCTCATTTGTAAAAACTATTAGTGAAAGCTATGTGAAAGTACGCGTGTCAGGCTTCACAACTTCGCATAGCAAAGCATTAGAGTTGTTTAAAATAAAAAGGTAGGTTAATACTATAGCGTAGATTTTTAACATATTCAACTTAGGTTGTGTAAAAATGAAGGAATGTCTCTTCTGCAGCTTTATTAGGTAACTATGTAAAGTATTTGCAAAACATCTGCAACTAGAATATGGGTGGCGCTTTTAAAGAAACCATTATCACAATCTTTTATATGGCTGAAGTACCGTACTCGCATGTAGCACATTTATGTAAGTAGGTTTTAAATGTTTAGCATAATGTATAACATAAACTAATATTAGGAATTTTAGGATACATAAGTCTGTATATTTTGCAGAGGTTTTGGATATCATGATGTGAAAATGTACTTTAATAAACCGCAGAAACAAAACACATAAACTTCCATCTGATTTGGTACCCTGGAGCATAAAATTGTTTAAATCTACTGCCAATGCAATAAAAAGTCTGAAGCTTTAGTTATTTTAAGGAAGGAGAGCATATCTGCTACCGCCTTCGGTGGAAGAGACTTCTGGCATGGCAGGCATATTTGGCACACCCTTTTTCATTGTAGTAAAGCGCTACATGTTCAATTATTAGTTTTACTCCCACTTCATGAGTGGACGAAGGGGCACCGAGTAACAAGTGAAGTAGACTGATTGGCACTTAAACTAAATAGTTTATCATAATGCCAGTATACTCCAGAAATCATACGCCCCGCAGCATGCCCAGCACCTGGGCTCATTTACACACTGCTTGCCTCGAAGGGACCAGTTACTGATCTCCAGAGACGACACATAAAAACATTCATCTGGTCTGAGAAGAATGTTTATTAAATGTCATATAAATTCTGGCAGGGAACAACAGAAATTGATCATTCAACCATGTGCACATTAGTCTAAGTACACTTACAATGCCAAAATATTAAAAATTCAAAGGGTTTAGCTGCAGTATATTCCAGTCTGTGCTGCTATACCTCTAGTGACACAAGAGACGCCGTGAACCCAATGTGTGCCATGTATGCCAATTTCATATCATTCATATTAAAAAAAGTTACCCAAAATATGAGAACCTTATAAGGCCAATCTGAATAAAAGAGAAAATACAGCTATTATCAAACAATAGGTCACATTGAAGGGTAGTATGCCAATGGGTGCTTGCAACCCTGCGGCAAGCGCCATTTCTTTACCATTGGAATGGATAAAATGTACCTAAAAAAGTAGTTTTGTGTTAACTTTTTTACCCGAGAAGACTGGTGGGGTAATTTCTGAGTATAGAATTAATCTTTTTTTTTTTTATTGGATTTTTTTTTTTTTGTCCTCATTCACCTCTGACCACAGTAACCAGACCAACCGCCTGTGCTCGATGTATTTGGCAAGCTTTATTCTCCCCTGCAGGCACAGCTATGCAGTGGAATGGTACCGACCCCATAGGGTAAGGTCAACTCTCTTATTTGGTCCGGTATCTACCGATGACTGCTCAGATGGCCATAAGGCGTTGGGAAGGGCCCATCGTGGTCCAGAGAGATCCAGAGAGGCATAATCATAGGGCAAGATGTTTATTAAGTACCAGAGGCTCTAACTGTCTCCACCCTCCTCTGTATTTTGCCATTTTAGTAAAAACTTCCAGAGAACTTTCTTCCTCTTTGATTGAGATCCTCTCAGATCTAACTTAGATGTCGAAATAACCGAGGATAACCAGCCATAATGTTGAGGCGGCAGGCATTCCACCCATCTCCGACAGATTTCCCGCCTGGCCAACAATATTGCATAGAAAAGAAATTCTCTAGCTGGTCTTGTAACATCATCAGAAATCCCAAAGATTATCATAGATAGGCTTACCTTGACTTGGAGACCTAGAATATTCGAAATGGTTTCACCAACCTTTACCCAAAAAATCAAGGATAGCCGGACATTCCTGAAACATATGTATGTCTGATGCTCTCTCCAAACCGCATTTCTTGCATCTTACAGGAAGTCCTTTTGTCATCTTTGAAAGTCTTTGCGGAGTCAGGTAAGCCCTGTGGATTGAGAAGAAATGATTCCTCCTTAACCATGCCGGTGTAACTGTGCGGAAGAGAGAGCTCAGTGATTCTTGCCAGAGTTGTTGTACTGGCTCTCCTGGTAGACAAACACCCCACAGATCTTCCGGAAGTTTGAACTCCCCGTCTATTGCTTCTTCGATTTTCCAGTACCAGAAGGAGATTTCTTTTTTCCCTGCTGGTTTTCCCACCAAATATTCCTCAAATAGGTTCCCTGCACCAAAAAGGGATTTCTGATTTTTAGCCCAGCTCTTGAGTTGTACATATTTGAATTTGGAAATATTCCCCTCCAGCAGAGCATGTAGCATTGGCCAGGGTAAAAGTGTGCCCTCCTGAGCTAAATCCCCCCATACACTAAGTCTGGCCTCCCTTAGTGGCTGCACTTGTTTGTCCTTTAAGCAGTCCGGGGTCCCCGGGGAATCCCAGAGAGGGGCAAGGCTGGAAAGGTAGTTAAGTCCCGACAGTCGTCTGATGTTAGCCCATATTCTGGCCATTGCCTGCAACACTTTTAACCTTATCTATTTAAAGAATTTAGAGTCTCCGTACTTAAACATGAAGCACTCCTGAGTTAAATTAACTACCCTCAACATTGCTGCGAACGTGGCCCCAACCCCGGTAGAATCGGGGGGATTTTAACAACATCCTCGAGTGGGACAGTTGGAAATCCCAGGCATAATACTGTAAGTCTGGAAGACATAAACCACCCTTCTCCCTTCTGCGTCTCAGCTTTTTCCAGGGAATTCTGGTTCCCTTATTGGCCCAAATAATGGAGTTTATAACTTGTTGAAGTTTATCGATGGAAGGTTTACAGAAATGCAGTGGAATGGCATTAAAAAGGAAGGTGTTTTTTGGCAATACCATCATTTTGACCGGTTTATCTTTCTAAAGATTGTCATGGGGAGGTGGGCCCAGCTCTTCATGAGCCGCGTGCCTTCCCAGGTTATGTTGGACATGTTGGCCCCTATGATTTTATCAATATCCTGTACTATTTTTACCCCTAGATACCTCATTTCTCTTTTGGTCTGGTGTTGGCTCCCATTAAGATTCCAAGACATGACCTCTGTTTTTCCCACGTTGATCTCGCTTCCCGATATCCTGCCGAAATCCTCAGCATGTTTTATCACAGCAGTCTGGGCTGTTGAGAGATCTGAGGTAAGAATCAATACACCATCTGCATAAAGGGCCACTTTTCTCTCCCATCCTTCATGCTTGAATGGTGAGATTCTTACCTCGTCTCTAAGTTTCTGAGCAAAAGGCTTGATGTACAAGTTAAAGAGAAGGGGGGATAAGGGACAGCCCTGCCTAGTGCCCCTAGTAATCTTGAAAGGCCTGGTTAAGTTACCATTGACCAGCAGCTTTGCAGATGAGCTCAGATATATCAACTTAACGGCTCGGCGAAATTTCTCGCTGATATTATACCTCTCCATTACGGCCTCCAAGTACACCCAGTTAACTCTGTCCAAGGCCTTTGTAGCATCGAGGGTCATAGCAGCAAAGGGAAGCAAGTGTGTTGTGGCCAGATCTATTGCGACAATTAAATCGTATGTAAGTTCATAAAGATTTCGCCCCTTAACTCTTTTGGTCGAGATGTAATATAGCGCCTGCTACTGTGCTTAACCTGTCAGCTAGGACCTTGGTAAAGATCTTATAATCTGCATTTAGCAGCGATATGGGCCTATAAGACTCACAGCTTGCAGGATTTTTTTCCTGGTTTTAATATTAAGGTGATCGTTGCCTCACCCCAGGAATCTGGCAATTTTTTACCATCCCTTAAGATGTTGTTAAAAAGCTGGGTCATTGCTGGAACTAGGACCTCCCCCAAGCTTTTATAAAGCTCCGTGGGTAGACCATCTGGGCCCGCCGCCTTACCCCCTTTGCCTAAAGAGATCACTCTCTTAACTTCTTCCTGCGTAATTCCCTGCTCTAGGAGTTGTTGTTGTGATATGATCAGAGGAATGAGGGTGATCTCATTAAACCATTCTTCGGCTTCAGATTTATTAACCAGCCTGTCTTCCAGATATAATTGCTGAAAATAGTCATGGAAAGCTCCCTTTATTTCCTCATCGGTGGTCAATCTAGTTTTGCCCCCATCTTCAATTACTCTTATCAGGTTCTGAGTTCTGTCTGACTTTGCTTTCCAGACCAGTAGTCTCCCTGCCCCCTCCCCATACTCAAAATGGGCCAACTTACTCGCTTCCCATTGGTTTTGGACCCTCATCTGGAGAGTTGTATCCAACTATTCTTTTAATTTCTCCATTTTGACCTTGCTTTCCTGCCTTTCCTCTACTTTCTCTGCACTACTCATGCTTGCTTCAATGGTCTTCATATTTGTTTCAATTTGGGCGATCTCATCCCTATACTGCCTATTTCTGAAACACAGTCTGCTAGTAATCTTCCCCCTCAGGAAGGCTTTCAAACAGTCCCACACTATAGAGGGCGAGGCAGAACCTATGTTTTGACCTAAAGATTCCTTAGTTTCAAGGCTCAGGTGACCCATATCCTCTGAATCCTGAAGCAGTGTTCGGTCCAGAGTCCAAACTCTACCTGTCTTCCTACTCTCCAGATCTAAATCGAGGTACACCCCTGAGTGGTCAGTTAAGTGGGGCGTCAAATACCCGACGTCCTGTACTTTCCCCCTCAAGCTGAAACTGATCAGGACAAAATCAATCCTAGATTTATGACCATACTTCCCGTTATAATAGGAAGCACCAAATTGTGAGCCCGATCTCTCTCTCCAGACATCACTAAGACCGATCTGCTTCATCATTGAATGTAGGTAAGTGCGAGATTTAGACGCTGCCACAGCCCTGCTATTTGGTGATTTATCTAATTTAGGATCTAGCAATATATTGAAATCGCCAGCCATAATCACGGGATCCGAAAAGTCCAACACATTAGTAAAGATAGTTTTTAAGGGGTCAGGGTCATCTTGGTTTGGGCCATAATACCCTACCAAAGTTATGAGATTACCCATTATTATTACTTTTGAGATAACCCACCTACCGCAAGTATCAACTAGCGACTTTATTACATGGGCCTTAAGTTGTTGTTTTATTAGAATGGTGACCCCGCTGACATTGGCACTTTGATCAGTACAGACCATATGTTCAGCCCATTTTAGGTTCTTAAAGAGAGTAGTAGATTCATTTTTTGTCAGGTGGGTTTCTTGTAAGATAATGATTTGTGCTGGGGAATCTCTAATATATTGCAAGATCTTCGCCCTTCTTTGTTTAACACGCAGACCATTCACATTCCACAATAACAGCTGAATCATTCTCTAAGTAAAATGTGTTTGGGTTTGGGATGGATTTGAGGCAAAGTTGGAAAAGAGAAAAGCCAGACCACTGCATTCCAAACTGAGATAGATACCTTAACTGAAGAGAATGAGGAACTTTTTTTGTTTTTTTCCCCACATGCCCCCCACCCAGTGAACTCTTAATGCCCCCCACCCCAATGCCCTACCCTGGAGAACCCACTCCAGCGTTATCCTGGACTAGCTGTTAGTCCTAGCTGCTTCACCCGGAGGCTACCCACCTCCAAAACTCTCTATCCGTGAGGAAGCCATAACTATAACACATTAGATAAATGGCTGCCCCTCTTTTTTTAAATATATTTCCATTCTTTTATTTGTGTTTTAAATTAATTACTTATCTATTTATCCACTTTTTCTATTTTTGTAGACCCCCCCAAGCGTGCCACCCTCTGCGCTCCAAGTAGGCTTAAGCCTGCCGCTAGAGAAAGAAAAGATATAATGATATTAAATGTCACCTTTTCTCATGCTCTCTAAGAGCTCATCCGCCTCCTGCTTAGACCTTACATTATGCATTCTGTTTTTGTGGATAATTCTTAGGGATGCTGGAAACTTAAGTTGGGCAACCTCCCCCAATTGTTTAAAATCCTCCAGTTTTCTCCCGAGCTCCCATTGCCTGTCTAGGGTAACTCTAGCTAGGTCGGACCGTATTTCAAACGCGAAGTCTCTCCTTTTCAACGATTTAGATTTCAGGGCCATAGTCAGAATTGTTTATTTTAGAGAATACGTATGGAAATTCAGGAGGATCTTCCGGGGTTTGGTTTTGTTAGGATTCCTCCTGAAAGGATCTCCATGCACCCTTTGTATATCTTTCATTATCTCAACCAACTGTAACGTGTCTTTCAATAATATGACAATGAAGGATTTTACGTCATCACCTTCTTTTCCCTCTGGGACATTCAGTATGCGAAGATTACTTCTCCTGGAGTTATTTTCGAGTTGTTCTAGCTTGTCCCGGACCTCCTGTTCTTCCTTTTTCAAGGCCAGTATGTCAGTTTTGACAATACTTAGTTCATCTTTCAGTTCTCCTACTGAATTTTCAAGGGTCTCAGTTCTTAAATTTAGAAGATCTATCTTCTTTTCCAGTGATTCGCAGAAACTCCTAATCTCACCCTGATTAGATTCGGAGACTGCAAACCCGTTTTTAATGTCTTCCGAAAGGGTGTGGAGCAACGCTTCCATGGCTGTTAACGAAGTCCCTGTGAAGTCGCTAGAGGCTGCCTCAACCCTAGCTGACTCTTCCCTTCCCCTTTGATCGGGAGGAGAGGAGATCCCGGGAGCCGCAGTTTCACCCTGTACCCCAGTAGGCACCTGCTCCTGGCCATTAGTGGGATTAAGTAAGGAAGAACCCTCCACAGCTGCCATTTGCTCTATGTTGAGGTCTATATGGGGCTGGTCTTCCCGCTTTTTCCTAAATTCTTCTCCTTGCTTTATAATGTCAATCACGGTAGGCTGAACCTTAAAATAAGATCTCAAAGAGGGGGTGATTTTTAACTTATAGTCACCCAATTTCTCCCTGTCCCTGCCTACTTTAATGCCAGCCTTAATGCCCCGACTTTTGACTTCGTAACGCAAAAAAGCGCAAGGATTTCCCTCTTCGGGGCTCTGTGCTGCTTATTGGGTAGAGGATGGAAGGAGAAAGCCCTTTTTCCTCCCCCTACTGGCTGTTATCTCTCTCCTAAGGGTCTGCCTTTTCACTCTAGCCACCGATTTTGGGGGCCTCTGGGAACCCCCCCTGCTCCCTTTACCTTCACTCACGAAGGCTGGATCGCTGTTATCTTCTGAAATTAGCTGAGAGGAGCTCAGGGGTTCCTGTTCTTCTTTGTTCCCACCAATCCTCACCGCTGCTCCGTATGCTGCTCCCTCCTCCACCACTGAGCAAGCAGAACGCGTGCTGCCGCTGCCTGAGCTGCCAGGAGGAGACCGCGCGCCGCCGCTCTGCTGTCCATCCTCAGCTCCAGGGCGGCTTCCTCCCAGCGGGTTCCGGCAAGAAGGATAGTCGGATCGCGGACCGTGCTGTGGCACATATCCGGGGGGGGTGGGGGGGCAGGGAAAAGAGAAAAGGTATTTGTGTTTTCCACAGGCAGGGTTTTCACTTGTCAGAGCTTCCAACGGTCATTTACGAGAGTGGGTGCCTCCGGTGAGCAAGCGGCCAGCTTCAGTCGGCCGCCATGTTCTCCCCCCAAGGACCGTCATTTTTTTTCTTGGTTTATAGAGGAAGTACCATAGCGAGACAGCCTACTGTACATACAGTATCAACTTCCTCTTCCAGTCCTGAAGACTGCTCCATTTGCATTGTCCAGCCTTTTGGTAATTTTGAATTTAGATTTTGGAGGGAAAGCATCACTTTTCCTTTGGCTGCAATCTCTACTACGTCATTCCCCCTTGGAACATTTTTTTTTTGGGAAAATAAAGTGAGTTGAGTGCAGAAGGTTTGTTTCAGCAGGCAATGCTATTTGTTCTTTTTTCTATTTTGTTTGCTTGTTGCTGTTGACCCAGAGGATGGAAACAGGAAGGATGCAGGCAGCCTTATGTGAGGTTAAGGGATAATTTATATTTCCTCCTTTTCCCCTTTATTTTTGTACATTTTGTCCGGATCTGTCTTCATACTGTGCTGTGTTCTACCATTTGAGGCCTAGTATGCTGTAGGCTCTGTAGGTATTTTAAAAATATTTGTCACATTCTCACTACTGCTGTGCTAAAGATATTTTTTTATTATTACAGGGGCATGTGGAGAGCCTTGCATTTGTGCTAAATGTAGGTTATTTTTTGTCAACATACGCCTGTTAATGGCTAGGTTCAGAGTGGCTCCAGGAGTCCAGGGTCTATGTAACCAGACATTTTTCTTTTCTGTGTGCTTTTGCTCGCTTACAATTTTACCTGTGTGTTTGTGAGATGGCTGATGAATTTAGTTTTAATCTTTTAAGTATGTTGTAGGGCTATCTGTTGCCTAGTGCTCTGTGTGTTTGGGGCAAGTTTAAAGTTTACTGTAATGTTTTCTCACTGTTTTAATTTTGTTGAATTGTTATTATATTTGTTATCTTGGTTGAAATTTCTTTTACATTACTGTTTCTGCTTTAGTGGTGGGGCACTAAAGGCCCTTGGACAGGCCCAGTCACATTTTGGGTGTATATTTGTGCAATCCTGCAAGTTTTTTGGGGGGGGGAAGAAAAGGAAGTGGCTACAGACAGGGGAGGACAGCCATGCTATCTTACATTTGCTTTCATCCTTCATTGCTCGAGAAGTGGGGGATCACCATTTGGTTGAGACAGTATGTGCATGCGTGTTTGGCACAGGCAGCCATTTTGCCTTTGTTCTCTTTGCTTCCTCCTTCTATACTGGCCATGTGACGACCATTGTTTTTTAAACACGGTGTGTATGTTGTGTTTGTGTGTGTCTGTCTGTCTGTGTGCGTGTGTGTGTTTCATGGGTAGCCATTTTGCCTTTGTTTGCCTTTCTTCTCCATGCTGCCTTCTGGCCATATTGTGAGCGACCACCATTTTGTGGGGCCAGTGTGTATTTCTGATTATTAAACAGCTTGTTACACTTGTATAAGCTATTTTCTAGGAGAATTTACATTAAAAGCCCAGGTCATTTGTATTAATTCTTTGTTTTTCTTAATATATTTTTCCCAATATATTTATTTGTACATGTGGCTGATTAAAGTAGTCTATAGTTCACAGTTCTTGTTTTAAATTAATGTATTCAATCTTTGCCTGCCTCTCCCTGCCACCTATAGAGGTCCTTTGGGCCCTGGAGTGACAAAAGGTAGTAATTTATTAACTTATTTGATTTTTCTACTGCTCCCTTCCTCCGATAGGGACCCCATTGGATCTGGAGGGACACCAGGTATTTATCAATTTGGTAGATTTGTGCCTGCCTCCCATAAGAAACCAGTTTTATTTTTTAATTTAATCAAATGTTATATTATTGTTATGATGATGATGATGATGATAGCTTATATTGTATTAGAAAGAATTACCAAGACTCACTTCTCTTCCTTCTTATTTTTATTGCCTGAAAGTGCTCAAGTGGATATTGATTGAGACAGAGAGAAGTCTGTGAATTAGCATAGTCCAGAGAACTCTCTGCTAAGTGCTTCTGCACATGCTGCTGACCAACAGGTAAAGAAGATGGCCCCCCCAAAAGAGGCTGCTGCCAAGAAAGTGCTCAGTGAGGAGAAGAAGTCTTTTGCCATAATTGGCATTAAGCCTTCATCCTTTTTCTAGCTACAAAGCATACCTACTTCACCCTCTTCTGAGCAGGAAGATGCTCAGAGGAGGATCCCCCTGGACCAAAAAAGATACCACCGGCAAAACTAAAGCAAGTGTCTCATAGTGCTGCAGTGACTGCAGTCATGGCTTAGAGCAGTGAATGTGAAATTGAAATGTCCGGGCAGCAAATTGATCAGAAACTCAACCGCCACAATAAACTTTTACATATAATCCTTTGGAGGTAAGAGCAGAGCAGAAAGCTGAGCTTATTGCAAAAGAACAGGTCACTGCTCTTCAACTGGGCTCATCTTAATCTCTATCTCCACTGAGGAAAAGAAGGAACACTCCACAATCTTCCTCAAGAAGCCCATCAAATGATCAAATGATTGTGACATTGACTGGACCCCCCGAGCCCTGCCAAGAGAGATAGCGAACAAGGCTGCTGAAAGCCTTGGAAGATGAACCAGTGATTGCTTATTCAAACAGCATCACAGAGGAATAGAAGTTCACTTCTATTCAACCTGCTTCTATTCATTTAGAACCACAAACAACCACAAACAACATTTGCTTCCATCATTTCAAGAACCCCAAGACCTGCAGCAACCACCAGCCCAAATACAGCCTGTCCTGGGAAAGGCAAACAAAATTCCCTAGTTCTGTCACACAAGTTCTTCTGTCTTTGGCTCCATAAGGAAGCTCTCCTCCCTGGTGTGGGTCTAGGCAGCATGATGATCACATCACAGATTCCACAATTTGCCACAAAACAATGCACTCTGGTAAGCTCAGTGGGCATTAAAGTAGTATGGGCCATCTGAAAAAATGAGATGTGCAGGTAGAGCACCTCAAGAGAATACCTGCTCCAGACAGTGAAGATGTTGTTGAAGAGATAGGGGAGGTGGTGGTGAGGAACAAGAAGAAGATGTCACCATCCTGTGAAGAAGAACCACTGCCCATATTGTGAGGTCATCACTTCAATGTGAGGTAATCATATTTTGGCACAAGGAAAAGAGGGATATAATAACCCTTGCTGTTCATAACAGGTCACTTGAGGTGGGATTGTCATGAAGAAAACAACTGCCACAACAAGCCCCTATTAAGCCTATGTTCAGCAGGAGTCACTGTACCTTCAAACAAATAAGCTAGTTCATGCATACAATGGGATGCTGGTCAAGATCTTAGCACTTGATCTCCTCCCTTTTACTTTGGTGGAGAGTGGTTATGGAATTTGGGGACATCCTCTGTCCATAATAGAAGGTTCTAAGCTACATCTGTTTTTCAACTGTTGCTGTGCCAGCACTGCACCATCAAGTGCCGAAATTGGTTAGTGAAGCAATGAAGGAAAGCACTGTTCAGTCCAGTCACTTCATGGCAGACATGTGGACCAGTTATCAAGTCACAGACTACACATGGACCACATGAACAACTTCACATTGGGTCTCGTTAAATGGGGTTAAGCAAAGGCTAGCCACTGATCTTGCTGTTTCTGATGCTTTTTAATGCACTCATGGGCATGCAACAGTTGCAATTGTCTCCATGGAGAAGTCACATACAGCTGCCAACATCGTGGAAGCATTCAATACCAAAATCCACAAAGTGTTTAAACCCAGAGGTCTCAGCACTAGATTTTTTGTCACTGGCAATGGCGCTGATAATGTCAAATTCATGGAAGATGGAGGGTACTTCGGAGTCCTATGTTTAACTCATTGCATAAACGTAATTGGGCAACACCTCCTCAAAAAAGAAAATGTAGTCAACAACATACTGGTCATTGCAGGGTTTGCTCTCACTTTAATTATTCCTTCAAACCTGGAAGTAGTTGAGGGTCATTCAGTGGGCTAATAGAGTCCCTGTAAAAGCCCTTTGAAATCCACATTCTATATTCTGCAATATCTATTTGAACAGTACAGGTCTTTAAGTGATTAGGTGCTACAAAGTAGAGGGGATGCAATTGCCAAAGCCTGACCGAAATGCTGCTGCCTTATCAAATTTTGAAATGGCAAGTCACCAAGGATGATTGTACAATGAGCCAAGCCATTCCATAGTTGCACATGCTGCAGGACCATTTGTAAAAGGTGGGACAAATTTACACAAATGTCAATGAAGAAACAGCTGCCTTGGTATAAATACAAATCAAAGGCAGCAAAAAGAGATTGTGTCCTCCAAAAGTACATCTTTGCTATGGTACTGGATCCATGATCCAAAAAGGGGCCAACCACTTTAATTCCTTTTTCATCAGTCCCCTCATTTTCATTCGTCCCCCCTCTGCCCGGGATGCTGCTGTTGGACTCTCAACTGACCATCAAGCTGGGGATAGGTCACCACAAGAATGCAGGCCATT
Organism: Calotriton arnoldi; assembly: GCA_963921515.1. Classification (NCBI taxonomy): domain Eukaryota; kingdom Metazoa; phylum Chordata; class Amphibia; order Caudata; family Salamandridae; genus Calotriton; species Calotriton arnoldi. Next base: position 79,210 of record CAWUFW010004627.1, read on the forward strand.
AAGGGGGCTGGGTGCAGCTCACACGCTTCTCGCGTAGGGAGGACTGCCCAAACTGAACTTCGGCTGGCTTTATGGTCCAGCGTCATAGGTCCTCCCACCTCTTCCTGCAATGGAGGCTGCACCGCTTGTAGACCACTAGGGCCCACACCTTCCTGGTGATGGCCTTCCAGATATCCCGCTTCTGATGGGCGTTGACCTGTATGGATACAAGAAATGAAAGCAAAAAAAATGATTTTGTGACTTTTTATTTGTCTGTATTGAAGTAACACAATTTTACTACATCTATCACAAGCATGACTCATAAGTTACCATACAACATGTTTATTTTCACATGCTGACCAAAACAATTATATTAATACACACTTTTGTAGTGACCTGTTGAGTACCGTTATCCTTTGTCATGTCCTACAGTCACTAACCCAGGCCAGTGACATCATCTAGCCCAGGGGGCTCGTACATTTTCTGTGATGTGAGCTACTTCAGATCAGTGCAAGACATTGTGAAATACTGAAGGCTAAACACCCTCACTGCCAGCTTCATTTACTTGGTGCCTTAAGTCCATAGAGTCATATACTATGGTTTGAACTACATACTACGACTGATAGCACTATGAAATGGCTGCCATATGTGCCCGTGAGTGTGTACTCTCTGGGGATCTATGAACATGTGTACGTATGAATGGGATATAATTGAACGGATGACAGGACACAGCTTTTGCCATATGTGGCACCGTTACATGGATGACACAAACATACACTTGTATGTCCTTTTGAATTAGGGGGATTAAAAAGTGCAGAGAAATATTCTACTAAACACTTCATATCAAGGAAAAATTGTCTGCACTTTAAAATTCTCACATGTAAGAAAGGGCTGTATCTTGTATAAATACTATGGCGCAGTGAATACTGACTACTGGGAGTAGGGGGCCTGCATTTTAGACATGAAACACTTTGAAATGATCGTAAAATGATATGAAGTGCTAGATCAAGAAGTTAGGTAACTTCCCATTTCAATTGTCGTCCATTTAAAATCATCTAGGGGCATATTTTTGCACACACCTCCAAATTCGAGTTGACAAGGAAATATTTTCCTGACAGATATACCTGAGTGTTTCAATTGTTTGTCTCTGTGACTCAGCCCCAACCTGACCCATGAATCTCACTGAGTATTGCTCATTGTCAGGCCCTGCTATCTCCAGCCTGATGAACATGATGTCAAATTCTCACAGCCTTCCCCTAATTTTTATATAAAAAAGGAACTTGTGCCTGTATGATAACTGACCTCAAGGCTGTGTGCTAGTCTTAAGCGGTCTGAGAGCTACTGGTACCTCCCAATCAACTGTTTGGAGCCCCTGATCTAGGCTGAGTGATTAGTAGGACGATACACATAGCTAACATCATTTTCATTTGGTTTGTACACAAAACATATATATGTACAGTTGTAAAGACTATATAATGTGTATTCTAATTTACATGATGTTAGGGTTCTACATTTCACATGTAATTCAAACATATACATAGATATATCTCTACATACATACCAAATAGAATCTAGGGCTTTAAACACACAACACATGCTAATGTTGTTGTTTTTCAACACTTTAAAATGCTTACAAATCCCCAACATCATTGTCCTATGTAAGGAACAACATTTATGACACCTCAGATCAATCACTACACTTCACTCAGTAAGCCAAAGAGACATTGTAGCCCGTGTTAATGGAAAGAAAACAGTTAGACAGATTCACATATAGATTTCAAACATGTACCTGTTCCTCTGGTGAGCCATCGAGCTGGCCATACAGGGAGAGGACCTTCTGTCCCAGCAACTCCAGCTTCTCTGGCGAGAAGGCAGGGGCCGTCTCACCTCCTTGACCTGGTATCATTGCTCCCAGAGGTCACAAACAGAGGCAAAAGTGGAGCAGGTCTTGAAGGCTGCAGTGTTAGGAGGCAAGTGAGCTTTTATCGAACCAGAAGGCACGTTTGCAGAGTGTTGGAGAAAGGGTGTGTGGCCTCCAAAGTCCTCTCATCAATCACGCTGTGTGGGACTTACTGGAGGTAACAGGAGGGCTTGGTGGCCCCCAAGGACCCTCTGAAGCAAAAGGGACTTCATCCCTCAAGCAGGAGGGCACCAGGAAGCACCTTTACAGAGTGTTGGAGAAAGGAGGCGTAGCCTCTGAAGTCCTCTCAGCAGTCGCACTGTTTGGGACTTACAGGAGGTAACAGGAGGGTTTGTTGACCTCCAAGGACCCTCTGCAGCAAAGGGTACTTCATCCCCCAACCAGTTGTGCGTCAGTAGGTGCATTTGCAAAGTGGTGGGGAAAGAAGGCGGGCCTCTGACTACTTGTCAGTCCCTCTTTTTTTAATTATTTTTTTTATTTATGAAGGGTGGGGTGCTGCGTGGCCCCCCCTTCCCTGGTCTGATTTCGACCACGGGGGACCCCATCCCCCGGGGCCAGGCCTTTTGTGAAAGGGGGACCATGCAGCCACCCTCCCAGGCCAATTCTGGCCTCGGGGTCCCCATCCCCTGGGCCCGGCATTTTGTTTTATATACATTAAAGGGAGGGAGCCGAGTGGCCCCCTTCTGGGCCAATTTCGGCCCCAGGGACCCCATCCCCCATGGCCTGGCTTCAATTGTGGGTGCCCTGGTCCCACTCAGGGCACCAACTTGACACTGATGGGGACTATGGGTGGAGCCTGAAGGTCTCCGCGGTCTCTGAAAGCTCCCACCTCCTGTGGGAGTCGGCATTGATTTTACACAGAGGGAGCTGCTGAACATGCAGCTCCCTTTGTGTAAAAGCAACTGTGCTCCGTTTCTAGCAAGCAAGAGCATTTTTTTCTGCTCACGCTTGCTAGAAGTGGAGCACAGTTTGCTATGGTTTGGCAGGAGCGGTAAAGCTCCCACGAGCCATAGCAAATGCTATGTCCCAGGGGTGGGCACCCCAGGACATAGCAGGAGCCGGCCCTGGAGTATGGTGGTCCCCAGGGCCATGTTGGCTCCCTTCATTTCTTAAAATTTGCCCTAGGGAGGTGGTGGTCCCTGGGGCACTGGGGGGACATGCCCCGCATTCAAACTTACAATAGCCCTGGGGAGGTGGCGGTCCCCGGGTGTGCGGGGGTGGTCTGTGCAGGCCCCCTGCATTTCTTAAAAGTAAGGCCCCTGGAAGGTGGTGGCCCCCAGTGCTGGGGGGTACAAGAGCCCTCCCAGTCAATAAATTAATAAGCCCTGGGAGGTGGTGGTCCCTGGGGCAGCAGGCGAGGCCATACGGGCCTCCCCAGCATTTTTTAGCAAGCCCCTGGGAGGTGGTGGTGGCATCAATGACCCCCTGGCTCACTGGGGGGGGGGGATTTTTAAACATTTTCAGTGAGACTCATGGATCCAGCGTTACTCCCGCTGAAACCTTTTTTTAAAAATGATTTTTGGCCCTGCGCAGTCACTTTGGGACCCCTCCAAAGGCCTAGATGGTCAGGGTATTTCTACCCTGCCCCCTTTTCTTTTCTTAAAACTTTTTTTCTCTGACTTGGTTCAAGCCAGGTCACAGGATGGCAACCAACACTTCCTGGTTTGAAGTGTTGGCAGCCAATCAGATCTCAGCACCAGATCAGGAGGGGTCACGGACCTTCCACTTCCCCAGATATATATTTTTTTATTTCAGTTAATATCTCTAAAACTGCTGAACAGATTTACACCAAATATCAAAAAGGCACATCCCTGAACCAAAATCTACTTTCCTGCCAAATTTTGTGTAATTCTGTGCTGCAGTTCAGGCTGTAGCCATGTCTAAATGTCCTATGGGAATTAACATGGGGTAAATGCATTTTGGGATCCCCGTTCAGTAGTTCTGGAATTAGTTCAAGAAATTTCCAGTTGTATATATAGGGATGTGGAGGATCCCCGATCCTTCCTGATCTTATGCTGGGATCTGATTGGCTGCCAACACTTCAAACCAGGAAGTGTTGGTAGCCATCTTGGGACTCGGCTTGATTACGCCCAATCCCACACTGTGCACACCCGAAGGCCATGCTCAGAGGGGGGGTATGGTGCTCCCAGCACTTAGACCAATCACATGCTGCGCATGGCCAAATGCCATGCATGATGGGTGTTGCCTGCCCACAGGCGGTTGGACACATGGCATGGTGTGGCTTGGGGCTGACTTTATGCATGGTACTAAAATATTTCTTTAAGTAAAAAAGAAACCCAGAGAAATTCACTCAAAAAGCCAAAGGTTAAAGTGATGCAATAGTTAGGTGAAAATTGTAGCGACAACATAATGTTTTAAACTCAAAATACTACCAGTTACAGTTATCTTTTGTAACAATAAGTTGTGCCCTAAAGTAACTGTAACCCGAGCCATGCACTGATAATTACCTCACATATTATATCACTCACGAAATGAACCACAACATAACTGATAACATCACTGCAACATCTGAAATGACATAATTGATGACAAGACTTTTCATGGAGGGTGGGCCATTTTTTTTTTAGTGGAAAAAAATCAAAATATAACGGCCTCAATTTTCTATTATAATTGCTATGACCCCTGGGGTGGCCTAGGCACAGGGGTCAAAACATATATATATTTGGGGAGGTCCGTGCATCGGGCCACCCTCCCTGAGCTGATTATGACCCTGGGGACCCCATACCCCGGGCCTGTCATTTATACATGGGGAAGGGTGGTGGTTGGCCCCTTCCCCAAGCCTGTAGAGGCCCCTGTGACCTTATCCCCGGGGCCAAATAACAGTGACCCCCCACCCGAGCCTCTATTAGGCCCCATGGACCCCATCCCCTGAGGCCGTATATTTTTTAAGAGAGTAGGGGGCACACTGCCTCCCTCCCTGAGCCTCTATTAGGCCCTGGGGCTTCATCTTCCAGGCCAAGACATATATGTAAATCGGAAGGGACGTGCAGCCCTCCTGAGGCTCCTCAGGCTCCAGGGACCGAATCCCTGTGTCCAAATATCAAATAAAGGGGAGGAGGGCCACGCACCCCCATCCCTGTGCTGGTATTTCACCTGGAAGTGCGATACTTGACAGCGTCCCAGGGAGCCTAACCTGGGACACTGTGGTTCCCTTTCTGGGAGATTGCGGCCATACACTGCCTGCACACTGCCAGGTAGGGAACTCAAATTTACTCCTGCCTGGCAGGAGCAGTAAAACACTTCTTCCCCGCCCAGGTGGGAGCAATTGAAAGGTGCAGGCTTCCACTAGCTCACAGTGTGCTGTTGTTTAAGGAGCAGGCTGGGGCCACGAGGGCCTTGGGACTCCTTCTGCAGACCCCAACAACCCCTGCAGTGTGACTGCCCCAAGAGGCTACGGGAGCACCCACCAGAAATGTAGAAAATGGCAAGCTCCCACATGGGGAGCCAGCTGGGGCCCTGTGGGCCTGGTGCTCCCCCCACAACCCCCAATGACTCCTGCAGTGTGGGTGCCCTCGGTGGGCATCAGAGCACCCACCACAAATGTAGGAATTGGCCAGTTCCCACAAGGGGAGGCAGCTAGGGCCGCAGGTGCCCTGGGGTTCCTTGTGACCCCTTACATACCCTGCAGTATGGGTACTCTGAGCAAGCACCAGGGCCACCACCACAAATTTAGAAAATGTACGACTCCCGCAAGAGGGGCAGCTGGGGTCATGGTGGCCCTGGGGCTCCCCCGCGCTCCCCAACAACCCTTAAAGTAGGGGTGCCCTGGTTGGACATCCAATTAACTAACAATATGCTTAATTCCACCATCACACACAATCTGTGTTGGCTGGGAAGCCAGGTGTGGCCGCGGGGGTCCTGGGGCTCCCACCACAGGCCCCAATTAATACTACACATGTGGGTGCCGTTGGCAGGTACTGGGACACCTACAACAATATATATATATTTTTTTAAGTTAATAAACGACAGCAGGAGCTGCTCATTTATTATTGACTGTTTCTTGAAGGAGCACCCCAAATTGCAGTGCGAGGGATGTTTACATTTCCATATCCAGGGCCACAACCTTTTTTTTGCAGAGGCGGCGCAGAGGGAGAGGTAGGGAATGGAGAGAACCACCCCAGGACAAAGGAGAGGTCAGGACCAGGACGAGACATACAGATGTTAACTTACTCGCTGCCCAGAATGAACGAACCTAACCCAATATACAATCTCTCATCCCACCTACTTACAAAAGTTGAGAAACAAGTTCTTAGCAAAGGCCTATCATTTGTACCAATGTGTCTACAAGATCCAATAGAGACTAAAATTGAAGTACTGCAATTCCTGCGCAAAATAAAGTTGAAGGCATTTTTCTCTGAGGAAACAGGAAATACAGAAATTAACAGGAGTGGGTTGAAGAAAACATCCTTGTTTTCCCTTATAATAGCAGTATGCCGCCAGAGGGTTTAGTTTCTGAAGAAACAGTCAAGAGGGAGCTAGATCATCTCTACAAGTGTAAGACATTCTTTAAACAAAATTGTAGCTAGATTGAATTAGAAGCCAGGCATAGTCTGTCTAAAAATGAGCTAATAGTTAGAAAACAGGCAGACAAAGGGGGCGGAATAGTTGTATGGGATAGAGCAGCATATGATGAAGAGGTAATGAGGCACCCTACCATTCTATACAAGAAGATCCCTCAAAAACAATATCTGCCAAAATCCACAAGCTTACATCCCAAGCGCTAAAGAAGGGTGGATATGCAAAAGAGAATCTGAATTCTTGAATAGACAAACTGGTAGGACTTCATCTATAACTGTACTGCTGAAAATACATAAAGATCAAAAAAACACTCCTGGGAGACCTATTATATCCGCGTGCTGCTCAATATTAGTACCAGTGCCTGAGCATGTAGATATGCTCCTTAAACCATTTGTGACGAAGATGCAGGCCTACCTAAAAGATTCAATGGATGTGATCAATAAAGTAGAAGCATTGCAATTTGATGAAACCAAACAGTTGCTAATGACTTTAGACATTGAGGCACTTTATGCGAACATCCCTCAAGATGAGGCCCTGTATGTTATGCAGGACATCCTAGACACAAGACCAAAACCACATGAGATCCCAACAGGATTCATGGTCGCTTTAGCCACACTCTGTTTAAAGAACAATGTCTTCTCTTTTAAAGATAACCTGTATTTGCAGGTCAAAGAGGTAGCGATGGGATGTAGGTTTGCACTGGAAACACCTGATCTGAAGTTCAGTATGTCAAATAAAAATAAAAAAATCAAGTTCCTCAACCATTGGATCCTAAACAAAGAGGGACATATTGAAGTCAGTTTATACACTAAACCGACTGACCAAAATACCATATTACACTTTTCAAGTGGTCATCCACGTACTTTGAAAGAAAATTTACCCTATGGGAAATTTCTCCGTATTCGGAGGAACTGCACACAGAAAGATCACTACTTTGACAATGCCAAAATCTTGATAAAAAACTAGTGAACAGAGGGTATCCTATGAAACTCATAAAAGCTGTGTCTAAAAGAGCGTGGTTCACACCAAGAGATACACTTCTGACTCCTAAAGAACGTGAAAAACCCAATTCCCGTACATGAGTTCTCACATGCAACCCTAAGGCTAACAAGATGAAGAATATAATACAGAGAAATTGGAAAATCCTCTGCCCATTAGATGTTCTTAAACCTTTGTTTTCCTTCAGAAAAGGCATTAATTTGCCGAATCACCTAGGGAGAGCTGCACGTCCGACAGAAAAGAAAAGGGATTTGCGTGATATGTTAGGCCTGCCACTAGTCATTGGTCATTTTAAGTGTAACAACTGTACTGCTTGTCAGTTTACTGAGGATTTAAAATCTATTATGATTAACGGAAAACACATCAACAAATGAAATTTTCAAACTGCAACACAAAAAATTTTGTGTTTTGCATACAATGCCTGTGTGATTACACATATATGGGAAAACCACACAAACAGTTAAGGCCAAAATACTGCAACACAGATCTAGAATCAGGTGTGCAGCAACTGGAGCACCCTTAGTTAAACATTACAAAGATTTGGATCACTCAGAAAATGACATTAGTTGGTGGGTGCTTTTTGTAGTCCAAAAAAGCTATAAAGGGCTGGCCCCTGACACTTTGCTATACAAGACAGAAGCAAAACTGATCGAAAGATACAGCACAGCCAGAAGAGGGCTTAATGACCTTGATGAGATGAGGGTTTTAATTTAGACAACTCTAATTTAGAAACCTTTGACTTAAATTTGCATATTTTCAACAATAGAGGTTAATTGAATGTGCCATACTATACTGTATATGATGTGTATGACATACACATCTTGTGTTGAATCTTAGCAACTTTTCTTTTGTTGGACTGAACATTGTCTGCCTTGTTTCCACTGAACGTTATGTCGATATTACACATGAGATGATTGTGATACACAAAGCTTGATCTTTATTTCTAATTCAGATTATTATTAGAAGATAAGAAGTCATTGGTTATGTTACATCTATGGTATGTTTTTATTAATGTTTGTCTAGCTACTATGTCTTTGAAACAGTGTATCCATTGTTAAATGTATAAAAGGTGCCTCATTGTATGACAATGTGATATATGTAACAGTGCAAAACACACAAGATGATGGACGGAATGCTGCACATTGGCAAACATTCACCCCCAGTCACAGATCTGGGTTTAATCCATCGTTATTTTGCTTCACCACGCCACCCCAGTTCAGAAATAGCCATATGCAAATCAGTCTTGACCCTGTGCCTCATGGGAACAGTCCAGACCGAACTGCCAAGTCACGTCTTCCCTGGACCGGAATCAAGCATCCTAGGACCGGTTTCAGGCTATCAGCCTTCATCAGCCAGGATAGCTTGACTCCAGTGGCGTAGTGAGCACGGGACCCACGTCTGGGCATACCCTTCCCACTTAGGGCAAAATGCAAAACACACAAGATGATGGACGGAATGCTGCACATTGGCAAACATTCACCCCCAGTCACAGATCTGGGTTTAATCCATCGTTATTTTGCTTCACCACGCCACCCCAGTTCAGACATAGCCATATGCAAATCAGTCTTGACCCTGTGCCTCATGGGAACAGTCCAGACCGAACTGCCAAGCCACGTCTTCCCTGGACCGGAATCAAGCATCCTAGGACCGGTTTCAGGCTATCAGGCTTCATCAGCCAGGATAGCTTGACTCCAGTGGCGTAGTGATGCTTGATTCCGGTCCAGGGAAGACATGGCTTGGCAGTTCGGTCTGGACTGTTCCCATGAGGCACAGGGTCAAGACTGATTTGCATATGGCCATGTCTGAACTGGGGTGGCGTGGTGAAACAAAATAACGATGGATTAAACCCAGATCTGTGACTGGGGGTGAATGTTTGCCAATGTGCAGCATTCCGTCCATCATCTTGTGTGTTTTGAATTTTGCCCTAAGTGGGAAGGGTATGCCCAGACGTAGGTCCCGTGCTCACTACGCCACTGGAGTCAAGCTATCCTGGCTGATGAAGGCTGATAGCCTGAAACCGGTCCTAGGATGCTTGATTCCTGTCCAGGGAAGACATGGCTTGGCAGTTCGGTCTGGACTGTTCCCATGAGGCACAGGGTCAAGACTGATTTGCATATGGCCATGTCTGAACTGGGGTGGCGTGGTGAAGCAAAATAACGATGGATTAAACCCAGATCTGTGACTGGGGGTGAATGTTTGCCAATGTGCAGCATTCCGTCCATCATCTTGTGTGTTTTGCATTTTGCCCTAAGTGGGAAGGGTATGCCCAGACGTGGGTCCCGGGCTCACTACGCCACTGGAGTCAAGCTATCCTGGCTGATGAAGGCTGATAGCCTGAAACCGGTCCTAGGATGCTTGATTCCGGTCCAGGGAAGACATGGCTTGGCAGTTCGGTCTGGACTGTTCCCATGAGGCACAGGGTCAAGACTGATTTGCATATGGCCATGTCTGAACTGGGGTGGCGTGGTGAAGCAAAATAACGATGGATTAAACCCAGATCTGTGACTGGGGGTGAATGTTTGCCAATGTGCAGCATTCCGTCCATCATCTTGTGTGTTTTGCATATATGTAACAGTGTCATACACTATTACAAATAGTATATATGGGCACCTTAAACAGTGATAACTCACAGACACCGTTGAACATGCAGATGTGCTAATATTTTATAAGAATTAAAAATTAAACTAGAAAAAATAGAGAGATTCCACGATCTTTTGGCCCTCCGATGCTGCTGGGATGCTTTTCCCTGTCATTTGCATCAGTTCATCTATTGCTCCATTAGCTTGCCCTTTACAAATATGGCTGCCCGTTTTTACTAACTTTTGTTGTTAGTTTTGTTTTTGACCAGAGTTTTTGCCTTGACACTGTGGACAAGTTCCAAGGATACAAAATAATTACCTTTCTAAAAGGCATTGTTCTATTACACCGCAGAGGACAAACTCCTTTAATATATTTTGCACAACTTCTTTAATAAGTCGGGGACCAAACTGAAAAGCTCCATTTTATGATAGCCAACACGCTCGGCCAATATAGACATTCTCTATAAAAATGGCTGCCCCGGATGATGTAACCGATTGCCGAATGAACGCCAACAGAGCAATGACGTTCGCGCATCCCAGGACAGACTTCATGAACGTACTTGCCAGTAAGTCTCCATATGCAGCATTAACATGCTAACTGTTGAGGACACGCACATGCCTAATTTGTGACAAGACACTGGAAGACAGCGATCGAGTCACATATTTTGATGCCGATCTTTCTGAACCTTTTGTTTCTGTTTTCATGTAGCGCATCGCAGCCTCACACCACTTGGGCTTAGTGCTAACTTTCATGCCAAGACTATTCAGTCAGGACTTTAGCCTGTTTCTAGTACTTACCGTCCTGGAATTGGCCCAGGTCTAGCCCCTGATTGACTTTTCTTTTCCAACGGAGGGAACCACATTTGAGCCATTCTGTGTCAATCTTACAGAATCTGTAAGTAAACTTTGGACACCATGCGGTGTTAGGTTTTTGGGTGTGGTGTGGAGTAACCTCTGCTCTCATGCATGCTACATCAGTGTGTTCTACTAACAATACACACAGGAGCCGTAATAGGCTGAATGTTTTATTGCCGCATGGTAGTAGTTCTACACAAGGGTAGGACGCACTTTTGAAATCGTATGGATTGTCTAATTTTGTGAGCCACTTTTTAGTCTTTATAAGCACTTCTTTTTTGTTCTGTGTTAATATAAAAACTTGGCTGATAAGCAGGTGGTTCTGCATGTCATAGACCTAATCACCTCTATATATACATATATATATATATATATATTCACTGAAAAAACCATAGGTTTCAGGGACGTTATAGTTAGAAATTAGCATTTAAAAAACCATAGAAATTCACTGAAAAAACCATAGGTTTCAGGGACATTATAGTTAGAAATTAGCATTTAAAAAACCATAGAAATTCACTGAAAAAACCATAGGTTTCAGGGACGTTATAGCAAGTTGGACATTTCACTCGTACAAAACCAGAGAAATTCGGCCGTTATAGTTAGTTGAGCTAACTATAACTCGCGCCCCCGCAATGCATTGCTGATGACGTCACATATTACATCAATCATGACATGGTCAGTGACATCACTGATGACATCTCAAATGACATCACTGATGACATCACTGATGACATCATCCAGTGACTGTGTGTTTCTGTAAAGTTTAAATATGTTTTATATATATATAGGCCAAGGTGTATTGAAGAATGAGTGGGTATATGACTGTCTGAATGGATGATTTAATAGGTCTGTGAATGACTGTATAAGTGAGTGATTAAACGTGTCTTACTGAATGCATGGGTTAGTGACTAAACTGTGTGAATGTGTGTATCAGTCTGTCACTTGGTGTGTAAGCTGCTGCATAGGTTGGTGAGTAGCTACATGAGTGTCTATATGGGTTATTGATTGTTTGTCTGAGTATCTGTATGGGTACCTGAGTGTCTCTGTGGGTGGTTGGGTGGTGTGTGACTCTGTGCATAGATCTGTGAGTGGGTGATTCACTGGGTGTATGGGTTCAACAGTGTATCTGTGAAGGGCTGTATGGGTGGGTGAGTGTGTGTATGGGTGTGTTGGTGAGTGAATGGTTGTCTCACTGGTACATGTGTGAGTAACTACATATGTGAAAGGTAGTATATGTGAGTGTTGGAGTATATAAATGACTATATGTGAGAGTGAGTGATTGTGAGAGTGACTGTATGGATGAGTATGTGCTTGTATCAGTGATTGTATAAGAGAGTAAGTATGTGTTAGTATCTGTATGAATAAGTGAGGTGGTGTGTGTATGACTGTATAGGTGAGTAAATGGGAGTGTGATTGATTCTTTCCATGAATGACAAGGTGTGTGAGTAACTCTGTGGGTGAGTGACGGTACGTGAGTGTCTGTATAGGTGTATGAGTGCATATGATAGTGCTGTACTGATGAGTGACTGCATGTATGAGTGACTGTTTGGGTGAATGAGTAGACATGTGTGTAGACCTAGGAATCAGTGGGTGGTTGGGGGGTGTGTAGTATCTAGTATTGGTGTGTCTATGGTTTCAGAAATGGTGGTCTATATGTTAGAGTTGGTGGATCAAAGGTTATATTAGGGTGTGAGGAGGTGAATCAGTTTATCATGTGGATGATGTCATCAGTGATGTCATTTGAGATGTCATCAGTGATGTCATCAGTGATGTCACTGACCATGCCATGAATGATGTAATATGTGACGTCATCAGCAGTGCATTGCGGGGGCGCGAGTTATAGTTAGCTCAACTAACTATAACGGCCGAATTTCTCTCGTTTTGTACGAGTGAAATGTCCAACTAACTATAACGTCCCTGAAACCTATGGTTTTTTCAGTGAATTTCTATGGTTTTTTAAATGCTAATTTCTAACTATAACGCCCCTGAAACCTATGGTTTTTCCAGTAAATTTCTATGGTTTTTAACCCCTTCGCTGCTAGGCCTTTTCCCCTCCTGTGCTAAGCCTTTTTTTGGCTATTTGGGGTAGTGCGCGCTTAGGCCCCTGTAACTTTTTGACCACATAAGGTATCCATGCCAAATTTGCGTCCTTTTTTTCTAACATCATGGGGATTATAAAGGTACCCAGGGTTTGTGGATTCCCCTGGAGGGGACCCAGAAATTAGTCAAAATACAGCAAAAAAAATTTTTGGGGGGAAAAATGCGAAAAAAGGGCTACAGATGAAAGCGTCTTGATTTTTCCCTGCAAATGGCATCAAAAAGGGGTTGTGGGGATGAAATCACCATCTTCCCAGCTTTCAGGGACAAGCAGACTTTTGTCAGAAAACCAACTTTTTTTACACAGTTTTGGCATTTTTCTGGGACATAGCCTATTTTTGCTATTTTTTGTGCTTTCAACCTCCTTCCAGTTAATGGTAGAAATGGGTATGAAACCAATAATGGATCCTAGAAAGCCATACATTTATGGAAAGTAGACAAAATTCTGAATTCAGCAAGGGGACATTTGTGTAGATCCTTAAAGTTTTCCTTATAGAAACTAACAGTTAAATAAAGGAAAAATTGAAAATTAGTTGAAAAAAACAGCCATTTGTGTCAACGTTTTCACCTGTAACTTCTTCTAATTATGACAGCTATTTGAAGGAAATATACCGTTATATCCGCTGGACCTTTCTGGTTGTGGGGATATATAGGACTTGTGGGTTCACCAAGAACCCGACGAACCCAGAGCCAATAATTGAGCAACATCTTGCAATGATTTTTTTTTAAGTACCGGGTATATAGCAATTATTTTGGGAAAATGTATACATGGAAAAATTGTTATGAAAGACACCTATGTATTTCTGAAATGGGAACAAAATGTAGATTTTAGAAACAGTAGATATTTGCACATTTCCGAAATTGGGAGTACCCATACTAGCATGAGAATTATAGGTCATTTTTCAAAATGACTTATTTTTTACACATTGTCTTTCATTTGGAAGGCAGAAATGCATCGAAAGTCAATAGGTAATAACACTTGCTGTACAATTCTGTGTTACCCTAAGTCTCCCGATAAAAATGGTACCTCACTTGTGTGGGTAGCCCTTGTGCCCACAACAGGAAATGGCTCAAAATGCAACGTGGACGTACCACATTTTCACAATGAAAAATTACCCTTTTTTTGCAAAGTGCCTAGGTGTAGTTTTTGAACCCTAGCTCTGCCGGCACCTAGGGAAAGCTAGCAAACCTATACATTTTTGAAAACTAGACACCCAGGGGAATCCAGGATGGGGTGACTTGACTGCCTCCCACCAGGTTCTGTTACCCAGAATCCCTTGCAAACATAAAAAATGGTCAAAAAAAACACATTTTGCCCACATTTCTGTGGTGGAAAGTTCTGGAATCTGCGTGGATCCACAAATTTCCACACACCCCGCGTTCCCCAAAGTCTTACGAGAAAAATGGTACCTCACTTGTGTGGGTCGGCCTAGTGCCTGCGACAGGAAACTGCGCAAAACGCGACGTGGTCACACCTCAATTTCGCAGTGAAAAATGACCCTTTTTTGGCAAAGTGCCTAGCTGTAGTTTTCGAAACCCTAGCTCTGCCGGCACCTAGGGAAACCTAGCAAACCTATACATTTTTGAAAACTAGACACCCAGGGGAATCCAGGATGGGGTGACTTGACTGCCTCCCACCAGGTTCTGTTACCCAGAATCCCTTGCAAACATAACAAATTGTCCAAAAAAACACATTTTCCCCACATTTCTGTGGTGGAAAGTTCTGGAATCTGCGTGGATACACAAATTTCCACCCACCCCGCGTTCCCCAAAGTCTTACGAGAAAAATGGTACCTCACTTGTGTGGGTCGGCCTAGTGCCCGCGACAGGAAACGGCGCAAAACGCAACGTGGTCACACCTCAATTTCGCAGTGAAAAATGACCCTTTTTTGGCAAAGTGCCTAGCTGTAGTTTTTGAACCCTACCTCTGCCGGCACCTAGGGAAACCTAGCAAACCTATACATTTTTGAAAACTAGACAACCAGGGTAATACAGGATGGGGTGACTTGACTGCCTCCCACCAGGTTCTGTTACCCAGAATCCCTTGCAAACATAAAAAACTGTCCAAAAAAACACATTTTCCCCACATTTCTGTGGTGGAAAGTTTTGGAATCTGCGTGGATCCACAAATTTACACCCACCCCGCGTTCCCCAAAGTCTTACGAGAAAAATGGTACCTCACTTGTGTGGGTCGGCCTAGTGCCTGCGACAGGAAACGGCACAAAACGCAACATGGTCACACCTCAATTTCGCAGTGAAAAATGACCCTTTTTTGGCAAAGTGCCTAGCTGTAGTTTTTGAACCCTACCTCTGCCGGCACCTAGGGAAACCTAGCAAACCTATACATTTTTGAAAACTAGACACCCAGGGGAATCCAGGATGGGGTGACTTGACTGCCTCCCACCAGGTTCTGTTACCCAGAATCCCTTGCAAACATAAAAAATTGTCAAAAAAACACATTTTCCCCACATTTCTGTGGTGGAAAGTTCTGGAATCTGCGTGGATCCACAAATTTCCACCCACCCCGCGTTCCCCAAAGTCTTACGAGAAAAATGGTACCTCACTTGTGTGGGTCGGCCTAGTGCCTGCGACAGGAAACGGTGCAAAACGCAACGTGGTCACACCTCAATTTCGCAGTGAAAAATGACCCTTTTTTGGCAAAGTGCCTAGCTGTAGTTTTTGAACCCTACCTCTGCCGGCACCTAGGGAAACCTAGCAAACCTATACATTTTTGAAAACTAGACACCCAGGGAATCCAGGATGGGGTGACTTGACTGCCTCCCACCAGGTTCTGTTACCCAGAATCCCTTGCAAACATAAAAAATGGTTAAAAAAACACATTTTGCCCACATTTCTGTGGTGGAAAGTTCTGGAATCTGCGTGGATCCACAAATTTCCACCCACCCCGCGTTCCCCAAAGTCTTACGAGAAAAATGGTACCTCACTTGTGTGGGTCGGCTTAGTGCCTGCGACAGGAAACGGCGCAAAACGCAACGTGGTCACACCTCAATTTCGCAGTGAAAAATGACCCTTTTTTGGCAAAGTGCCTAGCTGTAGTTTTTGAACCCTACCTCTGCCGGCACCAAGGGAAACCTAGCAAACCTATACATTTTTGAAAACTAGACACCCAGGGGAATCCAGGATGGGGTGACTTGACTGCCTCCCACCAGGTTCTGTTACCCAGAATCCCTTGCAAACATAATAAATTGTCCAAAAAACACATTTTCCCCACATTTCTGTGGTGGAAAGTTCTGGAATCTGCGTGGATCCACAAATTTCCACCCACCCGCGTTCCCCAAAGTCTTACGAGAAAAATGGTACCTCACTTGTGTGGGTCGGCCTAGTGCCTGCGACAGGAAACGGCGCAAAACGCAACGTGGTCACACCTCAATTTCGCAGTGTCAAATGACCCGTTTTTGGCAAAGTGCCTAGCTGTAGTTTTTGAACCCTACCTCTGCCGGCACCTAGGGAAACCTAGCAAACCTATACATTTTTGAAAACTAGACACCCAGGGGAATCCAGGATGGGGTGACTTGACTGCCTCCCACCAGGTTCTGTTACCCAGAATCCCTTGCAAACATAAAAAATTGTCCAAAAAAACACATTTTCCCCACATTTCTGTGGTGGAAAGTTCTGGAATCTGCGTGGATCCACAAATTTCCACCCACCCGCGTTCCCCAAAGTCTTACGATAAAAATGGTACCTCACTTGTGTGGGTCGGCCTAGTGCCTGCGACAGGAAACGGCACAAAACGCAAAGTGGTCACACCTCAATTTCGCAGTGAAAAATGACCCGTTTTTGGCAAAGTGCCTAGCTGTAGTTTTTGAACCCTACCTCTGCCGGCACCTAGGGAAACCTAGCAAACCTATACATTTTTTAAAACTAGACACCCAGGGGAATCCAGGATGGGGTGACTTGACTGCCTCCCACCAGGTTCTGTTACCCAGAATCCCTTGCAAACATAAAAAATTGTCCAAAAACACATTTTCCCCACATTTCTGTGGTGGAAAGTTCTGGAATCTGCGTGGATCCACAAATTTCCACCCACCCCGCGTTCCCCAAAGTCTTACGAGAAAAATGGTACCTCACTTGTGTGGGTCGGCCTAGTGCCTGCGACAGGAAACGGTGCAAAACGCAACATGGTCACACCTCAATTTCGCAGTGAAAAATGACCCGTTTTTGGCAAAGTGCCTAGCTGTAGTTTTTGAACCCTACCTCTGCCGGCACCTAGGGAAACCCTAGCAAAACTATACATTTTTGAAAACTAGACACCCAGGGGAATCCAGGATGGGGTGACTTGACTGCCTCCCACCAGGTTCTGTTACCCAGAATCCCTTGCAAACATAAAAAATTGTCCAAAAAACACATTTTCCCCACATTTCTGTGGTGGAAAGTTCTGGAATCTGCGTGGATCCACAAATTTCCACCCACCCCGCGTTCCCCAAAGTCTTACGAGAAAAATGGTACCTCACTTGTGTGGGTCGGCCTAGTGCCTGCGACAGGAAACGGCGCAAAACGCAACGTGGTCACACCTCAATTTTGCAGTGAAAAATGACCCGTTTTGGCAAAGTGCCTAGCTGTAGTTTTTGAACCCTACCTCTGCCGGCACCTAGGGAAACCTAGCAAACCTATACATTTTTGAAAACTAGACACCCAGGGGAATCCAGGATGGGGTGACTTGACTGCCTCCCACCAGGTTCTGTTACCCAGAATCCCTTGCAAACATAAAAAATTGTCCAAAAAACACATTTTCCCCACATTTCTGTGGTGGAAAGTTCTGGAATCTGCGTGGATCCACAAATTTCCACCCACCCCGCGTTCCCCAAAGTCTTACGAGAAAAATGGTACCTCACTTGTGTGGGTCGGCCTAGTGCCTGCGACAGGAAACGGCGCAAAACGCAACGTGGTCACACCTCAATTTCGCAGTGAAAAATGACCCGTTTTTGGCAAAGTGCCTAGCTGTAGTTTTTGAACCCTACCTCTGCCGGCACCTAGGGAAACCTAGCAAACCTATACATTTTTGAAAACTAGACACCCAGGGGAATCCAGGATGGGGTGACTTGACTGCCTCCCACCAGGTTCTGTTACCCAGAATCCCTTGCAAACATAAAAAATTGTCCAAAAAACACATTTTCCCCACATTTCTGTGGTGGAAAGTTCTGGAATCTGCGTGGATCCACAAATTTCCACCCACCCCGCGTTCCCCAAAGTCTTACGAGAAAAATTGAACCTCACTTGTGTGGGTCGGCCTAGTGCCTGCGACAGGAAACGGCGCAAAACGCAACGTGGTCACACCTCAATTTCGCAGTGAAAAATTACCCTTTTTGGCAAAGTGCCTAGCTGTAGTTTTTGAACCCTACCTCTGCCGGCACCTGGGGAAACCTACCAAACACACACATTTGTGAAAAGTAGACACCCGGGGGCTTCCAGGGAGGTATGGCTTGCGTGGATCCCCCAACGTTTCCTTACCCAGAATCCCCTGCAAACCTCACTTTTAGCTGAAAAAATCACTTTTTCACACATTTTTGTGTGGGAAAGTGTGGCATCACTGGCCTCACACAAATTTCCTACCACCCAGAATTCCCCCAGGTCTCCCGATAAAAATGGTGCCTCACTTGTGTGGGAGGCCCAAGTACCCGCGACATGCAAGGACACAAAACGTTTTGAGGCAACATCAACATTGCCTATCAAAAAATGTTTTGGGCCCTTGCCTGTCGCGGGTACTTGGGCCTCCCACACAAGTGAGGCACCATTTTTATCGGGAGACCTGGGGAAACGCTGGGTGGTAGGAAATTTGTGTGAGGCCAGTGATGCCACACTTTCCCACACAAAAATGTGTGAAAAAAGTGATTTTTTCAGCTAAAATTGAGGTTTGCAGGGGATTCTGGGTAAGGAAACGTTGGGGGATCCACGCAAGCCATACCTCCCTGGAAGCCCCCGGGTGTCTACTTTTCAGAAATGTGTGGGTTTGGTAGGTTTCCCTAGATGGCCGCCGAGCACGGGGCCAAAAACCCAGGTGACCCCCTTGCAAAACCAGGTGGTTTTGTGAAAGGCCATTTTGAGGTCGCCTCACTACGTTGTGGGCCCTTGCCTGTCGCGGGTACTTGGGCCTCCCACACAAGTGAGGCACCATTTTTATCGGGAGACCTGGGGGAACGCTGGGTGGTAGGAAATTTGTGTGAGGCCAGTGATGCCACACTTTCCCACACAAAAATGTGTGAAAAAAGTGATTTTTTCAGCTAAAAGTGAGGTTTGCAGGGGATTCTGGGTAAGGAAACGTTGGGGGATCCACGCAAGCCATACCTCCCTGGAAGCCCCGGGTGTCTACTTTTCAGAAATGTGTGGGTTTGGTAGGTTTCCCTAGATGGCCGCCGAGCACGGGGCCAAAACCCAGGTGACCCTCCTTGCAAAACCAGGTGGTTTTGTGAAAGGCCATTTTGAGGTCGCCTCACTACGTTGTGGGCCCTTGCCTGTCGCGGGTACTTGGGCCTCCCACACAAGTGAGGCACCATTTTTATCGGGAGACCTGGGGGAACGCTGGGTGGTAGGAAATTTGTGTGAGGCCAGTGATGCCACACTTTCCCACACAAAAATGTGTGAAAAAAGTGATTTTTTCAGCTAAAATTGAGGTTTGCAGGGGATTCTGGGTAAGGAAACGTTGGGGGATCCACGCAAGCCATACCTCCCTGGAAGCCCCCGGGTGTCTACTTTTCAGAAATGTGTGGGTTTGGTAGGTTTCCCTAGATGGACGCCGAGCACGGGGCCAAAAACCCAGGTGACCCCCCTTGCAAAACCAGGTGGTTTTGTGAAAGGCCATTTTGAGGTCGCCTCACTACGTTGTGGGCCCTTGCCTGTCGCGGGTACTTGGGCCTCCCACACAAGTGAGGCACCATTTTTATCGGGAGACCTGGGGGAACGCTGGGTGGTAGGAAATTTGTGTGAGGCCAGTGATGCCACACTTTCCCACACAAAAATGTGTGAAAAAAGTGATTTTTTCAGCTAAAAGTGAGGTTTGCAGGGGATTCTGGGTAAGGAAACGTTGGGGGATCCACGCAAGCCATACCTCCCTGGAAGCCCCCGGGTGTCTACTTTTCAGAAATGTGTGGGTTTGGTAGGTTTCCCTAGATGGCCGCCGAGCACGGGGCCAAAAACCCAGGTGACCCCCTTGCAAAACCAGGTGGTTTTGTGAAAGGCCATTTTGAGGTCGCCTCACTACGTTGTGGGCCCTTGCCTGTCGCGGGTACTTGGGCCTCCCACACAAGTGAGGCACCATTTTTATCGGGAGACCTGGGGGAACGCTGGGTGGTAGGAAATTTGTGTGAGGCCAGTGATGCCACACTTTCCCACACAAAAATGTGTGAAAAAAGTGATTTTTTCAGCTAAAAGTGAGGTTTGCAGGGGATTCTGGGTAAGGAAACGTTGGGGGATCCACGCAAGCCATACCTCCCTGGAAGCCCCCGGGTGTCTACTTTTCAGAAATGTGTGGGTTTGGTAGGTTTCCCTATGTGGCCGCCGAGCCCCGGGCCAAAAACCCAGGTGACCCCCCTTGCAAAACCAGGTCATTTTGAGATAATGTGTTGTTTATTTCTGCAGCGTGAAAATTTTGGCACAATATTGCAAGGAAAATGTGACAGACATTTTGAGGTTTGCAGGACATTGTGGGTACCATAACTTGTTGGGATCCACAATAGAGATATCACCATGTACTCCCATGGGTGTTTCGTTTACGACAATATCTACAGTTGGTAGGTTATTCTTAGACGGAATGTACACCTTGGCAGACAGACTAAAAAGACAAAGATTACTGCACAGCCATCTATTCCTCAAGCACACACACATACTGGTTGGATTTGGCACGAGGGCAAGTGATGGTTCAGTATATACAATTTTATTAACAAGAGATTTCACAAAAATGAAATGCACTGTCAATAATTGAAAGGACAAAAAACGGAACCAGTGACTCGCAGCTTGTGAGCTGTAAAGCCACGTCAAGGCCCCAACCGCTTTACAGGCCATTCACACACCTTTCATACGTGATACACACAAGACCATTCACACCCCCAGGCACGAAACAAACACATTACAACATTCACAAAAAGGGACAAGGTACACCCTGCTTGAGAAAGACAAAAAAAAAAATATATTACTGCACAGCCATCTAATCCTCAAGCACACACACACATACTGGTTGGATTTGGCACGAGGGTGAGTGATGGTTCAGTATATACAATTGTATTAACAAGTGATTTCACAAAAATGAAATGCACTGTTAATAATTGAAAGGACGAGAAACTGAACCATTGACTCACAGCTCGTGAGCTGTAAAGCCACGACAAGGCACCAACCTCTTTACAGGCCATTCATACACCTTTCATACGTGTGACAAATACAAAACCATTCACACCACCAGCCGCGGGCCCATCACATTACAACACTCACACCAGCAGACAGCGCCATTCAAGGGCCCATCACTTTCACACACCCACATTCCTAACACAGCAACCACACAAGCTGATGGATTGCGTGGAGTGTCGCTCGGCTAGCAGTGTGTGTAGTGACCAGCAGCAAGTCACTACTCACACACTGCCAGCCGAGCGCCAGTCCACGCACACCGCCAGCCAAGCGCCACTCCACGCACACCGCCAGCCAAGCGCCACTCCACGCACACCGCCAGCCAAGCGCCACTCCACGCACACCGCCAGCCTAGCGCCACTCCACGCACACCGCCAGCCAAGCACCACTCCACGCACACCGCCAGCCAAGAGCCACTCCCCACACACCGCCAGCCAAGCGCCACTCCACGCACACCGCCAGCCAAGCACCAGCCTACACACACCACCATCACATTTAGGATTTTGTTATACAAAAAAGAAAACACAAACAATTTGCAAATAGATACAAATCTACTAACACAAAATCAGAAACTAAATACATTGCACTAATGCCAACCTTGAAACAGAACAACAATTCTTAAACATTACAGACCAGGCAGTTCACTTTACCACTCATGGTTGCTCCCAATAATTCTTTTGCTTGTGGTACGCTCTATAACAAGCAGGCACACACAGCCCAGGGTTAGAAGGACACTCAGGGCAGTACATACGAGTCTCCTTCCGCGTACCTCTTCGCCAACAGACTCTACATCTCCTAGTGGGAAAGTCTTTTGAGGGTGTAGGAGGAATGTGATCAGGAAAGTGGCGATCTTTCAATCGAGCCACATCCTCCACCACTCCAACTCTAGGAACACTTGCCTGTTCCACAACAACAAGGCTGCCTATGACAGACTCCTGAAACTTAACAAAAGTCAACTTTGACGCAGGAGAACACTCCTTGAACACAACAAAAGCATTGAAAGTTGCTAAATTGAAGAGATGGATGGCCAACTTCTTATACCAAATGTAAGACTTACGAATAGCAGTGTAAGGTTCCAACCTCTGATCTACTCTATCAACACCACCCATGTGCTTATTGTAGTCTAAAATGCACACAGGTTTGCGCACTTCAGCAATCTGACCCCAAACAGCCACAGGTGAAGTACTCTCATCATGGATGGTAGTCAGCATGTACACATCCCTCCTGTCCACAAATTTCACAGCTAGCAGTTCCTCACTACGCAAGGCACTGCACTGTCCCCTCTGAAGTTTTTGCAAACAAGCTCTTTTGGATAACCTTTACGGTTAGAGCGGATTGTGCCACAAGCAAAAGTGTCCACTTTGAACAATTCCTTAAACAATTGCACAGCAGTGTAGAAGTTATCAAGGTACAAATGGTGGCCTCTGTTAAACAGTCCTCTAGCAAGTTCCCACACAATTTTCTCTGAAACTCCTACTAAAGTGGACGGACAACCAGGGGGTCAATAGTGGAATCCCTACCAGTGTACACACGCAAATTAAAAACATATCCTGTCCTACTCTCAGACAACATATACAGCTTAATTCCATAGCGTGCCCTCTTGCTAGGAATGTACTGCCTAAAAACCAAACGGCCCTTGAACAGCACCAAAGACTCATCAATAGATATTTCTTTCCCTGGAGTATAGATCTCTGAAAATCGATCTACAAAGTGATCAAGAACAGGCCGAATCTTAAAAAGACGGTCACATTCAGGGTGATCTCGTGGCAACGCCAAACCATTATCAACAAAATGCAGCATCCGAAGCAAAAGTAAATACCGATCACGAGTCATAACTGCAGGAAATATGGCCGTTGCCATCAAGGGACTGGTAGACCAATATGAACTCATGGACGGCTTCCTTATCAAACCCATCAAAAAAGTCAAACCCAAAAACTTCTTCATCTCTTCCAGATTTGTGGGACTCCACCGGGTAGCTCTAGAATGGGGCCTAAGTCTGGCACTGTTGTCCCTCAAAAACTGTTCAGCATACAAATTAGTCTGGTCAACAATCTCACCCAAAAATACATCATCCATAAACAACTGAAAATACTGTATAGGCAAATAATGTTCACAATCCACTCTACACCCTGCATAACCACTAAAGGCAGGCAACACCGGCTGCACCATGTTTGGATCAACCCAGAGTCCAGCACTTCCAGTAGGAAGCCTAGCAGCCCCAGGCTGCAATCCAGATGCCTCTTGCACCATCGGCACAGTAGTATCCTCCTCTAAATCAGGCACTTCATCTGCACTGAGAGTACCTTCATCATCCGATGATTCCATGTGGAGAGAAAACTCACTGCCTGAATCTTCCCCTTCCTCCTCTCCCTCAGACGCACTGTCAGTCTCATAATCCTGCTCAGAGGAAGATTCAAGAAGCAAACCAACCACCTGCTGAGCAGTAATTCTACGGCTAGCCATAATGCTTACTAATAAAGGTTACTTGTCAAACAAGTCAACAACAACAAACCCTTTGTAAAAAAAAGAAATAAACAAAATGTAGCTTTATCACAAAGACCTATATACTCCAACACTATACCACTCACGTGACAGAAGCAGCTAGACTCACCACCACCTACTCTGCACAGACACAGTAAGGATCAACAATATCCCACTAAAAAAGAAGAAGAAAAAAATTACACATAAGACAATGCAAAACATCGCAAAGAATTTCATGCTCTGAACACTAACAAATATGCTGCCATTATGGCACCACTTACAAAAAAATTCATTCATGCATGACAATAATACTCATTTGGAGTACACACAACAAAAATATTTTTCTTACCAAATAAATGCAATTACGCAAAACTGCAGAACCACCACTGCCGAAACCGCAAACAGGAATCAAAAGCTTTACACTAGAATAAAAAGGAGAAAAAAAACATTACAATCACATATGCAAATAATGCACCAGTCCACACACAATCCACCAGCCAAGCTAAGAGGTAGGTGGGCCTAACAGTATAAATAAAATATTCACCCCCGTAAAAGGGGAGCAACCCTTGCCCTTTTGGCCACTCCCCAACACAAAAATTTTAAAAAACCCTGGTGCCTAGTGGGCATTCCTTCTGCACGATCACATGATCGTGCAGCAGGAATGCACAAAAGAGGCATCGGGGAAAGGAAAACCCTTTCCTTTCCCTCGATGCCTCTTTTGATACAAACCCCCCTCCCCGAGCCAAACCTCACCTGATTTCCCCGACGCGCTGGAAGCAAATGGCTTCCAGCGCGTCGGGAAGAAAGGGAAACCCTCAATGATGTCAGCGCGCTGACGTCATTGATGGGGCGGGGAGGCAGGGGAAGCCCTTCCCCTGCCTCCCCCCAAAAAACCTAACGATCGGATTCCCACGGGGGAGCGCCAGCGCTTCCCCGTGGGTGGTCTTATGACGAGCTGGACTCATCATGAGCACACGAGCACTGTGTGCCATGACGAGTCCAGCTCGTCATAAGCACCGAAGGGGATAAAGGGTCAGAGCAGGATCTCAGCGGCAGACGAGGAGAAGGAACCTCCTGGTCACAGGAACTACACGAGCATTGCGCTCGAGAAATTCAAGGATGCAAAGACCTCCATCAAGGATTACAGCTAACTTTTCAGGGTGTAAATGGAGAGAAGGCACATCTGCCCTGCATATTTCTCCACGAAGATGCCACCGTTTTGTGCAATACCTCTACTCAACTGGAGTACTTTCTACTGGCTAATCAGTAAGTGCTACCTCGTTGGGTAAATGTATAGCGCCTTACCTACACTACAGCTGCGTAAAGGCCCAGAAGAATTGTCTCCAGTGACCTGGTGTGTCTGTAACTTTGCCACCGTGCCGGAAAGGCGCCGGGGTCTTTGAGTAAGCTGTCCATCATAGTGTGGAAAGGGCGGGAAGACGTTGCATACTGCCAGTGTATGTGGGGCAGGGCTTCCATGCGAGTTCACATGCCTCTTGTTTATAAAGGGTCAGAGCGCGATATGAGCAGCAGATGAGAAAGAACCTCCTGGTCACTGGACCTACACGGGGATTGCGCTCGAGAAAATCAAGGATGCACAGACCTCCATCAGGAATTACAGCTAATGTTTGACGGTAGATATGGGCAGAAAGCACTCCTGCTTAGCCTCGACCTTCCTGACGAATTTTGTGTGCTGATTAATGCGTTACCGAATTTGAGCTTCAACTCGGGCACCTGCTTTACTTATATCTGGAAGTGCTTCCTGTTGAGGTTTAATTTTTGAGACAGGAGCATCGTGCCAGAATGAATCCTGCCCTGCGTATTTATCCACGAAGATGCCACCGTTTTGTGCGATACCTCTACTCAACTGGAGTACTTTCTACTGGCTAATCAGTAAGTGCTACCTCGTTGGGTAAATGTATAGCGCCTTACCTACACTACAGCTGCGTAAAGGCCCAGAAGAATTGTCTCCAGTGACCTTGTGTGTCTGTAACTTTGCCACCGCGCCGGAAAGGCGCCGGGGTCTTTGAGTAAGCTGTCCATCATAGTGGGGAAAGGGCGGAAAGACGTTGCATACCTAAAGTGTATGTGGTGCGGGGCCAAACGGGCAGGGCATCCATGCGAGTTCACATGCCTCTTGTTTATAAAGGGTCGGGAGCACGATATGAGAAGCAGATGAGGAGAAAGAACCTCCTGGTCACTGGACGTACACGGGGATTGCGCTCGAGAAAACCAAGGATGCACAGACCTCCATCAGGGATTACAGCTAATGTTTGACGGTAGATATGGGCAGAAAGCACTGCTGCTTAGCCTCGACCTTGCTGACGAATTTTTTGTGCTGATTAATGCGTTACAGAATTTGAGCTTCAACTCGGGCACCTGCTTTATTTATATCTGTAAGTGCTTCCTGTTGAGGTTTAATTTTTGTAACAGGAGCATCGTGCCAGAATGAATCCTGCCCTGCGTATTTATCCACGAAGATGCCACCGTTTTGTGCGATACCTCTACTCAACCAGGAGTACTTTTTACTGGCTAATCAGTAAGTGCTACCTCGTTGGGTAAATGTATAGCGCCTTACCTACACTACAGCTGCGTAAAGGCCCAGAAGAATTGTCTCCAGTGACCTTGTGTGTCTGTAACTTTGCCACCGCGCCGGAAAGGCGCCGGGGTCTTTGAGTAAGCTGTCCATCATAGTGGTGAAAGGGCGGAAAGACGTTGCATACCTAAAGTGTATGTGGTGCGGGGCCAAACGGGCAGGGCATCCATGCGAGTTCACATGCCTCTTGTTTATAAAGGGTCGGGAGCACGATATGAGAAGCAGATGAGGAGAAAGAACCTCCTGGTCACTGGACGTACACGGGGATTGCGCTCGAGAAAACCAACGATGCACAGACCTCCATCAGGGATTACAGCTAATGTTTGACGGTAGATATGGGCAGAAAGCACTGCTGCTTAGCCTCGACCTTGCTGACGAATTTTTGTGCTGATTAATGCGTTACAGAATTTGAGCTTCAACTCGGGCACCTGCTTTATTTATATCTGTAAGTGCTTCCTGTTGAGGTTTAATTTTTGTAACAGGAGCATCGTGCCAGAATGAATCCTGCCCTGCGTATTTATCCACGAAGATGCCACCGTTTTGTGCGATACCTCTACTCAACCAGGAGTACTTTCTACTGGCTAATCAGTAAGTGCTACCTCGTTGGGTAAATGTATAGCGCCTTACCTACACTACAGCTGCGTAAAGGCCAGAAGAATTGTCTCCAGTGACCTTGTGTGTCTGTAACTTTGCCACCGCGCCGGAAAGGCGCCGGGGTCTTTGAGTAAGCTGTCCATCATAGTGGGGAAAGGGCGGAAAGACGTTGCATACCTAAAGTGTATGTGGTGCGGGGCCAAACGGGCAGGGCATCCATGCGAGTTCACATGCCTCTTGTTTATAAAGGGTCGGGAGCACGATATGAGAAGCAGATGAGGAGAAAGAACCTCCTGGTCACTGGACGTACACGGGGATTGCGCTCGAGAAAACCAAGGATGCACAGACCTCCATCAGGGATTACAGCTAATGTTTGACGGTAGATATGGGCAGAAAGCATTGCTGCTTAGCCTCGACCTTGCTGACAAATTTTTTGTGCTGATTAATGCGTTACAGAATTTGAGCTTCAACTCGGGCACCTGCTTTATTTATATCTGTAAGTGCTTCCTGTTGAGGTTTAATTTTTGTAACAGGAGCATCGTGCCAGAATGAATCCTGCCCTGCGTATTTATCCACGAAGATGCCACCGTTTTGTGCGATACCTCTACTCAACCAGGAGTACTTTCTACTGGCTAATCAGTAAGTGCTACCTCGTTGGGTAAATGTATAGCGCCTTACCTACACTACAGCTGCGTAAAGGCCCAGAAGAAAACCAAGGATGCACAGACCTCCATCAGGGATTACAGCTAATGTTTGACGGTAGATATGGGCAGAAAGCACTCCTCCCTCCCTCCCTCGTGGGCATTCCTGCTGCACGATCGTGCAGCAGGAATGCACAAAAGAGGCATCGGGGGAAAGGAAAACCCTTTCCTTTCCCTCAATGCCTCTTTTGTTGCAAAATCCCCCCTCCCCAGCCAAAACTAACCTTATTTCTCCGACGCGCTGGAAGCAAATGGCTTCCAGCGCGTCGGGGAAGCAAGGGAAACCCTCAATGATGTCAGCGCGCCTCGCGCGCTTACGTCATTGATGGGGGGGGCGGGGGGGGGCGGGGGGAGGCAGGGAAAGTCCTTCCCCTGCCTCCTAAAAAAAAAACCAGACGATCGGATTCCCACGGGGGGAGCGCCAGCGCTTCCCCCGTGGGTGGTCTTATGACGAGCTGGACTCGTCATGAGCACACGAGCACTGTGTGCCATGACGAGTCCAGCTCGTCATAAGCACCGAAGGGGTTAAAATGCTAATTTCTAACTATAACGTCCCTGAAACCTATGGTTTTTTCAGTGAATTTCAAAGGTTTTTCAAATGCTAATTTCTTAGTATAATGTCCCAAAAATATTTTTT
This sequence comes from Calotriton arnoldi, assembly GCA_963921515.1. Lineage (NCBI taxonomy): Eukaryota > Metazoa > Chordata > Amphibia > Caudata > Salamandridae > Calotriton > Calotriton arnoldi. The sequence goes on from CAWUFW010004627.1 coordinate 107,540, forward strand.
CTTATTTTTCTAATTCTAAATAAAATAAAGTATTATTTTCTAATTTCTAAAAAATAAATATACATTTGTCTTTATTTTTTTTAATTTAAAAGTGGATTCGCGTACTGATCGTGTACGTGTCTCGATCGGTGCGCGAATCCAAGCCGCCATATTGGTAAAGTTGTGTAGGATGCGCGCTTCGTATGCGACGGGTGCGCGAATTATGACCCCCACGTAACATTATGTACGTAGTTCCGGAGGTCGCGCCAGGTGCGCGAATCCACAACAAATTTTTAAGTTTTAAAACTATATACATATATATTTGTAAGTGGAATAAAGATAAATTATTGTTAAATATATTTTTAAGAATTCGCGATGGCTGCTCGCTGGGTGCGTGCGCAGTGCGCGAATCCATGTGACTTTTAAAAAAAAGAATTTCATTGGTTGAGAACCTTTTCATTCTAGAAGTTACAAGACCCCACCCAATTTTGTCATTCCTTGATGAACCTTGGTAAGAGACACACCTGTTGTGTTTTTTGTTCTAGTTCAGATCTTTTTGGTGTTTTTTTGCAGCAAGTTTGGCAATATGGCATCTTCTACTGCAGCAGTGGACCTTCATGAAGAAGAAGATTTGGAGGAACCTCCACGCAAAAAAAAAGAAAGTGTTGTGTGGGCATTTTTTACTTTCCCGGAGGGTGAGAAAAAGGTAAACGCCTGCAAGGTGACCTGTAGGACTTTACTACTCCTAAACTGAGAAAAATGCTAACTTTAAGACTTTCGGCATTCACAGAAGGCATTTAGGAGTCCTAAAGTTAGGAGTCCTAACTTTACTACTCCTAAACTGAGAAAGATCCTAACTTTAAGACTTTCGGTATTCACAGAAGGCATTTAGGAGTCCTAAAGTTAGGACTACTAACTTCTGTGAATACCGAAATGAGTAAGTTCATTCTGTGAATACCAAAATGAGTAAGTGTATTCTGTGAATACCAAAAGTACTAACTTTACGTTTTTGACGTAAGTTAGTTCTGTGAATCAGGCCCACTGTTTTGCAAACTGTGTCTATTTCAGTGGTAGAAGAAAATTAACAGTCTTCACATTTATGATCCCATCTGTAACGTACTCCAAACAGATTTTCAATTTGTATTCCTTCACCTTCCAATACTGCAAGCATAAGCATAAGAAATTCTTGAGCATCTTGCTGTACATTAAGTGTAAATTGTGAAGAACCAGAACATATATCCAAAAGATGCCAAATGCCAGAAGCAGTTTGGATTTTAGTTTTATCAGTTGTCAACTTTTAAAAAATATAATGCAACAAAGAACAAAATCTTTTTTCTCGATTCTCCATAATTTGATGATGAAGATTTTCTAGAAAAAACACGACATTCACAATTACATTAGCATAGCAGTTGATACCTGAACTATTTTCTAACTGGTATCCTACAATATCATCAACAGTGTCCATTTTCATTTTCTTTGGAACCTCAACATTCTCTTGATTTGTTTTCTTCTTTCCAACCTCACTACAGTGTTTCTCATATGTTCGTTTTGGACATACTACACGCTTTTCATATACGGGATATTCACCTAAGTTGGGAGCATACAGTCTTCTTAACCGATTATACTCTCTTACACAATTTGCATCTGCACTAATATTTCTCTCATCAAAATCAATCAAATACAATCCAGATAATGTTCTTACTCGAGACAATGCAACATATGCCATGCCCTCTTTAAACACTGTACTTCCAATGTTTACCAAAGCACTGTCTACACTTAAACCTTGAGATTTATGAATGTTCACCGCATATGCTAAAGAAAGAGGAAACTGTTTTCTACGAACATACAAGTCTTTAACAAGCAAAAAACGAACAGCACAACGTCCAATCTGTTTTACCTCTTCAATCTAATCAAATTTAACCTTCAAAAATTCAATTCCATCTCTATTTGGATAAATAACAAAATCAACAACTTTCCCCATTGCTCCATTTACTAAACCTTTTTCTACATCCAAATTACGCCATAAAATTACCCGACAGTTTTCACATACATATAAATTCTTTTCAAAACCAGCAGTCTTAGTTATAGATTTTTCCAAAGTATCCAATTTTGATTTTAATTTTTCTGACAAAATAATAGTTATTCCTTCGTGTTCTATTTTATCAATGGCTTCCATTTTCATTATTTGTTGTTTTTCCAACTTCAAAAGTTCTTGATTGAATGTAGAACACTCTTGCAGTGTTGGCATTAGGCAAATTATAGATTTCTTTTCTCCAATTTTTTGTATATTATTTCCGGAGCAACATTTTCATTTGGAAACAAGTTTGTAAGTAGCCAACTTTGCAAAGCTTCTTTACCATGCTTTGTCAATACACCAATTCTTATATCTTGAAGAATGCTTCCATAATGTTCATCACTGGCTTGTCGCATATTCTTAATAAGTTCTTTATATTTAAAATGAGACCAAATGTTGACATTTCCAATACTTCCCAAAGATTTCCTGGTGTCTTCATGCACAAGTGTTTTAAAAACTGGTTGCCCTTTTACAGGAGTAAGTTGCAGTAGGTCGCCGAATACAATCACATGGTTTCCTCCAATTAAGACATCCTAATCTGTTTTTAAAATCTGTTGCATTCTTAAATGTACAAAGGCAAGCATTAAGTTTGAGACCATGCTCACCTCATCAATTATCAGAAGTTTCATTTTCTTTAGTATTCTTGAAACTTCATAACAAGCTTCTCCAGATAGCTTGTGATATTCCAACTTGTTTTCATGTTCAACTGGTAGCATCAGTAAACGATGTAACGTAATCCCTTTAATGTTGTGTGCTGCTAACCCAGTTGGAGCAGTTACAACAGAAGATAAATGTGATTCAGTGGTTTTCTGTAGATAACTGGTCAAAACTTTAATTAAGAAACTTTTTCCTGTACCAGCTTGACCACTGATATACATTCGAATAGGTTTAGGTGATGTGCAGTTTCATTCTTTTTTTTCATGAAGTAAACCATGGTCTATCTGTTGTGTAACTTGCTGATATATTTCTTTCTGGTCAATATTTAGTTGTTCTTCCAAGTTTCCCAACTCCATAATATCCTGTTGAGCTTGTTGCATTGCTGTTTCTACTTCACTCATGGCTATTGCTGCTTCATTTTCAAGAATTGGTTCTCCTAGTGGATCTTGACTCAGTGGAGCAGAACTTTGACTAACTTGAGAACTGTCTCTAGCAATTTCAGCTGCAATAGTAGTTTCTTGTTCAATCTCTTCATTCACCATTTGTAGATAATTTGGAAAAACTGTGCATTCAATGCTATCTTTACATACATTAAAAGAATCTTCATAGCACTGAAAATCTCCAAGTAATTCCATTTCAGTACGCCAAGGCTTAAAGAGTTGCAGAAGTGCTAAATAGAAAAATTCCCTTTTATCTGGAGTATCACAACTGAGTTTCCTGTGATTAATGAGATTTCCTTTGGTATGTTTCACCAAACATCCATCACATCCAATGACTGCATATTTTTCTTCATTTATATTTTCTGTAATATTTCTCTTAAAGCTGTAATATTGCAGTACTTCATAGAGACATATGTTTTCAAGATGTGGACTTCTTTTAGGATAGTACGTATCCAACATGTTTGTTTTACTAATATCTGTACTTTCCGGTTCATTTAATGCTAAGTATTCAATTTCTTGTACAGATTTCAATACTCGATTTCGTGCTGCAGCAAGACCTAGACTTACCCAAATGATTCCTCTTGACTTTGAATATAAACTTGCAGATGTCAACCGATCCGAACATTCGTAGGATCCAATCTCTCAATGGGAAAGCATCTTCAAACTAAAGCTGTACAATTTGTTACTAAGAGTCTTCTCTTGTGAAATTTCTTCCCACATTTCTTTCAACTCCGTCTTTTCAGATTTTGTTATGTATGACGTAACATAGCGAGCAACAGCAATCGAATTATCTGCAACATACTGGATATCCATATTTGCATTCCACATCGTCAAAATCACTGGATTATAATCATTAATATACTTTGAATCTTCACTTCTTTTTATATTGTAAGTATTCTTCGGAGATTTTCGAGTTATGGTATGCCTCACTGCTGACATGAAACTGTTGACTCTTCCTTTGGAAATTACTGGACGTGGGAATCCAAAACGACATTTTGTATAAAATTTGTCCTTTGACTTGTATTTCCGTCGACAATATTTCCCACATCGATGAGTTTGAAACCGTAAAACTTGTTGTCTTAAGGTATTTTCTTCTCCTGTTTTTGGAATACCACATGTAACATAGTCTTCAATGAAAGATAAAACAGTCTCATCAGATTCAGTTCCAAATTTAGGTGCATCCTTGATCTATAATAGCATATGCATATGAGGAGCACCTCTGGCTTGGTACTCCTTTCTCCAAAAGAAATCAATAACTTCTCCAAGAGGTAGGTTCTTTTTATTGCAGATAAAAGACATGATAGCTTGAAATCTATGATTAAAATATCTGCACACATTTACAGGATCCAATGAACACAGTTCTCCAGCTGTCTTGAATTCAATGTTTTTAATATTTGAATTTGCTTCTCGTAGAAATTCAAGTAAATCGTCCCAGGCATATTCAGCACAGCTTAGCATAACAAACCATGTAGGGGTTCCTAAGTTCCTTAACATACATTTAAGTTCTCCGTGACGATCATACCAATACTCATTAGTACCACATTGACATGCCATCAAAATAATCAATTGAGATTCTAAATGATCGTCTCTTTGTTGTACTTTGTCCATGAATTCCTTTGTAGAAACATGTTGAAGATGAACTCCTGTTTTTAATATGTGGTTCACTGCATATGAAAGTCCAGACAAGTCACTTTCAAACAAAAGATGAAATATATATGGAATACATTGTCGTAATCTTGGATCTTCTGAGTACAATCTTGTTGTACGATATTCTGAAGCTGGAATCTGCACAGGTCTTTCATCATATCGTCCACCTTTTCCAGTGGGGAAGAGCTGAGGAAAACAACGGGCTTCTAAACTTCTTTCCCAAACACTCCTAGGAGTTACCTTCGCTTTCTTCATTTGGAATAATTCAATAGTATTTCCAATCACTTCCTTTGAATGTAAAGGATGTACACTATAATGTTCATAAATTTCTTCACTCCTGGAGATGTCCACTTTTTTGATTTTCCCACTTGAAATTTCGCTATCATCTCCTAAAACTATTTCTTCTTCTTCCAGATATACATTTTTGTAATAAAGATTGTTTTTTATGAGATATAACGTAGCCTTTTGAACTTTACTGACATCTCCTAACTCTTGCCATATTTTCCGACTCTTAGTTGGAACACCATTAACTAGAATAACTACAGGTTCAGTTTCCTCTCTCTCTACACCAATAGTTTCAATATTTTTCTTTAAATCTAAAGGTAAATACACAACTCTACCTTTTAATCCTCTTTGTAAATCTGGTGGAGGCAGCTTACCTGTTTTAGGCTCCATACGAACTATTGCCTGAAACGGGTGTACAGATTGAATTAGAATAGAATCATATGTATTTAAATCCACCAGTTCCGGAGGAACAGCTACCAACTCCAGGTTATTATGTACAGCTCTAGCTGGCATTTTGTTCTCTTCTAATTTGCTGTAACAATATTTACAAATACGTTGATCAATACCCAACTCAAAACACCTTCCACCAACAAATAAGCACCAAATTCCTCCCACTTATCATTGTTTTCCTTTTCACTTTTTAAATACAGATCAACATTCCTAGTTTGATTTCTATAGTGAGTACATCGACAACAAATACAAACATAGTTTGGTTTTTCAGAACAAATTACCTTAAACTTTGTAATTTCTTCTACAAACTTATCAGTAGTACTATCTTCCACCTCCTCTTCAACACCTGCACTTATCAAACTCTCACTTTGTGTACACTCTTCTCCAGTACTAAAGAAACGAAACTCTATATCATCACAAACTTTTTTACATCCGATACTGACCCATGCAAAAGAGCAGTGTTTAGTTCACTTAAAAATAAAGCAGGACTTTTTACATAGTACAATCTTCTTACTAACTTCCGCATTGCAGAGTGATGTACTGCTAACATTCTCAAATGATGAAAAACACTTTGACACACTTTCCTAGAAAGACAAGCTAGAGAATGTCCTTGCAAGCCAGTATTTATTCTCACTTTACAAGGATCTAGTCCTTGCAACATCTTAATCTTTTGTTCAATACTTTTTTTAGTATAGCCTCGTAAGAAATTTCGTAAAGTATCAATAGACTCCTGTCGTATACTACAAATACTACTACAATTCCACGTATACATTGGAGCTCATGTACGTCTCCCTTGAACTTCTTCAGCTATCACTTCTTCCACATTTCTGGGAACCATCTTTTCTTTTTCAACTGCGTGAACTAATGTATTGTTTTGAAAATAGCCCTCTTCATTAAAAAAAGTTTCTGAACTAGAACTGTGCTTCCATTCACCCAAATTCTTTTTTCAATAGTTAGTTCTGTTTATTAATCTTTTCCTTTTACTTTTGTCCTTCATAGAATGCATTGGTTTATCCAAAGTTCGCATTCTTTTCAGAACTAATATAAACAATCTTCTTTTCAATTCAAAAGCCTTTTCTACTATACTTTCAATCTCTTGTTTCTTTTTATAAAATGCAGATCTTTTTTATATTTCTTGCAATCTCTCAATAAATGTTGTACTACTCTACTTTTATACATACTTTTTCTTATATTGTGATATTCTTTCATCCTTCTTCCAACATAGATTGTTTTCTCATTTCCTGAATTTCCATTAATTTGTCCTTTTATCATTTATTCTTCTTCGTTCTAAAAGTATTCTTTCTATTTTCAACATTTTCAAAACCCTTTCCAGTCCTTGAAAGTCTTTTAATAAATTCTGTTGTTCTCTTACCACAAGACTTTTTCTTTTTTGCCACATGTTGTAGTTCATCTAATTCCTGCTTTTGTATTTTCTTTAAATAGTACTTTCTTTTCTTGTTTTCTCTTTTCTGTTTTTTTTGTCATGGTAAATCTTTCTTAATAATAATGAAGAATATCTGAATTTAAAATAAATAAATAATAATTTAATATTATTAAAATAATTATATAGAAATATTCTTATGTATTACTAAAGAAACACCTTCTATTTAAAAGCTACAAACAAATGGATATATGGTTTTCGGAATATGGTCATAATTACACATGAGCTGCAAAATAAGTGAAGAGGGGTACAGAAAAAACAAATGCAGCAGTAATGTCTGAATGATTACAGCACTAAATATCTAGTGCCTGCATCATTGTAAGAATGCATGGCAACTACTTTGGTGTTTTTATATTTGCATGAGAGGAATGCAGAAATTTGCAAGAGAGGTACAGAAAGAAGCAACAGTAGTGCAAAAGAAGCAACACAGGTGCAAAAAGAGGCAAATGAGGTACAGAAAGAGGCAAGAGAACTGCAGAAAGAGGCAAGAGAGTTGCAGAAACAGGCAAAAGAGGTACAGAAAGAGGAAACAGGTGGGCAGAGTGAAGCAAGAGAGGTGCAGAAAGAGTGAAGAAGTGTGCAGAAAAAGGGAAGAGGGATGAAGAAATTTAAAACAAAGGTGCAGGAAGAAGACAGAGCAGTGCAGAAAGAACCAACATAGTTGTAGAAAGAGGCAAGAGGGGTACATAAAAAGGCAAGTGAAGTGTACAACGAAGCAAAAGAGGTGCAGAAAGAACCAACAGAGCTGTAAAAAGAGACAACAGGAGTGCAGAAAGGGGTAGGAGATCTGCAGAATGAGGCAAGAGGGTTACAGAAAGAGGCAGAAGGGGTGCAGAAAGAGGAACAGAACTGAAGAAAGAAGACACAGAGGTTGTGAAAGACGCACGAAAGGTGCAGAAACAGACAAGACAGGTGAACAAACAAGGAACAGAGATACAGAAAGAGGCAAAAGTGGTGCAGAAACAGGGAAAAAAGGTGTAGAAAGAGGCAAGAGAGTTCCAGAAAGAGAGAACAGGGGTGCTGAAACAGTTAAAAGGGGTGCGGAAAGAAGCAAGTGAGGTACAGAAAGAGTGATTACAGCAATGCATATGTAGTGCAAGACTGCATGACGAGTACTTGGGTGTTTTTATAAGTGCATGAGAGTTGGGCCTGGCCAAATATAAAGCAGCAGACTATTACATGACTCATCTATAAGACTGTCCATATTCTTAAAAGCGCGCATACATATGTGTCCACCTTTCCAAATCATCGTGATATCTAAAACAAATATGTATACAATATTTCTGAAATATAGTAAAACATAGAAACTGAGACGTACTAGATCTGCCTGAGTGATTCCAAAACTCTGTGAGTAGTGCCTGGGTGATTGTATGAGTGCAAGGGTAGTAACTGGATAATTGCAGGAGAAGATGAATAATGACTAGCTAATTGCATGAGTGCAAACATACATATTGACTGCATGGATAAGTGTATAAATAGCACCTGAAGGGATCGATAAGTCATTGAGTACTGCCTATGTGAATAGATGAATATAAGAGAAGGGCATAGGTGATTCTACGACTGCAAGGGTAATGTGTAGGTAATTACATGACTGCATAGGTACAGCCTGCATGATTGCATAACTGTAGGGAAAGTACATAACTAGACCCTGGATAATGACATGCTTGCAAGGCTAATTTCTGGAGGATTACTGAAGTACATAGCAAGTGAGTGGATGATTTTCTAAGTTCATGGTACCACCTGGGTGATTCCTGAACTACTAAAAAGCTGCCTGACTGATTACAAGAGTGCAAAGATAGTGACTGGGTGATTTTAAAAGTACATGAGTACTGGCTGAGTGATTACATAAGGTCAAGAAAAGTGCGTATGTGATTGAAAGAGTACAAGCGGATTAAAGGAGTACATGGGTAACACCTCGGCGATTGCATGACTGCAGGGATAATGTCTGGGGATTTACATGACTACATAGCAAGTGACTGGGTGATTTTATGAGTGCATGGGTACTTCTTGGGTAATTGCAGGGCTACTGTGATAGAGCCTGAGTAAATACAAAACTGTAAAAGTAGTGCCTGGGTGATTTCATAACAGCATGACTACTGGCTGAGTGATTACAGGAGTAGAAAGGTAGTGCCTCCGTGATTCATGGAGTGCAACAGTAGTGCCTGGGTGATTATATAACTACATGAGTTATACCTTAGTGATTGCATAAGTGCATAGATAATGCCTAAATGATTGCATCAATGCAACAGTAATGGCTGAATGATTACAGCACTGCATATGTAACGCCTGCATCATTGTAAGAGTGCATGGGGAGTACTTGAGTGTTTTTATAAGTGCATGACAGTTCGGCCTAGCCAAAAATAAAGCAGCACACTATTACATAACTCAACTATAAGTGTCTCCATATTGTTAAAAGGACGCATACATATCTCTCTGAGGTGAATACATGAATGCAACAGAAAGGCATGGGTGATTCGACAACTGCAAGGGTAGTGTGTAGGTAATTACATGACTGCACAGCAACAGCCTGCATGATTGCATAACGGTAGGGGTAGTACATAACTAGACCATGAGTGATTCCTTGCATGCAAGGGTAATATCTGGGGGATTACTGAAGTAGATAGCAAGTGAGTGGGTGATTTTATAAGTTCAAGAGTACTACTAAGATACTGCATGACTGATTACAGGAGTGTAAAGGTAGTGACTGGATGATTTTAAAAGTACATGAGTACTGGCTGAATGATTACATAAGTACAAGAAAAGTGCGTATGTGATTGAAAGAGTACAAGCGGATTAAAGGAGTACATGGTTAACACCTCGGCAATTGCATGACTGCAGGGATAATGTCTGGGGATTTACATGACTACATAACAAGTGACTGGGTGATTTTATAAGTGCATGGGTACTTCTTGGGTGATTGCAGGATTACTGAGGTAGAGCCTGAGTAAATAAAAGAGTGCGAAAGTAGTGCCTGGGTTATTTCATAACAGCATGACTACTGGCCGAGTGATTACAAGAGTAGAAAGGTAGTGCCTCCGTGATTCAATGAGTGCAACAGTAGTGCCTGGGTAATTATATAACTACATGAGTTATAACTTAGTGATTGCATAAGTGCATAGATAATGCCTAAATGATTGCATCAATGCAACAGTAATGGCTGAGTGATTACAGCACTGCATATGTAACGCCTGCATCATTGTAAGAGTGCATGGTGAGTACGTGGGTGTTTTTATAAGTGCATGACAGTTCGGCCTAGCCAAAAATAAAGCAGCACACTATTACATAACTCAACTATAAGTGTCTCCATATTGTTAAAAGGACGCATACATATCTCTCTACGTTATCAAATCATCCTGATATATATAAAAGAAATATGTATACAATATTTCTGAAATATGTTGAAATATAGAAACTGAGACACGTAATAGATCTCACTAAGTAATTGCAACACTCAATGGGTGCTCCTTGGGTAATTGTATGAGTGCAAGGGTAGTCACTGGGTAAATACAGGAAAACATGAAAAGTGACTGGCTAATTTCATGAGTGCAAACATACACATTGAGTGCATGGATACGTGTATAAATAGCACCTGAAAGCATAGATGAGTCATTGAGTACTGTCTAGGTGAATACATGAATCCAACAGAAAGGCATGGGTGATTCGACAACTACAAGGGTAGTGTGTAGGTAATTACATGACTGCACAGCAACAGCCTGCATGATTGCATAACTGTAGGGGTAGTACATAACTAGACCATGAGTGATTCCTTGCCTGCAAGGATAATATCTGGGGGATTACTGAAGTAGATAACAAGTGAGTGGGTGATTTTATAAGTTCATGAGTACCGCCTGGGTGATTACTGAACTACTAAGATACTGCCTGACTGATTATAGGAGTGCAAAGGTAGTGACTGGGTGATTTTAAAAGTACATGAGTACTGGCTGAATGACTACATAAGTACAAGAAAAGTGCGTATGTGATTGAAACAGTACAAGGGGATTAAAGGACTACATAGATAACATCTCACTGATTGCATGACTACAGGGAGAATGTCTGGGGATTGACATGACTACATAGCAAGTGACTGGGTGATTTTATAAGTGCATGGCTACTTCTTGGGTGATTGCAGGACTACTGAGGTAGAGCCTGAGTAAATAAAAGAGTGCGAAAGTTGTGCCTCAGTGATTTCATAAAAGCATGACTACTGGCTGAGTGATTACATGAGTACAAAGGTAGTGCCTCCAAGATTCAAGGAGTGCAACAATAGGGCCTGGGTGATTATATAACTACATGAGTTATACCTTAGTGATTGCATAACTGCATAGATAGTGCCTAAATGATTGCATCACTGCAATAGCAATGGCTGAGTGATTACAGCACTGCATAAGTACTGCCTGTATCATTGTGAGAGTGCATGACGAGTACTTGGGTGTTTTTATAGGTGCATGAGAGTTGGGCCTAGCCAAATATAAAGCAGCAGACTATTACATGACTCATCTATAAGACTGTCCATATTCTTAAAAGCATGCATACATATGTGTCCACCTTTCCAAATCATCGTGATATCTAAAACAAATATGTATACAATATTTCTGAAATATAGTAAAACATAGAAACTGAGACATGTACTAGATCTGCCTGAGTGATTCCAAAACTCTGTGAGTAGTGCTTGGGTGATGAGTGCAAGGGTAGTAACTGGATAATTGCAGGAGAAGATGAATAATGACTAGCTAATTGCATGAGTGCAAACATACATATTGACTGCATGGATAAGTGTATAAATAGCACCTGAAGGGATCGATAAGTCATTGAGTTCTGCCTATGTGAATAGATGAATACAAGAGAAGGGCATAGGTGATTCTACGACTGCAAGGGTAGTGTGTAGGTTATTACATGACTGCATAGGTACAGCCTGCATAATTGCATAACTGTAGGGAAAGTACATAACTAGACCCTGGATAATGACATGCTTGCAGGGCTAATTTCTGGAGGATTACTGAAGTACATAGCAAGTGAGTGGATGATTTTCTAAGTTCATGGGTACCACCTGGGTGATTCCTGAACTACTAAAAAGCTGCCTGACTGATTACAAGAGTGCAAAGATAGTGACTGGGTGATTTTAAAAGTACATGAGTTCTGGCTGAGTGATTACATAAGTACAAGAAAAGTGCGTATGTGATTGAAAGAGTACAAGCGGATTAAAAGAGTACATGGGTAACACCTCGGCGATTGCATGACTGCAGGGATAATGTGTGGGGATTTACATGACTACATAGCAAGTGACTGGGTGATTTTATAAGTGCATGGATACTTCTTGGGTAATTGCAGGACTACTGAGATAGAGCCTGAGTAAATAAAAAACTGTAAAAGTAGTGCCTGGGTGATTTCATAACAGCATGACTACTGGCTGAGTGATTACAAGAGTAGAAAGGTAGTGCCTCCGTGATTCAATGAGTGCAACAGCAGTGCCTGGGTAATTATATAACTACATGAGTTATAACTTAGTGATTGCATAAGTGCATAGATAATGCCTAAATGATTGCATCAATGCAACAGTAATGGCTGAGTGATTACAGCACTGCATATGTAATGCCTGCATCATTGTAAGAGTGCATGGCGAGTACTTGGGTGTTTTTATAAGTGCATGACAGTTCTGCCTAGCCAAAAATAAAGCAGCACACTATTACATAACTCAACTATAAGTGTCTCCATATTGAAACCTAGAAACTGAGACACTCACAGATCTCACTAAGTAATTGCAACACTCAATGGGTGCTCCTTGGGTAATTGTATGAGTGCAAGGGTAGTCACTGGGTAAGTACAGGACAACATGAAAAGTGACTGGCTAATTTCATGAGTGCAAACATACACATTGAGTGCATGGATAAGTGTATAAATAGCACCTGAAAGCATAGATGAGTCATTGAGTACTGCCTAGGTGAATACATGAATGCAACAGAAAGGCATGGGTGATTCGACAACTGCAATGGTAGTGTGTAGGTAATTACATGACTGCACAGCAACAGCCTGCATGATTGCATAATTGTAGGGGTAGGTCATAACTAGACCATGAGTGATTCCTTGCCTGCAAGGGTAATATCTGGGGGATTACTGAAGTAGATAGCAAGTGAGTGGGTGATTTTATAAGTTCAAGAGTACCGCCTGGGTGATTACTGAACTACTAAGATACTGCCTGACTGATTGCAGGAGTGCAAAGGTAGTGACTGGGTGATTTTAAAAGTACATGAGTACTGGCTGAGTGATTACATAAGTACAAGAAAAGTTCGTATGTGATTGAAAGAGTACAAGGGGATTAAAGGACTACATAGATAACATCTCACTGATTGCATGACTACAGGGAGAATGTCTGGGGATTTACATGACTACATAGCAAGTGACTGGGTGATTTTATAAGTGCATGGGTACTTCTTGGGTGATTGCAGGATTACTGAGGTAGAGCCTGAGTAAATAAAAGAGCGCGAAAGTAGTGCCTGGGTTATTTCATAACAGCATGACTACTGGCCGAGTGATTACAAGAGTAGAAAGGTAGTGCCTCCGTGATTCAATGAGTGCAACAGTAGTGCCTGGGTAATTATATAACTACATGAGTTATAACTTAGTGATTGCATAAGTGCATAGATAATGCCTAAATGATTGCATCAATGCAACAGTAATGGCTGAGTGATTACAGCACTGCATATGTAACGCCTGCATCATTGTAAGAGTGCATGGTGAGTACGTGGGTGTTTTTATAAGTGCATGACAGTTCGGCCTAGCCAAAAATAAAGCAGCACACTATTACATAACTCAACTATAAGTGTCTCCATATTGTTAAAAGGACGCATACATATCTCTCTACGTTATCAAATCATCATGATATATATAAAAGAAATATGTATACAATATTTCTGAAATATGTTGAAATATAGAAACTGAGACACGTAATAGATCTCACTAAGTAATTGCAACACTCAATGGGTGCTCCTTGGGTAATTGTATGAGTGCAAGGGTAGTCACTGGGTAAATACAGGAAAACATGAAAAGTGACTGGCTAATTTCATGAGTGCAAACATACACATTGAGTGCATGGATACGTGTATAAATAGCACCTGAAAGCATAGATGAGTCATTGAGTACTGTCTAGGTGAATACATGAATCCAACAGAAAGGCATGGGTGATTCGACAACTACAAGGGTAGTGTGTAGGTAATTACATGACTGCACAGCAACAGCCTGCATGATTGCATAACTGTAGGGGTAGTACATAACTAGACCATGAGTGATTCCTTGCCTGCAAGGATAATATCTGGGGGATTACTGAAGTAGATAACAAGTGAGTGGGTGATTTTATAAGTTCATGAGTACCGCCTGGGTGATTACTGAACTACTAAGATACTGCCTGACTGATTATAGGAGTGCAAAGGTAGTGACTGGGTGATTTTAAAAGTACATGAGTACTGGCTGAATGACTACATAAGTACAAGAAAAGTGCGTATGTGATTGAAACAGTACAAGGGGATTAAAGGACTACATAGATAACATCTCACTGATTGCATGACTACAGGGAGAATGTCTGGGGATTGACATGACTACATAGCAAGTGACTGGGTGATTTTATAAGTGCATGGCTACTTCTTGGGTGATTGCAGGACTACTGAGGTAGAGCCTGAGTAAATAAAAGAGTGCGAAAGTTGTGCCTCGGTGATTTCATAAAAGCATGACTACTGGCTGAGTGATTACATGAGTACAAAGGTAGTGCCTGCAAGATTCAAGGAGTGCAACAATAGGGCCTGGGTGATTATATAACTACATGAGTTATACCTTAGTGATTGCATAACTGCATAGATAGTGCCTAAATGATTGCATCACTGCAATAGCAATGGCTGAGTGATTACAGCACTGCATAAGTACTGCCTGTATCATTGTGAGAGTGCATGACGAGTACTTGGGTGTTTTTATAGGTGCATGAGAGTTGGGCCTAGCCAAATATAAAGCAGCAGACTATTACATGACTCATCTATAAGACTGTCCATATTCTTAAAAGCATGCATACATATGTGTCCACCTTTCCAAATCATCGTGATATCTAAAACAAATATGTATACAATATTTCTGAAATATAGTAAAACATAGAAACTGAGACATGTACTAGATCTGCCTGAGTGATTCCAAAACTCTGTGAGTAGTGCTTGGGTGATGAGTGCAAGGGTAGTAACTGGATAATTGCAGGAGAAGATGAATAATGACTAGCTAATTGCATGAGTGCAAACATACATATTGACTGCATGGATAAGTGTATAAATAGCACCTGAAGGGATCGATAAGTCATTGAGTTCTGCCTATGTGAATAGATGAATACAAGAGAAGGGCATAGGTGATTCTACGACTGCAAGGGTAGTGTGTAGGTTATTACATGACTGCATAGGTACAGCCTGCATGATTGCATAACTGTAGGGAAAGTACATAACTAGACCCTGGATAATGACATGCTTGCAGGGCTAATTTCTGGAGGATTACTGAAGTACATAGCAAGTGAGTGGATGATTTTCTAAGTTCATGGGTACCACCTGGGTGATTCCTGAACTACTAAAAAGCTGCCTGACTGATTACAAGAGTGCAAAGATAGTGACTGGGTGATTTTAAAAGTACATGAGTTCTGGCTGAGTGATTACATAAGTACAAGAAAAGTGCGTATGTGATTGAAAGAGTACAAGCGGATTAAAAGAGTACATGGGTAACACCTCGGCGATTGCATGACTGCAGGGATAATGTGTGGGGATTTACATGACTACATAGCAAGTGACTGGGTGATTTTATAAGTGCATGGATACTTCTTGGGTAATTGCAGGACTACTGAGATAGAGCCTGAGTAAATAAAAAACTGTAAAAGTAGTGCCTGGGTGATTTCATAACAGCATGACTACTGGCTGAGTGATTACAAGAGTAGAAAGGTAGTGCCTCCGTGATTCAATGAGTGCAACAGCAGTGCCTGGGTAATTATATAACTACATGAGTTATAACTTAGTGATTGCATAAGTGCATAGATAATGCCTAAATGATTGCATCAATGCAACAGTAATGGCTGAGTGATTACAGCACTGCATATGTAATGCCTGCATCATTGTAAGAGTGCATGGCGAGTACTTGGGTGTTTTTATAAGTGCATGACAGTTCTGCCTAGCCAAAAATAAAGCAGCACACTATTACATAACTCAACTATAAGTGTCTCCATATTGAAACCTAGAAACTGAGACACTCACAGATCTCACTAAGTAATTGCAACACTCAATGGGTGCTCCTTGGGTAATTGTATGAGTGCAAGGGTAGTCACTGGGTAAGTACAGGACAACATGAAAAGTGACTGGCTAATTTCATGAGTGCAAACATACACATTGAGTGCATGGATAAGTGTATAAATAGCACCTGAAAGCATAGATGAGTCATTGAGTACTGCCTAGGTGAATACATGAATGCAACAGAAAGGCATGGGTGATTCGACAACTGCAATGGTAGTGTGTAGGTAATTACATGACTGCACAGCAACAGCCTGCATGATTGCATAATTGTAGGGGTAGGTCATAACTAGACCATGAGTGATTCCTTGCCTGCAAGGGTAATATCTGGGGGATTACTGAAGTAGATAGCAAGTGAGTGGGTGATTTTATAAGTTCAAGAGTACCGCCTGGGTGATTACTGAACTACTAAGATACTGCCTGACTGATTGCAGGAGTGCAAAGGTAGTGACTGGGTGATTTTAAAAGTACATGAGTACTGGCTGAGTGATTACATAAGTACAAGAAAAGTTTGTATGTGATTGAAAGAGTACAAGGGGATTAAAGGACTACATAGATAACATCTCACTGATTGCATGACTACAGGGAGAATGTCTGGGGATTGACATGACTATATAGCAAGTGACTGGGTGATTTTATAAGTGCATGGGTACTTCTTGGGTGATTGCAGGACTACTGAGGTAGAGCCTGAGTAAATAAAAGAGTGCGAAAGTTGTGCCTCGGTGATTTCATAAAAGCATGACTACTGGCTGAGTGATTACATGAGTACAAAGGTAGTGCCTCCAAGATTCAAGGAATGCAACAATAGGGCCTGGGTGATTATATAACTACATGAGTTATACCTTAGTGATTGCATAACTGCATAGATAGTGCCTAAATGATTGCATCACTGCAACAGCAATGGCTGAGTGATTACAGTACTGCATATGTAGTGCCTGCATCATTGTAAAAGTGCATAACGAGTACTTGGGTATTTGGCCTAGCCAAATATAAAGCAGCAGACTATTACATGGCTCATCTATAAGTCTCTCCATATTGTTAAACGCATGCATACATATATCTGTACGTTTTCAAATCATCATGATGTCTAAAACAAACATGTATACAATATTTCTGGAATATAGTGAAACCTAGTAACTGAGGCATATAATAGATGTGCTTGAGTGATTGCATAACTCCATGGGTAATGCTTGGGTGATTGTATGAGTGCAAAGGTAGTCACTGGATAATTGCAATAAAAGACGAAAAGTGATTGGCTACTTGCATAAGTGCAGACATAGACATTGAGTGCACAGATAAGTGCATAAATACCATCTGAAGGCATAGATGAGTCATTACATATTACCTAGGTGAATAGATAAGTGCAACATGCCTGCAAGGGTAATATCGTGTGGATTACTTTTGAGCTACATCTTCACCATTCTATCAAAAATTATGCGGCATCATTCAACTATACCTTTCTACAGACTTAAAAAAGAAGGCTAATTAACAAAATCTTATATGAGCATCTTTCAAACCACGCTTTTATTCTGCATCTTCACCTTTCTATCTAAAATTATGCGGCATCATTCAACTATACCTTTGTACAGACTAGAAAGAAGAAGCCTAATTAATGATACCTTATGTGAGCATCCTTCAAAGCACGCTTTTATTCTGCATCTTCACCTTTCTATCCAAAATTATGCGGCATCATTCAACTATGCCTTTGTACAGACTAGAAAAAAGAAGCCTAATTAATAACACCTTATATGAACATCAGTAATCCATCTTGCAAAATACACATATTACTATACAGATACTTTTTTAAACAACATTTAAGTACAATAAAACAAACTACAATACACATCTCTACATTTAATAATATATTTCAAACAACACAATTTTTTAATAATTTTAAAAGTTTAACAATAAACCTCACAAATTTATATCTCACCTTCCAAATAGATTTGTTGAATTAAAAATATCTCACTCTTACAGGATTTTCTTTTGCCCACAATTAATATAATGCACCAGACTCAGCAAGGTAAAACCAGTAATGGCAAAGTTTCCCTCTCTTTCTCCACACAAACACATGTAAGTAACAAATCACATGCCTTCCTCGATAATTTCAAATTTGGAAACACATTTCTATTGGTTAGACATATTAACCCTTACCAACTGACTTCTAAAAGTACCCAAAGTGAATATGGAATTTTTTGAAGTCGCGACTCCACCGTGCACCATCGCGATGGAGCCGCAAATTCATACGAGAGTTCAAAAACATATTACAAATAGAAAATCAACTATTTTTAACAAACACACCACTTCTAAAGATATTCTTGACTTGGGAAATCTTACTTTAATGAAATTTCACTTACATATACATAACAATTTCACATTTTAAATCCACAGCTAAGATCCAACCCTTCCCCCATTCTGCTTAATGCAGTTTCCATAGCAACAGTTCATGGAACATTCAACTTAACTGACAGGTCACAAGTTCAGCATATTTTCAAGTTCACCACACAATGTTGCAAATGCAAACAGCAGGTGTGGTTGACTTTGCAATATATGAGCTTATCCTATATACTGTACCTTTCAGAATTTTTTACTAACCAATAAGAAACATGCTTTTTAAAGACAGAAACATGCACCCTATTTTTGAATGTACAATGTTCTTAAACACCCAATCAGTTCTCTACTTTTTAAAAATCTGCATCTTGTCCACCATTTTAGATACCCCTCATTCTACCAACTGACTACCTCAGCTACAGACATCTTTTCATCAGTTCCAGACATCCCTTCAAGATGCTTTCAGTGTGGATTGTTGGACACAGCTATGTTTTCTGGTGCAAAAGGTATGCAGAACGCAGAGGTATTGACAAAGACCTAGCTTTGAAAAATGTGGACATTAAATGGATTGCCAAAGAGGATTAAAGTGGCACCAATTAATGCCTTTGGTAAAAACTTTTTACATCTCCAACCCCCTGACCTCATGATTGTGCACTGTGGTGGAAATGACCTAGGCACATTGACTGGGGTAGGTCTGGAAATGCTAATGAAGGACACCTTTGCACAATTGATGTTGCTTTTACCTCAAACTATCTTTGTATACTCTAACATATGCCAAAGACAGAAATGGAAGTGGTCAAAACAATTCTGTCCACAGATTGAGAAAGCTAGAAAAAATGTCAATAAAGCTGTTTCTGCTTACCTCAGAGCCATAGCATGGGCTCCATATATAACAACAATCTACGTTTTGATATGGATGGCATCTACAGGAGTGATGGAGTACATTTCACAGATCAGGGAAACAGAGTCTTTCTCAACAACCTAAAGCTCTGCATCGGCACTTACATGTAGCTACAACAAAGTCACAATGAAAACAAGGGCTCTTTTTAGAGCCACCCTATAATATAATACTGATTATAATTTTTTTTTAACACATACATATTTTTTTATTTTTGGGGGATTTGTGCACCCAGCGTGAATTCACAAAACAAAAGCACAAACTCAATGTACTACAACACTACACACTTTTCAACTTTAAATATGGGACATTGCAGGAGGTCCCCAGGGCCATCAAGGGCTCCAGGAGGGGGGCCGCGCGGCCCCTCTCCCAGCATTTCAAAGCCTCGGGGAGGTGGTGGTCCCCGGGGCCGGGGCTCCGCTACAGACCCCGCATTGAAATGAGTATGTGCCCTGGGGAGGTGGTGGTCCCTGGGGTGTGTGGGGGCTCTTGCCCCATACATCTTTTTTTTTTAAAACAGAGCCCCGGGGAGGTGGCGGTCCCCGGGGCTGCAGGGGGGCCGCGTGCCTGCACACAATTAAATAAGCCCCGGGGAGGTGGCGGCCCCTGGGGCAGCATGGGGGGGTTGGGACCCCCCACACATTTATTTTTAAAGCCCCGGGGAGGTGGCAGTCCCCGGGGCTGCGGGGGCCCCCTCGGGCCCCCGCAAATTAATTATGCATTGCCCCCGGGCCTGGCCCACCCGGGGGCTTATATAAAATGAAGCGCGGGAGCCCACACTTCATTTTTATTTATTTTTTCGTCCGGATTCACGCACCCAGCGCGAATTCGGCCGATTTGTTTAAAAAAAATGCTTTTTTTGGCCCTGGGGGTCCTTGTGGGACCCCCTGAGCAGGCCTAGGGGGTCAGGGCGTGGCCCCCTTTTCTTCTTTTTCACCTTTTTTTTTACTCGTTTCTTGTGACTCGGTTACCGAGTCACAAGATGGCTGCCAACACGTCCTGGTTTGGAGTGTTGGCAGCCAATCAGAGTGAAGCTCATGCTCGGGAGGAGTCGCGACTCCTCCTCGGTGCTCAGATAGCAAAAGTTTTATTTTTAAATTGCTCAGCAACTACTGATCAGATTTACACCATTTAAAAAAGGGCTCTTTCTGAACCAAGACCTACCTTTTTGCCAAATTTGGTGTAATTCCGTTCAGCAGTTTGGGATGTAGCTTTATCTAAAGTTCCTATGGAAATTAACATGGGGAAAACACATTTTGGGACCCCCTTTTTTCTCGGCCCCCCCGCTTGACGAACCAGCCCGAAACTTTCAAGACAGGAGCTGACCTGAGCGAACCATTAGTTTTAAACATTTCGCGAAGATTTGTCAAACGGCGCCAAAGATATTGGCAAATCAAAAAACGCTTTTCCTATGGAAACTAGGTTCTAACTATAACTACCTACTGGCAACCGCCAGTAGGTAATATATATATATATATAAATTATGATAGAATACATTTTTCACTGTGATATGGTATAACAGTTTTTCTTTGCAATGAAATGCTGAGTAGATCGCATTTTTAGCATTTCAAAGAAGGTGCTTGTATATTAATCTTTGATTGTCATGTTTAACCCTCATGTTAATTATGTTTGGCAAAGTCATTTTGAGACTAGTGGCAATAATCATGTGTGAATAACTTGTTCGGAGTTGTAAATGACTATATTTATGAATTACTTCGATTATTTGTGATTAATAACTCATTCGGAGTCGTAAATTATATACTTTTGATTTTCTGTATCAATATATTCGTTTGCGTTCATATCCCTTTAAAGATGGCGCCCGCGGGCTGTGTGAGCAACAGTCCGTCAACTATGTTCATGTAACCTTTTGTACCGGAAATAGTTGTATTTGACTACCATAAGTATGGCGCTTCTCTGTCTGTCTGAGTGTACAGTGGAAAAAGGCACGAAGCCGAAACACGTCCTGTCCGTTTTCTCGGAAAAATAAAATAACCGAGTTCATCCCCTAATCGAGTGCGGTCTCTTCACTTCCCTCGGGTCGTGAGGTTTGGAGCTGATATATATATATATATATCTATATATATATATATTTTGTTTTTCATTTCGTTGACTGCGCTTCCACTTGCAGTGCCCCAGGTTTTAATTTAGAGTTTTTAACATTACCTTTACAGGCACTTCTAGCCTTTTCATTGTCCTGATGAGGTCCAAAGGTGAAAGAGTTGAAACGTATCAACACCTCCAGTGGAGGAGTCTTCTGAATACGGAAAAGTATCTATAAATGAAGTACGCACCAACTAAAAAAACACATGGGGACTCACTGGCCCCCAACGAATGTTCACCTTAGAAAGATTACCTCCTAATCATTGACTGTAGCTTGATTCTTTTGAGTACAGCCACACAATCTTCAAATAAATGGAAGATTGCAGTCCAATGGTTATATAGCCTGTTCACAAACACACAATGAAAATAATTGATTGTCTTTATCTAAAAATGTATTGTTTTCTATTTGTCATTGTGTATAGATGTGTATATGTAAGCATTCCTAGGTATGAGTACTGAAAGTACCCGTCATTCAGCTTGCCTTGGCCAGTAATAAACAAATGTATTTTGCAACAGATATATTTCTGACCAGTGATTAATTTGTTTTTCCATTGGTTAGGTGTATGGTACTATTTTTTGTCCCTTACTGTATACCATTTTTTGTTTAAATGGAGGCCCAAAAGGAGAGCCAGCTGGGGTCGCGGGGGCCTTGGAGCTCCCCCCACAATCCCCAATGACCCCTGCAGTGTGGGTGCCCTGGGTGGGCACCAGAAAAAGGAACAATTGATGGACGGAATGCTGAACAATGCAAACATTCACCCTCAGTCACAAAGATCAAGGTTTAATCCATCATTCTTTTGCTCAACAAGCCACCCCATTTTGGACCCAGCCACATGCAAATCAGTCTTGACCCTGTTCCTCATGGGAACAGTCCAGCCCGAACTGCCAAGCTAGGTCCTCCCTGGATGAGAATCAAGCATTCTGGGACTGGTTTTAGGGCATCACCCAATATCAGCCAGGCTAGCTTGAATCCAGTGGCGCAGTGAGCGTGGGACTCATGTCTGGGCATACCCTTCCCACTTAGGGCTACAAAAGCAAAAGGAACAATTGATGGATGGAATGCTAAACAAAGCAAACATTCACCCCCAGGCACAAAGATTTGGGTTTAATCCATTGTTCTTTTGCTCACCACGCCACCCCAGTTTGGACCCAGCCATATGCAAATCATTCATGACCCTGTTCCTCATGGGAACAGGCTACCTGAACTGCAAGCCAGGTCCTCCCTGGACCAGAAACAATCGTCCTGGGACCGGTTTCAGGGCATCACCCCTCATCAGCCAGGCTAGCTTGAATCCAGTGGTGCAGTCACAAAGATCTGGGTTTAATCCATTGTTATTTTGCTCACCACGCCACCCCGGAGCACCCACCACAAATGTAGAAATTGGCTTGTTCCCACAAGGGGAGGCGGTTGGGGCCTCAGGCACCCTATGGGTTCCTCGTGGCCCCTAACATACCCTGCAGTATGGGTTCTCCCAGTGAGCACCGGGACACCCACCACAAATTTAGAAAATCTACGACTCCTGCAAGTGAAGACAGCTGGGGCCATGGCCCCCTATAACATTTGAAGTAAGGGTGCCCTGGCTGGGCACCCAATTAATAAAAAATATACCGACTCCCACCGGCACACATGATGTGTGCTGGCTAGGGAGCCGGGTGTGGCCACGTGGGCCCTGGGTCTCCCACCACAGCCCCCAACTTATCTAAACATGTGGGTGTCTTTGGTGGGCACTGGGACACCCACAGCAATATATTTTTTTAAAAGAGCGAATAATAAACAGCGGCAGGAGCTGCTCATTTATTATTGACTGCTTCTTGAAGGTGTGCCCCAAAATGCCTTGTAAGGGAGGTTCATATTTTTTTTCTAGCTTGTCGCTGTCCCTAGAAGAGGCAGGGGCACCGGCAAGCATTTTTTTTATGTTGAGGGGTGCTGCAGGGAGTGCACCCAACCTCACCATCATAAAAAAAAACAGTAAGTCATTAAATCAATGACCGCAGGAGAACATACCACATTTTGTAAATCACTCCTAACTGGAGTTCTATTCTTTTCAGATGGTGTGCAAGACCCTCTTGTGGTTGGTTTTATTATTGCATTTTGTGGACTGAAGAATGTTAAAAAGAAGACTCAGAGCCATGTTTTTTTTTTTAAAGTATCTGAGTCTTTCTTTTAAAATGTTTCAGATCATAAAATGCAATCATAAGGACTGTGGGCCTGATTTTGACCGTGGCAGAATCAGTCCTGTTGTCGCTTTTTCGGTGGTCTTCCTGCCTGTCGACTTGGTGGACCGCCCACCCTATTTAGATGTAGGTGACTGCATAGACGAAAGACCGCTGCAATACTGCTGGCACTGCCAGGAAATCATGACCGTGTGGATGGCAGGATAGGCAAAAGCAGCTGTCGGAGAGAGGAACGCCAGTTTCTCCACCGGGCCAATGACAATGTACCTTCCTGCCGACACAACTGTGGTGGGAAAACCACCACACCTGAGTTGGCAGAATGGAATGCATATGAGGCACAATCTCACCTTTACTCACCTTCCCACTGCCTGTTCCACCATGGACCTGATCCCACACGTACTGCCTCTGTTGCTGCTGACTGATCACGATGCAAATCTACACTGTCGTCGCCAGACCCAAAGGTATCCTCCCCCATTACCTGTTTCCTGTTTTCACTTGGCCGTTCACATATACTCAGGACTTGTGCATTTTGAAATTACTCACACAAGCGGTGGCATACCAATGTGCAATGCAATGTCTCTAATGTTAACCTTTAATAAATTTAAAGTAACACACCTCTATAACCACATTGTGTTCATAAACCATGAGCCAGATGCCTTACCAAAAAAGGACACTTGCTCAATAAAGGATATCAAATCAAAAAACATAAACTCACCATACAGGTGTGTAGAAATAAAGTATGAAACTTGTCACATGAAAAACATATGCATTACACATCATTTGGATAAGTACAATGTAACCTCATTTAGAAACTGCACTAGACAAGCTGTAACCCTCACCTCACAGATTACCCGGAAAATCAATGGCAGTCCTAAATCTGAAGCACTCTACATATTCATCCATGTAACATTCCCCCTTGTCTATTGCAAGTCCTGTATTGTATACAATTTCATTTTGCACATCATATTACAAGGTGAAATGCATATGTGTACTTAGTTATCAGTAATCAAGGTGAAAATAACATACCTGCAGTAAAAATATCCTTACAAAATGTCCCAACATCTATTTGTAGGTGCAATTGTCTACTACAATGTTAAATGGCTGCACCTAATATCAAATCACCATCACATACCATGTGAACCAGTGTATGCACT
Source organism: Calotriton arnoldi (assembly GCA_963921515.1). Classification (NCBI taxonomy): domain Eukaryota; kingdom Metazoa; phylum Chordata; class Amphibia; order Caudata; family Salamandridae; genus Calotriton; species Calotriton arnoldi. Next base: position 132,464 of record CAWUFW010004627.1, read on the forward strand.
TTACAAAGTAGACAATTAAAAAGTATGTAGTAGTTCCTGCTATCATGCTAAAGAAAAATTGTTACTACACATTTTACCCTGAAACATTGCTAGGAATCTAACATTTGCAAAGATAAAATAATGCCAGAACAAACATGGTGAAAAGAAAACTTTTGATTTAATCACAATGCAATAAGTCTCTCAAATAGTTTGTAACAAGGCAAATGCCTGTCCAAATAATGTCCTTTGTACAGGTTTGCCTCAACTTGCCTTCAATGGCACTGCCAGGGGCTCCTCTCCAGGAAGGGGCATCTAGTGGGCAGAGCAGGCACCTCAAAGATGTTACTTGGGAGGGGAGGTTGCTTTTGGGATGGGGCCTTTCTCATTTTTAGGGGTAACTTGCGGGGGATGTAGGGGTGGGTACAGCCTTTGGGTGTGGTTTGCGATGTGGAAGTGATGGGTTTGGTATATAAGGCGTAGGTGTGAGTTTGGGATTGGTGGCTGTGGGTGTGGCAGGGGTCAGGGCAAGAGCAAACATAAGATTTTCACGAGGAAAATGGGTGGCATGGTTGGGAGGGAGTTAGAGTTGGGAAGTAGAGGGAGTGGAAATGTCTGTTGTGCATGTGTCTGTTTATGGTGCAGGTGTCTGTGGGTCTCGTATATGTTGTGAATGTTTCGTTGTGTCTTGCTTTGTTGGTGTGTGTTGTATGGGTGAGTTTGGGCGTTTCTGTTTTTTGGGTGTGTGTGCTGTGGAGGTGCTGGGTATGGTCTGGTGAATGTGGCTGTGGTGTTGGGTGTGGTGTATGCGTGATGGTTGTGGTGGGTGTGTCTGTGGTGGTGGGTGCAATGTATGTGGGTGTGTTAGGGGTGGTGGATGTGTCTGTGGTGGGTGAAGTGTATGTGATTGTGCTGGAGGTGGTGGATGTGTCTGTGGTGGTAAGTGCAGCGTATGTGGGTGTGCTGGGGATGGTGGATGTGTCTGTGCTGGTGGGTTCAGTGTCTGCGGTTGTGCTGGGGGTTGGGGTGGTGTCTGTTTGTTTGGATGCATGCCTCTTTTTTGTATTGTTTGTGTTTGTGTGTAGGTGTGCTGCTTGTGTCTCAGTGGGTGTGTGCAAAGGTGTAAGTGTGCTTGAGGCAGGTCTGGGAATAGGGAATTTGGATGGGGATGTGGTGGGAGGTGGGCCACAATGTTGGGATGGTTGGGAGGCTGCGGTCAGTGAGGAGGCTAGACCTTGAAAAGACCTCTCTAGGCCAGACATAGCACTGTGAATGCCTTCCAGGTAGGCTACCATTTGTCCCATTTGGCTGCCAAGCCCCTGGATGGCATTCAGTAGTGCAGTCTGGCCTACAGGGATATTCCGGAGGAGGCCAACAGCGTCTTCACTCAACACAGCCTAGGCGACAGGGCAGGGGGTGAGGTGCCTGGAGCAAAGGAGATCTCAGGCCTTTTAACATGCCTGGGTAGGCCAACTGCTGGGGGAGCAAAAGGGAGGGTGGAGATGGTACTTTAGGTGGCAGACAAGGATACAGGTGGAACTGGAGCAGTAGGGTCCACCACAACTAGGGAGTGCTTGCTGGAGAAGGCCTCAGAAGAAAATGTGGAGTCACTGGTGACCTCTGTTGCACTCCCCTCACCTTCCGAGCCACTGTGTCCCTCGGTGTTGTTACCGAAACCACTGTGGCCAGGTGCTTCCCTGCCTGTGTTAGCAACTTCTCCTTCGCCTGCTCCAGATGATGCTGAAATGACATATACATAGTGTTATTTGATCTGTGTAAACAGAACAGATCATAAGCTTTGACCACAAAACATGTACCAAGTTTACTGATTGCACCTGCTTCAAGCCTCTATAACTTTTTTTCTACATTAGCATAAAGACATGCATGTAGGGAACATTTTCAGAAGACACTTGGTCACAGTTATGTCATTCCTCACGATAGCTCCTATATCATGTATGATGTTGTCTATTATCCATTATTATGTCTCTTCAGGAACTGATAAACACCTCAGAATGGTTGGCCTTTGTTGTACAGAATAGTGAACTGGAGGGTACACACCAGCAATACCTTTGTATTGTGTGTTCCCTCGGCCCTAAAATCTGCATACTTATCATTCTCAATAAGTAAAATATGAATCAATGTCTGTCAACATATACTGCAATGTCGTACCAATATTAGAATACACTCAAAGCAGGTTACCTTTATTTGGACATTTTATAATGGTAACACTCACTTCAAGTCAGTAAAGTATATGCCAAGTGTCAAAATTCATACATGAATTCTGTACTGAAGTAGCTTAACAATGTATCACATACTATCTACATAATTATGCTGTTGAAACTAATGTTTGTGGGGATTGATAAACAACTACTACAACATAGTGAAACACATTGCCCTTGTAATATTTCTAATACACTTCAGTACAGAGCAAAAGCATCTTCACATTTGACTCCTAAATATCTATAGGTATTTGAACCTTGTTATGTCTTTGTTAAATGGTTTCATTACATATATGCTGGCTTTCACTTTAGTCAAGATGTTGTAGAACATCACACTAATCCTTACATACAATGATTTATATATGATATTTACTTCAAAGATTGAAATGTGAATCACCATATGCAACACGGTATGCTTCTATGCATTTCAACATTTGTCTAATGAGTCATGCGTTTGGCCTGAATCTGAGTTTTCCTGTTGGGATACTCATACATATATGTGATGGAACATTCCATCTTCCAAAATACCTTCAGGTTTTCCATTTTACACCATCATTGTTTGTTCATCTGGACATGACATAGGGCATTGAGGAATGGTTTGGGTCATTTGGTACTCTGCCACCATTGTGTACACATTCCTGTCTGTGTTTCATCAGAAACTGTATGCCTATCTCAATTATTTAGAATGAGAGAACAAGGGTACCCCAATATGCGAACCTGGGGTGATCAAATATTTTAGGAAAGACAGTGGTTCAAGTGGTGACCACAAAGGGTCCGGAGCAAAAGTGTGAACCTCAAAAGGGGCACTAGGAATCTCAATTAAACTAGAGCATTAATCATGCTGGGAGCACAGAAGTAGGGGAACATATTTCATGTAAAATTGACAGTTTATTTTACACAAGTAAAACTTAGTACTCTAAGTAATATTCAGGTGCTCACAAAGGTGAAAAGTGGGCGTGATGTGACAAGGTGATAGTGGATTAAAAGACCTAACATTGCATTGACAACAAGACAAATGGAACTCCACGTAAATGTAAACAATGGAAGGAGTTCCTGTTGTAAGGGTCGACGGCGTTTCGATCTTATAAACTTAAGATCATCTTCAGGACATATAGTGAGCAATTTGAAACTAAAGGGGAACAATGTATTGTTACAATATGTACCCTACAGTTGAACTAGTAGCAGTGAATAAGTGCTCCCAGTGGTTGTAGCCGTAATTATTTAACCTCCTAGGTTGCGTGAGGTACAGAGAAGACCATTAAGGTGGTCAATGTGGAAGACCAATGAATGGTGGTGCGCGCAGGGTGCCTGGTATTCAAGGGTTGGGGGGCAGGGGGCGGAGTGGTGGGGGTGGGCGGGTCGCAATTAGGAAGCAAAGGTGGGAGTCATGCATGAAGATTCATGGAGGCGGACTTACTCTCATTTGGTCAAGGGAGTGGACCCGAGCGGGGTCACAGGCGCGGTCTCTTCAGTCGTACCTGGGAGGCCTCTTGAGTGGGGCGGCTGTATCAATCTAAGGAAGCAGAGAGTGAATTGGAGGCCAGAATAAATATGGGAGTGGCGCGGGCGAAAAATTTCAGGTAACCGCTACTCACTAATAGAGCCTTGGAGAATTTGCTGGTCTTGGACAACCTCCGGCCGGAGGTAGTGCAGGGGCGAGCGTGGAAACCTTAGTCTGAGGCTGTTCAGGAGCGGCAATGCAGTTGGGGCTGTAATTGGAAGGAGAGTCAGCCCAGTGGATTGTGGGAGGGGGGGAGGGATGTATTTAAGTTCTGCTTACTTGATTACGCCTTCAGCGGTGCGTGAGGCGCTAGGTTGCCGGCATCAATACCTGGGCGTGAAACTTGGGACTGTCAGGGCTTGGAGTACAGAGCCTGTGGAGAGATAATGTGCAGTCAAGGCACGCTGTGGTGAAAAGGGAGGAATAGGGAAAAGCGTTGTTGTACTCACGCTGGTATTGTGAGCCATAATTAGTCAAGGCGAGGGCTAGGTGTGGCCTGAGGCACTCATGGAACTGTCAGGGTACAGGGGTGTAGTTCCTGTCGAGAAATAAAGCCAATTAAGGTGCGCTGTGGTGGAGGGGATGGTTATTAGGAGCAGCGCCGGTGTATTAAAGTGGAGAACCGTAATTAGTCAATATGTTATCGATGTTGCCAAGGAACTCCTTGCCGCTCCTGAACAGCCTCAGACTAAGGTTTCCATGCTCGCCCCTGCACTACCTCCGGCCGGAGGTAGTCCAAGACCAGCGAATTCTCCAAGGCTCTATTAGTGAGTAGCAGTTACCTGAAATTTTTCACCCGCGCCACTCCCACATTTATTCTGGCCTCCAATTCACTCTCTGCTTCCTTAGATTGATACAGCCACCCCACTCAAGAGGCCTCCCAGGTACGACTGAAGAGACCGCGCCTGTGACCCCGCTCGGGTCCACTCCCTTGACCAAATGAGAGTAAGTCCGCCTCCATGAATCTTCATGCATGACTCCCACCTTCGCTTCCTAATTGCGACCCACCCACCCCCACCACTCTGCCCCCCAACCCTTGAATACCAGGCGCCCTGCGCGCACCACCATTCATTGGTCTTCCACATTGACCACCTTAATGGTCTTCTCTGTACCTCACGCAACCTAGGAGGTTAAATAATTACGGCTACAACCACTGGGAGCACTTATTCACTGCTACTAGTTCAACTGTAGGGTACATATTGTAACAATACATTGTTCCCTTTAGTTTCAAATTGCTCACTATATGTCCTGAAGATGATCTTAAGTTTATAAGATCGAAACGCCGTCGACTCCTTACAACAGGAACTCCTTCCATTGTTTACATTTACGTGGAGTTCCATTTGTCTTGTTGTCAATGCAATGTTAGGTCTTTTAATCCACTATCACCTTGTCACATCACGCCCACTTTTCACCTTTGTGAGCACCTGAATAGTACTTAGAGTACTAGGCCAATTAGTCTTATTGATTCCATTCAGAAGATTGTTGCCAGGCTAGTTCTTGGCAGAATCCAGGCCTGGATAGACGAAACAGAAATCCTGACACCTCTTCAGGCGGGGTTTCGACCACACACAAGTACCTTAAATCAGGTTCTTAGATTTGTGCTTATCTACTGGCGGGTGGTTATCATAGGAGGGGTGCAATCTATGCGGCTTTTATTGATTTAAAATCCGCATTTGATTTAGTCCCCGTATAAAAATGTGGAGCGCTTTTGTGGACATGGGGATGCCACCGGAATTGTTGGCTATTTTAGTAAAACTGCACGATTCAAATTATGCACAAGTCCGCTGGGGAAAGCAGGGAAATGTTACTGAGAGGTTCTCGGTTTCCAAGGGGTGCGTCAGGGGTGTGTACTAGCCCCAACCCTGTTTTCCTTGTACATAAACAGGGTTGTACAGTACTTTTCTACTCATCCCACAGATGCTCCAGTGTTAGCGGGTATGAAAATACCCTTTCTCATGTTCGCGGACGACACCTTGATAATATCCAAGACACGTCAAGGCTTGCAGGCCGCTCTGTCCCGCTTCGAGGTGTTCTGCCACGACCATGAATTAGTGGTAAATGTGGAGAAAACAAAGTTTATGGTGCTCCACAAATCCAAAGCTATAACCGCGAGAGTGTATATGAACAATGTCCCCTTGGAACAGACTGATGTTTTTACCTATCTGGGTATAACACTAGGTAGGAAACTACAATGGAAACCCCAGATCGATATGCTGGCTTTAAAACATGCACAATTAGCTGGTGTACTGACTAAAGAGCAGAGGCTTTCTCAGACCAAACCCATTGCCCCCGCCCTTAAGATTTACAACTCCAAAATCAGTACCTCAATAGTATATGGTGCTGAACTTTGGGGCTTTGAGGATCTAACATCATTGGTATTAGCCCAAAACAAATTTGTTAGAACATTATTAGGCCTTCCGCAATCTACTCCACTTACACCTCTTTATCTTGATCTGGGTTGCTATAGTATTGAGGACTTGGCACGCTTCAGACCTATAGCATTCTGGAGAAGGCTCTGGACCACACCTGAGCTTTCTCTGTATGCTAAAGCTCTCCTTGAAGTTCGGGGGTTGGGCCGTCTACACAAGATACCCTGGTTTAATAACATCAAGACCACCCTGGTTAATATGGGGATGAGTACCCTGTGGGAGGACCCAGCTGCCACTTTATTTCCATCTAAAAAGAACCTTAAGGCAGCTTACTGGAGTATGGTCAAAACTAAGCGGTTCTCATCTATTATGAGGCCTACCCTGACTAGAGAATTCTTGGAGATCAAGCACGAGACCAAGTTTGAAACCTATTGGGACCTCATTACCAGGCCAATAGACAGGAAACTGTATCATCAGTTCAGGGTAGGTTCACTTCCAATAGGAGCTTTTACTAGTAGTTGGCACTTGCCAACGGATGACAAATGTATCTCATGCCCGGCCCAAATCGAGACATTAGCGCATATTATGTTCGTATGCCCAGCCTATGATCTACCTAGGACCAAATGGCTTAAACCTATTTGTATGAATCTGGGCACAAGATTGGCCCTAGATGCCTTAAGGATCCTAAGGACAAACACCAAAGACTCTATAGTGGTAGCAGTGGCAAAATGTTTGAGCTGTATGTGGGTCATCCGTGCTAATAAGATGAGGGTACACTAACTTTGACATTCTTATTCTCGAGGGTTGAGATAGCATGGAATGGGCCTGTTGAAAAATAAATTTCTGTCTAGACCCCGAGATTTGGCAACTTAAGAGATGATTATTTGCTGACCCTTCATCTAAATCTGGTCCCTATATCTTGGGCTGATAATAGGAAAGAACTGCCCTGTTCAGTTTTCGTGTTTGTATGTATATTGCTTTTTTATGGGCTTTTCAAAGGTGTTTTTATTTTTATAACTTTGCCATTTTATGTAACAATGTTTTTAACTCATATGTAAATATATCTGTGGTTTTTATATAAGCCTGGACGATTGTAGATCGTATATTATATCCCAAGTTTTTTAATTACTGATGTATTTTGTCTTTTATGATTTTGTAAATCGAAATAAAGACTTTATTGATTGATTGATACTTAGAGTACTAAGTTTTACTTGTGTAAAATAAACTGTCAATTTTACACGAAATATGTTCCCCTACTTCTGTGCTCCCAGCATGATTAATGCTCTAGTTTAATTGAGATTCCTAGTGCCCCTTTTGGGGTTCACACTTTTTGCTCCGGACCCTTTGTGGCCACCACTTGAACCACTGTCTTTCCTAAAATATCTCAATTATTTGGCCAAAAGCAGACTGCCTTACACACACATTTGTGAAGCAGTAAGACATCATGCAAATCTGTCACTGTTTAACATGTATGAAACAGTATATGATGGGCAACTCATTTTGGATAGGTCTTGATACCAATATGTAGCCATCAATACTGCAGTCACTAGTCATGTTGGATTACATGCTCACTTTGGTTTGTGTAGAATCCCAACTTACCAATGTGACGGTGTGTACATCCACTGTCTCATAAGTGCCTAGTATGCTATATCACTTGTAATAGGGCTAACATGACATCATCCACATCGGTGAAGGAGCATCACACCTGACACAATGAAGACCAGTTGCCTGTTTGTTACAACTGTCCCTCACAACATCAAACAGCATGATATATACATTGAGTGTAGGCAGCCATGTGTCTACTTAGAACAGTCCATTGGTTGTGGACAGGAATCAGGTGGGATCATCATCTAAAAACGATAGACAAAGCACATCATCATACACCTTGCACAAAGCTTACAACTTTAAGAACTCTTCTTGAGCATTGGACCTGGGTCACCCTGAATGTTGATGGCAAACATCCTGGCTGTAACAAAAAATGAGTCATGTAACATGTGTAACTTACCCCCTTGTTGCTGCTGTTAGGCCCTCAACTGCCCATCAAGCTCCGGATAGGCTACCGCAAGAATGCAGTCCATTAGGGGGGTCAGGGTGCCGCATGCACCCCTCACACATTGGAAGAACTTCCTGAGCTGGACTTCTGCGGTTTATGGGTCCAGTGCCTTAGGTCCTCCCACCTCTTGTGACACAGGGTCCTGAACTTCCAGGCAATGGCCTTCCATATGTTGCACTTCTGATGGGCTTTGACCTGTATGGATAAATGAAAGGAAAGAACATACAATGGTATTGTGACTTTTTGTTTGCCTGTATTGCTGTCACAAAAATTGTCTACAGCTATGAGTAGCATAAATCATAAGTTACCATACAACATGTGTATTGTCACATGCTGACCTGAACCAATATCCTCACACACACTTTAATAGTGGCCTGTTGCCCATCGTCAGTCCATCTCATGGTCTAAACACAAAAATCCAAACCTGTGACATCATCTAGTCCAGGGGCCCCTACATAATCTGTGATGTGACCTGCTTCTGATCAGTTCTAAAGAATGCAAACTACTGAAGGCTAAACATTAATGATTATGGCACAGTGAATAGTGCCCACTGTGAATAAGGGGCCTGATGTTTGGAGATGACATTCTTTGAAATATGAGTCCATTGAAAAGAAGTGTTAGCTCAAGAAATCAGGGAACTCTCCCTTTCAACTGTTGTCCATTCAAAAGCATTCAGGGGCATATTTTAAGCACACCTCAAATGTTGACCTGCAAAGGATATATGATCTTGACGGCTGTACCTCAGTGCATCAGTTGTATGACACTGTGATTCAGGCTCAGCCTGGCCCAAAATGCTAAATGAGCACTGCTCCATGACAGGCCTTGTTATCTGCAGCCTACTGATCATGATATCACATGAACACCACCTTTCCTCAATTTTTAAAGTACAAGGGTCACCTTGTTCCCATCCAATAAGTGAAGTCAAGGCTGTGTGCTACTCTGACTTGGTCTGAGAGTTATCGGAAGCTCCCGAACTATATTTTTGAGAGCCCTGATTTAGACTGAGTGGTTTGTGGGAATATACACATAGCTAATATAATTTTCAATTGTTTTTTACACAGTATAGACGTATCCCCAGGTGTAAAGAGGGCTTGGGCGGAGTGAGCTAAGTGACCATCAAACTCGCCGAGCTACATGGAGTTCTGCAAGCGGCGGAGTGCATTAGGTCACCATGTTGGCACTGATTTTCAGCGCCGGGTGTTTGTCCCGCACTGGAAAATCAGTGCAAATGGCACCATGCACAGCGCAAGAGGATGCTGCTACTTTCTGCTGCTCGGGTAGAAGTTCTACTCAAGTAGCAGCTTCCTCAGTGAGAACTGATGGTTTTTCAACGTGAATGGTCGTAACCCTCCACGACCGCCTGCATTGAGAAATCTCGCTGGGAGGTGGTCTAACATTGGATTTTCCTCGCTCGCGCTCACCAATTTAACATTGGTGAGCACGAGCGAGGATAAAAATCCGCACTGCGAATGTGCTCTGTGGAGTGCGGAAAACTCTGCAAACTCCGCAAACAGAGCAGAGTTCACCTCCCAGGCCAAATGTAAAGAGTATAAGATGTGTTTGCCTTTTACCATGATGTTATTTGGGAACTTATCACAAGTACATCAAACATATCCATGCATAGATCTCTACATACACAGCAATTTGAATATAGGGCTTTAAGCACATAAAACATATTGATGGTATATTTAACTTTGGAGAGTGCATATAAAACCCTAACATCATTGTCCTATGTAAGGACCACATTATGTGACACTTAACATCAATCACTACACTTCACTTTGGAACTCCGTGGGACATTCTAGCCTGTGTAAATGGAAAAGACCCAGTTAGACAGATTCACATATGTATGCCAGACATGTACCTGTTCCTCTAGTGAGCCATAGAGCTTACCATACAGGGAAAGGACTCATTTGCCAGCAACTCCGGCTCCTCTGGCATGAAGGCAGGGGCCTTCTCAGCTGTTGGACCTGGCATGGGTGCTCCCAGAGATGAGAAACAGCAGCAAAAGTGGTGGAGGTCTTGATAGCAGCAGTGTTAGGAGGCAAGAGAGCTTTTTTTCCAACTGCTGTGTACATGTATGCGAAGCACGGGATCATCAGCGGAGACGAACACAGCCATTAACCTTCTACCGTTACGGTCACCAATGTTAGCCTATGGCTGTGCCCGTCGTGGAGTTTACCGCCCACTGCGAGGTCGACTTCCGCAGCCACCATCTGATTCCTAATGTCCTATCAGCGAGGTCTGGCACCCGCCATTTTAGAACTTCAAACTAGTGTGTTACCACCACTCAAAATGGGAGCTAGTTTATTCAAATAATCACACTTCAATGGACACTGATATTTTGAAAATAAACATTTATGTTGTTGGACTTGGCCCTTTTGCAGGGTTACCCCAAACTTTTTGCTTCTTCCTCCTAATTTTTCCTGACCTGTTATTGGTGGTTTTAGGATTCTGGGCACTTTACCACTGCTAATCAGTGCTAAAGTGCATTTACTCTCTGTGTAAATTGTTATTATGATTGGTTCTCCCTGATTGGCATATTTTGATTTACTGGTCAGTCCCTAGTAAAGAGCACTGGGTGTGCCGGGGCTGGTAAATCAAATACTACCAGTGGGCCTGCAGCACTGATTGTGCCACCCACATGAGTAGCCCTGAAAAGATGTCTCAGGCCTGCCACTGCAATGCCTGTGTGCAGTTTGCTAACTGACATGTCGACTTGGCAAGTGCACCTACTTGCCAGGCCCTAACCTCCCCTTTTCTTACATACAGGATACCCCTATGGTAGGCCCAAGGTACCCCCCTGGGCAGAGTGCAGTGTATGTGAAAGGTGGGACATGTACTGATGTGTGTAACATGTCCTGATAGCGAAATACCGCCAATTTCGTTTTTCACTATTGAAAGGCTATCTTGCCCCATAGGACAGAATGGGGAATGCTTTGTAACATTTTACAAGCATATCTTGCCATAGTGATAAGATAGAAAAATAAAGTTTAGGCTCTCTGAGCTCAGAATTTAGTAACACATCTTTTACTAAAGATGGTTTTTAAATTGTGTGTTTAAAAATGCCACTTTTAGAAAGTAGGCATTTTCTTGTTTAACCATTCTGTGTGCCTCTGCCTGTTTGTGTATTGACTGTCTGGTTTTGGAGTGACAGGGGCTGTGGAGGTGCATTCTCTCAGACAGCCACCGGGGGGGTTGATGTGTGTCCTGCCTTTCCTGAATGAGTCAGGGCTGGGCTGAATAGACCTGGGCTGCATTCAGAGTAGGGGAGGAGTTCTCATTAGCACCTGAATAGGCCCGGTCTGCATTTAGAGTGGTGGGAGGAGATTTCCCTTGCACCTAAATAGGGCCTGCCTGCCTTACACAATGTTGTCTCCACCTCATGCCGGGCAGCTGCACCAGAGGGGACAGAACTGGTTTGGACTGGGCTCAGAGACCCTTGCACAAAGAGAACAAAGATATTTTGGGGGTATAAATATTAGACCTAAAATCCCTGAACTTTAGACTACTTCTGGAATCAAGAGGAACCTTTGCCAAGGAGAAGAGCTAGAGCAACTGAGGAGAAGTACTGCCCTTGCTGTGTGTCTGGGGTTGGCCTGCAGTTGCTGTTTCTGCCAAGGAAAGGAGAAGGACTTTGCTGTGTGCTGTGTCCCCTGCTTGAGGAAAGTCTCCAAGGGCTTGAGTAGAGCTTGCCTCCTGTTTTGAAGTCTCAGGAACACAAAGACCTCACACCCAGCTCCCCTGAACTTCCTTCCTGGGAGTTCTGACCTGCCAGGAGTGCCTGTGGCTGTGTGTGGCCTCTGGAGGTTGTTTCTGCTACTGGGAGCTGGAAAGCAATGCAACAACAAGAAAATAGACGCATCGCTCTTCTTGCGACAGTTTGTCTGACGCAACACCGTGGTGCGAGAAGAATCTCCCCACACCACCGCGCCGCTGCTGAAACCGATGCAGCGCCTGTCGCAGCGGCAAGAATTGACGCATCAAGGGATCGCAGTTGAAAAGGTCGATGCAGCGCCGCTCGCCGCCGCCGCATCGTTCGCCGACGCATCCCAGATTTCCATGCATCGTCCCTGTGCAGCAAGTTTTCCCCGACGCATCACCCGCAGATCGGAGTCATCTCAAAATCGACCAGACACGACACATCGCTCCCCTGTGTACAGCGAAACTGTTGCATCGCATCCACGAAGGTCTCAGAAATGACGCATCTCTTTGTTTTTCGACGCTTCTCATCACTGTGGCTGTTTGGCTTTGTGAATTTTGTCGCACAACAGGTACTTTGCAAGAAATCACGCAGCCATAGTTTTCTATGGACTCAGTTGCTAAAACCTTTTGAAAGTCATTTTTCTTAATACTTGTATGTTGGATTTTTGTCGTTTTGGTCTTGTTAAGTTTAGATAAAGATACTTTATTTTTCTAAACCGGTGTGGTGTCCATTTGTGGTGTTATCACTGTTTTACTGGGAGTGTTGGTACAAATACTTTACATATTGCCTTTGGGATAAGCCTGTCTGCTCGTGCCAAGCTACCAAGGGGGTGAGCAGGGGGTATCTAAAGTGTGTATCCCCCTTACCCTGACTAGAAGCAAGAGTCCCTATTTGGACAAAGGTACCTACCTCTGCCAACTAGAGACCCCATTTCTAACATATGTGTAGTGCATTACTGTGTTGACAGGCGATATTAGCGAGGTGTTGTGTACACCTCCGTTGACTGTATTTTTGGAAGAAAAACTTTAAAAATATGTGTAAATAATACATTTAAAATGGATTATTTGCATATTTATTTTTCAGATGCATATCAAGGCCATAAATGTCATTAGTGATGGTTAAAGAGCAAGAATCAAATGTTGCTTCAACATATGCATTAACCCATATACATTTTGTCAAAATATCAACTTTTGAATTACATATCAAAATGTTGCTGTCGATAATGTAAAAAATGTTCACATGTTTCTCCAGTCCAGACAGATGAACCCTGGGAGAGTGAGGAGACAACAGCCTCCGGTGTACCACCCATTTCCAAACCTTGCCACAATGGAAGAAAGGGATATAATCAAGAAGTTCAGGTTGAATAGACAAACTATACTGGATTTATGTCATCAGCTGGAGCCAGATCTACAGCCTCACTACAGTAATTCCCACATCTATTACACCAGTTGTCAAAATCATGTCTGTACTTCATTTTGTGGCCACAGGATCCTTTCAATACACTGTGGCAGTATCTGGTGGTATGTCACAACCAACTTTCTGTGGTGTGCTATAGGAAGTTCTATCTTCAATGATGAGACACAGCAACAGCTTCATCCAGTTTCCATGTGAGCAGGATTTAGCCAATGTGAAGAATGACTTCTACGGTTTGGGTCACCTACCACATGTGGTTGAAGCAATTGATGGCCTACATGTGGCCTAGTGTCACCACATGCCAGAGAACAGGTCTACCGGAATTTGAAAGAACTTCCATTTAATTTATTTTATTTATTTATTTAAGAGTTTTATAAAGCGCCAGAATCACTCCCGAAGGAGTATCTCTGCGCTAAGCGAACCCACGGGCAGGTGAAGACAGTCTAAAATAGGGAGGCTTTAAGCAGTTTCCTGAAACGTAGATAGTCCGGGCATTGTCTGAGTTGTAGGGGAGCTCATTCCAGTATGATGGGGCGAGGAGGGAAAGTTTTCCCACCAAGTCTAGCTTTCCTAACCCTTGGAACCTGTAAAAGAAGTTTACAGCTGGATCTCAGTGTCCTGTGCGGAGAATAGGGCTTCAGTTTGCACGAGATGTAAGAGGGACCCTTGTTATGGATGGCTCTATAGACTATGCAGCCAGTCTTAAATTTTATCCGCTTACGGACTGGTAGCCAATGAAGTCTGCATAAGCAGCGGCATAGAGGGGGTTCCAGGAGAAGAATTTGTGAGGAGCCGAGCCGCAGTATTCTGGACCACCTGAAGTCTATCAAGGGAAGACTCGTTTGCGGAAAGCAAAAGAGCATTGCAGTAATCAAGGAGGCCCAGAATCATGGTTTGAAAAAGAGGTTTCCGTGTGTGATCCGGCAAAAATGGGAAGACTCGGCGTAGAATGCCCAACACATGGAAACAATTGCTAACGGTTCGGAGACATGCTCCTTCAGAGTAAGAGCCTGATCAAGATAGATGCCCAGATTCTTAACTGAAGTTTTGGGAATAGGAGGTGGCCCAAGAGCGGGCGGCCACCAGTTCGGAGACCAGAGTAGAGGGGCTTCTCGAAAGCATTATCTCGGTTTTCCCTGCATTCAGTTGGAGGAAATTTCTCCTCATCCAAGCTGATATAGCAGTCATTCCTTCGACGAATGATGACAGAGCATATGTTGAGGTTTTATCAAAAGTGAAAAGAAGCTGAGTGTCATCCGCGTAGGATATGGGCAAAAAACCATAACTCCTAAGTAAGTGAGCCAAGGGGGCAATATAGATGTTAAAAAGCGTGGGGCTTAGACACGAGCCCTGTGGAACACCCTTGGTCAGTACCGTGGTCTTAGAACGGAATGGGCCGAGATGACAAAAAGCTAATCATCCACTGTAGGGCCAACCCTGGAGTCCGATCTCCTCAGTCTCATGAGCATAATCTGGTGAGATACAGTGTCGAATGCCGCAGAGAGATCCAATAGCACAAGTATGGTGGACTGGCCGCTATCAAGAGTCATTCTGATGTTGTCCGTGACTTCCAGTAGGGCCAGTTCTGTGCTATGATTCAGCCTAAAACCAGATTGCGAAGGGTCCAGGCGATTGTTGGTCTCGACAAAGGTAGAAAGATGTTGGTTAATATATTTTTCCAAGATTTTGCTCATATGAGGTAAGAGGGAAATGGGCCGAAGATTAGACAGGTCAGTCATAGAGGCCTTAGGATTTTTCCGAATTGGAATGACCTGTGCCGCCTTCCAGGTTTGAGGGAGATAGCCCTCTATCAAGGAAAGATTAAGAATGGCACTGACATAAGGAGAGAGTACATTTGCAAGGGGGCGGCCACTTTTGCAGGGATGACATCTAATGGGGAGCCAGATTTGACTGATCGAAGTAAATCAGCCACCGTTTCATTAGTCATAAGCGGGAAATTGCTTAACATTTGTGAATCTGGAGCTAGGGAAACCTCAGGAAAAAGGGAGGAAGGAATAATGGGTAGTTTCTCGGTGGAAGCAATTTTATCGTATATTAGATCAACTTTATTGGTGAAATGCAGAGCAATACTGTCACATAAAGATTGTGAGGAAATTGCTGACTTTTCACACGCCCTCGGATTGGTGAAAGACTTTAGTATCTGAAATAGGACTTTAGGCCTATTTTCAGCAGAGTTGAGTTGCTGGGCTATGAACTTTTTCATGCTCCTTTTATGCTACTGTGGTAGGAGGAGATAGCAGCCTTAAAAATGTCTTTATCTTTTAAATTGTAAGACCTGCGCCAATGTTTCTCCAAGTTTCTGCATTTACGTTTTTCTGTACGCAGCTCCGGGGTAAACCAGGGTTGAGTGCGTTTTGTGGCGCTGGACACGGGTCTGAGTGGCGCTATTAGATCAAGGGTCCCAGTTGTAATTGAATTAAACCTTTCTAATCCCTCCTCAGTATTAGTGGGAGCGCCATAGGTTTTCCAGATAGGGGAAAAACTGCCTGGAACCTATCAGGAGAGATCTTATACCATTGTCTGCGAGCAGCCGGCAGGTGCTCAGTATTTTTGGCCATTGCCTGCCTCCCCGGATGGTGAATTCTATGGACGAATGGTCTGTCCAAGTCAAGGGTTGAGGACGTTCACATCTGATACCAGAGTTGTTAGAGAAAATGGTATCTAGAGTGTGGCCAGCAGTGTGTGTCGGACCCTCATTGAGTTTAGTGAGGCCTAGGGAGGCAAGATCAGAGAGAAGCATTGCTGTGTCAGGGAGGTCTTCTACTTCACTGTGCACATTAAAATAACCCAATAACAAAAACTCCTTAGATGAAATAACATGAGGAGCAATAAGTTCGGTCAGCTGAATAGAAAATTCTTTCAGCGGGCCGGGAGGGCGATATACCAGTGCACCCTTCCAGCTTAATTGAGGGTGAAAGTCTATGCGGAAGATCATGATTTCAATTTTGGGATTGCTCCGTTGCTCAAGAACAGTGACTAAAATGCTGTCTTTGTGATCTAAAGCAATTCCACCCCCAGTTTTTGAGGGTCTGTCTAGTCTAAGAAACCTGTAGTCAGTGTGGAGTGCTAAGGAGATAGCTGGTGTAGAGTGGGGTTTAAGCCAAGTCTCGGTCAAAAATCCCAAATCCGGAGAGACCGAACTTAAAAAATCCCAAATTTCTGTCGCGTGTTTGGGAAGGGATCTCACATTGCATAAGACTCCCTTCCAGCCTGTACTGGTACCAGAATTGGGTTTAATAAAAACCTCGCTAGGAACCGGGGAAGGAAGCAGGGTGTATGTGTGCTTGGAGGGGATTAAGGAAGGAGGGCTTCTGTGTACAACATTGCTGCTCAGGGTGCAGTTTTGAAACTGACAGTAGGTACATAAAAAAGGGCCTTCAATAGTCGGCCATGATAGGGGGCCTGTTATAGCAGGGCATCCACGCGTTGACAATGGTGCGGACCTAAGCTTAAGTAGGGTTTCCCGGAGTAGGGGTACCTTTTTCCAAGGCGGTATCTGTAACGAAACCGGCATACTTCTTGGCTCCTGGCGACAGTCTGGCGCGGACGGGCGCAGACGGGCTTGCCTGCTTACCAGATTTGTACATCACAACGTCTGTGACCATTTCTCTTGCTCTGCCCATGATTCCTTTGTACTGCTGAACAGCCCCATAACTCTGCAAATGTCTCAACTTGGACCTGAGAGGGTCTGGTTTGTTGGTCAGTACAATCTTTCATTATTTTGTTTGGGGTATTGCTAGTTGCATAATCTGGAATTGTGTTACAATATTTTAGGCCTTTTTAGTCTTCCATCTAGGAGACTCAGCTTATCCCAACCAACCATGGTTGTTGGCACCACTGAGGACTCCAACAATGGCAGGGGAAGTCTGCTTCAATGAAGTCCATGAACAAACACAGTGGCCAGTGGAGCGGGCTCCTAAAGGCCAGGTTTCATTGTCTGTACAAAACTGGTGGAGACCTCTTCTACTCACCCTCTAAGATGTGACAAATCACTGTAACCTGCTGCATGCTCCATAACATCGCCCTGTGACTGAAAATCCCTTACATTGCAGAGGATGGAGACCATGAAGAGGCTCAAGGTGAAGATCCTGATATGCAAAATGAAGATGATAGTGGTGAAAGGAAGGAGTTGACTTACATCTAGATGTCATTAACAACTTCTTCTCATAAGTGTAAGTATATCTTTACATGTCATGTCTTTTACCGTTATACCAACTATTGATGTGGTGATGAGAGAAGTGTGTGGTGGTACTTTGTTGGGAGGGGAAGTACAGGGAACATCAGGCCAAAGGTGTTTGTAGATCAAAGTGTGGACACATTGACTACTGTGTTCAGTTACATTGTTTTTTCTCGATTGCTTTGTGAAACTGTGTACTCCAAAAGTTCACTTTGTTATGTGGCCATCATGTTCTGTGTGATTGCTAATGTTTTATTTTTGATCTATTTTAGATTCCTTCAGCATGTCATCTTAATTTGGACATTTCAGAGTTGTGACATTTGCAGGTATATGGTGCTGTTTCCAAGTACAAAGGGAACCTGGGTTGATCCTGGGAAAACAGACACACACTTTGGATGTCTAAATCTTATACCAAGGCAACTTGCACTGTGATTGCATGGGAGATTTGAAGATTACATTCAACTTGTTCTCTGTTGTGTATTGGCACTAAAGCAATATGTGTGCCATCATTTGATCAAAGCACATGTGGTAGTGGAGCCAAATCATGATACTCTCCCTTCACATTGGTATCTTGAAATAAACAATACCTACTTGCAAATCATCTATGTTGCCACAATATTTTGATGTTTTGTCATTGTCAAGTTGTGATGGAATAAAACAAAAGCACTGATAGTGTTGAAAAATTCAACACTAGTCTATGACTTTTGACTTTGAAATGCATTGTACTAAATAGGATGAAATGAAAGAGGGTGACCATAACAAAAGCAAAGCAAAAAGTGAAGAAGTAAGTTATGGTGAATTAAAACATAGTTGGAGTGTCAAAATTGTTTAAAGTCCAATGTCCAAAATACTTCTACCATCAGAAAGGCAAATGTGTCTAGAAATAGGCCACATAATGAATGGTAGACACACACTGGAGGAAATTAGTATTGAGGTTTCTTGCTGGTGGTGGCAGAGGTCTTACCATCCTTACCTACTGGTGATCTGAGTGGACGTCCCTTGCCGCGGGGGTGGTAGGGATCCACAGCTGCTGGGGCTAGCGGGGCTGCAGGTGGTTCTTCCGGTGGCACAACCTGCCTTGCTGTGGTCGATGAAGATGGCTCAGATGTTGTAGGACCACTGGAATGGGTATATTGTGCTGGGTAAGCCTTGCACATGTGGGTGTAAATGTCCTGCAACACCCCAATCAAGGAGCCCATATTTGAGGAATGGGACTCCATCTGGTGGTTGGGCTCCTTCTGCAGCTGCTTCAACTCTCGGAGCTCAGTGAGTAGCTGTCCCATCATATTTTGGACTGATGGTAGGCTCCCAAGACTTGGTTAATGGTGGTCTGGGTGTCAGTGACCCCAGTAGACTCAGTATGCTGGCCCACAAACACCCCCATGACCCCTAACCCCACTACCCTGTGCCCTTGGCCCAGTGTGCCCAATCCGACTGGGTCCTGGGTGAGCTGGAGTTGGTGGTGGTGTGGTCTCAACATCACCCGGGACTAGATGGCACACGATCGGTGTCACAGTGTGAGAAACACGGTCTTCAGGTTGCTGAGGTGTCACAGCTGGGGTGGGTGATGTCGATGTGGGTGCAGGGAGTGGCACTGGAGCCGTCTACCCGGACTGACCAGATATAGCAGGCTCCTCAAGCTCGGTCATATCACCAGGAGTGCTGTCCTCTCTGGGCTGGAGTGGAGGTTCCTTCAGTGGCTGGTACCTGTCCACGTGCTCAGCCAGTTTGACCTATTGAGAAATGGAGAACATTCTAATTAGTAAAAGTGTGTATTGTATATTCAGATCTTTAAAGATAATCAATGTAGATATCTAGAAGACGAAATAGGTAGAGATTATTGTGATGATAGCTTCCAGTGGTATTGCACATGTTACCCTAACTTTTATCAATTTCAAACAGTTGAACTTCAAATCAGTAGGTAATAAGAGATCCTGAAATGTTCATAAAGTGATTAGGGAGCATACCCGACACCTCCCAACCATTCAGCCCAACACAGTGGAGAGGTGAAACATGTAATTGACAATTCCAAGGCCTAGCTGACTGCAAAACAGTCATTTCCACTACTTGGATGGATGTTTGGCAGTAGTCATTGTGTGAACAGTGCAGTGTCAATTTTTACAAGTGCCACTTCTATTCAGCATAGTAATTTGCATACCTGACAAAGTTTGTGTCAACACAGTTTGATTAGTGAAACGCATGACATCAATACAATTGGTTGACTAGAACAGGACAACATTCAGAAAACTACACAAACCATTCTCAGGAGAGCATTGAATAGGGATGGATCACTACATGACACTTTTACATGTGTTGGAATCTGTTAGGAAAGAGAGACTGAGCAACATGACATAGCAATATTCTTTAGAGAAGCAGAAACAGGGCATCATGGTAGTTGTAGTCTTTCAAAAACAACTTCCCAACAGTTGCAAAATGGCTACTACAACATACCTGTGGAAAATATGCAGCGAAAATGGGCCCGACATTTACATTTTGACAAACATATGCACAATGGGTTATTTGGTGTTGTACCTTACAGGCAGCATATCATCATGTGAAATTGAATGGAGATGTACACCTGTAATCTTAGATTTCACACAAACAATACTGATTATCTGACACTTATACTTTGAGGTTTGTATGTTAGGAAAATATGTGCAGGACACATTGACAACATAGGAGTTGAGAACAAACTAGAAATTGAGGTTTATTGTGACTTTGCAAAGTGTAACTTACCAGACTCCACTCCACCAGGTATTCCTATCAAGCCTTCAGTATGTAGGATCTGCAAGTCCTTCTCTTCCCGGGCATAAATGGTATTGGGGGCCTGGGAGAACCACCATCAGTCCTGTGTGCCTTGATGTGCTGCTTGCAGGCCAGGGAACACACCTTCTGTTGCAGATCATTCCACCTCTTCCTAATTTCCTCCTCTGTGCACATGTTGTTTGCTTCAGCATTCACTCTGTTGACTATTCTGGACCACATTTGCCTTTTCTGGTATAGGGTTGTATTTTGGGCTTTGGCTCCAAACAATTGTGGCTCTACACTTAGGATTTCATCCACCATGGCTAACAATTCTCCCTCAGTAAAATGTGGATTTTGTGGGCCTGGCATTGTGCAAACAATAAGATTAAATCAAATAATTGACCACAAGTTACTAAATGAAAGTTGATAAAGGGACTGGAGAGAGGGAGAATGAAAAACAAAAAACCTCTCTTGACTGGCAAAGCTTCTGGTATTAAAAGTCATGGTGGAGCTGGAATGTCAAAAGATCATGGTCTGAAATGGGGTGTGTTTTAAAGTGTGGTATGCAGGTGTTTTTATTTTGACAATGGACATCAGGTGTGTTCTGCTAGCATCCATCCAATGGCCAAAGTGATGGTGCATTGTTGAGCATGTACCACGACAGACTCACATCATCTGGAATCCGCCACAAGTAAACCTCCAGCACAACTGTGAAATCTAAATCGGCTCAGTGGGAACCCACCGCCATGATAGCAACAAAGTAGCATTCACCAGCATTGGAGTCCACTGCATCCTTGGTGGTGTGCTGCAACTGCAGCATTAAACACTCTGTTGATGCAGATGGCAAGTAGAGACCACCGCCGCAACGGGCCAGCAGTAATGCCGTCAAGATCAAAATCAGGCCCTATGTTAAAAGAAAGACTCACAAACATGTTGATTTAATTTTTTTAACTAAAATTTCACAAAACATTTTTTGAATAATCACTGTTATTGAAGATTGTATTGTGTGAATTACTAAAATATACATTTGATTAAAAATATTGGAGATTTTTGGACAAAGATGATTGGCTTTCTTTAAATATATTGATATTTCACCCCTTGATAAAGCCATTAGGCTCACTTGTTATATTTAGGTGTTGTGACTCTTTGACAAAGTGACAAAGTCAGTAAGTCTGCCTGAGTGCGGCCAGGACCTGCGAGATGCCGGAAGGCTGTGTACTGCATGACGTAATGCACTTGTAGGGGTATTGCCGCAGGGCCCGGCTTCCGGCCATGCCTTTGGCCCAAACCTACATTGTGCTAGGCTGAAGGACACGCGCAGAGCGGGGTAGGACGCTCGCATCTGTGGACCAATCCCATGTCGCGCATGGCAAAAAGCAGGATGCAGAGCCTGGCGCAGCGTGGGGTTGGCTTATGTATGGTAATAAAATATTGCTTATGTTAAAAAAAGAGAAATTCACTGAAAAAGTAAAGGTTAAAGTGACAGAATAGTTATCTGAAAATTCCAGCAACAACATAATGTTTTAAACTCGAAATACCACTGAAATTGACCAGTTATAGATATATCTAGTAACTATAAGTTGTGCCCTAAAGTAACTATAACTCGTGCCCTAACCATGCACAGCTAATGACCCCACATATTAAAATCACTCATGACATGTTCCAAAACATCATGAATAACATTACTGCAACATTTGAAATAACATTATTGTTGACAAAACTGTGCATGGCAAGGGAACAAGTTATTGTTACTTTAGGGCACATCTTTGTTGATGTGGCAGCAGCCAATCAGTTTTAGCTTTTGATCTGTCTGGTCTGTGGATCCTCCGCAGCTTGATATATAAATACATTTTAAACCTTTATTTCTCAAAACTACTGAACGAATTAACACCAAATCACAAAAAGCACACTTTCTGACCAAGATCTAGCTTTGTGCCAAATTTGTTGTAATTCCGTTCACTCATTTTGCAGTGTCACTGTTCAATTTTTATAGGAAAAATTGCATGGGGAAAACATGTTTTTGTACCCCCACGTTTTCTCTGCCCCTGCCTGACAGATCTTCCCAAAACTTTCCATGAAGAAACTGAGGTGCATGAGACTCATGTTTAGAAAGTT
Source organism: Calotriton arnoldi (assembly GCA_963921515.1). Lineage (NCBI taxonomy): Eukaryota > Metazoa > Chordata > Amphibia > Caudata > Salamandridae > Calotriton > Calotriton arnoldi. The sequence continues at coordinate 154,759 of CAWUFW010004627.1, forward strand.
TTGTGAAAACTCGAAGACTCGAATAGCCCCCAAGTTATAAGCAAACAAACAAAATGCTTTTTCTATCGAAACATGGTCTTAGCTACACCTATCCAGTGGCGACCACCACTAGATAATATAAGGATGTAGCGCAACAACCAGAGCTGTTAACTTTGAAACTCGGGAACCAGGTTCAACTCTCAGTGTCGGCTCAACAGCCTGTAATTCTGGGCAAATCACTTAATCTCCCCATGCCTTCAAAAAAAAATTATGTGTCCTTGTGTAATGTAACTGGTGCTCATGTAAAGTGCTCCATTACCTTTGGGTTGAGTTTGTGCATTCAGTTGGAGGAAATTTCTCCTCATCCAAGCTGATATAGCAGTCATTCCTTCGACGAATGATGACAGAGCATATGTTGAGGTTTTATCAAAAGTGAAAAGAAGCTGAGTGTCATCCGCGTAGGATATGGGCAAAAAACCATAACTCCTAAGTAAGTGAGCCAAGGGGGCAATATAGATGTTAAAAAGCGTGGGGCTTAGACACGAGCCCTGTGGAACACCCTTGGTCAGTACCGTGGTCTTAGAACGGAATGGGCCGAGATGACAAAAAGCTAATCATCCACTGTAGGGCCAACCCTGGAGTCCGATCTCCCTCAGTCTCATGAGCATAATCTGGTGAGATACAGTGTCGAATGCCGCAGAGAGATCCAATAGCACAAGTATGGTGGACTGGCCGCTATCAAGAGTCATTCTGATGTTGTCCGTGACTTCCAGTAGGGCCAGTTCTGTGCTATGATTCAGCCTAAAACCAGATTGCGAAGGGTCCAGGCGATTGTTGGTCTCGACAAAGGTAGAAAGATGTTGGTTAATATATTTTTCCAAGATTTTGCTCATATGAGGTAAGAGGGAAATGGGCCGAAGATTAGACAGGTCAGTCATAGAGGCCTTAGGATTTTTCCGAATTGGAATGACCTGTGCCGCCTTCCAGGTTTGAGGGAGATAGCCCTCTATCAAGGAAAGATTAAGAATGGCACTGACATAAGGAGAGAGTACATTTGCAAGGGGGCGGCCACTTTTGCAGGGATGACATCTAATGGGGAGCCAGATTTGACTGATCGAAGTAAATCAGCCACCGTTTCATTAGTCATAAGCGGGAAATTGCTTAACATTTGTGAATCTGGAGCTAGGGAAACCTCAGGAAAAAGGGAGGAAGGAATAATGGGTAGTTTCTCGGTGGAAGCAATTTTATCGTATATTAGATCAACTTTATTGGTGAAATGCAGAGCAATACTGTCACATAAAGATTGTGAGGAAATTGCTGACTTTTCACACGCCCTCGGATTGGTGAAAGACTTTAGTATCTGAAATAGGACTTTAGGCCTATTTTCAGCAGAGTTGAGTTGCTGGGCTATGAACTTTTTCATGCTCCTTTTATGCTACTGTGGTAGGAGGAGATAGCAGCCTTAAAAATGTCTTTATCTTTTAAATTGTAAGACCTGCGCCAATGTTTCTCCAAGTTTCTGCATTTACGTTTTTCTGTACGCAGCTCCGGGGTAAACCAGGGTTGAGTGCGTTTTGTGGCGCTGGACACGGGTCTGAGTGGCGCTATTAGATCAAGGGTCCCAGTTGTAATTGAATTAAACCTTTCTAATCCCTCCTCAGTATTAGTGGGAGCGCCATAGGTTTTCCAGATAGGGGAAAAACTGCCTGGAACCTATCAGGAGAGATCTTATACCATTGTCTGCGAGCAGCCGGCAGGTGCTCAGTATTTTTGGCCATTGCCTGCCTCCCCGGATGGTGAATTCTATGGACGAATGGTCTGTCCAAGTCAAGGGTTGAGGACGTTCACATCTGATACCAGAGTTGTTAGAGAAAATGGTATCTAGAGTGTGGCCAGCAGTGTGTGTCGGACCCTCATTGAGTTTAGTGAGGCCTAGGGAGGCAAGATCAGAGAGAAGCATTGCTGTGTCAGGGAGGTCTTCTACTTCACTGTGCACATTAAAATAACCCAATAACAAAAACTCCTTAGATGAAATAACATGAGGAGCAATAAGTTCGGTCAGCTGAATAGAAAATTCTTTCAGCGGGCCGGGAGGGCGATATACCAGTGCACCCTTCCAGCTTAATTGAGGGTGAAAGTCTATGCGGAAGATCATGATTTCAATTTTGGGATTGCTCCGTTGCTCAAGAACAGTGACTAAAATGCTGTCTTTGTGAACTAAAGCAATTCCACCCCAGTTTTTGAGGGTCTGTCTAGTCTAAGAAACCTGTAGTCAGTGTGGAGTGCTAAGGAGATAGCTGGTGTAGAGTGGGGTTTAAGCCAAGTCTCGGTCAAAATCCCAAATCCGGAGAGACCGAACTTAAAAAATCCCAAATTTCTGTCGCGTGTTTGGGAAGGGATCTCACATTGCATAAGACTCCCTTCCAGCCTGTACTGGTACCAGAATTGGGTTTAATAAAAACCTCGCTAGGAACCGGGGAAGGAAGCAGGGTGTATGTGTGCTTGGAGGGGATTAAGGAAGGAGGGCTTCTGTGTACAACATTGCTGCTCAGGGTGCAGTTTTGAAACTGACAGTAGGTACATAAAAAAGGGCCTTCAATAGTCGGCCATGATAGGGGGCCTGTTATAGCAGGGCATCCACGCGTTGACAATGGTGCGGACCTAAGCTTAAGTAGGGTTTCCCGGGAGTAGGGGGTACCTTTTTCCAAGGCGGTATCTGTAACGAAACCGGCATACTTCTTGGCTCCTGGCGACAGTCTGGCGCGGACGGGCGCAGACGGGCTTGCCTGCTTACCAGATTTGTACATCACAACGTCTGTGACCATTTCTCTTGCTCTGCCCATGATTCCTTTGTACTGCTGAACAGCCCCATAACTCTGCAAATGTCTCAACTTGGACCTGAGAGGGTCTGGTTTGTTGGTCAGTACAATCTTTCATTATTTTGTTTGGGGTATTGCTAGTTGCATAATCTGGAATTGTGTTACAATATTTTAGGCCTTTTAGTCTTCCATCTAGGAGACTCAGCTTATCCCAACCAACCATGGTTGTTGGCACCACTGAGGACTCCAACAATGGCAGGGGAAGTCTGCTTCAATGAAGTCCATGAACAAACACAGTGGACAGTGGAGCGGGCTCCTAAAGGCCAGGTTTCATTGTCTGTACAAAACTGGTGGAGACCTCTTCTACTCACCCTCTAAGATGTGACAAATCACTGTAACCTGCTGCATGCTCCATAACATCGCCCTGTGACTGAAAATCCCTTACATTGCAGAGGATGGAGACCATGAAGAGGCTCAAGGTGAAGATCCTGATATGCAAAATGAAGATGATAGTGGTGAAAGGAAGGAGTTGACTTACATCTAGATGTCATTAACAACTTCTTCTCATAAGTGTAAGTATATCTTTACATGTCATGTCTTTTACCGTTATACCAACTATTGATGTGGTGATGAGAGAAGTGTGTGGTGGTACTTTGTTGGGAGGGGAAGTACAGGGAACATCAGGCCAAAGGTGTTTGTAGATCAAAGTGTGGACACATTGACTACTGTGTTCAGTTACATTGTTTTTTCTCGATTGCTTTGTGAAACTGTGTACTCCAAAAGTTCACTTTGTTATGTGGCCATCATGTTCTGTGTGATTGCTAATGTTTTATTTTTGATCTATTTTAGATTCCTTCAGCATGTCATCTTAATTTGGACATTTCAGAGTTGTGACATTTGCAGGTATATGGTGCTGTTTCCAAGTACAAAGGGAACCTGGGTTGATCCTGGGAAAACAGACACACACTTTGGATGTCTAAATCTTATACCAAGGCAACTTGCACTGTGATTGCATGGGAGATTTGAAGATTACATTCAACTTGTTCTCTGTTGTGTATTGGCACTAAAGCAATATGTGTGCCATCATTTGATCAAAGCACATGTGGTAGTGGAGCCAAATCATGATACTCTCCCTTCACATTGGTATCTTGAAATAAACAATACCTACTTGCAAATCATCTATGTTGCCACAATATTTTGATGTTTTGTCATTGTCAAGTTGTGATGGAATAAAACAAAAGCACTGATAGTGTTGAAAAATTCAACACTAGTCTATGACTTTTTGACTTTGAAATGCATTGTACTAAATAGGATGAAATGAAAGAGGGTGACCATAACAAAAGCAAAGCAAAAAGTGAAGAAGTAAGTTATGGTGAATTAAAACATAGTTGGAGTGTCAAAATTGTTTAAAGTCCAATGTCCAAAATACTTCTGCCATCAGAAAGGCAAATGTGTCTAGAAATAGGCCACAGAATGAATGGTAGACACACACTGGAGGAAATTAGTATTGAGGTTTCTTGCTGGTGGTGGCAGAGGTCTTACCATCCTTACCTACTGGTGATCTGAGTGGACGTCCCTTGCCGCGGGGGGTGGTAGGGATCCACAGCTGCTGGGGCTAGCGGGGCTGCAGGTGGTTCTTCCGGTGGCACAACCTGCCTTGCTGTGGTCGATGAAGATGGCTCAGATGTTGTAGGACCACTGGAATGGGTATATTGTGCTGGGTAAGCCTTGCACATGTGGGTGTAAATGTCCTGCAACACCCCAATCAAGGAGCCCATATTTGAGGAATGGGACTCCATCTGGTGGTTGGGCTCCTTCTGCAGCTGCTTCAACTCTCGGAGCTCAGTGAGTAGCTGTCCCATCATATTTTGGACTGATGGTAGGCTCCCAAGACTTGGTTAATGGTGGTCTGGGTGTCAGTGACCCCAGTAGACTCAGTATGCTGGCCCACAAACACCCCCCATGACCCCTAACCCCACTACCCTGTGCCCTTGGCCCAGTGTGCCCAATCCGACTGGGTCCTGGGTGAGCTGGAGTTGGTGGTGGTGTGGTCTCAACATCACCCGGGACTAGATGGCACACGATCGGTGTCACAGTGTGAGAAACACGGTCTTCAGGTTGCTGAGGTGTCACAGCTGGGGTGGGTGATGTCGATGTGGGTGCAGGGAGTGGCACTGGAGCCGTCTACCCGGACTGACCAGATATAGCAGGCTCCTCAAGCTCGGTCATATCACCAGGAGTGCTGTCCTCTCTGGGCTGGAGTGGAGGTTCCTTCAGTGGCTGGTACCTGTCCACGTGCTCAGCCAGTTTGACCTATTGAGAAATGGAGAACATTCTAATTAGTAAAAGTGTGTATTGTATATTCAGATCTTTAAAGATAATCAATGTAGATATCTAGAAGACGAAATAGGTAGAGATTATTGTGATGATAGCTTCCAGTGGTATTGCACATGTTACCCTAACTTTTATCAATTTCAAACAGTTGAACTTCAAATCAGTAGGTAATAAGAGATCCTGAAATGTTCATAAAGTGATTAGGGAGCATACCCGACACCTCCCAACCATTCAGCCCAACACAGTGGAGAGGTGAAACATGTAATTGACAATTCCAAGGCCTAGCTGACTGCAAAACAGTCATTTCCACTACTTGGATGGATGTTTGGCAGTAGTCATTGTGTGAACAGTGCAGTGTCAATTTTTACAAGTGCCACTTCTATTCAGCATAGTAATTTGCATACCTGACAAAGTTTGTGTCAACACAGTTTGATTAGTGAAACGCATGACATCAATACAATTGGTTGACTAGAACAGGACAACATTCAGAAAACTACACAAACCATTCTCAGGAGAGCATTGAATAGGGATGGATCACTACATGACACTTTTACATGTGTTGGAATCTGTTAGGAAAGAGAGACTGAGCAACATGACATAGCAATATTCTTTAGAGAAGCAGAAACAGGGCATCATGGTAGTTGTAGTCTTTCAAAAACAACTTCCCAACAGTTGCAAAATGGCTACTACAACATACCTGTGGAAAATATGCAGCGAAAATGGGCCCGACATTTACATTTTGACAAACATATGCACAATGGGTTATTTGGTGTTGTACCTTACAGGCAGCATATCATCATGTGAAATTGAATGGAGATGTACACCTGTAATCTTAGATTTCACACAAACAATACTGATTATCTGACACTTATACTTTGAGGTTTGTATGTTAGGAAAATATGTGCAGGACACATTGACAACATAGGAGTTGAGAACAAACTAGAAATTGAGGTTTATTGTGACTTTGCAAAGTGTAACTTACCAGACTCCACTCCACCAGGTATTCCTATCAAGCCTTCAGTATGTAGGATCTGCAAGTCCTTCTCTTCCGGGCATAAATGGTATTGGGGGCCTGGGAGAACCACCATCAGTCCTGTGTGCCTTGATGTGCTGCTTGCAGGCCAGGGAACACACCTTCTGTTGCAGATCATTCCACCTCTTCCTAATTTCCTCCTCTGTGCACATGTTGTTTGCTTCAGCATTCACTCTGTTGACTATTCTGGACCACATTTGCCTTTTCTGGTATAGGGTTGTATTTTGGGCTTTGGCTCCAAACAATTGTGGCTCTACACTTAGGATTTCATCCACCATGGCTAACAATTCTCCCTCAGTAAAATGTGGATTTTGTGGGCCTGGCATTGTGCAAACAATAAGATTAAATCAAATAATTGACCACAAGTTACTAAATGAAAGTTGATAAAGGGACTGGAGAGAGGGAGAATGAAAAACAAAAAACCTCTCTTGACTGGCAAAGCTTCTGGTATTAAAAGTCATGGTGGAGCTGGAATGTCAAAAGATCATGGTCTGAAATGGGGTGTGTTTTAAAGTGTGGTATGCAGGTGTTTTTATTTTGACAATGGACATCAGGTGTGTTCTGCTAGCATCCATCCAATGGCCAAAGTGATGGTGCATTGTTGAGCATGTACCACGACAGACTCACATCATCTGGAATCCGCCACAAGTAAACCTCCAGCACAACTGTGAAATCTAAATCGGCTCAGTGGGAACCCACCGCCATGATAGCAACAAAGTAGCATTCACCAGCATTGGAGTCCACTGCATCCTTGGTGGTGTGCTGCAACTGCAGCATTAAACACTCTGTTGATGCAGATGGCAAGTAGAGACCACCGCCGCAACGGGCCAGCAGTAATGCCGTCAAGATCAAAATCAGGCCCTATGTTAAAAGAAAGACTCACAAACATGTTGATTTAATTTTTTTAACTAAAATTTCACAAAACATTTTTTGAATAATCACTGTTATTGAAGATTGTATTGTGTGAATTACTAAAATATACATTTGATTAAAAATATTGGAGATTTTTGGACAAAGATGATTGGCTTTCTTTAAATATATTGATATTTCACCCCTTGATAAAGCCATTAGGCTCACTTGTTATATTTAGGTGTTGTGACTCTTTGACAAAGTGACAAAGTCAGTAAGTCTGCCTGAGTGCGGCCAGGACCTGCGAGATGCCGGAAGGCTGTGTACTGCATGACGTAATGCACTTGTAGGGGTATTGCCGCAGGGCCCGGCTTCCGGCCATGCCTTTGGCCCAAACCTACATTGTGCTAGGCTGAAGGACACGCGCAGAGCGGGGTAGGACGCTCGCATCTGTGGACCAATCCCATGTCGCGCATGGCAAAAGCAGGATGCAGAGCCTGGCGCAGCGTGGGGTTGGCTTATGTATGGTAATAAAATATTGCTTATGTTAAAAAAAGAGAAATTCACTGAAAAAGTAAAGGTTAAAGTGACAGAATAGTTATCTGAAAATTCCAGCAACAACATAATGTTTTAAACTCGAAATACCACTGAAATTGACCAGTTATAGATATATCTAGTAACTATAAGTTGTGCCCTAAAGTAACTATAACTCGTGCCCTAACCATGCACAGCTAATGACCCCACATATTAAAATCACTCATGACATGTTCCAAAACATCATGAATAACATTACTGCAACATTTGAAATAACATTATTGTTGACAAAACTGTGCATGGCAAGGGAACAAGTTATTGTTACTTTAGGGCACATCTTTGTTGATGTGGCAGCAGCCAATCAGTTTTAGCTTTTGATCTGTCTGGTCTGTGGATCCTCCGCAGCTTGATATATAAATACATTTTAAACCTTTATTTCTCAAAAACTACTGAACGAATTAACACCAAATCACAAAAAGCACACTTTCTGACCAAGATCTAGCTTTGTGCCAAATTTGTTGTAATTCCGTTCACTCATTTTGCAGTGTCACTGTTCAATTTTTATAGGAAAAATTGCATGGGGAAAACATGTTTTTGTACCCCCCACGTTTTCTCTGCCCCTGCCTGACAGATCTTCCCAAAACTTTCCATGAAGAAACTGAGGTGCATGAGACTCATGTTTAGAAAGTTTTGTGAAAACTCGAAGACTCGAATAGCCCCCAAGTTATAAGCAAACAAACAAAATGCTTTTTCTATCGAAACATGGTCTTAGCTACACCTATCCAGTGGCGACCACCACTAGATAATATAAGGATGTAGCGCAACAACCAGAGCTGTTAACTTTGAAACTCGGGAACCAGGTTCAACTCTCAGTGTCGGCTCAACAGCCTGTAATTCTGGGCAAATCACTTAATCTCCCCATGCCTTCAAAAAAAAATTATGTGTCCTTGTGTAATGTAACTGGTGCTCATGTAAAGTGCTCCATTACCTTTGGGTTGAGTTTGTGCTATATAAAACTGCAAAAAAAGTTCTTAGAAAGGTTAGAACCCAGACAATTATTGCATTCTGAATACCTTTATAAAGTTATATGCATTTAAGCCACTACTCATTTAGATCCATTTACATAGTGTAATATCTGTGATCACAAAAAGGAGTTAATTGGCTCTTACCCAATGTAATGTATGTTTTTATTTTCCTCAATGTGACATGTAAGGGTAATCTGGCTTTCACCAGGCATAGGCTGAATTTTATCAATAAGAGCTCATGATGTGGACTTATCTGTGTCAAAGAAACCCATATATATGTAAATGGATCATGTTGTAACACAAGTCCAAATGTTATGTGGTACTGTAGCTATAACTTGGAACTACATAAACCAATATAAAACTAAAGTTGAGTTGGTTCCTCTAAGTTTATCTAGTTACAGACAAATTATATATTGATTATATTTTAAATAGTAGTGACTTAGATTGTATTTCTAACCAAACGTGTGCAAATGCCTTGAAATCCTCATTACAATTTTTATTTACATTATCTTCTAGTAGACGCTAATTATTTCCAATTTGAAAGTTGAAGACACTGGAAAAACTACAGAGCAATGAATGGCACAAGTATGATAACTCCCTCTCCTTCGAGCTTCACGCCAAAAAAGTGGCAGGTACATGCTTCGGCCACCTACGCGGGCTGAAACCCATTTTGGGGTTTTTTGACGCTCCCACCCGACAAGTGATCATCCAATCGGTGGTTCTGTCACGTCTTGACTACTGTAATGGACTACTACTGGGCGCAAATAAAACGGTTACGAAGAGACTTCAAAGGGCACAGAATGCGGCTGCCCGCAATCTTTTCGCCCTCCCTAAGCATTGTCATACCTCCCATCTCCTGTACCGTCTACACTGGCTGCCGATCGAACAGAGAATTCAGTTCAAAACTCTCTGTATCACTCACAGGATCCTACACGGCCAGGGCCCCCAGATACTGCAGGGGCTCTGCACACTATATGTCCCAACGCGAGCACTGCGCTCCGCAGATCTGCATCTGGCATGCACTCCTAGGGCGCGCAGGAGCAGAGCGGGGGGGCGCTCGTTTAGGTCCCTGGCCCCAGCCCTATGGAACTCTATTCCAATCATGGCGCGCAGCACTCAAGATCATTGGGCATTTAGAAAACAGATTAAAACCTGGCTGTTTTCATCCATCTAGCACAGGATGCGCCCGCACGCTGCGCTCCTGCTCCCTGGGTTTTTAGAAACAGACATTCCCTGGCTGTCTTTCCACCTGGCTAGCAGTCGCCATCTATGGCCACCCGTTTGCAAGCACTGGGACGCCCCGTTGCTGGGGCAGCCATGCGCTATACAAGCACTTCTAACATAACATATCTGTGTTTGATGGTATCAACCTCAAGGTACACTAATCTACAACATATCAATCTCCCTTTCTTGCAGTATCACTGATTGAATAAGCCTGATTTGGTAGTACTGTGTAAAACAGTGGGCAGCATTTTTCTAAACCACAATTTTATTTTTACTTTCAAAGATGCTATAAGATACATGGTAACACATACACATCTCATAGAACATTAATCCAACCGAGCACTGAGTGAATAATTAGAACTATATAGATCCACATCATAATACAGAGAGAAGCCGTCTGTATCCAAATAATGCAAGGTTAATAGTTAAGCAAAGTACCAAATCTTAATGAATTAAAATGTACCAATCACTCTAAATATAAATAAATATATGAAATACCAGCATTTGTAAAGCGCACAGCTACCTCCGGAGAGGTGTCCCGGCGGTGAGGGCCCTTGGGAAGATTAAGCGAGCTATTGCCCAGAGTCACATGGTGCTGGGCTAACCTGCCGCCGGCGATCGAACCATGAACCCCGTGGTCTGGAGTCAGGCACCCTGGCCGCTGCGCCACAACTCTTCCTCTGCATCATCTCACACATGGTGAGACAGTGTTATCTCCAAGCACCATCTTAAAATGCAGCACTTATTTGGTATTCTCGAAAGTTACCACTTATATCCGGAAAAAAAGCAGATCTACCAAAGGTCTTGAGTTACCTTTCGATGTTGTTATAACAATCTCACCATAATGTGTGGTAGAATTTATAGTTCAAGAAAAAAGAAAATGGACAGGAGCTAAAGAGAGGGCCATACTGGAATATGTTTTCTAATCTGGGTTATTTGACAAGATACTGTTAAGCTAAAAACAAAACCACCTGCCTCACTCTAAAGAGTTATCAGTTAAATTTGTAGAGGGAAAATGTCTATATCTGCTGCAGATTTTGTCTAGAAAACATATTTTACATCAATATTCGACTCCTAGTACTATGTAGCAAAACTCTATATTTTTAACATATGAAGGTTATGAGAGGGAAAATGACATGAGATATTATAGTGAATCATCATAGAGTCAACAAAAGGCAGAACTTTCCAAATACTAAAAAGCTAATAGTATATCAAAATACAAATAAAGCATACTAGTCGCTGTGCATGCTATCACACATGGTGATATGGTGTTATCTGTGGGCATTATCTCGAAATGCCACATTTACATTGCAGTCCTGGAAGTTATCAATTTGATCCAGAAATGGAATTAAAACCTTCTAAGATCCTTATGGTACCTCTCCTTTGACTCTTTTTCTGAATCGCTTCTCTATTTCTCGACCTTATTCTTCTGATAGTTCATTTTAATTCATCTTATAAATCTCTCAAATTTGATTAACTTCTTCACTTCTTTGCTCTGACACTGCCTACGTAGGGTTGACTGTCATCAGAGGAAGGCTTATTCTCTAGTTGATTTTGCTATATATTCTAACAATTCATGATTCTGAATTAGAAGCCAAAAACTTTTACTTCTAACTTTCAATCACTACTCTTGCTCCTCATCAATTGTGTTTCTGCTCTACTTAATCACACACTTAATATGCCTGCTCCTGAGTTTCCTGTCCAGAAAGGTGTATTAATATGGGATTTTGTTATTTTTTCATTATCAAATGGTTTTCTACGACTTTTGACACACTTCTTTTTTACTTAATTTTCTTTTCCTGAAGCAAAGCATTTCACTTTTTCATAGAACTAATCTTATTAGTACCTCAGCATATCCTGTTCCAACTTCTTAAAGTGCATAATTCTATCCCTTTTTACTTCAACATCTTACTGTCATCCCTGATTTTTTCTTTCCACTAGTATTTTTCTGAAATATTTAACGATTCTGAAATTACTTTTAATCAAAAATCTCTCTCATTATCTCTGTATTATTTAAAGAGTCTCTTCAATTACCCTCCTTTCATCTCTTTCCAAGCTCTTGTAATGGTTTGCTGCTAAAAACTATTGGTGTTCCTTAAAGCATATGGGCTTCATTCTCCACTTCTGTTGGCTTTCAACTGAAAGCGCCTTGTTGCCTTGCACTAACCGCCTTGTCCTTGTGTGCAATGCAAAACAGATTTTACTTCTCTTCTTAATTCCTTCTTCCGCTTTCAGCTACTCTGTTTTTGTTGGATATTGTTTTCTCAAATGTTCACTTTAGTTATTAGTTTTCTTCTAACTATCCCAGCCAGTCTTTGTTTTTGGTTTAATACTTCTTGCTATTCCTATTCTATTCAATTCAGAGGGCATATTTGTTAATCATATCACAAAACGCAGGGCAGGGCAGAAGAGAAAGAAGAAATGCTCCATATTTACAAAGATATGGAGCATTTCTGCTCTCTCCTTGTGCTAGTGTCCTCTATGCAGCCTAGGGCCAACACAGGCATTCTTGCAGCATTGTGCAAGGGTACCTGGATTACAGGCAGGATTTTTTTGTGCAAGAAAGAACACCGTCCTGTACAAAAACAATCCTTAGAGGCATTTTCCTTTTTTCTATGTGAACATGTGGAATGCAGCACATTTCGAAAGATGAAATAACAAGGAGAAATAATGATATTTCTCCTTGTTACGCCTCACTGGGGAAGGCATAGCATCTTGACGCATTCTCAGGTTTACTAGCTTTAGTAAATCTAGGAATGTGCAAAAATCAATGGATGGATGCATGGGAGTCACTTGTTCCACCCATGGATCTCACTCCCAATGCAAGTTAATGCAAGACACTGCTAAGCGCTGTTTTGCATTACTTTGCATTTACTAAACCAAGCAAAGCCTTGCAAAGAGGGTTTGCATTCATTAGAAAATACCAAAAATGATTTTGCGTTGGGGTGTTTAGATTATTGTAAATGATAGTCAAGTGTACTTTAGGGCCACGTGAAGGGAAGAAGTGATTTCGCAGCTTGACTTTCTGAATTCTATGAACTGTATAGGTTAGCCTGGACTTTGTCCAACAGCCTCCAGTTCCATTTGAAAACTCTGTAAATATTATTCGGTCATACAAGGGGTATGAGAGGCAACATGTATGTACAGTACATTACAAGGTCTATGTTTTGAAAAAATGAGTCCACGTTGCTGTTTGTAGTCTTGGTGTGTCTTTATTACAAAAGTGCTGGGTTTTCATAGATGCACAGCCAACGCGTTTCGCCCAAACATGGGCTTCTTCAGGGCTGTAATATCATACAACATATACATTTTCAGAATTCGACCGTCAATGCATTGTTATGTGCATATAAAAGTGACAATTTATCCCAAGTGCTCGTGGTAGAAGAGCATAGGGAGTAAAGAAACAAAGGACGGGAAGTGTGTCAACGAGGGAAGAGAATTTTAGTGATAGTGAGTGTTGAAGACAAAGCTATACAATAGCCACCCCTTGCCTCTTACATTGACGGTTTAACTCTATGGTCAAGTGGCAGCTGGCCATCTGAGGTGGGCAATATTCCAGAAGGGTAGTGACTAGAATGGGCAGTGCAATCCTCCTGAAAACCCTGCTGCCATTTCCATTAGTAGTAAATATTATTCGGATTAAAAAATTCGATTGCTGATTAGTATCCGATTTTGTGACTTGCATTGTTAGACCATCATTGTGTATATTAATAGTTTTTTTATTGGTTTGTTATAGAATCTTTTCAAACAATTCACTCTTACAAGTGTATGTCGTTCACCCATGTCTTTTCTGTGTGTTTTAACTAACTTATTGTCATACTCTCTTGTACTTTTAAACCATACTTTTAATAAAAAATGTATGCACTATTTTAGTTTTCACCTTTTTAGGTCTCGCGCCTAGCGTTGCACTGCGTAGCAGTGCTCGCGCAGCGCGAGACATTTAGTAGGTGAAAAACGGGGATTCAGCACTGACCTAGGAATCGCACGCGCTCGTGCGTGTGCGATTCCTTTTGTGCTACCCCATTGGCCTTTTTGTGCGTCTTTTTATAAAAGACTGCATGTAATTGGCCAAAGGCGGGCGCATTGCTCCGCCCATGGCCTATTGGTGTCTATTACGCGCTTGGTGCGCGTAATAGACACCAATAGGCCATGGGAGGAGCAATGCTCCTCCCAGGGCCTTTTGGTGTCTATTACGCGCTTGTTCAAAGCTGAGGCCATTGAACCCGCCCTCCTCAGGAAGGGCAGCTTGGAGACAATCTGTTCAGAGCTTAAGAAACTCGCCTGCTCCCTGAACCCGCAATTCAGAAGACATCTCCCAGCTGTGGTGCTGGGGTCTCCCTGGGGCCTGCAGTCGAGGAAGATCCTTCAAAGCGCGAGCGAGGCGACTGGAATTATGTGACAATGGAGAACCGAATTACGCTGCCGAGATGAATGAATTATGTGGGAAGAAAAAGCAAATTGTGCAGCATAATTTTTATTTTGCTGTTTTGTTATTAAAAATACACATTAACACTTTCTGGGCAAAAATATCACGTCACTATGGCAGATTACAATCAACTAGACAAATCAGAAACTGAAAAGTGGCCCGTTAACCTCAAAGGTTCTGCCCTTAAGAAGTGCCTCAAAATGAGGTGTTTTGAAATGTTACATGCTTCGATTAATTGTTGCTTTATCCAATGGTTTGCTCCTATGAGAGCAACATTAACTCTCATTTTAGTGTTTTCAGAGCTGCGGAAACTGAATTCAGTTTTATTTCAGGAATTCATTCATCAGATCATAAGCGCCAGGATACCGGCCTCACCCGTGATTAGTGCACCACACAAATAGACAGGACATAACATGACATGTGAGGCATTTTTTTTAAAGTAACATTTAATTTGTTCGAGCTAAAAAAGGCTTTTCTTTGTTTCAAACTAAGTATGCAGCAGGTGGCTGATTAGGCGGCAAATGCATGAATTCATAATTATGCAGAAAATGTGGTGGGTCCCAGTATCGCATAATTGCAGAGACCGAAGCCCTGTATATAGGATGCAAAATTGCCTTCATGGCCCAGTCCCTCTAAAATTCCTATAGGACTTGAACAGTGACAATTACGTCGGAGAAACCGGACACACAAATGTCCGTAAATTTCCCAAAACGTGACTGTCTCGACCCCAGCCTTGGTGTACTTTCCGAGGCAGTAGTCTGTCACACAATATCCACGTTTCCCAACAGGCTAGTGGGTTACTGGCCTTTCCTAAGTCAGTGTCTTAGACGAAAGCGTCCTATAAGGCAACAGACGCTGTGAGGTCCCTAAGCGAGAAAGGGCCTTGCCTCGGCCTCCATGGCCTACGGAGAGCAGGGGCCAGGGACGGTAATGACCCACTATGTACACAGTCCCTTGTGAGAAGGAAATCATTAACAAGCTGAAGCCTTACAGGTTTTATTTGGAAGAATCTGCGTTCAAACATGACTGCGCTAAACCGTGTTGACAATGCTTGGATAAGATTCAATGCAAGCATGGTCACCGGGCGCGCGCAGCCCTCCGAGACGTGTGACGTCTCGCCTTCATTTCGAGACGCGTAGCGCTCACATTCTATCTTGCTTCCTCTGCTGGTCGTGAGCGGTGCATAAAAATATGGGTTACAGGGAACTTATAACGGGAGGGTGCACGGAGATGCTTTCTATAGGGCACCGGGAGCTTTATGTTCAAAGGTATAACGTTGTCTAACACATCAGTGTTTGAGACTGCAAAGGATCTTTGTGCAATGTTCAAAAGCCTTTTGGGAGTCCGATACGGTTTTACAACTCAAAAAATGGCATTTGCGACATAAGAAACTTAAAAAAAAAAAAAAAAAATTTACAATAAAGTGATGCGACTGTAGCATGGAGGTCTGCTGCCCCTAACAGTACTTCTTTTCTGCATTTACTGGCAATCACAGAATGCTGCAAACTTCCTCCTGCTCATTAATATTCATGAGGCAGGACATTTTGTGACCTACTGCAAATATCCATGTATCCATTTTTCCATGCTACGATTTAATGCATCGGATGCATCGCAAAATGCTGGTCAGGTTGCAATTCATCAGTGTGCAATTCGCTCATGCTAGTTCGCGACTTGCCCAATAATAGATTAAGCTCTCTAAGCGGAGAAACAGAATAAAGAAGGGTCTTCAAGGAGATAGAAGAAAAACAGAACAAACTGGTGCATGGATATGCAAGCTACAGGGAACTGACAGCGGGACCACAGAAGAGCGCATGGAGATGCCTGCTTATGGGGAAACCATCAAATGTTAGTCCATTAGAAGTCCAATGGCAGCTTCCTCACCACCGTGGACCATATTATGTAAAAGGGGCCGTAACTTCCCCTTATCCCACCATTCAGGAACTACTGCCCAATTACGAAACAATGTTACAGCAAAGGTCAGTAACTTTCCCACCAGCAGTAGACCTGGACCAGCTTTGTTAGCAGACAGGCATGGTCTTACTAGGATGGGAGCATCACTGTACAAATAAGTCAACACCCAAGGCCAGCAACAAGCCTCTTTCCATCCCGCAGCCTCCCATGACTCAGAGACATTCCCCTCGTGTGGCCCTATGTTCTCCTGGATGGAAAAAAACAGGATGGCAGGAAAGAGTCCACCTGCATGGATAGAGTGAGAAGTACAGGTCATCTCTCTCCACCATGGCTTCACCACTGGGTTGGGAATCCACTGCCCACCCAAGGGAGCATTGAATGTTAGGAAATATTAGACACTCAATCCCAATAAATTGCATTATCTTCCTGCACCTCAGATGCCTACAAAATTAAGAATGCTAAGAGACAGGTTAACAGAAAGTTAAGTGCTATACAGAACAAGCATTTGCAATGCAATAGGTCTCGCATTATTAAAGTTTGAGCTATTGGCATTGCTAAATAATGCAACACCAATAGCTCAAACTTTAATAATGCGAGACCTATTGCATTGCAAATGCTTGTTTTCTGTTCCCTTTGAGGCAGACTTTAACCTCCACGCATGATTCAGCTCAATTCAGGGAGAGTTAGGAGATGAAAGTAAAACCAGGCCTTTTATCATTTTCTCCCTCTTCTTAATTGCTGGGGATATGCTCGTTAGCTTCTTTTGTGACCTGCAGAGTACCACTCTGGCCTTGCTGACATCATTTTCAGTCATCTGTCTCTCATCCAATCACTGATGTCATCGAAGCCGCTATACAGGGCTGGGTGAAATTTGGTAACAAGAACTATGTTCATTAATATTTTGGTTCTTCTCCTACATCGAAATGCTGAGAATGCTTCTGAAAACAGATTCACTGAAGGAGAGGCTTCAAGGATGCCCTTCACATACACATACATACGGAATAACCGGAAGAGGGTGCAGACGTTTGAAGCCCATATTTAATGTATATTCTAAAGCTGAACAAGAAAGGGTCACATTAAATGCTAAAAAGCACGGAATAATAGGCACTGTATGGGGCCCTGCACATGTTGCCCAACCTGTCCCTCTCTGTTACTCTCTCCTTTTTTACAAGGCAAGGTAGAAAAAATGTGGGTAGTTTAAGCGATCGAAACAATTCATCCATGCCTGATTGAGCGGCTTCCCGCCTATTTATAAGAAGAAAAAGTTTCTGCTAAGGTTCAGATAAATTACCTCACTTAAACTCTACGAATACAAATTGGTTTTGGCTGTGCATTGGCTCATTAGAACCAGATGTTGTACTATTAGATGTCTGTAGTAGTTTTTGCTAATAACCCCTGACTCAAGGCTTTCCTTGTGCAGCACAGCAGTAAAAGATGTTTTTCATCTTGAGTGATATTTTGCTCCCTCCCTAAACCTTGTTCCCTCTGTAGATGCCCATCAGATGCTGTCTGGTACTGAAGAGAAGTATAGATGGTGTGTGGACATTCTGATGTGTTGAATACCCAGAGTGCACTATTCATTCCCACCACTCAGGCTTAGCGTTGATGGGAAACTGAAAATAGCATCCAATCCGATAGCCTAATATAATCGTGGGCATGCATCAATCGTATACCTCCCAAGACCTCGCAACTCGTGGCGGTCCCAAAATTACAGGGACATTTTTTTTCAACGTTTATGTATGGCTTCAAAAGTAACTCACAAGACGAGCCCTCGGGGTACTTTTCAATATTAGTAGGGTCATATTAAGTAGAGAAAGGTTAGTGCAGACTAATTCATCACAGACTGCATTACATAAGCTTTGCCTTAATTCAAATATGGCAACAAGCCATGTTTGGGTTTTAACGATAGCCACCTGCGGGCTATCAACTTAACTTGCATCCAAATCTAAACTAATAATTTCTTTGTCAGGTCCTTCAGCAGCCGGCTGAGTCTCCGGGTTGTTAGGAGCCTTTTGTTCTTTCTTCGTGGTCGTGGGTGGTGTTTATTTTTCCACCATTTTGTTGTGCTTTAGCTACGGGCATTCCTGACTGAGAGCAGCTTGTTATTTTTGGAGCTTTGGAAGTCCCTGCCCTAACCAGTTTGGCACCAGTAGTTATTGTAGTGCTTAGTAGACCCCAGCATGGATACCGAGGGATTGGCCAGGGACAAACCCCTTTCCTCATTTCAGGCCTCGTAGGACATGGTTCATGTCCCTTTTTTAAAGAATATTTAAAAAGTTCCTGAAAAAATCAGACTGCAACATCAGCCGTCATGATAGTTTATTAAATGCATCTGAACTAAAGATATACCTTTGTAGAAAACTGCATTAATAGACTACAAGACTGTAGATGTTGCATATATTTTTTCCGTGGCATGTCAATCAAGAGTTCTAAAAAGAAAAACCTGAAAAAAGGAATTACATTGTTTGCATCTTGCCACAATATATTTTCAACATTACAACAATACAGACTTGAACAATATTATGCATGCTATTAATAATGCAAAGAGAAAATGTTCCTAAATCAATAAGGTGTCTAACTAATGTACTAATCACCCACTGGTAAACGACGCAACCCTTTAGGAGCCCAATTATCTCTATTATCAATGGTGCGCACAGTTTTACTCTGACATTTGGACCAAGTGGTCTGTGCAAAACGACAATTTGCAGTGATTGGTGCCAAAACATTAGTCATATTCATTTCTGCACCAGAGGTCAGTGGGCATGGATGTTTAGGCGCCGTCAATGTCATTTTCAGTGGTGTCTTCAGTGGTGCAAATTTATGTAATCATTGTTTACTTTCCGTCAGTGTCTTTATTGCAACTTTTCCATGCGGGAGCCAACATTGCCTCCACCAAGCTGCACAGCCACATCATAGCCTGAATCCAATGAATTAAGTTCGTATAATTTCTTCAACTTTTTTCCTTTTTTCACCAATAATTTTAATCCTTCTCTTTTGCGTTCAATTCATTTTATTCAATCCATGTTTTACGTCAATGTTCAAAAAAGCTCAGGAGCATAAGATGGATTTCATGTCATGATTTATTTTCACAATCCCAATGCATTTCGGGAATGAACTTCCCTTCGTCAGGGGAATCTAAAAGTGCAAACAAATACTTTCTTTAAGCCATATTATATCAATTAAGCATTTCATCCACTTTTTTTTTTTAAAAACGACACTGAACAATAACATGAACAATAAACCTGTAGATAAGGCGAGACATGTGCACTAAAAATGTCACTTATTAGCTACATGCAGTCTTTTATACACCCGCAGTGTTCACATATATTTGGTATCCCAAAATAACTCCATTATTGAGAAATGAATACACCCCATTTTTTTTTAATATAGAAAATAGTACCACTGGTTTAAAGAAACATAAACACGTATAAAATTCCCTGCGCTTACCATGACATGCTGTTATATCCTAAAACATGAGGAAACATTCCAAAATAAACGAATCCAATTTAAAAAGACCATGACTTCATCTCTCTATTGTATTAACGTGCCGAAGCACGCATGTCTCGTTTCGATGCAAACTGTGTCTTTTATAAAAGAAACCATTTATATTTGTTTCCACCCTATATAATGCCACACAGGTGATTAATTACGTCTGTATGTCACGAGACTCTTAACAGCAAACCAAATGAGCTGCACATTTAAACCCATACTCCTCCAAATCCCAGAGTGCAATATCCCACGTTCTTTTCTCCCTGGAGTCTCTCTCGTACCCAAATAACTGTTCAATAAATTAGTGTTAATAAAAATGAATGTGAACCCACTCCTTTCCCACCCGCCTTATTTCCATAATTAATGTTAGTCTCGTAAATCTCTGAAGAAATGCTTCATGCTGATAATTTTTCTCAAATGCTTGCAAACTCCGCTTGATCTGTAATTTTCCAACATGACACGGCACCCAATCTATGCGCCATACGTCATCTCTGACATCGACTTTGGATCAATATTCTTTGCTGATCTTGTTATTTGCGGTCTTGTTCAACATTTTAATCATGGGTGCAATCTCATTTGGAGACGAAAAAATTCATGCAATGAGTTCAATAGGGATCGTGAAATAGGTGTGCATCTCATCCCTATTTAACTCATTGCATTTATTGCAACTTTTCACATATGAGGTGAGTGTTTGAATGTTTGAAGTTAAGACACAAACCTCCTTTTCCAAGCATTGTTCCCTTTATAGGAACCCATCAGCTGCTCTCTGGTACTGGAGAGAAGTGTGGATGGTGTGTTGTAATAACTAGCTCTAACTAAGCGCAAGCACAACAAATATTACACGGTGTGACAAATAATCCTTTTTATACATTTAGATTTTACATTGCTACTGTCATACAGGGCCTGATTCACTAAGGTAAACTTAAACTTTTGTGTATGTTTGTAAGTTTACCCTTGGTGTAGTAACTTTACTACTGTTTTGGCATTCACAAACTTCGTGCCTGATTCACAAAGGTAAACTTACAGGTTTGTGTAAGCTTACTCTTTTTTGGTATTCACAAAACTACAATTTAATAGTAAGTTTACGACTGCGGAGACTCCGCAGTCATGGCTGAGAATTCCGCACATAAATAAAAGAGAGACCTGTACTCTGAAGACAGAACTTCTGGCTTTGTCATTGCTTAATGCTCGGAGATTATATGATCCCAAAGTGAGAAAAGTTAGCGAATTATAATTTTAATGTTGTAATTTAACAAACCAAAGAACTCAAAATGGTATTGTAACATAAAATACACTGTCCAATCAGTAAGGACTTGTAGGGAGCACTGTTCCTGTTTATTATAAAGTATAAACAAACAGATGGTCTTCTGATACAGATGATATACAACTTATTGTTCTTTGTGGGTGAACAGCCAGCATGTATTTAGTCACTGCATGGCTTTTTCAAGGCTGTGAAATATTAAAAAATTAACATGAAATAAACATTAAATAACCATTTTTGGTAGAGAAGCGAGATAAGAGGCAAGATGATGAAACTGGACAGCTAAAGGAGAATCCAGTGCAATAGAAAGATATATATATTATGTGAAGTATATACCAGGAAAGTGGTTTACTTCACTGGGAGAAGGAGATGTGACAAATGATTATAATGAAAAACCAGTGCAAAATCCAAAGAAGGGAATAAGATAATGTGATTTCAAAATGTGACCAAGTGAGGTACATAGAAGAAACGTGAAAAATTCCGGATAGATAGTTTTGTTACAAATCCCAGTTTAGTCAGTGAGAGAAAATGTATTTCTATCAAGAGCGTGACGAAGATGCCAAACCAGCATAGCACCATATATCAGAATATGGCCCAACCTTTATAGAATATATGTAGGTATTCATTCCTTTGTTGACAGCATAGTCCAGAGGTAAATCCGTGAATGATCAAAGTCGGTACATAGAAAGTGTGTCCCTTCGTTGGCGGGTAGTTGTGTGGTCCGGAGAGGTACCCCTGGGGAGAGATGTTGCTCCAGGCCTTTCTTTGTTTGTTGATGTCTCTGAGCCCAGACTAATCTGCCCCACAATCTTTGGATCCAATAATTCTGGGTCTGGAGATGTCAGAACTGGAGACATCTGCAGAGTTGTGGGGGCTGCAGGCAACTGCCGAGCTTGGCCCCACCCGCATGCATCGTTTGGCATGGGGGAGCAGTAGCAGTTCTACCCCACTGAAGAAAAAATAAACCTGTCCTGCCAGTCTCGCTTACCTTCTAGCCACAACGGGCAACCATCCCTGCCCATTCATCACCTGCTATAGCGAGTGGCAAATTGCCATTGTGATCGGAGTGGGTCTACGTGCATGAAAATGTACTGGTTATCTTTGCGCTACCTGGCTCAGGATGTCCTTTCCTATGTTTTCCTCCCATGTGGAAACAATATCGGGTCTTTCCCCTCAGAGCATTTCAAGCCTGCTCATCTCCAGTCAGTACACAGATGGTGAAAAATGGTGGAGTGGTCAAGCTGCTTAGTAGGCAAGACGGTGGTGCCTGCTGAGCACCTCTGCTCTATTGCATGCATCCCCATAATCACCAGGCCACTCCAGGTCTTCCACCGATATGTGCTGCTTTCCTAATATGGACTCCTCCAATCAAGTACCACTTAGCTCACAGCTTGATCAGGGGCAGTAAAAAGCACAAAGCAGCCTCTGTGTTTGGGCCCCTCCACCTTTCTGCTCAATGCTGTGGTGCGCTTGGCTGCTCCGGGCTTGGGGGGTCGCTGGCATACCCGTTGGATTTGTTGCCAAGGAGCACACTAGGGTCCATTCCGGACACCATCCCACAGCTCTACTGTATTGCATCGCTACAGTGAACGCAGCAATCTTCACTATGAGTTACCACATGGCTATGCGGTGGCTTGTGTGGCCTGCTTTTCCATATTGATAGAGTGGAGAATTCATATCCTACATGGGGTACATGTTAGGAGTGCAATGTAATCGCATGTAGAATGCACTCACATGTTATTCGATCTTATGAAAGAATTAGATGTTAGATGAAAATGTGAATCAACTAACATGTTACTGGGAAAGTTAATGTAAGCCAATGTAGGGCTTGGTACTTATCGCTTAAAATGTGTACTTACCATGGTAATCAATGATACGTGTTTTAGGTCTCATTGGTAAATGCGATTCAACAATGTGTTAACGATAAATTCTTTCTTAGGATAATGACTTAAATATAAAGTTGTGCATTAACGTAGTCGGCTGATGTATTTGCTAGCCTACATTGTATGGTGAATTTATTAACTTACCTTGATTCATAGCCCTCGATTTGTACTACACTTGGAGTGTCTTCATTTCTGACAGTAATGGTCAAACTCATGTGAAATTTGCAGAATTTTTCTGTGTCACGTTTGCATTGCAGGTGGACAACGTATTAGAGAAGAGTAGGGGTATTGTTTCATTAGGCAAGGTTGTAGAATGAAGGATTTACTGTTAACTTGGTCACAGGAGATAGGGTGGAGGGAGGTATTTTCACACGGGAGACAGAGAGAAGACAAAGGAACGAGCTGTAACAGAGGGGCATGCACGTGGAGAAGGCCATGAAGGGAGTGGACGTCATGGAAAAGTTCGTGGCTGAGCCCATTGTGCAACCTATGAGAAGAAAAGCATTATGGGACATTTGATGTATGCAACTTTATGTATATGATGCCTTGTAGAGAGGTGCCGTTACCCCCTTCCCACTTGACCTCCTGACAGAGACCACCTGTGCACGGATATGCTTTCTTTCCTTTGCTTGTGGCTTCATGCATTAGACCAATCTTATGGCGAAGTGACTTATTAGAAAGGCTTTGCCCACTGACACCTTTTTTTCCTATCTAATGTCTTTTGCTTGCGCTTCAATTTAGGGATGCTACTTTAGAGTTAGAGTATGGATAGTTAGATTAAATGTTGCATACAGAAGAAGTGCCAATGCAAGAAGACTTGAGCTTTTGTTTCCTCATCTCATGCATAATTGTAATTGAGCTTCTTGTTCTTTTGATGCTCCATCAAGTGAACCTCTTCAGGAGGTTTGAAGTTCTTTTATTTTATTTGTATTTCTATACTCTCATGCTAAGGTTTGTGCATGTCCAACTATTTTTGAATTTGTAATAAAACTGACAAACCTTCAACTGATTGTCGATTTGGGTTCTCAAGTAACCGTTTATGTTACTTTGTATGTCCAGTGATTTATGAGTGTATCTTCCCTCTACACTTTCATGCTGCTAAAAAGAACCATTGAGAATCCAACATTGGATTGAATTGAGAAGGTGGGCCCAGGCTCCTTCAATATCTTCTGTGGTATGGCTCGCAGCTCCCCTGTCTGGGTGGTCTCTCTGTAAGGGCCACCTTACTGGTCTCAATTGTCAGCCACCATGTTGACCCAGCCTTACAGCTGCCAAGTGCACTGCAAGGCACCTTGTCTTCAGGCTCGGTCACTCAACCATTGTACTGAATGCTGGGAAGTGCCTGGCTACTTGGAGCTTGCAAGTTTACTAAAGTACCTTTCAGATTTATCATTCGAGGTTGGCCTAATATCACCTCCAGGCACCACTCTGTGGCTCTGTCCCATTGCACGACTGCCACAGAAGTTGTGGTCTTCACTGCAGCTGACCACATAGCTGCCACGGGTGCTGAAGCTGACTGCTGTGGCTTGCCTCTGTAGTGTGCTTCTCTGGATACTCGTCGGAGCAGTCCACTTTAATAAGGCTCCACCAACCTGTCTCCTAAGCTGTCCACCATTTTGTGCTCAGGCCTTGCCCCTTGCTCTTCACCTCCCAGATTCGCTGCTGCATGGGACCAGGGAGTATCAGGTCGATCGTGCGCTATTCTGCCCTACGCCAAGGGGACTGGTGCTTATTTCATGCAGGCCAGGATGGAGAAACAGCAGGCGGGTCCAACTACGCTACTAACTTGGAAACGTCCCCTGAAAACTCTCTTTAAAAAAATATCTCATTTAGGATTATGAACTCATGAATAAAGGTGTGCTGTCTAGAGCTGGCCAACATCTCTGAGTTCAAAGCCAGTAACAGAAAATTGCAAACGTCAATATTTCTAACTAATAGACAAAATGCAGGTTGTTTTGCTGCCCTCTCTGAATGGACATATTTTGAGGCAACTTATTAGTGCATAGGCTGCAGCATAGCGGGCAAAAACATTGGTGTGTAATTTGCACCCGCTATTGGCAACCTGACTTTATGTGTGTGCATTAGTCCCTAAATTATTTTTAGGGTCGAAAAGAAACTTCAAAACACTTCAGACTACCCACAAACAAGCAAGTTTGTTGGAGTTCACCACTGTTTACTTGAAATGCTCACAAACCACCCGTGTGAGAAGACTGACATGTTCTCATTAATGTAAATGTGAGTAAGTGCACTTACAAATGCAAGTTAATGCTTGTGGATCATTGGCATGACTGTGCTCTTCTAAATAATACTATTTACACACCGAAGGCTAGATATTCTAATATACTGCCTGCAAAACACGGTCACAAAGTGGTCCCCTTTTTAGACCAGTATCTGATTTTGTGACTTGACCTATTTTCTATTAGGTCAATTCACTAAATCACCATCTACAAGCGGTTGCAGAACGACCTGCCTAATGAATAATCATTAGGCACATCTCAAATTGTGACCTCCAGTGATTGGCTATAAACAAAGGGGCAGTGGAAGGGACAGGAGACCACCATTCATGTGTGTGCAGTTCCAAACTGAAAACTTTTTTTAAAAGCAGTGGTCCTTAAAGGAACTGGTGCTGCTTTAAAAAAAAAAGTTTTCATTTTGGAAAAACATCACAGGAGCAGGCAGTGGTCCCATAGACCACTGGCTGTTCCGCTGAAGCTGCTACAATGGGGAAGGAGTCCTAAGGGTATCCTTTCCTCTTTGTGGATCAATTGCCACCTCCTTTGAGGTGACAGTAACTGTACAACAGTCTGTGACCAGAATTGTGGTCTCAAACCATTCATACATTGCAGACCGAAAAGCAGGTTAGAAGGAATGCCTGTGTTCTTCCCATTCCAAGCAGAGATTCACTCTGGGTCACAAAACCGATTTTAATAGTTGGGAAAACATTTGCAACTAGTAAATTGCATTTTATACATTACAAGAATGAATTATGTGAATTCAAATCCATTGGTGTTTGCACATTACAGGGTTTACGATTGTAAAATCCTTTAGCACATCTGGCTCCTGGATCAAACTGACTTGAGCAAATTGTTGTTTGAATCATACCCATGATTTAGAGATTATTCACTTTACATCTTATATAGTTATTAAGGCCATCTGTATTGGGGCAGTGAAAGGCAATTTTATTGATATTAACAGTTTTGTCCTTCACATATTCTGCATGTATTAAATAGAGGAAAAATTCAATAATTAAAATTTTAACTGTATTAATTTAAAAAAAAAATCGGCTTCATCATTGAAAAGTGATTTCTGTATTTTTGTAGTTCTTCAACATAGGAAAGTATAACACGGAGGCTTTAAAATGTTAACTAAATTAAATAGGTGATAAACGTAAGAGAAATGTGTCTGCTGAAGAATGATTTCTCACTATTGCTGCTCCAGCCTGGAGGTGCTTTGTTCTACACAGCTAAGGGTAAGAAGAGATGTTGCTACACCTTAAGGGGCAGATTTACAAGCCCCTTGCGCCACTTTTGCGCCGCCGTTGCGTCACTTTTGTGACGCAGCGGCGACGTAAACCATGCGCCACGTTGCGCATTATTTACAACGTGACGCATCTAGGGAGATGCGTCACGTTGTAAGCTCTGCGCCACATGAAACCTGCGTCAGGTTTCATGTGGGCGTTCCTCCGCAGGGTGGGCGTTCCGTCGAAGGAATGCCTCGTAGAAGTGACGCAGTGAAATCTACAAGATTTCACTGAGTCACTTTTCCGACGCCGCTGCGACGAATCCTTACGCCTGCTTCAAGCAGGCGTAAGGAGTGGCGCACCACGTTAGGTATGGGCGGCCCACGAGCATTGCTGGAGTTGCGTCGCGCTTGCGACACGACTCCAGCAATGCGCCGTCCTTGCGCCACAGGATGCGACACGCATCGGCCTTTCCTTGCGCCACGGTGCGCCGCATTGTAAATGCGGCGCTTCCGTGGTGGCGCAAGGAGAGAATTGCGTGTCGCAACTATTCTGGCGCATCCCTGCTGATTTGCAGGGATGCGCCAGAAGTTGTAAATCTGCCCCTCAGAGTTAGTAAGGATGCTGCTGTCCCTCGTGAGGGTTATGCTCCCGTCTGTTTTACATTTCCATAGGGCCTCACCTTCTAATAGGGTATTCATATGCTAACAGAGCCAAAGATGTAAAGGTCTGGATAAAAACTGTTTTACATACGTGTGAAAGAATGAAATTATTCTACGTAGTTCCCCAGGCAGGCTGTTGCAGAGGATAATAGAATGGTAATCAATGTGTCTCCCTCTTCGTTGATTGCAGCTAAATGGCATCATGAAGTTTTCAATATAACTCAGGATTCGGTTCTCTTAAGCGGATTACTATATCCTGTATTTGAAATAACCTGGATTGTCTCCTCACAGCACCCTAGGTGTCAGGGAAAAAAGCTCGAATTTATTGCTGGCTCTGGCTGAAACAAGGTGAAAGTTCTGAGACAATGGGCCAGATGTACACAAATGGACTCGCTGAATGAGTTTTTTGCGCACTGACTTTTACAGAATTCAATGGCATTCTGCGAACAGACTAATGCACTTGTAGGCCGGTTCACAAAATACTGAATCATAGTAGGTCACTATTCGATCTACCTCATGAATATTAATGTAGTAGGTTGCAAATTGCAACCCTTTATGATTTGCTGCCATCACAGGGATGATGGGATCAGCAGACAACCATGTCTATGCTTGCTTTTAGATAAAGAAATCTTTTTTTAAATGCGGCTCGGGATGCGTTTTTAAAAAAAGAGAAATGTTTGCAAAACAATTTCTTAAGAGAAGGCAGTGGTCACATGATCTACTGTCTACTCGTAAAAAGGTTTTTGGGGACAATTCCCATTTTGGAATGGGTCACTACCTCCTTTGAGGTGTCTGTAAAATATTAATGTTTTGCAACAGTATTTTGGTCGCACAACATTAATATGTACTATAAGGAATCGCTATTTCACCTCTTCCAAATAGTGATTCCTTATGATTTCCTAAGCCCATTTAGTGATGTGGCATTGTTAGAAATTGGGTTTCTGGTTGACAGAGGTATGTACCCTGTCCAAGCAGGAACCACATTCCTAGTCAGGGTAAGTCAGATACACACCCTAAATTAACCTGTGCTCACTCACTGGTAGCTTGGCACAGAGCAGTTAAGCTTAGCTTAAGAGGCAATGTGTAAAGTATGTGTGCAACACTTAAAACAGTAAAACAGTCAAAACACCACACAAAAATAATCCACACCAAGTTGGAAAGAGAGAGTATAATTTAGTGAACAAAACAAGACCAAAACAACAAAAATCCAATAAGTAGACCTTGAGATATGAGTTTTTAAAGAATAAACTGCAAAATAGAGCTTAGAAGCAATAAGCGCTTATGTTGGTTATCTGGTCATGCTGGACCAGGCAAAGTCAAGAGATCAGGCCCACCACGTTGGAGGGTGGGCCAGATGAATACACCCAGTGAGGCCCGCTGAATAAAAGTACCTTAATCCTGGTTGCGGGGTGCAGCCAAGCGATACATCGTTGTTCTACAGGAGCAGCACTTTATACCCACTTCCAAGATCCCAGGACTGGATTGGCACCACTTGGCAGGGCAAGACTCCCAGATGGCAGAGTCCAGGTGCTAAAGCAGGGTGGTTGATGCCCCTGAGACTTCAGAACAAGAGACAAGCAGACAAGCCCTTTGAGTGACTTTGGTTCTGGGTTGGAGAGATGCAGGTCCACTCCTTCTCACTCCCAAGCAAGAGGGCAGCAAGGAGCATGTCAGCACAGGAAAGCAGGAGTCTAGCAGAGTTGCAGTCCAGCAGAGTGGCAATCCTTGTAACAGCACATCAGTCTTTCTTCCTGGCAAAGCATCCACAGGTCCAGAAGTGTACTGAAGTGGTGTTGTCTGAGGTCCAGTATTCATACTTTGGAGCCCTAGTTCTAGAACGTGGAAGAAGCTTCTAGATAGTGGCTTTGAAGGGCAGGAAATCCCCTTCCTCTCCTTCCCTGGCTCCAAGCTGGATGGAGTGAGAATACGGAGTTGTTAGGCCTATTATGTGGAGACAGAGTCTAGCCTATTCAGGTGCAAGTGGGGCTGTGCTTAGCTCCGCCCCCATCAAGCCAGTTAATGGCCTATTAAGGCCAATCAGATCACAACTAAGCTCCCATTGTGTGTGGCTGTGTAGAGGGAATGCACAAGGCCCAGCTCTCACCCACCCCAGATGTGTATTCAGAGACAGGCAGAAGGCACAGAATGGTTAAAGTAAGAAAATAGCAACTTTCTAAAAGTGGCATTTTCAGACTTGCAACTTAAAATCCAACTTTACCATAAGTTGTGATTTTAAATTGTGAGTCGAGAGACACCAAACTCGAAATATCTATATTTTTCCAATTGGAAATTACGCTTATAAAATGTAATACGGTAATCCCAATGTTAACCTATAGGAGAGATAGGCCTTGCAGTAGTGAAAAGCAAATTAAGAGTTTTTCACTACTTGGACATGTAAAACTTAAAAGTACATGCCCAACTTTTTAAATACACTGCACCCTGCCCTTGGAGCTGCCTAGGGCCTACCTTAGGTGTGACTTGTATGTATTAGAAATGAAGGTTTGGGCTGGGCAAGAGGGTTAACTTGCCAGGCCGACGTGGCAGTTTAAAACTGCACACACAGGCTCTCCAATGGCAGGTCTGAGGCATGCTTAAAGGGCTACTGAAGTGGGTGGCACAATTGGTGATGCAGGCCCACTAGTAGCATTTAAGGTGCAGGCCCTGGTCACATGCAGTGCACTTTGCTAGGGACTTATAAGTAAATGAAATATGCCAATTGTGGATAGGCCAGTGTTCCTAGGTTTTAAGCAGAGAGCACATGCACTTTAGCACTAGTTAGCAGTGGTAATGTGCCCAGAGTCCTAAAGCCAACAAAAAATAATTCAGCACAAAGGGGAGGAATAAGGCAAAACGTTTGGGAGTGACCCTGCAGAAAGGCCATTTCCAACAGGCAACATATTACTGAATCACTAAATTTGTTTAGTACATTAAAAAAACATCATTTAAGTTGAGCCAGCTGGCTTTCATACAAGACTGGATCTCACTATAGATTAGCAGTAAACTGGGCAAGTCAGCTAATGGGCAAATTGTAGGTAGGAATGCCAATTGCATCTTATCAACATAGATATGAAAGCCCACTCCTAGAGAACATAAAAGTTATTGCAAGGCAGGCAATAAAATATTAAACCCCACAAGACGGCCATCATCACTTGGAGGTGAAACAGTCCCATGTGACATAGACTAATCATGAGATGTTTGACACTCCTACCACTACAACCAGCTATCAGTCGGACTGTCTAAAAGCACAGTGTGGTCCAAGATGTAAAATGTCACTGAAGAATCCAATAACACCAGTAACAACTGTTCTTCTTGTCCAAGATCTCCAGTGAGCTAGTTTCAGGGCCAGACTGGCTACCGGGCGTTTTGTTGTGCTGCCGAGCTGGGGGCTGATTTCACTGCGGTGGGGGCTGATTTCGTTGATGGGGACCTGCGTGAGCTTCGAAATAAACATTGCAAAATGAATGTTTTTCAGCACACGCAGGTCCCCATCAACGAAATCAGCCCCCACCTCGGCAGCACAACAAAACGCCCCGTAGCCAGTCCGGCCCTGGCTAGTTTGCACATCAATCAAGTCGGCCTTAGTAGTTCTGTGGGGCAAAACCCTGATAGTTAGTCACCAACAATGGCATTAGATTCCACAAAAGTATGAAACTACATTTATACTGGTTTCACATTTGTTTACAGAAATATGTTGTAAAAGGGTGATAATTACTGAAAGTGGATGGACTAATAGCATTCTTTTTCAACAAGTGGTGTCACCCAAGATTTTTTACGATACTAGAAGCCAATGCTGCTTGAATAGAGTTATTTATTAGGTTATTCATGATAGGTGAGAGCAAAATGATTGATTCCCTAATGATGGAGCATTGGCTGGACAAACAACAATAATAATGTAGCTGAGATTTTTTGATTACCTCAGCACAGGAAATATTCATGAAGTTTCACTCATTACTCCCCTCCAGACAGACATCTGCCCACACCAATCTGACGATTACCCAAGGTGCCATTATACAATGAACACAAAGTACAACAATCAGGTACCTTGAATTGGGATTAAAACAATCACCATCAAATCATACAAAGGTGAGGGAGGACATAGGCTGGATTATCAAAACATAAATATAATCCTGTAACTATACACTAATATCCAGATCAGCTTTAGAAGCTGTTTGGAATCCTCAATAAAATCTATAACTCCTCTTCAGAAAAGCGACAATTATGGATTTCCAGTACTTACTAGTACCTCAATGTACATTTACTTGTTAGCAAGATTTGCAACTTTTTTCTCCTATATATGTTTTCCTACATGCTCACATACTTAGAAATTGTGTGGGTGTTCTCGACTCAGTTCCAATTTTTACTGTGTATTTTAAAACCATTGCAATATATTCTATGCAAACACTATTTTACATTAGCAAATAAAAACAAATCTGGCCTGTCTTGGCACTAAACATACAAAAATAAAAACTACATTAGTCAGGAGAACATCCTATAGACAGTAAAAATCTTCTCACTGGACATTTAAACCCAAGACAAAAAAATTCACGTTAGTCAAGAGATTAGTCTGTTCTCCAACCGTTCTCACCCTGTATACAGATTTACTTCTGTTCTTGGCAGGAGTACATTACAATTCATGTAAAAAGTGTAAATATGCCTTGTAAACATTCATAAATATTAAAATACATGCAGGTTTGTGGGTGTTCCTACAATAAAATGCACACTTCAATCAATCAATCAGGGGTTTTTGAAGCGCGCTACTCACCCGTGAGGGTCTCAAGGCGCTGGGGGGGTCGCAGCTCCGGATCAGTCGAAGAGCCAGGTCTTGAGGCTTTTCCTGAAGGTGTGCAGAGTGGGGGCACGTCTGATGTTGATTGGGAGCTCGTTCCAGGTCTTTGCTGCGACGTAGGAGAAGGCTCTTCCGCCTGCTCTGGTTCTGCGCATGCGTGGGGTCTCTGCCAGGGCGAGGTCGGCAGAGCAGAGGTTCCTTTTGGGTACGTGGAGGAGACTCTTTCGTTGAGGTATTTGGGTCCGATGTTGTGGAGGGACTTGTAGTCGTGGGTGAGTAGCTTGAAGGTTACTCTCTTCTCGATGGGGAGCCAGTGGAGGTCTCATAGGTGCTGGGTCATGTACTCGTGTCGCGGGTTCCGAGGATGAGTCTGGCTGCGGTGTTCTGGATGGTTTGGAGCTTGTGTAGCAGGGTTTTGCTGATTCCGGCGTAGAGGGCATTACCATAGTCCCGTCTGCTGGTTATGAGTGCGTGGGTGACGGTCTTTCTACATTCGGGGGGATCCACTTGAAGGTCTTGCGAAGGATGCGGAGGGAGTTGAAGCAGGTGGAGGCGACGGCGCTGATCTGGCGGGTTAAGGTGAGGGAGGAGTCAAGAATGATGCCGAGGTTCCGGGCGTGGTCAGTTGGGGTGGGTGGGTTTCCGAGGGCTGGGGGCAACCAGGAGCTGTCCCACGCAGTGGGGGAGAGTCCGAGGATGAGGACCTCAGTCTTATCCGAGTTCAGTTTTAGGCAGCTGTTGCTCATCCAGGCTGCGACGTCCTTCATTCCTTCTTGGAAGCTGAGTCTGGTGTCTTCGGGGTCTTTTGTGAGAGAGAGGATGAGCTGGGTGTCATCGGCGTAAGATACTATGCTGAGCCCATGCTGTCTGAAGATGGCGGCGAGGGGGCCATGTAGATGTTGAAGAACGTGGGGCTGAGCAAGGATCCTTGGGGTACTCCACAGTCGATCTCTGTAGGTTCGGAGAGGAAGGGAGGAAGTCTGACCCTTTGGGTTCTGCCGGAGAGAAATGAGCGGATCCAGTCGAGGGCGGTTCCTCATATGCCGGCGTCGTGGAGTCTGGCTGTGAGAGTGCGGTAGGAGACGTTGTCGAAGGCTGCTGAAAGGTCTAGTAGGATGAGGGCCGCAGTATGGCCCTGGTCAAGTAGCATGCGGATGTCATCGGTGGCGGCGAGGAGGGCGGTCTCGGTGCTGTGGTTGCTGCGGAATCCGGAGTGGGAGGGGTCGAGGATGGAGTTCTCTTCGATGAAGGTGGTCACTTATTTTCCCTTCTACACCATTTTCCCTTCTACACACTATCTCAACACACTAAAATTGCTGAACCAGTTGACTGAAATTCCATATCAGTTTCCATCAATAAATGTCTTGCTTGTGTTTAACTCTTAACTGCTAGGGCTTCCTCCCCTGGTGCTAAGTCATACTTTGGATGTTAGGAGTAGCTTGCATTTCAACTTTCATAACTTCTTTTCCACAAAAGGTATCAACGCCATATTTGAGTATATTTTTCCAACATCCTGAGGATTCTAAAGGTACCCAAGGTTTGTAGATTTCCCTGGAGGGAACCGAGAAAATCACCAAACTATAGCAAAATGGGAAAACGGTGCTGTGCAAGAAAGCATATTTATTTCTAATGATGGCATCAACGAAACCCTTGCTGTGTGCGAAGATCACTATCTTCCAAGCGTTCAGGAACAACCAACGTTGAATCAAAAAACAACATTTTTATCACCATTTGTGCATTTAAGAGGTAATCCATTTTTCCTATTTTTGTGTTTTCAGCCTACTTCCAGTTTGTGTTGGGAACAGGTGTGAAACCCATGTGTGATCCTGAAAGCTATACATTTCTGAAAAGTAAACACAATTCTAAGTTCAGGAAGGGGTCATTTGTGTAGATACCTCACTATTAAAATAAATAATAATGAAAATGATTAGGAAAAAACAGCCATTTGTGACAACATTTCCATCTGTGTATGTAAAGAAAAGGGTACCCCTGACAAAAGTACCTAAATCAGGGAAGATAGCCAGTATGTAAATATCACAATTTTAGGAACAATGAAAATAGTTATGGACCTGAACAATATAAAAGACATATACATGCAACCTCAGTTCAATAATATCAAAAATGTTTTTATTATTTTATAGATAATTGAAACTAAATACACGGACAAAAACAAAACATGTAGTCCTCTGTGTGTATATTTACACTGGGTTCAAAAGGTCAAATGACAGAGAGGGATTCTTGCTTTGACCAAATCTAATATATAGTGTATACATAGACATTCATTAGTATATGAGGAATTACTTGACAAGATACAATTGATGTCACAAGCATATAAACAATAATAATCATATGGATATATTCAGAGGACAATCATTTCTGGCATGGCTCTTGGAAATCTGTATCCTACGCGCGTTTCGGCTGTGTGCCTTCATCAGGAAGCCATGTACGAAAAAACTAAAACCTGAAAAGAGGGTGCATATACAGACAAAACATGAATCAGATTAATTTAAGAGACGGTCCTAGTACAATGTTAACTACCAAATTATTTAGAAAAGATAAAACTTAGTCGAAAGGGACTAAGAGATTAAAAAACTAATTGCAAGCCAATTATAACTAACAGAAAAAACTTTATCTAATGGTATGATTTGACAATGTGCCATATTTAGTATATATCCATCACCAAGAAATAGGATAAGACCAAAAGTACCAAAAAACACTTAAAAGTTAGATGAAAAGACTATATCCCAAAGAATAAAAGGAAACACCAAAATAAATTCTGTGAAAGGTTCTAACATTAAAGAGTGACTCAAAGAAATAAAGCATATTATTAGTCCCGTGGTTCTATAATATAGATACATTTCTCAAATAGGTAATTTTTTCAAAAATACCTCATTATAACTCATGATGTTAATGGTTGGAAATAATATGGAACCTCAGACTGGAAAAATGGTTCTATATAGAAACAACAGGACAGAATGAAAATAGGTACATAGATAAGCTATATCTATACTAATAAAAAAGAATGTAAAAACTGTTGATCAAACAGGGGACAATTACCACTGGTCGGTAGAGATTTAGCGCTTGAAAGGAGCCTGTAAGGAATGGAGTCCTCTCGTTTGGATAGAGCAGTCAGGAGGTAGTGATGTACATTTCACATCTGGAATTGTTGTGGTTCACTATGAAGTGATACACTGAATCAAGAAGATATAGAATGTGTAACGTTAGACACTTATCTAATTAGAAGCGTACCTCTAATATATTACATGTTTAAAGAGAAAAACAAAAAAACAACAAGGCTCTAATAGACCCTGTTAGAGACTTGGTGTGTCTCCTATCGATTCAGTGTATTATTATGATATGAAACCTAATTCAGGTACAGCAAAAATATATATGCTTAAATAACCTACGGCTCGGAGTATAGTTATTGATAATAATAAACATACTATCAAAAAAACGAAAAAAGAAGAAGGACTCACAGAACCTGGAACTAGCCGTTGATAGCAGGATTATTAAGAGGCGAATGACGGTTATGCAACAGCCAGGTTTGTACTGTAGGTAAAAGAATGACTTAAGGTTAAAATATTACCGCAATGTAACGAAAAATCTGGCATTGGTATCTAAGAAAAGAGAGGACTATGGCGAGCTGGTTCTTACCTTAAATGCCAGTAATTAGGAAGACACAGCGAGGGACCAGGTCAATAGGGAAAGTCGATACGGGTGAGTACCAAGGTGACTTCGTTCCCAGTTTTTATGCTCTCGTGCGTCTGAGGGGCTCCATGTTTAAAATCTGCAATGAGGCTGAGACGACGTGTGTCACACGCCGTGAATTACTGGCTATTTAAATCATATCTTTAGAGGATACGCGCCAACCCAGAACGGCATGCACGTGATCAGACAGAGAAAAACGAAACATAGAGAGTGGACTGCGTGATGCGCACTCAAAGAAAGAATATTTATCGCCATATTGAAATGGACCGTAATGAATAACTGTTCATTGCAAATTATTGATAAAACAAGTTTAATCATAACTTGCTGATAGAAAATGTAGCACGCAAGAGTTATATGTAATTAGCGTGCAAAAGGAAAATAAATAAACAGTAAGACCCATACAATGTGGAAAACATCGTATCCGTATGTGATAAGAACCCAATACTGAGTCCGGATGGATGATGTAATATAAGAAATAAACATTAAGGAAAAATCGACGCATGATACACTTTAAATAAAGATTGTCATCGCCATATTGGGTTGCACACAAATACCTTTCGTAAAAAAGGGGGGGGGCTATGATGGCCATCTAGAGTGTACCCAAAGGGATTGCCATTCAAAATGTAATACTATGGCAGACTGGAGAGAGCATAGCGCAACCATTACTGTGTAAGACTAACATCCCTAGGAGGGAAACAAGAAAAAAGAGAAGAATATTGAAGTTTGAAGACTATACAATGTCATAGAGAAATAAAAAAGAAATTTTTTTTAAAAATAGTTAGAGCGTCCTATACATATAGTAATAGGTCACTGTTCATAAAAAGATCAGTGAGCATCTCATGGGACCAACCAAACAGGTACGGAAGTGCCAATACCACAATACTGTATAATAGAAATCATGAAAATATGCCAAAGCGAACCTAAATGTGGATTATCCAGGATTATGTTTCAGGACCTGGTCCCAAGGGATTTCATTATTCATCCCATTCAGGTATGTATTCAATAAAAATATCCAATAGACTTCTCGACATTTACGTATGTTAGTGCTGAGAGTGCTAGTATTCGTATGGATTTTCTCTAATATGAGCCAACGTATTTCATCAGGAGTGTGTTGTTGGTCCATATAGTGTTGCACTAATGGGGCCTGCAATTTATGAGTACGAATGGCTGATCTATGTTCTGTTAACCTCGTGGACATAGTACGTGCTGTTTCGCCCACATACCCTTGATTACATGGACATATAATCAAGTAGATGATGTTTGAGGTTTTACAATTTGTCAAAGTTTTCAGAGGTAAGTTAATGTTATTGAATGAGAAATCTCTCGTCTCAATAGCAAATTGGCATGCCACACAGGTCATGCATTTGAAATTGCCTGTGGGAAATGGTTGTCCTTGAATGGAAGACTGAAAAGTATAGTTCGTTTTATTAGACATACGAGATTGGACAATCAGATCTTTCAAATTTTTGCTTTTCCTGTACGCAAAAAGGGGCTTGGGTAGTGCATTTACTTTAGGTTTTGTAGCGTTAAGAATGTGCCAGTTGGAATTAATTATATGGCGGATTTTCTCATTCATCGTTGAGTGTCTAGTTACGAATACTAACCTAGAAATAGGATCTTTAACTTGAGATGTAAGGAGGTGTTGCCTGTCATAGAAACGTGCCCGTTTATAGGAATCACGTATCAATCTTCTGGGGTATCCACGGGCTAGAAATTTTGTTTTCATGTCTACAGCTCGAATGTCAAAATCCTGGACATTGGTACAGTTCCTGCGAACACAGCGGTTTTCGCCCAAAACTAACGTCTGCTAAAATGCGTTGGCAGCCTTGTAAATATCGCGATGTGCACATCAGCGATATTTACAAGGTTGTACTGCCCAGTGACGCCCACTTTGCATCTCATTAGAGATGCAAAGGGAGACGTCGGGTAAAAGGGTGCTAACATGCGCCAATGCATGTTAGCACCCTCTTGTTAATAGGGCGATAGTTTTATCTCAGCTTTTTTGGCTTTAAAAGCCAAAAAAGCGGAGATAAAGCCCTTGTAGATATGCCCCGTAGTTGTGTCTTAATCAAATTGTAGGTCTGAATTTCTCCTGATTTTTAGTCCTGCTTCAGAAAATAATTTTCTGTGAAAAAATGTGTCCTACTGCATCTAAGCTTGACTTACTCAAGGTTTTCCAGAAGTAAAACTTGCCTGCTTTCAGCCTTTGTTTACAAAGCTTCAGCCCCATGAATTTCCAGATCTTAATCCT
The DNA here is from genome assembly GCA_963921515.1 of Calotriton arnoldi. Taxonomy (NCBI): domain Eukaryota; kingdom Metazoa; phylum Chordata; class Amphibia; order Caudata; family Salamandridae; genus Calotriton; species Calotriton arnoldi. The sequence goes on from CAWUFW010004627.1 coordinate 192,393, forward strand.
TGAAATTAATGGGTTCATTACACCTTGGTCTACAATAAGATATACTGAGAAATCAGTGGTGGAAGCATTTTTTTTTCTGAGAAAGTTTTCTATTTCGAGGTGCAATCCTATATATGGTGTATGACGAGGTGTAAATCAATATGAGGGTGGATGCCACTAAATGAATTGTATACTGGATGAGGAGGTTTCCTATTTGCTGAAGGGATAATGTAAACTTTTAAGTATTTTTCTTGCGCCATTTCCTATAACATGTTAATATACTCCCCGATCATAGTAGTCATAAAACAGCTAGTAATCTATGTTCTAGAAGGCGAACATGTCCTAACTCAGATACAAATTGAAATAAATGCGCACATTCTGCCTGGCACTCAGAAAGCCACTGTATGATCAAGAATTACAAAGCCATCTGAGAATTTTTGGGTTGGTAAATCCTTCAGTGGTAGAATTCAATTGAGAACTGACCTGGATAGGTAGACCTGGGTAGAATTACTTTAACTAACATCACAAGCGCTTAATCAGCTTACAATAACTCTTTTCGTACTTTGCAGAAAAACAGGTCTTTCACAATTTAGATATTTAGAAATAAAAAACAGGGGCGGCTCCTCCGCTAAGTCGAAGGAGCATCGCCCCACTGCTCTGAGAGCAAAAATTAAATGATAACAACTGCGTTATTATCATTTTATTTTTCACTACGGGCTAGGTTAGAGTGGGGTGGCGCCAGGGCCGGACTGGCTACCGGGCGTTTTGCTGTGCAGCCAAGCTGGGGGCTGATTTCGCTGCGGTGGGGGCTGATTTCGTTGATGGGGACCTGCGTGTGCTTTTGAATAAACATTTCAAAACAAATGTTTTTAAGCGCACGCAGGTCCCCATCAACGAAATCAGCCCCCAGCTCGGCAGCACAGCAAAACGCCCGGTAGCCAGTCCGGCCCTGGGTGGCGCTGGGGTCAAAGGGGGAGGAGTGATTGGCAAAAGGTAAGTGCTTTTTAAAAAAGAAAATTGCCCCGCCTCGCCACCCCCATTCCCAGCCAGCCGCCACTGATTAAACATGACTATATTACATGTCAATACACAATATATGAACACCAGTTTCCGTTTGTCAGCCATCCATAAAAATTAGTTAAAATAGAAGACATATTTTATACACTATAAGGCTAATGTCTAGAAACATAGTATAAACGTGTGGCAATTATTGCCTAATCAAAAACAAATCTCTTAAACTCTACAAAAATATGTTTAGGTAAAATAGAAGACAACTTTTACATCCAAGAAGGCTAATATCTGTAAAAAGTACTATAAATGCATGACCTTTCACGGCTGATCATACCCTGTTATATGAGTCCATTTTCATTAGCAAAAACCAATCATATTGTTGACAGCTGGCACCATACTGAGAACATATGGACTATTTGAATTCCAAAACCATCCCTGTTCATATCTGCTTTTGTTGTGTGTTACACGCAATTATTTACTTTGGAGGCACTCACCACCTGCTGAAAAGAGGATGTGTTTCTTTCTTTTTCCACATACAGAATTTTTGGAACAGAATGCCAATGAAAGGTGTTAATCTGGCCTCCTGATTTAGTGACATCAATAATAATGTTAAAAGAGTTTGATGAACAGGACGGATGTTCATTTCCATCTTTTCTTCACAATGAGAGAAATATGCTCATATATGTCCAGATTGTTTTACTAACTACTGCTGCTGTAATCGAGGACACTAAAGTTTCCATTAAAGATCAAAAGATCCCCATTGACCGTAGTGATATATACACACGCACGCACACACGCACACACGCACACACGCACACACACACTGCTTTTCCTTGTTCTTTCCCAAAACATGACCATTGTTGTTCCGTGGACTTAAACACTATGACAAGGGCTATAAAGAGAAGAGCATTTTGGATCCTTGATCCCATTACTGGACATTTCTGATAAAGTTAGTGTTCCATGTCTCAAATGCTTTCTTTTCAGTGCTCCTGCAGTTTCAACACTTTACAGAAACAATAGATAAAAAAATGAATATATAAAAGTATGACCTCATTTAAACAAGTGTCACAATTTAGCCGCCTATCCTGGCTACCCATTTTGTGCAGTACTAAGTCGTTAAGTGGTCAGGCATGTTGGTGTTCACCCTGCTGTCAGGAAAGAAATCCACAGACTGCATACATTCAATGCCAAGTCCTCCACTGACACCGTGCCCACTGGGGGACCACCATGCATCGTATGACCTCAAATGTTCCCCATGTAATGGCTGAACTTGCAGGTAATCAGCGACAATACAATTTTGTTCTCTGAAGAACCCTCCCTCACTTGCGGAATTGGCAATGTAAAAAACATTTTCAGACAGATCAACAATGCCACCAAGGAGGGGGGATTTGTGATCAATGTGTTTTGCGCCAACACTTCTTCCTTCATAGAGGTGGAAGCAACTTTGTCAGAAAGAAAACATCAACCTTGCATTAATCTTTAAATACAGCAGTGCCCCTGATGACTCAGTAGTTTTACTTGGACGGCAGCACCTTATTTTGGACATAGGTTCTTATAACTTTACCGAAGAAGGTAAGAGTCTATTGTTAGCGAAAAGGGACAGAAGGGAAATTAGGATAAAGTACATGATTTTCCTGGTAAAATCAGCAACAGTGTGTCAACAAAAAATTGTTTGTGAATATGGAAACATTAGTAGCATGAAAAACATTATTAGACCGAGGAGATACAGCCTGCTATGCAGAATAATGAAAATAGTACTTTGATGGTTATAGAGTGATGCTAGTTAGTCCCTTTCTGCTACTTCGGGGAACATACAATAAGAGTATTACACAACTTTATGTTATGCTTTGTAATTTGTGAGTGACTTGAAGATCTCAGCAGTTAATTCATAACGCATAATGGGCCAAATGTACAAAGGTTTGGCTTTTGCAAATATCAAAAAGAGAATTTTTGCGATTCACTATTTGGTAATCGCAAACACCCGTGTACTAATGTGTCTTTGACACATTTTGCGATTCCCAATGGGTCGCAAATAGACCTACCTGATTAATATTGATGAGATAGGTTTCGGTTTGCGACCCATTGGGAAACGCTAAAATCGCAGGGATGGTGACCTGATGGGGTCAGCAAACCATCATGTCTGTGATTGCATTTAAACAAAGCAATGTTTTTTTTAAAAATGTAGCACGTTTTCCTTAAAGGAAAATGGGATGCATTTCAAAAAGAAAAATTCAAAGTTTTCTTTTCCTTTTTTAAGAGTAGGCAGTGGTCCATGGGACAACTGTATACTTTTAAAAATCGTTTTTACAAACATTCACAAAAGGGAAGGGGTCCTTGGAAACCCCTTCCAGTTTGTGAATGGGTTACCATCTATTTGAAATAGGTGGTAAAATGTGAATGTTTTGCGACCGCATTTTGGTCTCAAAACATTCACACATACCATTCCGATTCGGTATTAGGAAGGGACGCCCCTAACACGCCCCTTCCAACTACCAAATCGCAAACCCATTTTGTGATTTGTTAATAGGTTACCAAATCTCAAAATAGGGCTTTGTACATTAAAAAATGCTTTTTTGTAGTTGCAAACGGCCTCATTCTGCGACCTAAAAAAATCTTTGTACATCTGGCCCAAAGTTATCTGGGGTAATGGAGAAGGCAGAAGCTGAAAGAAATGTTGGGTATAGTGGCAAGAAGGGAGAGAATGCCAGAAGAGGGGAATGAAATAGAAGATGGACGCCTGTAATGAAAATAAAGAAATAAATACTAAGTAATTCAAAGGGCCAAAGTTGAAGGTGGCGGCAGAGCAAGGCCAGCTGGGCAGGGAAAGACATGAAAGAATGGGCTATAATGACAGTTCACTTGGGAAACTAATACAGTGGAAGAATTAGGGAACAGAAGCAAGGGAATAGCTGTGGAATGAGGCACAAGCTAGGGTAGGGTGAGGGGTAAACAGACAAGAAAAGAGAGAAGCGAATGTTTATGAATGAGATGTGGGCAGAAGGTGGAAGTGGAAGACAGATAGGGTGAGCAACAGAGGTAAGGGGCAGAAAAGTTGAGAGGGGAAGTTAGTGTAATAGGTACAGAAGTGAAAAAGAGGTGGATGTATGAGAAGTCAAATCAAAGGCAAAGTGGAAAGTTGAATTGAGGCATTGAAGATTGATAAAATGATGCAGGAAATAAAAGGATGAGGGGCAGATGAGTAATTTCACAATAAGAAGTGTGGATATGAGACAGCAGAGAGGCAGAAAGGCAGAAAAAGAAAGAAGAGGAAAGATAATTGAGAGGGAAGAATGATAAACAGTAATAAAGTGTCAAGACAGACACAATGACGTGAAAGAGAACACACAAGAGGGAAGGCTAGGATATCAGGCAGCAAAGAAGTTGAAGAGGGGAAGAAAAAAAGAAAGACAGGATAAGGGAAGAAGGAGATGGGTTGGATAAGAGAGGTGGCAGACATAATTAAAGAGGAGTAGTGAGGAGGGAAATCAGATTTGAGAACAAAGGGAAAGCAAAGACGGATTGGGGAGAAGTAAAGTATGGGAAGAGAGTACAAGGGAGAAAGAGCATGGACAAAGGAATGAGAGGAATCAGGTGACAGGAGAGTGAGCAAAAGTGAAAGGAAGAAAGGCAGAGGAAGGGTTAAATCAACTGGTCAAGACATAATATGTTAATATTTCATGCGCAGCTCCGGTGGCCTCGGTGGAAAAGTCCTGACTCCCTGCGAAGCCATGTCAGCAAGTTGAGGAGTATATGCACATTTTTTATTAAATAAGCAAGTTTGTTTTACATTTTTCATAGAAGATATTTTCTTCTCAGATATTGAGGAAACAAAGTTGGGAGACTATACTGCACAATTGAAAGGCTACATTAGACCGTCAGGATATGTATCTCTCTGAAGCATTTTAAGTCAGCAAATGATTAAATAATTTTTCTCTGGATGATCTCATTTGAGTATATCTGAGTTGAGAGACTCTGTTGAATACATAGGTAGGAAAAACCAGAAAAGAAGATGTGTTTAAAGGTTGTTCTTCCTGCTCAAAGACATCAGGATCGGTCCCACTCAGAAAACAACACTGCCATAAGGAAGGTTTTAGTTTTGATTATAATAAAATGAAGTGATGTATGTCTGGAATAAAGGCTCCTGTGGTCAACAAGGCCTCAGGAGCTATTCTCAGTAAAGATTTGTTGGGACCAGGCAAAAGGCCAAACAAAGACATGGTCTCACCAACAAAGTTTCCTACTCCACTAGCATTAGAGGACCTGATGGATGAAATGAAAACACTTAAAATAATTCATATTTGATATAAATTTGACTCTACGGAGTTTAGAGAAAAAGTGGTCTAGTCTGGATGTTAGAATGTTAGAAGCTGAGTGGAAAATAAGTGGAGCTGAGGATGATAAAGTCACATTTAAGGTCATGACTAAGGAAATAGGCTCTTTGAAAAAAACTTACAGAAGATTTAGAAAATGGAAATAGAAAGAACAATTTGCTCCTTAACTGTGTCCTGGAGAGGTATGAAGTTCCAAATATTCTATCTTTTCTTAAGTCACAACTTCCAGATATGTTAGGTATTCTGGGCTCACTGTCTATTAATATTTAGAGAGCTCACATTGTAGGTACAAGACCTCGTGCAGTCACTTTTAATGTAAAATCCAGAGCTACAGTTCTATATTTCTTACAATTTACTGATTTGATGATAATATTGTCTAAAGAGAAAAAACAGATTCTTTGTAGAAACTATAAAGTTTCAATTGTGCAATATGATTAAAGAGCAACACCCAGTAGAAGGAAAGAATTTTTAGAACTTCTTCTTCAATTAAAAGACATAGGGGCATATTCTCAAGGACTTATCGCCGATTTATCGGCACTTTAGCGCCGCAAAAGTGGCAATAGATTTTTTGCCCTATTCTCAAGCTGGTGCAAACTGCCGATATCGCCAGTTTTCCAGCGATAGCTGCCGCAAAATACATCGCCATGGATGAGAGCGACAACTAACGCTAATGATATGCAGAGTAGGCGTTCCCGTGCAAAAACACACAAAAACACTACTTTGCGATATTCCCAACGACCAGCCAGATCTGCGATGTGATCCAAAAACAGGCGATAAGGTGCGTTAGCAGCAGGGATTTAGCACCTGCCTTTGACTGGTGTTAAGCAGGACGACAACCTGCAGTATGAAAGGGAGCCCAGCCCAGAGCCACATCTGAAGACCAACACATGTCATGGAGCAACTGATCATGCAGCTCAGAGACCCAAGAGGTCCACAACACCCCCCCGCCACCACCCCCAGGCCCCCCCCCGGACTACCATCCAGGCAGCGCAGAACAAGACAGCTGACCTTCCGAAAACGGCATGGCCCCTCAGCCACACAATTGCAGAACGTGGGGAGAGGTGGGAACCAAGTATGTGTGAAGGAGGCAAGTCACCCATGAATAAGAATGTACACAATGCCAAGAGTGGCGGTGATGTGCTGGACAGACATCAGTATGCAGAGCACAGACATGTCCATGTGGACACATACTGCTGGTGTTTGTAGTGTTGTGGACAGTGGACGCAACCATGTTACCTCAGGCAGTGGGGAAGACCTCGGTCATGTAGCTGTGTCGTCCCCCCTGTAAGCGTAAGCGGAGTGGGCTGGTCCGGCATACGCCAGTCCAGCGTAGGAGTGTGAATAAATAGGCCGGGGCTCTGGGCGTGGTTCACTTCTGGGATGGCCAACGCGTCTGCCAGGGCGGCGCCCCTCACCCTGCCACGAGTCTGCCGCCGTGACCGCCAGCCTCCTCAGCCGAATGCTGGCTTCCGCGACACAGGCCCCCAGCGCACCCAGCGGCACAGCACCACGGAGTCATGTGTGTGCTAACTACTGTCTTCGGCCTACACTGCGGTCAGCAGGTCCCCCAATTCAAATCTAGTCTTGATTTATTTATGGCGCAGTTCAGTAGGCAACAGACATTGCTTCCAGCGCGGGCCGCCCGGACGACGCATCATCGCTGGCTGCACACCCGCTGAGCACTTCAGGTACCACTAATTCTGTGCAGCTCAAGTCAACGCCACATGGCTGTGGGCCCTTGCTGACCGCTGCCTCCGGCATACACTGCGGTCAGCAGGTCCCCCAACTCAAATAGAGTCTTCATTTATTGATGGCGCAGTCCAGTAGGCAACAGACATTGCTTCCAGTGCGGGCCGCCCGGACGACGCATCATCGCTGGCTGCACACCCGCTGAGCGCTTCAGGTGCCACTAACACTGTGCAGCTCAAGTCAACGCCACGTGGCTGTGGGCCCTTGCTGACCGCTGCCTCCGGCCTACATTACGGTCAGCAGGTCCCCCAACTCAAATAGAGTCTTCATTTATTGATGGCGCAGTCCAGTAGGCAACAGACATTGCTTCCAGTGCGGCCCGCCCGGACGACGCATCATCGCTGGCTGCACACCCGCCACCACCGCCAGGGCCACCTCCAACCAACAACTGCCAGAGTCGGAGGAGTCTTACAGCCAGCCTATCAAAGTGGCTCACACCTGTCTTGGATGCCATCATCAGCTTGATACCCTGCTCAGCTCTTCAGGTGCCCCTACCTCAGTGCAATACAAGTCATGGACCCTTCCTGATTGAGTCTTGTGTGTGTGAAACGTTGATCACTGTTCTAGTTGTTGCCAGCACCAACCACTCCCTGAGGGCTGACTTACACTCACCCCACACCCATCCAGCACAGGCGTCACTGGACATGTGACCCTGGTAATAAAGAGGGGCCGGGCGCATGTTCCCGTAGCCAGTTCCACTATCTATCTAAGTGTGTCCGTGTGGTCATTATGTATGCATGATGGCCCCGGGCCCTACCACATCACATTGTGCTGTGGACAGCGGCCGCAACCATGTCACCTCAGGCAGTGGGTAAGACCTTGGACACGTAGCTTTGTCGTCCCCCCCTGTAAGCGTAAGCGGAGTGGGCTGGGCCGGCGTACGCCAGTCCAGCGTAGGGGTGTGAAGAATTTGCCCGTGGCTCTGGGCGTGGTTCAGTTCTGGCCTGGACAAGGAAGTAACTAATGCGTGTGACTCTGTTGTAGTGTCAGCGCCACCCGGCCCGCAATCCACAATGTTGCAACGTAGCATGCACCCGGAGGGCGGGCTCGCACGAACGGAGAAATGAAGGAGCGCAAGACCGCTCGGGGTCTTGGCTCATACATGCCAAGTGTAGTGTGTATCTGTATTGCCGCAGCATGTGCCAAATGCCTAGCCTTAATCGCAGCGCGAGTTCAGCCAGGCATGAACTCTACATCTGTGTACGTCCTATCCTTACCATAGGCCTACACTCACGTGGCCGCCCACCTTCAACGGCCAATATCACAGTGTCGTTGTCAGGCTTTTGGACATGCGCAGACAGGTATGACAATGGTGTGCCGTAGGAGTGCAAGTGATGCAACCGCGCAGCACACACAAGTAAATAGGCTCGGGGGAAGGAGGAGCAGCTGTGAGGCAACGTAACACACAGTGATGCCGCTCATTTGCCACATGCAAGTCATGTCAAACATGAATCCCAAAGTCGCACACATCCCACCCCACCCCCAACAAGCCACATCAAATTTCCTGAATGCAAGCAGATGACAAACTAACATTAGGGATGAAAGCTCTATTGTCTGAACTATCAGGCGGAAGCACATCTGCACCTCTGACCTCGGAATTGCATGTGCCCGGCACCCCCTGACAGATACTATAGCAGCTGATGACGACTCCCACACTATGCACAGCACGATGAAAGACCAACGTATACACACCCCACACACAGAAGTCCTTGCTCGAAGTTATCTTGCATGGAATGGCCTTCACACTTACTCCCACACCATCCCAGGCGTACAACCGTTGCACACTAAAACAAGTCATTGATCCGAGCTGTGGCATTTCATCCACAGAACTGGCGCAGGTCAGAACAGTGCTGCTTCAACCAGAGCCACTATTGCAATGGCAGAACATCCCGGACACATGCACAACCCCTGTCACGTGGAACGGTACCGTGCACGTATGCTGCATTTACTGGGGGCACTGCCTTTGGCCGTGCTGCGGATCAGTTACCGGCCAAGCTTCCGCCTTGCCAACGTCACCTGCGTCCAGCCTGTGTTGCATTGTCGATCGTGCATATTCGAGTGGTCCATGGATGTCTGCCTATCCAACAGGACGGTGGCTGAACTGGATTTTGACATGTGTGTGCGCCCCCTGTTGGCCCACGACCAGGAGTGTCACTGTGATACCCGTTTATGGGATGCCTTGATACTTGGCATACATGCTGGCAGCAGGACCTGGGAGGTTGCACAACTCCTCGTGTGCAGTGACCACATTGAACCGCTCCCCTATTGGGCTGAAGTGCTAATTGGTGAAAGGGGGTGGACGCAGCACATCTGTCCGGACCTGCTAATGGATTGCCTCGCCATCCTGTTTGATGAAGTCGACAATGACCTCATGTTGGAAATGATAGCCTACGAAGCTGCAATCGCTTTCATGGACGAGTAACTACGTACCTGCAGCCACAACAGATTGGAACCCATTGCACATGTCCTGACACCTTGTTGCATCTTGGAGATCTGGTCACATATCCCACGACAACAGTGGACATGGCTGCATTCGCCTGGACTCCGAATACATGAGCGGACAACAACGCGGGTTAACACACACCTGTGGACAGCGGCGCTTGGCAACGTTCCTCATTCTGACATACTGCTGCATTGGTCTGCATGTTGTGGCACTTATCTTGCCCGTACTGACACGCATATGCTAATAAAGTCTACGCACCTTCACTTGTATTCAACTGTGATGAGTGTTGATTTGAATGACAATGTGTGTCTCACTGCCTATCTGGGTCATGGCCATACATGCGCATTGATAGCATTACCCAGGGTGTACCTTTTTGTGTAATCACTGTCCCTACATTCATCCATACTTTCATACTTTATTGATCATAGCCATGACACATCTGTGTGAATTGGAATGTTTTATTCGCATTCAGTGGAGTGTTGAAGCTTGACCAGTACAGGGCCATGCAAACCCCACTTTACATTGTTGCCCCGTGGAGGGCCAGCCAGAGTCCTTTAGGTATTGACAAGTTCATCGGAAGAGGAAGACTTCAGTCTGCAGTGTGATTGCTGTGTCATTGGTAACCAAAGCAAATATGGCAGTCCATGTCGAGGTACAAGGTGAGTGTCGCTGAGTGTATCGGGGGACAGTGGAAGGTGTTTTTCCAGAGCATGATGCAGAGGGAAGAACCAAGCTGATACAGGCCATATGGCGGAGATGAATGCTGCCACTTTATTCTTACCACAAAGCCAGAGTCATCATCATCTTCGTCCTCTGATGTGTCAGGTGCCTCACATGTGGGTGGTGATGTTTAGTCTGCATCACTGTGTGGCACTGACACATCAGGGGCCAGAGGTGGAATGTCTGCCGCACTGTGTGGCACTGACACTTCAGGGGGCGGAGATGTGGATGGAGTAGTAGCAGCAGCATTCATCAGCGCCAGGCCTTGTGGCGGCAATGCCATGATGAAGATCTGCAGGGCATGGAAGATCATAGCCACATCTCGCTGGTGTGCAGCCGTGGCACACATTCTTTCCGCCTGCATCCGCTCCAAGCTCTCCATCATTCTCCTTATGTGTCCCAACTCACGGCTGACATCGCTGGAGCCACTCTGACTAGACAGTTGTTCTTGGCTCAGAGTCATGACTCCAGCGATGTCAGCCATGGATTGTTGGAGAGCATGGAGCGGACAGTGGGTGTCCATTAGGGACTGTAAGTCGTCCCTGATGGGACTTAGACACCCACGTATGGCATCTAGTTTGGCTGCCATGAGGTCGAACCCCACCCGCAGCTGATCAGCCGTCTTCTCCTGGCACCCTAACACACGGCGTTGGAATGCCATGCGTTGGTCGTGGGGGTCCTGGGAGACAGCCGTGGTGGTGGGTGCTTCCTGCTGTGTAGTCTGTGCAGGGGGTGGGGTCTCCTCGATGCAGCTGTGCTGCCCTGCTCCTGGAGGTGGGGTGCCGAAGCTGTCCATGAGCTGTTGGAGGGTGTCGGTGTCGATGTTGGGGAGGTCCTCTTCATCATTAGTGCTGAGTTGTTGCGTCTGCTCTGCAGGAGGTGTTGATTCTCCCTCTGCAATGTGAAGGGGAGATGCAGTTTTACATTGTGTTCACATGTATGTTCACGCATTGTACAAGTTTACTAACAGATTGCATGACAATGTACATTGTGACTGTTTGTGAGGAGATGCCTATTTGATGCGGGACAGTTGACATTTCTACACCATCAGGGATGTGAGGTTGTACTTGTACATTGTCATCTCACAGTTTCCTGCTGTGCCAAATGCGAATGGCCATTTTCTACACACAAGCGGCAGCAGTTGTGTCCTCCGTTCTGTTGTGACAGTGTTGCAGTTTGTTCCACATTGTTGTCAATGTTGAGGTGCGCTGATTCTTATGTGTGTGTGCTGCATTGTGGGTGTGTTGCCCCTTCAGCTCTGATTTGGCTGGCCCTTATCCCTTTCAGGCGGTGTGCCTTTCACTTCTGTGCTTATACAGTGCTGTGATATTGCAGACTTGGGTAAATTGGGCTCTTGGTCGGAGTTGTGACTCTTGGGCATGGTTTGTCCGCAGATGTGCTATACTTAATTGTGCATGTGTGCCATTGTGCCCATCTGCCCCCGTCCCTCCAGTCCCTGGTCGTTACTCACCCTGTTGCTGTTGGCTCAGGTCATGTTGTGCAGTGTCCGGTCCCCCAACTCCTGCCACCATCTCCCCAATGATGACTCGGGTCACCATTTTCTCCATCACATCCAGCTCCTGGTGTGTCGCTGGACTCCCACCTCCAGTCTGCATTGCTGCTTTCAGGTTGGCTGCGAGTTTCAGCTTAGTTTTGTGCTTCACATCAGTCCAGCGCTTCTTGCAGTCGTCCACTTCCCTTCTCTTCACTCCGACTGCATTCACCTTGGCCAAGATGGACTGCCATATTGTATTTTTAGTTGCCAATGACACAGTGGAGGTGACGTACAGTTGGTGGTGGTGTTCTATCTCCTCCATAATGAGGATCTGGTTTTCCTGCGTACTGAAACGCGGGTTCCTCTTATTCTTCTCCTTGCCCTTCCCTGTCCCCGAGGTCCCAGGCTGGTCCTCCGTGGGGCCTGTGGGGTTCTGGTTGTCCTCTGTACTTGCTCCGGCTACCTCCATGGTGCTTCGCAGTTGTTTGTGCTTTGTTGGTGTTTTTTGTTGCCGCATTTATAGTGGTTTTTCCCGCCTGACTTGTGGGACTTGCAGGCCTGGCGCTGCTTATCACTGGATTTTTTATCGCAGTTGGGCCCATCGCAACTTTTTTCACGTTCGGGTATAGATTTTTATCTCCGTCCCGGGAATTTTATCGCGGACATTTGACGTGTTGTCTGGAAACTATTGCATGTTACCGCCGTGTTGCGAATACGACGTTAACACGGAGTTATTTTCCCACTATAGACGGCGATGTGAAAAATTGCGTTAACCTATTTTTCCGATGATTATCGCACGTTCTTGTGAATATCCCCCATAAATGCTAGATATCAACTGTAACTGTGAACTGATATATCCTTGTCATTTCAGTGTTACTTACAAGGACAGTTTGTACTCCTTTGAATAACCGAGTAAATTCAAAGAGTTTATTAATCAATATGAAGTTGATGTAATGGATTTAGGGAAAAAAGCTGTTTTATAACATGCTTATCTCATTGTCTTTATTGTTTACAGGCCCTTATATGAACACTTAAAGTTTTCCTTTGTAAGTCTAGTTTTATCTGAAGTGATTGTGACCCCCTGTCCGGTACCACATTATACTGTGCAATTCAGAGAAGGCTGTTGCTAAGTTTGGAAAACTCCTTTTCTTCCTTCCTTTCTTCTTGTTGTCATCCTCTGTGCTAAATTCCTGTGAGTTCTGTCTTTTAGTAAGTTCTCAGTCAAACATATTTTTACACATCACTTTGGTTTAAACCTTTAACTGCTGAGGATTTTCCACCCCAGTGCTGAGCCCTTTTTTTGCTGTTTGCGGTACTTCATGCTTACGCCTTCATGACATTATTCCACATAATGTATTCATGCCAAATTTGCATCCATTTTTCCCCAACATCATGAGAATTCTAAAGGCACCTGGGGTTTTTGGATTTCCTGGAGAGGAGCAAGAAGTTAGCCAAAATATAGCCAAATACATTTTTTGGGGGGTAAAATGGGAAAGCAGTGCTCCACAAGAAAGTGCTTGTTTTTTCCCTAAAAATGACATCAATGAAATGTTTGCTGTGCTAAAATCACAATTTCCCTGATTACATGAACAAGCAAAGCTGTATCAAATAACATTTTTGCACACTAATGTTCTGGCATTTTTCTAAGAGGTACCCAATTTTTCCTAATGTTTGTGCTTTCAACCTACTTTGAGTTTGTGGTGGAAACAAGTGTGAAACCCATGGGTGATGCTGGAAAGCTATACAGCTATGGAAAGTAGACAAAACTCAGAATTAATCAAGGGCTCTCGTGTGTAGATTCCTTGAGATTTTCCTAAAGAAGCTAACTGTTGCAACAAAAAAAATATTGAAAATACTTAGGAAAAAAACAGCAATTTGTGACAATGTTTTCATCTGTAAATTCTTGTCATGATGGCCAATTTACAAAAGCTATACACTATTATGTCTGCTAAGCACTTCTGCTAGTAGGTATATATAGGGCTTCTAGTTTCTCAAAGAACCTGAGGTACCCAGAGCCAACAACGGCACCCTATGATGGTTTATCATTGTGCACCCAGTATAGATCAATTCATATAGTAAAATATAAAGAGTGGAAAATGGGTATGAAGCAAAGCTATTTATTTCTGAAATATACACCAGATACTGCAACCAGCACCCGATGAAACCTACCAAACCCACACATTTCTAAAAACTAGACAATGGAGGGCATCCAAGGTGATGTGATTTGCATGACTCTAATGAGGTGTTCTAACCCAGAAGCCTTTCAAAACTTCAAACATTCACTCACAACATACATTTTCCTCCCATTTCTGCCAGGGAAAGTTCTGGAATCTGTGATGATCCACATATTTCCTACTACTCTGCGTTCTCACAAGTCTCCCGGTACCTCATTTGTTTAGGTGACCCTAATGTCCATGAAAGGAAACGCCTACTACTGTAAAGGGTCCAAAATGCAACATGAACAGATCAAAGTTTTCCACTCAAAACCCACAATTCTTTGGCAACTTGTCTAGTGTGGATTTTGGATCCTAGATCAGCCATCACCTAGGGAAACCTACCAAACCTGCACATCTATGAAAATTAGACAGCTGGGGGAGCCCACGGTGGTGTGCCGTATGTGGATCCCACTACGTTATCTTACCCACAATCCTCAAATTTCTGCAAGGGAAAGTTCTGGAATCTTTGGGGAGCCACAAATGTCCTACCACCCAGTGTTTCCCCAAGTCTCATAATAAAAATGTTACCTCACTTGTGTGGTTGGCACTAACGCCCGTAACAGGAAAGAGTCCAACAGGCAACCTGGAAGGATCAATTTTTCCACTCAAAATCCACTCTTTTTTGGCAACTTGACTAACTGTGAATGCTAGGCCAGCACCCAAAGAAACCTACCAAACCAGCACATTTCAGAAAACTCGACACCAGGTGGAGTTTAGGGTGTCTTGCCTTGCATGGATCCCACAAAATGTTCTTACCCAGAATGCCCAGCAAACATCAACTGAGGAGAGACTGCAGCTCTGATCCTCCTGGACCTCTCGGCAGTCTTCCATATGATCTCCAACCACAAACTCAACACAAGGCTGCATAAATAGGTATTCAAGGAGCCACTATTATATGGATCGCCTCTTTCCTCACAGAAAGAACGCAAAATATGTGCCTTCCCCCCTTCATCTCTGAACCCAAGGAAATCATCTGTGGAGTACTCCAAGGATCCTTGCTCAGCCCCACTCTCTTCAACACTTATATGACACCTCTGGCCAGCATCACCAAAACCCATGGACTCAACATCATATCCTACTCCAACAACACACCCTCTCCCTCTCCGAAGACACCACCAACACCAAGACCAACTTCCAGAACTGCAGACAGATGTCACCACTGGATGACGGACAACTGCCTGAAGCTCAACACAGACAAGACACAGGTACTGGTTTTTGGGAAAAAAAGCACCCCATGTGATGCATCCTGGTAGACCTCAAAACTCAAACCTACTTCTACTTCCACTGACCACACTAGTAACCCAGGCATCATTCTGGACAACAAGCTAATCATGATGACTTAGGTCAACTCTGTCTCCTCCTCTTGCTTCTCGATCCTCTGCATGCTTTGTAAGATATTCAAATGGCTACCACAAAGCTCAAGTTGCACCATCACCCAGGCCCTCATCTCCAGCTGACTGGATTACGGCGATGCTCTCTACACAGGGATCTCAGATCAGCTCCTCCAATGACTACAGACCATACAGAACACTGCAGCCAGACTCGCCTTCGATCTCAGTAGATGAACCCACATCACCCCCTACCTCAGGGAACTCCACTGGCTCCCTGTATGGAAAAGATGCCAGTTAAAGGTCCTGATACATGCATGCATGGCCCTACGCAACTAAGGCCCCACCTACTTGAATCACTGACTGAACATTCATTAGTCCACCTGACACCTCCGCTCCACGTACCTTTCTATAACTCTTACCCCCTGCATCCGACGTAGCCAATGAGGAGGCCTCTCCTTCTCCTAACTAGCAGCAAAGACATGGAACGAGCTACCTTTACATCAGTGGACATCCCCATCCCTTCCAGAGTTCCAAAAGTCCCTAAGGATCTGGTTATTTGGCTGATCAACTACACCCTGCCTGCGCCTGGATACCCTCACGGGTGGCAAGTAGCACTTTACAAATCTACTGATTTATTGATTGAAGTTTTGGCTAACAACACACATTTTCCTCATATTTCTGTGAGAGAAAATTCTGGAATCTGTGGGGAACCACAGATTGACTACCATCCCAAGGCTCCTAATAAAGATGGTACCTCGCTTTTTTTGGTGGGCCTAGCACCTGCGACAGGAAAGGCAGAAAACACAACACAGGAATATCAAATATGTCCTCAGAAACCAACCCTGTTTTCACAATGTGGGTAGCTGTGGATTTTTAGACTTGAGTTGGCCGCCACCCAAAGAAACCTACTAAATCCATACATTTCTGAAATTTAGACCACATAGGGAGTCCAGGGTAGCATGGCCTGCATGAAACTCACAAGATTTTCTTACCTAGAAGTACTTGCAAGCCTCAAACTTTGGCTAAAAACAAACATTTCCCTCATATTTATCTGAAGGAAAACTCAAAAACCTGCTGGGATTCGCAAATGTCCTACCAACCAGTGTTCCCCTATGTCTCCCGATAGCAACAGTACCCCATCATGAGATAGCAAAACAAAAGGCTCTAAAGAGCTACATCGATAAATCAACTATAGCGATAGCTGCGGTATTTGGGGTCGGGCTCTGCTGCTACCCATGGAAACCTACCAACCACAGACATTTTTGAAAGTTAGACACCCAGAGGATTCCATCATTGTTTGTCATGTGTGGATAGCATGATGTTTTGTTAAACCAAATTCCCTGCAAACCTCAAACGCTACCTAAATTCACAAATTTTCCTTACATTTATGTGATGGAAAATTCCAGAGTCAGCAGGAATCCACAAAATTCCTACCACCCAGCATTACCTCATTAGTCTCAATAAAAACACTGCCACATTTCTGAGGCTGGACCTAGTGCCTGCGACAGGTGCCTCAAAAAGTTTTACAACATCACAAATGAAAAGAAACCTAGACTACGTTTTTACTACCTGTTAATTATCTGCTTCCTTCAACATTCTGTGCAATACCGAACACATGCCAACTGAATCTTTACTGATGGCTCCCATGTCTTTCATGCACCATTAGCACTGAGCTAAATCCAACTACTTCCAGTTTGTGGATGTGAGTTGGGGGATGTCTGAAAAAGCCTCTGGCCTAGATTCCACAAACTGAGTGAGCATATCTATCTTTGAAACTAAGGTAAAATTGCTGGGAAAGACCATGTACCTAAAGAGCATGTCCAAAATTACTGAGGACGTTACTTTTTGGTGCACAGGGTAGTCTGTGACAACAAGACCCATCCACTGTTATGCAGTGCTCTGACTGTGATGTACTTGTCATTCGATGAACAGAACATCTGCCACGTTATGATGGGGGAAGAAACATGGCAAGCAGGCCACAAATATGACCCATTTTGTAATCATTGGTGGAGAATTCTGTGTAATGCTATTTATTTGTAAAGAACACTGTCACTCAGGATGGTATCCTGCTGCCGATGCAGGACTTGTCTAGGACAAGCCATGGACTCACTTAGTTGAAGAGCCAAGTCTTAAGATTTTTACGGAATTCAGGAATTTAAGATCCGGCTCCGATGAGTAAGGATAGATGACTCCAGGATTTAGGAGCAAGATAAGAGAAGTTATATATGTGTGGGATATGTGGATGTAGGAATCTGGTTGAGTGAAGGTGTCTGTAAGGTTTCTGAAATCTGATGCAATTGTTGAGGTATGTTGGGACAGTGCTGTGCAAAGCTTTGAACGTGTGGTGAGGAGTTTGAAGACAGTTTGTTTGTGGATGGGGATCCAGTGAAGCTCTTTTAGGTGTGGAGTGATGTGGGTGCGGAGTGGGTGAGTGGGAGGTTGAGCATGAGCCTGGATTCTGCATTGTATATGGTTTGGTGTCATCTGGTTAGTTGTGTGAGGAAGCCATTGAGTATCAGTTTGAGTGTGGCACACATGGGGCTGAGTCCTTTGGTGAAGATGAAGTGACGGCATGTGTAGCACTCCTACTTTGAGTATCTGCCTCCTTCCTAAGAAAACATGGCTAGCCTAAGCTTTTCCTACCTATTTCTGTCTCTGTCTCCTTTAAAGTCCAGACTAATCCTGTATTCTTGCTAAGACAACCTTTACTATTGCCTTCCATGGTGGTCACCTGAGGCTCAAGAAGATGTGTCTTTTATGCACCTTGCTGTGCTAAATCCAACATCTTTCCATTTGTAGATACAAGTTGAGGGGTGTCTGATAATGCCTAGATTCCTCAAAGTGAGTGAGGATATCTACCTTCAAAACTAAGGTAAACATGCTCAAGAAGACTGTCCTACGTTCCCTAAAAAGAACTTAAAAACTGCCAAAATCTTTAGGTTTTGCTGCACAGGGTACTCCATAACAAAATGGTCTATGTTCCATACAGTGTGGTGACTGTAATGAACTTGTCATATGGTGAACAGAACATTACCATGTTCTGGTGGCAGATAAAGGTGTCAAGCATGTAACAATCAAGTTCAAGATTTTCTCAACTAGAGAAAACAGTTAAAAAGGCTACTTGCCCTGTGACTTCATGGCCCATGGAAGGTATGTATCGATGCACAAACCATTTAAAGGTGTATGCCAGGGCAATTTTCCAATACTTCACATTTGCATGGTACAACATAAAGCAAGTTGGAAAACATAGGCCTGGTTGAGATGGACACTGGAGACAGTAATACCAACTCTCCTGCCTTTTTCCTTGCTTAGAGCAAACTCTGCAATGACGACTTGTTTGAGTGCTTCTCTCTGTTCCAAGAACACAGTTGGCAAAGTGCTGATCCTGCACCCTTGCGACTTCCTCTACAAGAGAGAAAGTAGCGCATATTGCTTCTGCAGCGGTAAGACTTTCAATGACGGTCAAATGAAGTCAAGTAAAGGCATCAGTCTACCTGTGGTGGTCTGATGGTAAACAACATACACATTGTATGTTGCCATTGGGATCAGGTGGTTAAACAACTTCTTATACCATGCGTGAGTTTTGTCGAGTCACATTATATGGCTGAAGTACCTGATCATTCTTATCCAGTCCACCCATGTACTTGTTGTACTCAAGTATATAGGTGGACTTGTGAAATTCAGCCTACTGACCCCAAACTGTGACTGGGGAAGTGTTTTCATCATGGATTGTAGTAAGCATGTACACATCCCACCTAATGGAGAATTTGACTGCAGGCAAAGCAGTTATGGAGATTCTTAAAAACAAGCCACTGTGGAAATCCTATGTGGCAATATCAAGTTGTAACGCATGCCATAGTGCTAACTTTGTACATCTTGCTGAAAAGTCCTGCTCCCATACAGAAGTTGTTGACATAAACGTTATAACCTTATAAAGGATTGATTGCACAAGCTTCCATACAAACTATGCGGTGATTCCTAGCGTGTAAGTACAAACCTACAGTAATTAGAGCAGAGTCCTTCCTTGTATGCATTTTCAGGCTGTATACATAGCCAGTAGATCTCTTATACAGCATGTCCATTTTGCTGACATAACTAGCTTTTTTGCTCGTTATGTACTGCTTAAACAACAGCCGCCCATTGTCAATGGCTTTTTTATGGCTATATTCTTTCCAGGTTTATACATTTCTGGAAACCTGCCAGACAAATGTTCCACGACAGGCCAAATTTTGAACAACCTGTCATGGTCTGCATGGTCCCAAGGCAATGCAGCAGAATTCTCATTGAAATGCAGCGTATGCTTCTGATTTCTTCTCATGAATGGTGGGAGGCTGGTGTTACCAAAGCCATGGGAGTAGACCAGTAGGACTGTACACTTGATTTGTGCACTATCCCCATTTTGAGCATAAGGCCTATAAATTTCTTCAACTCCACAAATGAAGTGGGAGTCCATCAGTGTGCTAGCAAAGGGACATCATAACTGCCATGACAATGCTCCTATGATTCACTGGAAGACAAGTCCAGAGGATGGAACTCCGCCATTTGAAAAATCGCTTCCAGATTCTGCTCTATTTTCTTCCCCCACAGATGCTGTCTCAGTATCTGATCCTTCCTCAAAGCTGTCTCCATTATTCTAGTTAAGGCCTGGACAGCAGTCATCCACCTAGACACAGTCTCTGTCTAAAACCGTCCTTCTGAAACACTTTGTCCTATGTAGAATTAGTGGGTAGATGTGTGTCTTTGAGATATTCGTGTGCGAGTTACAAAGTATGAAAGCAAAAAACACATAGCTTACTATAACTCGTGTACCTCCGTACAGATGTTGTCAACTCGCTAGCCAAACTACATTAACTATCACTCACACCTTCACCATGCACTACATATACGCTATCATATTACAGCCCTTTTAGCATTTTTCATCAGAGCATTTATAAGAATATTCATGCCATCAGAAATTACTAGGGATGGGCCGAGCTCGCGGAGTTACATAAAAACTCAGGGGCATATTATCAAGAACGGCGTTAAAATTATCGCCCCTTTAGCGGCAGGAAACTGCCGCTAAAGCGGCGATAATGGGCTTGATTATATGGCCTTGTGAATTCCAATAGAAGCCCATGTTCTGGTGTGAACATGGGCTTCTATTGGAATTCACAAGGCCATATTATCAAGCCCATTATCGCCGCTTTAGCGGCAGTTTCCTGCCGCTAAAGCGGCGATAATTTTAACACCGTTCTTGATAATATGCCCCCCAGTGAGATTCCGCAGAGTTCTGCGAGCGGGTTGAATTCGGGACTGATTTTTAGCGCCAGGAGCTAGTTCTGCACTGTAAAATCAGCACGAGCTGCACCACGTGGCACATCAGAGGGCGCTGCTTCTTTCTGCCACTCGACTACATTTTCTACTTTAGCTGCAGCTTTCTCCTCTCAAACAGTCTCAACCTGCCGTGACCGCCAGCGCTGAGAAAATCTCACCGGGAGGTGTTTTGGTGCCCAAAAATCACGCTAGGGAAAGCAACTTCTTGCTTGCATTCACCAAGTTAACAATGGCGAGCCGCGTGCAAGAACAAACTCCACCACGCAGTGCTTTGCAGAGTTTTGGCCAGAACACGCGTAGTGCAGAGTGGGCAAAACTCTGCGAACTCTGTCGGAGGAGAAGCATTTTCTACCCACCGCTAGAAATTACATAATTTATGAGAATAATGTTCATAGTAGAGGGCCAAGTTATAGTTAATGTAGTCTTCATAGCCAGTTGACAACACTTTGTTTGGGGGGTGCACGAGTGAAAGCAATTTAGTTATAACTATAAAGTTATAAATATAACTTTTTAATTGTTAAGGTTTGTGTAGCTTACATTGATTTTGTATAGAAATAATAAATTACGTTTTCCTAACTATTACTAATGTTTAACCTTTGGTTTTTTCATTGAATTTGTATGTTTTTTATTTTTTAATAAAGTTGTTTTTAATCATATAATGTTTTGTAGAGTGGAGTAGAATAGAGTGGAGTGTCGTCAAGAGGTTGAGCTTAGAGTGTTGTAGAGTGGAGTAGAGTATCATACAGTGTCGGTGAGTGGAGTGGAGTAGAGTAGAGTGGAGTGGCGTGTCATAGAGTAGAGTGCAGTGGTGTGTCATAGAGTGCCATGTTGTAGACTGTCTTAGAGTATAAAGGCATAGGGTGGACTGGCACAGAGTGGACTGGCATGTCATAGAGTGGAATGGCATGTTGTAGAGTGAAATGGCATGCAGTGTCGTAGAGTGTCGTAGAGTGGAGTTGAGTGTCATACAGTGGAATGGGTTATCGTAGAGTGGAGTGGAGTAGCATGTCATAGAGTGGAGTAGAGTGGAGTAGAGTCAGTGGCATGCAGTGGAGGGGCATAGAGTGTTGTAGAGTGGAGTGATGTAGAGTGTAGTGGCATGATGTAGAGTGTGTTAGAGTGGAGTGGCATAGAGGGGCATAGAGCAGAGTTGCATAGAGTGGTGTGGTATAGAGTGGAGTAGAGGAGCATAATGTAGGAGAGTGCAGTACTATGTCATACAGCAGAGTGGAGTAAAGTGGCGGGAAGTGGCATAGAGAGAGTTGCGTAGAGTGTGGAAGTGTTGTAGATTGGCATATAGTGGAGTAGAGTGTCACAGAGTGGCATAGAATGGAATAGAGTGTTGAAGAGTGGATGAGCACAGAGTATTGTAGGGCCGAGTTGTGTGGTGTAGAGTGGAGTAGAGTGAAGTGGATTAGAGTGGAGTGGCATGTTATAGAGTGAAGTAGTGTGTAGTAGATTGTCATGTCCTAGAGTGGAGTGGCATGTCGTAGAGTGGACTGACATGGAGTGTCATAGAGTGGAGTGTCATAGAGAGGAAAGGTGAGTCGTAGAGTAGAGTGGAGTGCCATATCGTAGAGTTGAGTGCATTGGCATGTCATAGAGTGACGTGCCGTAAGGTGCGCCATAGAGTGGTAAACATAGCGTTAAGTGACACAGAGTGGAGTGGCATGTCATAGAGTGGTGTGGAGTATAGTACAGTGGATTTGTGAGTTGTAGAGTGGAGTGGCATGTCATACAGTGGAGTGGAATGTTGTAGAGTGAAGTACAGTGCTGTAGAGTGGAGTGGTGTGGTGTGTCGTTGAGTGGAGTGGAGTAGCATGTCATAGAGTGGAGTGGGGAGTAATAGAGTGGAGCAGAGTGGGTGTCGTAGAGTGAAGTAAAGTGCCATTACATGGAGGGGCATAGAGTGAAGTAGATTGTTGCAGAGTGGAGTAGCATAAAGTGGAGTGTTGTGTCTTACAGTAGAATGGAGTGGAATGTCAAAGAAACTCTGGACACAGTTCACAGGTACTGTATAAAATATAATAATGAATACATGTTTCTGGTGATGGCTCTTTATCATTTTGTGTTGTGAACAAAACAACTGTATGCATTGCTATATTTGTATTTTTATATGTGTATTGCTAGATCAATCATATTTTTAATGAGAACCCCTGGTCTTTGAAAATGCTTCATACCCTGGTTTTTGTTGAGTAAGGGTTGCCCTTGTTAGTTTAAGGAACTTTCTAAAAGTGTCCTTTTCAGAATTGTGACTTAAAATCTGACTTTACCATTAAAGAGGGGTTTAAATTAGAATTCATTTGACATCTCTACCTGCTCCAAATCCCAAGTTAGCACTTATTAATCGTAATAGGGTGACCCAGTGATAGTCAATGGGAGAGATAGGCCATACAGCAGTGAAAAACAACTTTAGGAGTTTTTCACTACCAATACCAAAACTTAAACCAGCATGTCATACTTTGAAAATGCAATGTATCCTGCCCCATGAGCCTTTAGGGTCTACATTAGGGCTGTCTTATATGTACCAAAAATGAAGGTTTACGCCTGGCAAAATGTTTATTTCACCAGGTCGAAATGGCAGTTTAAAACTGAACTACAGGCTGCAATGGCGGGTCAGAGTCATGTTTTAAAGTGATACTTTATTTGGCGGCACAATGAGTGCTGCAGGCCTACTAGTAGCACTTAATTTACAGGCCCTGGGTACATGTAGTACCATAATCTAGGGATTTACAAAGTAACTGAAATATGCCAATCAGGAGCAAATTTTACCATGTTTTAGGGAGAGGGCATAAGCACTTTAGGACTGGTTAGCAGTGATAAAGTGCACAGGGTACTAAAACCGACAAAAACAAATCCAGTAAAACAGGAGCGGTGAAAGCAAAAGGTTTCAGGGAATACCAGAATGTCAGGTCCAACATTTATCTTCCTTCTTGTTTGCGCCAAGGCACTTGAGGCTACTGCTGTGGGATCAGGGAGATTATTAGTTCCTCTGCATTCTGAGGTCTGAGACAACAGCAATAAAAGGCTATTGAGTCACTGCAGTTAGAAGTTTGAAGTCAGAACTGGCAGCTAGCACTGTGAGGCTTAGGAGGTTTGATGGAGAAATGCAGCCTTCACAGGAGGAGGAGCTGGGATCCTGAGACTGAACAGCTAGTTTGTAATCACCCGGACCTCGACAGAGAAGGCAAGGGTGTGGAGGTGGTGGCACACATGAGCAGCAGATGCTGATGTGAAGTTTCCGGAACCTGATTCAGCTACTAAAATACAGATGGCAAAAGCTGATGTGGAGATTTCAAGTACCTGATACACACCAGAGAGCCAGCATCAGTACTCCACCTTCTGTGGGTAAGACTCCCTTCATTTGTTCTTGTGCCAACAGTGAAGAAACACCTGCCATTATATTGCAGTAAGTTTATATTTAATTTCTCTCAATTTTCGCATTAATGAGAGTTGTTTTAAATAACCAGACCAGTTAGTAGATACTGCATTGCACTACAGTGCTCTTTAACCATGCTGTGTAAGAACTGCGGATTGGTAAATGTAATTTATATGGTAACAGAGTCTCATCATCAAATCTTTATTTCAGTAAAGATTACCATAAAAGACACAGATTCAGAGGATGAATTACATATATATCAATATACATCAAAAGATGCACTTCAATGATAAAATTGTACAATTTTAAAGGATAACATTAAATATGAAAACTCACGAGGATAAAAATAGACATGAAGTTAAACTACGGGAGGTGTATAGATCTCATTAGCCTCATAGATACAAACCATCCCGATGCTAAAATATAGGCATACTTGCAGATACATTTCCTACATGAGCCAAGTTCTAGTGGAGATGTTTTAAGTGCTCTATGTTACATTAGTTGTTATATTAAGACAGCATTTCCAACATGGATTCATGGCATTGATGGATATATCGAGGAGATGGATCAGTCATCTGTCTATCTATCTATACAATAGAGAACATTAAAAAATATTTTAAATTTTTTTTTACAAAAGGAAAAAAAAACTTGAAAGAATGCTAAACAATATTGCTTGCTCTTTCTAGTTTACTGTCAAATATAGCAGCAATCATTTTAATAAGGATTTAGACACGAATGCTGATCATAGGGTTAGGCCGGGAAGGATTCAACGCCCTTCTTCTGATTGCCCATGCAATTCCCAAATATTTTGCAATAGCACACACAAATAGAGGTCTTGCATCAGATTTTAGTATACGCAGAGCCACTCTGTGATCTCGAATGCCAAGTTCTCTACAAACAGGAGAGAGCCATCTACTCCTGGGTTTGGTGTATGGTTTGCATGCAAAAAGGAAGTGAGCAATAGATTCTTGTGGAGAGGGACAGCAGGGACAGCCCTTTGGTAATGCTTTGTTAGACAGCCATGAATTTGTAAATGAATTAATAGGCAGGCTGCCAAATCTGAACTGAATATATAATTTTCTATCGGCCGGCACTTTAATAATATCAAGGTAACTTTCAAGGATGCGGTTGCACTTAATATCGTTAAATTCCTCGGTCAGTCTCCCTCGATTGCCGGCTAAAACAGCAGAGTGCTCAACCCCTTCCCAATAGAGGATTTTAATCTGACTTTTAGTGAGGGGTGGTGGTGAGGGGTGGTGGAGAACCGATATCGTGTCCCACTAGACCTATGTGTGACAGGAGGCTTTTAACGTGCTTTGTCCAACCAATTTTATGCATGGAATCTAGGGCACAAATCTCTTGGAAAGCGGCAGCATACACCGATAATTCCGGGGTAGATACCAGCCGATACCAGAACAAAAGGGGGCGGAGCTTCACTAAGTCACTTATGGGTTTGATGCCCATGTCTAGCAATAGTGGGTGAGTGGGGGTACTCTGTGGGAGAGAAACCAAATTTTTAAGGAACCTATTCTCCAGGGATATCAGATTGTTGGCTTTTACCATCCCCCAAAGCTCAGCACCATAAAGGGCACTGCTCACGGCCTTACAACTATACAATTTTAATGCCGGAGCAACAGGCTTAGTATGGGAGAGACGGTGTTCTTTATGCAGGACCCCGGTTACCTGGGAAAATTTGAGGAAGGCCTTATTAAGATGGTGGTTCCAGGCCATGTCCTCAGAAAGTTTTACTCCCAGGTAATCGAAGGAGCTGACTCTCTCCAGTGGGACATCATTTAGAAACAAATTACCCTTAAAAGATTTATGGGGATTTAGGAGCATGAGCTTGGTTTTTGCTGTATTGATTTCAAGCCCCCTCCCATCGCAGTAGAGCTTGAAGTGATCTAGTAGGTTCTGCAAGCCCTTTGGGGTCTTTGAGACGAGAAGCGTGTCGTCTGCGAATAGGAGGGTAGGTATTTTTTGCTTTGCTAGGGTCGGGGCATCCGCTGGAATGGCAGATAAGGCCTCTGCTATATGATTAATATACAATGAGAAAAGAGTTGGGGCCAGAACACATCCTTGGCGGACTCCCCGCTGCACCATGATGGAATTGGTGACCTGTCCCTGGCTACCCCACCTAACCCTGGCAAAATTCTCATCGTGAAGCCTAATTAGGAGTGAAAGAATACCTGCAGGCATGCCCATCTCCCTAAGCACCCGCCATAAATTCTCCCTGGGAACAAGGTCGAATGCAGTTTTTAAGTCAATAAATGCAATATACAGACTCCCTTTACCCAACAAGACCACCTTCCAGTAGAGCATATAAAGTCGAAAAACCTGATCGACTGTGCCCATTTTTCGTCTGAAGCCCGCTTGGAGGGAGGATAGAATGTCATTTTCCTCCATCCAGTCCATGATTTTCGCTAGAAGTGAGCGACAGACGACTTTCTGAACACAGTCGATCAGGCTGATCGGCCGGTAGTTTGCAGGCATTGACCTATCGCCCTTCTTAAAAATAGGAATGACTTCCGCTCCTTTCCAAGATCCAGGGATGCTCCCTCCTCCCGCGATGTTATTAGCAAGGGTTAATATGTATGTGGCCCAGTTTTCCCTATCTGACTTAAAAAGATCTCCTGGGATGCCGTCAGGGCCTGGAGCCTTGGCGGGAACGATTGCATCCAGTGAAGCCAATATTTCCTCTCTAGTGAATATTAGGTCATATGAAGTTTGCACTAGATCGGGAGCTAATGCTTCCGTAGCTTGTACTAAGGGAAATGAGTAGAGAGAACCGAAGTGTTCCTGCCACTGATGAGAGGGGATATTATTGGCTAGGGGCGGGGACCTTTCGTGAATGCCCTTGCCCGCAATTGACCAAAACATGCGGGCATCGGGGCTCGAGAGAGACTCTCCTAGTTCTACCCACCTCCTTTCATCCCAATCCCTCTTGGCCTTGGTTTAGGCAAGTTTGTACTGCTTCCTCAGTTCCCGAATTGACGGAATGTCCCCATGCCGTAAGGCAAGGGTCAGTCGTCTTTTTAGGGTTCTGCACTCTTTTGAGAACCAGGAGGTTACGTTTTTAGTCTTTGCTTTTTTCGACCTAGAATTATGTTGGTAAATGATAAAGTTCGTGGCCAATTGTTAAAAAAACTTGGGGTGTAAGGTACTACAGCTAGCTCTGGTGGAACTGTCTCTAGCCCTAAAGGACAAAAGTTCCAGATGGTTCTCAAGATCTTGTTTTCGACCTAGAATTATGTTGGTAAATGATAAAGTTCGTGGCCAATTGTTAAAAAAACTTGGGGTGTAAGGTACTACAGCTAGCTCTGGTGGAACTGTCTCTAGCCCTAAAGGACAAAAGTTCCAGATGGTTCTCAAGATCTTGTTTTAATTTAGCGAGCTTAGGTTCGTCCACAGATATTGTAGACCATTTTAGGCGACGCCCATCGTTATAAGGAGTCACCTCCCTTGTATAGAGGTGATCTTGGGCTGCCCTAGTATTCGCAACCCACGGTTGCTCAATTGCGAGACTCAAGAGATTATGGTCACTTTCGCTTGATTCAATTATAGACATATCAATCACGAGTGGCCATAGGCAGAGGTCCACAAAAATGTAATCGATCCGACTCGACCCTCTGGGCCCGACAAAGGTCATTCCCCCATCTTTATCAGACTTGGTCCTTCCATTAGCATCCCGTATCCTGTGTGTGAGGCTAAGGGAATTTAACTGGAGTGCTGCTTGGGACCATTTCTTTATTGGAGGCAAATCTAATGAAGGGACTGACCACCTATTATCTTCCTCTTTAATCTCAAGGATATCTTCCCGGTCAAGAGGCTCAAATGTTACATTAAAATCTCCTGCCACAACTAATGGGAGGTCAGTCGGTCTTGCATCCAGTAGCTCATCTAATGCCTGTATAGTAGATGACCTGCCTGATCTTGAGCTTCTTGCATAGACATTTACAATATCTAGGAACTTTCTTTGGGGGCCTTTTAGTCTGACCCAAAGGAGGTCGTTGCTATTGGTCTGATGCTCCTTTATCTCAAGATTTAATGCAATTTGGATCAGGATAAGTAGCCCTCCAGAAGGACGGCCATGTTTGGAATGGATTGCCGGCTTATGAAACGTGACAAACCCTGGAATATAAACAGGTGTCAAGCTCCAAGTTTCTTGTATGATTCAAATGTCGTGATGGTTGATTATCTCATAACAGAGACATAGTTTATGACTCAGAATGCGATACCTTAATAAGAAATACCAAAGTACCTTTTGCTGGTCATATTAACTGCTTCAACCTCATTACACCATTAGTGATTAACTACTCCTAAAAGGCAAACATGACTAAAAGGCTAACAAGTAACTTTGCGTGCCTGGTGGTATGGGGCAGACGTTTCTCATTTATTGTTGTTGGCTGGTGGAGACAGCATCACAAGTACCTAGAAAGAGGAGAACACTATTAGCAACCAGCAACAGGCAACTAAAATTGAGACTAGGTTAGTAATGTTGGGTGGCTAAATCGAAACAAGGAGATGGCATACATGAATTTCGCTAAGGGAATTCAATCGATGGAATACAACTTTGAAAGGAACCTGGATCGCAGGAGGGAGGGGCAGAAGGCAAACAGAATGGCATTACACTGAGAGGGCTAGTCAAAATTACTTTACGGACTGGCCAAAACAGACTATGCCCTTCTCTACCTACTTCTGAATCAATGAATTGTCCAGAACATGGTTCAGATTGACCTTGTGACAAGAAGGGAGGGCAATAAAGGAAAATAGACAGGAAATCATTGCCTAGGACATAAGGCGATGACTTCTGTACTCTGAAGTGACACAAATCAATATAGATGCCCTAAATGGCAGAGGTTACATTCTAGAACTAAACAGATAAGGCTTTGCTGCAGGAAAGTAGCCAAAAAGATTGGAGTCTGAGGAGATGTTTTTGATAGCTCTTCAGGCGACCCTATTGAAGGAACAGCAATTCTTACATTTAATTGAATTGTTGGTTTATTTATCACTGGGCAGGTCTAAAAGGAAGGTGGGTATAAAACTGGAATTCTTTATTATATACATATGTTCCATATATATGGCTCTAATGAGGATGATCCAACTATCGGCTCAGAAATTCAGGAAATCCTATACTGTTACCTGGGCACTGTGTTATTTCAGATTTTAAGTGTGTACAGTGTATAGTTAGAGATGCTGCACATCCTTCTGGGCATGCTTGGATGCCCAACATTAGAAAAACCATCCTATTCCTAAAAAAATTGTTTAGATCTGATTGATACATGGCAGTTGTGAAATACCCATTTAACAACTCTTACGTACATGCACAGTACTCCATGAATGACTATTTGTAGTACACAGAGGACTAGCATAGCACAAAATGTTTACTTTTCACCATTTAAGGGTTTTAGACCATTCACATTTATCCTTAGCCTTAATCTTCATGATGCTCCATCTCAAAGGTCTACATGGACTTTCACCGAATTTATAATATGGGATAAAGTGTATCTAAAACAACTTAAGATCCAAGATAAAGAATTTATAGATACTAATTAAGGAACATCTTTTAGCATAGTGAGGGATACAATAAAGGCTAACATTTGAGGTTCATGTAGGCGTGTAAAGTGTATACACGCAGAAAAATGTGAAAGGAAGAACAGCAATTAAGGGTTAGATTGGTGTGATGTGGTATTGACTAGAAGTTCTCCGAAACCATCCAGCCTTTCATTATGGACTGGCACTTGTACAAGGAAAGGAAAACAGAGCATTGGAAAGAAGGGAAGACTACCTTGAGGAAACAAGAGAGAAAGGAAGATAGGACTGGGGAAATATTTGTCTGTCACAAACATATACAACTACTCTATGCTTTAAGGGTGCATACGTAACTGTTTTCAAGTACTGAAAGTCTCTCCCTGGGGCAGAATCCAATTTGTACATGAAGCACATTCCAACAGCACTTTAAAAACTTTTCAGGAGATTAGGGAGGTGCTTGATAACTGTCAGAAATAATTTTAAGGTACTGAAAGATATGGGCACTCTTGAATGACAAATAGCACCTCAATGCTTACCAAAGATTTTTGTAAACTTGATTAAGCATTCCTCACAGATTAAATTGAGAAGATATCAGAAAATAGCATATTTTTTATAGACAGGCAAAGATTAGTTAACCATGTGGGGGGCAGAAGTGATCATAATGGCACAGAGATTATGCAGCAAATATGAATCCACTCTATTACTAAGGGTAGTTTAGAAAGTAGAATTGCTAAATTCCAAACGCAACATTATCACAATCTATTTGACTTTTATATTATACCTGCTAAAATGGATAGATGGGCTTTTGATAAACCTCCACACTGCCTCAGATGTAGATCTTAAGGCGCAGATAGGGTGCACCCATTTGTGACATGCCCTGTTCTTCAACCATATTGGGAGCTGGTATTATAAAGGAGCTCATCTTCTTTGGGACTTTCTATAAGTTATAATCCACTACTGATCATGATGGGATTTAATCATGAAGGGCCCGATTCACAAAGGTAAACATCCAGAGAGCCAGCCCAAGTGCAGACATGAAGAAAATACTAATAAATGCCCTATGTGAATTCCCAAAGTTTTAAACTTAGGGCCATATTTACAAGGAAGTAACACAGCGCGGTGCCGCAAGCCATTTGGATGCGCCAAGCTGCGTTACTTCCGAAGCAAAGGGATACATCATATTTACAAATAATATGACATATCCCTGAGCTCTCCCCTGCGCTAGCGCACAATTGGATGCCATGCGCCAATGCAGACAGCCTTGCATCATGGTGCAAGGGTGTCTGCGTTGCGAGGATGATTGTTTTTGTGCAGGAAGGGACACCTTCCTGCACAAAAACAATCATGAGAGGTGTTTTCCTCTTTCTATGTATGCTGCAGAATATAAATATAAAAGTATTTCTCCTCTTTGCGTCTCCTTACCCCTCCCCTGGGGAGGCGTAGGATTCTGACACATTCCCAGGTTTACGAAATGTAAATCTGGGAATGCGGCAAAATCCACGGGTATTGCGTGGGAACATCACCAGCAACACCAATGGAAAGCCCCTTTCACACAAAGTGCTGTATGAGTAGGGTCCGTATTTACAAGGACACGAAAAGCCACACAGGGTGGTTTTATGTGTGCTTGTAGATATGGAACTCCACACTGTGCTGCCGGTGCGTCACAAAAAGTGATGCACTTGCGGCTCAAGGGACTTGTAAATAAGCCCCTTAGACGTTTGGTCTAAGTTTAGACCAAAAGTCTAAGTTTCCCATTGTGAATCAGGCCCCAAATTTGTAATTAATTTGTGTTTCGGCCCTAACTGATCACACATTTACATATTGTTCTAAAAGATTAAGAATTTTAAAAAGCAAACCAATTTGAGTGGAACCCATGAAACGATTTACCTCCACATATAGCCATGTTAAAGTACATACGTTATATGGGATAAATTATTTTAGAAGGATAAGTTAAACTAGGAAAATAAATATACTGCACTGTATTTTATTTCTTTTTTTTCCTTTAAATAGAACTGTTTCAATGTTTGGCTTTTACTGTTTTGCAAACAGTCTTGAACTCTGCATTTCATATTGGTTAATATATTATTACTAGGGCTGGGCGGAACTCGTGGAGTGTCAGTCCACGGAATTCTGCCAAGTTACATTAAAACTCAGCAAGATTCCGTGTAGTTCCGGGAACAGGCTGAAGATATACACGTATCTCTGCTCACTCTGCAATTTAGTGCCGGTTGCCCGAGCAGCGCTGAAAAATCAGCAGGAACAGCCCATGCGGTGCGCAAGAGCGTGCGCCCATTCTAGTTGATTCTGCTGCTGCAAAATCTACCTAAGCAGCAGCAAATCTACTCGAGAAGCATCCCTGTGACCGTGACCACCCGCGTTTGAAAATCAAATCTTGCTCACATTTCTGGTGCCTAGCGGAAAAAAAATTGTCACGCGGAGATTGAAGGAATTTGGCAAGAATTCTGTCACAAGAGTAACACGGACTCGCCCAAATTCTGCCAATACCATGGGCAGAATGAAAAATTCCGCCCACCAATGGTTATTACTGTACTGCCTAATAAAAAGCGACTTGCAGTCCACATGACTTCCACAAGTATTTTTTCTGCATGCTTCCTTCCCTGGAACTCAGCACTGGCTTAGCACAGGAACCTTCACTGCTGACTGACCTCAAATCTCGAGAGCTCGTTAAACCTCATGTCATCCAAAAATTCAACTGATTTGGGTTTAATGAGATTTGAATAGAAAAAGGATACCCACTAGATCGCACCCCCTTGCACGAGAGGACTCCTTTTCCACTCTTACAAAGAGACCAACAAACGACCGGGCTACTTTCATGGCTAATTTGGTTGACTAAACAATGCAGGCTAACTTTTTTGCCACTGTTGGTAGGAATGTGGTGTGCATGTGCGTTCATTTGGCGAATGTGAGCTTGTATCAAAAATAAAGGGTAATAAATACCACCAACGTGAGGGGTCTCTCTGAGCATCTTGTCTGTTTCTGATCCTTCTTTCGTTTACTGCCTTCTCAGATGCACAACGTGCAGTATCTGTTGTCACTCAAAATGATGTATAGTTCATTTGTTACTGTGAGTTTATGTGAAATTCTGTTTGTTGTGATTACACAATCAACCCCGGTGGGTATTAAACACAGTCTTTTATTGGTATTCCAATGTTCATATTAAATGCAGTGTGAGACCACGTGGCACCAAGGGAAAAATAGTTGAACTCAAGAACAAAGTACACATACGCAAAGAGACAAATACTTCAACCCAACTAGTAACAAGAACCAGAAATTAGAAAAGCTCTGTTTCCTTATGTAACCTTTAGTCCCCATAGGCGAGTGTTGTATAAGATCAAACATAATGAGCATTCCTAGCTAATAGAAACAAAGGGCCCTATGGTATTGACTCTTATTTAAAAGAAAGTATCCACATCTGTGATTAAACTTTAGGTCTGCGTTTTTGTATTAAGAAGCATCAAACAGGAAAGGTTAGGTTGAATAAAGTGAAGAGAAAATCAACGTCAGACTGACTAAAAGAAAGCTATTCATAGAAATGTTTGACAATTGTGTGAATTTTAATGTGCTGAAGCAGTAGCCCACGTGATTCAGGGTCCAAGTGACTCACAGTAACAGCCTGGGCTATTTTACCTTTTCATCATTTCCTGCCTCCTGCCATAAGCATTATTCATCAATATACAGTCAAGCAAAATAAAGCATTGACAAAGCAAATAGGCTCCACTATTTTTTTTTAAAGAAATGGCAACAACATTTTCATGTCCTTCGAAAGCCGCAATCAGCACTTCAATGAAGAAAGCTGTAGTTAGACATCTATGCTTTGTGTAGCAGGCAGCAGTAGCCTAAACCCTTGAGTCATATAGGCAGACTTTGCCCCTAGTTATGTTAATTTGTGAACAATAAAGCTCCAACTCCAACATGTTATCATGCCAACAAAGTAAAACAAATGAAAGCTCAAGGGCGATTAGTGACTAACACAATGAGACTGAGTCAGAAACTGTATTTTGTAGTACGTAAAGTAGTACTACTGAAGCATTGCTGTACTGCTTCAAACTGTAATTCTCAAACCTAATAGCCAGAGACATCCACCTCTGCCTCTGATACCTTTTCTGTGAGATGGTCGCCGCCATGTGTGCAAAGATCAATGCACACACAAATATACATTTTGGTATTAAATGTGGGAGGGAAAAGGGGGAGTCCCGGGAAAATGGGAAATACTTACTACTAAGGGGCCGATTATGATGTTGTTCAGGAACTCTTCCGACCGAATCGGTTTCAGAATCCTTTCCAACTGAATTGGGTTCAGCGGGTCCGACAGACCGATTACGATGCTTCCATACATCGTTCGGTCGGACTTGCATTGACTTTTTTTTTTTTTTGGACATGCATTGACTTTAATGGGAGACTGTGTTCCGAACGAGAACACTCACTCTCATTGAAAAAAGGGGTGGTTGGGAAAAACCATGCACCCTGTGGCGGGCACCTCATGGTGCCTGCCACACTGTGCATGGTTGGAAAGAGGGGTATCTTGGGTACCCCCACGGGCCCCAACCGGAGGCCTACTGGCGAAGTGGGGCCTGCTACAGGCCCCCAAAGTCAGATTCCGACAGACGTTTCGTGTCGGGCAGACCAAATCGGAACGGCTGTCAAATTTGGACATCGTAATCGATGGGTCGGAAACCGTGTCCATAGAGCTGTATGATTCGGCTCCGAACGAGTCGGGCTGTCCGAATGCCGTTCGGAACCGAATAGGACAGCCCGAACGGTTTCGTTGCATCGTAATCCGTCATTCTGAAATGTGTCCGATTCGGTCGGAAACATAGGTTCCGAATCGGATTCGCTGAATCCAAATCCTGTTCGGAGCCTTTCCGAACGAGATCGTAATCAGCCCCTAAGTTGGAGGGGTTTAGGCAAATTGAATGAGGGATTTGGGAAGGCATGCTAATACAAAACGCACATCCACAAAAGAGTAGGACAATTGCAATTCAGAAAATACACTTCTAAAGTTTACTACTGCCCTAAAGGTGTCAAAACAGGTGTACATGTACTCCAGCCCATCCTTGGATTAGCACTACACATGGCCAACCACTGGTATTGCAACACACTTCCATAGAAATCAGTTGATTCACTGAATTGAAATAACACATCATAGGAACTAATGCTAAATTAATTAAACTTGCTCAACATTTAAAAAGAAAACTTAAAAAAATTAATTACATATATAACTTTTAATCAAGTTTATTCAATATTAAATAAAAACACAAATAGTACAGAGAGTATTTTTTAAATTGTTTAAAAGTTATCATTGGTTAAATATTATATTCAATTAATTTTATTATTTAATACACATTTAATTTGAGGGGCAATGTGCTATTAATTTTTATTTTACTATATCGAAATGATTAATAAATATTTCAGATTAATTTACTTGTATATTATAGATTAAAATAATTTGATTGGTTTTTTAAATAGTAAATTTCATGACATTTTCCTATACATCCCCTTGAGAGATCTCCATCTCCATGGCAGAGGTCTCCACTATGGTGGTGGACATGTTCACTAACCAGGGAGAAGGTTAAATATGATAATCACAAATGGCAAACATGACTATTTGATATTAGAGGTCCTCAGTTTCCTTTTCATGGGAAATACCATTTCATTTCATACTCAGGACCTGAACAATACAAGAAAATTGCAAGGTATGGCCTGACACACCACTCTGGGTGTCATGCTTCATCATTGGCCACCCTGCGCTGGCCAGAGACGCCTTAGTTGTGGCAGGCCCTCTGAATTATCAGAGGGTATTTTTTACAGGGAAGTAAGGATCCAGAAAGGAAAGAGATAAATATCTCAATGGTCTACTGCAGGAATTTCCTCTTTTAATGGTGGAGTGGCAGTAAGATTATATAAAACAAATGGGATGCACAGGAGAGATTATTGCTCCTGCTTCTGAATACGTCAACATGTTTCAGCCCTCTACTTGGCCTTCATCCGGAGGTCCTGGGCTTTTGTCAGGACTGGAATCCTTAAGTCTCCCTAAATTGAATTCCTGAATACATTCATACATAACCAGCATGCATTAATTCATTACCAGAATTATGTTTCTGCTGGAAAAGATAATGCTGATCCTGCAAGGTTCATGAGGTCCTGAGACATATAAACACACAGGGCTATTAAAACTTAAACAAATCTTACTGACAAAGACATAAAAGACATACTAGAAAAGGACAAGAGATGCCTCTCATAACATGCTGATTCTTGATTCTTTTGATGGATAAATACAATGAACCCTCTGACCAATTCTTAACGCTGAACAAATAATTTTCATTAACTCTTAAAGTAAGTACCCCATCTCACTCTTTAGGAGTGGGCAAACGAAATCTAGGGATCAACTCCGTCAACAAGAGCTTGGCAACAGTGAGGCTATCACTTCTCCTAGTCGGTTGTGCCTCCACCCATCTAGAGATAACTCAGATAAACACTAAAATGTAGGTAGCGTAATCCATTGTACTTAGGGATATCATCAAATTAATTTGCACTCTAGTAAAAAGTTCCTCAGCCGGACCCATGTGACAAAAAGTCACCACAGTCTTTTTACCAATGTTTATTTGTAGACTAGTAACAAAACTCTGGGAAAAATCTTCAGTTGTAGTTCTGGAATGAAGTTAAACCAACATTTTGCAAGACATGCCAGCCATACATTTATCCATGCATGTGTCTAACCATTTGATTCAGAAAACAAACCATTTTCATCCATGGCACAACCTGCTCACACCCACTGCCTCTTTTGATTGTCGGGCACATTATTTTGCAACGTTTTCAACTCCTCCAAAGTTTCCACTAATGCAAATAAGAGACAATTTACATTCTCCTTTTCATGATTACATTCTTCATTCAATTCCAATGTACTGGACATAAAAGCACAGTATATTGCTACTCCATCAATATATCGGTTGCTAAGTGTAACCATATTATCTCATCTCCACTCTTATGTGGTGCACATTAAACAATCGTAACTGAAGCAAGATCTATAGATCCAAAATTCTTCATCCATTTCTAATGGGACTGTCAGAGGATGCTAAAAAAAACCTTTGTTGCCATAGCTGGCTGAAATCATGGACTACTCAAAAAACCATACTGGCTATCTGTGTAAATTGTAACACTCAATTCATTGGCCACACAGAATTCTCTTGTGATGGCTATTAATTTAGCCACTTCTGTAGAGGTTATATTACACAAGTATGATGTTTCCACAATGTATAGTATCATATGCTGCTCTCAAAACTCTAGATGGTCTCTCAGACAAGAACCATCTACAAACAAAATCAAATCAGCCAATTCAAGTGGTACATCTTGAATGTCTGGTCTTGGTTTGGTACATAATACTGTCTTATATAGATACAGTCATGGTCACTATCATTGGCTCCATCATCGCAATCTTCCCCATTAGGTGATGGCAAGAGTGTGGAGAAATTTAGGGCATAGCAGTGTCTGATCCCTCACGATCCCTTCACACTTGTGTATGGCAAGACAGGCAGCAGCTGTGCTACTTACATAGCACAGTAGTGTGGAGGCCACTGGGTCTATTGTAGCTGAAAAGTAAGCCATCTGCCAATTTGCCCCTCTTTGTTGCTGAGTAGGTTCTGAAAATGAGCACCTTTCCCTCTCATAACAGAATAAAACTATTTTCTATATTTAGCCGTTCCAATAGTGAGTGCGGTACACAGACTATTTCTGAGCTCTAGGAGGCATTCATGCATTCTTTATCCTGGGGTACGGATTACTCACATCACTGTAAGTAGGCCTCTTTTCAGACTTTCTTTTGAGTCATTGGTGGGTTCAATTTAAAAACTGCAGAGATATGTTGTGTGAACACCTTTCTCTCTCCTTTCCCAATTTTATGATACAAATAATCAGCTTCTTTCTGACAATATTGCAGTTTTGCTGAGGACATTTTATGGAAATGATCCGCAAGTTGACTCAGCGATGTAATCTTATAAAATCTGGGGGCATATTTACAAGGATTTAACGCCGCCACTGCATCACGTTTTTGACGCTGTGGTGTTTTCTTTTTAGCACCATATTTACATAGTGACCCTAGAGCCCTGTAGCGTCACTTTTCCACTACTAGCGCCTATTTTTTTAAATGCCAGTTTGGCTAGCGGCATTTTACCAATATGATATGCAAGGCAGAAGTTCCTTTGGAAAAACACTGACAAAACTGATGCTGCCATATGTACAAGGATTTTCCGAAACACCGCTATTTTTCCAAAACTGCCACCAGGTCTCATTAGCGGCAGTTTTTTACTGCTAGGGAAAAGCTGGTCTTAAAAATAATGCTAGCACACTGGTACAATAGCAGAACAGACCCAATTCACTATGGCAAGCTCAACTATGCCCTGGGTCTACTGCTGTTGCAGCTCGGAGCACCAAGTAGGCCACCACCACCCCAGAGGCAGCGTAGGAGAAGGAAGCGGACATACCGCCAGAGTATAACCCTCATTGACCTCAGGGAGCAAGAAGTCATTGACCGTTACAGGCTCAAGAGGGAGTCCATTATCATCCTCCTGCACCACATTGCGTCATGGCTGCAGACAACATCGCAGCGCTGCACCAACATACCTCCGCAGGCCAAACTACTGGCTGTCCTGCACAAGCTGGCGCCTGGATCTTTTCAACCCACCACAGCCAGAGTGGCAGGACTTTCCCAGGCATATTTCTCCAGGTTCTTCCCCACCGTCCTGGATGCCATCATAAGCCTCATGCCCCAGTACCTCTACTTCCTCAACATAGCGCAGCAATAACAGGACAACAAGCAAGGTTTTTATGCAATTGCAGGATTCCCACATGTGTTGAGGGAAATGGGCTGCACCCATGTGCAACTTGTGCCTCCTGCAGCTACATCCCATATCTACTGCAACAGGAAGCACACCTATTCATTGAACGTGCAGGCAATTATGTACCATCTGGGACGTTTCATCAACGTCCTTGTCAAGTACCCGGGCAGTGCACATGACTCATTCATCTTCCAGCATTCCGCCATCAATGAGCGTTTCCAGAATGGGACCAATGGAAATGGCCTGCTTGTTGGTAAGTACATCTCAAGCACATGACAGTCCACAAGACACTTAATCATGTAGGAATACATTCACATATCAGTCTTGAGTTGAATGAGACAGGGCATACACTGTTAGTAGGGCCCCATATACTTGTCCCACACTACATGACATATGCTCAATGCATTTCCTACAAGTCACACATGTCGCCACCGCCTAAGCCAGTGTGGACTACATGTACAAGTCAAATGAACTGATGGAGTATCATCAATCATGATGCTCTGGTGGGGCAGCTACTCAAATCATGTCAATGTGGCAAGGCTAAGTATGTCTGCATGACATTGCAAGGCCTCATAGGTATGCAGTACTGGAAGCCACAACAAAGTGCATCTACCATTCACCCTACGTTGAGGAGGTCTACCATGGGCCTTGCGTTGGCCTTTACCATTTAACACCAATGAAGATCACACACGTTTACATACACCCTCAGGGACCCTGCAACAGTGTACAAGTAGAGTGCCTCCCACGGGGGTGGGGGTGAAGAGAGGATACATATTCACATGTCTCATTGTCAGGTCCAATTACAATGTGTTCAGCATGCTGCATGACACATTAAAGGAGGGAATAGCACAAATTGTAAGGAATTGGTGCTGGAATGTGTCCCTTATACCATGACGTCATGGCTGGACACTAAGTTGACACATGTGCTTCATGGTGCAAGGTGGGGGTTGTTGCCACTAGTCACTATTATGTGAGTTTGCGAATGTGAACACACTGAGGATGTCCGCGTATGTCAATTGAAAGGCATATTCTATCACTATATGTTGGATGCAGGTTAGCTCAGCCTTTTCACGTCAATTTATGCCCAGTGCCTGCAAATGCTACATGAGGCCCTGTGTGAGCAAGCAATTGTGTCAAAGACCCTCATATATGTAAACAATAGTTAAATGAGGTTTCCAAAAATATTGTTGAAGCAAGACAATCCCTGTCTCAAGTCTGTGTATCACATGTCAATCCCATGGGCAGGAGGCATGAAGATCTATCCCACACCTGTCAATCTGAGAAATATGGGCATATATTAACCTCACTGGATCAACTCAGCTACACTGCATTACAACACACATCATATACGCGCATCGCATCCAATGTACACAACATGTATACGTTTTTGGTGCAGAAACCACTACAGCAGTCATCCAAGGTGCCAGACTGTGCAACAAGGTGCCCCCTCATGCACAACCTACATCCGCCATGATAGTCAACAATACAGTTTTCAGGAAAATAATGTGACTGTCATGGAGATATGCTGCACTGCATCTCCCTGCGCAGTCACACAACCATGGACACTGAATAATGTGGAAGATATAGCCACCACTCTCTCCAAGATGAGTGGCATTGTAGTGTACGCAGTCTACCGGTCGCACTGTACAGTGCAGCATTACCACATATCTATTAATATTTGTGGACTCTATGCACTGCCATGTGTATACTACTGTGTCCCATATTCACATAATCCAACTAACCTTCCCATGGCTGAACAGATAGAAACATGTTTGTTAAGATTATCGACACAAAATATGTGTTACAGAAGTAAGACACATCACCAGCTACTGTTACTTGTTGTCCAAACAGACAGGTATCAGTTCCAGGTTTGCTTTAATAGCCACAAATTGACAGACTAGATGATTTTGAGACATGTGCCTACTCAATGGCAAAGAGACTAGCCTCATTGATGACAATTCACCACTTGCATGGCATTGGCACTCAGCTGAACGATAAATACTAAGTTAATCTCAGAGAACAGCACACTTGTATGTGTAACCCTGTGTCAGCCATTGCCAATTCCAACTTGCCTGTATGCCACACAATGTCATACCATGTTCATGACAGTTTACAAGGTGCATGAGTCCAGCAGGACACAGACCAGAATGGCAATGAATGTTGGACTAACCCTCATCATGAGTCTTGACTAATACAACACCTCCTTTCTTTGCAGCAGACCAAGGTTACGCTCTGATGCCGTGGGTCATGACTCCTGTAAAGATCCTGCAAACAGAAGCCCAGGGAACCTACAACCATGCCCTATGTGCACCAGGACCTCATTGAGCTGACATTCGGAGTATTGAAATCACGCTTCCGCAGCCTTGATGTATCTGTGTGAAGATAGCTCTTCTCCCCACCTAGTGTCTGTAAAATTATCTTGGTCTGCTGCATTTTGCATAATATATGTGTCAGCACCAATGTGCCATGGCCAGATGAGATTAGGGATGAGGAAATGCCTGATGATGATGAGGAGGAAGATGAGGAGCCTCAGCGAACCTGGGCCATCAGTTGTAGCAATAAGGTGGAGGGACAATATCATGAACAATTACTTTACTAAAGCATGATTGTCCAACATCATAGGAAACATTGATGAAAACTTAGACATTGTACATATGTCTGTCAATGAAATGTCAGAGTACTAACACTGTATAAGCATTTGTATTCCATACTCACACCAAACCATTAAAATTCCATATTTGATCCACTAATATATGGCACACAGACTGTGTATGCAGCAATGTGTACGAAACAGCTGTGGACATCATCTGTTGCAAGCCAAATAGGGTGCATGCCAACTACCCGTAGCAGATTGTCCTCCATTACCAGCCACAATAACCATGGTGTGATAACATAGATGGTGGGCTATGACTGTGTGTGTGTGTCTCCTGATGCTAGCCATGTGTTAGGCCTCATACTTGTGGCTGACAGTAGAGACCACTCTTTGTGTGATGGCTTTGCAGTGTTCCACATAGGATGTGCATGGGAACACATTACCAAAACTACAGTCTACATATGCTACAACATTTAACTTACCTACATGTCACATTCAGAATGTTGCCTCAATTTAAACATACAAAATCTACAAATCATACTTTGTCAGTGCCACAGTGTTGCATGCGTGCACCCACAGCTATGCACAAGCAACACTGTCTTGAAGCATAGTGTAGGTATGGCATCATTTACATAGCCTTAATGTCAGCAGTATGTTGGAGGACACATCAAGGCATGAGTGGTGACCTACCATACCACAATCACCATGAATTAGGATCATGGTGGTCACAAATGATGACACTGTCTCTGTCCTGAGGGGTATGGCCCTTGGATACAAGTGGCATGTATGCAAATAATTGAATAGCACCATCCATACAACCCCATCCAGGTGTGAGCAGGCAATATCTGCAAACGTTCACATTTTAACTACAACCTGATGCCTCCACTGTGCGACATGGCTCAATTTGCCTGTAAGCGGAGTAGTCGTAGATGAGGTTTTACTGACCCCATGGCAGTGGTAGTCTCTGGCATCCTTGGGGGAATTTGATGCAATGCCAATGGGTGACATTAATAACTTAGCACACAGAGCATCTCCAGGAAGGTGTGCCATTGTGCTACCACAGTGTTTGCGCACTATGCATAGTATGATCCATTCACCTGATGATCCCACACATATGTACACTTAATTACACACATATGCCACATGTGCAAACAGTGTAAATAGGTCAACTCTTCCCATCACACACAAAACTGCATCACTGACATTGTTTACATGAACTGCACATCTTAAAACATAATTTAGACCTCTCGCATTAAAAAAATGACGTTACACCATTCAGAGTGTAATACTCCTACCACCACATAAGTAAAAAATGGTGCTTCCCCACAGACGCACGATATTAAACATTTTTCACAGTTAGGCGTATAGTGAAATAGACGCATTGAGCGTTAGCGTAAAAAAAGACGACGCATAGGCTGAAAACATGCTGCTTCCCCCTAGGAAGTGAAGTAATGGATTAAGGGAAGTGATGAAATGGATCCTGCATGCTGCAAAACATTAAATGTGAAGTAACTTTCACTTTCACAATAAGTTACAGTTTTACTGCCTGTGCTTGGGAGTGGTGGTGTTTTGATTGTGCTGGAGAGTGGTTTTGGAGTTTTGTGCGTCATGTCTGCTGTCCCTGTTGTGTCCATTAAGTCCTTTTTGTGTGTTTTAGTTTATATTGTCGTTTATTGTCCTGTGTGCTGTCGGGTGTCTGTCTCTTGGGGTATATTTGTTATAGAGGTATTAGAGGGACTTGGGGGGA
The DNA here is from genome assembly GCA_963921515.1 of Calotriton arnoldi. NCBI lineage: Eukaryota > Metazoa > Chordata > Amphibia > Caudata > Salamandridae > Calotriton > Calotriton arnoldi. The sequence goes on from CAWUFW010004627.1 coordinate 235,081, forward strand.
GTTTGTAGTGGTAGGATTGTTATTTGTGGATGGAATAATGCCAGGGCATAGCCATAGTTGCCCCATGAATGCACAGGAGTTAGGGGCATTCCTGTGGCTGGTCTGCCATTATCTTCCGAACATGATAGCTCGTGGGGCTGTGTGATCAATGGCTACCCTGTCAAAATCAGGAAGCAAAGATGGGAGAGCATACGTCAACAGATGCAGTGCATCCATGGAGTGGACTGTGACATCCCGCAATTGAAACATCGCTGGGCAGATGTGGTTGACAGAGACTCTGACCTACTACAGTACTTGGGCATTGAAGTTGTTGGACCAACATGTAAGTATACATAATGTGTCTGCTCTCCTATGTTCCTTGTGTACCCATTGATGCTTTTTTGAACCATTCAGTATGGCTCACAAGAATGTTTTGCTCTAGGGGTGTCGGAGAACATGGCGGCTGAGTAGCATGCCGGTCGCAAGCTCCGGAGGCTCTCAGCTCTCAGTAACAATGGGAAACTACGCCTAAAATTTCACTGATATTGACCTTCAAATACCTTCAAATACCGCGCTCGTTACCTGGAGTGCTTTTCTTTTTCCCCCGATGTGCCTGATAGCCGAGATTATCCCAGCTCAGCTGATCTCAAACCCGGGTTGCTTGTCTTTGTGCACCGGTCCGCGCTGTGTTTCGGCCGCCCTGGAGCTCAGGAAGAGCCGCAGGGCAGCAGCGCGAGGCTACCTCCGGGTGAGTGGAGGCAGCGTCAGTACATGCGCTGCAACTGCACGCCCAGGAGGTTTGGAGACTACAACTCGGGGAAAACAGCCGGTCGATATTCACAACGAAGGATATCAAGGACTTCAAGTTCCAAGAGGTAGGGGGGCTAAAGAGGGGGTTTCTCTCAACGGAGAGTTAAAAGGGCAGGCTATAGTGGAGCTCCAAGTGGAAAGAGGTGTGGAAAGAGAGGTGAATAATGGGGAGAGTGAAGAGCAGGACCCTGCCCAGGGTTTAGCTGCTTGGGCTGACTTAGTTTCCCCCGAAAATTCCCCAAAATATCCACAGAATCGCCCCCCTAGGGAAAAACTAAGGCAGAAAACAAAAAAAAAAGGCAGAGCCTGCAGATTCTAAACTTAAGATCACGCCATCCCTGCGTTCTTTTTTCAAAGTGCAACCATCTGTGCTTAGACTAAAAAGACCATCTCCAACCGAATTAGAGGGACAGAAAATCAACTGGGAGCCGACAGCCATTATAGGTACCACAATCCCCACTATGGAGAGTGGCGGTCAGGTAAAAAAAGGTGAAAAAAGCTCTAAAGCTGTCACTTCTGTTGGAATGATAAACTATAATGGAGATAACACCCAGGGCACTCAGGATATCCAAGACATTCAGGATAAGGGAGATAAGGACAATGGTGGGCATGGGGGGGCACACGCCAGATACCCCAGACATACCAGATAAGAACACAACAACCACTGGCTTTAGAGACCCAGGTGAACCAACAGCTAGCTCTCTTGAGGTGATGATGGGAAATCTAACCACAGACATCAGGAATGGTTTCTCAGTATCAGAGGCAAATCAGTGGGAAATCCGGGGGTTTTGTGAGATTTTGGGAAAAAAAATAGATTCGCTATCCGACAGGACAGAAATCCTCGAAAGCACAGTGGAGGAACTAAAAAAAGACCTTGCCAGCAGTAGAGCAGAACTTCAGGTACTGCGTAAAGATGAACAGGGCTTGCAGGAAAAAGTTGAACAACTTGAAAATAACTCCAGGAAAATTAATCTGAGATTATTAAATGTACCCGAAGGTAAAGAAAGAGAGGATTTAAAATCATTTGTGGTAGCCCTCATAAAATCCGCGGTTCAGATAGAGGAAAGTGAAGAGGACATTACCAAAGATATACAAAGAATACATAGGGACCCCTTTAGAAAAAATCCGGGAAGAACAAAACCGAGAAAAATCCTTATTAATTTCCAGACGTATGCACTTAAAGAAAAAAATCCTGATATCCGCACTAAAACTAAAAACCTTAAAAGGCCCTGATTTCTCTTTCGAAATAAGGTCAGACTTATCAAGAATAACTTTAGACAGACAATGGGAGCTAGGCAAGCGCATGGATGACTTTAAAAAAGCAGGGGCAAATGTGCAACTTAAATTCCCAGCATCATTACGTATTATGTACAACAATAAAATGCACATGGTCAGAAATACAAAGGAAGCAGATGATCTACTAGAAAGTATAAAGGGTGGTGGATGGGGGGAGTTAAGGAAGTAAGTTTTGTAAGGAAATAGGTTGATATCCAAATGACATTTATATAGAATTGACTACTAGAAATGGGGCTGAGAGCAATCAGAGCAAAGACTAACTTGGACTAACATCATGTCCAAGGAGAAGAAGCAGGGGTGGGTTCTCCAGGGTAAGGTGGGTGGGGGGATGGTAGAGAGGCACAGGGTGGGGAGCATCTGGGAAAAAACAAAAAAAAATCCTCAAATTCCTCAGTATCATTTAGAATAAAAAAGATATGTCCATACAGATTTTAACCTGGAATGTTAATGGTTTACGAGTGAAGGGCCGAAGGGATAGGTTACTTCAGTATTTTAGAGACTCCCCAGCACATATTTTAGTTCTGCAGGAGACACATTTGCTGAAAAAGGAATGTGTTGACCTCTTTGAAAAGCAAAGATGGGTAGAACAAGTCTTTTGTACAAATCAGAGCGGAAATATTAGAGGAGTTGCAATAATAGTGAAGAAACAAGTAAATATATGGGTGACAGAAACAAAAGTGGATAAAGGGGGAAGATGGATTATAGCTAAAGCTAAAGTAAACGATAGGCCATTAACACTTGTAGGTTACTATGGTCCAAACCATGATGATTGCGAACCTTTAACAAATCTTTTTTCTAATCTTTTGGATTTCCCTGACCCAATAATCATGGGAGGAGACTTCAATGTCGTATTAGATCCTAACCTAGATAAATCAAGTAAAACTAGAACAACTCCAACACCTAATTCACGTACTTTATTAAAAACCATGATGGCCCAGCATAATCTGTGTGACCTCGGGAGAGAAAGAGCGGGAACTTCACAGGGTACATCTTTTCATAATAAGAAATATGGGAGTAGGTCTAGAATTGACTACTTTCTAGTAGATTGGAGTCTCAGAGAAGATATTTCGGAAATAGAATATAAGGCGGCCCACCTATCAGATCACTCGGCAGTTCTTTTAACACTCAAAAACAGCAATAGGGGTGTAGAGAATAGGTGGACTCTGGACCGCACCATATTGACAGATAGTGAAGCAATGGAAAACCTTAAAGAAGAGGTTAGAGAGTTTATCAAGGTTAACAGAGGCTCAGCCTCAAATGGAACAGTGTGGGATACTCTTAAGGCGTTCATCAGAGGTAAGATCACAGGTATAACCTGCTATAGAAATAGGGTATATAAAAGAGAAATATCACGACTAGAGGATGAGTTGAAGAGAATAGATATGGAAATTAAAAGAACAGATTTAGAGGAGAATAAAGTAGAGTTAGAAAAACAGCAGTTACTAACAAAGAATCAATTATTTGAGGCCCACCAAGTAAGGATTAGAAAAAGGTGGGATGCTAGCAAACTAGCACATTTTGAGTATGGGGAGGGGGCAGGTAAACTCCTAGCCTGGAAAGCTAAGGCAGAACGGAATAAGAGTAGAATTAAAGAAATCAGGGAAGACCATTCTGGCAACATTTTGAGTAGTGAAACTGGGATTAATGAGGCCTTTAAGGAGTTCTTTAGTGATCTATATATGGAGGGAAAAGATGAAATGGTAGACATTGAGATAGAGGGTTGGCTTACGGAATCCACTCAACCTATAGATGTTAACCAACAAAAGATTCTAAATCAAGAAATCGCTCAGGAGGAAGTTGTTAAGGCCATCCAAACTAGTAAAGGGGTAAAGCGGCTGGACCAGACGGCATACCAACGGAGCTATATAAAATCTTAGTAGAGGTGGTGTCCCCTCTGTTGACATTAGTGATGAATGAGGTATTGGGTCAGGGAATACAACTACCAAAGTCATGGAATGAGGCCACAGTCTCCCTTATTTTGAAACCGGGAAAAGATCCAACATTATGTGAGTCATACAGACCAATTTCTCTTTTAAATTCAGACTACAAAATCTTTACAAAAATTTTAGCCAATAGACTAGCTAAAATTGCAGGCGGTACAATTCATGAAGATCAGAGAGGCTTTGTGAAAGAGAGATATTAACACGAGCTCACGTATGAGCTCATAGGGGCTATCGATTTTGCTACAACATTCGACACCCCTTTAGCTATATTAACACTAGATGCCTCAAAAGCATTTGATAAGGTGAGATGGTCCTACCTATTTTCAGTATTAGAGAGATACAACTTGGGAGACAACTTTTGTAGAGCGATAAGGTTAATATATAAAGAGCCTGTAGCAAGGGTTCTGGTAAATGGAAGACTATCCTCACCCTTCAAAATTTACAGGGGTACAAGACAGGGTTGTCCCCTCTCCCCCTTTTGTTTAACTTTTATATGGAGCCTTTCGCTTTCAGAATTAGGCATACAACTGACATTCCACCCTTTCATCAGGGAGACTGGGTTAGGAAAGTCGCGCTATATGCGGACGATCTTATGGTATATTCATCTGATTTAGACGTTGCTTTACCAACAATTTTACGTATAGCAACAGAATTTGGAGAAGTGTCGGGGTACTCAGTGAATGAACATAAGACAGAAGTGATGTTATGGAATCATGCAGGAAGTAACCCTTAATAAAAAAGGAGATGCGATATCTTGGCATAAGGATAGTTCAGGATATTAGTGTAATTGCAGAGAATAATTTAAGGAGGGTGTTTAAGAAGTTGTTAAACTAATGAAGAGCTGGGTACACCTCCCGTTAACTATCTTAGGTAGAGTTAGTTTGGTTAAGATGACTATCCTACCAAAAATTACTTTCATATTTGATTCCATACCTCTTCATTTCGACAAAATGACTATACAAAAAATCCAACAGGCAATAAATTCATTTATCTGGGCTAACAAAGGGGTTAGGATCTCATGGAAGAGGGAGAAGGGAGGCCTAACCCTGCCAGACATCCAATACTACACATGGGCTTTTCAATTAAAAAATTCCAGAATGCTCACAAAGATACCGGATGGATCCATGATAGGTCTAATGTACACAGCAATGTTAAAGGAGTGCCAAATAGATTCAGACGGTTTTCTCTTCAAATTTGGGGATCCCAAATTTTTTAAGAAAAGTTAAACTGAAGGTGCTACAGTTGATGGCAATAATGTGGTATCAAATTAGACGCCTTTCGAAACTAGATTATTATTCCCATTTTGCCCCAATCTGGGAGTCACCAGGAACCCCCAGAATGTCTCAAGGACAAGTTGGCAATACCAATTAAAGACGCTGACATTAAGGTCTGGGGAGACTTGACAAGAGAAGGTAAACTATTACCTTGGTACAATTTAAATGGGCTGATGGAGGGGACTCTCTCTAAGTTCAAATATTTACAACTAAAAAGCTGGGAGCAAAGTAGAAAATCAACACTGGGTACAGGCAATATTTTAGAAGATCAACTGGTAATCTAACCACCAGGAAATAAGGAAGTAGCACTATGGTACTGGCACCTTCAGGACACCATGGACGGAGAGTTCACTTTGGCCGAGGAACTGTGGGGGAATTACTTGCCGAGGAGAAGCTGCAGAATATTTGGCAAGTATCTATGCGTACACTTTACCTCATTGTCAAACCTGCTTTTTTAAGAAGGAACCACCTTTTTTCACTCCATAGGGCATATATATCACCCGAAAAACTATCCAAGATGAGGAAAGGAAGACGAACCAGCTGCGCTAAATGTGGGCTAGAAAAAGCTACGGACGTGCATATGTTCTATCAATGTCCCGCAAATAGTGATTTCTGGAATAAAGTGGAAACGAAAATGTCAGGTATTTTGGGTCAGCATATAAAGGTAAGCCTTCCTTTGGTCATCTTTGGCGTGGTTGATGAACTTGTGAGCAGTGTTAGAGATATGTTGTTTTATGCAATGCTTCTAGCCAGAAGAGAAATATGTCGGAAATGGGTGAGCAATGTACCACCACAGCATTCAGAGTGGCGGGAGTTCCTCATATATATGTCTAAGATGGATCTATCCTGAAAAAAGTCTAAGAAGAAAGCTTTCTGGAATCTGTTACTGTTATGGTTGGAGAGCCCGGAAGGGTTGCTATAAAGTTTCCTTAGGTTAAATTGTTTAAACAAGATCGTAAAATATGTCCAATGATTACACCGGCTAATTAACTCTTAGACTGCTATAGGGTCTGGTCATACTTCGGAAATCACAAGCAGTTCCGGTGTTTACACCGTGTGAGAGAGATAGCCGCAGAAAGGCGGGTGCCTATTGTAGTATACCCGTCAGTGGTCAGTATCTCTCCCGATAAGAAGGGAAGAAAAAATGGACATCTTTTTTTCTTTTCTGAGGTGAATGAGGATAAAAAAAAAAAAAATTTAAAAAAGAATGTTTTGCTCTAATTAGTCATGCCCCAATGCAAAATGTGCAAATGCCATGCCTATAGTGCTACAAAATGTGCACCAGTGGCATCTGTGACACTGTGTGGCCCACACTATTGTCACTGATACCATAGGTGACAGAGATGAGTCCCAGGAAAGCATGGAGTTGAAGTACATTGCCATAGCCCGTCCAGACAACTTATGTGATGACGGAAAAGGTAGTGCAGAAGTGCTCCACAGCTACTAATTACTCAGCAGGCATTTGTTATGTGCAGTTGAGAAGGCGCTTCACAGAAGATATGTCATACTGAAGGAAGTGACCCATTTAGGGTCACAAGGGTCACTTGCGACCACCTCTCAGCCTTCCATAAAAATGAAGAGTCAGTCAGACAGTAGAGAATACAAACCAAACATATTTATTCAGATACACTCGAGCGGAGCCCAGTCTGCCAAGTCTCTTAGGATTGCTGCAGAGCTACTGACATCAGCAAACATGGAGATACATTATGTACAATTCAGAACCAATGAAGGCACGCCCATAATGGAATTTTCCAGGCAGATGTAGTTAAACAAAGAAGTACAGAAGGATAGGTTTCGATTCTGAGGCCGGGCACACACTATCTCCTACCCAAGGTCACTCTGTCCGTGCCCGCCACTAGACTAGTGGGAGAAGGCCTCTATCTAGTGGGAAAGGTATGCGTTAATAAGAACAGTGTATTCATTAGCAAAGCAAGGCCCAACCTTGGAGAAATGAAACTTACCACAGGCCATTTCTCAGAAGAAAATAAGGATTCGTTTTCGATCATGATTCAAAATGGCGGCCAGACATAAAATGTTGCTGTGAATGCTGACTTACATCGAATAATACACAGACAAAATAACGAAAACATTTTCATTCCAACAGACCCTCCTTTTAGCATGAGCTAACAATTTTATAAAATGATCAAAGAAAATATAACATTTTCGAAGACAAAGGAGCATCAGTATTAGGAGTAGGTCATATAGTCAGTATCAGGGATGGAGGCTGCAAGGAAAGACGTAGTCTCAAAAATACCTTTGTCAATCTGCATCAAATCGTCAATATCTTTTTGTATCATAATTGCGGCATTAGTATCATGAATTGACATTTTCTGTTTGGGAGTGAGGATATTGACACAATAGGAGCAACAAGCTGGGAGACATTGTATACAGAGGCAACATGTAAAGATGATACCGGCAACCACAGCCAAGAAAGTGAGGATCTTCCAACCCCAGGATGTTAGCGTATTCCAAAACCACCCCGACAGAGTCCAAGTACCTGTCTCTTAGTGTATCTCAGCTGATATTCTATGTCATTTTTGTATAGCGGAATAAACATTGAGAGTGTTATCAGGTATATAAACACAACAGCTACTTCCAATGACGCGACAGGCCCCTCCTCTATCTGCAAGTATAACGTCTAGCACCATCCGGTTCTACAAAGTGACTGATCTCGTAGCCTAAAGCTCAGCAGTGATATTTGTCTTTATCCCAGCAGTTGTACTGACAACCCCTTCAACAACTCTTGTTAACTGACAAATTTAAAGGCTATTAGCCATGGCACCCCAAAAAGGTAGCAGGCCCTTCATAGCGTCTCCAAATTGCTGTGCGGTGGTGTCTGTCCGATCTATATCCTTTGTGTCAACAACCCTTTTGACTCGGGTCAGGAAGGTACTTATATGTTGCAGCTGATTATTTTTATGATAATTAGACCGGGCACCATATACAGGGTGAAGAAGGAAGGAGAGGTAACATGTACCTGACCATCCCCTCGGGAGCCAGACGTGAGCTTGTGACCCACAAACAAAATAGACATTATGGGGCAGGACCAAAGGCGGACTATAAGTCGTCTTCAGCTTGTAAGTAAAATTACATTTACTCTCCCCCCAACTTTATCTTCCCTGTTCCCTGGACACAAAAACTAGCTGTTGTATTGACCACCGACACAGGTATCGGCTTATCTTTGGTAAGATTTCAACCTCGGAAGGATTGGAAGTACTCAGAGGTGTTAAACCATTGGAAATCAGCCATTTCCATTCTAAACCAGGTCGTATCCTTCACCCTATGGTACGTTTTCCAACATGACTTTGAGGACAGTGTCCCTAGAGTCCCTTGTCCTGCTGGTCCTAGGGGTGTAAACCCTTGATAGAAGCGTAAATATTCATTTGCAGTGTAAGAATCAGTGGATGTTATATCCAAAGTAGAAAGATGAATTTGGAAGTACACCAACCGAAACAGTTCATACCAACACTTACAGCTGCCAATATATGACAGTGGCATAGACAACAGATTGTCACTCTTATGAGTGACTGAAGGGAGCCACCAACAAACCCAACAATTAGTCGTATTGGACACATTATGAGCATGATGCAACATTTGTATAAACATATTTTCTGTATAGGACTGCCTATGCGCTTCTTTGTGTGGAGCCAGAGTAACAAAAATGTGCTCAGGGGGAACGGGAATTGTACCAACCAAGGAATGTACAGGAAATGTCTCCTCTAAAAACTAAAAACTAGGATATTCCAAATATTGTCATTAGTGCAATCACAACAATTAATATGCAAACTATTTTGGTCTTTGTCGACCAACCCCTCATTGAACGCAGTGGTGCAAATGGCTGTGCCTCCTCATCAATAGGCCAACCAAAGGGATGCATAATTAAGCAAAGAGAGAAATGCAACAAAAATGATAGAAAAGGTAAGTGTTCCCAGTGTCCGTCAGAGCCTCACCGGTACGGGCTCCTATTGTTCATCAAAAGTTGGCACTCTTGAGCACCGGCGGTGGAGATTGCTCAGTCCTAAGCTCACGATGTATCCCACGCCGATCAGGATAATGTACCCCCCTTCAAGGGAGCACGTTCAATTTATCCTGTCCAATGTCAAAAACAGTGCACAAATCTCACTGCACCCTAAACTAACTCCGTTGGTACTACAGCAAAGTACATCCTAACTTGCACAGTCCATCCCTGTCTAATCTGACTTCTCCTTTTGAGCACTATTCCTCAGCCGAGGGCGCAAATTGTACCTGGTGACTCCAGGCACAGAAGGATCAGTGAAAAGGGGCTCCTGGATAGCTCGTATCTCCGGTGGAACTGCTGCATTCAGCACTTCATCATTCTCTGCATCTGTTTGGGTCCAAGTCAGCTTGGCATCACTGAAGGGGATGAACTGAGGCACCTTCTTGCACTCAGAGTCCCATATGCCATCCCTCACCCACTGGTCATAGGGCAAGGGCAAAGGTATCCTGCGGCAGTGGTTGGCGCGCATCCAGTTCTTTCGGCCGGCGACCTTCACAGTGGTACGTGTAGCCAGGAGGACCTGTTCTGGTCTCTTCCAGTGCGGCTCCAAACTCTTCTTCCGCTGGAAATTTCTGATGAGTATGAAATCCCCAGGCTGAATGTCGTGTCCGGGACTCTCTGGTGTGGGTGGCAGGGCTTCCCGGACCTGTTGGTGAATAGAATGCAGATTTTCAGTTAACTGGTAAAGGTAATCGATCAATAATGGATACTCAATGTCTGAAAACCGCAGAGGACACGGGGCGCCCCAGTCATTTGCCAGGCGTCCAAACACGACCTCGTACAGTGACAATCATGTCCTAGAATGTGCTGTTGTTCTTGTCAACAAAAGAGCTAATGGTAAAGCATCTGGCCACTGTAATCCTGTCATCTCCTGAATCTTTGCCCATTTCAGTTTGAGAGTACCATTGTACTTCTCAACCAAACCTACCGACTGCGGGTGGTTTGCAGCATGAAACTTCTGTTTTATGTGCAAACCATCGCAAATTAGCTGAATGACCTTGTCATTAAAATGACTTCCGTTATCACTCCAAATCAAACGCGGCAGGCCGAAACGAGGAAAGAACTCCTTTAGGAGTACCTTTGCAGTCGTAACAGCTGTATTGTCTTTAGTGGGGTAAGCCTCAATCCATTTACTGAATGCACAGACAACCACCAACACGTACAAGTTATTGACCCTGTCTAATTCGATATAATCTATCTGAAGGACCTCAAAAGGGAAAGTGGGTGGTGCAAAATTACCAGGTGGTGTAGGGGTACCCTTACCAGGATTGTGCATCATGCACATCATGCAGTACTTCACTTAATGTGCAGCTGTTTTTGAAATGTTGTCATTCTGCCATACAGGGTTATATGGGCTGATGGCGATGATATGGCCTGGGCCAATGGCTATCGTGACTACAGGCAGAACATATGCATCTGGCAACATCCATCTCTGCTTCCCTGATTTATCAATCCAACATCCCTCACCATTCAATTGTGATGTACTTTCTTGCCACATTGCTAACTCTTCTATTGTAGCCTCACTCTGTATCTCCTTCACGTTCTCAAGCGTATCCTCAAACATGGTAACTTCAGATACCCACCTATCGGGACCTGCTACAAACATTCTTTTCATTTTAGTCCGGGCTGTTTCTTTAGCTGTCTGATCTGCAAAAGCATTTCCCCTACCTACATCATCAGTGACTTTCATGTGTGCACTACACTTCACTATTGCCAATTTCTTATGGAGTATCAAAGCTGACAAAAGCCTCAATATAAGGTGCCCATGTTGTATCTTGGCACCATGCGAAGTAAGAAACCCTCTCACTGCCCAGAGTCGCCCGAAATTGTGCATGGCTCCAAAGGTGTACGGACTGTCAGTATAAATATTGACAACCAGTCCCTCACTCAATTCGCAAGCTCGTATTAGGGCAACGAGCTCTGTAGCTTGGGCTGACTGATAGGGAACTTGTGACGTCTCAACTACTGTATGCAGCGTAGTAATAGCGTATGCATCTGGTAATGTAGTGCCATCTGGTAATTTAAAACAAGAGCCATCGACATATAGTTACCCTTGAGGGTCAGATAAGGGAACATCAGTCAAGTCTACCCATCCCTACATCTCCTCCTCCGTCCGGAAAAGACAATCATGTATATCAATTTCATCACTCTCAGAAGGGAGGGGCAGTAACGTGGCTGGATTCAGAGTGGCACATCGTTTGATCGTGATGTGTTTCGCGAACAGGGTTAATTCATAGCCAGTCTCACGTGCACTGGTGAGGTGCTGTGTCTTGGTCTTATTCAAAAGTGTATCCACAGCATCGGGTACCATAACCGTGAGATCAGTATCAAGTAAGAGTCCACCCGATTGCCTTATTGAAACAGCCACAGTCGCGACCGCTCTTAGACAACTCAGGAGGGCTCGTGCGACAGGGTCAAGCACAGCAGAGAAATAAGCACACAGCAGTTGCTTATCTCCAAATTTTTGTGTTAAAACAGAAAGTGCACAACCAGCCGTCTCATGGACGTACAACACAAACGGCTTGCTATAGTTGGGTGTGCCAAGCACATGAGCCGAACAAAGCACAGCCTTTAATTGCTCAAAAGACTCCTGACATTCAGGCATCCAAGGCAGGGGCTCATGCACATCTTTAGTGGTTAGTGCAAGCAGGGGTTTGGTTAGTAAGGAGTAGTTAGGTATCCACTGCCTACAGTAGGAAGTGATACCTATGAAAGCGTGCACATCTTTCTGAGTCAGTGGGATGGGCATTTTAACAATGGTACTGATGCACTCAGGAGTCAATCTCCTACCCTCCTTCGACAGTAGGTGACCTAAATAGGTGGCCTCCTGTCGACAATACTGAAGTTTAGAAAGAGAAATGTTATGTCCCTCGTGTGCCAAATGCAACAACAACTTAACTGTACTGTCCCTACAACCTTGTTCTGTGTCAGAGGCGATGAGCAAGTCATCAACGTACTGTAGCAATACATTACCTGTGGGGAGCGACAAAGAATCCAACTGACCTTTCAATGCCTGACTATAGATACTCAGACTTTCTGTATAGCCTTGAGGAGCGTGACAGAACCTAAAACTTCTACCAGCTAGGGTGAACCCAAACAGATATCTGCTATCAGGATGAATAGGAATACAGAAGAACACATTTTTCAAATCAATGACGGAAAAGAATTTAGCAGAAGGGAATCATTGTCAAGAGAGTGGTGATGTCAGGAACCACCTGAAACTGGGGAATCACTATTTTATTAACTTCGCGCAAATCGATCACAAAACGATAAACATCTTCATCATGGTCATCAGACGAACCTGGGGGTGCCCTTTTAAGAAACGGAAAAATAGGGTGATTGCAAATATTAGCAGTGGTCTCCTCAACCACTCCCTTCCCAATCAAATCCTCCACGATATGCAATAAGGCTCTCTCTCCTGCCTGCGGTATTTTATATTGAGGGATACGAGGTAATATGGCACCATCCTTAACGCGTATCGAAACAGGCGATATCTGCAACAATCCCACGTCTGTGTCGCCTGTTGCCCACAGAGTAGTGGCACATCTTTAAATTCAACAGGAAAGGGCGCATCTTTGGACAGACACTGCTTAGCGCACACCACATCTGGACCCATTGTCATATAGACACCTGCTGGGGAACAATAAATTGTGGCATGCAACTTTTTCAATAAATCCAAACCCATCAAATTCTCACCACAATTAGATGTCAGCAAAAATGGCGAATCCACAGTGAAAGGACCAATGGTCAATGCAAGAAGTTTTGAAATGGGGCCATCAACCGGTACACCAGAAAAACCTACCGAAACATTATTATGGCCGGACAGAGCCGCCCCAGGGACCATATTTCGAGAAACAGAACTTTTCATCGCACCTGTCTCTACCAAGAATTCCTTAGTCTGACCTTGCAGTCCCGCTGTTACATAAGGTCCACCCTGGTCTACAGGTATCGGAACTGGTCCCCCACTCTGCCCCTGGCTGTCCTAGCTGTAAGACATTCCTGTCACTCCATCCATATCATAGTCATCTTGGTAGTACTGTCCATCTCGAGGATCATCAAAGTAATTATTATCAGAACGACCCTGCGAGGCTGTAGCGTTCTGAGCCCTGCCTGCCCCACCAAGTCCACGACCCCTTCCACGAGAAACTCGTCCTCTAAGGACCACCAGCTTCTGCAAAAGCACAGGACACTCGCTACGCCAATGTCCCTCCTCTCTACAATACGCACACTGATTCGGGCCCAGGGGCATAGCGTTAGGCTGCCTACTAGTGCGTGGAAGCTGTCGGGCCAAACCACCACGTCCTCTACCATTCCCTCTAAAAGCCTGTTGCAACAACACCTTTGTCTTCAAATCCTTATGCTTTTTCTCTGTCCTCTCCTTTTCCTCATTCTCCCTATGCTCATAGTACTGTGCCATATTCAAAATAACAGAAGGGGAAGAGGTGGACCAGGTGCTTTTGGAAGCCTGTAATCGAGCAGCAATCTCAGGAAGCAAATTAGAAACAAATCTATTAACAAACAACCGAACACCACCTTCAATCAACAAATCCTGCCCACTGTAATCCAGGAATATACCTTCAAACCGAGTGAAAAAATCAGACACGCTCTCATCTTTCTTTTGTCGACAAGCTGTTAACTTGTCCCAAATCAACCTTCCTCAGTGGAATAAGAGAATGCATATACGTAATGATACGCCCGGGCAAAGCAAGTATCTCTGCTCTAGGCTTATCGCCTGGCTCCGTTCCTGATCCCATATTTTAATTTGGTCCCATGTACCCCTCAACTCTGCAGCATGGTCTTGAGTATGCACCTGTCTCCAAATATCAACCGGAACCAATAAACCAAAGAACATTTCAATATCTGCAAGTGTCATTACTGTTGGAGAGGCAGCTTCGGTCAATTCTTTATAATATGCAGTGGGATTCTTCCTTGGATCAGGCAAATGAGTCTTTGGAGACAAAACTTCACTCCTTTTCCACGGAGTGTAAACCCATTGTTCCTGAAAACGAGCTGCTTCTCTGGCCCATATGACATTACCGTTGCCATCTTGCGCTTCTGGTAATTCTGGGTGGTATATAGGATGAACCACACGCATTGGAAACTGAGATACCGAAGTGGGGCTCTTCTCAAGTAGCCTACCCCGGTAGGCAATGAATGTCGTAATACTTCCAAAAACTTGATCAGGCCCCATATTAGTGACATATACATGATCTTTAATATCATATAAAATCTGTGGTGCTGCATCTTTGAAACACTGCTCCCAAAGACTCATCAGAGTAGCAGACATATGCTTAAGGGCATGCTGTTGTACAAAAGGCTCATAATCTTTCATCACGTTCCACACATCTTCCACACTGTAAATGGGATTACGAGCTCACTGGGCAGCCTGATTAGCTACTACCCTTTTCTCTTCATCTCCCACATCAGATCGTACTAACGGCCCCATACGTTCCTTAAATTTCGTCCAGTCTCTATCCTCAAATCCACGGACTGGTGTCCCACTACTCAGTAATGTTGGGGGATGAAAGAACAGAGTGGCACTAATGACGCTGCTGGCTGCGCCGCAGGTGTAAGAATTGGCGAAAGGGACGCTGAAACAATAGGTGTGGCAGGAGTACTAACAGTCATAGTTGTCACAGACGGTGAGGAAAAAGAGAGGACAGGAGGTCCCGTGGCCAAAGCAGTCTGATCAACAGTAGCAGGAGCAGAAATAGCAGAGACAGAAGGAGCGGGTGGCTGGGTCTGTGAGGGAATAGCGGGATATATTCTCTGCGGGGCATATGGGGGTGGAGGTCGAGTATCTAACAATTCTTCCACAAAAGTATCATTTTCTTCTTGGGCCACATAAGATTTATCAATCTGTAATCGATACCTCCTATCTTCACGTTCAATCCCTATCTCTTGTTTCTCTCTATCATCTGCTACAGCTTTCTGAGTCAATGTTTGCATTCTCCCCTTTTGTGCCTCTTTTTCCATCTTTAATCGTCTCTGTTTAGCCTCCTTTTGCCACGTTCGAAGAGAATCAAACATAGACTGCCTACTTCGCTTTGCAAACAATTTTTCCTGTAAAAACCCAATTTTTTGTTCATCAAAAGTGCACGTCAATGGCCACTGCAACTCGGCATTGTCCCTCGTATATGTGTGCAATAGCATTCTAAACATAATAGGGCCAAGGCCATGCTTCACATACATATCAAAATTCGGAGTGCCTTCTGGAGGCGCTGGCTGACTTTCCTCCAATCGAGCATCAGCAGAACAACAACGACAGCACAAAGAAACCAGTTTACTTATTCCAGACATTCTCAAAAGAAAACAAGTTCACTACTTATGCCTGGCAAAGTATTTGCAAACACTTTTCGCCCACAATTGGTCCTCAGACCGTACCAAATACAAACCAAAATGGTACCATATCCACAAAGAACCAAAACAAACTCACCTGATATATGCGGGTCAAACTAATTTATTCTCCACTGCCGACTCTTCAGACCAAATGGTCGGATCCAAGGGTTTCACTGTTTGGGACCCCAGTCGGGATGACCGCTGGGCAAGGCACCGTCCGGCGGGACATATGGGGCAGCTGCGATTACAGGAACTCTCTCGTACAGGGATCCCTGATCCGTCCGTCTGTCCCGACGATGGCCTCAACCTCCCCACCCGTCCGTAGGAGGGGATGGGTCATTTGCCCGATGGAGTCCCCGTTCGGGCGCCAACTGAAGGAAGTGACCTGATTAGGGTCACCCGGGTCACTTGCGACCACCTCTCAGCCTTCATACAAATGAAGAGTCGGTCAGACAGTAGAGAATACAACCCAAATATATTTATTCAGATACACTCGAGCGGAGCCCAGTCTGCCCAGTCTCTTAGGATTGCTGCAGAGGGACTGACATCAGCAAACATGGAGATACATTATGTACAATTCAGAACCAATGAAGGCACGCCCATAATGGAATTTTTCAGGCAGATGCAGTTAAACAAAGAAGTACAGAAGGATAGGTTTCGATTCTGAGGCCGGAAACACACTATCTCCTACCCAAGGTCACTCTGTCCGTGCCCGCCACTAGACTAGTGGGAGAAGGCCTCTATCTAGTGGGAAAGGTATGCGTTAATAAGAACAGTGCATTCATTAGCGAAGCAAGGCCCAAACTTGGAGAAATGAAACTTATCACAGGCAGTTTCTTAGAAGAAAATAAGGATTAGTTTTCGATCATGATTCAAAATGGGGCCAGACATAAAATGATGCCGCGAATGCTAACTTTCATCGAATAATACACAGACAAAATAACGAAAACATTTTCATTCCAACAATACATAAAGGGGCTTGTTTGCAAGGCCATTGCACTGCTGACATTTCACTTCTGACAACGCTAAAAGAGATGCAGCGGCTGGAATAGAGCCTTGTAAAGAAGCCTCATAGTGATGTGCCAATGATACTCCTTTGCATACCTCCTCTGAGGTGTCTGTCATCAATGAGGCTTGCCATGGATTACACTGCTTAGCTCACCACTGAATGTAATATGTAGTAATCTGTTTAGGGATGCACGGAACATAAGTGTACAATGTCATGCACTCAACAGCACTGCCAGGTACAGCACTCACCTTACTCTGTGGACCAGTATCCATGAATCGAGATGCATGTAGCTTACTCATTTACTGGTGTCGGCTTTTCAGAGGGCGTCCGGATAACATTACCTGACTGAGTATGGTACGTGAATTCTGTAGGTGCACAGCATCATCCAAGTCAGCTAACATTGTGTACTTTGGTAGTGATGCTGATCAGCAAGTGGATCTGCTAAATTGCCAACAGGTGCATTTGTAAGTCATTCACATGTATGTTTGACTCAGCCAGCCATAACAATGTATATCATCCAGGCATGTCAACTGTGTCATCTGAACACTTACAACCTGACGGGCTACATCACCAATAGCCTTGCATTTGTACTGTACTGTTGTTGCTTATCAAATAAGTGTAGTAGGGTAAATGATGTGCTTTACCTCTTATTTCTTGTAGCTGGAACCCCCGCATACACAGAACCTGAGATGGCCAACTTCAAGAACCCCAACTTCACCGGTGAGTGCCTTCATCTCTCCTATTTACGTACTGCAAGGAGTAAGCTTGATGTCAGATAATGTGAGAATTGCCAGAGTCAATGTGCATCCTCATCACAAGTTGAGAAATAGGCCATGGGAAATTGTGGTGATGTGTTGCATGTCTATCAGCCTCTGACTACTGTTGAGGAGAACACTTTGCCTATCTGGGAAGGACCACATGAAGGATGATTGAGAAGGAGCCATGATCCCAGTGTCAGACAATTCTACTGTATGTGGTAGTAGATGGTCATTAGAAATTGATGTGGCTGTGAATGCTACAGAATGAATGTCAGTAGCACATGCCATGATATTGAGAGCATGTATTGAGCGGTGGCATGGTCCACTGTGGAGTTGCTATAGGTAAAATATGAGCAGGTTCGTATTCCTGTATGATGTGGGGTACTTTTCCTGCATCCATTGTCACATGTCATACCTGCTACATTATCTGTATAGGTAGCAATGTGTCCTGCTATGGCTCCTTGCTTTATCAATTACTGAACGTTGTGACGCAAGACATGTGCTGTCAAGACATGACACTTCTGAATGTGTTAAATGCCCATGGCATTAAGGCTATTGCAGGAGGCCCGAGGTACACTAAAACACAGTGAAGGTGAAAATGTGTACCATTCCATGGGTACCTAACATGTATGTTTCCAAACATACTCTGTACTGAAATGGTCAACATAACTATATACAAACAAAGTAAAAAAACGACAAAAGTATCACGGCAAGGAGAGTACTCCTTGTGTGTGTGGTGGTGTGGACACGCAGCGTACTCTCCTTGCCGTGATACTTTTGTCGAATGGTTACTTTGTTTGTATATAGTTACGTTGTACTATTGTTTTGTTGCTGGCACGGTTGTGCCCTTTTCCTGATCCTTGATAATTGGAGGAATAGGAACCCATCTATGAATCAGACCTGAGGAAGTCGAGGTGTTACCTACCTAACAACAAAACACGTGTTGGCTGCACTACAGTTATCTGTCTGGAATGTATACTGGCTGTAAAAGTTTCCACTAGACTGATATGAGGATTTTGGATGGTACCCTTTTGGCCCGAACAAAGGATATGGATTAAAGTGGATTTTGATCTATCAATTTTAGACTTGAGACTGATTTCCAAACTTGTTGAGTGCTCGGATCTGTGTGCTTACATTTAGTAGGTATTTGGACTAATTCACTGACAGCTGTCCCCTAACATCTCACACTTGCAGTGTGTACTTGTCAATCCAATGTTGTATGCTTACTAGTAAGCATGGATGGACCCAACACTTGTGGAGGTGACTGATCTCATCATTCACAATGACTGCATGACACCAGTTGGACTAAATACTTGCAACCTTGAGTTAGCACTTACTAGTCATCACACAAATGGTGCTTCCAATATATGTTATACTGTCACTGCCTAGCATTGTCCCAGACTGCGCAAAGAAACTAATGTCCCTTTGGCTAGTAGTTGGTGTAGATGCCTCCCAGAATGGCCAATGGTGAACCTTGTCCTGAATCACAGAGATACACAACACACAGGTGGTACTTATTGGTGCATTTATTTAAAAGTGCCAATGTTGTAGGAGATCACAGCTAAAGTTGATTGGACAACAGCCCCAAAGGATGTTTAGAGCCAGGGTATTTTTTAAAGCACAGGATCTCAACATTTAAAGAAACTTTGAACTTTTGCCTGAGAAACAATATTCCAATAAATTTAGCCGGATTTTGGCAAGTATATAAATTTAATTTAAAATTCCATTAAAATAAGAGGAACCCCAGGGCACTCTGAGACAATGGACACCATCCAATTTAATTGAATGTATAATGATCCGAGCAGTAGTCCTCCTGCCCCTAACCCGAACATATGTTTTTAGACTTTTTTAGTCCTTTTTTATAAGTAGCAATATAGTGATGTATTTTCATGATTATTAAATTGTACCAATTTCAAGTAATTGAAACAATAAACTATTTATTCATATATTCATTAACTACTCATAAATTGTAAATAAAATAGAAATACAGACTGTTAGAACTGGGGGTCTCTAGTTGGCAGAGGTAGGTACCTTGGACCAAGTAGGGACCCTTGCTTCTAGTCAGGGTAAGGGGGCTACACTCCTAAATAACCCCTGCTCACCCCCTTGGTAGCTTGGCACGAGCAGGCAGACTTATCTCAGAGGCAGTGTGTGAAGCATTTGTGAACACATACATTAATACAGTCAAAACACTACAGATGGACACCACAGAGGTTTTATAAAAATAAGTATTCTTTATATAGACTTAACACAAGACCCAAATGACAAAAATCCACAATACACTATTAAGAAAATGACTTTCAGATGGTAGAAATAGCTTAGTTCAAAGATGATGGTAAATGCGACACGATTCTCACAAAGTACCTTTGGATGCGTAACGTAAAACAAACAAAAGGTTTGCAGGGAGGGTGATGCGTCGGTTCCTTGCTTCGAGGGATGCGAGGCGTCTGTTCCTCAATGCTTGCGCAAAGTAGGCGATGCGTCTGTTCCTTACCGGAGAGGAGGTGATGCGTCGATCTCGTACTGCGTTCCGGTTGCGATGCGACAAGATGGCGTCTTGATGCGCTGACGCTCCGGTGCGTTGCGATAAGATGGCGCCCGCGATGCGACGACATGAAGGTGATGCGTGCACGCCCAACGGCCGTGCGGCGAACTCTGTAACTTCTGAGCCGTGACAGGCACTGCGACACACTTCTCCGATGATGCAACAGCGACCCTTGCGGTGGCGAAACGCTTCTCCGGTGATGCGATGATCAGCAGGTGCGGCGGAGACATGCTTCTCCGGTGATGTGACGGCGACCCTTGCGGTGGCGACACGCTTCTCCGGTGATGCGACAACCAGCAGCTGCGATGGAGACACGCTTCTTCGGTGATGCGGCGGCGACCTCTGCTGCGGCGACACGCTTCTTCTCGTTGAGTCGCGCTTCCAGCTCCCAACAACACGCAGGCTTCTGCGGACAGAATCCCTAGCAAGGTAATTCAAGGGGGAGCTGGTGGTGAAGTCTTGTATCCCTGAGACTTCAGCAGGAGGCAAGCACAGTTCAAGCCCTTGGAGATTCTTCTTCAAGATGATGAAAGTTTCAATAAAAGTCTTTCCCCTTTCCTTGGCAATAAAGAAACCACTGCAGGCCAACCCCAGAAAATAGCACACTGGCACAGGGGCAGTCAAACTCCTTCAGATTCCCTGGTTCTTCTCCTTGGCGAAGGTCCGTCTTGATTCCCAGAAGTGATCTAAAGTCTTGGGGTCTGGGCCCCAATATTTATACCAGTAAATCCTTTGTCTCTGAAGGCAGAGAGTGTCGGTGCCTGAACAAAACCAGTTCTGTGCAGCTTCCTGGCAGGAGGTGGAGACAGCCTTGTTGAAAGCAGACTTGGCCCAGGTAGCTGAAAGGAAATCTCTGCCCCCTACTCTCTATTCTATGAGGTCTCAGGGGAGTGAAAGGAAATCCCCGCCCCCTACTCTCTATTCAGCCAAGGTCCTATTCAGCCCAGCCCTGACTCATCAGACTGCTGGAGCCCAAGCCCTCCTGTCACTCACAAACCAGACATGCAATACACAACCTAGCAGAGGCAGGCTGGATGGTTAGGCAAGAAAATACCTACTTTCTAAAAGTGGTATTTTCAAACACAGATTGTTAAAACCAACTTCACTAAAAGATGTATTTTATCATTCTGAGTTCAGGCATACTAAATTCGTTTTTCTACCACGTTCCCTGGGATAGTTAGGATTATAAGATGTTATAATCAAACTGCCCATTCTGGCCTATGGGGACATGTAGCCTTGCAATAGTGAAAAACAAAATTGGCTGTAATTCACTATCAGGACATGCCACACACATCAGGGCATGTCCTACCTTTTACATACAATGCACCCTGCCCATGGGCCTACCTTAAGGGTGTCTGACTTGTAGAAAAGGGAAGGTTTAGGGACTGGCAAGTGGGTGCACCTACCAAGTCAACATGGCAGTACTGGACTGCACACAGGCTCTGCAATGGCAGGCCTGAGGCACACTTTACAAGCTGCTTCTGTGGGTGGCACAATCAGTGCTGCAAGCCCACTAGCAGCATTTGATCTACAGGCCCTGGGCACACATGGTGCACTGTACTAGGGTCTGACAAGTAAATCAAATAATCCAATCATGGAGTCACTAATCCATTACCACAATTTACAATAGGGAGCACTTGCACTTGCTTTGGGCACTGTGCACTGAATAGCAGTGGCACAGTGCCCAAAGCATCTAAGTCAGCAAAACATATCAAAAACAGAGGAGACATCAGCAAAAAAATGGAAGGGAGACTCACGCCAATGGTGCCAGGTCTAACACGTGTCCCCTCCAGCTGAAATGTGGGGAGAACTACCCTACTTCTTGGGAGTTCTCTTCACTAAGGCGGAAAAATCTGGACAGACCATCAGCATTGGCGTGTTCTGTACCAGGGCGGTGTTCCACCGTGAAGTCCATTCCCTGTAGGGAAATGGACCACCTCAACAGCTTTGGATTCTCACCCCTCATCTGCATCAACCATCTGAGGGGCCTGTGGTGTGTCTGAACCCGGAAGTGAGTCCCAAACAAGTATGGTCTCAACTTCTTCAGCGCCCAGACCACAGCAAATGCCTCACGCTCAATTGCACTCCACCTCTGTTCCCATGGAAGTAACCTCATACTGATGAAGGCTACAGGTTGCCTTGGCCCTCCTCATTCATCTGTGAAAGAACAGCCCCCACACCATGCTCTGAAGCGTCTGTCTGAACAATGAAGGGCTTTGAGAAGTTGGGCGCCTGAAGCACGGGTGCTGTGCACATGGCAGCCTCAGGGCATCAAAAGCTTTCTGACAGGTGTCAGTCTAGTTCACTTTCTTGGGCTGCTTCCTGGAAGTCAGCTCAGTCAAGGGTGCAACAATGTTGCCATACCCCTTGACAAACCTCCTGTAGTACCCTGTGAGTCCTAAAAAGGCTCTCACCTGTGTCTGGGTTTTGGGGGGTTCCCATGCCAGGATGGTATCAATCTTGGGTTGTAGGGGCGCCACCTGGCCGCTTCCTACCTGGTGCCCCAAGTACACCACAGAACCCTGCCCGATCTGGCACTTACTCGCCTTGATCGTGAGGCCTGCTCTCCGCAGCGCCATCAACACTTCCCAGAGGTGGCGCAGATGTTCATCCCAGGTGGAACTAAACACCGCGATGTCATCCAGGTAGGCGGCACTGAAATCCTCCAGTCCAACCAACACCTGGTTGACCAACCTCTGAAAGGTGGCAGGGGCATTCTTCATCCCAAAGGGCATAACCAGGAATTGGTAGTGCCCATCTGGTGTGGAGAATGCTGACCTCTCTTTGGCCCCATCAGTTAAGGTGATCTGCCAGTACCCAGACGTCAAATCAAACGTACTGAGGTACCGTGCAGCCCCTAGCCGATCAAAAAGCTCATCAGCTCTGGGGTTGGGGTGCGCGTCAGTCTTGGTGACTGAATTGAGTCCTCGGTAGTCCACACAGAACCGGAATTCGGGTGTGGCACCAGGTGCGGCAGCCTTTGGGACCAAGACAACTGGGCTGGCCCAAGGGCTGTTAGAGGACTCAATCACCCCTAAGGCAAACATCTTGGAGACCTCCTCCTTGATGTAAGCTCTGACCCTGTCAGTCACTCTGTAAGCCTTGTGCTTAACAGGAGGACTGTCCCCAGTGTCTATGTCATGGACGCACCACTCAGTGACACCAGGAACCAGGGAGAACAAATCAGAGAATTGTCCCAACAGTTGGTGACAATCATTCTTCTGCTCAGGGGTCAGTGTGGCAGAGAGGATAACACCATCCACTGACCCATCTTGCTCTGTTGCAGACAGGAGGTCAGGAAGAGTCTCAGTCTCCTCCTCCATTCCAGCATCTGTCGCTAGGAGCATGCCCACTTTGGACCTCTCTAAGTGGGGCTTCAGGCGGTTAACATGCACGACCCGCAAAGGGTTCCTGGGAGACCGCAAGTCCACCAAGTAGGTGACATCACTCTTGCGCTCCACCACCTCAAATGGTCCGGTCCACTTATCCTGGAGCGCACAGGGCTCCACTGGGGCCATGACCCAAACTTTCTGTCCAGGCTGAAACTCGATCAGAGTGGCATTCTGATCATACCACCGTTTCATCTCTTCCTGGCTGGCTTCCAGATTCGCCTGAGCGAGTTGTATGAATCGCCTAGTCTGGTTCCTCAAGGCCAGCATGTAGCTATATACATCCTGGGGAGGTTTCCTGGGAGCTTTCTCCCAGCCTTCCTTAACCAGACTCAGAGGTCCTCTTACCGGGTGACCGTTCAGCAGTTCAAAGGGACTGAACCCTAAGGACTTCTGTGGCACCTCACGGTAAGCAAACAGAAGGCATGACAAGAGGACGTACCACTTACGCCTCATAGGTTCCTCGAGACCCATAATCATTAGGCCTGGGCGGTAAATTCCGTTCCGCTCGCGGAATTTGCGGAATTTGGGTAATTTTGCGTTCAGCGGAGAACGCGGAATTGCCAAATATTCCGCGATCCGCGTCTTCGCGGAATTTTTTCTTGTTCGCGCTTTCAAAATGCGTGTTCAGCGAGATATTTCTCCCCGAGCATGCAAACAGCGTTCGCGAACAGGAAAAAGCATCGCGAACGGGCGGAACAAGCAATTCCGCGTGTTCGCGGAACTTTTGCGTGCTCGCGGAGATTTTTTACCGTTTCGCGGAGCTTTGCGTAGCGTGACTACGCAAATTCCGCCCACCCCTAATAATCATGCCTTTGAGGGGTCCGGTTGAATCTCTCAACCAGCCCATTACCTTGGGGATGGTAAGGAGTGGTGAACTTGTACGTTACACCGCACTCCTACCACAGTGACTTCATATACTTAGATATGAAGTTTGCACCACGGTCTGACACCACCTCTCTGGGGAACCCCAACGGGAGAAAATCCCCATCAGTGCACGTCCCACCACGGGGGCCGTCACTGTCCTGAGTGGGATGGCTTCCGGGTACCGGGTAGCTTGGTCCACCAAGACCAGGATAAACCTGTTGCTCATGGCTGTCTTGGGGTCCAGAGGCCCCACAATGTCAATACCCACCCAGTCAAAGGGGGTGCTGGCTACAGGGAAAGGCTGGAGGGGAGCCTTGTTCTTCCTCCCACTCTTACCACTTGCTTGGCAAGTCTGGCAAGTCCTGCAATGAGTATCTGAACTCTTGCGCATCTGGGGCCAATAAAAGTGGGTGACAAGCCTTTCAAAGGTCTTGTCCTGCCCCAGATGTCCAGCTAAAGGCACATCATGAGCCAAACCCAGTAGGAAGGCTCTGAAGTGCTGGGGTACCACCAGCACACGGGCTGACCCAGGCTCAGCAACCTTAGGCTCGCTATACAGGAGACCATTCTCCCAGTAGATCCAATGTGATCCAGACTGATCACCTGCTGCCTGGTTTGTGGCCTGTTGCCGCAAACCCTCAAGAGAAGGGCACTTCTTCTACTCTTCACAGAATTCCTCCCTGGAGGGTCCTCCTTCTTGCTGCCAATGGGTCAGCTCAGGCAGGTCCCCCAGTTCAGCCACTTGTTCCCCTGTAGGTTCCAGGGCATCCCCCTCAAGGTCTGCCTCCTCCTGGACCATGGGAACTATGGGGGCTGGTTTCCGCGCCCCTACCTCTTCTCTTTAAGGCAGGTACCTGGGCCATTCTTTCAGGCTCCAGATCCTCTTGAACACCCTTACTGGCTGCCATTGACCGAGTGGTCACACATGCCCACTCAGGCAGACCCAACATCTCTAAATGAGACCTTCTCTCCACCTTAGCCCAATGGGAGCTCTCTAAATCATTGCCCAACAGACAATCCACAGGTATGACTGGCCTCACAGCTACTTGGAGAGTACCTGAGACCCCCCCCCACTGAAAGGGAACCTGAACCACCTCACACTGGCTCTCTGAGTTGTCCGCGGCAACTACAGGGAAGAATGCATGGGGGAATCACCTGCTCCTTAGACACCAGCCGACAACTGACAGCTGTCACACTGGCCCCAGTGTCTCTCAGAGCCTCCACCCTCTGGCCATTGATGGTCACCCACTGCCTGTATTTTTTAGTGTTATCAGGCAGTTGGGTCCTAGGGAACACCTCACAGTCTCCTAAAGAGACAAGGGACATCTCTGCGGGACCCCACCCACCTTGGGCACCCATCTCCTCCCCTCCCAGGGCTACACTCGCCATCTGACGGGGTGGTGCACGGGGTGGTGCATTGGGATCCCTCTTGGGACACTTGGGATCATACCAACGGTGGCCCACTTGACCACACTCAAAACATTTAGGGGGCCCCCTGTGAACAGGTCTACCTGTCGAGGGCTCTGTCTTCTTCTCAGGGGGAGGCTGGGAACCCTTACCTTGGTTCCCTTGGGAATTACTTTGCGGCCCTTTCTGGAACTCCCTCTGTTTACCTTTGTCCCCCCCACTCTTCTGCTGGGGACCCTGCCCACCTCTGGCGGAGTCTCCCACATGACCCTTGTGGACCCGGGTAATGACCCAGCGGTTCGCCTCCTCAGCAAGCTTCCTAGGGTTAGTTAGCTTGCTATCAATAAGGTGCTGGCGTAGCTCTGGAAAACAATTACCAGACAAGTGCTCCCATGCAAACAAATCATAGAGCTCCTCAAAAGTACTCACTTTGCTACCCTTCACCCAACCATCCATAGCTCTGCAAAAGAAAGATACATACTCCACCCAGGTAGTTGCCTCCAGTTTCTTACAATTCCTGAATATCTGTCTATAGAGCTCTGAGGTCAACCCATACCTGGTCATCAGGGCTTCCTTCATGTGGGCATAAATTATCCTACACTCACTGGGCAGGTCTAACAATATATCCCTCCCATCACTGACAAAGCGGCCCCACAACCCCGCTCCCCAATCCTTCTCAGGGACCCGGTGGGCCAACATTACCATCTCATAGGCTGCAAACCACTGCCCAATATCCTCATGACATCTTTGGGGAAATATACCCTGCCTTCTGCAGGCACATATGGTGCGCTGCCACCAGAGGGACTAATTTCTAAGCTTTTAGCTTTAAGCTCCAATTCCCTCAAACATCTCATGTGCTAATCTCTCTTTTTCCCTTTCAAAAGCTAACCTGTGATTCTCAAGCTCCAGCTTCGTACTCTCTAGGTCCTTTTGACCCTCCATCTTGAGCTTGGCCAGCTCCATTTTGTGCAATCTATTTCTCTCCCTGATCTCCAGTTCTCCTGGGGTCAGGCCCTTGGAAGAAACACTGATGCCTATGGGGGAAGATACTCTCTCCCTGGCTGGACCCAATGGCCCATCTAGCTGCCCTTCTGCATCCTCAGCCTCCTCTGCAGGCTCATCCACATGCTCAGGGGCATTTCTTGCTTCCATCCAGGCCCTCAGCGCCTTTTGGAATTCCTCCTTTTTGTTGAGGCCTGTAGTAGCAACTTTAAATTTTCTACAGAAGTGCTTCAGCTGTTTCACAGTGTATACATCCACCTTCTCTTCCTCAAAATCTAGATCCATAGATGCTGGTTTGCTCATGGCAATAAGAACTGGCAGTCTTTAGCAAAAAATAACAGTTCCAAGGAAAAAAAAAAACAAATTCTACCAAAAATGTATGTGGTTGCGTTTGGTCTGCACTCACTAGTAGTGTACACCAATCACTGTATATGAGTCACAAATGCAAGTCCAGAATCCTCACCGCTGACCATCAATGTTAGAACTGGGGGTC
Organism: Calotriton arnoldi; assembly: GCA_963921515.1. Taxonomy (NCBI): domain Eukaryota; kingdom Metazoa; phylum Chordata; class Amphibia; order Caudata; family Salamandridae; genus Calotriton; species Calotriton arnoldi. The sequence continues at coordinate 262,210 of CAWUFW010004627.1, forward strand.
TCTAGTTGGCAGAGGTAGGTACCTTGGACCAAATAGGGACCCTTGCTTCTAGTCAGGGTAAGGGGGCTGCACTCCTGAATAACCCCTGCTCACCACCTTGGTAGCTTGGCACGAGCAGGCAGGCTTATCTCAGAGGCAGTGTGTGAAGCATTTGTGAACACATACAGTAATACAGTGAAAACACTACAGATGGACACCACACAGGTTTTATAAAAATAAGTATTCTTTATATAGACTTAACACAAGACCCAAACGACAAAAAAATCCACAATACAGTATTAAGAAAATGACTTTTAGATGGTAGAAATAGCTTAGTTCAAAGATGATGGTAAATGCGACACGTTTCTCACAAAGTACCTTTGTATGCATAACGCAAAACAAACAAAAGGTTCGCAGGAAGGGTGATGCATCGGTTCCTTGCTTCGGGGGATGTGAGGCGTCTGTTACTCAATGCTTGCGCAAAGTAGGCGATGCGTCTGTTCCTTACCGGAGAGGAGGTGATGCGTCGATCTCGTACTGCATTCCGGTTGCGATGCGACAAGATGGCGCCTCGATGCACTGACGCTCCGGTGCGATGCGATAAGATGGTGCCCTTGATGAGATGCGATGACGTGAAGGTGATGCTCGCACGCCCGACAGCCGTGCGGCGAACTCTGTAACTTCTGAGCCACGACATGCCCTGCGACACGCTTCTCCGGTGATGCAACGGCGACCCTTGCGGTGGCGACACGCTTCTCCGGTGATGCGACGATCAGCAGGTGCGGTGGAGACACGCTTCTCCGGTGATGCGACGACCAGCAGCTGCGACGGAGTCACGCTTCTTCGGTGATGCGGCGGCGACACGCTTCTTCTCGTTGAGTCGCGATTCCAGCTCCCAACAACACGCAGGCTTCGGCAGACAGAATCCCCAGCAAGGGAATTCAAGGGGGAGCTGGTGGTGAAGTCTTGTATCCCTGAGACTTCAGCAGGAGGCAAGCACTGGTCAAGCCCTTGGAGATTCTTCTTCAAGATGATGAAAGTTTTAATAAAAGTCTTTCCCCTTTCCTTGGCAATAAAGAAACCACTGCAGGCCAACCCCAGAAAATAGCACACTGGCACAGGGGCTGTCATACTCCTTCAGATTCCCTGGTTCTTCTCCTTGGCGAAGGTCTGTCTTGATTCCCAGAAGTGATCTAAAGTCTTGGGGTCTGGGCCCCAATATTTATACCAGTAAATCCTTTGTCTCTGAAGGCAGGGAGTGTCTGTTCCTGACCAAAACCAGTTCCAGTTCAAGTTCCTGGCAGGAGATGGAGACAGCCTTGTTGAAAGCAGACCTGGCCCAGGTGGCTGAAAGGAAATCTCCTCCCCCTACTCTCTATTCTATGAGGTCTCAGGGGAGTGAAAGGAAATCCCCGCCCCCTACTCTCTATTCAGCCAAGGTCCTATTCAGCCCAGCCCTGACTCATCAGACTGCTGGAGCCCAAGCCCTCCTGTCACTCACAAACCAGACATGCAATACACAACCTAGCAGAGGCAGGCTGGATGGTTAGGCAAGAAAATACCTACTTTCTAAAAGTGGTATTTTCAAACACAGATTGTTAAAACCAACTTCACTAAAAGATGTGTTTTATCATTCTGAATTCAGGCATACTAAATTCGTTTTTCTACCATGTTCCCTGGGATAGTTAGGATTATAAGATGTTATAATCAAACTGCCCATTCTGACCTATGGGGACAGGTAGCCTTGCAATAGTGAAAAACGAAATTGGCTGTAATTCACTATCAGGACATGCCACACACATCAGGGCATGTCCTACCTTTTACATACAATGCACCCTGCCCATGGGCCTACCTTAAGGGTGTCTGACATGTAGAAAAGGGAAGGTTTAGGGACTGGCAAGTGAGTGCACTTACCAAGTCAACATGGCAGTACTGGACTGCACACAGGCTCTGCAATGGCAGGCCTGAGACACACTTTACAAGCTGCTTCTGTGGGAGGCACAATCAGTGCTGCAAGCCCACTAGCAGCATTTGATCTACAGGCCCTGGGCACACATGGTGCACTGTACTAGGGTCTGACAAGTAAATCAAATAAGCCAATCATGGAGTCACTAATCCATTAGGTAGCACTTGCACTGTGGCACTGAATAGCAGTGGCGCAGTGCCCAAAGCATCTGAACCAGCAAAACATATCAAAAACAGAGGAGACATCAGCAAAAAAATGGAAGGGAGACTCACGCCAATGGTGCCAGGTCTAACACAGACAGTGTAAACTGAGGGGCAGATTTACAAGCCCCTCGCGCCACTTTTGCGTCACTTTTAACATGGGAAAAGTGACGCAAAAGTGGCGCAAAGGGCTTGTAAATAAGCCCCTGAGTCTTAATCTAAATTATAGCCAGAACTGCTTATGGCCTAGCACACTGCAAATAATGGTTCAATGAGCATTTGTCAGAATGACTGCCCAACATGAGCTAGAGAATCTAAAAATTATTCTAAGTAAACGCAGATAAATAAACCTACAAACATGAGGTCTGCTTCTTTGCTAGATCAGGAGAAGACCTGACTTGTCTCCTAAATGGAAAGTTTTTATACATTTGCAGACAAAAAAATTGTACGCGAACAAAATGTTACAAAAATGTTACATTGGATTACCCAATCATAAAATAGAAATCACATAACATGGAATAATGACTTTTGCTCCACATCGCTACATCTATGTCTTACAAAAGAATGTTACAGTGTAGTGCAGAGAATATCGTGCACTATTATGTTCTTTATGATTTATGACTAAAAAAAGAGATATTGCAACTTAAGAGACTGCAAAATAAAGCAGCCATTCTCTGTTTCACCTTATAGTATTGCACACAAAGCCTCAAAGAACTGCAATGTATTCTAGGAACACACAAAATAAGTTTCAACTGTTCTGGGCCATCTTCGAAGCATGCGGTGCTATTGGCCCCGTTATCGACAGTGTCTGTCTTAATCTACACTCCTAATCATAAAGCGAGGCAGATTTATCCTGCATGCAGATGGTAAAGCAAACAGAAGCACAACAGGAGACGTTTCAGTGACTGCAACAGTAACAGAAGGACAGTGTTCTATCAATATATTGGGGCAGATTTACAAGGCCCTTGCGCCACTTTTGCGACATTGTTAACATGGGAAAAGTGACGCAAAAGTGGTGCAAGGGCCTTGTAAATCTACCCCATTGACTTTAAAATGACGACCTACAACAATGTCAACTCCAAGATATCGACTTGGACAATATCATCAAGGTAAGTAGAATTTTAATTGTCAATCTGTACACCACTGTTATACACACTTTGATGATATTGTTCAAGTTGATATTTTGCAGTTGATATTATTTAAGGCCAGTATTGTTGTGGTCAGTAGATTGACATGCAAGCAGTAGGGCAAGCTCTGGTTGCTGATTTTTACACTTGCATCTTTGATATGACAGGTTTTACGCCAAAGAGTAATGACAAATTCAGGAGTGGCACCAAAAGCCTATGAACTCTGCAGCAGTAGTTAACTCTGCAGCAACAGCACCAATAAACTCTGCAGCAGTAGTTAACTCTGCAGCAACAGCACCAATAAACTCTGCAGCAGTAGCTGTACCTACAGCAATAGCAGCAGTAAAACCTGTCAGTTTACTACTCACATAGAAAATGTGTCTGGTCTTTGTCATCACTACCTGTGACTCAACAATAACAACCTGGTGAATGCAGATAATCTGGCCTGCCCCTTGTCTTCCACTTGTGTTGCTGTGCCTGGTGGCTCCTAGCAGTGTCATGACAAAACATTCTGTCCTCATAATTCCCTAAGCTGCTGCAGTATTATTGTGGACATGCAAAGCTGCAGTTAGAGTGTGGCGGATCCACTGACGCGTATGGATGTTGCGGGAGCACACTGAGGCTCTACGGCCACTCAGTATAGATGTCCTTAACATGCAGCAGTCAGCCTTTGCTGCACTGCCAGGCTGGTCTTGGGTGGGATTTGGGCCATTTGCGTTAAAGCCCTGTACAAAGGAGGTAGGTAGGATCAGTTTACACCACTTCAGGTGTAGAAGCAGTGATATGATGGTCCACCACCACCATTTTAATGTTCAATAAGTTTAATACACAGTTAGAGACAAACACTGTTTGTGCATTATGTTTTTCACCACATCTGAAATTTGTAAACGTATTTTAAAAACTTTCAGTGGATTTCAGAGAGGAAAAAAAACATGCAAACTAAACCCTTTCATTGACTCATCAGGCCATTTTACTTTTAGGATAAGGCTAAGGCTGGGTGGCTCAACTTTACTAAAGGTAGTGTGGTTTTTACTAACTATCTCAGCTGATCAAAATAAATGTCTTCTCTCCACTTGATATGTTATTTCGGATAATATATTCACGTGTTTACGTCTTTTGATTTGGTGTTAATGCCTTAAGGGTTCCATGACCGGTAGTGGGCCCTCTACTGATGAGCAGTGACATTAGATAACATGCATTGTGCATATTGCATGACCAATGCTTTGCAAAATCTTGAATTGAAATGAAACAGTAATAACGGATTTAAGAACCATTGAATCGTCGTCATTCATAAATGGTGGATCGCAAATATTTGTTGTAACTCGAGTGATATACATAGGTGAACAAAGCTTTTGCATTGATTTGTAAACATAATGACACTTTCAAAGGAAGCTGTTAACTTATCAAAAATGTTGAGATTAAAGTCACGAAGTATATCTGCTTAAAATATGTGGCTTATTAGAAACCTAGTCGATGGATGAGAACGATGTAAACTAATACTCGTGAATTCACTGCTCACATGCAGTGTTTCAGGTCGCTTTTTGAAAACATGCTAAGTGTTTCCTCCAAACATAGTCTGCTAACCGTGCACTGTACTAAATCTATAACAGAGCTGTATTAAATCAACAGCAGAACAGAAACAGCTGAATGCATTTTACACTTCCTGCAGACTTTTGCTGGCCATTATATCCATTTGAGCATGCTTGACTTTCAAAACCAAAGACTTTCTTTTTTCTTAGCCTAACTCGTGCAAGGCTCTGTGATTTGTTAGTTGAAAATATTCCCTTTTCAAACATCCCATGTCCAAGTTGCGAGAAAGGTATTTCTATCAGAAGCGGTTGAATAATATTGTTTTTCTCAGCCTCCTGACAGATATGATTTATATGCTGTACCCGGAGCGAGCCTGATCTCAGCATCGGTATGAGGCCTAAAGGTTGGGACGATGCCAGCAGGGCTACTGTACAGTCTAGGAATAATCCCTTTTTGTGAATGCTCACATGGACGGCTGGCTCCACCAGTTTGTCTGCTAAGCGCCTTGCCTCCCTATCGGCGAGTGGGAGCAATTAGTGAGCCAAGGTGCAGATGAACGTGATTCCAAAGATGAAATTACACATTACAAAGAGGTGTAGGAAAAATCTGTACACAGCATAATTTGAAGTGTCAAACTAAACTGCTAGCTGTACGAGTCCTGCGACAAAATGTATGAATGGATTGCATTTATTTAAAATATTCCAGATTTGTTGGAGTATAATCAAACTGAAAAGAAAAAAACCGGCATGGGGGTAGCTATAATGCTGCAGCAGGTGCAGTGGCACCGAGCCCTACTGGCCTGAGAGCCCACTGAACTATAATTATCACTGTATCTTACTGCACAAATAGCAGCTAGAGGGCACATGTTCCTTTTTTCCACTAGGACCCATGGCACCTTTGCTACTGAAAAAGGGACCCATTAGGCAGCATTGTGTATACATGTAAATTCATTTCTCTCTTGAACAGATTAGAATAGAAGTTGACCAGAGGGTGCCCTACGTGACAAGGAGTTTGAATGGAAAGAGTCGGAGGTCGAGAAGATTAATATAAATGTAAGTTACTCAGGGCCAGCTTTGCTAAGGAATTCCGTTACCCATGCGTTACACAAAGCGGCTGATGTAGCGAAAATGTCATTTTATTTGTAGGGGTGCATTATAATCACACATGCAGAGCGCACCCGCATATAATCCTCTGTCGTGTTCACATGGATCGTTAGAATTTTCAAATGCATTAACAGGAAATGTGATGTATTTAGGCCATTGAATAGTAACTCAAAGAATCAATGTAGAAAGTAAATGTTATTAGCAGAAAACATTAACAGAAAGAACTCGTGTTGTGCAACTGACAATCCTTCATTTATTAAACATGTTTATTAATGTGTCATTTTTCATGTAGGTAGGAATATTAATTGAACGTGTCTTAATTTCTTATGCAAATCCGTAAAGCTCATATGACATTTTCTTATAATAGCTGAATCTTGTAGGCCTGAAATGCTATTTCCCTGAAGGCTCTCGCTTTAGAATTAACAGCTTGCATTTCATGTGTGCTGTGAATTTAGTTCTTTCTCATGTTTTGTGTTGCAGGTGGAAGAAGCACCCCTGTTAGCTAGAATAATGTCTTTGTTTTATTAGTTAGGCAAGGAGAGAAGGAGATACATCGTGAGCCTAAGCCAATAAGGGAAGTTGTGTTTTCACACAACTTCCCTTATTGGAGAAGGCCTGGGAATCAATGTCAACATGTTGCAGTTCAGGAACATCGCTATCCTGTGGAAAGTTACCTATGAGATCATGTTTAGAATGGATGGCGTGACCTGCGAGTACTCTTGGAAAAAATACCTATAATAATGTGAAGCTTGAGTAGGGAAAGTGCCCACTTCTTCTCTGCCTTTGGAAAGAGAGCCTCTTAGAACAAGCTCTGTCTCAAAAGCTTTATGCTATCCGACCCATCAATGATAGAGAGACTTTCTTAGGAAGACTCCACATGCTGACACATGTTATTCCTTTTCCTGAGAATGCTTAAGTAGGGATGTAATTTTAGTGTAGGGATAGAGAGATGCTATATGTGAGAAGTTGGGCTGGTATATGCTGTCCACTAATTAAAGTGGGCACCTTGCACCAGTCCAAACAACCCTTATGGTGATTAGGTTAAAGATAACCTTTATAGAAAGCTATCCTAGTGGTAGCTATGGAGAGCAGCCTTCAGGCTAAGTCTTGAAGGAATGTTAAGCAGCTTGTTTTACCAGAATGCAACCTTATTGTATTGGTTAAATGAAAGGGAAACCACACAGTAGTTATAAAAATATGTATTTATTGTACATAACACTCTCTAGTATCCTCTACACGAGGGTACGACACTAATCAAGTAATACAGTTGCAAAGAAACAATCATAAATAGCACAATACACAGTGCGCTCCAGGGGGAGACCAAACCATATACTAAAATAGTGGTATAAGAACCACGACTCGGGACTAGACCTAGTCTAGAAGGTGTATAATTGCTGGGACCCCAAGGAACCACCCAAGGTGAGTAAGTAGGGACCCCACGGAGGACGGGTGCAGAGTGAGAACACGACCGCGTGCTCCGTGCAATTCTATGGGGAAGTCGCGGTTGGAAAATTAAAGATTAAGGACCCTTCCCAGTGGATGTCGAGGAATTCCCTTGGAACTTAAGAGGTTGGAGAGCCACCCCACCCGTGGATACCTTTGTATCAGAGTTACCTATCCCAGAGGAGCCGGGTACGTAGGTACGATGTGGCGTCGGAAACCCTCGTTGTTTTCTATGGAAGACCTCAAAGAAATGCCACTGCTGGAAGTAAGAAGAATGTCCGGTGGAATCCAAACCTGGATTCTAGATGAGAAGAACCTGAAAGCAGAAGAGACAGAGTCTGGGTCACTTTGGAGTGACCAGGGGCTCGGTAGACGAATGCCCACCGATGTCGGGTGCTTCAGGTGCATTGACGGGGATCTTGACTCTTCAGCTGCGAGGACCAGGAGACGTCTAGGATAACCAGGAGCTGGAGGCGAGCTGTCCCACGAAGGATGTCGAGTGCTGAGGGTCTGCAGGAGCTCAGGGTCAGCAGACTGGTCAGATGCGTTACAGTGCCTGCAAATGCAGGGGAGTGACTCCTTCACCGAAAGGGAGATTCTTCTGATGTCTTGGAGATCCACAGGGTCCTGCACGGAGCCTGTATGAAGCACGGACACAGACGAGGCTTTGGACGGAAAGGGAGACGAAGTTGAGCCCAATGGAGGTCCAGCGAAGTCCAGCGTGTCCAGACGGTCGAAGCTTAGTGGTTTCTTCTTGTAGAATCTTGTCCACGTAAAATCCAATGTCCTGTAGCCAGGTAACCCATTTCATACCCACTGGAGAGGGTTGGACAGATTCAGGGGACCCATCTAGGGGAGGGTCTGGACAGGGGGGAGGCTACTTCCATGTCCTTTGTCCAGTTTCACACCAGAGCAGGAGCAAATGGCTCCCAGAACTGGTTTGAGCTGGACTATGCACAGGGACACCCAATGTGCCCCTCGTGCAGACTTTCTGGCACTGAGACAGTGCACCCACCCAGCCCCAATACACTAAATCCTGCTGGGAGGTGGTCACAGCTCCCTGTGACAGGATGCCTATTGTGCTGCCTTCCCCTGCTCGAGCTTGGCTCAGCATCAGGAGGGCAGAATCGTGTCTGTGGCTGGCAGCATCCATTTTGTGCTGTCCGGTTCGAGAAAGCTGGTACCGGTATACTAGGTACCCCCAGAAGCTTGGTTCTGAGGGGAGGAATCATACCTCCCACACCAGTTACTGGTGTGGAGGTATGATTCCAAGGTGTTTGATACCAAACATGACATATTTTGTTGCAGTCGTTTTCGAGATAGCCTTTACCGCGAGGTTATAATGCACCTCTACCTATATGTCTGGCTGCATCACAGACAACCCGGGAGAATGGTCTCCGAAGGCTGCAGAGGGGCCCTGCTCATGCAGGAGCACCCTCTCACGTAAACCCCAGCACCCTGCCTTCAGGATTGGTAAGGCCTGCTATAGGGGTGACTTATAAGTTTTAAGTGTAGTGATATATATAGATATAGTGAACCTATATCTCTGGAAAGTGGTGCAAGCACCAGCTTACACAGGTTGCAGTAGCACACCTGTAGTTCCATTTTGCATGGCCTCTCATGGGTGGCATAATACATGCTTCAGCCCATGGGAGGCCTCTGGGGTACCTATGCCCTGGCTACATGTGTACCATATACTAGGGACTTAGAAGGGTGCCCCAGTATCCAATTTGGAGTTGTACCAAGTACATACACAACCAATTTAGGGAGAAAGCAGATAGACTGGGGTCCTGATTAGCAGGATCCCAGTCAGACTAATCAAAAACCAGCAAGACACCAGGAAAAAAGTGGGGGTAACCATGCAGTCAGATCCAACCTTCCTACATAACCCCCCCCCCCCAAACGAAAGGAGATAAGGCTAGCCTTGCCCAGTTGAGACTTTATTGACTAAGTGGCCATATAAGGAAGATCCTGCACTAGCATGGATACCCCCTGTCTTATGGTCCACTAAGGAGTCCCTCCCTTGAAGGGTCTTGGGTGTTCTCCAAAATTTGGGTTTACCACCTGTAGTGTGCTTTGGCAAAGTAAAAGGTTGGTGGGGTGCCTGAGTAGGGAAGTGAGGCCCTAATAAAGTTGGCCTCAGCTTCCTCAGAGCACTGGTCACCATGGAGGCCTTTCTTTCCATGACTGAGTTATATCTGTCCCTAGGGGTCAACCTCTGGCTGCCTACAGCTGGTGGTTGAGTCCCTTTGGTTGGAACAGTGGAGGAACAGGGGAGGTTTGGAACCAGGTGGTCCCAAGTTTTCCTTTGCCCAACAGAGTCCATCTGGGGGATGTCACTACCTAAGGGTAAGAGGGATCCCTCAGTGTGTTGAGGAATTTTCACCTGGCTAGTGCTACTAGACTGGGTGTCCCTAATCTGTTGATGAGGGGGTTCCTTTGGACAGTGGGCCCTTTGGGGTCCACTGACATCCCTGACCTCTGCAGCCCTAGGCTGACTGAAGCTGGGTAGAGAGGGGCAGGATACCTGCTCCAGACTGGGTACCAACTTGGAAGGGTCCCCTGCCATCAGTGGTGCTGCCAGGACAGACCTGACCACCTCTGGGGCAATTCCTTCACAAGGGGTAGGATCAGTTCCCTGAGGAAGCTGACCCTTACCTATTGTCTGGGGGGGGGGGGAGAAGACTTTTCTTCCTTCCCTTTGCTCTCTGGTGGAGCATAGTGAGCCATTTTTCCAGGCTTCACTACTCCAAAATATCCCTGGGGTTGGACTGAGGCCCTAAGGGTCCCACCAACTTTCTCAGGGAGGCCTAACATTCTTAAATGGGCCTTCAGCTCTACTTCAGCCCAGGCTGAAGTTTCTAAATCATTGCCCAAGAGGCAATCCACAGGCAAGTTTGGGGATACTGCCACTCTTTTTGGGCCAGTGACCCCTCCCAGGCTGAGATTCACTATAGCCATGGGATGATTTGTCTTCATGCCATCAATGTTGGTCACCTGGTACTTAAACTCAGGTAAAAGCTGCAGTGGGGGTACTAGTTTCCCTGTCAACATGGTGACACTAGCCCCTGTGTCCCTATAGGCCACAGCTTTCTGACCATTGATCAGGGGCTCCTGTTTGTACTTGCCCAAAGAACTGGGACTGACAGTAAAAGTGGCAAATCCGATACCACCATCACGGACTAAGGAGGCCTGTGAGGGGGACCTTGCTAAGCTAGGGTCCACCTCAGTTCCCCAAGAAAACCCAACTAGAACCTTGTTCTCTTTGCACGGTTGGGGACGAGTGAGCACTGAGTGAGCTACATTGTCTCAGTGTTGTCTGTCACACACTTTTTTATGTTGTTTGACTTCCCACCTCTGAGGAAATCTAGTACACACCTTCTTTTCTTTTTGAGGCCACGAAAGCAACCAATGATGATATCGTGGGCATACTGGCGAGTACCCTCCAGCAGCTCTGTGGGTTTGCGTACGTGAGGTGCTTTCTGGCCTTTTCTCAATTTTTTTTCATTTTCTCATGTTTTGAGTTTTGGCATACACATTGATGTGATGGTTTTAAACCACGGTGGGATGTGTATCTGATGTGGTTATTGACAATTCCTTTTTAAATTGAGCAGCAATGACTAATCAGTTCATGGACATCTAGACGGGACTGATCTGGGAAGTTTTAAAAAATTGTAATAACTCCCTGGAGTTTCAAAAATATGAGACTGACTGCTCATAGAGGTCAGACCTAGTAGTGTTTATAATTGATGGAGTGGGGGGCGGTCTGACTTCTCAATCCCCCTGTTGCTCCTATTGTGGATGGGACCCTCTGTACTTAACAGGCCCTCTCCAAAGCAGTTATCCATTTATGGATGTCATCCCCAACATGTTAGGGAGGGACGATCTTGCTGAGGTTTCTATTGTCAAATGTGTGTTCCCTACCTCTAGGGACACTATTGCTGCCACCATGGGACTCTAGTCCCAATTTCTTTCTAGCTCTCTGGACTTCTAGGGACTCTTTATCCAGGGCCAATTGCTCTTGCCTGAGCCTAAGCCTAGCTTTCTCAAGCTCAAGAAATTGGCACTCGCTGTCATAAGAGTTGTCCCTCTTGCTAGATACAGATGTCCCTATAGAATGTCTAGAGTGTGTTGACTAAGCAGAGGGAGATCTAGATCTCCTTGGTAGACTCTGCGCTCTCCCTGGGGGAATGAAGTGAGGGTCTTCATGACCCTCTCCATCTTCCTCCTGGAGATCTGAGTTAGTCAGGGGTGGAGCATTTTGATCCTCCTGTGCAGGGTTTGAGTCTAGGTCATAGAAGGTTTTCCCTCCTGACCTGTCTTCATCCCCTGTCCCACCCACTCTGTCCTGCTCATCTGACCCAGGAGTCTTCCTAAGGTCGTCTAACAGTAACACCTCAATGAGACGTTGAGTGTTGGCATTTCTCCCTGCCTTCAGCTTCCTAGATACACACATGGTTTTCAATTCTGTGAATGTGAAGTCATCATATCTACTTGGCAGAGGGCCACCAGTGGCACCTCCTTTAGAAGACATACTAAGTGTGGTGTGTTGTATGCACCTACCTAACCTAGTGGGAACTAAACTCTCTTAGGTTGGAGAAAGGGTGTGATGGACCCTTGACTACCCAACCCCAAGTTCAGTAGAACTTACTTATCTAAGCTAGTATTATATGTGCCTAGAGACTAGTGGTTTTTCAGTTAATCAATACAAAGATGTATCTGGTAAAACAATGCAGGCTTGAATCCCACCGCTGCCACCAATGTAAGAAGTTGGCCTGGTATATGCTGTCCACTAATTAAAGTGGGCACCTTGCACCAGTCCAAACAACCCTTATGGTGATTAGGTTAAAGATAACCTTTATAGAAATCTATACTAGTGGTAGCTATGGAGAGCAGCCTTCAGGCTAAGTCTTGAAGGAATGTTAAGCAGCTTGTTTTACCAGAATACAACCTTATTGTATTGGTTAAATGGAAGGGAAACCACACAGTAGTTATAGAAATATGTATTTATTATATATAACACTGTCTAGTATCCTCTACACGAGGGTACGACACAAATCAAGTAATACAGTTGCAAAGAAACAATCGTAAATAGCACAATACACAGTGGGCTCCAGGGGGAGACCAAACCATATACTAAAAATAAGAACCACGACTCGGGACTAGACCTAGTCTAGAAGGTGCAGAATTGCTGTGACCCCAAGGAACCACCCAAGGTGAGTGAGGGTGGACGGGTGCAGAGTGAGTACACGACCGCGTGCTCCGTACAATTCTATGGGGAAGTCGCGGTTGGAAAATTAAAGATTAAGGACCCTTCCCAGTGGATGTCGAGGAATTCCCTTGGAATTTAAGAGGTTGGAGAGCCACCCCACCCGTGGATACCTTTGTATTAGAGTTACCTATCCCAGAGGAGCGGGGTGCATAGGTACGAAGTGGCGTCGGAAACCCTCGTCATTTTCTATTTAAGACCTCAAAGAAATGCCCCTGCTGGAAGTAAGAAGAATCTCCGGTGGAATCCAAATGTGGATTCTAGATGAGAAGAAACTGAAAGCAGAGGGGACAGAGTCTGGGAGTGACCAGGGGCTAGGTAGACGAATGCCCACCAATGTCGGGTGCTTCTTGACTCTTCAGCTGCGAGGACCAGGAGATGTCTAGGATGACCAGGAGCCCGAGGCGAGCTGTCCCACAAAGGATGTCAAGTGCTGAGGGGTCGGTGTCTGGCTGGAGCACCAACAAGCCTTGGCAGCGGCAACCCACGAAGATGGTCAAGTTCAGTGTTGATCTGGCCCAGCAAGGACCAGGGGACTCACGACATCAAGGGGAGTCAGGGCAGGCCTGGTGCAACCAGGGGAGCCCAATTAAAGCAGTGTTGACCCTCAAGTGGACCCACAGGCTGGAGGCCCAGGAGTCGCGAGGGGACCTCAGGCGAGTTCACAGAACAACAGCTAGCAGGGCACAGAGTGCAAAGAGGCCAGAGTCCTTTGTGGAAAAGGTGCGCTGGGGTCAGGGCTACAATTAGCCCAATGCACAGAATTGTTGCACAACAACAAGCATGTGCTGCTGCAAATGAATGCAGTGCACAGAGGTACGGGTTATGTAGACCCCACGAGGGATACTAGCCTCAAACTCAGTGAGAGGGCAGCTCAACCTCGGAGACCTTCAGAACCCACCTACTGTGTTGCTAGAGCTTTTGGAGTCCCCAGGAGCTTAGGGTCAGCAGACAGGTCAGATGCATTACAGTGCCTGCGAATGCAGGGGAGTGACTCCTTCACCCCAAGGGAGATTCTTCTGATGTCTTGGAGATCCACAGGGTCCTGCACAGAGCCTACATGGAGCACGGACACAGACGAGGCTTTGGACGGAAAGGGAGACGAAGTTGAGCCCAATGGAGGTGCAGCGAAGTCCAGCATGTCCAGACGGTCAAAGCTTAGTGGTTTCTTCTTGTAGAATCTTGTCCATGTAAAATCCAATATCCTGTAGCCAGGTAACCCATTTTATACCCACGGGAGAGGGTTGGACAGATTCAGGGGACCCTCCTAGGGGAGGGTCTGGACAGTGGGAGGCTACTCCCATGTCCTTTGTCCAGTTTCGCGCCAGAGCAGGAGCAAATGGCTCCCAGAACTGGTTTGAGCTGGACTATGCACAGGGACACCAAATGTGCCCCTCGTGCAGACTTTCTGGCACTGAGACAGTGCACCCACCCAGCCCCAATACACTAAATCCTGTCTGGGAGGTGGTCACACCTCCCTGTGACACGATGCCTATTGTGCTGCCTTCCCCTACTTGAGCTTGGCTCAGCAGCAGGAGGGCAGAACCGTGTCTGTGGCTGGCAGCATCCATTTTGTGCTGTCCGGGTCGAGAAAGCTGGTACCGGTATACTAGGTACCCCCAGAAGCTTGGTTCTGAGGGGAGGAATCATACTGGTGTGGAGGTATGATTCCAAGGTGTTTGATACCAAACACAACATATTTTGTTGCAGTCGTTTTCGAGATAGCATTTACCACGAGGTTATAATGCACCTCTACCTATATGTCTGGCTGCATCACAGACAACCCGGGAGAATGGTCTCCGAAGGCTGCAGAGGGGCCCTGCTCATTCAGGAGCACCCTCTCACGTAAAACCCAGCACCCTGCCTTCAGGATTGGTAAGGCCTGCTATAGGGGTGACTTATAAGTTTTAAGTGTAGTGATATATATAGATATAGTGAACCTATATCTCTCGTAAGTGGTGCAAGCACCAGCTTACACAGGTTGCAGTAGCACACCTGTAGTTCCATTTTGCATGGCCTCTCATGGGTGGCATAATACATGCTTTAGCCCATGGGAGGTCTCTGGGGTACCTATGCCATGGGGACATGTGTACCATATACTAGTGATTAATAAGGGTGCCCCAGTATCCAATCTGGAGTTGTACCAAGTACATACACAACCAATTTAGGGAGAAAGCAGATAGACTGGGGTCCTGATTAGCAGGATCCCAGTCAGACTAGTCAAAAACCAGCAAAACACCAGGAAAAAAGTGGGGGTAACCATGCAGTCAGATCCTACCTCCCTACACTATATTTTCATCAATCCTCGATGCAGGGAAATTTGGACTCATGCTTTCTGATCCTCTGCACCCTATTTCTTGAGATAATTGTTTTGTGCATGTTGCACCGCCTCAACTTTATTCGCAGATTTGGCTTTATGCTGAATCCCATGTATTTTTACACTCTCATTTTTAGGTGTCTTTATGTTCAGTTATTTCTGGCTTTGTAATAAACTAACTAACCTTATGTAGTTGTCTGTGGTTACTATGAGTCCAGAGAGACTCCTATTGAATTGATTGGCATTAATAACGACTTTGTCCCCTCTACGCTTACATGCTGCTAAAAAGAACCATCGGATTGTGATTCTAGAACAGGTCCAGAACTTATGGGCCAGGCACTTTCAGTTGGAGGCAGAGTAGGATGGTTTGCACATGAAGTGAAGAGAGAATCCTGAACTAGTCTAGAAAAGATGGAACGTAGAACCCAAGAGCCCCAAAATAGAGCCCAATGACTGAGAACGGAGAGCGACGGAATCCGGCGGAGACTGACAGAGTTTGATGGCGCGGCGAGATCAGCATTGAACGGAGGAGTGAGTATCAATAGGGTGTATGGCGTTTGTTAGATTGCGGGAATGAAGTGACTGTGTGATATCTGGCGGAGTTGGTGTGAGAGTCGAGTGAATGTGGCTGGACACGGACGAAGGATTGAGATTTGCATTTCAGGTCCCGAAGTGGCCTACGATCCAGGGATATATTAAATGGTGTAGAAGACACCGAGATTTATTGTGATTGTCTGACCGAAGAATTGAGGAGTTGTCATTAGACTTCATTGACAGATCCATCTAAGACAGGGAACTTTGGGTAAATGGAACGTATGGGAATCATTTAGTGGACCTGGTTGCCGTGTGTGAATGCTTTTAGATGGCAGACAATTATGGAGTTTAAGACAATTGTGTGGGTGAATGTGTATGGAGAAATTGCAAAGGAGGGTGAGCCGCTGCAAGGAGTGAAGGTGATGTCAGAGTGTGTCACACTGGGATACAT
This sequence comes from Calotriton arnoldi, assembly GCA_963921515.1. Lineage (NCBI taxonomy): Eukaryota > Metazoa > Chordata > Amphibia > Caudata > Salamandridae > Calotriton > Calotriton arnoldi. Next base: position 278,129 of record CAWUFW010004627.1, read on the forward strand.
TGGTTGGTGTAACGCCGAGCTGGGATTGGTTGGTAGTCATCGGGAAGTTGTGGTTGGAAAATATTGTTCATCGTTAAAATTTGAACAACTTGCAATTAAATCATGCAATGTTTAGGGTGTGCGGGATCTTTTCAGGGGTGATCAAGGTGTTGTTACTCAAGTGGGCAGAGAAGAGCCACCTGAGGATATGCCAGCACACTATGTGGTGACAAAAGTAGGGCTCCATGCAATAATTTGACTTCAAAATTGGCACAAAATCATTTAAAAAGATTGGGCCCGATTCACAGAACTAACTTAAGACAAAATCCTAAACTTACTACCATTTTGGTATTCATAGAAGACACTTACTCAATTTGGGATTCACAGAAGGCACTTACTCATTTTGGTATTCACAGATGGCACTTACTCATTGATGAGTAAGTGCCTTCTGTGAATACCAAAATGAGTAACTTACTCATTTTGAGTAACTTACTCATTTTGAGTAACTTACTCATGTTGGTATTCACAGAAGGCACTTACTCATTGATGAGTAAGTGCCTTCTGTGAATACCAAAATGAGTAAGTGCCTTCTGTGAATACCAAAATGAGTAACTGCCTTCTGTGAATACCAAAATGAGTAAGTGCCTTCTGTGAATACCAAAATGAGTAAGTGCCTTCTGTGAATACCAAAATGGTAGTAAGTTTAGGATTTTGTCATAAGTTAGTTCTGTGACTCCGGCCCAGAGTGAATTGTCATTTCCACATTTTGGTTCATTTCAGTTGGACATGTTGCACCAGTTGAGAGGAGTGATGTTTGCGCTGCGACCTTTGCCTAGACCAACTCAGTTTGAGGTGTTAGACGCATGGATATGGGCAGCACTTGCAAAGAAACGTGAGATATATCAGGGGAAGATGAGGAAAGCTTTGAGGGCATGTCAGGAAGCGCAATGGGATGCACAGCTTAAGAGATGGAGGGTGGATACTATTGAAGGAGAAAGGTTGTACCCAATGGAGAGGAAGATTTGCAGAACAGGAATAGAAGGGAAAATGGAAATGATGGTAGTGATATTGGCGACAGCTTGTTGATGGGTTGTTATGTGAGCGTCCTCCACCTTACAATCCGCACTCAGAGGAGGGAAGGCGAGAGTTGGCGAATGCAGGGAACATGGAAAGTGTGCCATGACCTCACATGGGTCCTAGTGCAGGAGTTGTGGGAAGGATATTCGCAGGTGTAGGCGGGACAGGAGTGGCCGCTTTAGGCGGTAGGGAAAAAAACCGAGTTAGTGCTGCTTCATGGTTACCGGAAGCTCTACCAGTACCTGTTCAACATTAGACTTTTTGTTCCTGTGTGTGACCCAAGCTCAGTGGGAAACAATAGTCAGCTACAGTCCACTCAGGTGCAAGGAAGTGGATTGGGAGAGTCAGCGAACATGAGTGTAAATCATCCATCTTTAGTGCCTATAGAATCGAGTACCAATTTACCAGCCACTGCCGATCCTTCAGGAATACTTATTGCTTTCAGTACTATACGAACCATACCCTTGGCGAACGCTAGTTCAAACTTGAGGATGTGGGAAACTCCAGTGAGATGACCAGGGGGTGTAGCTTCAGAAACAAGTGCAAGTCAGGGAGTCGCTGGAAATCAACATGTTCTAGACGTTGAAGACTTAGAGACTTGGTTGAGAGATCACAGTAACAGCAAGAAAGGTCAGAACAGTACATCAAGTCGGGGAACCATCAAGGCTGCAGTAAAGGCAAAACTATTGGATGTGGTGAGGTTGAAGACTTAGGTAGACAATATCATCAGTGGGAACTTACCTTTGGAGAGAATAGAGACCTAGGAGCCTGATGACCTGTTGTTTATAGCGAAGGATGCTATCCACAAAGCGAAACAAGCACACAAGAAGTTGTCAGAACTAGCTCAGAGGTATGAAGTAGACTTGTCTCGAGCAAAAATGCTACAGGGGAATCATAGGCTTAATTATAGTGACCAGGAGCTAGAGAAAAAGAGAGTGACAGGATTGAAAACACACATCCGTAGAGTTGGTTATAGGAATACAGGCTTGGAGTATGCTTGATAAGTGGGAGAAAAGGTGGTCTTAGAAGAAGAGTGTTAAGAAAAAGACAGGGGAAACACCACCTCCAGGCGGGGGAACACCGAGAGTTGAGGCATATCCACTACGAGAAGTGCCCAGTGGAGGGTGTGTGCATGTTCCATGGAGTAGAGGTGATCTAGCTGCATTCACAAATGATTTTCTTAGGTTGAGAGAGACACCTGCTGAAACTGTGCAAGCAAGTCGATCACTTTGGCAAAATCTCGAAAGTGTTGTGGATTGACTTAAATACTCTGTTTGAAATTGTGATTCCTAGTGATCTATGGTCTGCATGTTAAATTGCTATTAATTGCCCTGCTGCTGAGCCAGAAAGAGATCCTGTAAACCACGGTCCTTCGCCTTTGGTTATGAAAACGTACGATCAGGTGATCACATGGTTGCAGTGCAAAATACCCCCTCAAGACATCGATTGGGTTAAGATAGATCGAACGACCCAGGAGCCTAAAGAGTCAGTGCATGCCTATTATGAGAAGCTCTCAAAAGCCTTCAAGCAGTGCAGTGGGTTAGATACACTCGACCCAAAGGACAGGGGACAATTTGTCTCAAAATTTGTGACAGGATTGAGAGCGGAAATTAGCCTTATGATTCAGCAACATTTGATCTGCTGGCAAAATAAATCCGTGGATGAAATTCTACGGTATGCCAGGTATTGCAGTGATAAGATGGATTCTAAACATGGGAGGATAAAGGAAAAGTTAATGCTGGTCCAAATGCGAAACACACAGTAGGGATAACAGGTGCAGGCAACAACAGGGACAGTAGCTCATAATCAAGGGAATGTCCAAGGAGGTGTTCAGGGTATATCAGGTCCAGCGGGACAGGGAAGAGGGAGAGGTCTCCCCATAGATCCCAAAACAGGGATAGATGTTGCTACGCTCAAAAAGACAACTGCCTGTCATTTTTGTCACAAGATCGGGCATTGGAAGTGCAAGTGTCACTTAAATCCAGCGAATCAGGTGGAGGAGGGAGAGCTCGTGCAGGAGACAGACGAGGTAATTCAGTTACCGACGGTTACAAGGCCAAGATCTATTAATGCGTGAGGGAATTAGAACCAGTTAGTGCAAGTGCATCAACCTCTGAGGATCTCACAGGGCAATCAAAAATACCATCAGATGTCCTTTATGGAAGCGCTAGATGGATTTGATCAGGACCCATTCCAATGACGGTGCCTGAGGGAGGAGGAAGACTGTACTCTTGGAGCAGTCTTAGAGGTTGACCAGAATGGACCATATGTAGAGGCAGACATATTTGGTCATCCCATTGCATTCTTGATTGATACTGGTGCTACCCGTCCTACTGTGAGATCCACTGTAGACCCAAACCTACCCCTCTGGGGAAAATCAATCCAAGTTGTAGGAGTTTCCAACAAAAGAATGACAAATGCTTTGACAGAAGAGGTATTGGTGAAAATCGGAACTTTCCAGGATTGTCACCTGTTCGTGGTGTGTGATTCGAGTCCAGTCTGTTTATTAGGGCATGATCTCTTGTGTAAGCTGAAGTGTACCATCTATTGTACGCTGAAGGGAATTGAGTTGCAGAATAATGATGATGACACTGCTTTCAAACTAGTAAATCAAAACCACTACGTAGTCATGTTTCCTTTACTGATTGGGGAAGACATGCCGCTGGACTTGAGAGACACCGTCTCTCCTGTGGTATGGGACTTCACGGCGGAGGAAATCGGACTGATTCGAGGAGTTGAGCCAGTTCGCATATAGATCAAGCCTAATGCAAAATTTCCGAGAAAAACTCAGTACAACGTGACCTCGGAAACGGTGGCAGGGATTACACCTGTGATTGAGTCCATGATTGCGCAGGGCATACGGAAGGAGATCATAGGAAGTCCATGAAATTCGCCCATCATGGGATTGCAGAAACCAAGCAGAAAGTAACGCATGGTTCAGGACCTTAGGAAGGTGTATAACATTGTGATTCCATGTTGTCCTGTGTTACCAAATCCATCTGTGATCCTATTCCAGATTCCCTGCGAAGCTGTCTGGTTCACAGTGATTGACCTTTGTCAGGCATTTTTCTGCATTCCATTGCATGAGGAAAGCCAATTTTTATTTGATTTCCGTCTGAAAAATCATGTCTTAACATGGTGTCGTATCCCTCAAGGGTATACTGAAAGTCGATACATCTTCAATCAGGTCTTGAAGAAGAACCTCGAGAGCTTGGTTTTGCCTCAAAATTCAGTGCTAGTCCAGTACATTGATGACCTCCTTATTGCATCTGAGACACAGGAGGCCTGTAGGGGCGATACTATCGCTTTACTGAATCACCTGGATGACAATGGGCATAAGGTGTCTCCGAGCAAACTTCAGTACTGCCTGACTGAAGTTCGGTACTTGGGTCATCGAATTGAGAAAGGAAAGAGGAAAGTGTCAAATGAACGAGTGGAGGTGATCATGAAAATTAATCTGCCCACTACCCAGAAAGAGGTCAGAATGTTTTTGAGAATATTTGGCTACTGCCGACAATGGATTCCGAATTTCTCTTTGATGACAAAATCTTTGCAGATGCTGACCCACAAGGATGTGAGCAATCTGGTACCTTGGGATAACGATTGCTTACTTGCCTTCCTAGAGTTGAGAGAGTGCCTGTGTCGCGCTCCAGTTTTAGGAATGCCTGATTACAACAAAGCGTTTTCGCTGTTGTGCCACGAGAAGGAACATTGTTCTCTTTCTGTACTCATCCAGACACATGGAGCGGCTCGTAGGCCAGTGGCCTATTTCTCAGCTACATTAGATCCTGTAGCTTCAGCGTTGCCCCGTTGTCTCAAATCCGTTGCTGCAACTGGTGTCAGTATTGAACGATGTGAAAGCATTGTGATGGGTCATCCACTTACTGTATATGTAACACACTCAGTTGAACTCCTGATGACAAGGACCAAAACACAGCATTTGACTAATAACAGGTTGACAAGATACGAACAAGTGCTGCTTGCAGCATAAAACGCAACCTTAAAGTGCTGTTCTTTGTTAAACCCAGCTACCTTGTTACCTGTTCCAAGTGCAGATGGGGAAGATTGTGAAAACCATGACTCTCTGGATGTTACTGAGCTTTGCACTAAGCAGAGACCTGACATTGTCGATGAGCCATTGCCAGATCTGACCAAGTCCTTTTTGTTGATGGCTCATGCCTAAGGGTCAATTAAGGTAATCTGAGAGCAGCGCTTGCTGTCTGTATCATCTCTGGAGTTGTGGAAGCTGCTCTACAGGGTGTACACTCCGCACAAGTGGCCAAGATCATTGCTTTGACCCGTGCATGCCTTGTCTCTGAGCAGATCCAAGTCAACATATGTACCAATAGGCAATACGGTTTTGGTGTAGTTCATGACTTCGGACAGCTATGGTCTGAGATAGGGTTCCTAACATCATCAGGATCTCCCATTAGGAACGGGGAATATGTGAGACAACTGTTGGAAATATTGCAGTTACAAAAGGAAGTGGCGGTCGTAAAGTAAGCTGCTCAAGGGAACGGGGATGATTTTGTCACCACAAGAAACCACTATGCAGATGAAGTTGCCTGTTTTTGTGCCACAAACGCATGCATTTTCAATGGGGATATGTTGGCGAGAGTGCAGAGAAGACCAAACTCAGCATGATGCTAGTTGTTGCATGCACATGGGATAAAGTTAGGCATTTACAAATGGAAGCAACAGATCAGGAACACTCGGGGTGGATCAGAGCAGGCTGTGAGAAGGGAGAAGATGCCATATGTGTTTCAACTGATGGTAGGGCAGTGTTACCGGATTGTGTGCTAAACCCAATGGTGAGCTTAATAGACAATGGGGTGACCCTGTGTCCCTCAGAACCTGGGTATAGGTTTATAAAAGTACAATGGTTCTGTCGGATATAACCACAATATTTCTTATAATTACAATTCAATTTACAAGGACAAATTATTTCCTACACAGATTAAATGTGAAAACATGTAGGATGGAACACACAATAAGGACAAAGTAATCGAGTTTTTAGAGGGTAATACGATATTTTATATAAATTACATCATTTATATTTACCCACATATAAAGATTTATGTTGCATATACAGCTGCCAACAATGTGAGGATTTAGGTGAGTTGTGAACAAGTGACATAGTGTGATAGGTGACACAATAAGTGCGTGATATGTACAAAGTGGTTAAAATATATACATAGTTGGAACAGGCCAGAATAAATACAATGACCCTGCTGCTCTGTACAATTTCAGTGTTTTTAGAGCGGGGCCTTGAACTGGACCAAAAGGTATCGTCGACGTTTGATCTGGGGGTGAGAAGGGGAAGGTCAGGATAGGGACTGGCCACTGATCTACAGATAATTAATTAAACAACCCCGGAGGAGCTGATAGGATCAGGCCGCGCTGGTCAAACCCATCATATGAATGGAGGGAGCCCATCACCAGGAACAAGAATCATTCAACAGGAGTGCGTTAATTACTCGCGCTCATATGTAATTGGGCAACCAACGTCTGAAACTTGGCAAACAAGTGAGAGAATGAAAACAATCACCCTGGTGAGTCGCATAATCAATGTAAACCAGTGCGACAAATTAATTATCTGTAGATCAGTGGCCAGTCCCTATCCTGACCTTCCCCTTCTCACCCCCAGATGATCACCAGATGGGCCCTTGATCATCCCTGACTTGAGTCTAACCAGGAATTTCTCTGGTTTTTCGTTAGGTGAGTAGTTACCACCTTGTACATTACGCTGTTAATGGCTATTGGAACACACGTCGATGTTAATGCACGTTTTTAACTGACTTTCCAGGCTGCCATTCCTTCCCCACTCCAGTGCTGATGAAGACCCGCCGTGATGATTTAAAATTGCGCATATAGGGTTGAAACGTCGACGATACCTTTTGGTCCAGTTCAAGGCCCCGCTCTAAAAACACTGAAATTGTACAGAGCAGCAGGGTCATTGTATTTATTCTGGCCTGTTCCAACTATGTATATATTTTAACCACTTTGTACATATCACGCACTTATTGTGTCACCTATCACACTATGTCACTTGTTCACAACTCACCTTAATCTTCACATTGTTGGCAGCTGTATATGCAACATAAATCTTTATATGTGGGTAAATATAAATGATGTAATTTATATAAAATATCGTATTACCCTCTAAAAACTCGATTACTTTGTCCTTATTGTGTGTTCCATCCTACATGTTTTCACATTTAATCTGTGTAGGAAATAATTTGTCCTTTTAAATTGAATTGTAATTATAAGAAATATTGTGGTTATACCCGATAGAACCATTGTACTTTTATAAACCCAATGGTGAGGCAGATTCATGGAGCAGCTCATATGTGAAGAGACGCAATGGGGAGATGTTCAGGCAGACTTGGTTTAATCCGAGGTTTTGCATGATTGCAGAAGCAGTGTGTCATCGGTGTGTTACGTGTCAACAGATAAATGCTGGGAAGAAAACTGTTGTTGCTTTGAGCCACTTTAAGAGGTCAGGGGGTCCTTTCAATCGGATCCAATTGGACTTCGTTGAGATGCCTGTATGTAATGCCTTGAGATACATTTTGGTTGTTGTGTGCATCTTTTGTTGGTGGGTGGAAGTTTATCCAACTAGAAGGTAGGAAAGTCTCACAGTAGCAAAGTTATTGTTGAGGGAGCTTATACCTCGTTTCAGATTTCCAACTACATTGGAGTAGGCTAGAGGAACGCACTTCCACAATGAGATCATGAAGCTGTTGTGTATTGCCTTGAGTATGGATCAGAGTCTGCGTTGTAGTTACAGTCCAGAGGCGTCAGTCATTGTGGAGCAGATCAATGAGACTTTAAACGGGAGGTTGGCAAAAGCGTGTGGTTCGACATCTCTGAAATGGCCTGATGCGTTGCCCTTGGTTCTGATGAGCTTGTGCAGCATTCCTAATAGAAAAAATGAGTTGTCACCCCATGAGATCCTCATGGGAAGGGTGAAGCGCTTACCTGCAGTACCAGCTACAGCTTTGATAAACATATCTTGATCCTTCACTACTGTAAGGGATTGGCTAATTTGGTTTGTTCTGTGTCTCATCAGGTTGGAGCAGCAACTGCACCGACACCGAAAGACCTCTGCCACCATCTGGGATTGGGTGCTTGTCCAAAAGCACGAAAGGAAGAACTGTCTTGACGCACGGTGGCGTGGACCATATCAAATTATATTGGTGATGAATACTGCAGTGTAGTGTGGAGGAGTGCCGAACTGGATACACGCTTCACATACCCAACAGTCTCAGGGCCCTCTGATGAAACAGCTCCTCTCCCAGAAGAAATTCCAGCCGTGGCCATAAGATCACCGGAGAGGGCAAGCCAAGCTTTGGGCGATACCCACCAGGTCAAGCTGAGGGAGGTCAAGCTACACAAGATCCAATTATAGACTCTGAGGGAGACGGTAACGCTGCGAGTGGTATAAAGTCTGACTCAGCAGAAGAGGCTGGTGTGGAAGTTGGTCGTGTGCAGTCAAGGAAGAAAGAGGTTGAAAATGAGTGGTGGTCTGCGAGATAGAAACTTGAGACTTGCATCTGAGAAAGAACTCATCTGCGTCTGATTTGAGTGAGTCTGAACAAGTCCCAGAAAGTGTAAGGAGATCGAGGAGAACAAGAGTGCTGTGTCAGAGATACTCCTCTCCCAGGTGGACTTACCTAGCTTCAAATGCCGGGTAGAGCGAGGTCCGAGACTTCGATACTGATTGTCGAGATCTTGCTGAGAGTTCCTGGAATAGAGGCTAATGCAATCTTGTCATTGACTGTGCTTTACCCACCAAGGTTGAGTGGTTTACGGACTCTGATTCTGAAAGACATTGAAATCCCGAGCTTAGGAAATCAACCACCTCCTCAGGAGATTGCAGCATTCAGAGCTAAACTGTTACAGCGAGTCATTGATGAGATTGGCTCTGATCTCATAAGGGATGTAAATGGAACTTTTGAACTGTAAATAAAAGCTTGCTTGTAAGAAGATAAGTGGAAGAAGAATAAAAATAGGGACCTTTCCTTTATAAGTAGAAAGAGGGCTAAGGAAGTCTTCCAAGCTGTGTAAATATTGTGCCAAAGACTATTGTGAGAATTTTCTAAGATTCAAAAAGAAGTTGCTCAAAGACTTTGTTGCTAGTACATAAGATGCAGAGAAGAAAGAGACTCTGTGGGTTGATCCTCTTACAGCTACAATCTGAGTGTTAGACTTGGCTTTTTCAGCGGGTTTACCCCCAGACTTTTTGCTTTTTGGCCTCCTGTTTTTGACCCTGTTTTTGTTGGTTTTAGGACTCTGGGCACTTTACCACTGCTAATCAGTGCTAAAGTGCATATGCTCTCTGTGTAAATTGTGTTATGGATGGGTGTTTCCATGATTGGATATTTGATTTACCTGTTAGCCCCTAGTAAAGTGCACTGCGTGTGCCAGGGCTGGTGAATCAAATGCTACTCGGGGGGCCTGCAGCACTGGTTGTGCCACCCCGTGAGTAGCCCTGAAAACAGTAACTCAGACCTGCCATTGTAGAAGTCTGCGCGCAGTTTGTACTGCCATGTCGAGTGGCCAGTGCACACACTGGCCGGTCCCTAACCTTCCCTTTTCTTACATGTCAGACAACCCTCAGGTAGGTCCAAGGTACTCCTGTGGGCAGGGTGCAGTGTATGTGAAAGGTGGGACATGCCGTGGTGTGTGTGGCATGTCCTGATAGTGAATTACAGCCAATTTCGTTTTTCACTATTGCAAGGCTACCAGTTCCCCATAGGATAGAATAGGAGGTTTGTTTATAGCATCTTATAAACATAACTGGCCCAGGGAATTCGGCAAGAAAATAGAATTTAGTATGCCTGAACTCAGAATCTAAAGATGCATCTTTTAGTGAAGGTGATTTTTACATTCTGTGTTTGAAAATACCACTTTTAGAAAGTAGGTATTTTCTTGCTCAGTCATCCTGTGTGCCTCTGCTGGAATGTGGATTGCCTGTCTGGGTTTTGGATGACAGAAGGCTGGGGGAGCAGGAGGGGCGCCAGATGGTCTAGGTAGGTCAGGAAAGGGCTGAAGAGACCTGGGTTACGATGGGGGAAGGGGGAGGAGATTTCCTTGCACCTCAAAGGGCCTGCTCTGCCTCTGACAAATGCCGTCTCCACCTCCTGCCAGGAATTCACACCAGAGAAGGCAGAACTGGTCCTGACTGGGCACAGGCCCTCTCTGCCTAAGAGATCAAAGGATTTTTGGACATAAATGCTGGGTCCCAGACCCCTGAACTTTAGAACTCATCTGGACAAGAAGACTGCCAAGAAGAAGAGCCGGAGAAGCTGCGAAAAGGAACGACTGCTTTGCCTGGTGCTTTGCTGGGCTGACCTGCAGTGGCTGCTTCTGTCTTGGGCAGTGAAAGGCCTGGACTGGACTTTCTGCAACCTAATTTGTGAGTCTCTCCAAGGGCTTGAGGTAGAGCTTGCCCCCTGTTCACGAAGTCTCAGGAAAAGCAAAGACTTCAAGTTCTTCGACCAGCAGCCCTGGGTACTGTGTGTTTTGTGCTGCAGCAAGAAGAACGCCAACTCAACGACGTCTACGATGCTGCTGCCGACTCTGTGTCCTGAAGGCACCGCAGAGGGTACCGCCGCACCGCAACCTTGGTCTCACCGATGATGCCTGTTGACGCCGACACCGAGCCGCTGCTTGCACCGTGACCTGTGGGCACCGCACTCCGCACCGCCTTGCTTCACGCCGAAGCTTTGGCACCGCAGAGAGCACCGCCGCAACGCCGCACCGCAACCCTGGTCTCACCGACAACGCCTGTTGACGCCGACACCGAGTCGCTGCTTGCACCGCGACCTGTGGGCACCGCACTCCGCACCGCCTTGCTTCACGCCGAAGCTTTGGCACCACAGAGAGCACCGCCGCAATGCCGCACCTCAACCCTGGTCTCACCGACGACGCCTGTTGATGCCGCCACCGAGCCGCTGCTTGCACCGCGACCTGTGGGCACCGCACTCCGCATCGCCTGGCTTCACGCCGAAGCTTTGGCACCGCAGAGGGCACTGCCGCAACACTGCACAGCAACCCTGGTCTCACCGACGACGCCTGTTGATGCCGCCACCGAGCCGCTGCGTGCACCGCGACCTGTGGGCACCGCACTCCGCACCGCCTCGCTTCACGCAAAGCTTTGGCACCGCAGAGAGCACCGCTGCACCGCGATCCTGGTCTCACCGACGACGCCTGTTGACGCCGCCACCGAGCCGCTGCTCGCACCGCGACCTATGGGCACCGCACTCTGCACTGCCTTGCTTCACGAGGACGCCTTGGCCTTCCTGACGCCGCCACTTCCCGCCGAAATCGACGCCGCTGCTTGCACCGTGGTTCGAGGGCACCGCTCGTAAGTCACACGACTCACCGCCCTCATCCTGCACCGCAACCTTGGCCTACTGACACCGGCGCCATCGACTCCAGTTCGTCAGCCGACGACAGCGCTTCAGCAACAACGACGACGCTGCTTGCACCGTGACCTGCTAGCACCGTGGCGAGCACCGCCTTCATCTCGCACCGCGACCCTGGTCTCACCAACGACGCCATCTGACGCCGTCACCGAGCTGCTGCTCACACCGCGACCTGGGGGCACCGCATGCTGCACCACTGCGCTTCGCACCACAGCACCAGACGTCTGCCGGCGCCAGCGCTCCTGATTCCATCAGAGAGGAGCTCGACCTGCAACGCGAGTGACTTCAAGGGCCTCAACGCCCTGCATCTCTCACAGGTACTGTTTGCGGGTCTTCCCGACACCGTAGCTGGCCCGCGACCCCACGACCAGCCAGAACTGTTGGATTTGTTGTTCACGACGCCGTGGTAGCCCGGACCGAGCTATCCACACAAGGAACTCTTTTTAATCAGCGTATTTGTGGAACTGTGAACTTTTAAGTATAGTATTGTGGATTTTTATCGTTTTTGGTCTTGTCTTAAGTATATAAAAATATTGGATATTTTTCTAAACTGGTGTGGTGTCCTTTTGTAGTGCTTACGCTGTATTACTGTTGGTTATGTGCAAATGCTTTACACACTGCCTCTAAGATAAGCCTGGCTGCTTGTGCCAAGCTACCAAGGGGGTGAGCAGGGGTTATTTTAGACGTGTAACTCCCTTATCCTGACTAGAGTGGTGGTTTTTGCCTGGCTTTGGCCCACGCCCAAGCCTACCAAAAATCCCATTTCTAATAGTGAGCCACTTTGAAAATGTAGTCTGAAAATTTGAATCGTAGTCACAAATGTATTATAGGTACAGTTATTGTAGGAGCAATCATAGTGATAGCCGTAGTCATTACTGAGTTCATTTTAAGCGCACACAAAGCTGACGTTAAGGGAGTGGGGGTACATGGGGCATCCACACCTACCACTGCTGCCTCAAAAGAGGGTACATTTGGATCTGATAGAGGCTTAATAGAGCAGACTAGTCACTTTTGCATGTAGATTTGTCTAAAGGTGATTATACGCTGAATGCTTATGATATGTTCCTGTGCGAATACGTGAATACTATAGTTGTAAGAGAGTGTTACGTGTGTATGCAATTGCCTGCTTCTCTCGAGGAGGGTATTAGGTATCATCACCTGCCCTTGACGTATGGTATTAGTTGCAGTTTCCTCCTTAGCATGCTTTATGCAAAGGGCCATTACGAGTACTATTTCCAAATTATGATTTGGTATTTTCATAAGTTCCAGTCTACAAACATCTGAACAAATATGACTCTTACAAGCAAGAAAAGAGAATAGGAAAGTATTTTGTACCCACAGTAACAGTAGATACTGCTTCTGCACATAGACACAACATAACATGCACATTAACAGACATGGAAAAGAAATTTGTAGATCAAGTAGAGGATAGATATAAAGGCCTAACTATTAAGATTAATAGGGAAGGAACCTTGGTATGGAACAAAGAGGGGTTAGTTCACAAGGCTAAGGGATGCTGTGGTCCTATAGCTCTAGATTGGGAACAATGGAGAAAGCTTTGCAATCGACAGGTACAGACCCGTTATGACACCATTTTTGTGGGACAGAGTGTGTGTGATCACATCTTCCTAATTGATGCTTCTTCGAAGAAGTTCCTACAAGAAGCAGTTCAAGTGGTGCCAGGAGTATATTTTGTGTGTGGGAACAATGCATATGTTTGGCTTCTGAACAATTGGTATGGTACTTGTTATGTGGCTGTTGTGTTTCCAAAGATATACTATGTGGAGGACTTGGAGAGTTTGGGTGGAAAGTCAAACCATAGGGAGAAATGTGGACTGAGTGCTGGTGAGATTGTGGAGACATATTTGGAGCGATGATACCCAGTTTGGGCGTGGTGTTGAATGACATCAAGATTAGAAGGTTGTCTACCATTGTGGATAAGTTATCAGCTATCACAGCTTAGTCATTGTTGCTCGTAGATGGAGAGATGATTTCGATAAGGGTGATGGTGATGCATAACCGCCTTGCTTTAAATGTACTATTGCAAAAGAGGGCGGAGTCTGTAGGATGCTGAAGGTCCAACAGTGTTGCACTTACATTCCTGACAAAAGTAAAGATCTGAGGGGATATATAAGCAACATCACCGAGATACACCATGAGATAAATGACTTGGCAACTGAGGGAGTTTGGGATAAGATTGGAAAAGGATTCGGAGCAGTTGGAAGTTGGTTTCCTAACTTAGGCAAGGGAATTCTTGGATATGTGTTGAAGCCAATAATAATTGTTTTGGTCTGTGTTATCATCTTGTTAGGGATGGTAAGAGCATACAAATGGCACATGTCGAGGAAATTAGAGGATTCCTTTAGGGAGAGAGAAAGAAGGGTGGAGAGACTGCTGGACAGTCACTATGAGAATCTTAAGCTGTTGGAAGAGTTCAGAGGAGTCTAGCTACGACATCTGTTTAGATCGGTCTACTCTACAGGGAATAAAGGGTTTTGTGATGACACACGTCACCGGGGGACTGATGTAGAGGAAATTTCATTTTATTTGTAGGGGTACATTATAATAACACATGTAGAGCGCTCCCACATATAATCCTTCGTCGTGTTAACATGGAGCGTTATAATTTTGAAATGTATTAACAGAAAACGTGATGTATTTAGACCATTGAATAGAAACTCAAAGAATCAACATAGAAAGTAAATATATTCAGCACAAAACATTAGCAACTCATGTTGTGCAACTGACAATTCTTCATTTATCAATCGTGTTTATTAATGTGTCATTATGGAAATCTGGAAAGCTCATACGCCATTTTTTTATGTTAACTGAATCTTGTAGGCCTGAAATGCAATTTCCCTGGAAGCTCTTGCTTTAGAATTAACAGTTTGCATTCCATATGTGCTTTGAATTTCGTTCTTTCTCACATTTTGTGTTGCAGGTTGAAGAAGCACCCTTGTTAGCTTGAATAATGTCTTTGTTTTATTAGTTAGGCAAGGAGAGAAGGAGCTACATCAAGAGCCTAACCTGATAAGGGCAGTTGCTGTGTTTTCACAGCAGAGAAGGCCTGGGAATCAAGGTCAACATGTTGCAGTTCAGGAACAGCGCTATCCTATGGAAAGTTACCTATGAGATTGTGTTTAGAATGGATAGCGTGACCTGCAAGGACTCTTGGGAAAAATACCTGTAATAATGTGATGCTAGAGTAGGGAAAGTGCCCACTTCTTCTCTGCCTTTGGAGAGAGAGCATCTTAGAACAAGCTCTGTCTCAATAGCTTTATCCTATCCGACCCATAGATGGTGGAGAGACTTCTTAGGAAGACTCCAGATGCTGACACCTTTTATTCTTTTTCCTGAGAATGCTTAAGTAGGGATGTCATGTTCGTGTACGGATAGATAGATGCTGTATTTTCATAAACCCTCGAAGCAGGGAAATTTGGACTTATGCTTTCTGATCCTCTGCATCCTATTTCTTGAGATCATTGTTTTGTGCATGTTGCACCGCCTCAACTTTATTCACAGATTTGGCTTTATGCTGATTCCCATGTATTTTTACACTATAGTTTTGAGGTGTCTTTATGTTCAGTTATGTTTGGCTTTATAATAAACTAACTGACCATATGTAGTTGTCTGTGGTTACTATGTGTCCAGAGAGATTTCTATTGAATTGATTGGCATTAATAACGACTTTCTCCCCTCTACGCTTACATGCTGCTAAAAAGAACCATAGGATTGTGATTCTAGACGAGGTCCAGAACTTACGGGCAATGCAAGGCAACAGAAGTGTTGATCTGGGATTTACTAAGCCACACAAAGCCTCCTCAAGTAGCTCTGCATGGTTTAACATATCCAAGGTAATGCAAGACAGCATATTTTGCTACCTTGCATTACCTTGCAGGAGGGAGGCGTTTCGTGGGCGGAGTGAGAGCGTTCCCATGCATCCACCCATGAATTCTGGTGAATTTCCAGATTTACAAAGAGTTGTAAACCTGGAAATGTGTCTAAATGTTACGCCTCCTAGACCCAGGTACAATGGGGAGAAATATCTTTATTTCTCCTTGTTATTTCCTTTTACTATGTGTGATGCATTCCGCATCACCCATAGAAAAAGTTAAATGCCTTTGAGGATTGTTTTTGCACATGATGTTGTCCCTTTCTGCACAAAAACAATCCTGCTCGTAATGCAAACAGCCTTGCATCATGATGCAAGGGTGCCTGAATTGGTGCTAGGCAGCACACAGTGCAGCAGCACAAGGAGGCAGAAGAAAGGTGTCACATCTCTGTAAATATGGAGCATTTCTGATGTCTCCCTTTCATGCAAGGCAGCACACCAAAGGCCTCATTTATGGGGAATTGGCATAGGGCAGTGCCGCAAGTCTTCTTGCTGCGCTGCCCTACACCAATGTGAAAGGGCAGCAATGCACCGTATTAATAAAGTACGGTGCATTCAAGTCCTTTCCACCTGGACTGGTGAACAAATTGCTGCCTAGCGCCAACGCAGGCACCCTTGCACCATGGTGCAAGGGTGACTGCATTGCATGTAGGATTGTTTTTGTGCAGGAAGGGGCACCTACCTTCAGAAAAACAATCCCGAGAGACGTTTTCCTCTTTCTTTGTGTGCTGGAGAATGCAGCACACATGGAAAGAGGAAAAAAAACTAGGAGAAATAAAAACATTTCTCCTTGTTATGCCTGCCCTGGGGGCGTAAGGTTTTGGGGATGCCCGAGCTGTGTACGTGAATAAGTAAATCTGGGGCAGCGTTAAAATCGATGTGTGTTGCATGGGAAAACCCACTGCAATGCCCATGGAATGCCTCCCTGGCGCAGAGTAAGGCAACTCAGCGACTTGCACTGTTTTGTCTTACTCCATATCTATGTCCCCATGCATAGCCACGCAGAGTGGCTTTGCCTGGCCTATTGATAACATTGAGAGGCTTGGGCCGCCAGAGAGTAAAAAAAAGTGATGCTCCGGCCTCTCATAAATAAGCCCCCAAGTTGCCATTGTTGTGCAGTGTGAAATATTAGTTCATCTGTCCCTATGTGTTTAACGAGTTCCACGAGTTGCATAAGGAAATTCTTCATGGTGCACGCAACTGCAGGCAATTCACAAAAATGTTTGAACATAGTGTAGCAGAAAGTGGAACAGTGACATTTTCCTTGTGCTTTCCAGGAAATCTATTTATTAGAGGTGGGTGAGCCAACAGATTAACAGGGAGAGCCGAGCCAGATCCGCGACGCAGTCTGGTTTGGCTATAAGAGCGCATGCATGAGTGAAGCCATGAAAATAGTTTGCATGTAAATCATACAACTAAGATCATGTACAAAGACAGACAATCTCGTAAAAATTAAAAAATGTGTATTTAATTTGCAGAAGCGGGATCATTTTTAAACATGAACCTGGAAACATTTCTGCCAGCTTTCCTGATGACAATGCCATTAGTAGGCAAGTCAGTTATTACCTGTACCCTATATGTGGCCTAATTTCTTATTATACATGGAGCAACATTCTATTTTACGAAGTCAAACACAAGAGGTTTTTCCGCATTGCATGTCCACAAATGCATGCATTTGAAGGTTCTCGAATTTGTGAAAATGAAGAAAAAAAGAGGCTCAGTGAAAAACATATTTGCCTAGAACCACACAATTTAATCAAGCATGGAAGCCAGGATTTCTGTTTTCACATTAAGCAATTCAGCCACTATATGGCTACATTTTTTTCTCCTATTTAACATCATAGGTTTATACTTTATTTTTAATTCTAGGAGCATGAGGTTAGAATACGTTGGCAGGCAGAATCCACATGAAAGCTTGGCTGATTTTGAACTCAAGGGTCAGAGAGGACCGCGAGCTAAGCCAGAGTTACTGCTGCAAAACCACCCTTCATAACAAAACAGGCCTCCATCGCTTGAAAACCCGCCCCCACCCTTCCGGCCCACCGGGAAAACACCCAGTGCCCACTACGGCCAGTCTGGCCCTGTCTGTACTGCCTACTCTCTTTCAGCTTTCCTCTGCCTCTGTGTCTCTGCCTCACAGCTGACTGACAGACACCCCAGAGCTATGAGCAAGTCAGCGCAACTTCTATGTAGAGCCTGTTGGCTGCCAGAATGACCACCTCTGTGTGCGAGGAAAGACACAGAGCAGGTCACGTATCTGACTACAGATGCCTTCTCTGCTCACCCACATCAGAATGCGCACTGCCTGCATGCTCCAAGCACAACACAGTCAAGAGATCATAGTTTGCTTGCTTGTTCTTTGACACTCCTTATGATTATAGGCAGTATGATTATATTTTAACAACCATCCATAATTTAACTCTGTAAGTTACACTTTCAAAGAGACATTACTCATGTGCTAAATATGTCCACTCAGGCACCTTTTACCTGTGAAAACATAGTAAATGTATCCGGAATGTACAAAGTAAGTGCAATTTTCATAAATTTACCATTGGCTGGTCACCAGCAACTGTCAGGAAAGTGGTATTATCTACTCTAGCTAAGAATAAAAGAAAACATGCCAATGACACATTGTGTGAAAATGTTTTGTATCTGTTCAAGAAGTAAAGCCCATGATTTCTGGGCTCACAATTTGAAAGTCAGTACCAATGTTAGAAAATACCTCCTTTTGCATGATCACCCCCATTTTTTGGACTGATGCTGTTGGTTTTTAGACTATGCACATTAGGAACCTTCTAACCAGGCCCCAGTGCATGTGATTTGTCCCTTAAAAGCTTGTCAAATTGGCTAAAACCACTGACTGGTACATTAAACTTACACATAATTTCCTAGCAATAGGTACACCATGTGCCCTGGGTTTGTAAGTTAAATGTCACCAGTGGACTTACAGCACTTATTGCACCACCATTAAAGTGACCGTGTAAAACATGGCTCTAGGTCTGTCACAGCAGGCTAGCTGAGCAGTTTTTAAAACTGCCATTTCGACCTTTCAAAAAAATGTTTTTTACCAGGCCTAAAACTTGAATAGTAGTAAGTCACCACTAGAGTAGGCCTTACCAGCCCTAAGGCAGAGTGCATACTATTTAAAAGTAGGACATATGTATTCAATGTTTTTACATGTTCTTACAGTGAAAAATGCACCAAACCCATTGTCACTGTAGCAAGGCTGGCTATGCCATAGAGAAACACAGGGTTACTTTATTACATTTAGTAAAGTTAACCTCAGATTCTACCTGAAAATATACTCCACACCTTTTTACAGTTAAATGAAATCCAACTTAATGCAAAAGTCACATTTTGTCTAAATGTGCCAGAAATAGTGACTTAAGTTCTTTAGAAAGCCACTATTTTCCTGCATAAAGCCTTTGGTAGCTTTTTCAGAGTTAATCCCTTAATCCCCATTGGTCACCTGGCAGCCTGCTGCCCTCCTGCGAGGAGGTATGAATAGCTTCCAGGAAAGGGAAAAAAAGGGCCTTGGATGGGAGGAGGTGTAACCGCCTCCTGACAGGATGGCCTGGGGGATATGTGGACCAACTACACAATATTTAAAGGGGCATCCCCTGTCACAGTCAGATGTAACTCACACCTCGGCCTGGCCTTTATTTTGTCTAGATAGTTATGATGACACTAATCTCAGCGAGGAGACAACCTGTTTCACAACTAGTTTTCAGCAGACATTTCTCATTTCTATAGACACATCCCAAGGGTGTACCCCAGAGCTCTGCCCAAAAGAATAAAATGATCTACCATGTTGAATTTTGGCAGAGCAGTGTACTGTGATATTGTGTAGGTCACCCCCCCCCCAGGAAATGGTATCAAACTGGGTTGGTTTAGCCCTGGGAACTTTTTCCCTACTGGACAATAAGTCTCCCCACCCACAACCTAGTGCCTGGCAAAAATGTAGCACTCCTGGACACATCCTTAAGAGCACATCTAGACTTGCGGAATACAGAACAAGGACTGCACCTGCTGTTGAACATGTGGAGTGAAACCCCAAGGGCTGGACTTGCTCCCACATGAACCCAGCACAGAGATGTGGACTCCAAGGTTCAGTTGGCTGACCTCCTGTTAAGCAACAGGGTCACAAAAGCTGCAAGAAGTCTACTTTTTCCAAGAGACCATCTAACCAGTTCCAACTTGATTAGCCCTGGACCCTGATGGTGACTTGTGGGAGAGTGAGTCGAAAGTCCCAAGTGTTGTCCACAAGTTCTTGGACCCTTGGCTTGTGTTAGCGTGCACTCCTCTAACCCTAAAGCCTGCAAGATAGATAAGAACTTTTTAAGAACTTTTCCTCTGAAGAACCAGCAAAGACTGGGGTCAACACCAAAGCCGCAGCTGCTTACATCAATTTGTTGCTTAAATTCAACTCACCGGCTTCCCCTGCTGAAGGGATTTTGACTTCCAGAATTTTTTTTAAGTCCGAACCTAGAGGGACTTCACAGAAGCCAACAATGAATAGCTTCTGGCCACCGACAAGACTTTGCTGTGTATGGATTCTGGACTTCGCCTGCTCAGTGCATCTCGCTGTTGTGCTGACTGCGCCAAGTTCCTGCCGGAGTCAAGGCTCATACCGAGGATCTCCATTTCACCAGGCATCCGTCGTTGAGCCCTCCCTCAAATACAGCCTGCAGCCTGACCCGTCAATGATCCATCGAAAAGGACTTTTCTCCATAAAATGTTCTAAGTCAGAAGGCAAACCTTCTACCATCACAAACCTGGTCTCATGTCCGACCAGCAGTAGCTCGAGGTCAGCCTTAAGTTTTGACTTGGACCCAGCCCAGCACTGCCAGATAAGCACAATGGCGACTTTGTGCTTTTAAGTGCTGCTTTGACTTAAAACTTCTAAAAATCATATCTCATGTTCCCTACATCTGATTTTTGTCATTATGGTGTATATATGGTCACTACATTTTATTCTATTTGTATAAATTACAGTGGGATTTTTATTGTGTTGTGATTTCACTTTTTAACTGTTTAGGTACTGATAAATGCTCTACACATTTCTCTTACCTTAAGCCTATCTGCTCTGTGTTACGGCTACCAAGGGTTGAGATCAGGTTTAAATTAACTGGACCTGGTATGGAATTGTGAAATATTTACTTGTAGAGTCCTCACATCCCACCCATCTAATAAACCGCATTCACACAACCAACATTGATCTATAAGAGAACAATATGAGATGGAAGTGTGTGATTTTGCAACAGTGTTAATTTGCTAAATGTGGCAAATGTTATCAAAGGATGTTAACAAAGGATATGTTTCTCTCTTGACTTTTTTTAAGCAGATGTCTGAAGTGAAGTATCAAGAGATATAGGGGCTTATTTACAAGCCCCTTGCACCACTTTTGCGTCACTTTTCCCATGTTAAAAATGACGCAAAAGTGGCGCAAGGGGCTTGTAAATCTGCCCCATAGTGCTTCGACTTACATCTATGTGACAAGTGAAATGGGAAAAGATAGACAATTTGGAGAGTGTAATCAGGCAAATCATCATTTTCATAGCATCAGCTTATTGCACACTGGGAAGGGATGCAGCTCTGAGACCACCATACTACGAAGATGATAAGTCTCCTGGGTCATGGATTTAATGATCCAGGAGACTTACTGTGCTTTTTTAATGTTGCTGGGAGCCTTCTGCACTCTGCAGCCCCCAACAACATCACAAAATGCTTTATGATGCCACTGCTTCTTCTAGGGGCACCACCAGGATCCACAAATATAACCAAAAAGCCCTTGTAGTGCATTATGGGATGCTCCTTGTCTGGAGCAATGAATAATAATTGAGACTCCTGCCACTCATTTATCATGGATGATTTTTTTCACGTACTTTTTATATATCTGTGGGTGCCCCTTGTGCCTACCCCAGGCACTCACACATTTATTTTTTAAGGTTGGGGCTGCCATGGGAGCCCCAGGGCTCCACGGTCCTGCCAGCTCTCTCCAAGCTGACCCATTACACGGGCTGAACAGGAGCTGGCAATAACATGGCTTAATTTCTCTTTCTTTTTTTATTACTTATTGGCTCCACTCCTTCCATCGACTTTGCCGGCTCCTTGCAAGCATAGGAGATGGCCACCTTTAATTTATTTTTAAATAGTGCGGTGATCCTAGGAGAATTTACCAATTTCTTTTAAACACTCCTGTCTTCAGCTCTATGCTCTCCAGCTGGAGTGCAGAGCCACCTTGTGGTTGGTTTTATTGATGCAATTTGTAGCTTAAAAAATGATAAAATAAGACTCAAAGACTGTTGATTGTTTTTTAAATAAAGCTTTATTAAATTTTTTGTTTAATGACAATCACTGTTATTATACATTGAACAGTGAGAAAGAATGAAATATACATTTCATTATAACCATTGGCTATTTTCTGACAAAGACAATACATGTGCTTTATATATGTTGATATTCAGACCCCGTTATTTGTGACAGTGACTGTCTTGCCTGTATCCGAGACAAGTGAGCGTAATGCACCCAGGTAAATCGGTGCTTGCTTCACAATTTCTCAGACAGTAAACATTCTCTGAGATGGTGTGAAAAATGAAACTATTTGTATACATCTATCTATCTATCTATCTATCTATCTATCTATCTATCTATATGTATGTATATATATATTCACTGAAAAAACCATAGGTTTTAGGGACAGTTATAGTTAGTTGGACATTGCACTCGTACAAAACCCGTGAAATTCCCCCGTTATAGTTAGTTCAGCTAACTATAACTCGCGCCCCCGCAATGCACTGCTGATGATGTCACATATTACATCACTCATGACATGGTCAGTGACATCACTGATGACATCACTGATGACATCTCAAATGACATCACTGATGACATCATCCAGTGACTGTGTGTTTCTGTAAAGTTTAAATATTTTTAATATATATAGGGAAAGGCGTATTGAAGAATGAGTGGGTGTATAAATGTCTGTATGGATGATTTAGTAGGTGCGTGACTAACTCTATAAGTGAGTGATTAAACGTATCTTACTGAATGCATGGGTTAGTGACTAAACTGGGTGAATGTCTGTATCCGTCTGTCTGTTGCTGTGTAAGTGGTGCATGGGTTTGTGAATAGCTACATGAGTGTCTATATGAGTTATTGATTGGTTGTCTGAGTATCTGTATGGGTGCCTGAGTGTTTGTGTGGGTGGGGTGTGTGCGACTCTGTGCATAGATGTGTGAGTGGGTGATTCACTGGGTGGATGGTTTCAAGAGTGCATCTGTGATAGACTGTATGGGTGGGTAAGTGTGTGTAAGAGTGTGTTAGTGAGTGAATGTATGTCCCAGTGGTACATGTGTGAGAAACTACATATGTGAAAGGCAGTATATATGTGTGTTGGAATATATAAATAGCTATAAGCAAGAGTGTGTGATTGTGAGAGTGACTGTATGGATGAGTGTGTGCTTGTATCAGTGATTGTATAAGAGCATAAGAATGTGCTAGTATTTGTATGAGTAAGTGAGCTGGTGTGTGTATAACTGTATAGGTGAGCAAATGGCAGTGTGTTTAATTATTTGCATGACTGACTAGGTGTGTGAGTACCTCTATGGACGAGTGGCGGTGTTTGAGTGTCTATATAGGAGTATGAGTGCATATGATAGTCCTGTACTGAGTGACCGTAAGTATGAGTGACTGTACGGGTGAGTTAGTGGATGTGTGTGTGTGTAGACCTAAGAATCAGTGAGTGGGTATGTAGTTATTGGTGTTGGAGTGTCTATGGTTTTGCGAATGGCAGTCTGTAATTTAGAGTGGGTGCATCAAAGGTTATATTAGGGTGTGAGGAGGTGCATCAGATTATCACGTGGATGATGTCATCAGTGATGTCATCAGTGATGTCATGAGTGTTGTCACTGACCATGTCATGAGTGATGTAATATGTGACATCATCAGCAGTGCATTGCGGGGGCGCGAGTTATAGTTAGCTGAACTAACTATAACGGGGGAATTTCACGGGTTTTGTACGAGTGCAATGTCCAACTAACTATAACTGTCCCTAAAACCTATGGTTTTTTCAGTGAATTTGTAAGGTTTTTTAAATGCTAATTTCTAACTATAACGTGCCTGAAACCTATCGTTTTTTCAGTGAATTTCAAAGGTTTTTTAAATGCTAATTCCTAACTATAACATGTCTGAAACCTATGGTTTTTTCAGTGAATTTCAAAGGTTTTGTAAATGACAATTTTTAAATGTATTAATTGTTATATTTATTTTTTTGATACTGATTTACTACATTTTTTTAAACTATTTATGTTTAGATATTTTATTTTTTAAATTACATTGTAATTACATTATACATTACATTACAAAATATACTTTCTCAGAATGAATTACTTTAGTTTAAATACTTTGCAAATAGGCAATAGACTTTTAAGTACAGTAGTTACAGTTGTTGCAATGGGCAACACAATTTCAAACACAATGCAACATTGAGCTCAATGTGAATTTCTAGTTAAATGCAATTAGTTACTTTATGGATTACTTTTCTAACCACAGGACTGGATCCTAGATTCAGTCCTGGGACATCTCCTGTAAACAGTTGAGTAAAAGCGTTTTGAATACAGTAGTGATTTTTAAGGAATATTATTGTATTTTAAAAGTTGACATAGACTTTTTCACATAGAATCACCAATGTTATCCTATGGGAGGAAATTCACTTAGCAGGTAAGTAGTGTTATCGTTATTTTTCTTACTCACTGGTGGATCCTGGATCCAGCACTGGTGCATCTCCTGTAAACAGTTGAAAGAATGCGTTTAAGTCATACAGGCGATTTTTAAGGAATATTTGTAGTTTGTGAAAATCGACACTTTGAAACTTTTCTGCTGAAAACCAGACAATGGATTCCTATGGAAGGAAATACAAGTTACTGGTAAGTACTGTTAGAATTACTTTTCAGGGTCAGTGCTGGGCTAAAAGATGCAGCACTGGGTTCTCTCCTGATAACAGGTGAGTAAATCGGAATTCGTACTTCAGCTGATTTTAGAGGAATATTATAAAGTTCCAAAACTCCACACTTAGAAGAATTTCCAAGTGAAACCAGTCAATGTTAGCCTATGGAAGGAAATTCAAGTTACTGGTAAGTACGGTTAGAATTACTTTTCAGGATCTGTACTGGGCTCAAAGATGCAGCACTGAGGTCTCTCCTGATAACAGGTGAGTAAATAGGAATTCGTAGTTCGGCTGATTTTAGAGGAATATTTGTATGTTTCACAAATCGCACTTAAACTTTTTCAGCAAAAAGCAGGCAATGATATCCTATGGAAGGAAATTCAAGTTACTGGTAAGTACGGTTAAAATTACTTTTCAGGATCAGTACTGGGCTCAAAGATGCAGCACTG
Organism: Calotriton arnoldi; assembly: GCA_963921515.1. Classification (NCBI taxonomy): domain Eukaryota; kingdom Metazoa; phylum Chordata; class Amphibia; order Caudata; family Salamandridae; genus Calotriton; species Calotriton arnoldi. The sequence goes on from CAWUFW010004627.1 coordinate 302,906, forward strand.
AGGTCTCTCCTGATAACAGGTGAGTAAATCGGAATTCGTAGTTCAGCTGATTTTAGAGGAATATTATAAAGTTCCAAAACTCCACACTTAGAAGAATTTCCAAGTGAAACCAGTCAATGTTAGCCTATGGAAGGAAATTCAAGTTACTGGTAAGTACGGTTAAAATTACTTTTCAGGATCAGTACTGGGCTCAAAGATTCAGCACTGAGGTCTCTCCTGATAACAGGTGAGTAAATCGGAATTCGTAGTTCAGCTGATTTTAGAGGAATATTATAAAGTTCCACAACTCCACACTTAAAAGAATTTCCAAGTGAAACCAGTCAATGTTAGCCTATGGAAGGAAATTCAAGTTACTGGTAAGAACGGTTAAAATTACTTTTCAGGATCAGTACTGGGCTCAAAGATGCAGCACTGAGGTCTCTCCTGATAACAGGTGAGTAAATTGGAATTCGTAGTTCAGCTGATTTTAGAGGAATATTATAAAGTTCCAAAACTCCACACTTAGAAGAATTTCCAAGTGAAACCAGTCAATGTTAGCCTATGGAAGGAAATTCAAGTTACTGGTAAGTACGGTTAAAATTACTTTTCAGGATCAGTACTGGGCTCAAAGATGCAGCACTGAGGTCTCTCCTGATAACAGGTGAGTAAATCGGAATTCGTAGTTCGGCTGATTTTAGAGGAATATTTGTATGTTTCAAAAATCGACACTTAGAAACTTTTTCAGCAAAAAGCAGGCAATGATATCCTATGGAAGGAAATTCAAGTTACTGGTAAGTACGGTTAAAATTACTTTTCAGGATCAGTACTGGGCTCCAAGATGCAGCACTGAGGTCTCTCCTGATAACAGGTGAGTAAATCGGAATTCGTAGTTCGGCTGATTTTAGAGGAATATTTGCACAATGGTGAAGGAAGGGGGTGGGGCCTGAGGTGACATGTCTGCAAACACGCCCTGTGGCGCGTTTTAAGTTGGAGAATTAGTTCCTCCTCAATCCCGAGGGTCCCTAGGGGCCAACTAGCCCACCAGATACCTCCAGTATGCGCCAGAGAGCTGCGTTGCAGAGAGGTGTTCAGAGGCCACGCCCCTTTTTACAACACTCTGCAACGTAGCTCCGTGGCGCTTTCTGGACGTACCTGGTGGACTAGTTGGCCCCCAGGGACCCTCAGGATTGAAGGGGATTTAATTCCCCATCTTAATACGCACCACAGGGCTTGTTTGCACACATGTCACCTCAAGCCCCGCCCCCTTCCTTCACCACTGTGCAAACGCGCCCGTGGCGCGTTTTAAGTTGGGGGATTAAGTCCCTTGAATCCTGAGGGTCCCTGGAGTCCAACTAGCCCACCATGTACCTCCAAAAAGCGCCACAGAGCTGCGTTGCAGAGAGGTGTAAAAGGGGCGTGGCCTCTGTACACCTCTCTGCAACGCAGCCCCTGGCGCATACTGGAGGTTCCTGGTGGGCTAGTTGGCCCCAGGGACCCCCAGTATTCAAGGGGAATTGTTCCCCCTCTGCAAGCACGCGCCAGGGGCGCGTTTGCAGAGTGCTGCCAAGGAGGGGGCGTGGCCTCCGGCGCGATCCCGGTCTTTTTTTTTTTTTTAAAAGGGGGCCGTGTGGCCCACCTTCTTTTTAATTATTTTGGGCCCTGGGGACCCCATCCCCCAGGGCCTGACCCCCTTTTATTTTTTATTTTTTTTAAATGGACGGGAAGGGGATTGTGTGGGCCCCCCTCCCGTGGCCAATTTCGGCCCGGGGACCCCATCCCCCGGGTCATTCCACATATATATTTTTCTTTTACATGGAGGGGGCTGCGTTGCCCCCTCCTCAGGCCTCCTTAGGCCCCGGGGACCCCATCCCCGGGGCCGGCCTTTTTACATTTTTTTTTTCCATTATTTTTGGGGAGGGGGCTGCGTGGCCCCCTCCCGGGCCACTACTTGCCCCGGGGACCCCATCCCCCGGGGCTGGCCCTATCCTTTGGGGTCCGTGGGGGACCCCAACTCCCCACGGACCATGCCGGCTTGCCCCCGCCTCCTGCGGGAGCCGGCATTGCTTTTCCACATGGGGAGCTGCTAACATGCAGCTCCCCGTGTGGAAAAGCAATGTGCTTTGGATATTGGAGAGAGAGCAGGTTTCCTGCTCTCTCTTCCAATATCCAAAGCAGTTTGCAATGACAGGGCGGGAGCCGCAAGGCTCCCGCCCTCTCATTGCAAACTACAGTGTCCCGGGGGTAGGCACCCCGGGACACTGCAGGAGCCGGCCCTGGGGGGTGGTGGTCCCCAGGGCCATTAAGGGCTCCAGGAGGGGGGCCGCGCGGCCCCCCTCCCATCCTGTGCACAGCCCCGGGGAGGTGGTGGTCCCCGGGGCTCGGGGGTCCTAAACAGACCCCCACATTTTATTATTTAGTGCCCCGGGGAGGTGGCGGTCCCCGGGGCGTGTGGGGGGGCTCGAGCCCCCCCACACAGGCAATTTAAAAATTAAAAAAAGAAGCCCCGGGAATGGCGGTCCCTGGGACTGCAAGGGGCCGTGTGCCCCCCACCACCATTATTTTTATAAAGCCCCAGGGGGTGGCGGTCCACGGGGCTTGGGGGGCCTTAGAGGCCCCCCATATTATTTTTAAATTAAACCCTGCATGCCCCCGGGACTTGGCCCACCCGGGGGCCGATTAACCAGGAAGCGTGGGAGCCCGCGCTTCCTTTTTTTCATTGGCAGGATTCGCGCACCCAGCGCGTTTTGCCATTTAATAGGAATGCCCCTGGGCAGGTCCTAGGGGACCTCAGCAGGCCTGTTTCTACCCTGCCCCCTTTTGCGTTTTGCGTGATTTTTTAACTGTTTTCTTGTGACTCGGTTCTACCGAGTCACAAGATGGCTGCCAACACTTCCTGGTTTGGAGTGTTGACAGCCAATTAGCATACAGCTGGTCATCGGGAGGGTGCGCGGACCCTCCGCGGCCATAGATATATATGTGTTTTTACTTTTGATTTTCTCAGCAACTACTGAACGGATTTACACCATTTAACAAAAGGGTTCTTTCTGAACCAAGAACTACCTCTTTGCCAAATTTGGTGTAATTCCGTTCAGCAGTTCGGGCTGTAGCCGTGGCTAAAGTTTCCTATGGGAAAATGAATGGGAAAACCCGTTTTGGGACCCCCCTTTTTCTCGGCCCCCGCTTGACGAATCACCCCAAGACTTTCAGGTCAGGAGCGGACCGGAGCGGGCCACAAAGTTTGAAAATTTTGCGAAGATTCGTCAACCGACGCAAGAGTTATTTCAAATAGGATTTTGCGGATTTCCTATGGAAAATAGGTCCTAACTATAACTATCTACTGGCGACCGCCAGTAGATAATATATATGTATATATATATATATATATATATATATATATATATATATATATATATTTATATATATATACGACAGCCCAAGTAAACTCAGTGACCTCCTCATGCTTCCACATCCTGAGGATGTTACAAAAGATCTTCAAGTGGCTACCAGAGAACAGTGCGAAAATGGGCCCTGATCACCAGCAGACTTGACTACGACAACACACTCTATGCAGGAATCACCAAAAAGCTCCTGATCGGGCTAAATCATCCAAAATACTGCAGCAAGACTCATCCTCAACGTACCTCACCACACCCACATGACCCCACACATCAGGAAACTTCACTGGCTCCCCAGGCACAAACACACCCAGTTCAAACTCCTCACGCATACATACAAAGAACTCCACTACACTGGTCCTGCCTACCTCAACAGTCGCGTACACTTACACTCCCATCCCAGACACATACGCTTGTCGGGTCTGAAGTCCAATCCACGTGAGATTCCACAGGAGCAAAGAAATTAGTTCCCCCCCACCTTTAGACAACAACTCCTGGAGGAGGTATAGTAACTCACTCACAAGACGCTGCTAACCAAAAGTAAGGGGAATAACGCATAGAGTGACCACCACTCTTTCCCCAGAGATGACACCAGGTAGCGTGGTAGTGGGGAGCTGGTTCCACAGAGAAGCTAAACAAAAGAGATAACAAATAAGACTGGTCTTACTCCTCAAGAACTAAACAGTAGTCAAGAACATTAATGCATGTCACTTCCCAACATATGCAGTTCACTTACCAGTGATAGAGTCCCAGGATATTCTGATATTTCTCAGCGTCCTATGAGCGCATAACCCAGGCCCAATCAATGAAAGACCAGGAAGTGCAGGTAAGGGAATACTGAGAAGATGAACTACTAAGGGACGACAAACACAACCACTCACTTCCACAACCACTCAAGGTCACGTTGGGTGATTCAAAAAGAGGGAGAGTCCCCTAGTTTGTTAAGGGGAGTGGGGATTCCAAGAATTACTGACCGGCTCCGTAGGGAAAGGAGCGGATCAGCGGCACTCACGCTTCACGAAAGCGGGAGAGGAAAAGACGGCGTGGTGCGCTGGCCGGCTCCGTAGGGAGAGGAGCGGATCAGCGGCGCACACGCTTTCAAGAAAGCGGGACTGGAAAAGATGGCGTGGCGCGCTGGCCGGCTCCGTAGAGAGAGGAGCGGATCAGCGGCGCACACGCTTTCAAGAAAGCGGGACAGGAAAAGATGTGGTGGCGCGCTGGCCGGCTCCGTAGGGAGAGGAGCGGATCAGAGGCGCACACGCTTTCTCGAAGGTGGGTCGGCAATAGATGGCGTGACGCGCTGGCCGGCTCCGTGGGGAAAAGAGCGGATCAGCGGCACAGACGCTTTCACGAAGGCAGGTCAGCAAAGGAAGGCGTGGCACGCTGGCCGGCTCCGTGGGGAGAGGAGCGGATCAGCGAGACACACGCTCGTCAGGGAAGGAACAGAACTTCTGATGGATAGCAGAAGTAGACAAGGCAACTCGGGATAGAAGAGTTCAAGCCGGATACCAGGAATCAATCCAAAGAGCAGGTACTCAACTCCGAGCTCGAAGGGGCGTGGTCACTAGTTAGGGATAGTAAGTCAAGCATTGGCAATTGGGTGAGACGGCCTCTTATAGCAGGTAGGGGTCGTCACAAAAGAACTCACACTGTGAACTAACGAGGGAAGTACACATGCATCAAGGTACCGACATTTCTCCTACAAGGGCATCTGCTGCCGAAATCCTAACAGTTCTCCCACCCAAAGGCCTATTCCCGGGCGGGGTTTTGAAGGATGGAGTGCATGGAATCTGCGAATCAACACAGGGGCATGAATATTTTCAGCAGGCTCCCAGGACCTATCCTCTGGGGCATAGCCTACCCAATCAATGAGGTACTGTATTTTGCCTCTGTGTTTGCGGGAATCTAAAATCATGTTCACTTCATATTCCTCTTCACCCTCTATGATTATTGGGGGAGGAGGCTTCTCAGGGACTAGAGGGGGTATGTATCTTTTGACTAAGGAGCAATGAAATACAGGGTGTATTTGCATGTCGTCTGGCAACTGCAGGTGTACTGTAACAGGTGTTATTACTCTCTTTACCAGATAAGGACCTATGTATCTAGGTTGTAATTTTTAGAGCCTCTCAATCTCAGATTTCTAGTTGATAACCACACCTTGTCTCCTACTTGATAAGCAGGTTCAGGACGTCTGTGTTTATCAGCCTGTAGTTTCATGGCTTCTTTGGCTCGGTGTAATTCTTTTTGCGTTGTCCCAGTTGGACAAAAGAACTTTGTGATGATCTTTAAGAGCAGGGATACTCTCTAATTCTGAGGGAAGAGAAATAGGCAGGAATTTAGGGTGTTGTGCTAATGTGAAAAAGAAAGTTAGACACACCAGTAGAAGAATGTGTGGAATTGTTATAGGCAAATTCAGCCATAGGGAGAGCTCGGGACCAGTCACTTGTGATTGTGGCTAACAGACAACGTAAATATTGTTCTAAAGTCTGGTTAGTTCTTTCGGTTTGACCATCGGTTTGGGGATGATAAGCGGTGGAGAGTCTGTGATCTATACCCAGTGTCTTACACATGCCTTGCCAAAATTTGGACACAAATTGGGCCCCTCTGTCTGAAATGATTATCGAAGGAAGACCATGTAATCTGATTACATGTTCTAGAAAAATATGCACTAATTCTTTGGATGTGGGTAAGTTTTTTAGAGGGACAAAATGGGCCATCTTGGTTAACATATCTACCACTACAAAGATGGTGTTGTATCCCTGACTTCTCGGGAGATCTGTAATAAAATCCATGCTAATGGAATGCCAGGGGGAAGGGGGAACGGCAGTGGTTCTCAATAACCCGGCCGGAGCACAATGTGAGGCTTTTTGTCGAGCACAGGTGGAACACGAATTGACAAAGGCTATAATATCTTTGGCCATTTCTTCCCACCAAAACCATCTCTGACAGATCTTGAGGGTTTTGCTACTCCCTGGATGTCCAGCCAGTGAGCTATTGTGGCACCAGAGCAATAGTTGTTTTTGCAATGCAACCGTTGGTATGTATAATTTGTTTTCGTGATAATACAACTGGTCTCTGATCTGATTCAGGGGATCGTTTTCCCATTCTTCAGAAGGGATGGTACGGTAGTATTCTTTTAGTTTGTCTATAAACCCCAAGGAGTGACGTCCCCATGGCATTCTACCCCTATAATTTTTTTGTCAGAAAAAAAGGGGGATAACATTCAGGAGAGGCAACTTTCTCTGGACCAAGTCGAGAGAGTGCATCTGCCTTGCCATGTTGAGATCCAGGGCGATAAGTGATAACGAAATCATACTCACTAAAGAATGAAACCCATCTCATTTGACGGGGAGTGAGTGCTCGTGCTGACCGAAAATATTGGAGATTTCTATGATCAGAGTAGATGGTAACTATATGTGGGGATCCTAACAAATAGTGTCTCCACTCCTGGAAGGCAAGCTTGATGGCCAATAGTTCACGTTCTCCAATTGTGTAGTTCTGTTCAGCAGGCAATAGGGTTTTAGAATAGTAAGCAACAGGATGCAAGCGTCCTGTGTTAGTATCTCTCTGAGAGAGAACTCCTCCCACCGCATACTGAGAAGCGTCTGCTTCAACGTAATAAGGTTGCGTATTATCAGCATGTTTGATGACAGGAGCGGTAGTGAATCGTTCCTTTAAAATGCAGAAGGCTCGTTCTGCTTCTTGATTCCATTCAAACTGTACTCCTTTCCGCAGAAGTCGAGTAATGGGTGTTAATAATTCAGAAAAGTGATCTATAAATCTGCGGTAAAAATTGGCAAAACCTATAAAAGATTGCACCTCTTTTACTGTACAGGGACTAGACCAGTTAACCAAGGCTTCTATCTTTTGGGGTCCATATGTACGCCTTCAGGAGATATCACAAATCCTAGAAACTCCACTCTGGTGGTATGGAAGGTGCTCTTGTCAAGTTTGGCGAATAATTGGTTTTCCTTCAGTGTTTTCAAGATTTTTGTAACGTGGATAATATGATCTTGTTCTGTTTGTGAATAAATCAGGATATCGTCGATATAGACGATCACGAAGACATCAAGGTATTCTCTTAGTATTTCGTTAACAAAAAATTGAAATGCCGCTGGAGCATTACAAAGACCAAACGGCATTACGCAGTACTCAAATAACCCAAATTTGGTACGGAATGCTGTTTTCCATTCATCTCCATGTTTAATACGAATGAGATGGTAGGCTCCTCTAAGATCTATTTTGGTAAAGATCTTAGCTCCTCGTACCTGATCCAAAAGAACTGAAATAAGTGGTAGGGGATATTTATTCTTTATGGTGACTTTGTTAAGGGCGCGATAATCCAAACACGCTCGAAGACCCCTTCTCGCTTTGGAATAAAAAAGATGGGAGAGGACACTGGAGATGTAGAGTGACGTATGAACCCTTTTTCCAGCATTTCTTCGATGTATTTCTGCAAGTATTCAGTTTCAGGTGCAGTTAGGGCATAAATACGACTAACTGGCAAGGTTGCTCCGGGTACTAAATCAATGCGACAATCATAGCTTCTGTGCGGAGGTAAGGCAGAGGCTTTAACTTTGTCAAAGACAGTTAGGTATTCCTCATAGTGCGCCGGAAGGTCAGGAACTGTGGACATTATATGTACCGCACAGCAAAGCGAACTATTCCATTCACTTGCTTCTTGGTAACAGTTTATCATGCAATGATGAGATTTTAGTGTCACTGTTCGAGTCACCCAGTCTATTTGGGGATTGTGAACTTGTAGCCAGGGAACCCCCAGGATAGCGCCGAAATTGGGGTGTCTATAAGATCAAAGACTATAGATTCTGAATGTCCGTTATTACACACCATTACAATCGGGGGAGTCTGATAGGTAATCAATCCAGATGATAACTCAGACCCATCTACCGCTCTCACCGGTTCAGGATGAGGTTTCAATAAGAAAGGGATTCCGACATCTCGGGCCAACTGAATATCAAGAAAATTCCCTGTGGCCCCTGAGTCCAATAATATAGACATGTTCTTTCGACATTGAGGAGATATCACCAAAGTAATGGACAAGGTAAAGTGTCTGGGTACTAGGGGAAGGATTTTCTTTGTGGTAGAGACCGTAGAAAAGACAACACTTGAAGAATTGGTCTCTGCTTTCTTCAAGTCTTCTAGTTTTCCTCCATATAAGTAGGAAGAATACTACTTGCGATTTTCTTAGCAACGGAACGAGGTCTGATTGGACACTCACGAGCATAATGTCCTCCTTTCCCGCAATATAAACAGAGATTGTTCTTTCTCCTCTTGTCTTTTCTTCAGCAGACAGCGGACTCCTCAGTCCTCCAATCTGCATAGGCTCAGCAACGTCTTTAATGTCTTTCTTTTCAGGTTTTAACATATATTTAGAAAGAGTAAGACGTGATTTTTCCCCTTTCCTTTCATGGAGTCTATGATCCAACCTGACCGTCATATCTATGAAGGCAGAGCAGTCATCAGGAGGATCTACTATTTGAGACAACAAATCTTTAAGTTCATCGTTTAACCCTCGATAAAACAGAGAGGTTCTTTTTCCTCAGGCCAATGCGTTTCAGCTACCAGCCTATTAAAGTTAGTTATATACGTAAGTAGGTCCTTGGATCCCTGCCTAAGATTGAGAAGAGCATTATCGCTGGCCTGCATAAAGGTATGTTTTGAAAAAAGACTCTTCATCTTATCCTGAAATAGCATAAAGTCATATAATAATGGATCGTTGTTTTCTACCAATGGAACAGCCCAATCTGCAGCATTGCCTGCTAAATAAGATATAACAAAGGCTACTTTAGCAGCGTCGTCTGGAAACGATGCCGCCTTACACAGGAACTGTAGCTGACATTGGTTCATGAAGACGCTAAATCTAGCACTGTCTCCGTTGAACCTCTCTGGCATAGCTAGTGGAACTGGGCTGGGAGTATGAACAGTAAAGTGAACAGGAGGTATGTTGCTATCTACCCTTGTGGAGGAATTGGGACTATGGGACGGAACTGAAAAATGCGCAGGCTGAATGTAACTTTTCCGGGTCTTTGGAAGGGTACCAGGGTTCCTAGGGTCTACTGAATTCTGTGACTTTGATTGTAGTAACTCTGTCTGTAATCTCTGATTTTCAGACCTTAACCTCCCTACCTCCGATTGCAATTCAACTAGAACTGCCGCAAGTTCCTCTACTGAGGGACCTAATAAAGATGAGTGGAGAGAGGGATCTAGAGGGGCGCTAGCCCCGTCAGTATTCATCTTTGCTCAGGTGGAAATAACTCTTGGGCTTGACTTTCTGTCGGGTCTGAAGTCCAATCCACGTGAGATTCCACAGGAGCAAAGAAATTAGTTCCCCCCACCTTTAGACAACAACTCCTGGAGGAGGTATAGTAACTCACTCACAAGACGCTGCTAACCAAAAGTAAGGGGAATAACGCATAGAGTGACCACCACTCTTTCCCCAGAGATGACACCAGGTAGCGTGGTAGTGGGGAGCTGGTTCCACAGAGAAGCTAAACAAAAGAGATAACAAATAAGACTGGTCTTACTCCTCAAGAACTAAACAGTAGTCAAGAACATTAATGCATGTCACTTCCCAACATATGCAGTTCACTTACCAGTGATAGAGTCCCAGGATATTCTGATATTTCTCAGCGTCCTATGAGCGCATAACCCAGGCCCAATCGATGAAAGACCAGGAAGTGCAGGTAAGGGAATACTGAGAAGATGAACTACTAAGGGACGACAAACACAACCACTCACTTCCACAACCACTCAAGGTCACGTTGGGTGATTCAAAAGAGGGAGAGTCCCCTAGTTTGTTAAGGGGAGTGGGGATTCCAAGAATTACTGACCGGCTCCGTAGGGAAAGGAGCGGGTCAGCGGCACTCACGCTTTCACGAAAGCGGAGAGGAAAAGACGGCGTGGCGCGCTGGCCGGCTCCGTAGGGAGAGGAGCGGATCAGCGGCGCACACGCTTTCAAGAAAGCGGGACTGGAAAAGATGGCGTGGCGCGCTGGCCGGCTCCGTAGAGAGAGGAGCGGATCAGCGGCGCACACGCTTTCAAGAAAGCGGGACAGGAAAGATGGCGTGGCGCGCTGGCCGGCTCCGTAGGGAGAGGAGCGGATCAGAGGCGCACACGCTTTCTCGAAGGTGGGTCGGCATAGATGGCGTGACGCGCTGGCCGGCTCCGTGGGGAAAAGAGCGGATCAGCGGCACAGACGCTTCACGAAGGCAGGTCAGCAAAGGAAGGCGTGGCACGCTGGCCGGCTCCGTGGGGAGAGGAGCGGATCAGCGAGACACACGCTCGTCAGGGAAGGAACAGAACTTCTGATGGATAGCAGAAGTAGACAAGGCAACTCGGGATAGAAGAGTTCAAGCCGGATACCAGGAATCAATCCAAAGAGCAGGTACTCAACTCCGAGCTCGAAGGGGGCGTGGTCACTAGTTAGGGATAGTAAGTCAAGCATTGGCAATTGGGTGAGACGGCCTCTTATAGCAGGTAGGGGTCGTCACAAAAGAACTCACACTGTGAACTAACGAGGGAAGTACACATGCATCAAGGTACCGACATTTCTCCTACAAGGGCATCTGCTGCCGAAATCCTAACAACGCTCAGCTGGATTCTAATGAGCACACATAACCCGCATTCACAAAACAAAAGCTGGAGGCCGCGCCATCTTATACATCTTCCCCAAAGTATGGAACAATGTCATGCATCACATCAGAGCTTCCTCAATGCTTCTCGAATTTTGCAAGAACCTGAAGATCTAGCTTTTTGAATAATCCCACAAAAGGGACAGTCTGCCTACCCACCTGCAAAGTGGCTGGATATTCTCATGGGTGATTAGCACGCTTTGAAAATCTTCTTAACATAACATAACGTCATGTCATGGCATAACATAACTACCAAGCATAGTCAGTTCTCGGTGCGCAAACTATGCATAGAGACCACTACTTCCAGATATGCAAGTCCCATTAGGTGGACAAGTTTGTACTACATATAGTCAGCACTCACTATGCAGCCTGTGCACATAGCCCACTCCCTCTAGAGATCCAAGCCTCATTAGGTGGGCAAGCCCCTACTACGCATAGTTAGTGCTCAGGACAAAGACCATGTGTAGAGCCGACTACCTCCAGAGATTCAAGCCCCATAAAGTGGGCTAGCCTCTAGTCGGCATGATTAGTGCACAGACCGTGCACAGGGCCCACTCAATCCAGAGACCCAAGCATCTAGTATGAAAGGTCAATACTCAGCACGCGGAAGGTGCACAGAGCCTACTCCCTCCAGAGACCCAAGCCCCATTATTTCAAAAAGCTCCTGCTAAGCACAGTCTGCACTCAATGTGCAGACTGTGTGTAGAGCCTGCTCCGTCCAGAGACACAAGCTCCCATTAGATTGCCCAGCCCCTACTACACACAGTCAGCACTCAGTGTACAGACCCTGGATAGAGCCCACTCCCTCCAGAGACGCAAGCCCCTTTAGGTGGGCAAGCTCGTACTACCTGTAGTCAGTGCTCAATATGCAGACTGTGCCTAGAGCACCGTTCCTCCAGAAATCCAAGCTCCATTAGGTGCTCTTCCATACCTAGTCAGCACTCAGTACACAGACTGTGTGCAGAGCCCCCTCTCGCCAGAGATCCAAACCCCATTAGGTGGCCAAGCCCCTACTACGCACAATTAGCACTCAGTGTGCAGGCTGTACGTAGAACCCACTCCATCTAGGACCCCATTCCCCAATAGGTGGGAAAAGCCCCCACTATGCAGACTGCACATAAATCCCACTCCCGACAGCCACGGAAGCCCCATTCAGTGGGCAAGCCCCTACTATGCATGTCTTGTGCTCAGTGCACAGACTGTGTGGAGAGTCCACTCCCTCCATAGACCCAAGCCCCATTTGGTGGGCAAACTTCTACTAGGCACAGTCAGCACTTAGGGGCATATTTACAATAAACTGGCAGAGCCCCATGTAGCTCCAAAATTGCTAATGCCACGCTCCATCAGTTTAGAAACACAGGGATGTGCTGTATTCACAATAATGTGGCGCACCCCTGCGTTTCCTCTAGTGCTGTCGCTAAATCTAGCTGCCTAGCGCCATCGCAGGCACCCTTGCACCATGGTGACACACCTGAATTTGCAGTGCCCTGTCGCCACACAAAGGGCTGAGTACCCCCTACTGATAGTCTGGAGTCAGGGCTGGGAAGAAAGGGCTTCTGTGCACTTCAAAGACCCTTCTTTGAAGTCACGCCCACTTCAAATGCACAACTTGGTATAAACACTGGGGGCCTCATTTATGAAAAGTGACGCATCGTTGCATGAAAAAAGCGATGCGTCACTTTTCATTGCGCCCTCCGTGCGACATGATGGAAGCGTCATATTTACTGTATGACGCATCATGTCGCAAGGAATTACAGATACATTAGTTTTACTGACGTATCTGTTGGCGCACAAATGACGCATTGCTGGAGTTGTGTCAGAAGCATGACGCAACTCCAGCAATGCAGGGGGGAAGTCTATGGATATAGCACTGTGCCACCCTTACGCCTGCCATGAGGCAGGCGTAAGGTTTTGACGAATTTGCGTCCTAGAAGTGGCGCTGTGAAATCTCATAGATTTCACTGCGTCACTTCTAGGAGGCTTACTTGCGTGGGAATGCCCCCTGCATACATTATACCTGACGCAGGTATAATGTAGCGCAGGGATTTACAAAGTGACGCATCTGCTTAGATGCGTCACTTTGTAAATAAGGCGCAACAGGGGGCATGTTTTATCCTTCCGATGTGTCACAAAAAGTGACGCAACGGCAGCACAAAACTGTTGCAAGGCCTCATAAATAAGGCCCTGGTTCTCTGACCCCAACCAATCAGACACTTCTGGACCTACAACTGGACCCTGTCAGAAGAACTGCTCTGCTACATCAAGGAATGCCACTTTGCTGTACTGCTGACCTGGAAGGCTTGCTTTTCTGTTGTGCTGCCCTGCTGCCTGCTGCTCTCTAACCCTGCTGAGGAAGAGCTGGACTCTGCCTTGCACCCCAAGTGTTCTCCAAGAGCTTGTTGGCTTGCTTACTGTTGATTGAGACTCATGGCTATCAAAGTCTCTACACCTGCTCCTGTGCCTGGTTCACTGAAAGTGGACCCAGATACCTGCACCAGAGAAATTAACGCATCTGCCTACCTACTAGTCTGTATGTAGAAGAACTAGCCCCTCGACCCTATTTTGGGAGTAGAGTCGGCGCATCGCACTCGGAACCGCATCGCATCCGGAACCAACGCATCACGCCCACTGCGTGGAAAAAATTGATGCATCGCCCCTCCTGCTTGGATTAACCCTGCGCATCGTCTTCGGAACTGTTGCACTCGGAACCAGAGCTTCGCTCAATGGACCTGACACATCGCCGCCACTGCGTGAAGAAAATCGACAGATCACCTCAACTGCAAGCTCGGCATCGATGCATCACTCATCTGCACTACGGATCTCGCTGTTCCATTCAAGGATCAAGATACTTTGTTCACTGGGCCTGTGCAGGTCCTGTAGCGAGCCTGTGCTCTATTCCGTGTGGCTTGAACATTTGACTTTGTCCTGGTCCATCGTGACCAGATAACCTCCATAGGCATATACTGCTTCTAAGAGCTAGACACTCATTTGTTCTTTAAAAATTCATATCTCAACTTCTACTTATTGGATTTTTGTTGTTTTGGTCTTGATTTATTTATACAATTATTATATATCTTTCTAAACTGCGTGTGAAGTCTTTTTGTATTGTTTTCATTGTATTACTGTATGTGTATGTGTGTTGCACAAATACTTTACTACACATTGCCTCTTTAGATAAGCCTGACTGCTCTGTGCCATGCTACAAGAGGGTGAGCACATGTTATCTTTTAGTGTGTATCTAGCTTACCCTGATTAGAGTGTTTGTTCCTGCTTGGACAGGGCGCATATCTCTACCAAACAGAAACCTAATTTCTAACAGAGTGATTTGCCCCGCCATAGAGAGGGGCAGCCAGATCGAGTGCTCCAACTGGACTTCGAGCTCCTCCAAAGCTGGGTCATAGTTTCCTCTAAGATTGGATTCCCGATTACTGCTGACACTGGCTGCTAGGTACTCCTCACTCCAAGACAAAGGAAACCTCAAATTCAGACACCTGGTACTTTCTGTGAGAGGTAATATTTAATATTTACTCCAATTGACCTGGAGCTCTGAAATGTTCCCAAATTGTAAAATACCCAAAAGCACAGGTGGGGTTCCTATTGAATAATAGAATATTGTCTAAACAAAGTAATAGGAGGATTCTCAGAGTAGGGATTCCAATATATCTATCACAGTACTTCTCCTGAAAGAGGGAGGCAATCAGGTCGATGGCAATAGCAAAAGTAATGATGATAGGAGACAGCCTTGCCTGGTGCCTCTGTTTACCATAAAGAGAGAAGAGGTATAGCCATTTACACACATCTTGGCACATGGGGAAGTATATAATAGGCAGACTCCACAGTTGCTTACATTCTAGTGAATCAAAGGCCTTCTCAATGTCCAAGATCACAGAGACGGCTGGGATCTCCAGGCAGATCCGGCGAATAAGTGCAAAGAGGGTACGCAGGTTGTCTGAGGTAGACCTGCTTGAGACAAAGCCTGCTTGATCAGTTCTAATCAACTCAGCCATTAGAGAATTTGACCAATTAGCCAAGTTGCAGGCCAAAACCTTATTATGGCCCGATAAGATTTAATGTCTTTTGGATCCTTGCTGGTGTTAGGATCCAAGGGGTTTATTTACAAGCCCCTTGCGCCGCCGTTGCGTCACTTTCTTCCATGTTAAAAGTGACACACCGGAGGCGCAAGAGGCTTGTAAATAAGTTGAGGGAGAAGCACAGAGACAAGGGCCTCCTGACATAAGGTCACCAAGTGAGGGTCAAGTATGCATTTATATTCTTTATAAAAGTCGGCCGTCAGGTCTTCAGTACTGGGGTCCACCTGTTGACAAGGATGTTGATGACCAATTGGACCTCAGTTAAGGAGACGGGTTCAAGCATATATTGTTGCCTTCCCCCCTGAAGCCAGGCCAGAGTAATCTGCTCCTACAAGGAATCGAGTTGTTCCTCTGAGTGTTGTAGCTTAGATGTATGGAGGTCTGTGCAATAGTTTGTAAACTGCTGGAGGAATGTCGGATTATTTGTTATGATTTTACCAGTGTGGAGAAGGAGATATTGAATCTCAGTCTTGTGTTGCTCGCTCTTCTGGATCTAAATTAATGTTCTATTAGATTGCTCCACTCACCTAATCCTTGTGCCAGTTCATATTTTCCCAAGAAGCCTACTTCTTGGCCAGCAGCTTCCTTGAATAGTGTGTGCAGGTCACTAAGCTTGCTTGGGGCTGCCCCATCGTGTGTCCCAGCAAAGTGCTTATCAGCAGCCATCAGTGCTGACTTCCGACGAGTCAACCATGTACAGGTGGATTTAAGGATGCCTGGTGGTTCAAAGAAGGTAACACCCCTTATAAACTTTAAACGCCTCCCAAGTTGTCAAAAATGAAGGTATGGAACTGATACTGGTATGGAAAAATTCCTCAATTGCCATATCAATGTCCACTTAGAACCCTTCATCGGACAAAGCAGCCGATGGGAAACACCAAATTCGGCGTTCAAGGGAGGGGCCTGATAGGTTAATTGTAAGCTCTACTGTGAGTGGTCCGACAAGGTGGGGGTTAAATATTCCATGGATCAAACCCATGCTACAGTCCTGCTGGCCCTCAGCCAGAAGTCCATTCACTGGTAGGAATAGTGTACTGACGAGCAGAACAAATACGCTCTCTTACATCATCAAGCACTCGCCAAACATCCCTCAGGTTATCAGTATTGCTATTTTGTTGTAGCGTGGCAAACACATTAGGGTTACCGTCACTCAAATGATTATTGCTGTGCAGGTGGGGTTATAAGACTAGGTTGGAGTCGCCTCCCCAAATTCTATGGAGGTAATTGTAGTGTCCTGCTGGACACGTTCTAGTGTTCTGCCTGTTGCACCCCACACCATACACCCACCCATCACAGGCGTGACCGGTCAGGTGACCCTGCAAATAAAAGGGGCCGGGCGCACGTGCCCTGGTCCGGTTGCCAGTACCCCAACTATGTGTCTGTGTCGTTAATTTACCTGGATGTGGGCCTAGGGCCCAAGACACCACAATTGCGACAAGTGGGTCTTATCCCACGTGTGAGGTAGCAGCCGCCTCGCAGTTCCTCGTGAGAACGAAGAGTAGCCTGGGCAGAAGGCACCCCCACATCTGCTGCCAGCACAACGGCCATCCTGTGTGCCCCACTGGTCGAGTCTAAGGGGTCCTGCTGGTGGTCGCCGCACCGATCAGCCCTGTACAAAGAGACCCGTCAAAGGAGGAAAAGCGTTGCGGCCAGCACCGCGTTTCAAGTATCTACAAACAACTGTTGGTACAGCGAGAGAAAGCCTTACCCGCTACTGACTGAAGCGTGGATCTGCCTTGCCGTTTGATAACCCCTGCAGCAACTTGAGAGGGGCCGGCAAGTAAGTGGGACCGCAGTGCTAACAAGGCAGACATAGCCCCCTAGGTAAATGCAGCACCAACTAACCTGGCGTGGCTGCTCCAAGAGGGTCGAGAAGGAAAACGATGTGCTTTCTTGCACCTGTGCTGCGTGGACCCCCCGCACCAGCGCTGCACAGAGAGCCCCTCACTGGCCTGCACATACCCCAAAAGCCTGCATCTGAGCTAGCGGCACCTCCAAGACTGGTATGCGGCAGAAACAACGAGGCTCAGGGTGGAACAAAGTATAAACCTAGCCCACAGAGGAAATACTGGCACTATGTGCCCCTCCCCCTCACACTGCCAAGCATGACTCCGCGCTGCACCCACCTTGGGACTGGAGATGAGCGGTGGGGCGAGGGGCGTGTCAGCGGCTTGCCAAGACCCCACCTCCTGGGGAGTCGAGCATGGATCGGCCTGCGGAAGTCTCCACCCAAGGGCATCGCCTCCCTGGCAGCATCGTGCACAGAGTGGCTGCGTGGCCCATGTCTGCAGCAGCAGTGCTGAGCCCCTTGAATGTAGCTACCCCAGCTGGGGGTTTCCATGAAATGTATGCCACACTGCCGCCCAGGAGGACTGAAAAGCACCAATGGTTCCCCCAGCAGCCCAGCAATCCCTGTCTGCCCCGCGGCAAGAGCACCAATCGGGCCCACAGCGCGAGGAAGGCTGCCGTGGCCTCACAAAAGAATGCACTGCCACCTGCTGGTCACAGTACCACACCGCACCCAGAAAAATAAAATAATAATACATCAAGCAACCCAAGGCCAGGCTTGCTTAAAGGAGCATGCCCTCTGGCATGTGTGTCAAGCCTACAATGCACCCTCATGACCTCACCAGAAGCAGCATATGCAGAGCGACCTCCAAGGAGGCCTGCAATTCCAACATTCACAGCCCCTAGTGGGAGAGAGCTGATGTGGCCGGGCCTGCAAGAAGTGACTCTTGTGGCTTCCAAATGTACATTCCTGCTGTGCACAAAACCATCCTGCTGCCTGGTGAGCATTACGTGACAGCCTCTGCTGCAGTGAATAAAGCAAAGGAAGGCATGGCCTGCAGCGCCACCCAACAACTGCCCAGTAATCTGCACCCAGCAGTGAAATTCTCAAACGCCATGCCGTGCTTCTGCCTACTTGAGGAAGAGCCCCAGTGCCCCCACATGCACCGCAAATGGGAAAGTGCTTCCCGCCACTGCACCCAACCACACTGAGCCCACAAAAGCTGCTGCTGTCTACTGGTGCATCCACACAGCACTGCTGTCAACCGTAAGGAAGAGTGAAAAGTCGAAACATGTGCAAGTGCTGCTGTCTACTGGTGCATCCACACAGCACTGCTGTCAACCGTAAGGAAGAGTGAAAAGTCGAAACATGTGCAAGTGCACAAGACACCCTCCGATGGCCATCTGCAGCCACAGCCAGAAGAGACTTTGCTGCCTGCTGCCACTGGCCTCACCGGATCGCAAAAGGAACAGGGAGTGAAGGCAGGTTCACAGCAAGAACCTGCAGTTACAAAGCATAATGGAGGGAGTAAGCACAGTGGGTGCCTGAAATTGCCACTACATTCAACACTGCCTGCAGCGGCAGGAGCAGCAGCAGAGGACAGTTATCTGGGTGCAAGGCCGATGCTTCTGCCCGGAAAAGTGGCCATATAGAACGTAGTGGTCCCAATAATGTTACATCCATAAAGTGTAAGACAGACATTACAATTACAATCAAGACCATAAATCAATACAATAAATCAGAATTAGAAAATGCTCAGATGTTATTTAATCACACCGAACATAAGATGCAAATTGTTGTAAGAATACATTAAAAACCATCATTAATGTGCCCGAAAGGATAGGAGAGGGGAAGGGCAGTGACTAAAGTGAGGTAGTGAAGTGAGTGAAAAAACACTGCTGGTGAATATCACAAACAAATTGTTTGGCATACTATTCCAAGCCACACATTCAAAACATAGTCCATCAGGAAATAAATTACAATAAATTACATAGCCATGTAATACAGAAAGTCACAGTGCAGGCATGCACTGTTGGCGAAACTGGCATCGATAGTGTGTCGACGTTTCGACCCCTGAATGTGTGTAGGTGTTCTTCAAAACCTTACTGGCGGGGTCTTCCTCAGGACAGGTGTAAGGTGAAGGAGGGGAAAGGGCACCTCATAGGCGCTGAAAATCGTCTAGGGCAGTAGGGCTCAATAGCTCCAAAGTTCGAGAGGGAGAGAGTCAAAAACACTCAGAAAGTAGGAAAATATCCAGAATTAATTTTCCTTGGCAGTGTGAAAACCGTGGTAAACCATCGATCAAGTAGTGGAAACCATCCACAATACTGCCAACGATTGAATCAAAAGTTCTCGTTGCTCGAATTCACCTCCCAACAATGGGTAGAATCTGCACCCAGCAGTGAAATTCTCAAACGCCATGCCGCGCTGCTGCCTACTTGAGGAAGAGCCCCAGTGCCCCCACATGCACCGCAAATGGGAAAGTGCTTCCCGCCACTGCACCCAACCACACTGAGCCCACAACAGCTGCTGCTGTTTACTGGTGCATCCACACAGCATTGCTGTCAACCGTAAGGAAGAGTGAAAAGTCGAAACATGTGCAAGTGCACAAGACACCCTCCGATGGCCATCTGCAGCCACAGCCAGAAGAGACTTTGCTGCCTGCTGCCACTGGCCTCACCGGATCGCAAAAGGAACAGGGAGTGAAGGCAGGTTCAGAGCAAGAACCTGCAGTTACAAAGCATAATGGAGGGAGTAAGCACAGTGGGTGCCTGAAATTGCCACTACATTCAACACTGCCTGCAGCGGCAGGAGCAGCAGCAGAGGACAGTTATCTGGGTGCAAGGCCGATGCTTCTGCCCGGAAAAGTGGCCAAGCAAGGTCCAGCAAACGTCATAGGACCGAAGGCACCACGCAAGCCCCACGGAAACTGTAAGAAGTGCGCAGTGCATGCGCGCCCCCAGTGGCTGTCTGATCCCACTGCAAATGAGGAAGTGCGCCACACGCCCCAGTGGTCAACGAAGACTATTGCAAGCTATAAAATGGACATGCCAAGCGCCTGAACGGGCACTCATGAAGAGAACTGAGTGCACGAGGTCAGACGTGCCCAGAAGGCTAAACCAGAGAGCCTGACAGCATGGGCAGACGCCCAGGAGAGAGCAACCTCTCCACAAAGAAGAAGCAATGCTGAAGGCAGCAAGGAGAGCATCCACATCTCCACCAGCGAAGCCCTGCAGTGGGCCAAAAGACAGCACAGAGTGTCCTCCCTCACACTGCCTCAAGACAGAGTTGCCACTGGCCCAATACAGACAAGAGGAGAGTCGCACAGTCCACGTGGCAAACTGCCACTGCAACATGTGCTCCGACAACCGGCGACACGTGGCCGGACGCCACATCGCACCGCAAGTAAGGAGCACGTCACATAAAGTGACTGACCCCACCAAGCATGCCTGAATGAAGGCAGGATCAAGCAACATGACGGCGCAGCTTTGAGGCACAAGCACGACGCCCTCGAGTGAAGAGAAGAGGAGCATCGCGAAACCCCTGAGGAGGGGAAGGGGCCTGCAAGAGGTCCTCAAGGAGAAGAAGCATGTCCTACCAACAGGACAGACCTGCGACAGGTCAGCAGCAAAGTAAAGATCATCCCAAGAACCGGACACGATCAGCGAGATGTCCATGTGGCGCAAACATGAGACATGCGGCAGGACACCACATCTGAGTGACGAACCTGTTCGGAAGAAGCAGAAGAGCGTGGCATGACGCCACTCCGCGAAGAAGGAGAGGAGAGTGGCACAACGCCACAGGGCAAACAAGCACCACAGGCACGCAAGAATGGAGAAGAGCGACAGGACAGAGGACTCGTGCCAGCATTGGAGAAGGTGTTCATCAGCACAAGCCAGCCACCGGGGTGCAGAGATGTCACTGGAGACAGCCTCGCGGAAGGACCAACCGTAAGCCGATAGCAAGCGAGATCTGCGTCCAGGCCACACGCTTCACAGTACGACCGTCTACTCAGCTGTCTCTGGCTGCTTGACATCGATGGGACTACATCTAGCAGGTGCACCTGCCAGAAGACCACCGTAAGTGGGCACGAAGTCCCTCTAGTCCTCCTCACTCCACAAGGTCACCGAAAGCAAGAGATCTCCGCCTGTTGCCCAACCGAAAGAAAATTATTGTCTCCGTCATACAGGTGCATCATCACCAAGAACATCTGTGGAGCAACACACCACCAGAGTGGATCCACACACTCGAGACCACCGGAGTTCAACAAGGCACTCCTAGCGCCGTGGAAGGCTAGCCACCCAGGAACCTTCTGGTGCCCCCGTAAACCTGAAGCCTGCCGAAGAAGAGCATACCCAACCATTGGACTATTCACCCTTGGGGTTACACGAGGCTTGGCCGTGGCCCTGTTGGGAGTTCTGCTGCAACACCTCAGCGAGGCCTACAAAAGGCCCGCACAGCCCACGCGGTCACGTGGCAATCCAGGGGCCTGGGCCTAAACGGAGTTCCTGTGAGAGGGGAATCCAAATCAGAGAGATGCGTCAGCAACAGCTCCACGACAGGCACCGGGAAGCATGGAGGTCGCAGATGGAGACTGGTTACCCAAAGACCATCTGAGGGAGGCATAGAATCCGAATCCTGACGGCGAGAGCACACAGACTGAGACACCAACCTCTGTGGCTACATGAGCGATTTGGCTGTGGCCCTGTTGGCAGTTCCTCAGCGATGCCTTTGTGTGGCCCACACGAGTCCCGCACAGTCCACATGGTCCCATGGCAGCCCGGCAGGAAGGCCCTCCTGGAGACTCCTGTGAGAAGGGAGTCCAGGCAAGAGGCAAGTCTGAAGCTGCTTGGCTATCGAGAACCGGAAAGCATCATTGCCTCCAAGGAAAGCCCTCATCCACCAAGGTCATCCTCTGTGTTTGCAGGTTGGCTGTCCACTGGAGCCTGAGCACCTGCAAGAAGATCTCCAAAGTGGACTCCACTACCGCTCCAGATTCACCGCTATTTGAACTTTGCAAATAGACTCCAACACCGCAAGACCAGGTTGGTCTGAACTTCATCACCGAGGCGGACCAAAGCTTCCTGACCGTGTGGTCCAGAGCTCCAGCACCGCCCAGCAGATGGCCTGAAGAGACTCATTGGTACTGTGTATTGTTGTTTGTTTTCTTCATAGGTTGGACTTTTCATTTGTTTCTTTTTCATTAAAGTTTGGGAGGGATGTAGTGTCCTGCTGGACACGTTCTAGTGTTCTGCCTGTTTGCACCCCACACCATACACCCACCCGTCACAGGCATCACCGGTCAGGTGACCCTGCAAATAAAAGGGGCCAGGCGCACGTGACCTGGTCCAGTTGCCAGTACTCCAACTATGGGGCCGATTCCGATCTCGGCCGGTAGGGCTCCGAATCGGATTCGGCTTAACCGGATCCGATTCGGAGCCCTATTGCCCGACCGATTCGTACGCGCGTCCGGGCGAGCGAGTACGATGCGAAATCGCCGACCGACTCGTCCGGACGTCCCGACCGCTCCGACCGACTCGTTCCCGGGTCGAACCGCACCGACCGACTCGCACCGCGCAATGGAGACGTTTCCCGGCCGGGTAGTACGATGCACGCCGCGAGTAGTCCGACCGAGCCGCGCACTCCGGCTCGAAAGAGCAGTCGGAGCCGTACTTTGGGGGTCCATGTCGGACCCCCCTGTACGTGTACCCGCGCGAGTCGCACACAGGGGGGACCCATGGGTCCCCCTACCTGTGCGTGTACGGAGCGAGTCACTTCGCCGCGTACACGCTGTAGGGGGCGCCCTTGTCCGCCTCGCACCCATTGAGTCAATGGGAGCCCCCGTACGCGTTGTACGACCGGCTCCCATTGACTTCAATGGGAGTCCAACCGACTCGAGTCCGATGGCATACGTGCGCATCGTACTCGTTCGGTCAGGCTGCGCGAGGTCCGAATCGGCCGGAAATCTCTCCGGGTCCGGCTCGGTCGGAGAGATTTCCGGCCCGAATCGGAATCGGCCCCTATGTGTCTGTGTCATTAATTTGCCTGCATGTGGGCCTAGGGCCCAAGACGCCACAGTAATTACATCATCACACATGCTGCAAAATGGACTCACAGAAGTATGCTGAGCATGTGTTATGCAATGATGGTGATGGGGCAGTCCTGTAATGACATGTATAAAACTACCTTGTGGGTCAGTGTATTCATAGTCGGGTATTAAACATAGTGTTTTGTGGATTATTATTGCCACTCCGCATGTAAATATACTATGAGAAGCTAAGTAGTTAGTGTGCCCTCAAATGTCAGAGAAGGTGTAGGATTTGGAAAGGTCTGTGTGTCTCTTGTTATAGCACAATTTCTACTCCACGTCTTTCCAGATAAACTAGAATCTGGAAGTGCTTTTTGGAGTTTCCCAACCCTCTAATATTCCAGGGGATTAAATTATTGGTATGTACAATCATCTGTAATAATAACGATCGCTAACGGCATTAATAAAGTGGAGTAGACAATTTGGGCTGGTCCAGTCCTTCCAAAGAGTAAAATGTAAGAATAACCATTCATACGTGTATAACAAAACAATACACGAAAACCGCCCGACCTGCACACGCACCCTCTACACACACTTAATGCCCCATCTCTCAGTGAAAATCATTATATGTACTCTAGAACAGGTCAGTGAACAAATCATGGGGTGGAGGCCACCACCAACTACCCCGGGCCAATGAGGCATAGGGATATCAAATGTCTATTCACCGCCAAGGAACTTCCTCCAGAGATAGGCGTTTGAGAATTAATCATGAGATGCAACATAGGTGGAGATTAGGGATAACACTGAATCATGGCCCCCATAATCATGTGGGAATGCTCTCATAGTCCCCTAGAAGGTCATTAATCAGCAAGTAAAACAGCCTTTAGCCTAGGTTTCAGAAAAACGGTGTTGTCGACAATCATTCCACATCACTTGCTGAGTTGTAATTTTGAGACAGGTCCACAATGGTATATCGGCCTGGGCTGGCTCAGGAATCACCAAAGTTCTTAAGCTTAATCAATCAATCAATCACAGAATTTGTAGAGCGCACTACTTACCCGCGAGGGTCTCAAGGCGCTGGGGAGAGGGATGGGGGGGGGATGCTGCTACTGGTCGAACAGCCAGGTCTTGAGTAGCCTCCTGAAGGTCAGCAGGTCTTGGGTCTTTCGTAGGCTTAGTGGAAGGGTGTTCCAGGTCTTGGCGGCGAGGTGTGAGAAGGATCTGCCGCCGGTGGTTGTTTTTCGAATGCGGGGGACGGTGGCGGGGAGAGGTCGGCGGAGCGGAGCTGGCGGTTGGGGACGTAGAAGAAGAGTCGTCTGTTGAGGTAGGCTGGGCCAGTTTTGTGGAGTGCCTTGTGTGCGTGGGTGAGGAGTTTGAAGGTGATCCTCCTGTCGACGGGGAGCCAGTGCAGGTTCCTCAAGTGGGGGTGATGTGGCTGTGGCGTGGTACATCGAGGATCAGTCGTGCGGAGGCGTTTTGTATGCGTTGTAGTCGCTTGATGAGCTTGGCCGGGGCTCCCGCGTAGAGGGCGTTCCCATAGTCTAGTCTGCTACTGACGAGGGGCCTGGGTGACTGTTCTTCTTGTGTCTGTCGGGATCCACCTGTAGATCTTGCGAAGCATGCGGAGGGTGTTGAAGCAGGAGGAGGAGACTGCGTTGACTTGCTTGGTCATGGAGAGCGTTGAGTCGAGGATGACTCCCAGGTTGCGTGCGTGGTCGGTGGGTGTCGGGGCTGCTCCCAGCGTCGTTGGCCACCAGGAGTCGTCCCAGGCTGAGGGGTTGGAGCCGAGGATGAGGACCTCCGTTTTGTCCGTGTTCAGCTTTAGTCGGCTGATCTTCATCCAATCGGCGACGGCCTTCATTCCGTCATGGAGTTTGGCTTTGGCGGCGAGGGGTCCTTGGTGAGGGAGAGGATCAGTTGAGTGTCGTCGGCGTAGGAGATAATGTTGAGGTCGTGTTGTCTGGCGATGCGTGCGAGCGGGGCCATGTAGATGTTGAACAGTGTTGGGCTGAGGGACGATCCCTAGGGTGCGCCGCAGATGATCTCGGAGGCTTCGGATCGGAAAGGTGGGAGGCGGACTCTCTGGGTTCTGCCGTCGAGGAAGGAGGTGGTCCATTCCAGGGCCTTGTCTCGGATCCCTGCGTCGTGGAGGCATGCGCGTAGAGTGCGGTGGCAGACAGTGTCGAAGGCGGCGGAGAGGTCCAGCAGGATGAGGGCTGCGGTCTCGCCATTGTCCAGCAGGATCCTGATGTCGTCGGTGGCGGCGATGAGGGCAGTCTCAGTGCTGTGGTTGCTGCGGAACCCTGATTGGGATGGGTCCAGGATGCTGTTTTCTTCGAGGTGTCGGGTTAGCTGTTTGTTGACGATCTTCTCGATGACCTTGGCTGGGAACGGAAGCAGAGAGATGGGCCGGAAGTTCTTGAGGTCTCTCGGGTCCGCCTTGGGTTTTTTGAGTAGGGGCGTTGATCTCTGCGTGTTTCCAGCTCTCTGGGAAGGTTGCGGTCTCGAAGGAGAGGTTGATGATGTTGCACAGGTGGGGTGCGATGGAGCTGCTGGCTTTGTTGAAGATGTGGTGCTGGAAAGGGTCTGACGGGGAGCCGGAGTGAATTGTGCTCATGGTCTTGATGGCACTCGGATTCACTCCGCGACGGATGTGGAACACTTGATCTCCGGACTTATCCCGGTTCAAAATAACCCTGGGGTGTCGTCGATTCCCTTCCTCATTAACCGGCTGATTTACATCCTCCTTATTCTAATTGCTCACACATCAGTCCTGATGATGATCTTTTAATCATTAAGATCGAAACGCCGTCGACCTTACAACCAAAAACTCCTTCATTGTAATTGAATAGTTTGGAGTTTTTTAGCTTGTTGTCAATGCGATGTAATGTTTTAAATGTCACTAAGCACTTTCACTTCACGCACTTGCACTTTTTTGTGTGAGCACCAGAACTATTAAACGTTGAAAATTGAATGATACTCCATTTATGGTGTTAATAAATGTGATGTCATTCTGCACCCTGTGTCCTGGCATATATTGCTTAATGAGGTCCTGTTTGGACTACTATTGAAAGTAATTGTTTTGATTAACTCTGCATTCATTTACAGTAGCCCAGGCTACACGAGGACTCTTGAAGCCTCCCTGAGACCACTGTTCTCCTTAACCATATTACCACCCCTGGTCTTACTACGGGGTTACCCTTGTTTTTTATACATGGTCTTGATGGTGTCCTCGATGTTCACGCTGGCCCAGGCTGGCAGGGGGTCGTGGTCGATGGTGTGTGGCGGGTCTGGTGTATCGATCTTAGTTGGGGTTGTCTGGGTGTTGAAGCTGTCGTGGATGTCGGCGATCTTGCGGTGAAAGAAGGTGGCGAGGGAATCGCACAGGGGTTGCGACGGCGGGATGTCGTTGGTGTTGGAGCTGGGATTGGAGAGTTCCTTCACGATGTTGAAAAGCTCCTTGCTGTTGTGTGCGTTGTTGTCGAGGCGGTCTTTGAAGGAGATTCTCTTGGCGGACCTGATGAGGTGGTGGTGGTTACGGATGGCGTCTTTGTGGGCTGTGTGGCTGTCCGGTGTCTTATCGCTGTGCCATTTCTTCTCTAGTTTCCGGCAGGTACGCTTGGAAGCTAGGAGTTCCGAGGTGAACCAGCTGGCTCTTTTGGTGGTGTCGCTGTAGGTGAGCTTTTTCAGCGGGGCGAGGGTGTTGGCACAGTCGTCCATCCATCGTCTGAGGTTGCAGGCAGCGTCGTCGGTGTTGGATGGGTCGGAGGGAGGGCTGAGAGCGAGGGTTGCCCGAAGTTGGTCTTCGGTGACTTTGCTCCAGCAGCGGCGTGGGATCTGTTGGGTGCGGTGGTGTGTGGTGGGTTTCTGGAAGGTGAAATGGATGCAGCGGTGGTCGGTCCAGAGGAGTTCCGTGGTGTGGCTGAAGGAGACGTGGGAGCTTGAGGAGAAGATGGGGTCAAGCGTGTGGCCAGCGCAGTGGGTCGGTGTTGTGACGAGCTGGCTCAGGCCGAGGTTGGCGAGGCTGTCGATCAGGGTGGTGGAGTTGCTGTCGTTGTTGTTCTCCAGGTGAAAGTTCAAGTCTCCGAGGAGGATGTAGTCGGTAGAGGTCAGGGCGTGCGTGCTGATGAAGTCGGCGATGGAGTCGCTGAACTGGGGTCGGGGCCCAGGGGGTCTGTAGACAAGGGTGCCTCTAAGGGTGGTGTTGGGGTCCGTGTGGATCTGGAAGTGCATGTGTTCGGCGGTGCTGAGAGTGTCGTCGGTGCTGGTCGAGACCCTGATGGTGTTCTTGTGGACGATGGCGATTCCTCCTCCTACTGCGTTGGTGCGGTCTCTGCGGGTGATCTTATAGCCGTCTGGGATGGCTATGGCGATGTCGGGGGCGGAGGAGTCGTTCATCCAGGTCTCTGTCAGGAAGGCGACGTCTGGTGATGATGTGTCGAGCAGGTCCCAGAGCTCGACGGCGTGTTTGCGTGCGGAGCGGGTGTTCAGTAGGATGCACCGGAGGTGGTTGAGGTCCTTCTTGGCGGGCGCCTCGGTGGCTCTGAGGCTGGTGTAGCTGCAGTTCCGGCAGCTGAAGGGACCATGGGTGCGTTTCGGGGCGGCCTTGAAGCAGTTGTGTATCCGTCCGGGGGTTGAGAGCGTGGAGTGTGGTGGCATCGTATCGGCGTCGGTCCTCGAGGCTGGAGCGGGGCGCGCGGTCCAGGGGTTCTGGCGCTGGGCGCGGTCCCAGTCGCGGACGGGCGCAGGCCGGGCTTGCCTTAGGCGCAGCCGCGCAGCGGCTGCCATATATGGGGAGGTGGGAGGGAGGAGCAGCTGGGAGGCGGGAGGCAGGGGCAGCGAATGGGCAGTCAGGGGGGCGGGGCCGCAGGGGACGCAGCGGCGGGAATGGAGAGAGGCAGCGGGGGCACAGAAGGAAAAATGGGGAGAGAAAACAAACAGAGAAATACGGTCACAGTACAATGGGGCAGCGAGGGGCACAGAAGGGAAAATGGGGGGAGAAAACAAACAGAGAAATACGGGCACAGTACAATGGGGCAGCGAGGGGCACAGAAGGAAAAATGGGGAGAGAAAACAAACAGAGAAATACGGGCACTGTACAATGGGGCAGCGAGGGGCACAGAAGGAAAAATGGGGAGAGAAAACAAACAGAGAAATACGGGCACAGTACAATGGGGCAGCGAGGGGCACAGTAGGAAAAATGGGGAGAGAAAACAAACAGAGAAATACGGGCACAGTACAATGGGGCAGCGAGGGGCACAGAAGGAAAAATGGGGAGAGAAAACAAACAGAGAAATACGGGCACAGTACAATGGGGCAGCGAGGGGCACAGAAGGAAAAATGGGGAGAGAAAACAAACAGAGAAATACGGGCACAGTACAATGGGGCAGCGAGGGGCACAGAAGGAAAAATGGGAGAGAAAACAAACAGAGAAATACGGTCACAGTACAATGGGGCAGCGAGGGGCACAGAAGGAAAAATGGGGAGAGAAAACAAACAGAGAAATACGGGCACAGTACAATGGGGCAGCGAGGGGCACAGAAGGAAAAATGGGGAGAGAAAACAAACAGAGAAATACGCGCACAGTACAATGGGGCAGCGAGGGGCACAGAAAGGAAAAATGGGGAGAGAAAACAAACAGAGAAATACGGGCACAGTACAATGGGGCAGCGAGGGGCACAGAAGGAAAAATGGGGAGAGAAAACAAACAGAGAAATACGGGCACAGTACAATGGGGCAGCGAGGGGCACAGAAGGAAAAATAGAGAGAGAAAACAAACAGAGAAATACGGGCACAGTACAATGGGGCAGCGAGGGGCACAGAAGGAAAAATGGGAGAGAAAACAAACAGAGAAATACGGTCACAGTACAATGGGGCAGCGAGGGGCACAGAAGGAAAAATGGGGAGAGAAAACAAACAGAGAAATACGGTCACAGTACAATGGGGCAGCGAGGGGCACAGAAGGAAAAATGGGGAGAGAAAACAAACAGAGAAATACGGTCACAGTACAATGGGGCAGCGAGGGGCACAGAAGGAAAAATGGGGAGAGAAAACAAACAGAGAAATACGGGCACAGTACAATGGGGCAGCGAGGGGCACAGAAGGAAAAATGGGGAGAGAAAACAAACAGAGAAATACGGTCACAGTACAATGGGGCAGCGAGGGGCACAGAAGGAAAAATGGAGAGTGAAAACAAACAGAGAAATACGGGCACAGTACAATGGGGCAGCGAGGGGCACAGAAGGAAAAATGGGGAGAGAAAACAAACAGAGAAATACGGGCACAGTACAATGGGGCAGCGAGGGGCACAGAAGGAAAAATGGAGAGAGAAAACAAACAGAGAAATACGGGCACAATACAATGGGGCAGCGAGGGGCACAGAAGGAAAAATGGGGAGAGAAAACAAACAGAGAAATACTGGCACAGTACAATGGGGCAGCGAGGGGCACAGAAGGAAAAATGGGGGGAGAGAACAAACAGAGAAATACGGGCACAGTACAATGGGGCAGCGAGGGGCACAGAAGGAAAAATGGAGAGAGAAAACAAACAGAGAAATACGGGCACAGTACAATGGGGCAGCGAGGGGCACAGAAGGAAAAATGGGGAGAGAAAACAAACAGAGAAATACGGTCACAGTACAATGGGGCAGCGAGGGGCACAGAAGGAAAAATGGGGAGAGAAAACAAACAGAGAAATACGGTCACAGTACAAAGGGGCAGCCAGGGGCACAGAAGGAAAAATGGGGAGAGAAAACAAGCAGAGAAATACGGTCACAGTACAATGGGGCAGCGAGGGGCACAGAAGGAAAAATGGAGAGACAGAAAGCAAGAAATACGGGCACCGAGGCCACAAGCGGAGGGCGAGCTTACCAGCAGCAGCAGCGTGCGGACAACACAGGCGGAGCTGTGTGGTGGGGGAGCGACCTACCTGGCTTAGTTTTGGTTAATTTAATGGCATACTTGGGGGAGGTGAAGAAAAGACTGTGGCCCTCCAACTGGATTTGTAACTTTGCATGGTAAAGAACACCATATGAAATCGTCTTGAAGAGATTTTTTCACATCTGTGAAGCCCACCTAGCTGACAGGTATGATAGTGTTGCAATCCCAATAATTGAGCAGGTGGGCCACAATAGGGTGTGGTGGGGTGCCCAGAGACAAGCAGGCAGGCTTCCAGCGATCTGCACACATGCTCCACAATCAAAAGATTGTAGAAGTTTTGTTTTCCCAATAGATCCCCTAGCAGCTGTTCCACATTAGTCACCATCCAGCCTGTGCTGGTAGATTCTGGCAGGCAACAATGTGAAGATTATTCCACTGGTATCATGACTCCAATCTTCGTTTTCCTCAGGGATTCGGGCCACTTCTGCCTCTAGATGGGTGACAGAGTCCCTCAGCTCCCCTGTGCCGTCCACCACGGCAGAGATCCTGTAAACTGCCCCGTCAAGATAGTTGCTGTGTTTATCAAGGAAGTGTGGCCTCTTTGCACTTTTACTAATAGAATTCATTCTGTAAGATTCACAAAGGAGTGTAAGAGCACATAAAAAGTTCTCCTGTAATGCTACTTTTGGTACTTGTTAGAAATTGGGTTTCTTGTTGGGTAGGGTATGCACCTAAGCCAGGCATAACCCACCACTTTAGTCAGAGCAAGGGAGTTACACACCTAAGATAACCCCTGCTCACCCCCTTGGTAGCTTGGCAGAGCAGTCAGGCTTATCCCAAAGGCAATGTGGAAAGCGTTT
Organism: Calotriton arnoldi; assembly: GCA_963921515.1. Lineage (NCBI taxonomy): Eukaryota > Metazoa > Chordata > Amphibia > Caudata > Salamandridae > Calotriton > Calotriton arnoldi. Next base: position 333,578 of record CAWUFW010004627.1, read on the forward strand.
GCGCAACACACACACACATACCAGTGACACACTAGGCACACCACAAAAAAGAAACTCCACACAAGGTTATATAAAATAACCTTTGTACTGCACATAAAACCATTAGACCATAATCACATAAATCATTGTGCCACTAGGCACTTTTCATGACTTCACACAGACTCATGAATCACTTGGCCCATCGGGCCATTGTCATAACATTACAATTCGGTGCAACAAGTAAACATTTTTAAGTTGCACATGTCACCAACATGTGATGAGAACATTGCCTTACACCATCACTGCACATAAATGCAACTTATTGAGGTAATAACCATTACCGGGGCCCTGCAAGGCAAAACAATATATATATCACAGTATCAGGGCATTTAATGTGCAGCATCAACTTAAGACCACGCTCCTGCGCTCCTTGCACACATTATCTGGTAATACCCACTAGGGTACCGGGCACAGCAGCAACGGCGCGCCTCTCATAGGTAATGCGGTATCACTGGGGATTCCTTAGAATCCGGGGATCGGGGCCCCCGTCGAGGTCTCACCCCATCCTCACATAAAGATCCTGTGCCCCCAATGAAGGCAAGTGCCCCATGGTGTGCGATCCCCTCAGGCAGCTGCCCGTGATTATGTGGAGCCCCTGCCGGAACAAATACTGCTGGTGGGGAGGCACGAGGGAAAAACACTCACCCAGTCTTCGGCTGGGAATAGTGGACTCCTCGAGGCTGGCAGCCCTGCTGCTCTGTGAGGGAGGTAGGAGGGATTCCCTTCCCCCTTTGCTGTGGCGAGGCAGCTCTGAGTCGCTGGAGCATGCCCTCGAGGCTCGCGGGCCACCGTACCACTGGCAGTGTTGTTTCAGTCACGGAAGCTCTCCTTGGCATCAAGAGGTTGCTAGTCGGTGCCAAGTGTCCTGCGGCGTAGGCGATCACGATTTTTTGGGCAAAGGATATATCCCGATCTCAGGCCCAAGGAGGTGAGCGGACCAGTGTCCCAGGCAGGCTGCTCTCCCTTCAGGGCACGCCACAAGGAGGCCCCGCCCATGAGGCAGGATGAAGGGAGAACACGTACCATCTCCCAACACCATAATCTCTTCACACACTGAGGTGTAGGGCCAAGAGCCCCAGGAATAAAGCTCTCACCAGACAAAAAGCGAAAGCACCAGGACGATGCAAAATGGAATGCCAGCACCACAACTGGCAGAGACTGCAGTGCACCACGTGCTGAAGACAAGACAGGAAGGGCAGCACAACCACATCCCTAGAGGACCACTGGGGGCACCAAACAGAATTAAGCAGCAGGCCAGCACATCAGGGTACTTGCAGTAAAAAGTGGATCACTGACAGAATATCGACGACAGGAATATCGAGGTACACAAATATCATGTCCAGAATATAGATGTCAAGAATATCGACATCATATCTCTACAAAGGTAAGTACAAAAATATCAAAACCAAAATATAGTTGTTTAAAATATCTTTGTTCAAAATATCGTTTTTTTTAAATGTTTTAAAAATAATATAAAATAAATTAAATAATAAATATAATTAATAAAAACAGTTAGAATTATAAAAAAATGTTAAAAAAAGAAAAATAATAAATGTAATGTAAAAAATCAATTAAACATACATATATAAAATAATTATATATATATTTACTTAATAATATTGATAAATAATTATTTTATTAAATTATAAAATGTTAGAATCATAATAAAATTATAAATACATATATATATATATATACATACACCTGTAACATAAATATAAAAATAAAATGTATATATATAATAAATTAAGATATTAAAATAATTATTTAACTTTAAAGTAACATTTTACACTACATTAACTAAAACAGTAGGGAAAATGTTGGATAGCGTAGAGGATAAAATTACTATTTCCACTCCAGGGAATGCAAAAGTAGGGAAAGTGTTGGATAGCAGAGGGGAATAATTTACTATTCCCACTCCAGCAAGTGCAACTGTAGGAAAAGTGTTGGATAGCGGAGGGGATAAAATTACTATTCCCACTCCAGCGAGTGCAACAGTAGGGAAAGTGTTGGATAGCGGAGTGGAATAATTTACTATTCCCACTCCAGGGAGTGCAACAGTAGGGAAAGTGTTGGATAGCAGAGGGGAATAATTTACTATTTCCACTCCAGCAAGTGCAACTGTAGGATAAGTGTTGGATAGCGGAGGGGAAAAATTTACTATTCCCACTCCACGGAGTGCAACAGTAGGGAAAGTGTTGGATAGCGTAGGAGATATAATTACTATTCCCACTCCAGTAAGTGCAACAGTAGGGAAAGTGTTGGATAGCGGAGGGGATAAAATTACTATTCCCACTCCAGCAAGTGCAACAATAGGAAACTGTTGGATAGCGGAGGGGAATAATTTAATATTCCCACTCCAGCAAGTGCAACAGTAGGGAAAGTGTTGGATAGCGGAGGGGATAAAATTACTATTCCCACTCCAGGGAGCGCACGAGTAGGGAAAGTGTTGGATAGCGGAGAGGATAAAATTACTATTCCCACTCCAAAGTGTGCAACAGTAGGGAAAGTGTTGGATAGCGGAGGGGAATAATTTACTATTCCCACTCCAGCAAGTGCAACAGTAGGGAAAGTGTTGGATAGCGGAGGGGAATAATTTACTATTCCCACTACACGGAGTGCAACAGTAGGGAAAGTGTTGGATAGCGTAGGGGATAAAATTACTATTCCCACTCCAACAAATGCAACAGCAGAGAAAGTGTTGGATAGCGGAGGGGATAAAATTACTATTCCCACTCCAGCAAGTGCAACTATACAAAAGTGTTGAATAGCGGAGGGGAATAATTTACTATTCCCACTCCAGGAAGTGCAACAGTAGGGAAAGTGTTGGATAGCGGAGGGGATAAAATTGCTATCCCCACTCCAGGGAGTGCAACAGTAGGGAAAGTGTTGGATAGCAGAGGGGATAAAAATTACTATTCCCACTCCAGGGAGTGCAATAGTAGGGAAAGTGTTGGTGAGCGGAGTGGAATAATTTACTATTCCCACTCCAGCAAAATAATAAACATTAATTAACAAATACTTAAATAATAAAAAATAATTTACGTCCCACCAAATCCCCCTATAAATGACACCACCAATATTGTAAAACATTACACAATTAACATTATTGCTTAACAATTAATTAATTTACTAATAACAATGAACAATAAAATAAAAACAATCAGTAATAAATTAATTCACACTATTAAGACTATAAAATAGCAATAACTAAATATTATCTAAAAAATATATTACATTTTAATTACTTCCCACACTACTCCCTAATAAACCCAAAACCCACTCCTAAAAAATAAGACAATTTTTTTTTTTTTTTTCTCTTTTTATTGAGTTTTTTTTTTGCCCTAAAAACAAGGCACTGTACATTAAATCATGTTTATGGTACAATCATGACAATAATTCATATAAGCCAAAGAACGACAGAAAAAAAAAGAATAGACAGAAAAAGGCCAAAAAAATTCAAAAAAAAAAAAAAAGGCAAAAGAATTAACCGGCCCAATATGGGCTGGATGATGAAAACAAAATCCTGATACTTCATTCAGATAATACATTTTTTAACATTATCAGAGAACCCCAGATTTTTCAATTTTTAAAACATAGACCTTTACCAAAATAGGATAAGCAAAAAAATATATATATTTAAATCCATTGCTATTTACATTATTTATGGGGAGTTAATCTGCTGGGTCCAATCAATAATTGGAGCCCAGATTCTACATCCCATAATCCTTTTCCTTCTCCCTTTGGTTTTATATATTGAAAACTCTAAATTGTAAGTGGCTAATAGTCTTGCCCGCCAATTAATGAAGGTGGGTGGGTCAGGGCTGATCCATTCATTGGTTATACATGCACGAACCAACGCCATTGCTATAAACAAAGTAGCAGTAACTGATCTCGATCTTAGATTACCCTCCCTATCAAAACCCACACCAATAATTACTAAATCCCCAGTGATACTAATTGGAGTTCCGAGAATAGCAGCCATAAAATTCTCAATCTCTTGAAAGAAAAGTCCCAGCTTTGGACAAGAAAAAAACATATGGATCGAATCAGCAGCCTGCAGCCCACACCTATTACATTTGTCCCCCCTCTTGACACCCCATTTAGCGATTTTACCTGGTGTGTAATATAAATCATAAAGGGACATATAATGCTGACTTCTTAATCTACCGGTCATTAAAATCCTATTTGCCAAATCAAGAGACTTTTCTAATTTTATACCAGCTATTCCCAGTTTGTTAGCCCACTTTAAATTCCATGTGTCAATATCATCCGGAAATGATTCCAGTAGTAGTTGATACAACAATCCTATAGAAGTTTTTTTTCTCACTTTTTCAATCAGTGGACTTTTAACAAACTGTACCTCTATTCCTAACCCCTTCCTACCCAAAAAAAAACTACGTATTTGAAGATATTTAAAAAATTCTTGTGTGCCAAGACCAAATTTCTCCTGAACATCTACAAAGGACAACAATTGTCCCTTGTCGAACAGATCACCTACATACGATAGATCTTTCATACCCCATCTAAATGTAGTGTGATCCCGAAATATTATAGGAAGCAAACCAGATGCAGAGAAGGGGGTATAAATATTCAAATTTGGGATATGTAGTTTACTTCTAATTTGTTTCCAGACTGCAAAAGCAGCCTTAAGTATCTTGAACTTGGTTTTTGTAGTAGCTAGGCTCTACTATCCTAACTAAACAGCTATTAATCTCTGCACCCAACCCAAATTCATAAATAGATGGTCTGTTAGAAAATGGGATCTCAGCCTTAGCACCAACTAAAAGGGGACCCATATATTGCAACATACTGGCCCAGTAATAAACCAAAAAATATGGAACACCCCATCCCCCACGATTTCTTGGTAAAACCATCCTTTTAAATGCCCTTCTCGGTCTCCGATACCCCCAAAGAAATCTAGAGCAAATCCTCTCTAGCTTGATAAAGCAAGAGGTGGGGAACTCAAGGGGGACTGTTCGAAATATATATAAAAATTTAGGGAGGACAAGCATTTTTAAAACATTACACCTCCCATGAAGGGAGAAATGAAGGTGATCTAGTCTTTCCAATGTTGTGTTCACCTTGTCCATCACTGGGGTGATGTTCAGATCGGGAATCCTTTCCACTTCAGTTGTAATTCTAATCCCAAGATAAATTGCTTCCGAGACAATTGGTAGGTTTACCGGAACATCAGAACCTGAATAAAGCATCTGAGTTTTATCTACATTTAATTTATAGCCGGAAAATCTACCAAACTGCCCTTCCAAAGTCTTTATTGCGGGGAACGCTGAAGATATATCACTAGTGAGTACCACAATGTCATCAGCGTACGCCAGTGCTCTGTATTCCATGTCATAGGGGTTTACCGGCTTAATATTTATGCTCGAATTTAATTTATTAAGAAATAAATCAATATATAATGCAAATAATACAGCGGAGCATGGACACCCCTGCCTAGTACCTCTACTAATACAGATAGGTCCGGACTCCTGTCCCGAGATGCGTATAGTTGCTTCTGGACATAAATATAAAGTTCTCACTGCTTGAATAAATTCGAAACAAAACCCCTTCCATCGCATAACATCCCACAGGAATTGCCAAGAGACCCTGTCGAACGCCTTCTCGGCATCTAACAGGATCACCCCCAATGAAGATTTGGTTGCTTGAGCCCAATCTAAAAGGGCTATTACACGTCTCACGTGATCGGCTGTATCCCTGCCTGGGATAAACCCGTGCTGATAAACTGATACTAGCGAGGTGATGACTATTCCTAGGCGACAAGCCATGATTTTTGAAAACATTTTACTATCAGAGTTGATAAGCGAAATGGGCCTATATGATGAAGGGTTCAATTCGGGTTTATCCTTTTTTTTAAAAACAATAATGGTAGTTTTTCGCCAAGAGTCGGGAACAGAACCACGCTGTGCAGAGAGAAACAGTACCATAAGTTCCGGCTTAAGCACCTCCCGAAAAGTCTTAAAAAACTCGAGGGGAATCCCATCGGGCCCTACCGCTTTCCCAATGGCTAAGGACAATATTGCTCCCTCTACTTCTTCCCAGGTTATACTTGCAGCCAATTCCTCATTTTGATTCTGTGTAACCTTGTTGGTTTCAATCTCAGCTCTGAACTCCTGTATCATATCTTCTACACCACTTATCTCTTGTTCAGTATATAGCTGATGATAGTACCTATGAAACACACCAAGAACTTCACTTGGGGAGTCTTGAATCCGACCAAGATGGTCCTGAATTCTATAAATTTGATTAGCGATTTCTCTTTGCTGCAGTCTCTTTGCTAAAATCCTCCCAGAATTTTCCCCAGATTCATATATTTGAGTCCTGTACAGGGCCAGTTTCGCCGCAACCTTCGAAGCGAAATGTTGGTGAATTTTCATCTTTAAAATTGCAATAGCTTTTAAGGTTGCATCACTGTTTTGATGACTAGTTATTTCCCCCATTAGATCGATTTCTAATATTCTTAGCTGGTCAATCCAACCCTTCATTTCCCCCATAGTTTTCCATTGTTTAGCAATAGAGTAGCTGAGTGTTTCCCCCCGAACCCCAGCCTTGAAGGCATCCCAAACAATGGGGTCTGAGACAGTCCCCCTATTGATTTGAAAATATTCTTTAATCCAATCACCCATATAGGCACAATATTCAGAATCTAACAGTAATTTGCGTTCAAATGTCCAAATCCTCTGTTTAATTCTGGGGCTAATGGCTAATTCCAGAATAACCGGATTATGATCAGAAATGATCCTAGGAGTAATCTCCATTTTAGCATTAGATATTATTTCAGCTGAGATAAAAAAATAATCCAAGCGGACATATTTTTTATGTGGGGCTGAATAAAAAGTAGCCCCGGGATCATTAATCTTAAGGGTATGCCATACATCCAATAGCCCAAGTTCTCTAACTAGACCTTGGGTAGCTTTAAAAACTTTAATTTTCTTACCCCTATAAGAGAGATTGCTAGTTATATCAAAATTACTCTCTAAATGTAAATTAAAGTCTCCACAAAAGATTAGAGGGGATGACCATGATGCTAATTCCACACTCAAATGGTGCATCACTACAGGGTCGTCTAAATTAGAACCGTAAATAGAACAAATCGATAATGGGGAGCCATTAACAAGAATTTCAACGATAGCCCACCGCCCAAAGATATCCTCTTTCACCCGTTTACATACTCCCAAACGGTGTTTTGTCAGTATCGCCACACCCCTAGTTGTAGTACTCTGTCTGGTACTGGCAAGCACTTCCATACCTAGATCATTCAGCCACCCACGATTATTCCAGGGGATATGAGTTTCTTGTATACAAAGCACATCAATACACATACCTTGTAAAATTTGGGCCATCACCCCTCTTTTTTTCTTATCGTTTAAACCACATATGTTCCATGAACATATACGTAGTTTACCTATCATCATTATTTCTCAAGATTATCACATCCGGTCCACCCAACCCACTCCCGGAGCTAAGTTTTGTAGCATGAAAAAAGACAAAGATTTTTACCTTCACATAAGAATTAGTACCATACCCATAATACAAAGCAAATAACAAAAACCAACAGTGCCTCGCCCCACCCCCTCCCTCCCGCTCCCCTTGACCCCCCAACCAACCCCCCTTCCACCCTTCCCACCCCTCCCACCCCTCCCAACTGAGGCATAAGGACTAGGTCCTCTGAGATGGCAAGCGGATAGTAGTACGCCCTCCCGGACCCCCCGTCCCCCAAATCACAGCTCAGACAATATAAAGGTATCCCTCCGTCCCTTTTTAAATTGTATTCAAAAACTCTTGTGCTGAAATTTCAGACACAAAGAATTGTGTCTGACCCTTGTAAATAACTTTTAATTTTGCTGGATTGAGTAAAAAGGCCTGAACCCCCTTTGCCTGAAATAAGGAAATCATTTGACGAAAATGCCACCTTTTTTGAACAGTAACCTGACAAAAATCAGGACGAACAAAAAAATCACATCCTTTGCCCTTTCTTTTCCTGTCTGGACGGGCTAAATCATAAATTGCTTCTCTTAACACAAAACTATTCAAACAAATCAAAATCATTCTAGGCCTTTCGTTTAAGCCCACTGATCTGGTCCGCTGATTGAAAGGGAACCTATGAGCTCTCTGAAGCTCCGCTTCCCAGTTCCACTGCTTGAGTTCTGGGAAAGCTTCTGTGAAAAGTTCAATAACAAACTGCCGGATATTTTGACCCTCCAGTTCTTCGGGTATTCCCAGGATCCGTAAATTGTTTCTTCTAGAGCGGTTTTCTAAATCCGTCAATTTCCACGTGACATCTTCTTTCAGAGACTGCAAGGAAGCAATGGTGGCCTTCTGTTGCACTGTTTCGTCCTCCAATGCTGAAATCCTCATCTCGGCTTCACCAATTCTTGTAGAGATCTCCGTACATGTCTTTGCTACTCGGCGCACAGTATTCTGCAATTTTCGTACTGCACTCTGCATCCGAAGCCCTTCCACCCTGGTCTCCTCTCGATGAGCCATAACACTTAAATAGATGGTGGAAAGGGTAATTTCTTCTTGTAAAGGCTTATCTGGGCTTACAGCTTCTCGAGAGTTGATTCCTTGCTCCAGGTCCACATCCAGCTGAGGCGAGAACGAGTAATCCCAAACTAATGATCCAGCTGGGACGTGAGAGCTTTTTGCCACAGATTTATGTGTTTCTTTTTGTTTACGAACAGTCCCCTTATCAGAAGCCGCATCACTCATCTCTTCTTCGTCCAACCGTAAACTACTTATATCACTTTTATCTTCAGCCCAATCTTTCCCAAGGCTCTCATTCTCTGAAGAAAAAGAGGGATCCGACATGGAGTAAAACTTGTCACCAGAATCTATGTCTTTAGCACCCTCCATGTCTAGTTGATCTAGATTTTGCAGGCCCAAGGTCTCCTCCCCCCTTGCCAAAAGATTACCATCCCCATTATGTTTTCTGGGTTCAAGGGCCAAACTGTCACCTTGGGACATGATAAAAGGTATTGCTGTTTGCGCAGGGTATTGTACAGGTATTGCCCCTCTAATACCTATATTGCTGGTCAGGACAGTTTCACTCAGCAAAGAGGAATCTTGCGTAATGCCTGTTTCCACAATCCCAGTCTCGATACTCTGCTTATCCCCGCTCGTATTCCCAAGGCTGCCCTGCATAGCGGTACTACAATCTCTCTCTTCGCATATAGTTGCCTCAAAGTCCTTATTATTATGCTTTACTGATAATCCCGACAGCAATGGCACAGCAGTAGCAGTGATATTCCCCAGGGGAATCGTGGTTTTATCGCCGCCTCCAACAGAAGAGTCTTTACTGTTTAATAACAAAGCCGGCGGCGCAGCGGCAACATTGTTGCAAGGGAGAGTCACTGCCTTATTTGAAGAATCCATTGAAGAGTCGATCCCCCGGTCTCCGCCATGCTCTTACCTTTTCCGATTTGCTTTTTAAATAACCCAGGAACCGTTTGCGGTTTCCGGGTAGTGCTGCCTCCTCTCACCGCTGGACCTGAAGGAGAGCCGTTCACACCGCGACGTGTTCCACCTTCTCCGCTTCTCCCTGAATTCAGCTTCGGGCTTTCAGCAGAAGAGATTGCAGTCGTCCCAGGCCACCGGGTCTTAGCGCCCTTAGTAATGCTCTTCGGAGCCATTGTAAACGTGGGTGAAAATGGGGAGAACTCGGTCAGCCGCCAGCTCTGAGAGCCAGTACACCGCCAACACAATGAGCCAATATGCCGCAAATCACGAAGCCCAGTTGCAATCGGGAATTGTAAAAGCGGAGACCGATACTGCCACAGCATTTGCAGGGTTTCACAATGTCCAAGCCACCGTCCTGGCTAAATAGAAAAGCGTAGAGTAGGGGAGAGGGAAAGTTACTCCGGGAGAGCGTCGGTATCCAGCTTACTCGGCCGAGCAAGCGGCCGCCATCTAAAAAAAATAAGACAATTAACATATTTACCAATTAATAATTAATAATTAATATCCAATTAAAAAACTAAGTAATAAATTATTTAACACAATTAACAAAATAAAATTAGTAAATACATAAATATTAATTCATAAAATTATTAGTTAATTAATTATAATTAAATTACTTCCCACCCTACTCCCCTATAAACCCACAACCCGCTCCTAAAAAAATAACACAATTAACATCTTTACCAATTAACAATTAATAATTAATAACCAATTAATAAATAATTAATAACATATTAATTAACACAATTAACAATATAAATTATTAAATACATACATATTAATTAATAAAAGTATTAATTAATTAGTTATAATTAAATTACTTCCCACCCTACTCCCCTATAAACCCACAACCCGCTCCTAAAAAATGACACAATTAACATATTTACCAACTAATAATTAATAATTAATAACCAATTAATAACTAATTAATAACAAATTAATTAACACAATTAAAAATATAAATTATTAAATACAAACATATTAATTAATTAAAATTATTAATTAATTAATTATTATTAAATTACTTCCCACCCTATTCCCCTATAAACCCACAACCCGCTACGGAACTAAAACGCAATATTTAATTTTTATAAAATTATTATCTTCTAAAAATTATTAATAAATATATTATATTTAAATTACTTCCCACCCTATTCCCCTATTAACCCACAACCCGCTACGGAACTAAAATACGCAAAAATTAATTATCATAAAATTAATTATTTCTAAAAATTTCAAACATACATTACAAAAAAAAGCTAAACTTATACAAAATATTTAAATCACATACTTTTAACACATATACTAAAATACAGAACACTAAAATAAATGTCGATATTATTAACAACAATATTTTTACTAACGATATTACTAACTTCGATATTAAGTAAAACTATATTTCTTACCTGCATGTCGATATTCTGGTCGACGATATTCTTGCAGGTCGATATTGTGCCACATCGATATTTAAACATGGATATTCTGGTATATCGATATTTAAACATCGATATTATGTCTGCATACCGTAAAAAGTGGCAGTCCATCTCGTAGCCCCACATGCTACTGGTCAGGACAATAAGCAAGGGAGTCCTATGGCAGTTCCTCCTGGCAGTATAACAGTTCCTTCTGGCCAGGTGTAGTCTGTAGAGCCAGCAGCGGCTGGTTGCAAATCCCACGCAGTGTCTTCTCTATTTCATGGGGTCACAGCCCATGTATTTATAGTGCAAAAGTCTTTGTTCTAGGGTCACTTCAAACACATATTAGAAGTGCACAACACCCCGATTCACATTTAAATCTCTGGCCCCAGACACATCACAGGGGGGTGGAGACAGCATTGTAGAAGGCAGGCACAGCCCTATTCAGGTGCAGGTGCAACACCTCCCACCACTCTAAATGCAGACCAGGCCTATTCAGGTGCAAGGGAAACTCCTCCCACTACTCTAAATGCAGGCAAGTTCTATTCAGCCTAGTGCTGAGTCACCCAGGAAAGGCAGGACACACCTCAACCCCCTTTTGTGACTGTTTAGAGTGAATGCACATCCCCTCTCTCCTGTCAGTCAAAACCAGACGGTCAATACACATCCAGGCAGGGCACAAATACACATAAGCGCAGAAATGGCCACTTCTAAAAGTGACATTTCTAAAATAGTAAGAATAAACCTGCTCTCATCAATAAGCAGGATTTATCACTACTATTCCAAACATACCAAACATGGTTACACTCCCCCTCTCGGATCAGAAATTACCACTGAAGCACATATCAGGGAATCCCCAATGCAACCCTATGAGAGGGCAGCCTCACAGCAGTGATAAACCAAATAGGCTGTTTGTCACTACCAGGACATGCCACACAGTTAAGACACATGTCCTACCTTTTACCTACACCGCACCCTGCCCATAGGGCTAGCTAGGGCCTACATTAGGGGTGACATATGTAGTAAAAGGTGAGTTTGGATGTGGCAACCACTTGCCATGCCATGTTACTGCGGCAGTAAACTGCGTGCGCAGGCCCTGCAGTGGCAGAGGCCTGAGACAGGTTTGAAAGGCTAATATGGTTGGTGGCTCAAGCAGTACTGCAGGCCCACTAGTAGCATTTAATTTACAGGTCCTGGGTATATGGGATACCACTGTACAATGGACTTACAGGTAAATTAAATATGTCAAACAAGTGTAGAGCAATCTTACCAAGTTTACCAGAGAGAGTGCATGCACTTTAACACTGACAAGCTGTGGTAAAGTGCCCAGAGTTGTAAAACCAACAAGAAACAGTTCAGAAAAAATATAGGAGGAAGGCAAAAAGTTCTGGGATGACCCTGCAAAAAGGGCCAAGTCCAACAGTACTCATAATTGCTTCTTTGACATTTTTACGAGCTAGGAGAAATGTCCAATCCCTGTGCATGCAGGTTTTTCCAGATATATTTCACCAGAGGAAACTTGGAAAAATTTATTTGAGAAAATGCTCCAGAAATGTTAAAACATACAGGGCCTCATTTACTACAAAATGACACACCTCAGTGCCGCAAGCCAGTTTGATGCGCTGAGCTGCGCCATTTTAAAAGCACAGGGATGCATCGTACTTACAATAATACAATGCATCCGTGTGCTTTCCCTGGTTCTGTCACACAATTGACTGCAGTGCGCCAGCACCCTTGTGTCATGTTGCATGGATGCCTGCATTGCGGGGATGATTGTTTTTGTGCAGTAAGGGACACATCCCTGCACAAAAACAATCGTTGATGGCATTTTCCTCTTTCTATGGAGAAAAGAGGAAACAATTAGGAGAAATAAATGTTTTTCTCGTATTCTGCCACTCCTACGCCTCCCCTGGGGAGGTGTAGGATTCTGACACATTCCCAGCTTTTCAAAACGTTTTAAATCTGGGAATGTGTCAGGTTCATAGATATTGCCTGGGAAAATCCACAGCAACACCCATTGAACGCCCCTTTCACGCACAGTAATGGGTGAAAGGAGCCCATGTTTACAAGGCCATGAAAAGTCACACAGGGTGACTTTACGTGACTTTGTAAATATGGGCAAGCCCATTGCACCGCCGGTCTGTTAAAAGAAGTGACGCACCGGTGGCGCAATGGGCTTGTAAATGAGGCCCACAGATGTTAGTGTGCTAAACACCATTTCGGCATGTTATGCACCATTCCAAGGGAAGAACATTGGAAGTGTAGGTATTTAACATATCCTGTAATTAACTCACCCAAGTTCATTGGTGTTTAATGGGTGCGGTAACTATCATTGAATTTAAAACAACTCAGGGCATCATTTATGAAAAGTGTTGCATTGTTTGGGAAAAACAGCGATGCAACACTCTTTATTGCGCCACCCTTTTGACACCATGGATGCGCTTTATTTACAATACGGTGATCCATGTCACAAGGATTGACCAGATACGTCAGGAATCCTGACGTATCTGGTGAAGCAGTAATGATGCATTGCTGGAGTTTGACGGTAAACTGACTCAACTCCAGCAATGGTGTCATTACACATGACGAGTCCCGTGTAAAAGGCCCTGCGTGACACCTTAGGCCTGCTTGATCAAGCATACGGATTGTACGCAGTCAAGCAATAGGAGTGGTGCAGTGAAATCTCATAAGCGCCACTTCCATGAGGCTTTTTTACATGGGAACGCCCACCCTCCACACATTGTACCTGAAGCAGCCATCGCTAGGAATAACAACGGAAATGAGACCTGCATTTAGACAGGCCAAACACGGTGTATGTGCTATGGGTTTTCTAGTCTTGTGATGTGCACCCATAACAATAATCTACTTCCTAATTTATCAGAGAAATCAACAAATCAACCAGCAGCCGAGGAATCCGAATTTCGATGACAACTTTATTTTGTTGCTATTTATTTAAATCATTGGCATTACCAAGAAAAATACCACTGAGCTGTATAATCTTAATTTTCTGCTCTGATATCATCGAGCGGTATAAACTTAAATTAAAATGTTTGTCATTTCCATGTTTCTGACAAATGAGCATATTCTAAATACATTTTCTGGATGGATACTTTTATTTTGAAGAACAAACTACCTTTTCATTTTCACCTAGCTTTCAGTGAAAGAAAACTATCTTGTATACCATGTTTTAAAAAACATAACATTCAAAGGAATTTTTTTTATGATTTTCTCCAATATGGTAAAGACATTCTCAAACTGTGGTCACCGTAATGCACCACCTTTTCCTGGTGGAGTACTTAAGTGCCTGTGTTGAATCTGGCACACTTCATGTCAGTCGGTAAATAAATGTTTTACCAGAAACCTCAGCAGGTAAAACGGACATTAGACTTATTTAAGGACGGTTACTCTGTGAAACGAAACTTTGTTGGTGGCCACAGACGGTAAAGTATCAGTACATTCTGAATAAAACAGCAGTCTCTTAACATTTATTTCTGTGTGTTGTGGGCAGCCCTTTTACCAGGAATGTGCTGTTAAACTGATTTCAAAGAACACTATACAGTCGTAAATATAAATGTAAGTGTTGACAAAGTGAGTGTGGCTACATAAACGTGCTGTTACCTTTCAGAGCAATGGCCACAAATGCAATGAATTTACTCTGCTAAAAGCCACATCCCAATAATGGGTCAGGTATCTCTCTCTTCTGGGGCAGATCTGCAATGTGTTCAATGTCCTATGGGCCTTGTAAAGGTCTCACTTGAGGCCTATGGACTTTGTAAATGTTTCAATTGAAGCGCATGCTTTGTGTTTTTATTTCTTATGTACGTATTTAGTTATTCATCGGCTATCTTTGCAGAAGCTTGTGAAATGCAGATAACTTTTATACATAATGTACCGACATTATCATACATGATAAACATTACACAAACCTAACATTTACAATATGAGAAACATTTTACAAAATGTAAAAAGTTTATGTCTGATATTAACCATTCTGGATGAAATAAAACACCTATCACTTCTTGTGGTGTGCGAAATCTCCCAGTTACAATTAGCAGTTTTATAAAGGTGCACTATTGTATTTTTAAACAAGGACAGGTGAGCAGTCCATGCATATGTTATACGGAAATTATGTCTTCATTACGAATGCAATGTAAATTCGATGGGTCCGTTAATGGGGATTTTACAGGCCTTAGGAAAAATCGTCAAAGCCTCAGCGAATATTCAATGCCTAATCTTGGACAACTATAACACTCCTTTCGTTTTATTTATTTATTTGTTTACTTACCTCTGTTGGGCCTATTCCAGAGTTTACTACCCCCCACCCTGCCCCTCCCCCGCCCCGCGTCACCGCCCGGCAGCACTCCCACCAGGAGCCGCTACTGATTTCAGTGAAGTCATCGCTCCCTCCTCTTCCAATGCTACCTTTAAATACATTTGAGTTACCCTCACTGTCTAACAAATCAGATCTATCCGCTTGGTATTTTGACAATGAGTTACATTGGAGTCAAAACTTTGTTTATGTATATGTATTATAAAATGTAGACATTAGCATATTGATTTTATTAATTGCCATTTCAAGGAAACTTTTAAAATTGAAATGAAATTTTACATCTTTTTGCAATATAATTCAGATAGCATGACGAATCTTTATCTAAATGGGCGTTAATCAGTTAATTGTCAATTTTCAACTTTTCAACTTTTGATAAAGACTTTTAGGTATTATGTTGGCCCTACCGAATTCTAAACAGATTCTCTCAATTGACATTGTATTTCACAATAATACCAATAATAATTGTAACAGACAGGAATGCTTTCCAAAGAGCCCTGAATTCTTTGAAAAGAGACCTTTTAAATGAAAGATCCTCAAAACTGTGTACCTGTAAGGAAGGGTCTTTGAGGTCATATATCATTTTAATCGCTTCTCTTTCATGCCACCCTGCTAATAAAAAGCAAAACTAGTCCTTTTCTTGAGACATTGCCTAAGCTGTGCGAGACCACACACGTGGTTTCCATGATAAATTCAAGGCGAATATCACCCCTCAATATTTATGATCTTGAAAAAACTTCAACATTTGATTGTGCAACACTCACTTGTTTTTTACTTCTTTGTGACCCTTTGACATGGCATTACATTTCTATGTATTTTTATTTAAATTGTTTAAATACACAAATGATTTAAGGGCATTGAGGATGTACGTAAGACCTAATGTGTACTATCTAACAATATTGGGGAATGTGCAGCCAATATGATGGATATTTCTTAATGGTATAATTCTTGAGTGAGGGACCATGTCTTGGCAAAGAATTTTGACAACTCCAAAATATCCAATGGAGACAAAAGAAGTGCAAGGGAACATCTTGCTTCAGTTTCACTTGCTTTCCCCGCTCTGCATTTTTGCACTTTAAAACTGTTCTAAAACTGAATATTATGCTGTGACTTAAATTGATTTTAAAACGTGCCTGAAACTAAACTGAAATTGAATTTGAACTTGCAAACCTACCTGCTCTTGACTCGATTGGGAGGGCGCTAAACTGCGATCAAGGTACAGCGCAAACCGGAAGTCACCAGAAGTAGCGCTGTAGGAGGGGCAGCATTCTAGTTGTCAAACACGGGTGTCTATAAACACAGGGCCGTGACGCGGCCGAACCGCCGGAGCGCCGATGGCACGCCAAAGACAAGTCTGTCTGCGCCTGTCCGCGACCAAACAGGACCAGGGGCCAGGAACCCTGCCCCTTTTACACAAGATGCTAGTAATCACCACCAATACTCCAGAGAGACGCTTCTCAAACTGGCCAAACCCCAGCAACATAGCGAGGTGCTTTGTGTGAAAGTCTCCCCAGGGAACAAGGAGGGCCCATTCTCATGCCTCCACTGTAAATGGGGTAGCGAAGCACTATCAGAACAGCGCACTAGAAAAGCTATCAGCCTGGCTGGGCTTCAGATCACCTGCATTGAACTCTAGGTCGATGCCCAAACACTGCCTCAAGATCTGGGATACTTTAGCAGACATAAAACCTGACCTAGCATTCATTACAGAAACCTGGCTAGACGATAATAATTCCCCTGATATTGCCACCACCCCACCAGCTGGATACAAACTATTAAAACGGGACAGAAGGGGACGGAAGGGAGAGGGAATAGCTATTCTATTTAAAGACTGCTTTACCTGTGTCCCGCAGGGATCATCCCTGAGCCCCACCCTTTTCAATGCCTATGTCTCTTCTTTTGCTAAGATCGGCAGGAATTGGGGCTTCAATATCTTCTTCTACGTGGATGATACACAGCTACTAATTGCCTTTGAAGAAAAGCATGAGGATACCAGAAACAACCTAATCAACTGTCTCTCAGAAACGGCAACTTGGATGACAGAACACTGCCTGAAATGAAACGCTGAGAAGTCTGAGATCCTGCTTTTTGGACAGGCTCACGTAGTCTGGGACGATACCTGGTGGCCACCGTCACTAGGAGCCAACCCGGAACCCAAACGTGTTGCAAAAATCTTGGACATACTCATCGACAATGTATTAACCATGCAAGACCAAGTCCGAGCGCTGTGCGGAAAAAGCTTTGACATGCTAAAGCTACTACAAGGACTCTTCTCTCGGATCCCCTTAAAATGCAGAAAGACTATTACCCAGGCAAACTAGATTATGGTAACTCGCTCTATGTGGGCATGCCTGAGTATCTTTTGTCCCGACTGCAGGTGATCGAGAACGCTGCCGCCAAGCTGGTTTGCAATAAAAGCAAATACAGCTCGGCATCTGAATGTCTGAGGGAACTCCATTGGCTGCCTGTGCACCAAAGGGCCAAATTAAAGCTCCTGTGTTATGCACACAGAGCGCTACACAAGCGTGGCCCCCAAATCTTGCAGGACAAAATTGTATTCTACACCCCTACATGAAAACTGAGGTCTTGCTATCACGCTCTGGCCAAAATCAAATGCATCAAGAAAGTTAGAGCAGGAGGCCGCTCCTTCTCTAATCTGGTGGGCGTTCATTGGAATGAACTTCCCTTAGACCTCTGCCTTACAGATGATTATATGTCTTTTAGGAAGAAGCTGAAAACATGGCTGTTCCCTAGGATATAATCGCTGACACTTGCAGCCCTTTTTAATCTAGGTCCCCCTGTTCTCAGATGTCCGGACATTCTCCACTCTTATCTCGGGATAACGCTTTCCTAGCACCGTGATATCCCTTGGGATGACTGTCGCGCTTAACCCCTTCTATGCTCATGACGGAATGGTTCCGTCATGAGCGTAAGTGCCAGTGTGCTCATGACGGAACCATTCCGTCATGAGCACACCTTAAAAAAATACCTCTGCTGTAAACAGCAGAGGGATTTCCCTTTTTTTTTTTTTGCTCTGGGAGGTGGGGAAGAGCTTCCCCAACCTCCCAAAGCATAGTGTCTGGTTTAATTGTAATGACGATCGCGCGCATGGCACGCTGCCATCATTACAATGAAAACGAAATTTCAGTTTCACAGTTTTGGTGCTTGTGGGGCTATCTCAAACCCCTGAGCACCGAAAAACATGGGAGAGGTATCGTTGGAAAGGGGAGAATCTCCCCTTTCCAATGGTACCCTTCCCTAGTGGATCCCTGCTTGAGGATCGAAGCAGGGATCCACCCACTAGCCACCAGGGAGGGGGGAGCTGCCCCTTTGGCAAGGGCCTTTGCTCCCCCCTATAAAATTATGCCAGACAGCCTTTCTGCTCCCCTGAGGGGCAGATGGGGGCAGTAGCCCCCAATCTGCCCCCCGGGGGGGGACAGAAAGCACCCTAGGCACCAGGGATTTGTTTCTATATGCCTGGGGTGGGGGCTGCCCAGAATGGGCATGCCGATGCCCCCACCTTACCCCCCAAAGAAGGCACAAGACTTTCTGCCCCCACAGGAGGCAGATGGGAGCAATAGCCCCTGATCTTCCCCCCCCCGTGGGGATGCAGAAAGCCCACTAGGCCCCAGGGATTTTTTTATTTTATATATACGTAGGGGTGGGGGCTGCCCAGAATGGGCATGCCAATGACCCCACCCAAAAAAAAACATGCTACCGTCTTTCTGCCCCCCTGGGAGGCAGATGGGGCAATAGCCCCTTATCTGCTCCCCTGGGGGGCAGAAAGCCCTATAGGCACCAGGGATTTTTTTTCCCAAAGTTCGGGGCGGGGGCTGCCCTGAATGGGCATGCCAATGCCCCCAGCCCCCCCAAAAAATGCCACAGTCTTTCTGCCCCCCCAGGAGGCAGATGGGGCAGTAGCCTCTGATCTGCACCCCGGGGGGGGCAGAAAGCCCACAAGGCACCAGGGATTTTTTTTTATACGTAGGGTTGGGGGCTGCCCAGAATTGGCATGCCAATGCCCCCACCCCAAAAAAAATGCTACAGTCTTTCTGCCCCCCCCCCTGGGAGGCAGATGGGGCAATAGCCCCTTATCTGACCCCCCCCGGGGGGCAAAAAGCCCACTAGGCACGAGGGACATTTTTTCTTCCAAAGTTCGGGGCGGGGGCTGCCCAGAATGGGCATGCCAATGCCCCCAGCCCCCCAAAAAATGCCACAGTCTTTCTGCCCCCCCCAGGAGACAGATGGGGCTAGTAGCCCCTGATCTGCCCCACGGGGGGCAGAAAGCCCAAAAGGCACCAGGGTTTTTCTTTTTTTATATACGTAGGGGTGGGGTCTGCCCAGAATGGACATGCCATGCCCCCACCCCAAAAATAATTGCCACAGTCTTTCTGCCCCCCCCGGGAGGTAGATAGGGGGCAAAAGCCCCTTATCTGCCTCCTGGGGGGGGGGAGGGAGAAACCCCTATAGGCATCAGGGAATATTTTTTTATTTATTTAGGTGGTGTGGGCTGCCAGAATGGGCATGCCAATGCCCCCAACACCCCCCCCCCCCAAAATGCCACAGTCTTTCTGCCCCCCCCAGGAGATAGATGGGGGCAGTAGCCCCTGATCTGCCCCCTACGGGGCATCAGAGAGAGCACTAGGCACCAGCGATTACGCAGGCTTATTTTTATGTGTGGGGGTGGGGGCTGCCCAGAATGGGCATACCAATTGTCCCACCCCCAAACAAACTGCCACAGCCTTTCTGAGCCCTTGGGGGCATATCAGGGCAAACCCCCCCCGCTTCCCCTCCCCCAGGGCGGCAGAAAGCCCACTAGACACAGAGTTGTTTTTAGCAATGTGCCTACCTGTGGAGTTTGGGCCCTAGCGCAGCCGGCACATAGGGAAACCTAGCAAACCTGTACATTTTTGAAAACTAGACACCAAGGGGAATCCAGGATGGGGTGACTTGTGTGCCTCTCACCAGGTTCTGTTATCCAGAATCCCTTGCAAACCTCAAACTTAGTTTAAAAAAAACACATTTTGCTCACATTTCTGTGATGGAAAGTTCTGGGATCTGCGTGGATCCACCCACCGCGCATTCCCCATTCCAGAACTTTCCACCACAGAAATGTGAGGAAAATGTGTTTTTTACAAAGTTTGAGGTTTGCAAGGGATTCTGGGTAACAGAACCTGGTGAGAGCCAGACAAGTCACCCCATCCTGGATTCCCTGGGTGTCTAGTTTTAAAAATGTATAGGTTTTCTAGGTTTCCTAGGTGCCGGCAGAGCTAGGGTTTAAAATCTACAGCTACGCACTTTGCAAAAAGGGTCAGTTTTCACTGTGAAAATGTGGTGTGTCCACGTTGCGTTTTGGGCCGTTTCCTGTTGCTGGCACTAGGCCTACCCACACAAGTGAGGTACCATTTTTCTCAGAAGACTTTGGGGAATGCGGGGTGGGTGGAAGTTTGTGTATTCACGCAGATTCTAGAACTTTCCACCACAGAAATGTGAGAAAAATTTGTTTTTTTTGACAAAGTTTGAGGTTTGCAAGGGATTCTGGGTAGCAGAACCTGGTGAGATCTTGACAAGTCACCCCATCCTGGATTCCCCTGGGTGTCTAGTTTTAAAAAATGTATAGGTTTTCTAGGTTTCCCTAGGTGCCGGCAGAGCTAGGGTTCAAAATCTACAGCTAGGCACTTTGCAAAAAATGGGTCAGTTTTCACAGTGAAAATGGGGTGTGTCCACGTTGCGTTTTGGGCCGTTTCCTGTCGCTGGTACTAGGCCTACCCACACAAGTGAGGTACCATTTTTCTCAGAAGACTTTGGGGAATGCGGGCTGGGTGGAATCTTGTGGATCCATGCAGATTCCAGAACTTTCCACCACAGAAATGTGAGGAAAATGTGATTTTTTGGACAAATTTTGAGGTTTGCAAGGGATTCTGGGTAACAGAACCTGGTAGGAGCCAGGACAAGTCACCCCATCCTGGATTCCCCTGGGTATCTAGTTTTCAAAAATGTATAGTTTTGCTAGGTTTCCCTAGGTGCCGGCAGAGCTAGGGTTCAAAATCTACAACTAGGCACTTTGCAAAAAAAGTATCAGTTTTCACTGTGAAAATGCGGTTTGTCCACGTTGCGTTGGGCCTTTTCCTGTTGCGGGAACTAGGCCTACCCACACAAGTGAGGTACCATTTTTCTCAGAAGTCTTTGGGGAATGCGGGGAGGGTGGAATTTTGTGGATCCACGCAGAGACCATAACTTTCCACCACAGAAATGTGAGGAAAATGTTTGTTTTTTTAGAAATTTTGAGGTTTGCAAGGGATTCTGGGTAACATAACCTGGTGGGAGCCAGATACGTCACCACATCCTGGATTCCCCTGGGTGACTAGTTTTCAAAAATGTATATGTTTTCTATGTTTCCCTAGGTGCCGGCAGAGCTAGGGTTTAAAATCTACGGCTGGCACTTTGCAAAAAAGGGTCAGTTTTCACTGTGAAAATGTGGTGTGTCCACGTTGCGTTTTGGGCCGTTTCCTGTCGCTGGCACTAGGCCTACCCACACAAGTGAGGTACCATTTTTCTCAGAAGACTTTGGGGAATGCGGGGTGGGTGGAAGTTTGTGGATCCACGCAGATTCCAGAACTTTCCACCACAGAAATGTGAGAAAAAATTGTTTTTTTGACACATTTTGAGGTTTGCAAGGGATTCTGGGTAACTGAACCTGGTGAGAGCCAGACAAGTCACCCCATCCTGGATTCCCCTGGGTGTCTAGTTTTAAAAAATGTATAGGTTTTCTAGGTTTCCCTAGGTGCCGGCAGAGCTAGGGTTCAAAATCTACAGCTAGGCACTTTGCAAAAAAAGGGTCAGTTTTCACTGTGAAAATGCGGTGTGTCCACGTTGCGTTGGGCCTTTTCCTGCTGCGGGAACTAGGCCTACCCACACAAGTGAGGTACCATTTTTCTCAGAAGTCTTTGGGGAATACGGGGAGGGTGGAATTTTGTGGATCCACGCAGAGACCATAACTTTCCACCACAGAAATGTGAGGAAAATGTTTTTTTTTATAGAAATGTTGAGGTTTGCAAGGGATTCTGGGTAACATAACCTGGTGGGAGCCAGATACGTCACCACATCCTGGATTACCCTGGGTGTCTAGATTTCAAAAATGTATAGGTTTTCTAGGTTTCCCTAGGTGCCGGCAGAGCTAGGGTTTAAAATCTACAGCTGGCACTTTGCAAAAAAAGGGTCAGTTTTCACTGTGAAAATGTGGTGTGTCCACGTTGCGTTTTGGGCCGTTTCCTGTCGCTGGCACTAGGCCTACCCACACAAGTGAAGTACCATTTTTCTCAGAAGACTTTGGGGAATGCGGGGTGGGTGGAAGTTTGTGGATCCACGCAGATTCCAGAACTTTCCACCACAGAAATGTGAGAAAAAATTGTTTTTTTTGACACATTTTGAGGTTTGCAAGTGATTCTGGGTAACAGAACCTGGTGAGAGCCAGACAAGTCACCCCATCCTGGATTGCCCTGGGTGTCTAGTTTTAAAAAATGTATAGGTTTTCTAGGTTTCCCTAGGTGCCGGCAGAGCTAGGGTTCAAAATCTACAGCTAGGCACTTTGCAAAAAATGGGTCAGTTTTCACAGTGAAAATGCGGTGTGTCCACGTTGCGTTTTGGGCCGTTTCCTGTCGCTGGTACTAGGCCTACCCACACAAGTGAGGTACCATTTTTCTCAGAAGACTTTGGGGAATGCGGGCTGGGTGGAATCTTGTGGATCCATGCAGATTCCAGAACTTTCCACCACAGAAATGTGAGGAAAATGTGATTTTTGGACAAATTTTGAGGTTTGCAAGGGATTCTGGGTAACAGAACCTGGTAGGAGCCGGACAAGTCACCCCATCCTGGATTCCCCTGGGTATCTAGTTTTCAAAAATGTATAGTTTTGCTAGGTTTCCCTAGGTGCCGGCAGAGCTAGGGTTCAAAATCTACAACTAGGCACTTTGCAAAAAAAGGGTCAGTTTTCACTGTGAAAATGCGGTTTGTCCACGTTGCGTTGGGCCTTTTCCTGTTGCGGGAACTAGGCCTACCCACACAAGTGAGGTACCATTTTTCTCAGAAGTCTTTGGGGAATGCGGGGAGGGTGGAATTTTGTGGATCCACGCAGAGACCATAACTTTCCACCACAGAAATGTGAGGAAAATGTGTTTTTTTAGAAATTTTGAGGTTTGCAAGGGATTCTGGGTAACATAACCTGGTGGGAGCCAGATACGTCACCACATCCTGGATTCCCCTGGGTGTCTAGTTTTCAAAAATGTATATGTTTTCTAGGTTTCCCTAGGTGCCGGCAGAGCTAGGGTTTAAAACCTACAGCTGGCACTTTGCAAAAAAAGGGTCAGTTTTCACTGTGAAAATGTGGTATGTCCACGTTGCGTTTTGGGCCGTTTCCTGTCGCTGGCACTAGGCCTACCCACAAAAGTGAGGTACCATTTTTCTCAGAAGACTTTGGGAATGCGGGGTGGGTGGAAGTTTGTGGATCCACGCAGATTCCAGAACTTTCCACCACAGAAATGTGAGAAAAAATTGTTTTTTTTGACACATTTTTAGGTTTGCAAGGGATTCTGGGTAACTGAACCTGGTGAGAGCCAGACAAGTCACCCCATCCTGGATTCCCCTGGGTGTCTAGTTTTCAAAAATGTATAGGTTTTCTAGGTTTCCCTAGGTGCCGGCAGAGCTAGGGTTCAAAATCTACAGCTAGGCACTTTGCAAAAAAAGGGTCAGTTTTCACAGTGAAAATGCGGTGTGTCCACTTTGCGTTTTGGGCCATTTCCTGTCGCTGGTACTAGGCCTACCCACACAAGTGAGGTACCATTTTTCTCAGAAGACATTGGGGAATGCGGGCTGGGTGGAATCTTGTGGATCCATGCAGATTCCAGAACTTTCCACCACAGAAATGTGAGGAAAATGTTATTTTCTGGACAAATTTTGAGGTTTGCAAGGGATTCTGGGTAACAGAACCTGGTAGGAGCCAGACAAGTCACCCCATCCTGGATTCCCCTGGGTATCTAGTTTTCAAAAATGTATAGTTTTGCTAGGTTTCCCTAGGTGCCGGCAGAGCCAGGGTTCAAAATCTACAACTAGGCACTTTGCAAAAAAGGGTCAGTTTTCACTGTGAAAATGCGGTGTGTCCACGTTGCGTTTGGGCCTTTTCCTGCTGCAGGAACTAGGCCTACCCACACAAGTGAGGTACCATTTTTCTCAGAAGTCTTTGGGGAATGCGGGTAGGGTGGAATTTTGTGGATCCACGCAGAGACCATAACTTTCCACCACAGAAATGTGAGGAAAATGTGTTTTTTATAGAAATTTTGAGGTTTGCAAGGGATTCTGGGTAACATAACCTGGTGGGAGCCAGACACGTCACCACATCCTGGATTACCCTGGGTGTCTAGATTTTAAAAATGTATAGGTTTTCTAGGTTTCCCTAGGTGCCGGCAGAGCTAGGGTTTAAAATCTACAGCTGGCACTTTGCAAAAAAGGGTCAGTTTTCACTGTGAAAATGTGGTGTGTCCACGTTGCGTTTTGGGCCGTTTCCTGTCGCTGGCACTAGGCCTACCCACACAAGTGAGGTACCATTTTTCTCAGAAGACTTTGGGGAATGCGGGGTGGGTGGAAGTTTGTGGATCCACGCAGATTCCAGAACTTTCCACCACAGAAATGTGAGAAAAATTGTTTTCTTTGACACATTTTGAGGTTTGCAAGGGATTCTGGGTAACTGAACCTGGTGAGAGCCAGACAAGTCACCCCATCCTGGATTCCCCTGGGTGTCTAGTTTTAAAAAATGTATAGGTTTTCTAGGTTTCCCTAGGTGCCGGCAGAGCTAGGGTTCAAAATCTACAGCTAGGCACTTTGCAAAAAAAGGGTCAGTTTTCACAGTGAAAATGCGGTGTGTCCACTTTGCGTTTTGGGCCATTTCCTGTCGCTGGTACTAGGCCTACCCACACAAGTGAGGTACCATTTTTCTCAGAAGACATTGGGGAATGCGGGCTGGGTGGAATCTTGTGGATCCATGCAGATTCCAGAACTTTCCACCACAGAAATGTGAGGAAAATGTGATTTTTTGGACAAATTTTGAGGTTTGCAAGGGATTCTGGGTAACAGAACCTGGTAGGAGCCAGACAAGTCACCCCATCCTGGATTCCCCTGGGTATCTAGTTTTCAAAAATGTATAGTTTTGCTAGGTTTCCCTAGGTGCCGGCAGAGCCAGGGTTCAAAATCTACAACTAGGCACTTTGCAAAAAAGGGTCAGTTTTCACTGTGAAAATGCGGTGTGTCCACGTTGCGTTTGGGCCTTTTCCTGCTGCAGGAACTAGGCCTACCCACACAAGTGAGGTACCATTTTTCTCAGAAGTCTTTGGGGAATGCGGGTAGGGTGGAATTTTGTGGATCCACGCAGAGACCATAACTTTCCACCACAGAAATGTGAGGAAAATGGTTTTTTTTATAGAAATTTTGAGGTTTGCAAGGGATTCTGGGTAACATAACCTGGTGGGAGCCAGATACGTCACCACATCCTGGATTACCCTGGGTGTCTAGATTTAAAAAATGTATAGGTTTTCTAGGTTTCCCTAGGTGCCGGCAGAGCTAGGGTTTAAAATCTACAGCTGGCACTTTGCAAAAAAGGGTCAGTTTTCACTGTGAAAATGTGGTGTGTCCACGTTGCGTTTTGGGCCGTTTCCTGTCGCTGGCACTAGGCCTACCCACACAAGTGAGGTACCATTTTTCTCAGAAGACTTTGGGGAATGCGGGGTGGGTGGAAGTTTGTGGATCCACGCAGATTCCAGAACTTTCCACCACAGAAATGTGAGAAAAATTGTTTTCTTTGACACATTTTGAGGTTTGCAAGGGATTCTGGGTAACTGAACCTGGTGAGAGCCAGACAAGTCACCCCATCCTGGATTCCCCTGGGTGTCTAGTTTTAAAAAATGTATAGGTTTTCTAGGTTTCCCTAGGTGCCGGCAGAGCTAGGGTTCAAAATCTACAGCTAGGCACTTTGCAAAAAAGGGTCAGTTTTCACAGTGAAAATGCGGTGTGTCCACGTTGCGTTTTGGGACGTTTCCTGTCGCTGGTACTAGGCCTACCCACACAAGTGAGGTACCATTTTTCTCAGAAGACTTTGGGGAATGCAGGCTGCGTGGAATTTTGTGGATCCATGCAGATTCCAGAACTTTCCACCACAGAAATGTGAGGAAAATGTGATTTTTGGACACATTTTGAGGTTTGCAAGGGATTCTGGGTAACAGAACCTGGTAGAGAGCCAGACAAGTCACCCCATCCTGGATTCCCCTGGGTATCTAGTTTTCAAAAATGTATAGTTTTGCTAGGTTTCCCTAGGTGCCGGCAGAGCTAGGGTTCAAAATCTACAACTAGGCACTTTGCAAAAAAGGGTCAGTTTTCACTGTGAAAATGCGGTGTGTCCACGTTGCGTTTAGGTCCTTTTCCTGTTGCAGGAACTAGGCCTACCCACACAAGTGAGGTACCATTTTTCTCAGAAGTCTTTGGGGAATGCGGGGAGGGTGGAATTTTGTGGATCCACGCAGAGACCATAACTTTCCACCACAGAAATGTGAGGAAAATGGGTTTTTTTGTTGAAAGTTTGAGGTTTGCAAGGGATTCTGGGTAACATAACCTGGTGAGAGCCAGATACGTCACCACATCCTGGATTCCCCTGGGTGTCTAGTTTTCAAAAATGTATAGGTTTTCTACGTTTCCCTAGGTGCCGGCAGAGCTAGGGTTCAAAATCTACAGCTAGGCACTTTGCAAAAAATGGGTCCGTTTTCACAGTGAAAATGCGGTGTGTCCACGTTGCGTTTTGGGCCGTTTCCTGTCGCTGGTACTAGGCCTACCCACACAAGTGAGGTACCATTTTTCTCAGAAGACTTTGGGGAATGCGGGCTGGGTGGAATCTTGTGGATCCATGCAGATTCCAGAACTTTCCACCACAGAAATGTGAGGAAAGTGTGATTTTTGGACAAATTTTGAGGTTTGCAAGGGATTCTGGGTAACAGAACCTGGTGAGAGCCGGACAAGTCACCCCATCCTGGATTCCCCTGGGTATCTAGTTTTCAAAAATGTATAGTTTTGCTAGGTTTCCCTAGGTGCCGGCAGAGCTAGGGTTCAAAATCTACAACTAGGCACTTTGCAAAAAAGGGTCAGTTTTCACTGTGAAAATGCGGTTTGTCCACGTTGCGTTTTGGGCCTTTTCCTGTTGCGGGAACTAGGCCTACCCACACAAGTGAGGTACCATTTTTCTCAGAAGTCTTTGGGGAATGCGGGGAGGGTGGAATTTTGTGGATCCACGCAGAGACCATAACTTTCCACCACAGAAATGTGAGGAAAATGTGTTTTTTTTAGAAATGTTGAGGTTTGCAAGGGATTCTGGGTAACATAACCTGGTGGGAGCCAGATACGTCACCACATCCTGGATTCCCCTGGGTGTCTAGTTTTCAAAAATGTATAGGTTTTCTAGGTTTCCCTAGGTGCCGGCAGAGCTAGGGTTTAAAATCTACAGCTGGCACTTTGCAAAAAAGGGTCAGTTTTCACTGTGAAAATGTGGTGTGTCCACGTTGCGTTTTGGGCCGTTTCCTGTCGCTGGCACTAGGCCTACCCACACAAGTGAGGTACCATTTTTCTCAGAAGACTTTGGGGAATGCGGGGTGGGTGGAAGTTTGTGGATCCACGCAGATTCCAGAACTTTCCACCACAGAAATGTGAGAAAAAATTGTTTTTTTGACACATTTTGAGGTTTGCAAGGGATTCTGGGTAACTGAACCTGGTGAGAGCCAGACAAGTCACCCCATCCTGGATTCCCCTGGGTGTCTAGTTTTAAAAAATGTATAGGTTTTCTAGGTTTCCCTAGGTGCCGGCAGAGCTAGGGTTCAAAATCTACAGCTAGGCACTTTGCAAAAAAGGGTCAGTTTTCACAGTGAAAATGCGGTGTGTCCACGTTGCGTTTTGGGCCATTTCCTGTCGCTGGTACTAGGCCTACCCACACAAGTGAGGTACCATTTTTCTCAGAAGACTTTGGGGAATGCGGGCTGGGTGGAATTTTGTGGATCCATGCAGATTCCAGAACTTTCCACCACAGAAATATGAGGAAAATGTGTATTTTCTGGACAAATTTTGAGGTTTGCAAGGGATTCTGGGTAACAGAACCTGGTGAGGAGCCAGACAAGTCACCCCATCCTGGATTCCCCTGGGTATCTAGTTTTCAAAAATGTATAGGTTTGCTAGGTTTCCCTAGGTGCCGGCAGAGCTAGGGTTCAAAATCTACAACTAGGCACTTTGCAAAAAAGGGTCAGTTTTCACTGTGAAAATGCGGTGTGTCCACGTTGCGTTTGGGCCGTTTCCTGCTGCAGGCACTAGGCCTACCCACACAAGTGAGGTACCATTTTTCTCAGAAGTCTTTGGGGAATGCGGGTAGGGTGGAATTTTGTGGATCCACGCAGAGACTATAACTTTCCACCACAGAAATGTGAGGAAAATGGTGTTTTTTATAGAAATTTTGAGGTTTGCAAGGGATTCTGGGTAACATAACCTGGTGGGAGCCAGATACGTCACCCCATCCTGGATTACCCTGGGTGTCTAGTTTTCAAAAATGTATAGGTTTTCTAGGTTTCCCTAGGTGCCGGCAGAGCTAGGGTTTAAAATCTACAGCTGGCACTTTGCAAAAAAGGGTCAGTTTTCACTGTGAAAATGTGGTGTGTCCACGTTGCGTTTTGGGCCGTTTCCTGTCGCTGGCACTAGGCCTACCCACACAAGTGAGGTACCATTTTTCTCAGAAGACTTTGGGGAATGCGGGGTGGGTGGAAGTTTGTGGATCCACGCAGATTCCAGAACTTTCCACCACAGAAATGTGAGAAAAATGTGTTTTCTTTGACACATTTTGAGGTTTGCAAGGGATTCTGGGTAACTGAACCTGGTGAGAGCCAGACAAGTCACCCCATCCTGGATTCCCCTGGGTGTCTAGTTTTAAAAAATGTATAGGTTTTCTAGGTTTCCCTAGGTGCCGGCAGAGCTAGGGTTCAAAATCTACAGCTAGGCACTTTGCAAAAAAGGGTCAGTTTTCACAGTGAAAATGGGGTGTGTCCACTTTGCGTTTTGGGCCGTTTCCTGTCGCTGGCACTAGGCCTACCCACACAAGTGAGGTACCATTTTTCTCAGAAGACTTTGGGGAATGCGGGCTGGGTGGAATCTTGTGGATCCATGCAGATTCCAGAACTTTCCACCACAGAAATGTGAGGAAAATGTGATTTTTGGGACAAATTTTGAGGTTTGCAAGGGATTCTGGGTAACAGAACCTGGTGAGAGCCAGGCAAGTCACCCCATTCTGGATTCCCCTCCCTGGGTGTCTAGTTTTCAAAAATGTATAGGTTTGCTAGGTTTCCCTAGGTGCCGGCAGAGCTAGGGTTCAAAATCTACAACAAGGCACTTTGCAAAAAAGGGTCAGTTTTCACTGTGAAAATGCGGTGTGTCCACGTTGCGTTTGGGCCTTTTCCTGTTGCGGGAACTAGGCCTACCCACACAAGTGAGGTACCATTTTTCTCAGAAGTCTTTGGGGAATGCGGGGAGGGTGGAATTTTGTGGATCCACGCAGATTCCAGAACTTTCCACCACAGAAATGTGAGGAAAATGTGTTTTTTTTAGAAATGTTGAGGTTTGCAAGGGATTCTGGGTAACAGAACCTGGTGAGAGCCAGATACGTCACCCCATCCTGGATTCCCCTGGGTGTCTAGTTTTCAAAAATGTATATGTTTGCTAGGTTTCCCTAGGTGCCGGCAGAGCTAGGGTTTAAAACCTACAGCTAGGCACTTTGCAAAAAAGGGTCAGTTTTCACTGTGAAAATGTGGTGTGTCCACGTTGCGTTTTGGGCCGTTTCCTGTCGCTGGCACTAGGCCTACCCACACAAGTGAGGTACCATTTTTCTCAGAAGACTTTGGGGAATGCGGGGTGGGTGGAAGTTTGTGGATCCACGCAGATTCCAGAACTTTCCACCACAGAAATGTGAGAAAAATTGTGTTTTTTGACACATTTTGAGGTTTGCAAGGGATTCTGGGTAACAGAACCTGGTGAGTGCCAGACAAGTCACCCCATCCTGGATTCCCCTGGGTGTCTAGTTTTCAAAAATGTATAGGTTTTCTAGGTTTCCCTAGGTGCCGGCAGAGCTAGGGTTCAAAATCTACAGCTAGGCACTTTGCAAAAAAGGGTCAGTTTTCACAGTGAAAATGCGGTGTGTCCACTTTGCGTTTTGGGCCGTTTCCTGTCGCTGGTACTAGGCCTACCCACACAAGTGAGGTACCATTTTTCTCAGAAGACATTGGGGAATGCGGGCTGGGTGGAATCTTGTGGATCCATGCAGATTCCAGAACTTTCCACCACAGAAATGTGAGGAAAATGTTATTTTCTGGACAAATTTTGAGGTTTGCAAGGGATTCTGGGTAACAGAACCTGGTAGGAGCCAGACAAGTCACCCCATCCTGGATTCCCCTGGGTATCTAGTTTTCAAAAATGTATAGGTTTTGCTAGGTTTCCCTAGGTGCCGGCAGAGCCAGGGTTCAAAATCTACAACTAGGCACTTTGCAAAAAAGGGTCAGTTTTCACTGTGAAAATGCGGTGTGTCCACGTTGCGTTTGGGCCTTTTCCTGCTGCAGGAACTAGGCCTACCCACACAAGTGAGGTACCATTTTTCTCAGAAGTCTTTGGGGAATGCGGGTAGGGTGGAATTTTGTGGATCCACGCAGAGACCATAACTTTCCACCACAGAAATGTGAGGAAAATGGTTTTTTTATAGAAATTTTGAGGTTTGCAAGGGATTCTGGGTAACATAACCTGGTGGGAGCCAGATACGTCACCACATCCTGGATTACCCTGGGTGTCTAGATTTCAAAAATGTATAGGTTTTCTAGGTTTCCCTAGGTGCCGGCAGAGCTAGGGTTTAAAATCTACAGCTAGGCACTTTGCAAAAAAGGGTCAGTTTTCACTGTGAAAATGTGGTGTGTCCACGTTGCGTTTTGGGCCGTTTCCTGTCGCTGGCACTAGGCCTACCCACACAAGTGAGGTACCATTTTTCTCAGAAGACTTTGGGGAATGCGGGGTGGGTGGAAGTTTGTGGATCCACGCAGATTCCAGAACTTTCCACCACAGAAATGTGAGAAAAATTGTTTTCTTTGACACATTTTGAGGTTTGCAAGGGATTCTGGGTAACTGAACCTGGTGAGAGCCAGACAAGTCACCCCATCCTGGATTCCCCTGGGTGTCTAGTTTTCAAAAATGTATAGGTTTGCTAGGTTTCCCTAGGTGCCGGCAGAGCTAGGGTTCAAAATCTACAGCTAGGCACTTTGCAAAAAAGGGTCAGTTTTCACAGTGAAAATGGGGTGTGTCCACTTTGCGTTTTGGGCCATTTCCTGTCGCTGGTACTAGGCCTACCCACACAAGTGAGGTACCATTTTTCTCAGAAGACATTGGGGAATGCGGGCTGGGTGGAATCTTGTGGATCCATGCAGATTCCAGAACTTTCCACCACAGAAATGTGAGGAAAATGTGATTTTTGGACACATTTTGAGGTTTGCAAGGGATTCTGGGTAACAGAACCTGGTAGGAGCCAGACAAGTCACCCCATCCTGGATTCCCCTGGGTATCTAGTTTTCAAAAATGTATAGTTTTGCTAGGTTTCTCTAGGTGCCGGCAGAGCCAGGGTTCAAAATCTACAACTAGGCACTTTGCAAAAAAAGGGTCAGTTTTCACTGTGAAAATGCGGTGTGTCCACGTTGCGTTGGGCCTTTTCCTGCTGCAGGAACTAGGCCTACCCACACAAGTGAGGTACCATTTTTCTCAGAAGTCTTTGGGGAATGCGGGGAGGGTGGAATTTTGTGGATCCACGCAGAGACCATAACTTTCCACCACAGAAATGTGAGGAAAATGGGTTTTTTTATAGAAATTTTGAGGTTTGCAAGGGATTCTGGGTAACATAACCTGGTGGGAGCCAGATACGTCACCACATCCTGGATTACCCTGGGTGTCTAGATTTAAAAAATGTATAGGTTTTCTAGGTTTCCCTAGGTGCCGGCAGAGCTAGGGTTTAAAATCTACAGCTGGCACTTTGCAAAAAAGGGTCAGTTTTCACTGTGAAAATGTGGTGTGTCCACGTTGCGTTTTGGGCCGTTTCCTGTCGCTGGCACTAGGCCTACCCACACAAGTGAGGTACCATTTTTCTCAGAAGACTTTGGGGAATGCGGGGTGGGTGGAAGTTTGTGGATCCACGCAGATTCCAGAACTTTCCACCACAGAAATGTGAGAAAAATTGTTTTCTTTGACACATTTTGAGGTTTGCAAGGGATTCTGGGTAACTGAACCTGGTGAGAGCCAGACAAGTCACCCCATCCTGGATTCCCCTGGGTGTCTAGTTTTAAAAATGTATAGGTTTTCTAGGTTTCCCTAGGTGCCGGCAGAGCTAGGGTTCAAAATCTACAGCTAGGCACTTTGCAAAAAAAGGGTCAGTTTTCACAGTGAAAATGCGGTGTGTCCACGTTGCTTTTTGGGACGTTTCCTGTCGCTGGTACTAGGCCTACCCACACAAGTGAGGTACCATTTTTCTCAGAAGACTTTGGGGAATGCAGGCTGCGTGGAATTTTGTGGATCCATGCAGATTCCAGAACTTTCCACCACAGAAATGTGAGGAAAATGTGATTTTTTGGACACATTTTGAGGTTTGCAAGGGATTCTGGGTAACAGAACCTGGTAGGAGCCAGACAAGTCACCCCATCCTGGATTCCCCTGGGTATCTAGTTTTCAAAAATGTATAGTTTTGCTAGGTTTCCCTAGGTGCCGGCAGAGCTAGGGTTCAAAATCTACAACTAGGCACTTTGCAAAAAAAGGGTCAGTTTTCACTGTGAAAATGCGGTGTGTCCACGTTGCGTTGGGCCTTTTCCTGCTGCAGGAACTAGGCCTACCCACACAAGTGAGGTACCATTTTTCTCAGAAGTCTTTGGGGAATGCGGGTAGGGTGGAATTTTGTGGATCCACGCAGAGACCATAACTTTCCACCACAGAAATGTGAGGAAAATGTGTTTTTTATAGAAATTTTGAGGTTTGCAAGGGATTCTGGGTAACATAACCTGGTGGGAGCCAGATACGTCACCACATCCTGGATTACCCTGGGTGTCTAGATTTCAAAAATGTATAGGTTTTCTAGGTTTCCCTAGGTGCCGGCAGAGCTAGGGTTTAAAATCTACAGCTGGCACTTTGCAAAAAAGGGTCAGTTTTCACTGTGAAAATGTGGTGTGTCCACGTTGCGTTTTGGGCCGTTTCCTGTCGCTGGCACTAGGCCTACCCACACAAGTGAGGTACCATTTTTCTCAGAAGACTTTGGGGAATGCGGGGTGGGTGGAAGTTTGTGGATCCACGCAGATTCCAGAACTTTCCACCACAGAAATGTGAGAAAAAATTGTTTTCTTTGACACATTTTGAGGTTTGCAAGGGATTCTGGGTAACAGAACCTGGTGAGAGCCAGACAAGTCACCCCATCCTGGATTCCCCTGGGTGTCTAGTTTTAAAAAATGTATAGGTTTGCTAGGTTTCCCTAGGTGCCGGCAGAGCTAGGGTTCAAAATCTACAGCTAGGCACTTTGCAAAAAAGGGTCAGTTTTCACAGTGAAAATGCGGTGTGTCCACGTTGCGTTTTGGGCCGTTTCCTGTCGCTGGTACTAGGCCTACCCACACAAGTGAGGTACCATTTTTCTCAGAAGACTTTGGGGAATGCAGGCTGCGTGGAATTTTGTGGATCCATGCAGATTCCAGAACTTTCCACCACAGAAATGTGAGGAAAATGTGATTTTTTGGACACATTTTGAGGTTTGCAAGGGATTCTGGGTAACAGAACCTGGTGAGGAGCCAGACAAGTCACCCCATCCTGGATTCCCCTGGGTATCTAGTTTTCAAAAATGTATAGTTTTGCTAGGTTTCCCTAGGTGCCGGCAGAGCCAGGGTTCAAAATCTACAACTAGGCACTTTGCAAAAAAGGGTCAGTTTTCACTGTGAAAATGCGGTGTGTCCACGTTGCGTTTGGGCCTTTTCCTGCTGCAGGAACTAGGCCTACCCACACAAGTGAGGTACCATTTTTCTCAGAAGTCTTTGGGGAATGCGGGTAGGGTGGAATTTTGTGGATCCACGCAGAGTCCATAACTTTCCACCACAGAAATGTGAGGAAAATGTGTTTTTTATAGAAATTTTGAGGTTTGCAAGGGATTCTGGGTAACATAACCTGGTGGGAGCCAGATACGTCACCACATCCTGGATTACCCTGGGTGTCTAGATTTCAAAAATGTATAGGTTTTCTAGGTTTCCCTAGGTGCCGGCAGAGCTAGGGTTTAAAATCTACAGCTAGGCACTTTGCAAAAAAAGGGTCAGTTTTCACTGTGAAAATGTGGTGTGTCCATGTTGCGTTTTGGGCCGTCTCCTGTCGCTGGCACTAGGCCTACCCACACAAGTGAGGTACCATTTTTCTCAGAAGACTTTGGGGAATGCGGGGTGGGTGGAAGTTTGTGGATCCACGCAGATTCCAGAACTTTCCACCACAGAAATGTGAGAAAAAATGTGTTTTCTTTGACACATTTTGAGGTTTGCAAGGGATTCTGGGTAACTGAACCTGGTGAGAGCCAGACAAGTCACCCCATCCTGGATTCCCCTGGGTGTCTAGTTTTAAAAAATGTATAGGTTTGCTAGGTTTCCCTAGGTGCCGGCAGAGCTAGGGTTCAAAATCTACAGCTAGGCACTTTGCAAAAAAAGGGTCAGTTTTCACAGTGAAAATGGGGTGTGTCCACTTTGCGTTTTGGGCCATTTCCTGTCGCTGGTACTAGGCCTACCCACACAAGTGAGGTACCATTTTTCTCAGAAGACATTGGGGAATGCGGGCTCGGTGGAATCTTGTGGATCCATGCAGATTCCAGAACTTTCCACCACAGAAATGTGAGGAAAATGTGATTTTTTGGACAAATTTTGAGGTTTGCAAGGGATTCTGGGTAAAAGAACCTGGTAGGAGCCAGACAAGTCACCCCATCCTGGATTCCCCTGGGTATCTAGTTTTCAAAAATGTATAGTTTTGCTAGGTTTCCCTAGGTGCCGGCAGAGCCAGGGTTCAAAATCTACAACTAGGCACTTTGCAAAAAAAGGGTCAGTTTTCACTGTGAAAATGCGGTTTGTCCACGTTGCGTTGGGCCTTTTCCTGTTGCGGGAACTAGGCCTACCCACACAAGTGAGGTACCATTTTTCTCAGAAGTCTTTGGGGAATGCGGGGAGGGTGGAATTTTGTGGATCCACGCAGAGACCATAACTTTCCACCACAGAAATGTGAGGAAAATGTGTTTTTTTTTAGAAATGTTGAGGTTTGCAAGGGATTCTGGGTAACATAACCTGGTGGGAGCCAGATACGTCACCACATCCTGGATTCCCCTGGGTGTCTAGTTTTCAAAAATGTATATGTTTTCTAGGTTTCCCTAGGTGCCGGCAGAGCTAGGGTTTAAAACCTACAGCTGGCACTTTGCAAAAAAAGGGTCAGTTTTCACTGTGAAAATGTGGTATGTCCACGTTGCGTTTTGGGCCGTTTCCTGTCGCTGGCACTAGGCCTACCCACAAAAGTGAGGTACCATTTTTCTCAGAAGACTTTGGGGAATGCGGGGTGGGTGGAAGTTTGTGGATCCACGCAGATTCCAGAACTTTCCACCACAGAAATGTGAGAAAAAATTGTTTTTTTTGACACATTTTTAGGTTTGCAAGGGATTCTGGGTAACTGAACCTGGTGAGAGCCAGACAAGTCACCCCATCCTGGATTCCCCTGGGCGTCTAGTTTTAAAAAATGTATAGGTTTTCTAGGTTTCCCTAGGTGCCGGCAGAGCTAGGGTTCAAAATCTACAGCTAGGCACTTTGCAAAAAAGGGTCAGTTTTCACAGTGAAAATGTGGTGTGTCCACTTTGCGTTTTGGGCCATTTCCTGTCGCTGGTACTAGGCCTACCCACACAAGTGAGGTACCATTTTTCTCAGAAGACATTGGGGAATGCGGGCTGGGTGGAATCTTGTGGATCCATGCAGATTCCAGAACTTTCCACCACAGAAATGTGAGGAAAATGTTATTTTCTGGACAAATTTTGAGGTTTGCAAGGGATTCTGGGTAACAGAACCTGGTAGAGAGCCAGACAAGTCACCCCATCCTGGATTCCCCTGGGTATCTAGTTTTCAAAAATGTATAGTTTTGCTAGGTTTCCCTAGGTGCCGGCAGAGCCAGGGTTCAAAATCTACAACTAGGCACTTTGCAAAAAAAGGGTCAGTTTTCACTGTGAAAATGCGGTGTGTCCACGTTGCGTTGGGCCTTTTCCTGCTGCAGGAACTAGGCCTACCCACACAAGTGAGGTACCATTTTTCTCAGAAGTCTTTGGGGAATGCGGGTAGGGTGGAATTTTGTGGATCCACGCAGAGACCATAACTTTCCACCACAGAAATGTGAGGAAAATGGTTTTTTTTATAGAAATTTTGAGGTTTGCAAGGGATTCTGGGTAACATAACCTGGTGGGAGCCAGATACGTCACCACATCCTGGATTACCCTGGGTGTCTAGATTTAAAAAATGTATAGGTTTTCTAGGTTTCCCTAGGTGCCGGCAGAGCTAGGGTTTAAAA
Source organism: Calotriton arnoldi (assembly GCA_963921515.1). Lineage (NCBI taxonomy): Eukaryota > Metazoa > Chordata > Amphibia > Caudata > Salamandridae > Calotriton > Calotriton arnoldi. The sequence goes on from CAWUFW010004627.1 coordinate 370,526, forward strand.
TCTACAGCTGGCACTTTGCAAAAAAAGGGTCAGTTTTCACTGTGAAAATGTGGTGTGTCCACGTTGCGTTTTGGGCCGTTTCCTGTCGCTGGCACTAGGCCTACCCACACAAGTGAGGTACCATTTTTCTCAGAAGACTTTGGGGAATGCGGGGTGGGTGGAAGTTTGTGGATCCACGCAGATTCCAGAACTTTCCACCACAGAAATGTGAGAAAAAATTGTTTTCTTTGACACATTTTGAGGTTTGCAAGGGATTCTGGGTAACTGAACCTGGTGAGAGCCAGACAAGTCACCCCATCCTGGATTCCCCTGGGTGTCTAGTTTTAAAAAATGTATAGGTTTTCTAGGTTTCCCTAGGTGCCGGCAGAGCTAGGGTTCAAAATCTACAGCTAGGCACTTTGCAAAAAAAGGGTCAGTTTTCACAGTGAAAATGGGGTGTGTCCACTTTGCGTTTTGGGCCATTTCCTGTCGCTGGTACTAGGCCTACCCACACAAGTGAGGTACCATTTTTCTCAGAAGACATTGGGGAATGCGGGCTGGGTGGAATCTTGTGGATCCATGCAGATTCCAGAACTTTCCACCACAGAAATGTGAGGAAAATGTGATTTTTTGGACACATTTTGAGGTTTGCAAGGGATTCTGGGTAACAGAACCTGGTAGGAGCCAGACAAGTCACCCCATCCTGGATTCCCCTGGGTATCTAGTTTTCAAAAATGTATAGTTTTGCTAGGTTTCTCTAGGTGCCGGCAGAGCCAGGGTTCAAAATCTACAACTAGGCACTTTGCAAAAAAAGGGTCAGTTTTCACTGTGAAAATGCGGTGTGTCCACGTTGCGTTGGGCCTTTTCCTGCTGCAGGAACTAGGCCTACCCACACAAGTGAGGTACCATTTTTCTCAGAAGTCTTTGGGGAATGCGGGGAGGGTGGAATTTTGTGGATCCACGCAGAGACCATAACTTTCCACCACAGAAATGTGAGGAAAATGGGTTTTTTTATAGAAATTTTGAGGTTTGCAAGGGATTCTGGGTAACATAACCTGGTGGGAGCCAGATACGTCACCACATCCTGGATTACCCTGGGTGTCTAGATTTAAAAAATGTATAGGTTTTCTAGGTTTCCCTAGGTGCCGGCAGAGCTAGGGTTTAAAATCTACAGCTGGCACTTTGCAAAAAAGGGTCAGTTTTCACTGTGAAAATGTGGTGTGTCCACGTTGCGTTTTGGGCCGTTTCCTGTCGCTGGCACTAGGCCTACCCACACAAGTGAGGTACCATTTTTCTCAGAAGACTTTGGGGAATGCGGGGTGGGTGGAAGTTTGTGGATCCACGCAGATTCCAGAACTTTCCACCACAGAAATGTGAGAAAAAATTGTTTTCTTTGACACATTTTGAGGTTTGCAAGGGATTCTGGGTAACTGAACCTGGTGAGAGCCAGACAAGTCACCCCATCCTGGATTCCCCTGGGTGTCTAGTTTTAAAAAATGTATAGGTTTTCTAGGTTTCCCTAGGTGCCGGCAGAGCTAGGGTTCAAAATCTACAGCTAGGCACTTTGCAAAAAAAGGGTCAGTTTTCACAGTGAAAATGCGGTGTGTCCACGTTGCTTTTTGGGACGTTTCCTGTCGCTGGTACTAGGCCTACCCACACAAGTGAGGTACCATTTTTCTCAGAAGACTTTGGGGAATGCAGGCTGCGTGGAATTTTGTGGATCCATGCAGATTCCAGAACTTTCCACCACAGAAATGTGAGGAAAATGTGATTTTTGGACACATTTTGAGGTTTGCAAGGGATTCTGGGTAACAGAACCTGGTAGGAGCCAGACAAGTCACCCCATCCTGGATTCCCCTGGGTATCTAGTTTTCAAAAATGTATAGTTTTGCTAGGTTTCCCTAGGTGCCGGCAGAGCTAGGGTTCAAAATCTACAACTAGGCACTTTGCAAAAAAAGGGTCAGTTTTCACTGTGAAAATGCGGTGTGTCCACCTTGCGTTAGGTCCTTTTCCTGTTGCAGGAACTAGGCCTACCCACACAAGTGAGGTACCATTTTTCTCAGAAGTCTTTGGGGAATGCGGGGAGGGTGGAATTTTGTGGATCCACGCAGAGACCATAACTTTCCACCACAGAAATGTGAGGAAAATGGGTTTTTTTGTTGAAAGTTTGAGGTTTGCAAGGGATTCTGGGTAACATAACCTGGTGGGAGCCAGATACGTCACCACATCCTGGATTCCCCTGGGTGTCTAGTTTTCAAAAATGTATAGGTTTGCTAGGTTTCCCTAGGTGCCGGCAGAGCTAGGGTTTAAAATCTACAGCTAGGCACTTTGCAAAAAAAGGGTCAGTTTTCACTGTGAAAAAGTTGCTGTGTCCACGTTGCGTTTTGGGCCGTTTCCTGTCGCTGGCACTAGGCCTACCCACACAAGTGAGGTACCATTTTTCTCAGAAGACTTTGGGGAATGCGGGGTGGGTGGAAGTTTGTGGATCCACGCAGATTCCAGAACTTTCCACCACAGAAATGTGAGAAAAATTTGTTTTTTTGACACATTTTGAGGTTTGCAAGGGATTCTGGGTAACAGAACCTGGTGAGAGCCAGACAAGTCACCCCATCCTAGATTCCCCAGGGTGTCTAGTTTTAAAAAATTTATAGGTTTTCTAGGTTTCCCTAGGTGCCGGCAGAGCTAGGGTTCAAAATCTACAGCTAGGCACTTTGCAAAAAAAGGGTCAGTTTTCACTGTAAAAATGCGGTGTGTCCACGTTGCGTTTTGGGCCGTTTCCTGTCGCTGGCACTAGGCCTACCCACACAAGTGAGGTACCATTTTTCTCAGAAGACTTTGGGGAATGTGGGGTGGGTGGAATTTTGTGGATCCACACAGATTCCAAAACTTTCCACCACAGAAATGTGAGGAAATTGTTTTTTTTTTTTACAAAGTTTGAGGTTTGCAAGGGATTCTGGGTAACAGAGCCTGGTGAGAGCCAGACAGGTCACCCCATCCTGGATTCCCCTGCATGTCTAGTTTTCAAAAATGTATAGGTTTGCTAGGTTTCCCTAGGTGCCGGCAGAGCTAGGGTTCAAAATCTACAGCTAGGAACTTTGCAAAAAAGGTTCCGTTTTCACAGTGAAAATGTGGTGTGTCCACGTTGCGTTTTGGGCCATTTCCTGTCGCGGGCAATAGGCCTACCCACACAAGTGAGGAACCATTTTTCTCGGAAGACTTTGGGTAATCCGTGGTGGGTGGAAGTTTGTGGATCCACGCAGATTCCAGAACTTTCCACCACAGAAATGTGAGGAAAATTTGGTTTTTTGACAGATTTTGAGGTTTGCAAGGGATTCTGGGTAACAGAACCTGGTGAGAGCCAGACAAGTCTCCCCATCCTGGATTCCTCTGGGTGTCTAGTTTTCAAAAATGTATAGGTTTGCTAGGTTTCCCTAGGTGCCGGCAGAGCTAGGTTTCAAAATCTACAGCTAGGCCCTTTGCAAAAAAAGGGTCCGTTTTCACTGTGAAAATGTGGTGTGTCCACGTTGCGCTTTGGGCTGTTTCCTGTCACGGGCACTAGGCCTATCCACACAAGTGAGGTACCATTTTTCTCGAAAGACTTTGGGGAATGCGGGGTGGGTGAAATATTGTGGATCCACGCAGATTCCAGCACTTTCCACCAGAGAAATGTGAGGAAAATGTGGGTTTTTTGACAAATTTTGAGGTTTGCAAGGGATTCTGGGTAACAGAACCTGGTGGGAGCCAGACACATCACCTCATCCTGTATTCCCCTGGTTGTCTAGTTTTGAAAAATGTATAGGTTTGCTAGGTTTCCCTAGGTGCCGGCAGAGCTAGGTTTCAAAATCTACAGCTAGGCCCTTTGCAAAAAAAGGGTCCGTTTTCACTGTGAAAATGTGGTGTGTCCACGTTGCGCTTTGGGCTGTTTCCTGTCACGGGCACTAGGCCTATCCACACAAGTAAGGTACCATTTTTCTCAAAAGACTTTGGGGAATGCGGGGTGGGTGAAATATTGTGGATCCACGCAGATTCCAGCACTTTCCAACAGAGAAATGTGAGGAAAATGTGGGTTTTTTGACAAATTTTGAGGTTTGCAAGGGATTCTGGGTAACAGAACCTGGTGGGAGCCAGACACATCACCTCATCCTGTATTCCCCTGGTTGTCTAGTTTTGAAAAATGTACAGGTTTGCTAGGTTTCCCTAGGTGCCGGCAGAGCTAGGGTTCAAAATCTACAGCTAGGCACTTTGCAAAAAAAGAGTCAGTTTTGACTGTGAAAATGCGGTGTGTCCACGTTGCGTTTTGGGCCGTTTCCTGTCGCTGGCACTAGGCCTACCCACACAAGTGAGGTACCATTTTTCTCAGAAGACTTTGGGGAATGTGGGGTGGGTGGAATTTTGTGGATGCACGCAGATTCCAGAACTTTCCACCACAGAAATGTGAGGAAAATGTGATTTTTTTGGACAAATTTTGAGGTTTGCAAGGGATTCTGGGTAACAGAACCTGGAAGGAGCCAGACAAGTCACCCCATCCTGGATTCCCCTGGGTATCTAGTTTTCAAAACTTTATAGTTTTGCTAGGTTTCCCTAGGTGCCAGCAGAGCTAGGTTTCAAAATCTACAGCTAGGCACTTTGCAACAAAAGGGTCCGTTTTCACTGTGGAAATGTAGTGTGTCCACATTGCGTTTTGGGCTGTTTCCTGTCGCGGGCACTAGGCCTACCCACACAAGTGAGGTACCATTTTTCTCAGAAGTCTTTGGGGATTGCGGAGAGGGTGGAATTTTGTGGATCCACGCAGAGACCATAACTTTCCACCACAGAAATGTGAGGAAAATTTGTTTTTTTTTACAAATTGTGAGGATTGCAAGGGATTCTGGGTAACAGAACCTGGTGGGAGCCAGATACGTCACCTCATCCTGGATTCCCCTGGGTGTCTAGTATTCAAAAATGTATAGGTTTGCTAGGTTTCCCTAGGTGCCGGCAGAGCTAGGTTTCAAAATCTACAGCTAGGCACTTTGCAACAAAAGGGTCCGTTTTCACTGTGGAAATGTGGTGTGTCCACATTGCGTTTTGGGCTGTTTCCTGTCGCGGGCACTAGGCCTACCCACACAAGTGAGGTACCATTTTTCTCAGAAGTCTTTGGGGAATGCGGGGAGGGTGGAATTTTGTGGATCCACGCAGATTCCAGAACTTTCCACCACAGAAATGTGAGGAAATTGTTTTTTTTTATTACAAAGTTTGAGGTTTGCAAGGGATTCTGGGTAACAGAACCTGGTGAGAGCCAGACAGGTCACCCCATTCTGGATTCCCCTGGGTGTCTAGTTTTCAAAAATGTATAGGTTTGCTAGGTTTCCCAAGGTGCCGGCAGAGCTAGGGTTCAAAATCAACAGCTAGGCACTTTGCAAAAAAAGGGTCAGTTTTCACAGTTAAAATGTGTTGTGTCCACTTTGCGTTTTGGGCTGTTTCCTGTCGCGACCATTACACCTACCCACACAAGTGAGGTATAATTTTTATAGGGAGACTTAGGGGAACACAAAATTGGGGAGCAACTGTTAATACCTATTGACTTTCAATGCATTTCTGCCTTCCAAATGTAAGACAATGTGTAAAAAAGAAGTCACTTTGAAAAATGACCTATAATTCACATGCTGGTATGGGTGTACCCATAATTTCGGAGATGTGCAAATAGCTACTGTTTCTAAACTCTATTTGTTTTTCCCATTTCAGAAATACATAGGTGACTTTCATACCGATTTTTCCCTGTTTATATCTTTCCAAATGATTTGCTATATACCCGGTACACAATAAAAAACCATTGCAAGACGCTGCTCAGTTATTGGCTCTGGGTTCCTCGGGTTCTTGGTGAACCTACAAGTCCTATATATCCCCACAACCAGAAGGGTCCATCAGATGTAACGGTATATTGATTTCAAATATCTGTCATACTTAGTAGAAGTTACATGTGAAAACGTAGGCACAAATGTCTGTTTTTTTTAACTCATTTTCAGTTATTTCTATATTCAACTGTTAGTTTCTATACAAAAACGTTGAAGGATTTACACAAATGACCCCTTGCTGAATTCAAAATTCTGTCTACTTTTAAGAAATGTATAGGTTTCCAGGATCCATTATTGCTTTCATACCCAGTTTTACCATTAACTGGAAGGAGGTTGAAAGCGCAAAAAATAGCAAAAATAGGCTATGTCCCAGAAAAATGCCAAACTGTGTACAAAATGTTAGTTTTCTGACAAAAGTCTGCTTGTCCATGAAAGCTGGGAAGATAGTGATTTCAGCACCACAACCCCTTTGTTAATACCATTTGCAGGGAAAAAACCAGACGCTTTCATCTGTAGCCCTTTTTTCCCATTTTTCAAAAAACAAAACAAAATTTAGCTGTATTTTGGCTAATTTCTGGGTCTCCTCCAGGGGAATCCACAAACCCTAGGTACCTTTAGAATCCCTGTGATGTTGGAAGAAAAGGACGCAAATTTGGCATGGATACCTTACGTGGTCAAAACTTTACAGGGGCCTAAGCACGAACTACCCGAAATAGCCAAAAAAAGGCGTAGCACAGGGGGGAAAAGGCCTAGCAGCAAAGGGGTCAATAAATACAAATACAAAGTTCCTAGCAACGTTGTTCAGTTCCACATAACCATTTTGGGTCCCTATTAATATATGGATCTAATTATTTCCGTTTAGTTCAATCCTTATGGAAGTATGTGATTTGGAATTTCCATTTTATGAATCTTAACCCACAATATCAGCTCATTAACATCATCAAGGCATTGGAAAAGTCTTTGTGTGCCACATATAAATTTCTTAATCTTAACTTATTTTCAGCTATAAAGTGATGGGCTGGTGAGTTGTACAAGATATATGAAAACCTGCATATTCCTGAAGAATGGCTTCCACACATTCTGTCCATGCTTTTAGACTGTTTATCAGTACACTGTGGAATCCTTGCTGATTGCTTCCAATTGCGCAACTAAAGAAAAGTTTACAAGCTAACCTCTGGACCTTTCTTGCACAGAGGCACAATGCAACCTTGCACGAAGAGGATGGGATATGGTTAGAATCAATTCATACTTAAAAAAGATATTTGCAATTCAGTTTCCACTTCCCTACATCCACACTCAAGTTACTTTAACAGCTTAACGGTGGCACACTCAGGTCCTGATTCACGAAGGTAAACGTACACTTTTCTAGCTGAACCTTTGCCAGTTAAGCAAGGTTATTTTGTTGCTTTTCCCTGTTTCTTGTCCATTTATCTTCTTTCATTTAATTCCTTGTGGTTAATTGCGTTATTTCTTCATATTTCTTCACTCAATGCCAGGCCCCAAAAATCCCTGTTTTTCTGAGGGAGAATTGTCAGTCATTTTGGATAAATTCATAAGAGTAGAGTCGCAATTGTTTGGAGCACAAGTCCAAAATACACCCCTATCTAAGAAAAGGCAAATGTGGGCCAGAATAGTCGATAGAGTGAATGCTTTAGCAAACAACCTGCGTGCACAGGAGGAAATTAGGAAGAGGTTGAATGACCTGTGGGGGGGAGGGTGCGTTCCCTGGCCTCCAAGCATCACCTGGAGGCCAACAGGACTGGTGGTGGTTCTCCCAGGCACCCAATACAACTCATGCCATGGGAGGAGAAGGTCTTGCAAATACTACATCCTGAAGGCGTGACAGGAATACCTGGTGGAGTGGAGTCTGGTAAGTTACACTTTGCAAAGTTCACTAAACCTCAATGTCCTGTTGCTCTCAACTCAGCTGTTGCCAATGGGTTCTGCACAAATTTTCCAAACATAGAAACCTCAAAGTATCAGTATCAGATAATTTTTATTGTTTGTGTGAATGAATTGTGTTGCATCTAAGATTACAGTTGTCAATCTCCATTACATGTCACATGATGGTATGGTGCCTGTAAGTGTTACAACATCAAATAACCCATTGCCCTTATGTGTGTCATATTGTAAGTGTCTGTCCCATTTCAAATGCCTATTTCCCACATATATGTTTTACTAACCATTTTGCAAGTGTTGGGAAGTTCTCATTGAAATGAGTATAACTACCATGATGCCCTGTTTCTGTTTTGGCAACATAATATTGCTATGTCATACTGCTCATTCTCTCTTGTCTAACATATTTCCACATATGGTAAAGTGTCATGTAGTGATCAATCCCTATTCAATGCTCTCTTCTGAAAATGGTTTTTGCTGTTTTCTGAATGTTGTTCTGTTCTTCTCAACCAAATGAATTGATGTCATGAGTTTCACAAATAAAAACGGTGTTGACCCAAACATTTTAAGGTATGAAAATGACTATCCTGCATATAAGTGAGAATTGCAAAAAATTGACTCAGTGCTGTTCACATGATGACTAATGCCAAACATCGATTCAAGTTGTGTAAAGTCTGTTTTTGAAGTCAGCTAGGCCTTGGGATTGTCAACTACACGTCACCTCTCCACTGTCTTGGGTTGAATGGTTGGGATATGTTAAGTATACTTCCTGATCAGTTCATAAACATTTCAGGACATAATATTGCCTGCTTATTTGAAGTTGTACTGTTAGAAATTGCAAAACTTTAGGGTAATAGGTTCAATACCACTGAAAGCTATCATCATAATAATCTCTAAAAAAAATTATTCTATATATCTACATTGTTTGTCTCAGAAAGATTTGGATGTATAATACACACTTTTACTAATAACAAATGTTCTCAATTTCTCAATAGGTTCAACTGTCAAAGCACATGCCCAGGAATCTGCCACTGAAGATACCTCCACTCCAGCCCAGGATTAAGTCGTCAGTGAGGACAACACTCCTCACTGACGTGACTCAGTGAGTGTCACTGGGCCCACACTGACACCTCCCACCCCACCCGTACTCCTCAGCGAACAGAAGCCTCCACTTACTGTGTTCCTACCACTTTAACAATGATTGTGTGCGCCCCAGTCCTGGGTAATGTTGAGCCCACAGCACCACCTGCTGCAGCTCACCCAGGACCCAGTCAGATGGGACACACTGGGCCAAGGGCACAGGGTAGTGGGGTTGGGGGTGGTGGAAGGGATTCTGTGAGCCAGTATAGCGAGGCCACTGGGGTCACTCTCACCCAGGCCACCATCAACCAAGTCTTGGGAGCCTATCATCAGACATAAGACATGACGGGCCAGGTACTCACCAAACTCCAGGAGAAGAAGCAGTTGCAGAGGGAGCTTAATTTTCAGATGGAGGAGCACAACTCCAATATAGGCTCAATGACTATGGAGTTGCAGGACATTTATACATATATGTGCAGGGCTTTCCTACAACATCTGGCCCATCTACATCTACCAAAACCACAGGAAGGGAGGCCCTGCACTGGCAGCCACCCCAGGCCCTGCAACTGTTTATCCCTCCTCACTCGCAGTACGGGATGTCCATTCAAAATATCAGGAGGTGAGGATGGCAAGACCTCTGCCACCAGCAAGAAACCCCAACCCTAATTTCCTCCAGTGTGTGACTAGCATTCACTCTGTGGACAACTTCTGGACACATTTATCTTTCTGATGCCAGTTGTATTTTGGACATTGGACTTCAAACAATTTTGGCTTGACACCTATTGTTTCATTCGCCATGACTGACTTCTGCACTTTTTGGTTTGCTTTTTTATTTTCACCCTGTTTAATTGTTTCACGTTTAGTTCAATAAACTCACAAGTCAAAAACTCATAGACTGGTGTTGTATATCTCAACTCTATCAATGCATTTGTTTCCTACCATCATAACTTTACAATGACAAAAATCAAATTGTGTAAACATAGATAATTTGCAAGTAGGTAATGCTTTTCTCAAGTTCCCAACCATGATTCCCAAATAAATATACCTGTCATTCATCTACTACTATGTTTATTCCATTTGACCAATAATTGTCTGTAAACAGGTTCACTAATATAACAGACCATACATGACACTAATACTCAGTGCCAGTTTTCACATTTCAAGTTCCAGACTGTAGCAACATGGAAGAAGGGGATACAGCCAAAACAATCTATTTGAATAGGCAAATGATCATTGATTCATGCCATCAGCTGGAGCTAGATCTTCTTGCTCTCATAATGGATCCCACATCAATAACACCAATAGACAAAAACATGGCAGTCTGCATTTTGTAGACAAAGGACCATTCCAATCCACAGTTCCAGCATCTGGTGGAATGTCACAACCTAGTTTCAGTGGTGTGCCACAAGAAGGATGTCTTACAATGATGAGACACATCAACAGCTATATACACTTTATATAAAATGAGGATTTTGCCAATGTGAAGGGAGATTAGCATGATTTGTCTCCACTACCACATGTGGTTTGAGCTAATGATAGCACACATATTGCCTTAGTGCCAACACACGACAGAGAGCAAGTCCAATGTAATCTTCAACTCTTCCATTCAAGCATAGTGCAAGTTCAAGTTGCCGTGTTACAAGATTTGTACACCCAAAGTATGTGTCTGTATTTCCCAGAATCACCCCATGTTTCCTTTGTACTTCAAAACAGCGCCTTATACCTGCAAATGTCACAACTCTGAAATGTCCAAATGGAGATGACATGGTGAAGGAACCTAAATCAGATCCAAACAAAAAGATTACCAATCAAACATTACATAATAGACACATTACAAAGCCAGCTTTTAGAGGATACAGTTTCACAAAACAATCAAAGATAAACAATGTACCTGAACACAGTAGGGCAATGTGTCAAAACGTTGATCAACAAACACCTTTGGCCTGAATTTCCCTGAACTTACTCTTCCTAACAAACTACCACCACATACTTCTCTCATCATCACATCAATAGTTGGTGTAATGGTGAAAGTGATAACATGTAAAGATATACTTACACTCATGAGAAGAAGTTGTCAATGACATCTTGGCGTAAGTCAACTCCTTCCTCTTCACTACTATCATCTTCATTTGGAATTTCACGATCGCCAACTGGTGGCTCAGCATGGTCTCTTTGTCACTGGATTCAAGATAGCCTGGCTGATGAGGGTTTTGAACCCGAAACCGGTCCCAGGATGCTTGTTTCTGGTCCAGGGAAGACATGGCTTGGCAGTTCGGGCTGGACTGTTCCCATGAGGCACAGGGTCAGACTGATTTGCATATCGCCGTGTCTGAACTGGGGTGGTGGAGTGAGCTAAAGAATGATGATGGATTAAACCCAGATCAGTTGACTGAGTGTGAGTGTTTGATTTGCTCTAACGCTCCGTCCATCATCCCCTTTGGTATCGCTTTGTTCGCCCTAAGTTGGCAGGGTATGCCCAGACGTGGGTCCCTTGCTCACTTTGCCACTGGATTCAAGATAGCCTGGCTGATGAGGGTTTTGAACCCGAAACCGGTCCCAGGATGCTTGTTTCCGATCCAGGGAAGACATGGCTTGGCAGTTCGGGCTGGACTGTTCCCATGAGGCACAGGGTCAGACTGATTTGCATATGGCCGTGTCTGAACTGGGGTGGTGGAGTGAGCTAAAGAATGATGATGTATTAAACCCAGATCAGTTGACTGGGGGTGAGTGTTTGATTTGCTCTAACGCTCCATCCATCATCCCCTTTGGTATCGCTCAGCATGGTCTCCAGCCTCTGTGATGTAAGGGATGTTCCATCGGAGGGTGATGTGGAGCAAGCAGCAGGCAATGGTGATTTGGCTCACCTTATCGGTTGAGTAGAGGAGGGCTCCTCCAGTGTTGTCCAGACAATGAAATCTGGCCTTTAGGAACCCCGAAAGCCCGCTCCACTGGCCGGCGTGCTCTTCCATGGGCCTCATTAAAGCGGACTTCCCGTGGCGTTGGATTACTCAGCAGTGTCATCAACCATGGTCGTTTGGGATAAGCTAAGTCTCCTAGACTGAAGGAAAAAAAAATGGCAAAAACTTGTAATACAATTTCAGTTTATTCAACTAGAAATTCCCCAAAAAACTATTATGAAAGATTGTAATGAACAACAAGCCAGGCCCTCTCAGGTCCAACACATTGACATTTGCAGGGGTATGGAGCTGTTCCGTAGTACAAAGAAATCATGGGCAGAGTCTGGAAAACATGCACAGAAGCTTGTGTTCTTGATTATATACCTTTCTTCCATGATGGCAAGGTCAGGAAATGGGTGGTACACCTGAGGCTGTCATCTCCTCAGTCTCCCAGGGTTCATATGTCTGCATTGGAAAAACATTGGACCGTTTTCCCTTTACCACAGCAACATATTTGATAATCAACACTTAAGACATGTAGTTCTACAAAATATATATGGTTTTACTACATCTTTTAATCAAACATTTTCCTGTTCTCCTTTATTCTTCACAAATGACACATAACCTAAAATACATTTAAAATTAAAAACATATGTGTAAATATTACATTTTAAATGTATTATTTACATATTCTTTTCTTTTTTCCTCCAAAAATACCGTCAACGGAGGTGTAAACAACACCATGCAAATATCGCATTTCAGCACAGTAACGCACTACGTGTAAATGTTTATTTTTAAAAAAAGAGTGTCCATCGAAGTTTGAATATGTAAGCAAACTAACCCCCATTTTGAGTGGTGGTGACCCACTTAACAGTCACAAACACACTATTTTTAACTTCTAAAATGGCGGGTGCCTGACCTTGCCGAAGCAGATGGGTGTGGCGAAAGTTGACCACGTAGGGGGCAGTTAGCCATAGACTAACGTTGGTGAAAGCAACGTACTAAGGCCAATGGCTGTGTCCATCTCCGCTGAAGACCGCGTCCGTCGTGTACATGTACGCAGCAGTTTGTAAAAAGCTCACTTGCCTCCTAACACTGTAGCCAACCATACCTCCTCCATTTTTGCTGCTAACTGGGAGCAATGATGGCAGGTTGAAAAAATGAGAGGGCACCTGCCTTTTCACCAGAAGAGCTGGAGTTGTAGGCACTGTAGGCTTCTCCTTGTAAGGCCAGCTCTATGGATCACCAGAGGAATAGGTACATGTCTGAAATGTATATGTGAATCTGACTAACATTTTTTTCCCTTAACACAGGCTACAATGTCCCTTTGAGTTCCTGAGTGAAGTGTGTTGATTGATGTTAAGTGTCACATATTTAGGTCCTTACATAGGAAAATGATGTTTGGTCTATGTATGCACTTTACAATGTTGAAAAACAACATTAGTATGTGTTGTGTGTGTAAAGCCCTAGATCCTAATTTTTGTGAAAGTGGAGATATATCTATGTTTATGTTTTAGTTACATCTGATACACAGAAAACTCACTTCATGGAAATTAGGAAACACATTATATACTCTTTACAATTGTACATCAAAATGTCTGCTGTACGAACCAAATGAAAATGAGGTTAGCTATGTTTAATGTTCCACAAATCACTCAGCCTAGATCAGGGCTATCCAAACAGGTGTATGGGAGCTACCAGTAGCTATGTATACAAAAAGGGGGGACAGGAGGGCTTTTTCTTCAAAGTCCAGCACAAATGCCCAAATGCTATTCAAAAACTGAAATATTGTGCTGTTCCTAAACAATCCAGAAAAATGGTTAAGCAGGTCACAGTAGTTTTCTACATCCAAATAGATGGGAATCCATTTATTTGGAATGTAATGCCCTCACACACCCCATAGGGTGTCATGCTTCATCATCGGGCTGCTCCTCGTCTGGCCGGCGCTGCAATGCCTGACGGGCTCCCAATAAGGGGCACTTTGGCGGAGATCTTTTTTCCAAGTAGCCGTTTGGTGCCGTGGGGGTGAGGGGTCTAGTGAGTGTAGATGTAAAAATATGTGATATGAAGTGTGAATTAAAACAGGGTTGGGAGTACCAACAAGAACTACTTTAATTGTGGGGTCTCCTACCCTGATTAAAAATAATTGAAAAGGCGCACTGCTAAGGTAATGTCTTAGATACGGCGCTCTTCCATGTAGTCGGTCAACATGTTTCTTCGCATTTTTCTATAGTTTTAGAAGCGATTCTTCAGGACCTATAAAAATAAAAGACTATCTACACTATATACATTATGGTGGACCTAGACTAATAGTATATTAAGTACAAATTCATGACCACCGTACCTTACTCTGTCTAGTGGCTAGTAGTGTAGGTTCTACCTATTTTGGGAGAAAAACCATGTATAAATATACAATGACCAGCCACAAACACATGTTTATCGTGTGCTACTGTATACAGCCTGCTCGTTATTGGCACAACATACATAAGTGAGGTATCGCAAGCATTAACCCACCATGTGCCAAAAAACAGAATGGTTCACTTCAATACATTCAGTTCATCAGACCAAACTAGTGAAGTGTGATTTATTCATTACCGCAAGAAATACATAGAACTCACCCAATCAAAAATGAGTTTTTGCTTCATCAATCCCGGCAGATCAGAATATGAGGAACTTCCTCACATCCTAAAGCGGATTATAGATGAAACATATATGGAAGAGAAGAGCAATGTTTTATTTAAAAAGGAACCAAAAAGCAACAAAAAACACCCTACGGCTTATCTCAAGGTATTCTAATACCTCACTAACTACACAAAAGGGCATCCCCTATCATGTATCTCATGTCAAATGAATGGAATACCTATGTCAGATACCAATCCAGTTATATTATAATGGACCGTTCCGATCCCCCAGAAAAATATTAAGGAGAAATCTTTATTCGTAAAGATTGAAAAACATGGGCAGCCCATGTCCCACTGTAAAGCTTAGCTGGAAACAGTACACAATGCCCAATATATATGTTGTGTGAGTTACCTATATTAATGGAAAAGGGTCAAAAGGAGTCTCTCCCATCGTGTGCATAGATGTATGCCATTTATATTAAAAGGTGGCCGAGGAGTGTGATCGCCTCCAACTCTCCCTGGAAAAAGGCATGGGAGACCTCCAAGATATAAATAGAAACGTGCAAGATGGAAATAAAGGTTTCCCCAGTATACTCACGGTTGCGAAGTCCGCAACAGATCCTTAGACCTACCCTCAGTTGCCGGGTTCGGGAGGTGAATGAGAGAGTGCCGATTCGGCTATTTATCCCCCTTGTACTTCCGCATTTGTTCCCTGCACCGTGTCAGCTGTGTTAGTATCTCCCGCATGTGCCGTCGACTTCCGAGATTATAAATGATGGCACAGCGGGCGCCATTTTAGAGAAGGCGCGAGTGGTAAACATAATGGTGTAGATGCTTGGTCTCTACGGGTCTCTATGGGTCTACCCTAACACGTAGTCAAGTAATAGTTTGGGAAATCTGTGCCTGTAATTAGTATATCGTAAAAACTATTGATACAAAAAACCGGTTTTAAAATAGATATTCGCCGTTATTTGTCAAAAAATTTTTAATATACACACAGGGTATCCACTTGGATCCATCTCATTTATAAAAAGCATGTCATGTATAACATCTGGTGGGGTTAAGCTCAAGATAAAAGGTAAAATGTAGTGATATCCTGCCTAAGGTTCCTGTGCAAATGAGTCAGCCATTTTGAATAGGGGAGCCTAGTTTAACAAGATGCCATATATGCTCTAAAAATATATATAAATGAAAATGATACATGGAAATTGGTACAAAGCATTACATATAACCACACCTTTCTTAATGACCTATGATATTAAGGCGAATTAGCCATTCAATGGTGGTATATGTATCCTAGCAGATTTAAAGAGAAACTATAATACCAGGAGGAGCAGACTACAAAGTACATATGGGTATAATTAAATCCGTAGTGCGCTCCATGGAATGTTCTCATTCAAACCCAGTGTGTCGGAAGACAAACGATGCACCCATCTCTGCTCTTTGTAAAACAAAGCATTCTTACTGATCTTGGAGAAAGTTTCCAGTACTATCCAGCGGAAAGAGTCTGGTGCATGATTGGTGTTAAAAAAATGTGTACACATCTTAGTATTAACCTTATGGCAACGAAAGTTGCTGCGATGTTCAGTAATTCTCACCTTTACCGGTCGTGTGGTCATCCCTATATATTTAAGACCACAAGGGCATGTGATCATATAGATGCAGTTTGTTGAGTTGCAATTGCTGTGTTTACGCAATTCCCATGTAAATGTTTCATTAAATATTATGGACTTAGTCACTGTTGTCAAGGCACAAACAGTGCAGGTGCTGCATGGGTAGTGTCCCTGTACTGGAGGTAAATCCCACAGTTGTCTCTGTGTGTTAGTTGATCGTGCCTGAGGCCTGGTGTGAATCAATCTGTCTTTTAAATTACTCGCACGTTTGAAAGCAAAGCGTGGTTGTTCAAGAGTCAAATCACCAGTGTTCAATATACTCCAATGTTTCTTGATAGCCTGTTTTATTCTTACTGAGTCTGGACCAAATGTTGTCACACATGTCAATTTTTCTGTTGCAATTTTTTGTCTGGGTTCTAGTAAGGCCTCCCTGTTGTTGTTTCTCGCACGTTTTTTTGAGAGGGCAACATTACGTGCTGGGTACTGGCGTTGTGTAAGGTTTTTTGCCAACGCAATTGCTTCATTTTTGTAGTCTTCAACTTGACTACAATTCCTACGGAGTCTCAAAAATTGGCCCACAGGTAAATTTTCTTTCAAGGCACGTGGATGGCAACTGCTAAAAAGTAGCAGACTATTACGATCTGTAGGTTTCCTGTATATAGTGGTGCTCAATGTACCATGGTCTAACCTTATCAATAGGTCAAGGAAGGGTATCTGTCTATTTGAGACTGTGCAGGAAAACTTCAGGTAAGGATTTAGAGTATTGATCCATGCACAAAACTCGTTGCATGTATCCTCACTACCTCGCCAAAAGATGATAATATCGTCTATGAACCTCTTCCAGAGGCATAGATTGTCTTTATATGGATTGGAATCATTAAGAATGTTATCCTCTTCAAATGAAGCCATATACAACCCTGCTGCACTGGGAGCCATGGTACTCCCCATGGAAGTCCCCTGGGTCTGGTGATACAGTTGGCCCTTGAACTCGAAAAAGTTTTCAATCAAAACCAATGTGGCTAGTTCCATAACAAAGCTACTTGGTGTTTGTGACTGCCAAATATGCTTGTCAAAAGCCTCCTCGATCACACCTAGAGTGGCCCTCTGTGGAATGTTAGTATAGAGGGCCTCTACATCTAGGGTAACCAATAGGCTGATTTCATTTGTGTTCGTAAAGTCCGCTAATAGGCGTAAAACGTCTGCGGTATCCTGTAAATAGGAACGTGTCTGTTTTACCAATGGTTGCATGAAATAATCGCAGAACTTCGATAAGGGTTCGAGTACTGAATCTATCCCGGAGACTATAGGACGTCCCGGGACTGGTCGCAGACCCTTGTGAATTTTTGGCAGGATGTAAAAGTATGGAGTCTTTGGATCCTTTTTAATCAAAAAATCTGCCTCTTTTTTACTGAGCCACCCTTGGCTCTCAGCCGAGAAAACCAAGGAGGTTATAGTTTGTAATAATCGTGTCACTGGACTGTTACTGATCGGTGTATAATATTGTCGATTCTCTAATTGACGTTGACATTCAGTGTCATAGTCACTTGTGGCCATTATTACCGTTGCTCCCCCTTTATCAGCCTGCTTGATTATTATCGAAGTATCATTAGCCAGAGAGTCGACGGCCGTTGACTCTTCTTTAGAGAAATTGTTGAAATGTCTCCTAGTGGTACCATTTCCCAGTTCTCTGAGCACAGCCTGTTCGAAGGTCAATACTTCGTTAGGTACCATCCCATTATTGGGGGTGAACGTCGAGGCATTATGTAAACCTGAGTCTGTCTGCTGTGGTTGCTCTGTCTCGTTAAAAAATGCTTTTAAGCGTACTTTGCGGAAGAAGTTCTGTAATTCACATTGTTCCTTAAACCTATCTATCTTTGGTGTAGGAACAAAGCCCAATCCCTTCTCAAGAACTCTTACTTCAATTTCAGTCAAGGTCCTCTGTGATAAGTTGACAATCAATGTCCCCTTTTCGAGTGGCTCCGAGTCTCCATCATATCCCGGTTGGATTCTTGCCAATGTACCTTCTTCTGTTGTTGTTGTAATTGCTGCCCTCTTTTTCTTCCTCGCCCTCTGCCCCAACCTCTTCCTAAAAAAGGTTGGTTGTTTCCTGCAGGGTAGAATTGAGGGGCCCTTGAGGGTACATGGGATAAGGCCAAAAACCAGGTCCCTGGAATTGTGGCACTTGGAATTCTGGGAAACCTTGACGTCCTCCCCTTCTACGCTGGTTATAACCCCAATCCTCTGTACTTGAGTCACTATTGGTTGATGAACCTCTTCTTGTCGAATCTGAACTCGTATCAGAGGTACTGCTGGAGTCTGGGGGGGCATAATCGGTCTTTAGATAAGGGTACACCTTCTCCTTATCAAACTTACGAATATCTTTCTGTAATTTGGAAACTTTTTGTTTCATCAGATATTCTTTATGTTCCGCTATCTCGTTGTTGAGCTCAGTAAGTTTTAGTTTGAAGGCAGTATTGGTAGACATGGTACTCTTAATACTAGCCTCAGCTGCCTGTATCCTTGTCAATAACGCATCCGCTATTCTCTTGGCTGTATTAATTATCAGGATAAGGAGATCCCTGGTGCATTTCCATGACACCATTGACCACTCTTTCTTAAAAGTACCGTCTTCCAAAAATAGTCGTGGGAAATTGCGTACTATCAGGCCATTAGGTGCAATATTGGCCCTCAAATACTCTGTCATAAGTGCGCCATGTAGGGTTACCTTCACCCACTCCCGTTTAAGAGAGGAGAGAGATTGCCAGTCCTCCGACTGACTTCCTGAAGCAGCACTGCTTTCTGTTCCTAAGATGGAGGGGGCTCTTAGTATTTCTGCGGCTAGGTCATCTCCAAAACTCAATCCTTGATCTTCCATCTTGATGGAGATCCACGTGTGACGATGGAATTGAAGGATAATAAAATAGAATAGAGGTGAGCAAGCAACCAAGTAGGTATAGTTTGCCACCGTAAAGTGTTTGGGGGACAAATATTTACCCACCAAAGCACCCAAACGAAGTCCCACGGGAAACCCGTGCTCAACTATGTATACAAAAAGGGGGGACAGGAGGGCTTTTTCTTCAAAGTCCAGCACAAATGCCCAAATGCTATTCAAAAACTGAAATATTGTGCTGTTCCTAAACAATCCAGAAAAATGGTTAAGCAGGTCACAGTAGTTTTCTACATCCAAATAGATGGGAATCCATTTATTTGGAATGTAATGCCCTCACACACCCCATAGGGTGTCATGCTTCATCATCGGGCTGCTCCTCGTCTGGCCGGCGCTGCAATGCCTGACGGGCTCCCAATAAGGGGCACTTTGGCGGAGATCTTTTTTCCAAGTAGCCGTTTGGTGCCGTGGGGGTGAGGGGTCTAGTGAGTGTAGATGTAAAAATATGTGATATGAAGTGTGAATTAAAACAGGGTTGGGAGTACCAACAAGAACTACTTTAATTGTGGGGTCTCCTACCCTGATTAAAAATAATTGAAAGGCGCACTGCTAAGGTAATGTCTTAGATACGGCGCTCTTCCATGTAGTCGGTCAACATGTTTCTTCGCATTTTTCTATAGTTTTAGAAGCGATTCTTCAGGACCTATAAAAATAAAAGACTATCTACACTATATACATTATGGTGGACCTAGACTAATAGTATATTAAGTACAAATTCATGACCACCGTACCTTACTCTGTCTAGTGGCTAGTAGTGTAGGTTCTACCTATTTTGGGAGAAAAACCATGTATAAATATACAATGACCAGCCACAAACACATGTTTATCGTGTGCTACTGTATACAGCCTGCTCGTTATTGGCACAACATACATAAGTGAGGTATCGCAAGCATTAACCCACCATGTGCCAAAAAACAGAATGGTTCACTTCAATACATTCAGTTCATCAGACCAAACTAGTGAAGTGTGATTTATTCATTACCGCAAGAAATACATAGAACTCACCCAATCAAAAATGAGTTTTTGCTTCATCAATCCCCGGCAGATCAGAATATGAGGAACTTCCTCACATCCTAAAGCGGATTATAGATGAAACATATATGGAAGAGAAGAGCAATGTTTTATTTAAAAAGGAACCAAAAAGCAACAAAAAACACCCTACGGCTTATCTCAAGGTATTCTAATACCTCACTAACTACACAAAAGGGCATCCCCTATCATGTATCTCATGTCAAATGAATGGAATACCTATGTCAGATACCAATCCAGTTATATTATAATGGACCGTTCCGATCCCCCAGAAAAATATTAAGGAGAAATCTTTATTCGTAAAGATTGAAAAACATGGGCAGCCCATGTCCCACTGTAAAGCTTAGCTGGAAACAGTACACAATGCCCAATATATATGTTGTGTGAGTTACCTATATTAATGGAAAAGGGTCAAAAGGAGTCTCTCCCATCGTGTGCATAGATGTATGCCATTTATATTAAAAGGTGGCCGAGGAGTGTGATCGCCTCCAACTCTCCCTGGAAAAAGGCATGGGAGACCTCCAAGATATAAATAGAAACGTGCAAGATGGAAATAAAGGTTTCCCCAGTATACTCACGGTTGCGAAGTCCGCAACAGATCCTTAGACCTACCCTCAGTTGCCGGGTTCGGGAGGTGAATGAGAGAGTGCCGATTCGGCTATTTATCCCCCTTGTACTTCCGCATTTGTTCCCTGCACCGTGTCAGCTGTGTTAGTATCTCCCGCATGTGCCGTCGACTTCCGAGATTATAAATGATGGCACAGCGGGCGCCATTTTAGAGAAGGCGCGAGTGGTAAACATAATGGTGTAGATGCTTGGTCTCTACGGGTCTCTATGGGTCTACCCAACACGTAGTCAAGTAATAGTTTGGGAAATCTGTGCCTGTAATTAGTATATCGTAAAAACTATTGATACAAAAAAACCGGTTTTAAAATAGATATTCGCCGTTATTTGTCAAAAAATTTTTAATATACACACAGGGTATCCACTTGGATCCATCTCATTTATAAAAAGCATGTCATGTATAACATCTGGTGGGGTTAAGCTCAAGATAAAAGGTAAAATGTAGTGATATCCTGCCTAAGGTTCCTGTGCAAATGAGTCAGCCATTTTGAATAGGGGAGCCTAGTTTAACAAGATGCCATATATGCTCTAAAAATATATATAAATGAAAATGATACATGGAAATTGGTACAAAGCATTACATATAACCACACCTTTCTTAATGACCTATGATATTAAGGCGAATTAGCCATTCAATGGTGGTATATGTATCCTAGCAGATTTAAAGAGAAACTATAATACCAGGAGGAGCAGACTACAAAGTACATATGGGTATAATTAAATCCGTAGTGCGCTCCATGGAATGTTCTCATTCAAACCCAGTGTGTCGGAAGACAAACGATGCACCCATCTCTGCTCTTTGTAAAACAAAGCATTCTTACTGATCTTGGAGAAAGTTTCCAGTACTATCCAGCGGAAAGAGTCTGGTGCATGATTGGTGTTAAAAAAATGTGTACACATCTTAGTATTAACCTTATGGCAACGAAAGTTGCTGCGATGTTCAGTAATTCTCACCTTTACCGGTCGTGTGGTCATCCCTATATATTTAAGACCACAAGGGCATGTGATCATATAGATGCAGTTTGTTGAGTTGCAATTGCTGTGTTTACGCAATTCCCATGTAAATGTTTCATTAAATATTATGGACTTAGTCACTGTTGTCAAGGCACAAACAGTGCAGGTGCTGCATGGGTAGTGTCCCTGTACTGGAGGTAAATCCCACAGTTGTCTCTGTGTGTTAGTTGATCGTGCCTGAGGCCTGGTGTGAATCAATCTGTCTTTTAAATTACTCGCACGTTTGAAAGCAAAGCGTGGTTGTTCAAGAGTCAAATCACCAGTGTTCAATATACTCCAATGTTTCTTGATAGCCTGTTTTATTCTTACTGAGTCTGGACCAAATGTTGTCACACATGTCAATTTTTCTGTTGCAATTTTTTGTCTGGGTTCTAGTAAGGCCTCCCTGTTGTTGTTTCTCGCACGTTTTTTGAGAGGGCAACATTACGTGCTGGGTACTGGCGTTGTGTAAGGTTTTTTGCCAACGCAATTGCTTCATTTTTGTAGTCTTCAACTTGACTACAATTCCTACGGAGTCTCAAAAATTGGCCCACAGGTAAATTTTCTTTCAAGGCACGTGGATGGCAACTGCTAAAAAGTAGCAGACTATTACGATCTGTAGGTTTCCTGTATATAGTGGTGCTCAATGTACCATGGTCTAACCTTATCAATAGGTCAAGGAAGGGTATCTGTCTATTTGAGACTGTGCAGGAAAACTTCAGGTAAGGATTTAGAGTATTGATCCATGCACAAAACTCGTTGCATGTATCCTCACTACCTCGCCAAAAGATGATAATATCGTCTATGAACCTCTTCCAGAGGCATAGATTGTCTTTATATGGATTGGAATCATTAAGAATGTTATCCTCTTCAAATGAAGCCATATACAACCCTGCTGCACTGGGAGCCATGGTACTCCCCATGGAAGTCCCCTGGGTCTGGTGATACAGTTGGCCCTTGAACTCGAAAAAGTTTTCAATCAAAACCAATGTGGCTAGTTCCATAACAAAGCTACTTGGTGTTTGTGACTGCCAAATATGCTTGTCAAAAGCCTCCTCGATCACACCTAGAGTGGCCCTCTGTGGAATGTTAGTATAGAGGGCCTCTACATCTAGGGTAACCAATAGGCTGATTTCATTTGTGTTCGTAAAGTCCGCTAATAGGCGTAAAACGTCTGCGGTATCCTGTAAATAGGAACGTGTCTGTTTTACCAATGGTTGCATGAAATAATCGCAGAACTTCGATAAGGGTTCGAGTACTGAATCTATCCCGGAGACTATAGGACGTCCCGGGACTGGTCGCAGACCCTTGTGAATTTTTGGCAGGATGTAAAAGTATGGAGTCTTTGGATCCTTTTTAATCAAAAAATCTGCCTCTTTTTTACTGAGCCACCCTTGGCTCTCAGCCGAGAAAACCAAGGAGGTTATAGTTTGTAATAATCGTGTCACTGGACTGTTACTGATCGGTGTATAATATTGTCGATTCTCTAATTGACGTTGACATTCAGTGTCATAGTCACTTGTGGCCATTATTACCGTTGCTCCCCCTTTATCAGCCTGCTTGATTATTATCGAAGTATCATTAGCCAGAGAGTCGACGGCCGTTGACTCTTCTTTAGAGAAATTGTTGAAATGTCTCCTAGTGGTACCATTTCCCAGTTCTCTGAGCACAGCCTGTTCGAAGGTCAATACTTCGTTAGGTACCATCCCATTATTGGGGGTGAACGTCGAGGCATTATGTAAACCTGAGTCTGTCTGCTGTGGTTGCTCTGTCTCGTTAAAAAATGCTTTTAAGCGTACTTTGCGGAAGAAGTTCTGTAATTCACATTGTTCCTTAAACCTATCTATCTTTGGTGTAGGAACAAAGCCCAATCCCTTCTCAAGAACTCTTACTTCAATTTCAGTCAAGGTCCTCTGTGATAAGTTGACAATCAATGTCCCCTTTTCGAGTGGCTCCGAGTCTCCATCATATCCCGGTTGGATTCTTGCCAATGTACCTTCTTCTGTTGTTGTTGTAATTGCTGCCCTCTTTTTCTTCCTCGCCCTCTGCCCCAACCTCTTCCTAAAAAAGGTTGGTTGTTTCCTGCAGGGTAGAATTGAGGGGCCCTTGAGGGTACATGGGATAAGGCCAAAAACCAGGTCCCTGGAATTGTGGCACTTGGAATTCTGGGAAACCTTGACGTCCTCCCCTTCTACGCTGGTTATAACCCCAATCCTCTGTACTTGAGTCACTATTGGTTGATGAACCTCTTCTTGTCGAATCTGAACTCGTATCAGAGGTACTGCTGGAGTCTGGGGGGCATAATCGGTCTTTAGATAAGGGTACACCTTCTCCTTATCAAACTTACGAATATCTTTCTGTAATTTGGAAACTTTTTGTTTCATCAGATATTCTTTATGTTCCGCTATCTCGTTGTTGAGCTCAGTAAGTTTTAGTTTGAAGGCAGTATTGGTAGACATGGTACTCTTAATACTAGCCTCAGCTGCCTGTATCCTTGTCAATAACGCATCCGCTATTCTCTTGGCTGTATTAATTATCAGGATAAGGAGATCCCTGGTGCATTTCCATGACACCATTGACCACTCTTTCTTAAAAGTACCGTCTTCCAAAAATAGTCGTGGGAAATTGCGTACTATCAGGCCATTAGGTGCAATATTGGCCCTCAAATACTCTGTCATAAGTGCGCCATGTAGGGTTACCTTCACCCACTCCCGTTTAAGAGAGGAGAGAGATTGCCAGTCCTCCGACTGACTTCCTGAAGCAGCACTGCTTTCTGTTCCTAAGATGGAGGGGCTCTTAGTATTTCTGCGGCTAGGTCATCTCCAAAACTCAATCCTTGATCTTCCATCTTGATGGAGATCCACGTGTGACGATGGAATTGAAGGATAATAAAATAGAATAGAGGTGAGCAAGCAACCAAGTAGGTATAGTTTGCCACCGTAAAGTGTTTGGGGGACAAATATTTACCCACCAAAGCACCCAAACGAAGTCCCACGGGAAACCCGTGCTCAACTATGTATACAAAAAGGGGGGACAGGAGGGCTTTTTCTTCAAAGTCCAGCACAAATGCCCAAATGCTATTCAAAAACTGAAATATTGTGCTGTTCCTAAACAATCCAAAAAAATGGTTAAGCAGGTCACAGTAGTTTTCTACATCCAAATAGATGGGAATCCATTTATTTGGAATGTAATGCCCTCACACACCCCATAGGGTGTCATGCTTCATCATCGGGCTGCTCCTCGTCTGGCCGGCGCTGCAATGCCTGACGGGCTCCCAATAAGGGGCACTTTGGCGGAGATCTTTTTCCAAGTAGCCGTTTGGTGCCGTGGGGGTGAGGGGTCTAGTGAGTGTAGATGTAAAAATATGTGATATGAAGTGTGAATTAAAACAGGGTTGGGAGTACCAACAAGAACTACTTTAATTGTGGGGTCTCCTACCCTGATTAAAAATAATGAAAAGGCGCACTGCTAAGGTAATGTCTTAGATACGGCGCTCTTCCATGTAGTCGGTCAACATGTTTCTTCGCATTTTTCTATAGTTTTAGAAGCGATTCTTCAGGACCTATAAAAATAAAAGACTATCTACACTATATACATTATGGTGGACCTAGACTAATAGTATATTAAGTACAAATTCATGACCACCGTACCTTACTCTGTCTAGTGGCTAGTAGTGTAGGTTCTACCTATTTTGGGAGAAAAACCATGTATAAATATACAATGACCAGCCACAAACACATGTTTATCGTGTGCTACTGTATACAGCCTGCTCGTTATTGGCACAACATACATAAGTGAGGTATCGCAAGCATTAACCCACCATGTGCCAAAAAACAGAATGGTTCACTTCAATACATTCAGTTCATCAGACCAAACTAGTGAAGTGTGATTTATTCATTACCGCAAGAAATACATAGAACTCACCCAATCAAAAATGAGTTTTTGCTTCATCAATCCCCGGCAGATCAGAATATGAGGAACTTCCTCACATCCTAAAGCGGATTATAGATGAAACATATATGGAAGAGAAGAGCAATGTTTTATTTAAAAAGGAACCAAAAAGCAACAAAAAACACCCTACGGCTTATCTCAAGGTATTCTAATACCTCACTAACTACACAAAAGGGCATCCCCTATCATGTATCTCATGTCAAATGAATGGAATACCTATGTCAGATACCAATCCAGTTATATTATAATGGACCGTTCCGATCCCCCAGAAAAATATTAAGGAGAAATCTTTATTCGTAAAGATTGAAAAACATGGGCAGCCCATGTCCCACTGTAAAGCTTAGCTGGAAACAGTACACAATGCCCAATATATATGTTGTGTGAGTTACCTATATTAATGGAAAAGGGTCAAAAGGAGTCTCTCCCATCGTGTGCATAGATGTATGCCATTTATATTAAAAGGTGGCCGAGGAGTGTGATCGCCTCCAACTCTCCCTGGAAAAAGGCATGGGAGACCTCCAAGATATAAATAGAAACGTGCAAGATGGAAATAAAGGTTTCCCCAGTATACTCACGGTTGCGAAGTCCGCAACAGATCCTTAGACCTACCCTCAGTTGCCGGGTTCGGGAGGTGAATGAGAGAGTGCCGATTCGGCTATTTATCCCCCTTGTACTTCCGCATTTGTTCCCTGCACCGTGTCAGCTGTGTTAGTATCTCCCGCATGTGCCGTCGACTTCCGAGATTATAAATGATGGCACAGCGGGCGCCATTTTAGAGAAGGCGCGAGTGGTAAACATAATGGTGTAGATGCTTGGTCTCTACGGGTCTCTATGGGTCTACCCTAACACGTAGTCAAGTAATAGTTTGGGAAATCTGTGCCTGTAATTAGTATATCGTAAAAAACTATTGATACAAAAAAACCGGTTTTAAAATAGATATTCGCCGTTATTTGTCAAAAAATTTTTAATATACACACAGGGTATCCACTTGGATCCATCTCATTTATAAAAAGCATGTCATGTATAACATCTGGTGGGGTTAAGCTCAAGATAAAAGGTAAAATGTAGTGATATCCTGCCTAAGGTTCCTGTGCAAATGAGTCAGCCATTTTGAATAGGGGAGCCTAGTTTAACAAGATGCCATATATGCTCTAAAAATATATATAAATGAAAATGATACATGGAAATTGGTACAAAGCATTACATATAACCACACCTTTCTTAATGACCTATGATATTAAGGCGAATTAGCCATTCAATGGTGGTATATGTATCCTAGCAGATTTAAAGAGAAACTATAATACCAGGAGGAGCAGACTACAAAGTACATATGGGTATAATTAAATCCGTAGTGCGCTCCATGGAATGTTCTCATTCAAACCCAGTGTGTCGGAAGACAAACGATGCACCCATCTCTGCTCTTTGTAAAACAAAGCATTCTTACTGATCTTGGAGAAAGTTTCCAGTACTATCCAGCGGAAAGAGTCTGGTGCATGATTGGTGTTAAAAAAATGTGTACACATCTTAGTATTAACCTTATGGCAACGAAAGTTGCTGCGATGTTCAGTAATTCTCACCTTTACCGGTCGTGTGGTCATCCCTATATATTTAAGACCACAAGGGCATGTGATCATATAGATGCAGTTTGTTGAGTTGCAATTGCTGTGTTTACGCAATTCCCATGTAAATGTTTCATTAAATATTATGGACTTAGTCACTGTTGTCAAGGCACAAACAGTGCAGGTGCTGCATGGGTAGTGTCCCTGTACTGGAGGTAAATCCCACAGTTGTCTCTGTGTGTTAGTTGATCGTGCCTGAGGCCTGGTGTGAATCAATCTGTCTTTTAAATTACTCGCACGTTTGAAAGCAAAGCGTGGTTGTTCAAGAGTCAAATCACCAGTGTTCAATATACTCCAATGTTTCTTGATAGCCTGTTTTATTCTTACTGAGTCTGGACCAAATGTTGTCACACATGTCAATTTTTCTGTTGCAATTTTTTGTCTGGGTTCTAGTAAGGCCTCCCTGTTGTTGTTTCTCGCACGTTTTTTTGAGAGGGCAACATTACAACCAACCTTTTTTAGGAAGAGGTTGGGGCAGAGGGCGAGGAAGAAAAAGAGGGCAGCAATTACAACAACAACAGAAGAAGGTACATTGGCAAGAATCCAACCGGGATATGATGGAGACTCGGAGCCACTCGAAAAGGGGACATTGATTGTCAACTTATCACAGAGGACCTTGACTGAAATTGAAGTAAGAGTTCTTGAGAAGGGATTGGGCTTTGTTCCTACACCAAAGATAGATAGGTTTAAGGAACAATGTGAATTACAGAACTTCTTCCGCAAAGTACGCTTAAAAGCATTTTTTAACGAGACAGAGCAACCACAGCAGACAGACTCAGGTTTACATAATGCCTCGACGTTCACCCCCAATAATGGGATGGTACCTAACGAAGTATTGACCTTCGAACAGGCTGTGCTCAGAGAACTGGGAAATGGTACCACTAGGAGACATTTCAACAATTTCTCTAAAGAAGAGTCAACGGCCGTCGACTCTCTGGCTAATGATACTTCGATAATAATCAAGCAGGCTGATAAAGGGGGAGCAACGGTAATAATGGCCACAAGTGACTATGACACTGAATGTCAACGTCAATTAGAGAATCGACAATATTATACACCGATCAGTAACAGTCCAGTGACACGATTATTACAAACTATAACCTCCTTGGTTTTCTCGGCTGAGAGCCAAGGGTGGCTCAGTAAAAAAGAGGCAGATTTTTTGATTAAAAAGGATCCAAAGACTCCATACTTTTACATCCTGCCAAAAATTCACAAGGGTCTGCGACCAGTCCCGGGACGTCCTATAGTCTCCGGGATAGATTCAGTACTCGAACCCTTATCGAAGTTCTGCGATTATTTCATGCAACCATTGGTAAAACAGACACGTTCCTATTTACAGGATACCGCAGACGTTTTACGCCTATTAGCGGACTTTACGAACACAAATGAAATCAGCCTATTGGTTACCCTAGATGTAGAGGCCCTCTATACTAACATTCCACAGAGGGCCACTCTAGGTGTGATCGAGGAGGCTTTTGACAAGCATATTTGGCAGTCACAAACACCAAGTAGCTTTGTTATGGAACTAGCCACATTGGTTTTGATTGAAAACTTTTTCGAGTTCAAGGGCCAACTGTATCACCAGACCCAGGGGACTTCCATGGGGAGTACCATGGCTCCCAGTGCAGCAGGGTTGTATATGGCTTCATTTGAAGAGGATAACATTCTTAATGATTCCAATCCATATAAAGACAATCTATGCCTCTGGAAGAGGTTCATAGACGATATTATCATCTTTTGGCGAGGTAGTGAGGATACATGCAACGAGTTTTGTGCATGGATCAATACTCTAAATCCTTACCTGAAGTTTTCCTGCACAGTCTCAAATAGACAGATACCCTTCCTTGACCTATTGATAAGGTTAGACCATGGTACATTGAGCACCACTATATACAGGAAACCTACAGATCGTAATAGTCTGCTACTTTTTAGCAGTTGCCATCCACGTGCCTTGAAAGAAAATTTACCTGTGGGCCAATTTTTGAGACTCCGTAGGAATTGTAGTCAAGTTGAAGACTACAAAAATGAAGCAATTGCGTTGGCAAAAAACCTTACACAACGCCAGTACCCAGCACGTAATGTTGCCCTCTCAAAAAAACGTGCGAGAAACAACAACAGGGAGGCCTTACTAGAACCCAGACAAAAAATTGCAACAGAAAAATTGACATGTGTGACAACATTTGGTCCAGACTCAGTAAGAATAAAACAGGCTATCAAGAAACATTGGAGTATATTGAACACTGGTGATTTGACTCTTGAACAACCACGCTTTGCTTTCAAACGTGCGAGTAATTTAAAAGACAGATTGATTCACACCAGGCCTCAGGCACGATCAACTAACACACAGAGACAACTGTGGGATTTACCTCCAGTACAGGGACACTACCCATGCAGCACCTGCACTGTTTGTGCCTTGACAACAGTGACTAAGTCCATAATATTTAATGAAACATTTACATGGGAATTGCGTAAACACAGCAATTGCAACTCAACAAACTGCATCTATATGATCACATGCCCTTGTGGTCTTAAATATATAGGGATGACCACACGACCGGTAAAGGTGAGAATTACTGAACATCGCAGCAACTTTCGTTGCCATAAGGTTAATACTAAGATGTGTACACATTTTTTTAACACCAATCATGCACCAGACTCTTTCCGCTGGATAGTACTGGAAACTTTCTCCAAGATCAGTAAGAATGCTTTGTTTTACAAAGAGCAGAGATGGGTGCATCGTTTGTCTTCCGACACACTGGGTTTGAATGAGAACATTCCATGGAGCGCACTACGGATTTAATTATACCCATATGTACTTTGTAGTCTGCTCCTCCTGGTATTATAGTTTCTCTTTAAATCTGCTAGGATACATATACCACCATTGAATGGCTAATTCGCCTTAATATCATAGGTCATTAAGAAAGGTGTGGTTATATGTAATGCTTTGTACCAATTTCCATGTATCATTTTCATTTATATATATTTTTAGAGCATATATGGCATCTTGTTAAACTAGGCTCCCCTATTCAAAATGGCTGACTCATTTGCACAGGAACCTTAGGCAGGATATCACTACATTTTACCTTTTATCTTGAGCTTAACCCCACCAGATGTTATACATGACATGCTTTTTATAAATGAGATGGATCCAAGTGGATACCCTGTGTGTATATTAAAAATTTTTTTGACAAATAACGGCGAATATCTATTTTAAAACCGGTTTTTTTGTATCAATAGTTTTTTACGATATACTAATTACAGGCACAGATTTCCCAAACTATTACTTGACTACGTGTTAGGGTAGACCCATAGAGACCCGTAGAGACCAAGCATCTACACCATTATGTTTACCACTCGCGCCTTCTCTAAAATGGCGCCCGCTGTGCCATCATTTATAATCTCGGAAGTCGACGGCACATGCGGGAGATACTAACACAGCTGACACGGTGCAGGGAACAAATGCGGAAGTACAAGGGGGATAAATAGCCGAATCGGCACTCTCTCATTCACCTCCCGAACCCGGCAACTGAGGGTAGGTCTAAGGATCTGTTGCGGACTTCGCAACCGTGAGTATACTGGGGAAACCTTTATTTCCATCTTGCACGTTTCTATTTATATCTTGGAGGTCTCCCATGCCTTTTTCCAGGGAGAGTTGGAGGCGATCACACTCCTCGGCCACCTTTTAATATAAATGGCATACATCTATGCACACGATGGGAGAGACTCCTTTTGACCCTTTTCCATTAATATAGGTAACTCACACAACATATATATTGGGCATTGTGTACTGTTTCCAGCTAAGCTTTACAGTGGGACATGGGCTGCCCATGTTTTTCAATCTTTACGAATAAAGATTTCTCCTTAATATTTTTCTGGGGGATCGGAACGGTCCATTATAATATAACTGGATTGGTATCTGACATAGGTATTCCATTCATTTGACATGAGATACATGATAGGGGATGCCCTTTTGTGTAGTTAGTGAGGTATTAGAATACCTTGAGATAAGCCGTAGGGTGTTTTTTGTTGCTTTTTGGTTCCTTTTTTAAATAAAACATTGCTCTTCTCTTCCATATATGTTTCATCTATAATCCGCTTTAGGATGTGAGGAAGTTCCTCATATTCTGATCTGCCGGGGATTGATGAAGCAAAAACTCATTTTTGATTGGGTGAGTTCTATGTATTTCTTGCGGTAATGAATAAATCACACTTCACTAGTTTGGTCTGATGAACTGAATGTATTGAAGTGAACCATTCTGTTTTTTGGCACATGGTGGGTTAATGCTTGCGATACCTCACTTATGTATGTTGTGCCAATAACGAGCAGGCTGTATACAGTAGCACACGATAAACATGTGTTTGTGGCTGGTCATTGTATATTTATACATGGTTTTTCTCCCAAAATAGGTAGAACCTACACTACTAGCCACTAGACAGAGTAAGGTACGGTGGTCATGAATTTGTACTTAATATACTATTAGTCTAGGTCCACCATAATGTATATAGTGTAGATAGTCTTTTATTTTTATAGGTCCTGAAGAATCGCTTCTAAAACTATAGAAAAATGCGAAGAAACATGTTGACCGACTACATGGAAGAGCGCCGTATCTAAGACATTACCTTAGCAGTGCGCCTTTCATTATTTTTAATCAGGGTAGGAGACCCCACAATTAAAGTAGTTCTTGTTGGTACTCCCAACCCTGTTTTAATTCACACTTCATATCACATATTTTTACATCTACACTCACTAGACCCCTCACCCCCACGGCACCAAACGGCTACTTGGAAAAAAGATCTCCGCCAAAGTGCCCCTTATTGGGAGCCCGTCAGGCATTGCAGCGCCGGCCAGACGAGGAGCAGCCCGATGATGAAGCATGACACCCTATGGGGTGTGTGAGGGCATTACATTCCAAATAAATGGATTCCCATCTATTTGGATGTAGAAAACTACTGTGACCTGCTTAACCATTTTTTTGGATTGTTTAGGAACAGCACAATATTTCAGTTTTTGAATAGCATTTGGGCATTTGTGCTGGACTTTGAAGAAAAAGCCCTCCTGTCCCCCCTTTTTGTATACATAGTTGAGCACGGGTTTCCCGTGGGACTTCGTTTGGGTGCTTTGGTGGGTAAATATTTGTCCCCCAAACACTTTACGGTGGCAAACTATACCTACTTGGTTGCTTGCTCACCTCTATTCTATTTTATTATCCTTCAATTCCATCGTCACACGTGGATCTCCATCAAGATGGAAGATCAAGGATTGAGTTTTGGAGATGACCTAGCCGCAGAAATACTAAGAGCCCCTCCATCTTAGGAACAGAAAGCAGTGCTGCTTCAGGAAGTCAGTCGGAGGACTGGCAATCTCTCTCCTCTCTTAAACGGGAGTGGGTGAAGGTAACCCTACATGGCGCACTTATGACAGAGTATTTGAGGGCCAATATTGCACCTAATGGCCTGATAGTACGCAATTTCCCACGACTATTTTTGGAAGACGGTACTTTTAAGAAAGAGTGGTCAATGGTGTCATGGAAATGCACCAGGGATCTCCTTATCCTGATAATTAATACAGCCAAGAGAATAGCGGATGCGTTATTGACAAGGATACAGGCAGCTGAGGCTAGTATTAAGAGTACCATGTCTACCAATACTGCCTTCAAACTAAAACTTACTGAGCTCAACAACGAGATAGCGGAACATAAAGAATATCTGATGAAACAAAAAGTTTCCAAATTACAGAAAGATATTCGTAAGTTTGATAAGGAGAAGGTGTACCCTTATCTAAAGACCGATTATGCCCCCCCAGACTCCAGCAGTACCTCTGATACGAGTTCAGATTCGACAAGAAGAGGTTCATCAACCAATAGTGACTCAAGTACAGAGGATTGGGGTTATAACCAGCGTAGAAGGGGAGGACGTCAAGGTTTCCCAGAATTCCAAGTGCCACAATTCCAGGGACCTGGTTTTTGGCCTTATCCCATGTACCCTCAAGGGCCCCCTCAATTCTACCCTGCAGGAAACAACCAACCTTTTTTAGGAAGAGGTTGGGGCAGAGGGCGAGGAAGAAAAAGAGGGCAGCAATTACAACAACAACAGAAGAAGGTACATTGGCAAGAATCCAACCGGGATATGATGGAGACTCGGAGCCACTCGAAAAGGGGACATTGATTGTCAACTTATCACAGAGGACCTTGACTGAAATTGAAGTAAGAGTTCTTGAGAAGGGATTGGGCTTTGTTCCTACACCAAAGATAGATAGGTTTAAGGAACAATGTGAATTACAGAACTTCTTCCGCAAAGTACGCTTAAAAGCATTTTTTAACGAGACAGAGCAACCACAGCAGACAGACTCAGGTTTACATAATGCCTCGACGTTCACCCCCAATAATGGGATGGTACCTAACGAAGTATTGACCTTCGAACAGGCTGTGCTCAGAGAACTGGGAAATGGTACCACTAGGAGACATTTCAACAATTTCTCTAAAGAAGAGTCAACGGCCGTCGACTCTCTGGCTAATGATACTTCGATAATAATCAAGCAGGCTGATAAAGGGGGAGCAACGGTAATAATGGCCACAAGTGACTATGACACTGAATGTCAACGTCAATTAGAGAATCGACAATATTATACACCGATCAGTAACAGTCCAGTGACACGATTATTACAAACTATAACCTCCTTGGTTTTCTCGGCTGAGAGCCAAGGGTGGCTCAGTAAAAAAGAGGCAGATTTTTTGATTAAAAAGGATCCAAAGACTCCATACTTTTACATCCTGCCAAAAATTCACAAGGGTCTGCGACCAGTCCCGGGACGTCCTATAGTCTCCGGGATAGATTCAGTACTCGAACCCTTATCGAAGTTCTGCGATTATTTCATGCAACCATTGGTAAAACAGACACGTTCCTATTTACAGGATACCGCAGACGTTTTACGCCTATTAGCGGACTTTACGAACACAAATGAAATCAGCCTATTGGTTACCCTAGATGTAGAGGCCCTCTATACTAACATTCCACAGAGGGCCACTCTAGGTGTGATCGAGGAGGCTTTTGACAAGCATATTTGGCAGTCACAAACACCAAGTAGCTTTGTTATGGAACTAGCCACATTGGTTTTGATTGAAAACTTTTTCGAGTTCAAGGGCCAACTGTATCACCAGACCCAGGGGACTTCCATGGGGAGTACCATGGCTCCCAGTGCAGCAGGGTTGTATATGGCTTCATTTGAAGAGGATAACATTCTTAATGATTCCAATCCATATAAAGACAATCTATGCCTCTGGAAGAGGTTCATAGACGATATTATCATCTTTTGGCGAGGTAGTGAGGATACATGCAACGAGTTTTGTGCATGGATCAATACTCTAAATCCTTACCTGAAGTTTTCCTGCACAGTCTCAAATAGACAGATACCCTTCCTTGACCTATTGATAAGGTTAGACCATGGTACATTGAGCACCACTATATACAGGAAACCTACAGATCGTAATAGTCTGCTACTTTTTAGCAGTTGCCATCCACGTGCCTTGAAAGAAAATTTACCTGTGGGCCAATTTTTGAGACTCCGTAGGAATTGTAGTCAAGTTGAAGACTACAAAAATGAAGCAATTGCGTTGGCAAAAAACCTTACACAACGCCAGTACCCAGCACGTAATGTTGCCCTCTCAAAAAAACGTGCGAGAAACAACAACAGGGAGGCCTTACTAGAACCCAGACAAAAAATTGCAACAGAAAAATTGACATGTGTGACAACATTTGGTCCAGACTCAGTAAGAATAAAACAGGCTATCAAGAAACATTGGAGTATATTGAACACTGGTGATTTGACTCTTGAACAACCACGCTTTGCTTTCAAACGTGCGAGTAATTTAAAAGACAGATTGATTCACACCAGGCCTCAGGCACGATCAACTAACACACAGAGACAACTGTGGGATTTACCTCCAGTACAGGGACACTACCCATGCAGCACCTGCACTGTTTGTGCCTTGACAACAGTGACTAAGTCCATAATATTTAATGAAACATTTACATGGGAATTGCGTAAACACAGCAATTGCAACTCAACAAACTGCATCTATATGATCACATGCCCTTGTGGTCTTAAATATATAGGGATGACCACACGACCGGTAAAGGTGAGAATTACTGAACATCGCAGCAACTTTCGTTGCCATAAGGTTAATACTAAGATGTGTACACATTTTTTTAACACCAATCATGCACCAGACTCTTTCCGCTGGATAGTACTGGAAACTTTCTCCAAGATCAGTAAGAATGCTTTGTTTTACAAAGAGCAGAGATGGGTGCATCGTTTGTCTTCCGACACACTGGGTTTGAATGAGAACATTCCATGGAGCGCACTACGGATTTAATTATACCCATATGTACTTTGTAGTCTGCTCCTCCTGGTATTATAGTTTCTCTTTAAATCTGCTAGGATACATATACCACCATTGAATGGCTAATTCGCCTTAATATCATAGGTCATTAAGAAAGGTGTGGTTATATGTAATGCTTTGTACCAATTTCCATGTATCATTTTCATTTATATATATTTTTAGAGCATATATGGCATCTTGTTAAACTAGGCTCCCCTATTCAAAATGGCTGACTCATTTGCACAGGAACCTTAGGCAGGATATCACTACATTTTACCTTTTATCTTGAGCTTAACCCCACCAGATGTTATACATGACATGCTTTTTATAAATGAGATGGATCCAAGTGGATACCCTGTGTGTATATTAAAAATTTTTTTGACAAATAACGGCGAATATCTATTTTAAAACCGGTTTTTTTGTATCAATAGTTTTTTACGATATACTAATTACAGGCACAGATTTCCCAAACTATTACTTGACTACGTGTTAGGGTAGACCCATAGAGACCCGTAGAGACCAAGCATCTACACCATTATGTTTACCACTCGCGCCTTCTCTAAAATGGCGCCCGCTGTGCCATCATTTATAATCTCGGAAGTCGACGGCACATGCGGGAGATACTAACACAGCTGACACGGTGCAGGGAACAAATGCGGAAGTACAAGGGGGATAAATAGCCGAATCGGCACTCTCTCATTCACCTCCCGAACCCGGCAACTGAGGGTAGGTCTAAGGATCTGTTGCGGACTTCGCAACCGTGAGTATACTGGGGAAACCTTTATTTCCATCTTGCACGTTTCTATTTATATCTTGGAGGTCTCCCATGCCTTTTTCCAGGGAGAGTTGGAGGCGATCACACTCCTCGGCCACCTTTTAATATAAATGGCATACATCTATGCACACGATGGGAGAGACTCCTTTTGACCCTTTTCCATTAATATAGGTAACTCACACAACATATATATTGGGCATTGTGTACTGTTTCCAGCTAAGCTTTACAGTGGGACATGGGCTGCCCATGTTTTTCAATCTTTACGAATAAAGATTTCTCCTTAATATTTTTCTGGGGGATCGGAACGGTCCATTATAATATAACTGGATTGGTATCTGACATAGGTATTCCATTCATTTGACATGAGATACATGATAGGGGATGCCCTTTTGTGTAGTTAGTGAGGTATTAGAATACCTTGAGATAAGCCGTAGGGTGTTTTTTGTTGCTTTTTGGTTCCTTTTTTAAATAAAACATTGCTCTTCTCTTCCATATATGTTTCATCTATAATCCGCTTTAGGATGTGAGGAAGTTCCTCATATTCTGATCTGCCGGGGATTGATGAAGCAAAAACTCATTTTTGATTGGGTGAGTTCTATGTATTTCTTGCGGTAATGAATAAATCACACTTCACTAGTTTGGTCTGATGAACTGAATGTATTGAAGTGAACCATTCTGTTTTTTGGCACATGGTGGGTTAATGCTTGCGATACCTCACTTATGTATGTTGTGCCAATAACGAGCAGGCTGTATACAGTAGCACACGATAAACATGTGTTTGTGGCTGGTCATTGTATATTTATACATGGTTTTTCTCCCAAAATAGGTAGAACCTACACTACTAGCCACTAGACAGAGTAAGGTACGGTGGTCATGAATTTGTACTTAATATACTATTAGTCTAGGTCCACCATAATGTATATAGTGTAGATAGTCTTTTATTTTTATAGGTCCTGAAGAATCGCTTCTAAAACTATAGAAAAATGCGAAGAAACATGTTGACCGACTACATGGAAGAGCGCCGTATCTAAGACATTACCTTAGCAGTGCGCCTTTTCATTATTTTTAATCAGGGTAGGAGACCCCACAATTAAAGTAGTTCTTGTTGGTACTCCCAACCCTGTTTTAATTCACACTTCATATCACATATTTTTACATCTACACTCACTAGACCCCTCACCCCCACGGCACCAAACGGCTACTTGGAAAAAAGATCTCCGCCAAAGTGCCCCTTATTGGGAGCCCGTCAGGCATTGCAGCGCCGGCCAGACGAGGAGCAGCCCGATGATGAAGCATGACACCCTATGGGGTGTGTGAGGGCATTACATTCCAAATAAATGGATTCCCATCTATTTGGATGTAGAAAACTACTGTGACCTGCTTAACCATTTTTTTGGATTGTTTAGGAACAGCACAATATTTCAGTTTTTGAATAGCATTTGGGCATTTGTGCTGGACTTTGAAGAAAAAGCCCTCCTGTCCCCCCTTTTTGTATACATAGTTGAGCACGGGTTTCCCGTGGGACTTCGTTTGGGTGCTTTGGTGGGTAAATATTTGTCCCCCAAACACTTTACGGTGGCAAACTATACCTACTTGGTTGCTTGCTCACCTCTATTCTATTTTATTATCCTTCAATTCCATCGTCACACGTGGATCTCCATCAAGATGGAAGATCAAGGATTGAGTTTTGGAGATGACCTAGCCGCAGAAATACTAAGAGCCCCCTCCATCTTAGGAACAGAAAGCAGTGCTGCTTCA
This sequence comes from Calotriton arnoldi, assembly GCA_963921515.1. Classification (NCBI taxonomy): domain Eukaryota; kingdom Metazoa; phylum Chordata; class Amphibia; order Caudata; family Salamandridae; genus Calotriton; species Calotriton arnoldi. The sequence continues at coordinate 408,517 of CAWUFW010004627.1, forward strand.
GGAAGTCAGTCGGAGGACTGGCAATCTCTCTCCTCTCTTAAACGGGAGTGGGTGAAGGTAACCCTACATGGCGCACTTATGACAGAGTATTTGAGGGCCAATATTGCACCTAATGGCCTGATAGTACGCAATTTCCCACGACTATTTTTGGAAGACGGTACTTTTAAGAAAGAGTGGTCAATGGTGTCATGGAAATGCACCAGGGATCTCCTTATCCTGATAATTAATACAGCCAAGAGAATAGCGGATGCGTTATTGACAAGGATACAGGCAGCTGAGGCTAGTATTAAGAGTACCATGTCTACCAATACTGCCTTCAAACTAAAACTTACTGAGCTCAACAACGAGATAGCGGAACATAAAGAATATCTGATGAAACAAAAAGTTTCCAAATTACAGAAAGATATTCGTAAGTTTGATAAGGAGAAGGTGTACCCTTATCTAAAGACCGATTATGCCCCCCCAGACTCCAGCAGTACCTCTGATACGAGTTCAGATTCGACAAGAAGAGGTTCATCAACCAATAGTGACTCAAGTACAGAGGATTGGGGTTATAACCAGCGTAGAAGGGGAGGACGTCAAGGTTTCCCAGAATTCCAAGTGCCACAATTCCAGGGACCTGGTTTTTGGCCTTATCCCATGTACCCTCAAGGGCCCCCTCAATTCTACCCTGCAGGAAACAACCAACCTTTTTTAGGAAGAGGTTGGGGCAGAGGGCGAGGAAGAAAAAGAGGGCAGCAATTACAACAACAACAGAAGAAGGTACATTGGCAAGAATCCAACCGGGATATGATGGAGACTCGGAGCCACTCGAAAAGGGGACATTGATTGTCAACTTATCACAGAGGACCTTGACTGAAATTGAAGTAAGAGTTCTTGAGAAGGGATTGGGCTTTGTTCCTACACCAAAGATAGATAGGTTTAAGGAACAATGTGAATTACAGAACTTCTTCCGCAAAGTACGCTTAAAAGCATTTTTTAACGAGACAGAGCAACCACAGCAGACAGACTCAGGTTTACATAATGCCTCGACGTTCACCCCCAATAATGGGATGGTACCTAACGAAGTATTGACCTTCGAACAGGCTGTGCTCAGAGAACTGGGAAATGGTACCACTAGGAGACATTTCAACAATTTCTCTAAAGAAGAGTCAACGGCCGTCGACTCTCTGGCTAATGATACTTCGATAATAATCAAGCAGGCTGATAAAGGGGGAGCAACGGTAATAATGGCCACAAGTGACTATGACACTGAATGTCAACGTCAATTAGAGAATCGACAATATTATACACCGATCAGTAACAGTCCAGTGACACGATTATTACAAACTATAACCTCCTTGGTTTTCTCGGCTGAGAGCCAAGGGTGGCTCAGTAAAAAAGAGGCAGATTTTTTGATTAAAAAGGATCCAAAGACTCCATACTTTTACATCCTGCCAAAAATTCACAAGGGTCTGCGACCAGTCCCGGGACGTCCTATAGTCTCCGGGATAGATTCAGTACTCGAACCCTTATCGAAGTTCTGCGATTATTTCATGCAACCATTGGTAAAACAGACACGTTCCTATTTACAGGATACCGCAGACGTTTTACGCCTATTAGCGGACTTTACGAACACAAATGAAATCAGCCTATTGGTTACCCTAGATGTAGAGGCCCTCTATACTAACATTCCACAGAGGGCCACTCTAGGTGTGATCGAGGAGGCTTTTGACAAGCATATTTGGCAGTCACAAACACCAAGTAGCTTTGTTATGGAACTAGCCACATTGGTTTTGATTGAAAACTTTTTCGAGTTCAAGGGCCAACTGTATCACCAGACCCAGGGGACTTCCATGGGGAGTACCATGGCTCCCAGTGCAGCAGGGTTGTATATGGCTTCATTTGAAGAGGATAACATTCTTAATGATTCCAATCCATATAAAGACAATCTATGCCTCTGGAAGAGGTTCATAGACGATATTATCATCTTTTGGCGAGGTAGTGAGGATACATGCAACGAGTTTTGTGCATGGATCAATACTCTAAATCCTTACCTGAAGTTTTCCTGCACAGTCTCAAATAGACAGATACCCTTCCTTGACCTATTGATAAGGTTAGACCATGGTACATTGAGCACCACTATATACAGGAAACCTACAGATCGTAATAGTCTGCTACTTTTTAGCAGTTGCCATCCACGTGCCTTGAAAGAAAATTTACCTGTGGGCCAATTTTTGAGACTCCGTAGGAATTGTAGTCAAGTTGAAGACTACAAAAATGAAGCAATTGCGTTGGCAAAAAACCTTACACAACGCCAGTACCCAGCACGTAATGTTGCCCTCTCAAAAAAACGTGCGAGAAACAACAACAGGGAGGCCTTACTAGAACCCAGACAAAAAATTGCAACAGAAAAATTGACATGTGTGACAACATTTGGTCCAGACTCAGTAAGAATAAAACAGGCTATCAAGAAACATTGGAGTATATTGAACACTGGTGATTTGACTCTTGAACAACCACGCTTTGCTTTCAAACGTGCGAGTAATTTAAAAGACAGATTGATTCACACCAGGCCTCAGGCACGATCAACTAACACACAGAGACAACTGTGGGATTTACCTCCAGTACAGGGACACTACCCATGCAGCACCTGCACTGTTTGTGCCTTGACAACAGTGACTAAGTCCATAATATTTAATGAAACATTTACATGGGAATTGCGTAAACACAGCAATTGCAACTCAACAAACTGCATCTATATGATCACATGCCCTTGTGGTCTTAAATATATAGGGATGACCACACGACCGGTAAAGGTGAGAATTACTGAACATCGCAGCAACTTTCGTTGCCATAAGGTTAATACTAAGATGTGTACACATTTTTTTAACACCAATCATGCACCAGACTCTTTCCGCTGGATAGTACTGGAAACTTTCTCCAAGATCAGTAAGAATGCTTTGTTTTACAAAGAGCAGAGATGGGTGCATCGTTTGTCTTCCGACACACTGGGTTTGAATGAGAACATTCCATGGAGCGCACTACGGATTTAATTATACCCATATGTACTTTGTAGTCTGCTCCTCCTGGTATTATAGTTTCTCTTTAAATCTGCTAGGATACATATACCACCATTGAATGGCTAATTCGCCTTAATATCATAGGTCATTAAGAAAGGTGTGGTTATATGTAATGCTTTGTACCAATTTCCATGTATCATTTTCATTTATATATATTTTTAGAGCATATATGGCATCTTGTTAAACTAGGCTCCCCTATTCAAAATGGCTGACTCATTTGCACAGGAACCTTAGGCAGGATATCACTACATTTTACCTTTTATCTTGAGCTTAACCCCACCAGATGTTATACATGACATGCTTTTTATAAATGAGATGGATCCAAGTGGATACCCTGTGTGTATATTAAAAATTTTTTTGACAAATAACGGCGAATATCTATTTTAAAACCGGTTTTTTTGTATCAATAGTTTTTTACGATATACTAATTACAGGCACAGATTTCCCAAACTATTACTTGACTACGTGTTAGGGTAGACCCATAGAGACCCGTAGAGACCAAGCATCTACACCATTATGTTTACCACTCGCGCCTTCTCTAAAATGGCGCCCGCTGTGCCATCATTTATAATCTCGGAAGTCGACGGCACATGCGGGAGATACTAACACAGCTGACACGGTGCAGGGAACAAATGCGGAAGTACAAGGGGGATAAATAGCCGAATCGGCACTCTCTCATTCACCTCCCGAACCCGGCAACTGAGGGTAGGTCTAAGGATCTGTTGCGGACTTCGCAACCGTGAGTATACTGGGGAAACCTTTATTTCCATCTTGCACGTTTCTATTTATATCTTGGAGGTCTCCCATGCCTTTTTCCAGGGAGAGTTGGAGGCGATCACACTCCTCGGCCACCTTTTAATATAAATGGCATACATCTATGCACACGATGGGAGAGACTCCTTTTGACCCTTTTCCATTAATATAGGTAACTCACACAACATATATATTGGGCATTGTGTACTGTTTCCAGCTAAGCTTTACAGTGGGACATGGGCTGCCCATGTTTTTCAATCTTTACGAATAAAGATTTCTCCTTAATATTTTTCTGGGGGATCGGAACGGTCCATTATAATATAACTGGATTGGTATCTGACATAGGTATTCCATTCATTTGACATGAGATACATGATAGGGGATGCCCTTTTGTGTAGTTAGTGAGGTATTAGAATACCTTGAGATAAGCCGTAGGGTGTTTTTTGTTGCTTTTTGGTTCCTTTTTTAAATAAAACATTGCTCTTCTCTTCCATATATGTTTCATCTATAATCCGCTTTAGGATGTGAGGAAGTTCCTCATATTCTGATCTGCCGGGGATTGATGAAGCAAAAACTCATTTTTGATTGGGTGAGTTCTATGTATTTCTTGCGGTAATGAATAAATCACACTTCACTAGTTTGGTCTGATGAACTGAATGTATTGAAGTGAACCATTCTGTTTTTTGGCACATGGTGGGTTAATGCTTGCGATACCTCACTTATGTATGTTGTGCCAATAACGAGCAGGCTGTATACAGTAGCACACGATAAACATGTGTTTGTGGCTGGTCATTGTATATTTATACATGGTTTTTCTCCCAAAATAGGTAGAACCTACACTACTAGCCACTAGACAGAGTAAGGTACGGTGGTCATGAATTTGTACTTAATATACTATTAGTCTAGGTCCACCATAATGTATATAGTGTAGATAGTCTTTTATTTTTATAGGTCCTGAAGAATCGCTTCTAAAACTATAGAAAAATGCGAAGAAACATGTTGACCGACTACATGGAAGAGCGCCGTATCTAAGACATTACCTTAGCAGTGCGCCTTTTCATTATTTTTAATCAGGGTAGGAGACCCCACAATTAAAGTAGTTCTTGTTGGTACTCCCAACCCTGTTTTAATTCACACTTCATATCACATATTTTTACATCTACACTCACTAGACCCCTCACCCCCACGGCACCAAACGGCTACTTGGAAAAAAGATCTCCGCCAAAGTGCCCCTTATTGGGAGCCCGTCAGGCATTGCAGCGCCGGCCAGACGAGGAGCAGCCCGATGATGAAGCATGACACCCTATGGGGTGTGTGAGGGCATTACATTCCAAATAAATGGATTCCCATCTATTTGGATGTAGAAAACTACTGTGACCTGCTTAACCATTTTTTTGGATTGTTTAGGAACAGCACAATATTTCAGTTTTTGAATAGCATTTGGGCATTTGTGCTGGACTTTGAAGAAAAAGCCCTCCTGTCCCCCCTTTTTGTATACATAGTTGAGCACGGGTTTCCCGTGGGACTTCGTTTGGGTGCTTTGGTGGGTAAATATTTGTCCCCCAAACACTTTACGGTGGCAAACTATACCTACTTGGTTGCTTGCTCACCTCTATTCTATTTTATTATCCTTCAATTCCATCGTCACACGTGGATCTCCATCAAGATGGAAGATCAAGGATTGAGTTTTGGAGATGACCTAGCCGCAGAAATACTAAGAGCCCCCTCCATCTTAGGAACAGAAAGCAGTGCTGCTTCAGGAAGTCAGTCGGAGGACTGGCAATCTCTCTCCTCTCTTAAACGGGAGTGGGTGAAGGTAACCCTACATGGCGCACTTATGACAGAGTATTTGAGGGCCAATATTGCACCTAATGGCCTGATAGTACGCAATTTCCCACGACTATTTTTGGAAGACGGTACTTTTAAGAAAGAGTGGTCAATGGTGTCATGGAAATGCACCAGGGATCTCCTTATCCTGATAATTAATACAGCCAAGAGAATAGCGGATGCGTTATTGACAAGGATACAGGCAGCTGAGGCTAGTATTAAGAGTACCATGTCTACCAATACTGCCTTCAAACTAAAACTTACTGAGCTCAACAACGAGATAGCGGAACATAAAGAATATCTGATGAAACAAAAAGTTTCCAAATTACAGAAAGATATTCGTAAGTTTGATAAGGAGAAGGTGTACCCTTATCTAAAGACCGATTATGCCCCCCAGACTCCAGCAGTACCTCTGATACGAGTTCAGATTCGACAAGAAGAGGTTCATCAACCAATAGTGACTCAAGTACAGAGGATTGGGGTTATAACCAGCGTAGAAGGGGAGGACGTCAAGGTTTCCCAGAATTCCAAGTGCCACAATTCCAGGGACCTGGTTTTTGGCCTTATCCCATGTACCCTCAAGGGCCCCCTCAATTCTACCCTGCAGGAAACAACCAACCTTTTTTAGGAAGAGGTTGGGGCAGAGGGCGAGGAAGAAAAAGAGGGCAGCAATTACAACAACAACAGAAGAAGGTACATTGGCAAGAATCCAACCGGGATATGATGGAGACTCGGAGCCACTCGAAAAGGGGACATTGATTGTCAACTTATCACAGAGGACCTTGACTGAAATTGAAGTAAGAGTTCTTGAGAAGGGATTGGGCTTTGTTCCTACACCAAAGATAGATAGGTTTAAGGAACAATGTGAATTACAGAACTTCTTCCGCAAAGTACGCTTAAAAGCATTTTTTAACGAGACAGAGCAACCACAGCAGACAGACTCAGGTTTACATAATGCCTCGACGTTCACCCCCAATAATGGGATGGTACCTAACGAAGTATTGACCTTCGAACAGGCTGTGCTCAGAGAACTGGGAAATGGTACCACTAGGAGACATTTCAACAATTTCTCTAAAGAAGAGTCAACGGCCGTCGACTCTCTGGCTAATGATACTTCGATAATAATCAAGCAGGCTGATAAAGGGGGAGCAACGGTAATAATGGCCACAAGTGACTATGACACTGAATGTCAACGTCAATTAGAGAATCGACAATATTATACACCGATCAGTAACAGTCCAGTGACACGATTATTACAAACTATAACCTCCTTGGTTTTCTCGGCTGAGAGCCAAGGGTGGCTCAGTAAAAAAGAGGCAGATTTTTTGATTAAAAAGGATCCAAAGACTCCATACTTTTACATCCTGCCAAAAATTCACAAGGGTCTGCGACCAGTCCCGGGACGTCCTATAGTCTCCGGGATAGATTCAGTACTCGAACCCTTATCGAAGTTCTGCGATTATTTCATGCAACCATTGGTAAAACAGACACGTTCCTATTTACAGGATACCGCAGACGTTTTACGCCTATTAGCGGACTTTACGAACACAAATGAAATCAGCCTATTGGTTACCCTAGATGTAGAGGCCCTCTATACTAACATTCCACAGAGGGCCACTCTAGGTGTGATCGAGGAGGCTTTTGACAAGCATATTTGGCAGTCACAAACACCAAGTAGCTTTGTTATGGAACTAGCCACATTGGTTTTGATTGAAAACTTTTTCGAGTTCAAGGGCCAACTGTATCACCAGACCCAGGGGACTTCCATGGGGAGTACCATGGCTCCCAGTGCAGCAGGGTTGTATATGGCTTCATTTGAAGAGGATAACATTCTTAATGATTCCAATCCATATAAAGACAATCTATGCCTCTGGAAGAGGTTCATAGACGATATTATCATCTTTTGGCGAGGTAGTGAGGATACATGCAACGAGTTTTGTGCATGGATCAATACTCTAAATCCTTACCTGAAGTTTTCCTGCACAGTCTCAAATAGACAGATACCCTTCCTTGACCTATTGATAAGGTTAGACCATGGTACATTGAGCACCACTATATACAGGAAACCTACAGATCGTAATAGTCTGCTACTTTTTAGCAGTTGCCATCCACGTGCCTTGAAAGAAAATTTACCTGTGGGCCAATTTTTGAGACTCCGTAGGAATTGTAGTCAAGTTGAAGACTACAAAAATGAAGCAATTGCGTTGGCAAAAAACCTTACACAACGCCAGTACCCAGCACGTAATGTTGCCCTCTCAAAAAAACGTGCGAGAAACAACAACAGGGAGGCCTTACTAGAACCCAGACAAAAAATTGCAACAGAAAAATTGACATGTGTGACAACATTTGGTCCAGACTCAGTAAGAATAAAACAGGCTATCAAGAAACATTGGAGTATATTGAACACTGGTGATTTGACTCTTGAACAACCACGCTTTGCTTTCAAACGTGCGAGTAATTTAAAAGACAGATTGATTCACACCAGGCCTCAGGCACGATCAACTAACACACAGAGACAACTGTGGGATTTACCTCCAGTACAGGGACACTACCCATGCAGCACCTGCACTGTTTGTGCCTTGACAACAGTGACTAAGTCCATAATATTTAATGAAACATTTACATGGGAATTGCGTAAACACAGCAATTGCAACTCAACAAACTGCATCTATATGATCACATGCCCTTGTGGTCTTAAATATATAGGGATGACCACACGACCGGTAAAGGTGAGAATTACTGAACATCGCAGCAACTTTCGTTGCCATAAGGTTAATACTAAGATGTGTACACATTTTTTTAACACCAATCATGCACCAGACTCTTTCCGCTGGATAGTACTGGAAACTTTCTCCAAGATCAGTAAGAATGCTTTGTTTTACAAAGAGCAGAGATGGGTGCATCGTTTGTCTTCCGACACACTGGGTTTGAATGAGAACATTCCATGGAGCGCACTACGGATTTAATTATACCCATATGTACTTTGTAGTCTGCTCCTCCTGGTATTATAGTTTCTCTTTAAATCTGCTAGGATACATATACCACCATTGAATGGCTAATTCGCCTTAATATCATAGGTCATTAAGAAAGGTGTGGTTATATGTAATGCTTTGTACCAATTTCCATGTATCATTTTCATTTATATATATTTTTAGAGCATATATGGCATCTTGTTAAACTAGGCTCCCCTATTCAAAATGGCTGACTCATTTGCACAGGAACCTTAGGCAGGATATCACTACATTTTACCTTTTATCTTGAGCTTAACCCCACCAGATGTTATACATGACATGCTTTTTATAAATGAGATGGATCCAAGTGGATACCCTGTGTGTATATTAAAAATTTTTTTGACAAATAACGGCGAATATCTATTTTAAAACCGGTTTTTTTGTATCAATAGTTTTTTACGATATACTAATTACAGGCACAGATTTCCCAAACTATTACTTGACTACGTGTTAGGGTAGACCCATAGAGACCCGTAGAGACCAAGCATCTACACCATTATGTTTACCACTCGCGCCTTCTCTAAAATGGCGCCCGCTGTGCCATCATTTATAATCTCGGAAGTCGACGGCACATGCGGGAGATACTAACACAGCTGACACGGTGCAGGGAACAAATGCGGAAGTACAAGGGGGATAAATAGCCGAATCGGCACTCTCTCATTCACCTCCCGAACCCGGCAACTGAGGGTAGGTCTAAGGATCTGTTGCGGACTTCGCAACCGTGAGTATACTGGGGAAACCTTTATTTCCATCTTGCACGTTTCTATTTATATCTTGGAGGTCTCCCATGCCTTTTTCCAGGGAGAGTTGGAGGCGATCACACTCCTCGGCCACCTTTTAATATAAATGGCATACATCTATGCACACGATGGGAGAGACTCCTTTTGACCCTTTTCCATTAATATAGGTAACTCACACAACATATATATTGGGCATTGTGTACTGTTTCCAGCTAAGCTTTACAGTGGGACATGGGCTGCCCATGTTTTTCAATCTTTACGAATAAAGATTTCTCCTTAATATTTTTCTGGGGGATCGGAACGGTCCATTATAATATAACTGGATTGGTATCTGACATAGGTATTCCATTCATTTGACATGAGATACATGATAGGGGATGCCCTTTTGTGTAGTTAGTGAGGTATTAGAATACCTTGAGATAAGCCGTAGGGTGTTTTTTGTTGCTTTTTGGTTCCTTTTTTAAATAAAACATTGCTCTTCTCTTCCATATATGTTTCATCTATAATCCGCTTTAGGATGTGAGGAAGTTCCTCATATTCTGATCTGCCGGGGATTGATGAAGCAAAAACTCATTTTTGATTGGGTGAGTTCTATGTATTTCTTGCGGTAATGAATAAATCACACTTCACTAGTTTGGTCTGATGAACTGAATGTATTGAAGTGAACCATTCTGTTTTTTGGCACATGGTGGGTTAATGCTTGCGATACCTCACTTATGTATGTTGTGCCAATAACGAGCAGGCTGTATACAGTAGCACACGATAAACATGTGTTTGTGGCTGGTCATTGTATATTTATACATGGTTTTTCTCCCAAAATAGGTAGAACCTACACTACTAGCCACTAGACAGAGTAAGGTACGGTGGTCATGAATTTGTACTTAATATACTATTAGTCTAGGTCCACCATAATGTATATAGTGTAGATAGTCTTTTATTTTTATAGGTCCTGAAGAATCGCTTCTAAAACTATAGAAAAATGCGAAGAAACATGTTGACCGACTACATGGAAGAGCGCCGTATCTAAGACATTACCTTAGCAGTGCGCCTTTTCATTATTTTTAATCAGGGTAGGAGACCCCACAATTAAAGTAGTTCTTGTTGGTACTCCCAACCCTGTTTTAATTCACACTTCATATCACATATTTTTACATCTACACTCACTAGACCCCTCACCCCCACGGCACCAAACGGCTACTTGGAAAAAAGATCTCCGCCAAAGTGCCCCTTATTGGGAGCCCGTCAGGCATTGCAGCGCCGGCCAGACGAGGAGCAGCCCGATGATGAAGCATGACACCCTATGGGGTGTGTGAGGGCATTACATTCCAAATAAATGGATTCCCATCTATTTGGATGTAGAAAACTACTGTGACCTGCTTAACCATTTTTTTGGATTGTTTAGGAACAGCACAATATTTCAGTTTTTGAATAGCATTTGGGCATTTGTGCTGGACTTTGAAGAAAAAGCCCTCCTGTCCCCCCTTTTTGTATACATAGTTGAGCACGGGTTTCCCGTGGGACTTCGTTTGGGTGCTTTGGTGGGTAAATATTTGTCCCCCAAACACTTTACGGTGGCAAACTATACCTACTTGGTTGCTTGCTCACCTCTATTCTATTTTATTATCCTTCAATTCCATCGTCACACGTGGATCTCCATCAAGATGGAAGATCAAGGATTGAGTTTTGGAGATGACCTAGCCGCAGAAATACTAAGAGCCCCCTCCATCTTAGGAACAGAAAGCAGTGCTGCTTCAGGAAGTCAGTCGGAGGACTGGCAATCTCTCTCCTCTCTTAAACGGGAGTGGGTGAAGGTAACCCTACATGGCGCACTTATGACAGAGTATTTGAGGGCCAATATTGCACCTAATGGCCTGATAGTACGCAATTTCCCACGACTATTTTTGGAAGACGGTACTTTTAAGAAAGAGTGGTCAATGGTGTCATGGAAATGCACCAGGGATCTCCTTATCCTGATAATTAATACAGCCAAGAGAATAGCGGATGCGTTATTGACAAGGATACAGGCAGCTGAGGCTAGTATTAAGAGTACCATGTCTACCAATACTGCCTTCAAACTAAAACTTACTGAGCTCAACAACGAGATAGCGGAACATAAAGAATATCTGATGAAACAAAAAGTTTCCAAATTACAGAAAGATATTCGTAAGTTTGATAAGGAGAAGGTGTACCCTTATCTAAAGACCGATTATGCCCCCCCAGACTCCAGCAGTACCTCTGATACGAGTTCAGATTCGACAAGAAGAGGTTCATCAACCAATAGTGACTCAAGTACAGAGGATTGGGGTTATAACCAGCGTAGAAGGGGAGGACGTCAAGGTTTCCCAGAATTCCAAGTGCCACAATTCCAGGGACCTGGTTTTTGGCCTTATCCCATGTACCCTCAAGGGCCCCTCAATTCTACCCTGCAGGAAACAACCAACCTTTTTTAGGAAGAGGTTGGGGCAGAGGGCGAGGAAGAAAAAGAGGGCAGCAATTACAACAACAACAGAAGAAGGTACATTGGCAAGAATCCAACCGGGATATGATGGAGACTCGGAGCCACTCGAAAAGGGGACATTGATTGTCAACTTATCACAGAGGACCTTGACTGAAATTGAAGTAAGAGTTCTTGAGAAGGGATTGGGCTTTGTTCCTACACCAAAGATAGATAGGTTTAAGGAACAATGTGAATTACAGAACTTCTTCCGCAAAGTACGCTTAAAAGCATTTTTTAACGAGACAGAGCAACCACAGCAGACAGACTCAGGTTTACATAATGCCTCGACGTTCACCCCCAATAATGGGATGGTACCTAACGAAGTATTGACCTTCGAACAGGCTGTGCTCAGAGAACTGGGAAATGGTACCACTAGGAGACATTTCAACAATTTCTCTAAAGAAGAGTCAACGGCCGTCGACTCTCTGGCTAATGATACTTCGATAATAATCAAGCAGGCTGATAAAGGGGGAGCAACGGTAATAATGGCCACAAGTGACTATGACACTGAATGTCAACGTCAATTAGAGAATCGACAATATTATACACCGATCAGTAACAGTCCAGTGACACGATTATTACAAACTATAACCTCCTTGGTTTTCTCGGCTGAGAGCCAAGGGTGGCTCAGTAAAAAAGAGGCAGATTTTTTGATTAAAAAGGATCCAAAGACTCCATACTTTTACATCCTGCCAAAAATTCACAAGGGTCTGCGACCAGTCCCGGGACGTCCTATAGTCTCCGGGATAGATTCAGTACTCGAACCCTTATCGAAGTTCTGCGATTATTTCATGCAACCATTGGTAAAACAGACACGTTCCTATTTACAGGATACCGCAGACGTTTTACGCCTATTAGCGGACTTTACGAACACAAATGAAATCAGCCTATTGGTTACCCTAGATGTAGAGGCCCTCTATACTAACATTCCACAGAGGGCCACTCTAGGTGTGATCGAGGAGGCTTTTGACAAGCATATTTGGCAGTCACAAACACCAAGTAGCTTTGTTATGGAACTAGCCACATTGGTTTTGATTGAAAACTTTTTCGAGTTCAAGGGCCAACTGTATCACCAGACCCAGGGGACTTCCATGGGGAGTACCATGGCTCCCAGTGCAGCAGGGTTGTATATGGCTTCATTTGAAGAGGATAACATTCTTAATGATTCCAATCCATATAAAGACAATCTATGCCTCTGGAAGAGGTTCATAGACGATATTATCATCTTTTGGCGAGGTAGTGAGGATACATGCAACGAGTTTTGTGCATGGATCAATACTCTAAATCCTTACCTGAAGTTTTCCTGCACAGTCTCAAATAGACAGATACCCTTCCTTGACCTATTGATAAGGTTAGACCATGGTACATTGAGCACCACTATATACAGGAAACCTACAGATCGTAATAGTCTGCTACTTTTTAGCAGTTGCCATCCACGTGCCTTGAAAGAAAATTTACCTGTGGGCCAATTTTTGAGACTCCGTAGGAATTGTAGTCAAGTTGAAGACTACAAAAATGAAGCAATTGCGTTGGCAAAAAACCTTACACAACGCCAGTACCCAGCACGTAATGTTGCCCTCTCAAAAAAACGTGCGAGAAACAACAACAGGGAGGCCTTACTAGAACCCAGACAAAAAATTGCAACAGAAAAATTGACATGTGTGACAACATTTGGTCCAGACTCAGTAAGAATAAAACAGGCTATCAAGAAACATTGGAGTATATTGAACACTGGTGATTTGACTCTTGAACAACCACGCTTTGCTTTCAAACGTGCGAGTAATTTAAAAGACAGATTGATTCACACCAGGCCTCAGGCACGATCAACTAACACACAGAGACAACTGTGGGATTTACCTCCAGTACAGGGACACTACCCATGCAGCACCTGCACTGTTTGTGCCTTGACAACAGTGACTAAGTCCATAATATTTAATGAAACATTTACATGGGAATTGCGTAAACACAGCAATTGCAACTCAACAAACTGCATCTATATGATCACATGCCCTTGTGGTCTTAAATATATAGGGATGACCACACGACCGGTAAAGGTGAGAATTACTGAACATCGCAGCAACTTTCGTTGCCATAAGGTTAATACTAAGATGTGTACACATTTTTTTAACACCAATCATGCACCAGACTCTTTCCGCTGGATAGTACTGGAAACTTTCTCCAAGATCAGTAAGAATGCTTTGTTTTACAAAGAGCAGAGATGGGTGCATCGTTTGTCTTCCGACACACTGGGTTTGAATGAGAACATTCCATGGAGCGCACTACGGATTTAATTATACCCATATGTACTTTGTAGTCTGCTCCTCCTGGTATTATAGTTTCTCTTTAAATCTGCTAGGATACATATACCACCATTGAATGGCTAATTCGCCTTAATATCATAGGTCATTAAGAAAGGTGTGGTTATATGTAATGCTTTGTACCAATTTCCATGTATCATTTTCATTTATATATATTTTTAGAGCATATATGGCATCTTGTTAAACTAGGCTCCCCTATTCAAAATGGCTGACTCATTTGCACAGGAACCTTAGGCAGGATATCACTACATTTTACCTTTTATCTTGAGCTTAACCCCACCAGATGTTATACATGACATGCTTTTTATAAATGAGATGGATCCAAGTGGATACCCTGTGTGTATATTAAAAATTTTTTTGACAAATAACGGCGAATATCTATTTTAAAACCGGTTTTTTTGTATCAATAGTTTTTTACGATATACTAATTACAGGCACAGATTTCCCAAACTATTACTTGACTACGTGTTAGGGTAGACCCATAGAGACCCGTAGAGACCAAGCATCTACACCATTATGTTTACCACTCGCGCCTTCTCTAAAATGGCGCCCGCTGTGCCATCATTTATAATCTCGGAAGTCGACGGCACATGCGGGAGATACTAACACAGCTGACACGGTGCAGGGAACAAATGCGGAAGTACAAGGGGGATAAATAGCCGAATCGGCACTCTCTCATTCACCTCCCGAACCCGGCAACTGAGGGTAGGTCTAAGGATCTGTTGCGGACTTCGCAACCGTGAGTATACTGGGGAAACCTTTATTTCCATCTTGCACGTTTCTATTTATATCTTGGAGGTCTCCCATGCCTTTTTCCAGGGAGAGTTGGAGGCGATCACACTCCTCGGCCACCTTTTAATATAAATGGCATACATCTATGCACACGATGGGAGAGACTCCTTTTGACCCTTTTCCATTAATATAGGTAACTCACACAACATATATATTGGGCATTGTGTACTGTTTCCAGCTAAGCTTTACAGTGGGACATGGGCTGCCCATGTTTTTCAATCTTTACGAATAAAGATTTCTCCTTAATATTTTTCTGGGGGATCGGAACGGTCCATTATAATATAACTGGATTGGTATCTGACATAGGTATTCCATTCATTTGACATGAGATACATGATAGGGGATGCCCTTTTGTGTAGTTAGTGAGGTATTAGAATACCTTGAGATAAGCCGTAGGGTGTTTTTTGTTGCTTTTTGGTTCCTTTTTTAAATAAAACATTGCTCTTCTCTTCCATATATGTTTCATCTATAATCCGCTTTAGGATGTGAGGAAGTTCCTCATATTCTGATCTGCCGGGGATTGATGAAGCAAAAACTCATTTTTGATTGGGTGAGTTCTATGTATTTCTTGCGGTAATGAATAAATCACACTTCACTAGTTTGGTCTGATGAACTGAATGTATTGAAGTGAACCATTCTGTTTTTTGGCACATGGTGGGTTAATGCTTGCGATACCTCACTTATGTATGTTGTGCCAATAACGAGCAGGCTGTATACAGTAGCACACGATAAACATGTGTTTGTGGCTGGTCATTGTATATTTATACATGGTTTTTCTCCCAAAATAGGTAGAACCTACACTACTAGCCACTAGACAGAGTAAGGTACGGTGGTCATGAATTTGTACTTAATATACTATTAGTCTAGGTCCACCATAATGTATATAGTGTAGATAGTCTTTTATTTTTATAGGTCCTGAAGAATCGCTTCTAAAACTATAGAAAAATGCGAAGAAACATGTTGACCGACTACATGGAAGAGCGCCGTATCTAAGACATTACCTTAGCAGTGCGCCTTTTCATTATTTTTAATCAGGGTAGGAGACCCCACAATTAAAGTAGTTCTTGTTGGTACTCCCAACCCTGTTTTAATTCACACTTCATATCACATATTTTTACATCTACACTCACTAGACCCCTCACCCCCACGGCACCAAACGGCTACTTGGAAAAAAGATCTCCGCCAAAGTGCCCCTTATTGGGAGCCCGTCAGGCATTGCAGCGCCGGCCAGACGAGGAGCAGCCCGATGATGAAGCATGACACCCTATGGGGTGTGTGAGGGCATTACATTCCAAATAAATGGATTCCCATCTATTTGGATGTAGAAAACTACTGTGACCTGCTTAACCATTTTTTTGGATTGTTTAGGAACAGCACAATATTTCAGTTTTTGAATAGCATTTGGGCATTTGTGCTGGACTTTGAAGAAAAAGCCCTCCTGTCCCCCCTTTTTGTATACATAGTTGAGCACGGGTTTCCCGTGGGACTTCGTTTGGGTGCTTTGGTGGGTAAATATTTGTCCCCCAAACACTTTACGGTGGCAAACTATACCTACTTGGTTGCTTGCTCACCTCTATTCTATTTTATTATCCTTCAATTCCATCGTCACACGTGGATCTCCATCAAGATGGAAGATCAAGGATTGAGTTTTGGAGATGACCTAGCCGCAGAAATACTAAGAGCCCCTCCATCTTAGGAACAGAAAGCAGTGCTGCTTCAGGAAGTCAGTCGGAGGACTGGCAATCTCTCTCCTCTCTTAAACGGGAGTGGGTGAAGGTAACCCTACATGGCGCACTTATGACAGAGTATTTGAGGGCCAATATTGCACCTAATGGCCTGATAGTACGCAATTTCCCACGACTATTTTTGGAAGACGGTACTTTTAAGAAAGAGTGGTCAATGGTGTCATGGAAATGCACCAGGGATCTCCTTATCCTGATAATTAATACAGCCAAGAGAATAGCGGATGCGTTATTGACAAGGATACAGGCAGCTGAGGCTAGTATTAAGAGTACCATGTCTACCAATACTGCCTTCAAACTAAAACTTACTGAGCTCAACAACGAGATAGCGGAACATAAAGAATATCTGATGAAACAAAAAGTTTCCAAATTACAGAAAGATATTCGTAAGTTTGATAAGGAGAAGGTGTACCCTTATCTAAAGACCGATTATGCCCCCCAGACTCCAGCAGTACCTCTGATACGAGTTCAGATTCGACAAGAAGAGGTTCATCAACCAATAGTGACTCAAGTACAGAGGATTGGGGTTATAACCAGCGTAGAAGGGGAGGACGTCAAGGTTTCCCAGAATTCCAAGTGCCACAATTCCAGGGACCTGGTTTTTGGCCTTATCCCATGTACCCTCAAGGGCCCCCTCAATTCTACCCTGCAGGAAACAACCAACCTTTTTTAGGAAGAGGTTGGGGCAGAGGGCGAGGAAGAAAAAGAGGGCAGCAATTACAACAACAACAGAAGAAGGTACATTGGCAAGAATCCAACCGGGATATGATGGAGACTCGGAGCCACTCGAAAAGGGGACATTGATTGTCAACTTATCACAGAGGACCTTGACTGAAATTGAAGTAAGAGTTCTTGAGAAGGGATTGGGCTTTGTTCCTACACCAAAGATAGATAGGTTTAAGGAACAATGTGAATTACAGAACTTCTTCCGCAAAGTACGCTTAAAAGCATTTTTTAACGAGACAGAGCAACCACAGCAGACAGACTCAGGTTTACATAATGCCTCGACGTTCACCCCCAATAATGGGATGGTACCTAACGAAGTATTGACCTTCGAACAGGCTGTGCTCAGAGAACTGGGAAATGGTACCACTAGGAGACATTTCAACAATTTCTCTAAAGAAGAGTCAACGGCCGTCGACTCTCTGGCTAATGATACTTCGATAATAATCAAGCAGGCTGATAAAGGGGGAGCAACGGTAATAATGGCCACAAGTGACTATGACACTGAATGTCAACGTCAATTAGAGAATCGACAATATTATACACCGATCAGTAACAGTCCAGTGACACGATTATTACAAACTATAACCTCCTTGGTTTTCTCGGCTGAGAGCCAAGGGTGGCTCAGTAAAAAAGAGGCAGATTTTTTGATTAAAAAGGATCCAAAGACTCCATACTTTTACATCCTGCCAAAAATTCACAAGGGTCTGCGACCAGTCCCGGGACGTCCTATAGTCTCCGGGATAGATTCAGTACTCGAACCCTTATCGAAGTTCTGCGATTATTTCATGCAACCATTGGTAAAACAGACACGTTCCTATTTACAGGATACCGCAGACGTTTTACGCCTATTAGCGGACTTTACGAACACAAATGAAATCAGCCTATTGGTTACCCTAGATGTAGAGGCCCTCTATACTAACATTCCACAGAGGGCCACTCTAGGTGTGATCGAGGAGGCTTTTGACAAGCATATTTGGCAGTCACAAACACCAAGTAGCTTTGTTATGGAACTAGCCACATTGGTTTTGATTGAAAACTTTTTCGAGTTCAAGGGCCAACTGTATCACCAGACCCAGGGGACTTCCATGGGGAGTACCATGGCTCCCAGTGCAGCAGGGTTGTATATGGCTTCATTTGAAGAGGATAACATTCTTAATGATTCCAATCCATATAAAGACAATCTATGCCTCTGGAAGAGGTTCATAGACGATATTATCATCTTTTGGCGAGGTAGTGAGGATACATGCAACGAGTTTTGTGCATGGATCAATACTCTAAATCCTTACCTGAAGTTTTCCTGCACAGTCTCAAATAGACAGATACCCTTCCTTGACCTATTGATAAGGTTAGACCATGGTACATTGAGCACCACTATATACAGGAAACCTACAGATCGTAATAGTCTGCTACTTTTTAGCAGTTGCCATCCACGTGCCTTGAAAGAAAATTTACCTGTGGGCCAATTTTTGAGACTCCGTAGGAATTGTAGTCAAGTTGAAGACTACAAAAATGAAGCAATTGCGTTGGCAAAAAACCTTACACAACGCCAGTACCCAGCACGTAATGTTGCCCTCTCAAAAAAACGTGCGAGAAACAACAACAGGGAGGCCTTACTAGAACCCAGACAAAAAATTGCAACAGAAAAATTGACATGTGTGACAACATTTGGTCCAGACTCAGTAAGAATAAAACAGGCTATCAAGAAACATTGGAGTATATTGAACACTGGTGATTTGACTCTTGAACAACCACGCTTTGCTTTCAAACGTGCGAGTAATTTAAAAGACAGATTGATTCACACCAGGCCTCAGGCACGATCAACTAACACACAGAGACAACTGTGGGATTTACCTCCAGTACAGGGACACTACCCATGCAGCACCTGCACTGTTTGTGCCTTGACAACAGTGACTAAGTCCATAATATTTAATGAAACATTTACATGGGAATTGCGTAAACACAGCAATTGCAACTCAACAAACTGCATCTATATGATCACATGCCCTTGTGGTCTTAAATATATAGGGATGACCACACGACCGGTAAAGGTGAGAATTACTGAACATCGCAGCAACTTTCGTTGCCATAAGGTTAATACTAAGATGTGTACACATTTTTTTAACACCAATCATGCACCAGACTCTTTCCGCTGGATAGTACTGGAAACTTTCTCCAAGATCAGTAAGAATGCTTTGTTTTACAAAGAGCAGAGATGGGTGCATCGTTTGTCTTCCGACACACTGGGTTTGAATGAGAACATTCCATGGAGCGCACTACGGATTTAATTATACCCATATGTACTTTGTAGTCTGCTCCTCCTGGTATTATAGTTTCTCTTTAAATCTGCTAGGATACATATACCACCATTGAATGGCTAATTCGCCTTAATATCATAGGTCATTAAGAAAGGTGTGGTTATATGTAATGCTTTGTACCAATTTCCATGTATCATTTTCATTTATATATATTTTTAGAGCATATATGGCATCTTGTTAAACTAGGCTCCCCTATTCAAAATGGCTGACTCATTTGCACAGGAACCTTAGGCAGGATATCACTACATTTTACCTTTTATCTTGAGCTTAACCCCACCAGATGTTATACATGACATGCTTTTTATAAATGAGATGGATCCAAGTGGATACCCTGTGTGTATATTAAAAATTTTTTTGACAAATAACGGCGAATATCTATTTTAAAACCGGTTTTTTTGTATCAATAGTTTTTTACGATATACTAATTACAGGCACAGATTTCCCAAACTATTACTTGACTACGTGTTAGGGTAGACCCATAGAGACCCGTAGAGACCAAGCATCTACACCATTATGTTTACCACTCGCGCCTTCTCTAAAATGGCGCCCGCTGTGCCATCATTTATAATCTCGGAAGTCGACGGCACATGCGGGAGATACTAACACAGCTGACACGGTGCAGGGAACAAATGCGGAAGTACAAGGGGGATAAATAGCCGAATCGGCACTCTCTCATTCACCTCCCGAACCCGGCAACTGAGGGTAGGTCTAAGGATCTGTTGCGGACTTCGCAACCGTGAGTATACTGGGGAAACCTTTATTTCCATCTTGCACGTTTCTATTTATATCTTGGAGGTCTCCCATGCCTTTTTCCAGGGAGAGTTGGAGGCGATCACACTCCTCGGCCACCTTTTAATATAAATGGCATACATCTATGCACACGATGGGAGAGACTCCTTTTGACCCTTTTCCATTAATATAGGTAACTCACACAACATATATATTGGGCATTGTGTACTGTTTCCAGCTAAGCTTTACAGTGGGACATGGGCTGCCCATGTTTTTCAATCTTTACGAATAAAGATTTCTCCTTAATATTTTTCTGGGGGATCGGAACGGTCCATTATAATATAACTGGATTGGTATCTGACATAGGTATTCCATTCATTTGACATGAGATACATGATAGGGGATGCCCTTTTGTGTAGTTAGTGAGGTATTAGAATACCTTGAGATAAGCCGTAGGGTGTTTTTTGTTGCTTTTTGGTTCCTTTTTTAAATAAAACATTGCTCTTCTCTTCCATATATGTTTCATCTATAATCCGCTTTAGGATGTGAGGAAGTTCCTCATATTCTGATCTGCCGGGGATTGATGAAGCAAAAACTCATTTTTGATTGGGTGAGTTCTATGTATTTCTTGCGGTAATGAATAAATCACACTTCACTAGTTTGGTCTGATGAACTGAATGTATTGAAGTGAACCATTCTGTTTTTTGGCACATGGTGGGTTAATGCTTGCGATACCTCACTTATGTATGTTGTGCCAATAACGAGCAGGCTGTATACAGTAGCACACGATAAACATGTGTTTGTGGCTGGTCATTGTATATTTATACATGGTTTTTCTCCCAAAATAGGTAGAACCTACACTACTAGCCACTAGACAGAGTAAGGTACGGTGGTCATGAATTTGTACTTAATATACTATTAGTCTAGGTCCACCATAATGTATATAGTGTAGATAGTCTTTTATTTTTATAGGTCCTGAAGAATCGCTTCTAAAACTATAGAAAAATGCGAAGAAACATGTTGACCGACTACATGGAAGAGCGCCGTATCTAAGACATTACCTTAGCAGTGCGCCTTTTCATTATTTTTAATCAGGGTAGGATACCCCACAATTAAAGTAGTTCTTGTTGGTACTCCCAACCCTGTTTTAATTCACACTTCATATCACATATTTTTACATCTACACTCACTAGACCCCTCACCCCCACGGCACCAAACGGCTACTTGGAAAAAAGATCTCCGCCAAAGTGCCCCTTATTGGGAGCCCGTCAGGCATTGCAGCGCCGGCCAGACGAGGAGCAGCCCGATGATGAAGCATGACACCCTATGGGGTGTGTGAGGGCATTACATTCCAAATAAATGGATTCCCATCTATTTGGATGTAGAAAACTACTGTGACCTGCTTAACCATTTTTTGGATTGTTTAGGAACAGCACAATATTTCAGTTTTTGAATAGCTACCAGTAGCTCCCAGGCAACTTCAGAGTAGCACACAGCTTTGAGGTCATTTATTAGATGGGCACA
This sequence comes from Calotriton arnoldi, assembly GCA_963921515.1. Classification (NCBI taxonomy): domain Eukaryota; kingdom Metazoa; phylum Chordata; class Amphibia; order Caudata; family Salamandridae; genus Calotriton; species Calotriton arnoldi. The sequence goes on from CAWUFW010004627.1 coordinate 430,553, forward strand.
AGGTCAGTTTTTCATGTAAAAGTTGAGGGAAGGCTGTGTTCATGTGACATCATGATCATTAGGCTGCAGGTAACAAGGCCTGACAATGAGCAGTGCTCAGGCCAGGCTGGGGTTGAGTCACAGGGACAAACGGCTGAAGCACTGAGGTATATCTGTCACAAACATATATCCTTGGCAGGTCAAAATTTGAGGTGTGCTTAAAAATATGCCCCTGAATGCTTTTAAATGGACGACAGTTGAAAGAGAGAGTTACCTAACTTCTTGAGCTAACACTTCATTTCATTTTACTCCCATTTCAAAGTGTGTCATGTCCAAACTGCAGGCACCTTACTCACAGTGACCAGTAGTCACTGTGCCATAAGTATTTATGTTTAGCCTTCAGTAGTTCACAATCTTTTGCACTGATCAGAAGTAGGTTACAGAATATGTAAGAGCCCCCTCGGCTAGATGATGTCACAAGCCTAGATAAATGAGTGTAGGCCATGACATGGGATGAGGGTAGTCAACAGGCCAGTAAAAAAGTGTGTATTAAGATATTTGTTTTGCTCAGCATGTGAAAATACACCTGTTGTATGCTAACGTATGAGTCATGCTAGTGATAGATGTAAAAAAATGGTGTGCCATCACTACTGACAAACAAAAAGTCACAAACTATTGTTTTTCTTTCATTTCTTGTATCCATACAGATGCGGGACATTTGGAAGGCCATCGCCAGGAAGGTACGAACTTCCCCTGGGGGTCTACAAGCGGCACAGTGTCCATTGCCGCAAGAGGTGGGAGGACCTATGATGCTGGACAAGAAAGTCAGCCAAAGTCCAGCTCAGGCAGTCCTCCCAAAGTGGTAAGCGTGTGCGCCGCACCCTGTCCCTCCTAATGGCCCGCATTATTGCGGTGGCCTATCCGGAGCTTGCTGGGCAGTTGAGGGCCTAACAGCAGCAACAAGGTGGTAAGTTCTTATTATAGTTTCATGTTGCATGACTAATTTTTTGTTACAGACAGGACTATTTCCCATCAACATTAAGGGTGATCCATTTCCAACGCACAAGTAGAGTTCTTGAAGGTGTATGTTTTGCACAATGTGTATGATGATGTGCTATGTCTATTAATTTATTGGAAAGGATCCCAACCGATTCCTGTTCACAACCAAAGGACTGTTCTGAGCAGACACATGGCTACCTAAACTCCACATATACTTCAGGTTCTTTGATGTCATGAGGGACAGTTGTACCAAACAGGCCAATAGTCTTTATTGTGTCAGGTGTGATGCTCCTTCACTGTTGTGGATGGTGTAATGGTAGCCCTATTACATGTGACATAGCATACTAGGCACTTATGATACTGTGGATGTCCCAAACGTCAAATTGGTAAGTTGAGATTCTACACAAACAGGAGTGAGCATGTGATCCTAAATGACTAGTCACATCGAATTAATAGCTACATTTTGGAAACAATACATATCCAAATTGTGTTGAGCATCAGCAATACTGTTTCATACATGTTAAAAGTGACAGATTTGCACCATGCATACAATTTGTTTTGAAATACAGACAGAAATGCGCACTCATTGGTGACAGTGACACATACCCAAAACCATTTCTCAATGTCCTTTGTCATATCCAGATGAGAAATCAAGGATGGAGAAAAATGGGAAACTTATAAGGATTTTCGAAGATGGAATGTTCCCTCATGTATATGTAGGAGTATCCCATCAGGAAACCTCAGAATCAGGCCCAACTCATGACTCATTAGGAAAATGTATAAATGCATCAAGGTGTAATATGTTACATATTGTGATTAACATTTGAATCTTTGAAGTAAAAAAATTATATATGAGTCAGTGTATGTAATAATTACTGTGATGTTGTAGCAATTTTTGCCTAAAGTGAAGGCCAGCATATTTTGTGAAACTATTTCACAATGGTAATACAAACTTCAAATAACTAGAGATATTTAGGAGGCAAATGTGAAAATGTTTTTAGTCTGTACTGAAGTGGATTAGATATGTATCAAGGCCTATGTATTTACTTATGCTGTAGAAGTCATTTGTCAATTCACCCAAATATTTGTTTCTTACTGTCTTCAACAGCATAGGTATCTACATAGAATGTGATACATTGCTAAGCTACTTCAGCGTAGAATTCATTTATGTTTTTTGACATTTGACATATACTTTATGGACTTGAAGTAAGTGTTATTATTGTGAAATGCTGAAACAAAGGTAACCTGCTATCTGTTTCTGCTTATATTGGTTCAACATTGCAGTATTTGTTGACACACATGTATTCATATTTTACTTATTGAGAATGAAAAGTATGCAGATTTTAGGGACTGGCGTACACACTGTACAGAGGTATTTTTAGTTGATACCATTTTTTGTGATATCAGTTAACTATTCTAAACTACAAAAGCCAACCATTCAGAGGTATGAAACAGTTCCTGGAGAGACCAAATAATGGATGAAAGACAATATCATACATGAACTGTGACCAAATATTTTCTGACAATGTTGCCTACATGCATGAGCTTATGCGAATGGAGAACCAAAGTTTGAGAGCCTTGAAGCAGGTGAAATCTAAAAACTTGGGAACAATTTTTTGATGATTAGTTCTGTTTTCACAGATTCAATAAAACTATTGTGTATGTCATTTCGGCATCATCTGGAGCAAGCAAAGGAGACATTGCCAACGTAGGTGGGGAAGCAGCCGGCCACTGTGTTTTGGGTGTGGACACCACCGACACGAGGCAACCAGTGGCATGGAGGGTGAGGGGAGTTCAATGGAGGGGTTCAGCTCCTCAACATCTTCTTCGGAGGCCTCCTCTAGTGAGCACTCCCTAGTGGGGGCAGATCCAACAGGAAGTCAACCACCTGCATCCATGTCCACCACCCAGAGTACCATCTCCACCTTCCCTCTTGCTTCCCCCCAGTTGGCAAAACCCACCCCCCTCAAAGGGGTGCCATCTTTTTCACTCTAGTCACCTCACCCTCTGCCCCTGTCCCCCTGGCTGCGCTGAGTGAGGAGGCTAATAACCTCCTCCGGAACATCTCTGTAGGCCAGACTTCTCCACTGAATGCCATCCAAGGGCTTGGCTACCAATTGCAAACAATGGTAGTCTACCTGTAAAGCATTCACAGTGCCATATCTGGCCTAAAGAGGTCTTTTCAAGGTCTAGCCTCCTCACTGACTGCAGGTCCCAACCACCCAACCTTGTGCCCCACCTCCCGCCCCTTCCCCATCCAAATTCCCTATTCCCAGGCCTGTCCCAAGCATATTCACACCTTTGCATGCACCCACTCAAGCAGACACAAACAGCTCACTCACATAGAAACACAATCACCACAAAAAACACAGGTGCCAGCCAAACATACAGACACTGCAGCCACCACCACACCCAAATGCACCACCCCCACCACCAGCACATCTACAGCCACCGCAGCCATCACCACACCCATATGGCATCTCAACCCCACCCAGCACCTCCACAGACACTGCATCCACCACCACACCCACATGTGCCACCCCTACCGCTAGCACAACCACAAACTCTGAATCCAACAACACACCCACATGCACCAGCACCAGTACAGGAAACATCCTGAACAACGACTCCGGAACAACAAGTTCCGGAGTAGCGCAAGCCAAACAACGACTTACCCAAACAACGACTTAGCCTTAACCACGCATGTGTGTGGTTAAGGCTAAGTCGGTCTAGTGTTCGGAATGGGCGGAGTTGAGAGGAGCGTCGGACAGGAACAGGACAAGTAAGAGAGGTTCGGGGGTGGGGGGTTCGTGTTAGTTTTTAGGGGGTGGACGGGGTTTGGGGTAGCTTTTAACCCCTTCGCTGCTAGGCCTTTCCCCCCCCTGTGCTAAGCCTTTTTTTTGGCTATTTGGGGTAGTTAGCGCTTAGGCCCCTGTAACTTTTTGACCACATAAGGTATCCACGCCAAATTTGCGTCCTTTTTTTCCAACGTCATGGGGATTTTAAAGGTACCCAGGGTTTGTGGATTCCCCTAGAGGGGACCCAGAAATTAGCCAAAATACAGCAACATTTTAGTTTTTTGGGGAATAATTGGAAAAAAGGGCTACAGATGAAAGCGTCTGTTTTTTCCCTGCAAATGGTATTAACAAAGGGTTTGTGGTGCTGAAATCACCATCTTCCCAGATTTCAGGGACTGACAGACGTTTGTCAGAAAACCAACATTTTTTACACAGTTTTGGCATTTTACTGGGACATAGCGTATTTTTGCTATTTTTTGTGCTTTCAACCTTCTTTCAGTTAATGGTGAAAATGGGTATGAAAGCAATGATGGATCCTGGCAAGCTATACATTTCTGAAAGGTAGACACAATTCTGAATTCAGCAAGGGGTCAATTGTGTAGTCTTTTAAGGTTTTCTCATAGAAACTAAAAGTTGAAAATATGAAAAATTGAAAATAAGTTAAAAAAAACAGCCATTTGTGCCAACGTTTTCACCTGTAACTTCTACTAAGTATGACAAATGTTTGAAAGCAATATACCGTTACATCCGCTGTACCTTTCTGGTTATGGGGATATGTAGGAATTGTAGGTTCACTAAGAACCTGAGGAACCCAGAGCCAATAACTGATCAGCGTCTTGCAATGGTTTTTTATTGTGTACCGGGTATATAGCAATTCATTTGGGAAAATATAAACAGGGAAAAATCGGTATAAAAGACACCTATGTATTTCTGAAATGGGAACAAAATATAGAGTTTAGAAACAGTAGCTATTTGCACATCTCCGAAATTGTGGGTACCTATACCAGCATGTGAATTATAGGATATTTTTCAAAGTGACTTCTTTTTAAAAATTTGTCTTTAATTTGGAAGGCAGAAATGCATTGAAAGTCAATAGGTAATAACAGTTGCTCTACAATTCAGTGTTCCCCTAAGTCTCTCGATAAAAATGGTACCTCACTTGTGTGGGTAGGTGTAGTGCCTGCGACAGGAAACGGCCCAAAACGCAACGTGGACACACCACATTTTCACAGTGAAAACTGACCCTTTTTTTGCAAAGTGCCTAGCTGTATATTTTGAACCCTAGCTCTGCCGGTACCTAGGGAAACCTAGCAAACCTATACAATTTTTAAAACTAGACACGCAGTGGAATCCAGGATGGGGTGACTTATCTTTCTCTCACCAGGTTCTGTTACCCAGAATCCCTTGCAAACCTCAAACTTTGTCAAAACAACCACATTATCCTCAAATTTCTGTGGTGGAAAGTTCTGGAATCTGCGTGGATCCACAAAATTCCACCCACCCCACATGTCCCAAAGTCTTCCGAGAAAAATGGTACCTCACTTGTGTGAGTAGGCCTAGTGCCCGCGACAGGAAACGGCCCAAAACGCAACATGGACACATCACATTTTCACAGTGAAAACTGACCCTTTTTTTGCAAAGTGCCTAGCTGTAGATTTTGAACCCTAGCTCTGCCGGCACCTCTGGTAACCTAGCAAACCTATACATTTTTGAAAACTAGACACCCAGGTGAATCCTGGATGGGGTGACTTGTCTGGCTCTCACTAGGTTCTGTTGCCCAGAATCCCTTGCAAAAATCAAGCTTTGTAAAAAAAAACCCACATTTTCCTCACATTTGTGTGGTGGAAAGTTCTGGAATCTGCGTTGATCCACAGAATTCCACTCACCCCGCATTCCCCAAAGTCTTCGGAGAAAAATGGTACCTCACTTGTGTGGGTTGGCCTAGTGCCTGCGACAGGAAACAGCCCAAAACGCAATATAGACACACCACATTTTCACAGTGAAAACTGACCCTTTTTTTGCAAAGTGCCTAGATGTAGATTTTGAACCCTAGCTCTGCCGGCACCAAAGGAAACCTATCAAACCTATATATTTTTGAAAGCTAGACACCCAGGGTAATACAGAATGCAGTGACTTGTCTGGCTCTCACCAGGTTCTGTTAACCAGAATCCCTTGCAAACCTCAAACTTTCTAAAAAAAACCAAATATTCCTCACATGTATCTGGTGGAAGGTTCTGGAATCTGCGTGGATCCACAAAATTCCACACACCCCGCATTCCCCAAAGTCTTCCGAGAAAAATGGTGCCTCACTTGTGTGGATAGGTCTAGTGCCCGCGACAGGAAACGGCCCAAAAAGCAAAGTGGACACACCACATTTTCACAGTGAAAACTGACCCTTTTTTTGCAAAGTGCCTAGCTGTAGATTTTGAACCCTAGCTCTGCCAGAACCTAGGGAAACCTAGAAAGCCTATACATTTTTGAAAACTAGACACCCAGGTGAATCCAGGTGGGGTGACTTGTCTGGCTCTCACCAGGTTCTATTACCCAGAATCCCTTGCCAACCTGAAACTTTGTAAAAAAAAAACATTTTCCTCACTTTTCTGTGGTGGAAAGTTTTAGAATCTGTGTGGATCCAAAAAATTCAACCCACCCCGCATACCCCAAAGTCTTCCAAGACAAATGGTACCCCACTTGTGTGGGTAGGCGTAGTGTCCGCAACAGGAAACGGCCCAAAACGCAACGTTGACATACCACATTTTCACAGTGAAAACTGACCCTTTTTTTGCAAAGTACCTAGCTGTAGATTTTATGCCCTAGCTCTGCCAGCTCCTAGGGAAACCTAGCAAACCTATACATTTTTGAAAACAAGACACCCAGGGGAATTTAGGATGGGGTGACTTGTCTGGCTCTCACCAGGTTCTGTTACCCAGAATCCCTTGCAAACCTTAAACTTTGTAAAAAAACAAATATTCCTCACATGTCTGTGGTGGAAAGTTTTGGAATCTGCGTGGAGCCACAAAATTCTACCCACCCCACATTCACGAAATGCCCAAGACAGGAAATGGCCCAAAACGCAACGTGGACACACCACATTTTCACAGTGAAAACTGACCCTTTTTTTGCAAAGTGCCTAGCTGTAGATTTTGAACCCTAACTCTGCCAGCACCTAGGGAAACTTAGCAAACCTATACATTTTTAAAAAACTAGACACCCAGGGGAATTCAGGATGGGGTGACTTGTCTGGCTCTCACCAGGTTCTGTTACCCAGAATCCCTTACAAACCTCAAACTTTGTAAATAAAAAAACACATTTTCCTCACATTTCTGTGGTGGAAAGTTCTGGAATCTGCGTGGATCCACAAAATTCCACCCACCCCGCATTCCCCAAAGTCTTACAAGAAAAATGGTACCTCACTTGTGTGGGTAGGCCTAGTGCCCGTGACAGGAAACGGCCCAAAAAGCAACGTGGACACACCACATTTTCACAATGAAAACTGACCCTTTTTTTTGTAAAGTGTCTAGCTGTAGTCTTTGAACTCTAGCTCTGCCAGCACCTGGGAAACCTACCAAACCTATACATTTTTGAAAGCTGGACACCCAGGGGAATCCAGGATGGGGTGACTTGTCTGGCTCTCACCAGGTTCTGTTAATCAGAATCCCTTGCAAACCACAAACTTTGTAAAAAAAAGCACATTTTCCTCACATGTCTGGAATCTGCGTGGATCCACAAATTTCCTACCAACTAGCATTCCCCCAGGCCTCCCGATAAAAATGGTACCTCAGTCGTGTGCGTGGCTCAAGTACCCGTGACAGGCAAGGGCCCAAAACGTATTGAGAAGACATCAAAATTACCTATCACAAAACAACCTGGTTTTGCAAGGGGGGGTCACCTGGGTTTTTGGCCCCGGGCTCGGTGGCCATCTTGGGAAACCTACCAAACCCACACATTTCTGAAAACTAGACACCTGAGGGAGTCCAGAGAGGTATGGCTTGTGTGGATTCCCCAACGTTTTCCTACCCAGAATCCCCTGCAAACCTCAAATTTAGCTGAAAAAAATCACTTTTTTCTCAAATTTCTGTGTGGGAAAGTTCTGGAATCTGCATGGATCCACAAATGTCCTACCACTCAGCTTTCCCCCTGGTCTCCCGATAAAAATGGCACCTCACTTGCATGGGTGGGTCAAGTACCCGCGACAGGCAAGGGCCCAAAACTTATTGAGGAGACATCAAAATTACCTATCACAAAACAATCTAGTTTTGCAAGGGTGGGCACCTGGGTTTTTGGCCCGGGCTCGGCGGCCATCTTGGGAAACTACCAAACCCACACATTTCTGAAAACTAGACACCCGGAGGAGTCCAGCGAGGTAGGGCTTGCGTGGATCCCCCAACGTTTTCCTATCCAGAGTCCCCTGCAAACCTCAAATTTAGCTGAAAAAAAACACATTTTCCACATATTTTTGTGTGGAATCACCATGCCGGCACAAATGTCCTACCCCACAGCATTCCCCTCAGTCTCCCAAGTAGAATGATACCTCACTTGTGTCACTTTCTGCCTCCCCCCGGGTGGGCAGATCAGGGACTACTGCCCACATCTGCCTCCTGGGGGGAGTAAAAAGACTGTGGCATTTTTTTTGTGGGGGGGCATTGGCATGCCCATTCTGGGCAGCCCCCACCCTGAACTTTTGGGGGGAAAAATCCCTGGTGCCTGGGGGCTTTCTGCCACCCTGCGGGGGCAGATAAGGGGCTATTGCCCCATCTGCCTCCCAGGGGGGGGCAGAAAGACTAGCATTTTTTTTGGGTGGGTGCATTGACATACCCATTCTGGGCAGCCCCCACCCCTGGCCCATAGGACATAGGAGTCCTAACTTTACTACTCCTAAACTGAGAAAAATCCTAACTTTAAGACTTTCGGTATTCACAGAAGGCATTTAGGAGTCCTAAAGTTAGGACTACTAACTTCTGTGAATACCGAAATGAGTAAGTTCATTCTGTGAATACCAAAATGAGTAAGTGTATTCTGTGAATACCAAAAAGTACTAACTTTACGTTTTTGGCGTAAGTTAGTTCTGTGAATCAGGCTCATAGTCAACAAGGGGAACGCTGTTGCAGAAGTCAAGAGGACAGTGACGTACTGCAAAAAGTGCTGGCATGATGCCAAGCGCAAGACTAAGCAGAAGCTGGCCAGCAATCGACAGGCAGCACTGCCGACCAGAGGTGGGAGTCCAGCGCCCCAGGAGGAGCTCGATGCCTTGGAGGAACAGGTGTCCGCTGTCATCTGTGAGGAGTCGGTGGTTGGAGTAGAAGGACTGGACAGTGCTGACTATGACCAACTACATCAACAACAGGGTAAGTAACAACAAAGGGGGAAATATGTCATGTTGTGCAGTCCAGGCACCTATGCATCAGCGCTATCCCACACTGTGTGCAGGTCAAACGGTAGCCACATAGGTACTTTGGGGCTTATTTACAAGCCCTTTGCACTGCGAGTATGTCACTTTTTCCCTTATTAAAAATGACATACTGGTGGCGCAAAGGGCCTTGTAGCTAAGCCCTTCATGTATACAAACAATGACAAGTGAACAGTCATGTGTCTCCTATCTAAATGTCTGCATCAGACAGTGTTGCAAGTCTCACAGTCAGCCTAGATTAACACACATTGTAATAGCAGTCATGTGCATTCTTGTCAAGATATGGCGCTTTCCTGTACTAAATATGGGGCATATATACCATTATCTAGTGAAGCACGGTGTTGCCCCAAAATTGGTAGCACGGTGCTCCAAAAGAATAGAAATGCAGAGATGTGCTGGAGGCACAAAATATACAACACACACCTGCATGTTCCTCAGTCCTGTTGTCTTTAAAATTGAATTGCACAAGCTCAGCCACCCTTGTGCCATGTTGCTAGGGTGCCTGCACAGCAGTTCCAAATGTTAATTTGCAGGAAGGAACACCTTCCTGCACATAAACAATCCTTACAGGTGATTTGCTGTTTGTATGCAGCAGAATGCAACACACACATACAAAGAGCAACAATTTTGGAGAAATTGATAATTGTGTTTCCCACATTTTGCTCTCCTGACAACAGGGCCACAATTTACATTCCCCTTGTGCTGCCGGTGGTCTTTTTCAGTATTAAAAAAAGTGACATACTGGCAGCCCAAGGAGCTTGTAAATAAGGCACTAGTGTCTACCTGTCCTTAGTTGTTGCTTCTGACCTAGCCTTGTAGATATGTGTTATTCAAAAATGTACATGCCTGTTGTGGTGGACTGCTCATAGAAACCTGCATTGCACGTCCCTTTCATGGTAAGTAAAGGGTGGGAAGGGGCCTCATTCCCAATGTGGCATTAATCAACCGTAACTGGCTAAACGCTGCATTGCAAATAAGGAGAAGGGCATTTATACACCAGAATGTCACTAAAAGTGATGTTCTGTTGGCAATATGACATAGTATTTATGACCTTGGGTATTTTGGTGAATGACACCTTGTACATACGTGTAACATGGGCCCTAGGTATTGTCAAATGTGGCTGGTTGCAAATGCATACAGATCGGTTTGTGTCAACGTGCATCCTTTCACGAATGCATGGAAGGACCCAATGCACTGGCGTATGTCTCAGCGTATTTTGTGAAAAGGTCTGCTGTGCACCAATGCAGCCATCCCTGAACCCTGCCTCAAAGTTGTCTGTCTTGCAGCTTTCCTGCTGTCATCATTGCCACTGCAGGGAAAAACACAAGGGGAGGGCACGCTCAATATTAGTATGCAGCAGTCCTGTGTATGTGGAAATATGCTGGGTTGCATAGATAAAGTGCTTCTCCCACCATGTCTAGTCAAAATCTTGTCAAAAGGACCCTCCGTAGTGAAATCTAACCATCACAATAAAAATACATAATCTTGGGTGCTGCAGGACACGTCACCTCATAACAGCTTGCAAAATTAGTTTGTTGTGAATAGCCACAAATGATGCAAGTGTAGTAGGTACAGGATAAGCCACTCATCATCATGGTCACATAACTGTGTAGCAGTCAGTTGGTTGTCTGCACCTTTGTCTTCAACGCACAGAGGGATCAATGCACACATACACTTGTGTGGAAGAAATACATGAGATGTCTCACGCCCTGCAGAACACCTACTCTGCACATGATGAAATATAAAGGATGTCAGTGATTCTCATTTGACAACTATGATAGGCTGTAGCCACTTAGGGGCATATTTACTACAGAACGGCGAAGTGCGGCGTTAAGCAAACATTGCCAACACCAGGCTTTGCCATTCTGAAAAGACAAGGATGTGCAGTATTTTCAAATATACACCACACTCCTGCGCTTTCCCTAGCGCTGGTGGCAAATTCAGCTGCCTAGCGCAAATGCAGGCACCCTTGCACCATGGTGCAAGGGTGTCTGCATTGAGGGAATGATTTTTTGAGGGAATGATTTTTTATGTGCAATAAGGTGTCCCTCCCTGCACATAAACAATCATTCATGGTGATTTTCTGTTTCTATGTGTACTGAACAATGCAGCACACATAGAAACAGCAAACATGATGATAAATAAAGCATCTCTCCCTTTTTTGCCATGTTAAGACCAGGTTTTCCCTTGTCTTAATTTAGGCCCGGACTCCTATTTATGCCTCCCTTATATATAGGGGTCAGTGGCAAAATCAATGGGTGTTGCAGCAGAACGTCCACCACAACACCCATTGCCATGTTAAGTTGATTAACGCCGCATTGAAAACAAGGTGAAGCCCCTATTGCCACAGGAACCTCAGAAAAAGTGACATACCTGTGGTGATAGGGGTATGTAAATATGTCTCTTACTGTTTGAACACAGGGCTGATGTCAAAATCCTCAACTCCTGACATGTAACATTCATGGACAATGTAAACTGGCATACACAGCTTTGTGTAACAGGTGTACCATGTAACACAGGAGAATGGAAAGTGTCATGTACTTTGAATTTCAAATGCTTAACAACATGTCAACATGTAACGGACAGCAACAATAGTATGTGCGCTTTCCATTGCAGAGGATGAAACCTTACCTCCTAGTCAGCACGCTGTCCCAGAAATTTCCAATGATGGTGATGATGAAGAAAACGTTCCAACCATCGACCACGACACCCTTCAAGAGCTCCTGGACTCCATAGAAACACCATCTCTGGACCCGGGGAGGGTCAGCAGCGTTATGGCATCTCCAAATGTCCCACACAATAACCATTAGGCATCACCTACCACGGCAGCCACACCCCTGGACTCTGAGGACCCACAGGTCACCTTCCAATGGCTTGCAGTAAGAGTCCGGCAGGAGATGGCAGATCAGGTGTGGGCTGGGTTGAATACCCTGGCAGCCACAGTAGAGGGGGGCCGTGGGTGCCTCAGTCCTATTAGGGACACCTCGGTTGCCATTAGAGACACCTACTCTACGCTCCATGGCCTCCAGCAGTCCCTGGCTGATGTCGTGAGGCAGAGGCACCAGCAACTGCCCTGCCAAAGTGGCACCAGCAAGGTGGTCAATGAGATGCAGGCAATGCAAAAAACCTTGGAGTCCCACATTGCTGCCATTGCTGCCTACCACTGCGATGTTGCTGCTGTGTTGCAAAGCCAGCAGATCCTCCTCGTTGCAGTGATACCTCATGCGTTGGCACAGATGAATGCTGCAGCAGCTACGGCATCCACATCTACCGCCCCTGATATGTCTGTGTCCCCCTCCCCTGCTGCATGTACCACAACACCCTCACGGGAGACACCACACACATCAGAGGAGGAAGATGTGAATGGTACATCTTTCCAAAGGAAAAGTCTGCAGTAGTGTAGGAAAGTAGGATCTGCATCTTATGGTTACCCCCACTTTTTGCTAAATGTGATACTCTTTTTGACTAGTCTGACTGGGATCCTGCTAAACAGGACCCCAGTCTATCTGATTTCTCCCTAAACTGTTATGTCATGTACTTAGGTACACTCCAGATTGGATACTGGGGTACCCTTGTCAGTCCCTAGTATATGGTACCCATGTACCCAGAGCATAGGTACCCCAGAGGCCTCCCATGGGCTGAAGCATGTATTATGCCACCCATGAGAGGCCATGAAAAATGGAACTAAAGTCCTGCCATTGCAGCCTGTGTAAGTTGGTGCATGCACCACTTACGTAAGATATAGGTTTACTATATCTAAGGGTCACTACACTTAAAACCTATAAGTCACCCCTATAGCAGGCCTTGACAATCCTGAAGGCAGGGTGCTTGGTTCTAAGTTAGAGGGAGCCACTGCATGAGCAGGACACCCCTGCAGCCTACGGAGTCCATTCTCCGGGGTTGTTAGTGCAGCAGCCATTTACGACATATAGAGTGGCATTATGCGACCGCGTGATGACCAACTCTAAAACAGCTAAAAGTAACCCTATTGTGTTCGGTGTCAAACATTGTGGAATCATACCTCCCACATCGGTAACCGGTGTGGGAGGTATGATTCCACCCCTCAGAAGCTAGCTTCGTTGGGTCCCTGGTGTTCCCGGTACCAGCCTTCTAGTCCCGGGCAACACAAAGTGGTTGCTGCCGACCAGAGACACATTTCTGCCCTCCTGCTGCTGTGCCAAGCTCGAGCAGAGGAAGGTGGAACAATAGGCATCCTGTCACAGGGAGGTGTGACCACCTCCCAGACAGGATTTAGTGTATTAGGGCTGGGTGGGTGTGCTTGCCAGCAACCGAAAGTCTGCATGAGGGGCACATTTGGTGTCCCTGTGCATAGTCCAGTTCAAACCAGTCCTGGGAGCCGTTGGCTCCTGCTCTGGCATGAAACTGGACAAAGGACATGGGAGTAACATCCCCACTGTCCAGACCCTCCCCTGGGAGGGTCCCCTGAATCTGTCCAACCCTCTCCCATGGGTACAAAAGGGCTTACCTGGCTGTAGGACCCTTGATTTGATGTGGACAAGATTCTGAACCAGAAACCACTGAACTTCGACCGTCTGGACACTCTGGACTTGGCTGGACTTCGTTTGGGCCCGACTTCGTCTCCCTCTCAGTCTGAAGCATCATCTGTGCCCGTGCACCATACAGGCTCCATGCAGGGCCTGTGGAGCATCAAGGACAACCAAAGATATCGCCCTTGGAGTGAAGTAGCCACTCCCCTGCAACTGCAGGCACCACATCTTGACTGACTGGTCTGCAGCTCCTGAGCTCCTATGGACTCCGAAGACTCCAGCAACACAGGAGGTGGGTTTCCAAGTCCCTCAAGGTCCGAGCTACCCTCTTACCAAGTTTGAGGCCAGAATTCCTCGTGGGGGCTGCAATACCTGTATCCCTGTGCACGGCGTTCATTTGCAAGTGAATATGCTTGTTGGCATTTCCTGAATAAGTGCACTGGGCTCCAAGTAGCCCAACCTCTGGCACCATTTCCTACAACGAACTCTGGCCTCCTCACACCGAGTGCTCGGTGGGCTGCTACTTTGTGAAATCACTCGAGGTCCCCTCGCGACTCATGTGCCTCCAGCCTGTGGGTCCACTTGAGGGTCAACACTGCTTTTCTTGGGCTCCCCTAGTTGCTCCAAGCTTGTCCTGACTCCCCTGTGTTTCGTGAGTCTCCTGGACCTTGCTGTAACGAACCGTAACCTTTCTTGACATTCTTTGTGGGTTGCAGTTGCCAAGGCTTGTTGGTGCTCTCGCCGGACACCGACCCCTCAGCACTCAACATCCTTCATGGGAAAGCTTGGCATCTGGCTCCTGGTCATCCTCGACATCTCCTGGTCCCTGTGGCTGCAGAGTCAAGAACCCCCCTCAATGCACCTGAAGCACCCAACATCGGTGGGCATTCGTCTACAGAGCCCCTGGTCACTCCTGAGTGACCCAGACTCTGTCCCCTCTGCTTTCAGGTACTCTTCAACAAGAATCCACCTTTGGATTCCAGCGGACACTTTTCTTCCTTCCAGCTGCAGCTCTTCTTTGAAGTCGTCCATTGGGTTCGACAGCGTTTTCCGATGCCACTTCAGACCTATGCACCCGGGTTCCCTGGGATAGGTAACTCTGGTACTACGGTATTCACGAGTGGGGTGGCTCTCCAACCTGCTACGTTCCACAGGGTTTCTTCGAAGTCCACTGGGAAGGGCCCTTAAACTTTAAAACTTCATATGCGACTTCTCCCTAGAATTGTACGGAGCACGCGGCCGTGTTCCCACACTGCACCCGTCCTCCGTGGGCTCCCTACTTACTCACCTTGGGTGGTTCCTTGGGGTCCCAGCGATTCTACATCCTCTAGACACTGTCTTGACTCGAGTCGTGGTTCTTATAACACTATTTTGGTATATGGTCCAGTCTCCCCCTGGAGCCCACTGTTATGTTATGTTAATGGGTACTTATAGAGCGCTCAGCTACTCAGGAAGAGTATCCTGGCGCTAAAGACCTCAGGCAGGAGTATTACTGTTAAAAAATGGGAAGGTTTAAGATTAATGTCGGAATAACCAGGTTTTCAACTGCTTCCTGAAAGTGAGAAAGTCGGGCTCCTGTCTGAGTGGTGTCAGCAGGAGATTCCACGCACGGGTAGCCTGTACTTGGAAGGAGCGGCCACCTGTGCGGGTGCGAAAAACCTTAGGAACAATCGCCTGCTGCCGAGAGGAGGATCTCAGGGTTCTAACAGGGGCATAATGTAGGACTCTCTTCCTGATATAATGAGTGCCCATATCATGGAAAGCCTTGAAAGCCAAGACCATGGCTTTAAAGCGAATTCTCTTCCGGACGGGAAACCAATGCAATGCTTTTAGGTGATGCGAAATCCGAGCTCTGGGTCCCAACATGAGGATCGCCCTGGCGGCCGCATTCTGGGCCACCTGAAGCCTACTTAGTACTCGGGAATGCCCAGGTATAGAACATTTACATAATCCAGCCTAGAGACAATAAGGGCATGGACCACAGTCTTCCTGTGGGTAATGGGTAGGAGAGGGAGAAATTTGTTTAGCATACGTAGAAGGCCGAAACAGGATCCCGCGACCTGAATTTGAGCTTTCATGGACAGGGTGTCGTCTAACTTAACCCCCAGGTTCTTAACTGTATTAACTGGGGTTAGAGGAGATGGCATGTCTGATGGCCACCACCATCGCCAGTCGTCATGGGGTGCAGAACCGAAGAAAATTATTTCGGATTTCTCGGGGTTACATTTTAATTGATTCTCCCTGAGTCAAGTAAAGACCTCCGTCAGGTATTTATTGATCTTCTCACCTATGAAGTCCTCGCCCTTGTTGCATGTGAACAATAGCTGCGTGTCGTCCGCATACGAAATTATTGTAGCACCGAATCCTTCGGCCAAGGGAGCAAGGGGGGACATATAAAAATTAAAAAGTGTCGGGCTCAAGATAGAACCCTGAGGGACACCCACCTGCATCGGGGGAATGGGAGCAGCGAAGGAAGGGGACCAGATCTCTTGGTGTCTATCCTCTAGAAAGGAGGTGAACCATTTGAGCACCGTGCCTCCCAAGCTGCACTCCTGGAGTCTATGCAGGAGACGGTCATGGGGCACGGTGTTGAATGCTGAAGAAAGGTCTAGTAGGATCAGCACCGCCTTGCCCTCTTTATCTAATATTTCCTTGATAGACTTAGAAATTTCAAGCAAGGCAGTTTCTGTGCTGAAGTTGGATCTAAAGCCCGATTGGCTATAGTGGACCAAATTATTAGCTTCCATGTATTCTGTGGTCACCGAATTCACATGCTTCTCAAGAGCTTTAGAGAAGAAAGGAAGGAGTGATATCGGTCTGTAATGGGAAGCTACCAAGGGGTCGGCAGAGGGTTTTTTTTAATAGTGGGAGGATTTTTGCTTTTTTCGATCTGCCTGGCACCTGGCCAATCTCCAGCGAGGCACTGCACTGTGTATTAGTGCTATTTACTATTGTTTCTGTGCTACAGTATTGTGTGCTTTGTGATTATCCGCGTGTAGCAGATACTGTGTCATACTAGAGAGCGTTATATAATAATAAATAAATATTTTTTTAACTACATTGTGGTTCTCCTTTCATTTAACCATTACTATAAGGTTGCATTCTGGTAAAACAAGCTGCTTAACATTCCTTCAAGACTAAGCCTGAAGGCTGCTCTCCACAGCTACCACTTGGTTAGCTTTCTAAGGTTATCTTTGACCTCTTAAATCACCATAAGGGTTGTTTGGACTGGTGCAAGGTGCCCACTTTAATTAGTGGACAGGATATACCAGGCCAACATCTCACAAGTAGCATTCATCTGTGTCAAATGTCCAGTTTCTGCTTAGCCCTGTGCTTTCCATAGTGCCTGGGAACATCATCTATCACTGTCCTCTTCTTGACTTTGTCATGTTCATCTTGGACATTTGTGAACTGCCAATGTGGCCATTCCTCCCCAATGACACTGCAATCATCCTCCTGGCTGATATTTTGCAATTCCTCTACATGTCTCTTGACATGTTCCCCACAAGGGCTCTGTCTTTTCATCCACTGGCTATATACTTCCTTTGGGGTTGTTGTCAAATGAACTAGCCCAGTGTGACCAAGTCTCTTTTGCACATGTAAATAAATGCACATTCAATTGCCAGATGTGTGTTGTCTGTCATCCATGAAACAGGACAGCTGTTAACAATGGCTAATCTGTGTAGCCACTACATCAACTACAGAGTAAAATTTAAACTTTGGTGTCTGCAGGCTCTGGGACCTTGATAGTTAGTGAGATGTCAGAACATGTGTGAAGGAGACAATGTCTGAAATACATTGAGTGGAAAATCAATTAGACATCAACATTGTTTAACTGGTAATGTGCCCTCGAAGTGTATGGAAAGAACAGTCTTTCATAAAGTATCATGTCCAAACATGGTAACCAGTGTAAACACCTCAATGGGGGTTACAACCAAATGTAGTGATTGCCATAGGTCACGAGGCAGCTAAGTACCACCCAACATAACAACATTACGTAGAGAGGGTGCTCCATTACTCCAAGACCTAATGCTTTCGTAAAACACAATATTCTTGTATCGGACAACTTATTTAGCACCCTATTCCCATGCAATGAGAAAAGGTACATATTGCAATCTACATTGTATGCATATTTGATCATGTCAATCAATAGGCTATTCGACAGTACCCTGTCCCTAAATGGGAAAACAGATTAATATTCAGAAAATCCTAGCTCAATACCTCTCTGTTCCACATTATACATTACTGACACTAACATTATGAAAAAGGTATAATTTTATTTAAACAAGAAAGTAACTAAATCTAAACCTACCTACCCTATGCTAAAGTCTTAACCTAACCTACACTACACTACACTACCTTATCTTAATTATCCTTAACACTATCCTAAAAAACCTTATCTTAGCCTACACACTTAACATATATTAAACATCAACCCCCCGCACTCCCTTAAGGCACATGTGAAGACAGAACAAAGAAAACTATACATAAACATAGACTACCTAAACAGACATGCTAAAGAAATATATATTTTTTGTGTTTACATTTTTTAAATTTAAAACAAAAAATGTTATTACATCCCAAACAAGTACTAAAACATCAACCCCCCACCCAAACAAAAAGGAAACTTAACCCATATCACTTCAATAAATCTCGACTACATTAAAAATCTATCTAAGCCTAACACTAAGCTAAACCTACACTAACTATAACATTAAACAAAATGTTCATACATATTTACAAATATAAAATAGAGAAAAATTGTATTTGGGGGACTGTATAAGGGCTCAAGTCCGGGAACACCTTTTCAGAAAGGGAGGCCCACTGCCCCCTTAATGTCCTCTAAATGTCCAAGCACCTGCTCCATTTGCTGCTCCAATGTTGCCGCCCTTACATTAAGCTCCAACAGTAGCCTCCTTTCCTCCCTGCCAAGAGCAGATGGCTGTCCTTGTGTGACAGGTGGGGCCGGTTTGGCAGGTTGGGCAGCTGTGGCTAGTGCAGCTGGTGGGGCTGGTTGGGTTGTTGCGGCAGGTTGGGCGGCTGTTGCTCCTGATGGGGCAGGTGGGGTTGGTGCGGCAGGTCAGGCAGCTGCAGCTGTTGCAGCTGTTGCGGCCAGTGGGACAGGGTGTTGGGCACCAGAGGTACTGGGCATGTCATCCCTGTCAGAGTAGTGCCTACCAGTGACTGACACATTTCCACTTGCTGTGGCATCTCTTCTGGCACCCTGGGGGAAAACTTTCCACCTCCCTGCAGCCGTCACTTCATCATACCTATGCTGCATTGCCCGGTAGCCCTTGGCAACTCTCCGTATAAGGTGGTATCTGTCCTTACTTAGATTGAATGTCTTGGCTGCCTAAGGTGACATGTTGTCTGTAAGGAAATAAACACATGACAAGATGTAAGAGACTGGACAAACAACAATGGCTAACAACTCTTTTCAAAACTCAAGTTAACACCAACAGGAAAGTAACAGTCTGTTACAACGTTTTACAACTTAAAGTTTGGTGGGGCCACTCACATGTGTAGTCAATGTCAACTCACAACATCAAATTCTGACCTTTAGGGTAATGAACAGAATACCACATAGCAATGGCAAAGCTCCAAAGCATCAGTGGATGATCTCCAAACTGAAATACTGACATTAACATATACTCACACAGAGTCTACCAGGGGAACGTACACACGGAGACTGTTTTTCATGACAATTGCGGGCCCAGGCCAGAACATTTACCCATACTCATAAGACACACTGGATGTAGTAGGGGCATACAACTAAGCACCAACTTGGCTCAACTACACAAGTCACTCATCTGCCAACTACAATGCACTACATAGTCTGATGTGTCTCCACAGCTACATATCCAGGGTTCATGCTGTTTTCATCTACTTGAAGCATGTGGGTACTTGTATGTCACAAGGCAGCTTGCCGTAACACAATGCTAAAACAACTGAGCACATGGGAAGTAATACATGGTACAATGGTGAAAAGGGTAGTTGGCTACATCACATTGTCGAAAAATAGAAATCTCAATTCCAGCCTCTTGTAGGTCTGGAGTAGACCAGTCATCCAATCCTTCTGACAGGTCCCAACATGTGTATGAGACAGGCTCATTGTATGAATCAGTGTCACTGACAAATGTAACTATAATGCTCAGATCCTCAGTGATTGCCAGATCATGCCAATGTGAACATGGAACCCCAGTCTGGTCATAAATATCTTCAACATCCCTTTTTCGTATTGCTGCCTGTATCTATACTGTGAAACACAGATGCAGAGGCACATGTCAAATAGACCTATGGCACATATGTACAAGGTGATTGTGCTACAGGAAATTCACAAGGTTACCCAATGGCCTATAACATGTGTAGTATATAATCCCTAGCCATCCCCTGTGGAGAAATGCTGCCATGCACACTTGCTATACTACCAAGAAGTCATATTTGCCTAGGGAGTAGCAATAGATGTTGCTGTTGACTTCACAACACTACACTAATTGCAGGTAAACGGTGCAACAAGAACACACAGAATTAAGATTTCAAGATTTGTAGCTGCTCCATCAGGTTACAGCTTCATTTGTCTAGTTGAAGGATGGCCCCAATGGGTGACATTGCGCTGAATACCTGTGTGCAAACATTTAAAGGGGCATCTTTTCAGAAGAATGGTGGAGCGCAGTGTCATGGTAAATTTGATGATGATGTGCTCCAACATGTGGAAAATGCATGGAAGCAAGGAATGCGCAATACTATGGGTCACCCCTGCATTTTCCAGTGCACCGCTGCCATATTTAACTGCCTGTCACCAATGCATGCACCATTGCACCATAGTGCAATGGTGCCTGTGTTGGCACTAGGCAGCTAAATATGCAACCCATGCATGGGAAATCACAGGGGTGCCCCGTAGCATAGTACACAAGGGGCATCCCTGCGTTCAGAAATGTTGTGGTGCAGTGCAGCAGATTTTGCAGCAGCTCATCGCTCAAGATCTTCTAATGAATATGCCTCATTGTGGTTGAGTTAATAACAGTTTTCTGCACACACAGTGTGGGATCAACACTCTACAGTACCAGTCATTACAAACACTCATTTGGGAATCAAACATACAGGGACTAAGGCACTCACCAGTGGCGTGTGGGTCCTTGAAGGCATCAATGTCCCCTTGTGTGAACAAAGGGTGTTCAGCTGGAAAACAGGAAATAGGAGTAATGAACAGTCATTATGTGGCACGTATATCATGTATCATCTCAACTTATCTACATACAACATCTAGCAATTCAAACCATGTGTAGGTTCATGTGGAAAGGTGAAGGGTTGTGAAATGACTGACTCTTACACAACATATGCTCAGTGCAGGATTGTGTTGTCCAAGACAATGTGGAGTCAATATGTGCTTCGCTTGTGAACACAATTTAAGAGTGGCAGTTGCATCAAACATTGCTGAACCACCTATTGACAACTGTGGGTCAGAAGGCACCTAACATACATCACTTGTATGTCAAACACTGCAAGGTGTAGTTGTTTTCCATCTCACCAGCACATCAGATGCTGAGACATCAGTCTGCCATTTTACTCACATACTTGGATTCATGTAAACAACCACCATCTTGCCAACTTCAAAAATCTTTTTTGGTTGCTTGGGTGGCGATGCGTCATGTTCATTCATTACAAGGTGGCGCAGTGTGACTTAGCATAGCTTAGGCCACCTTGTAAATATGGCCCTTACCACTGCAGTACACTACAGCAAAGGGGCAGACAATAGGTTTTGGGGTGGGCATACAAACACAAGACCCATTTCTCTTGACGCTGGCCCAGATTAGCAAGTCTGTGGCAAACCCAAAACTAAGAACTCCAAGAAGGAGGTGTTAGGGTGGACCCACATGGGCTAATGTTTACATTTCTACTTGTAATGTGATCTACCTATGCGTACTTTATTCTGCAGCACACATAGAAGCATGAGAGATGGTGTTTTGTGCAGTAAGATGTCCCTTCCTGCACATCAACAGTAATTGTAAAATGACGAGTCGCAACTTCAATGTGTGCGGCATAAAGAAGCATACATAGAAGTTACAAATCTCCATTACTGATTGTTTATGTGCAGGAATGAACACCTTCCTGCACATAAACAGGCTTTTCCTGCAATGCAGGCAGCCTTGCACAATGGTGCAAGAGTGCCTGCATTCGTGTTAGGCTGCTAAATTTAGTGCTAGCGCTAGGGGAAATGCAGGGGTTCGCCACATGCTCCTAAATTTGGCGCATCCCTGCATTTGGAAACTGTTGGAGCGTGGCGTTAGCAGCTGAGGCTTAACGCTGCGCTCCAACAGTTTCCTTGTACATATGCCCAATGGAGTCTTCAGGCTGTTTCCAACTTAACATATCAACATTGAATGAAGTAATTTACATGGGACACACAGTGTGAAGGCAGCCGATTATATTCATATACTTACCACCTTGCCTGGCAACGATGATGCCCACGTTGTCCAAGAGGTCGCCCTCCCAGCCAACGCAATCCTGTCACCCATGTTTAAGTTGGCGGACAGTCCTGTCCACACCAAAGATGTGCTGCATGTGCCTGCGGATACTATCCCAGCACAATTTCTGGACCTTCACATCATAGCCCACCAATACACATCCCTCCCTCTCCACCATCCTGGGAAGGTAGAACTTCACCAGCCAGCGGAATGCCCCAAATACATCCTGCGACATCCACACCTCTCTTCCTTCCCCCACAGTCCAATGCCCACTATGTAAAGAAAACCTAACCTAAGGTAACAGTAACTATCAAAAACATAACTATACACCCAGTAGACAAACACCCGACAAGACAAGAGTTAGAATGCAAAAAAGCGACAAATGCGTGACACAGGACTTGACAGGGACAGTAGGGACAACAGACTAGACATCACAAGTACACTTTGACCACACTGCTTCAGCACACTCCTCCAAACACAACCACACAGCTCAACAG
Organism: Calotriton arnoldi; assembly: GCA_963921515.1. Classification (NCBI taxonomy): domain Eukaryota; kingdom Metazoa; phylum Chordata; class Amphibia; order Caudata; family Salamandridae; genus Calotriton; species Calotriton arnoldi. The sequence goes on from CAWUFW010004627.1 coordinate 453,206, forward strand.
ACACTAACAGTGTGAGGGAAAGTGAAAGTGAAAGAGTACAAGACAGTTCCTGGGGACAGGATGAATGCTGACATCACTTCCTGTGTGTTTGAGGCATGTTTTGGGAGTGTGCATGCATTTTTTTGCCGCTAATGGTTTCGAGGTAAATTTCGATTGACAACTAATGTACTTTGTGAGTTTTTTGTATTACGGCTATGAAAAACTTCACGCTAACATGTAAAGTGGGAACAAAATTATTGCTAAGTGGGATTTAACCTGTACTTTTACCATTTTTTTTAGCTGTTGCATGCCTGGCAACAGTCTATGGCTATGGCATGTGACATATGTTGTGTATGTGGCTTTCCTGGGTCAGATGTCTTTGGTTCAAATTGAGTCTAGGCTGTCAACATGTAAAACTTCATAGATTCATGCTGCACCATACTTCACAATGTGTCATTGGCAATGCATGCAATTGTACAAGTCATACTGTTGTCCATATGTTGTATGTGTGACTATATATGTGGCAAGTACTTATCCCATTCCAATAAGGTGTGCACCACTGTCATGGGGTTGATACACACACATATGTGTCAACCAAGCATTTACTACTTGTGCCAACAATTAAGGGGTAACCCTGGGCGGAGACCTCCGCTCCGCCCGCGGAGTGTGCGGAGATTTGCCTCCTCCGCGTTCCACGGAGAACGTGGAGAAGGCAACTCTCCACACACTCTGCAGCGGAGCGCAGTTGGCCAGCCCCAGCCTCCACCTCCCCTATATTATCAAGTAAATCTACATTACGTAATAGTAAATTAAAACCACTTACCTGGCATGCGACGTACCCGGGCTGCCCTCCTCCTCTTCCTCGCAGTATAGGTAATCCTTGAGAAAACTGCACATGCGCGCACGCCCACGCATGTACATTGCTCGCAAGAAATGTGCATGCGCGGGCGTGCGCGCATGCGCAGTTTTCTCAAGGAGTACTGATACTGCGAGGAAGAGGAGGAGGGCAGCCCGGGGACGCCGCATGCCAGGTAAGTGGTTTTAATTTACTATTACGTAATGTAGATTTACTTGATAATATAGGGGGGGTGGAGGCAGGTGGCGTAGCGGAGTTCCACAGAGTTTGTTTGCAACTCCGTGGACCTCCGCGTATCCCCACTACGCCCGGGATTATTAAGGGGCATGCATACAATGCACAAACACCAATAGAACGTCAGTTTTATTTTTGCTTTGATGGTGTTAAAAACATCCCCATATTTACAGGGTGGGGTAAAGCCACTTAACGTGGATTTTCGCCACCTTGTCCATATTTGCTTTAACACAGCAGTCCACTACAGTAAAGGTGTGTGAATTTGGTGTTGTGTTGGACGATCTACCACAACATCCAAATATTTTGATGCAGCTCCAGATTCACACATCTGGGGCTGTGTCAACTTTGACACCTTTGAAAATGCACCGTTAGGCAGGCAAGACTAGGAGACATGTAATAAGTACTTGTGTGTTTCAGCTCATTCCATGTGTGCTGCATTCTGCAGCAGTCATGGATGAGCAATTCCCCCTTTTAGATTATTTTCTGTACTGGAAGGTGTCCCTTCATGCACAGGAAAAAAAAACTTGCAGCACAGCCACCCTTGCTACATGGCACAAGGTTGCACCATAATTATGGTAAATATGTGTCATCCCTGAGTGTTAAGAGAAGACAAAGCACCATGCAACCAATTTTTGTACAACACAAGCCTCAGACCTTTCGTCATAGATTACCCCTAACAGTTCTGAATGGGATTATGCTGTTTTAAAGTGTGCATATGTAAAGAACAAGGGAACCCAATTTAATCGGTCAGGGACCTTGGGACTAACTTATTTTAAGATACAGTGGTCCCTGTGTAAACAATTGATTGAAATTAAATAAATATAGACCCAATCGGTACTATATTGTAGCCATTGTTCCATCCGGAACAAGGCAGTTTTAATATGCAATTATGAATATACAAAACATAAAACTTAATAACAGTAGGACACAAGCCTGTATCCAAAAACTCACATCACAGAACAAAGACAAGAGAAGGCTCAGGCAGCATGCAGTTGTCTGCGTCTAATTAATATAATGAAGCAAACAGTGATAACAGGAGGTCACCTTTACACATAATGTAGTTAATAAATAACAGTGTATAAGGTTGACAATTTTGTCGACGAGCGTTTCGATCCTTAACACAATTAGCGGATCATCATCAGGACTTGCAAAATAGTGCCTGAAAACATTTAGCCTGGGGGCGAGAACAGGATACAGAGCGCTGTGGGATGAGTAATGAGCTTCCAAGGGTGATCGGAACGATTTCCAACCTCATGGGTGGGGTAGCCGATCGCGTTAAATTCGCATGGAATTAGGAGTCCGTATGGAGAAGAGCCGCAGGCATCTGAATGGGCGGCAATTGAACCCGATCACGGGAGGGAAGGCAGCATAGTGGCACCTGTTGTCCAATTGGTCAGCAGGCTACCCCACCCATGAGGTTGGAAATCGTTCCGATCACCCTTGGAAGCTCATTACTCATCCCACAGCGCTCTGTATCCTGTTCTCGCCCCCAGGCTAAATGTTTTCAGGCACTATTTTGCAAGTCCTGATGATGATCCGCTAATTGTGTTAAGGATCGAAACGCCGTCGACAAAATTGTCAACCTTATACACTGTTATTTATTAACTACATTATGTGTAAAGGTGACCTCCTGTTATCACTGTTTGCTTCATTATATTAATTAGACGCAGACAACTGCATGCTGCCTGAGCCTTCTCTTGTCTTTGTTCTGTGATGTGAGTTTTTGGATACAGGCTTGTGTCCTACTGTTATTAAGTTTTATGTTTTGTATATTCATAATTGCATATTAAAACTGCCTTGTTCCGGATGGAACAATGGCTACAATATAGTACCGATTGGGTCTATATTTATTTAATTTCAATCAATTGTTTACACAGGGACCACTGTCTCTTAAAATATGTTTTAAAGTGTGCAGCAGCAAGAGCAAACTAAGGGGAAAATGCAATGGTTTATACTCGTATCACCCTTCTGAAGGCTCCTTTTCAGAGCCATTACATATTTTTGTGCTGCCTCAGCTTACTAAATCTGGGGCACATCTTGAGGCTAAGTATGTTGCAGCAGAAGTCCCACTGCAACACACTTTGCAACCAGCTTTCACGCTAAGTGGAGCATGTACATGTACCCCAATTTCAAAGCAGCATTCAGCCACGTTACATGGCTTGACACCACTTTGAAAATAAGGAGAAGGTGAGTTCGCCATCAGAACATCACAAAAAGTGACATGCAGTTGGCGGTATCCCCTGGTAAATGTGGCCCTCAGTAGTTTTAACACATTAGACATGTTCTTTTACATGGTGAAATATGTAGATATGTGTCATGCATAATGTAGCCAAAATTTCCCATGTCCCAGTATGTTTTTGGGCCCATATGTGCATGAATGTGTGAGCAGATGGTAGCATAGGATGATGTGACAGCCATATGATATTTATGTATATTCATGAGTGTTTGGCCATTTCCTGGTGACAGACGGCACTATGTGACATGACCATTTCCTAGGAGTGCAAGCTCTTATTGGGCCTGATTCACAGAACTAACTTACGACAAAATCCTAAACTTACTACCATTTTGGTATTCACAGAATGAACTTACTCATTTTGGTATTCACAGAATAAACTTACTCATTTTGGTATTCACAGAAGACACTTACACATTTTGTGTAACTTACACATTTTGTGTAACTTACACATTTTGTGTAACTTACTCATTTTGTGTAACTTACACATTTTGTGTAACTTACACATTTTGTGTAACTTACACATTTTGGTATTCACAGAAGGCACTTACTCATTGATGAGTAAGTGCCTTCTGTGAATACCAAAATGAGTAAGTTAATTCTGTGAATACCAAAATTGTTGTAAGTTCATTCTGTGAATACCCAAATGTGTAAGTTCATTCTGTGAATACCAAAATTGTTGTAAGTTCATTCTGTGAATACCCAAATGTGTAAGTTCATTCTGTGAATAACCAAATGTGTAAGTTCATTCTGTGAATACCCAAATGTGTAAGTTCATTCTGTGAATACCAAAATTGTTGTAAGTTTAGGATTTTGACGTAAGTTAGTTCTGTGAATCAGGCCCATTGTGTTCAACTAGGCTTGCAAATATGTAGATATGTTGACAAGTGTAGTGCTATCAAATACCTAGTTTACATCCAGTAACCTATCAATGTTTCAATTGGTTGTGCTGCATTTTCGAGCTAGGTGATGCCTCTTCATTTTGGTATCATAGGATTTTTGAAATTTCTGAGCACATTGTATTTGCCTTTGAGGGAGTAAAAAGCTGTATGTCACCTTGCATGAATTGGCCATGCCTGTTGGGTTCCCTGATGCTCTCTACTCATGAGACTTGCATCCTTTGTTTTGTGGATTGACACACACTGTAAGTGTGATGTGATGAGGATAGTGCCTGTTGTCAAATTTGCTTGCCATGACACATTCATTGTGGTGGACATTGGACAGCCACACATTGTTCTCATTGCGTTGTTATCCTTTTGGCCAATGTACACATTAGTGATTGCAGCTGCTTTTCTAAATTATCACACAGCTAACCTATGTGTCAGTGTTTGTGATGAGTGTTGTAGGCCAATTTAAGGTTAGTACAGTGTGGAAAGCTGAGTCTTATAGTGTTAGCATTTCAAGACATTTACCAACCTATAGTTACAGTGACACATGTCTGAGGTATAGGGGAAGTATCACCTGCAAGATGTTGTCCTCCACTGTATGGATGCAACAGTTGGTCTTGCGACCTTATCCTTTTCTTCTTCAGCCTCCCCACCTTCCAGGTAATCCTGCTCACCATTGTCATGTAGCTATGGGACTTTTGTCTGCACACATATTTTCAGTGAAATGCAGCACACCCAGATGGTTTCACACACCATTGGCAGTGAGATGAGCAGTCTGCCCCCAGATACATCTATGCACCGTAAGGAGGATATCTTGACTCCTACACTCAAATGAATGATGGGTCTGGTGCAGCATGGGGAACAGCACACCAAGCACATAGTATTTCTCAATGGTGCTCCATCTGCATTTTGCAGTTGACATGCACTACATATGTAAGAATACTAGGTTATGTCATAGGTATTGTCATATACTCTGCTAGGTGATTGGTCTGTGTGACAGACTTAAGGGGATCAACTACAGTATGCCCGAGGTATAATCTTCAAATATGATTAACAAAGCTTACAAGATATTGGTTAAGTTATTGTTTATTTTTATACATAACCATGAAATTAATTAGTCCATATTTATAGGTGAACATTCAATTAATGTGTAATGCTGTACTGGGAGGTTGCCTCTGGTCCTCTTCTTCTTCCCCTCCAGCCTCAGGATTTTCCAGATCCACATTGTCGTCGGGCAAAAGTGTATTAGTCCGGACACATATGTTGTGTTGTATACAACAAACAAGTATAATTTTGCATACCAGGGGTGATGAGTATAACAGTCTCCCTCCAAATATATCCAGGCACCTAAAATGGGATTTGAGGACACAAACTGTCCTGTCAACTATGGACCTGGTGCAGCCAAGTGCAACATTGTAGTCCCTCTGTGGCTGGGTCTGAGTATTTTTTACCGGTGTCATCACCCATGGCATGAGTGCATAACCTTGGTCAGCTGAAAAAGAAAATTCAAAACGAGGTACATTAGTCTACAATCATGATGTTGGTGAAAAGTACATTTGTCAGCATTGTGTCCAGTGTCCAGCTTTCTACATTCACCTTGCACAGGGTCTAGGATATGCCATTAAACAGCATCTAAGACATGCATTTGTCAATTGGTAATAGCTTACACATTACTACACAGCCTTTTGTATTGTCCCCTGTGATACCTCCATTTTCTGAGAATCAGAAAACTGCCAATGCCTTGTAGGAAGTGATTATTCACCAATGTCAATGTGTACTTAAAGATTTCTGAGACAATTGTCTAACATGCTTCACTTTTTGGGTGCATGGGTACCATTCAAAATAGTGAATCCTCATCCTTACAATTACATGACACATGACAGAGATACTTCCTTCTGGCACAAAATTTGCAAGCATATATGTTTTCAGGATCTACATGTTTCAATGTGTTAAGGCATGGACATAAAGGTGGATGTATGTGACCCTGTGCAATGTTTCTCGACACATGTTGGTGCACAGTGTCCACTGTAGGGACACTATACAGAAGTTAATAAATGTGTTTTGAATGTTGCACAGATCCATTGAACAAGTATACTGCGTACACTGCAATGCAAGACACATTGGGGCCAGTGTAGGCCGTATCTTTGACAGTATTTGGTATCCATTAATTGTGTGTCTTGGCTGGCAGTGGCAGTACAGATTTTCTCACTCACAATATGCCCTTGGAGATGTTATCGATAGCTGTAATAGGGTATGTGGTGTGTGTATGAGGGAGCACCTTGTTGCACAGCCTAGGCCCTTGGATGAGAACTGTGGTGATTCAGTCACAGCAATTCTTTACATGTTGTGCAAATTGTATGGGATATGTGTCTTTGATTTGTGATGTGATGCTACATTGCTGTGAGTAACTATTGCAGTACTACTGTATGTAATTGATTTGCAATCTCATAGCAGTGTGTAATGTCATCTCTTCTCTTGCCCATGGGAATGACTAGTGGGACACAGAGTTCACAAAGGGGATGCTTTGCTTTCTCAATGTCTAGTTGTACCTGATAATTACAATGTGCTGTTACATGAATGTCTTAGGCAATATCTGGATGTGCACATGGTTCCTCATGTAATTTGCTAACTGTACATCGCTGATTGTGTAAAAGGATGATCTAACCTGAATGCAAAGTGAACCGGTGGATTGTGCTTTTCTTTGACATACACAACATCCATGTTGTTCTATGTTCAATTGACGACAAAATTATGTTTTTGGCTAACCGAGCAGCCACCATTGTATGCATGTGTCATCTTGTTGTCTGGAGATGACATTAGGTTATGTAGTACAGATTTCAAAAACATTGTCATGAAATCTGTGGTTCTCCCTCTTACACTGTATGATACAGATTACTGGTACTAATAGTGTAGATGAGAAAGAGCCCTATACTTCTGTATCCTCAGTTGTGAATCCATAGGGTAGAACACCACTTGCACACTGACACATGGTCCCTCTACAATGGATGTGATTAATCAAGTTGTGGTCTAAATTATTCTTGACTGGGAAGCGGTAATAATTTGTCATGGTATACAATATTGTCATTTGCAATCTGTGTGATGTCTTTTGTAGTGGCTTGCCTTACTTCATACCTATTGGTCCTTGCAATATTCAGCAGAAAATGTTCACATTACCCGGTAGTTAGGAAGTGGCCATGTCCTCCACCATAGAATAATGATAGATAACAGTCCCTCATCCCATTAAACTGGTTTATGTGGGCCAAACTGGCTTAGTGAGTGTCAACATATCCAACTCAAGGGCACAGGGAAGCACTCGCTATACCGGATTGATCAGGGGAGCTTGGGACAGATTTCTTTTTACAGACAACCTTAACTATCATCTGTGGCTGAAATGTCATAGGAAGTCAGAAGGAGAAACTTATCAACAGTAGAAGCATTGAATCCCAGGCTATAACTGTACGTCAAAGGGGCTTGAAACAGTGACAAAAGGAAGAGACTGTATTTAAATTAAATGGAAAAATTAAGTTAGATGTAAAGGCAATGAAGCAGCAGGATGAAAGAGAAGCAGTCTGCAAATGGGTAAAGAAGGAAAGCTAACAGGAAGCAGCATGGAATATAAGTACACATAAAACATTGGTTGTGGAATACAAAAGGGAGGGAGAGGGAAGAAGAGATTTAAGCTTGGAAAAGAAGGTTAGGAAAAAATGATGAGAACGGAAAGAATATTTGTGATTAAATATGGAAGTAGACATGGAAAGATGGAAAGCAGACAAATACATTTGAATATAGAACTGAGCGATGGATGGAAGGGCAAGAGAAGGAAAGAAGGCCAAGAAAGATTTAATGAATGGAAGAAAAACAAAAGGTAAGGAAAAAAGGTAAGAAGGGGCGATGGAAGGAGTGGAGGGTGATTTAAAGAAAGGACAAGACAAGAAGAGAAGAATGTGAAGATGGCAAGCAGCAAAGAAAATTGAACAGGAATAATGAGAAGGGCAGAAAGCTAGTAAGGTGTACACATACAATGTAAAAAGCATGGACAAAAGTAAAGGGAGATGAAGAAATTAAATGATGAGAATGGAAATGGAGGACATAAATAGAAGGTCAGAAAGAAAGAGTGAAAATAGGTAAGAATGTTAATAAGGTAAATGTGCAATTTTGCAAATATCCTAACATTAAAGGATGCAATATGCATCATTTTCAAGCATTGTACTAAGGAGAGCTAAAACCAAGGGCACTTAAATGGTAAATGTTAGGATCAATACATTTGGAAGGATATTTTTCTGTTCCTTGAGGCTCAAAGTGTGTGGTAATTTAATTTCCTGGCTACTCCCTTGGTGAGACTTATTAACTATATGTTGTTCTTTTAAATTATATGTTTGGAGACAAAAGTTGCAACACTAACAATGTATGCACAGTGTAATTCAAAACATGAGCAATTTGACATTGATTAGCTACATGATTGAGTGCCTTGTGGTGTGTTGTGTGTTGGAGTTGTACTTACAACAAGCATTCCATTCCCATAGGTGCCATTCTGGAACCGCTCGTTGATTGGCGGAAGATGTCGGAATCATGCACACTGCAAGGGTACTTTGCGACAACATTGAGGAAAACACTGAGATGGCCGACAATAGCCTGCACATTCATGGAATAGGTGTGCTTCCTGTTTCTGTATATGTGTGCAGTTTCAGCAGGAGGCACAAGTTTCACCTGGGTGCAGTCCATTGCCCCCAACACATGCAGAAATCTGGCAATGGCATAAAAGCCTTACTTGTTGTCGAGTTGTTCTTGCACAGTATTGGGGAAGTTGAGGTACTGTGACGTCAGGCTGATAATGGCATCCAGGACAGTGGGGAGGAATTGGGAAAAGGATGCCTATGATGCTCCTTGCCACTTTGGCGGTGTTATGTTGAAAAGTTCATGAGGCCAGCATGTGGAGGACAGTAAGTAGCTTGGTCAGTGGAGGGATGTTGGTGCAGCCTTGGCACAATCTGGTTCAGGAAGCGGACAATGGACCCCCTCTTTAGCCTGTAATGGGCTATGACCTCCTCTTTGTGGAGGTGAATGAGGGTGATCCTCTGGCGGAAGATCCGCTCCCTTCCCAGGCACTGCCTCTGTGGTGGTGGTCTCCTTGGTGCTCTTAGCAGCAATTGCAGTAGTTCCATGGCGTAGTTGAGCTTGCCAAGGATGTGTTGGGAATGTTCTACTTTTCTACAAGTGTGTTAGCATCATCTAGGTAATTCCTAGCAAAACATCCAACCAACACGATATTTACAAGGATTTCTTTGTACGTTGCAAAAATAGAAAAACTGCCGCCAAGTACCATTAGCAGCAGTTTTTCTATTTTTGCAACGTACAAGGAAATCCTTGTAAATATCATGTTGGTTGGGTGTTTTGTGGGAGTTTTTTCGCGGGAACTCCCACCTTGCATCTAATTTTCGTTATGTCACACTATGCGAAGTGGCTCTGTGAAAAATTGCCGATAACTCTGTAAAATTGTCTCTAATGGGACTTTACAGCAATTTGTAAAGATGGCGATAAAAAGAAATCGGCTGTTTCGTAAAAAAGTGGTGTTAAATCCTTGTAAATATGCCCCCAAATTCTTCATTTAGACTTCGCACCTCATACAATTTAGAAAAACAGGAGTTATAATTCAATATGGCTGCTTGCACCATGTTTCATTTTTTAAATCTTCCAAAACAGTCTCCCTGTGCTTCAAGGTCATTATTTCATGTGCATGCCCAGAACTGCATTCTTTATCTTGTAGGCTTGAGCAGGAAAACCTAGTAACTACCTTTCTACTGTAAATAGGATGGAGTAACTGCCACTATGACCTGACGGCCCAGTTGTGGACTGCCACCAGGTCATGGGTCTCCACTGGCAGAGCCAACTAAGGCTCCTCTAGGTGGAAACCCTGTGGTTTCCCCACCTCTAAATGGGTTGGGGAAAGGTGAGTTTGGTGGGGCAGGTGTACTGCCAATGTTTGGTTCATCTGGTCCACCATTCTCTAAATTAACCCTAGAGCCCATAACTAATTCTTAATTTCTTATTTTGATTAATTTACTCTTACAGTATCATAACTTGACATTTATCTTGATCAAAAAGAGAGGACCTTTGATTAGGATTTACAAGTATCATAGAAAGGGCCTTCTGCAAACAAATGGCCAAAACCCACAATATCTAACACTGATTGCCAAGCTGGGAAAGTTTTTAGATAGCTACTAAACATCAGGTTTAAATGAGGGATTCACTTTTGAAATAACTGATCCCAAATGCAAAATTGACCAAAGGGATTAGAGAGATTAAGATGCCCATTCTCAAACAAGAGAGTTTTAAAGACAAGGGAACTTGGAGATATCCGGGTATGATGGGCGATGGAGTGAGTCACACTGCAGAGAGCTCACCACCTTTCTCCCTCGACACAATTGGAGGACACAACAACCCTGGATCACTAGGGAGTGCAAAGAAGCCCCCGAGGCAATCCTATGATTCTGGAATCACATGGATAGCAAGGAATGGCCTGCACACAGCATCTTCGAGGTGCGTCCGGAGGGTGCCTTGAGAAGGAGAGCCCAGCATGGGTGAACGCATTTGACTGGGGGCAGAGGAGGGGACCTGTGACTACCTGTGAGACCCGATTGGAGTCACAGCTGCTGTCCAGATACGCACCAGGCATCCTAGTGAATGGAGACCCACCCTGCCTCTGGTGTGACGTGATCTGCTGGGCCTGCAGCCAGGGAAAATTGGATGGAATTGCTCGCAAGGACAGACTCCTGGGCTGCATTGCATTTAGGACGCTCCACCGGGGAGACCCTCCTGACCCACGTAGACTGGATGCCACACTCATGAGCTGCACTGAGATAGAGCTGGATCCAAGGGGGCTGCCAATCACGAGATAAAACTCAGGCGTAACTACTGGCACAAGTAGTCACACAAGTAATAAAGGCTTCACTCCAATACAGCACAGTGTTGTACGGCTTATACTTTCCCAATAAAATTGTACGCTTGTTGAACAACATAACCATCAGAACTCTGCAAGACTGATTCCACACACACCATCTGGATATGTTGGCGGAAGTCCTGGTAGCTCACAGTGCACCATCTCTACCCCTAACCTTACAGGGTAACAAATGGATGTGCAACCTCAGAGTATGACAACCCTGACTCCCGAAGGATATCGAGGTAACAGATCTAGAACCCTTTCGCGTAGTTACTAATGTATACCCAAAGAGATAAACAAGAAATACTCGACAAAGTGTTTCAATATTTATTGAAGCATTGTGATTCTTGTGTAAAATACCTGTGCTGCAATAATCGATAGATGGAAACAGAATAATGTGATTAGCATTTTGAGAATGGTGAAAAACATGAACAGTTCAACCATTTTGCTTATTACAGAGAATTTATGCTTGAATATAAGTACTGTAATATATTGTACTCCTACCTAGCACATCCTAACCTATAATTTTTAGGGTGAGTGAATCTGCTAAATCCCTGTAGTGTAATATAACTCCTCATTACCTGTGGGTTAGTGTCATCAAGCTGCCCGTCTTGGTGCAGAGCTGGACAGCCTCCCTCAAATGATGTAAACAGAAATCAGCTGAGCTGAATTCCGGCATGGATTGACTTCTCAGTGCCAGCGAAATGCTCCTCTGTCTAAACAAATGTTTGATGTCATATATATGATAACATACTCCATATTACCATAAGAAAGCCCCTGCCAGGCCGATATTGTTTATTCTATTGTGATAGCTCTGTCGCGGAGCAGCGAAAACAAATACCAACATTTTACGTGATGAACTTAGCTCTTGTACAGAATGTTCAAGGTGTTCTGATAGAGTGCCTACGAAGCAGTAGTGTAAGCAAAATTGAGTTAGAAGAATATTACCCTGTATGTGCATGCAACTGAATGTGTGTCAAATGTCATTGTGTTTAGGGAGAGAAGGCAACTTAAGAATGTGAGCATGTATAATGGCGTTTCTTAACTGGGCCTAGTGTACTCATGTGACAACAGACTAGAGATCTGAGGGATCATGAGACCATCCGGAGAAAATACCATCGCCGGGAAGTACTATTGACAGTTGCAATAAGATATCACCCATGCTGTGTACACAAAACTGCCACCAAGAGAAAAAAATTGCAGGATTTTTCCCAATAGCTCCAGATAGGGAAAAGGAAGCCCAGAGTGTCTCAGTAGACATGGCGACAAAGGGATTGCCTCTAGGGAAATCCTGCCAACTGGAAATTAAAATGGACCTAGAAAAACCATTCCAGGAGGTCCTCCAAAAATTATGACCCGAAATAGGTAAAGATGCCACTGATATCAGACCCAGATGTGTCCAATTGTGGGTCCCGTGTACCCTGTTTCATTGGAACCAAGCTATACCAGCTGATGAGCCCATAAACAAGGGTGAAACTGGTCCTGGGTTGCTTGTGTTATGGTTCAGGGAGGACCTGATTTAGTAGTTTGGGCTGAACTGTTCCCGTTGGAGCGGGGTCAACACTGATTTGCATATAGCAGGGTCCAAACTGAGGTGGCATGGTGTGCAAAATAATGATGGACTGGGATGTGGCCCCAAGTAATTACCAGTAGCTGAGATGAATTCAAGCATCCCATCCATAATTTTTTGTATACTTTAGTATATTGCCTTAAGTGGGATGGGTATGCCCAGATGTGGATCCTGTGCACACTGTGTCACAGGAACCAAGGAATACCTAGCTGATAAGCCATAACAAGAGCAAAACTGGTCCTGGGTTGCCTGTGTCCCGGTTTAGGGAGGACCATAGTTTGTCAGTTTGGGCTGGACTGTTCCCTTTGGAGCATGGTTAAAACTGATTTGTGTATAGCTGGATCCAAACTGAGGTGGCATTGTGTGCAAAATAACAATGGATTGTGATGCGTCCCTGAGTAGGAGGGTGGCTAACATTCAAGCATTCCATCCATCACATTTTTTGTATACTTTAGTATGTCGCCCTAAGTGAGACGGTTATGTGGGTCCCATGGACACTGTGTCACTGGAATAAATCTATACCTGGCCTGATTGATGAGCCCATAACAAGGGTGAAACCGGTCCTGCGTTGCTTGTGTTCTGTTTCAGGGGGGACCTGGCTTGTCATTTGGCCTGACCTGTTTCCACTGGAGCAGGGTAAAGATGGATCAGCTTGGGCTGGACTATTCCCACTGGAGCAGGGTCAAGGCTGATTTGCATGTAGTTGGTTCCCAATTGACGTGGCATGGTGTGCAAAATAATGATGGACTGAGATGCAAACTGAGTAATCAACAGTGGCTGAGATTAATTCAAGCATTCCACCCATCACTTTTTATACACTTTGGTATGTCACGCTAAGTGGGACGGGTATACCCACATATGGGTCCAGTGCACACTGTGCCACTGGAACCAAGCTACACTTAGCCGTTGAGCCTATAAGAAGGGCGAAACCGGTCATGGGTTGATTGTGTTTCAGTTCAGGGAGGACTTGGCTGGGCAGTTTGGGCTGGATCTTCCCATTGGTGCAGGGTGTGCAATAAAACAATGGACTTGGATGTGGCCCGAGTAATCATCAATCAATCAATCAGGATTTATAAAGCACTGCTAATCACCCGACAGGGTAATTATCAGTAGTTGAGATTAATTCAAGTATTCCATCCATCACTTTTTGTATACCTTAGTTGTTGTCTGCTGGTCTCCAGTTCTATCTAAGGCCATGATGGCGGGGGATTGCATTCCCTGCAAACTGTCTCTTTTAAACACCAATCTAGTAATATTTGCTAGCAAAATCATTTTAGGGTATTTCTACAGAGTGGGTTTTTATGAGTATGGTGTCCTGAATAGCAAATGAAATGGCTACTTTCCTTTTTATTTGTTTACCTCTCATAAGAGTCTCCTCAGGAGTCCAGTGCTGGGTTGCCAGTTCCGGGTCCAGCAAGAATTCCCCAGGACACAGAACTTTAAATAAAAAAAGTTCTGTTTATTATGAAAGGGTAGGTTTATTAAAATTTTGAGCCCAAATAATAAAGGTCTCTTGAAGGTTTTAGAGGAATTTCTGAATTTGTAGGTGTTATAGCACTGCTGTACCTGAAAATAGTACCACATTATATGTGATAGAGAAACAGCATTTTTTTTGGCAGTACCATTAGTTTGATGTATAGACAGCAAGTTCCCACCCTCTTACTCTTATTAGCAGGAGCGGCTCCCCCGCTAAGGCAGAAGAGCGTCACCCCACTGCTCTCAGAGGGTAAACAGCCCTCACAACGAAGCCATCACCCCGCATGCAATTATAACGTGGTCGTTACAACGACCGCGTTGTAACAACGCATACCATTACCCCGCAAGTCATAACAACGACATGCGGAGGGGGGAGAAGGTGTTGGATTTAAAATCCAACACCTTCCCTACTGTCCGCACAGACTGGAGTTGGAATAGTAAATTATACTATTCCAACATCCAGCGCCCCCCTCCACAAGTCGTTGCTCCGCAAGTCGTTGTTCCGACTTGCGGGGTAATGGTATGCATTGTTACAACGCGGTCGTTGTAACGACCGCATTGTAATTGCATGCGGAGTGAAGGCATGCGTGAAAAGGAGGCATATTCCTCTCAGAGCAGTGGAAAAAGGAAAAATAAAATGAGAATAACAACTTTATTATCATTTTATTTTTCATAGCTACGGGGCTGGGTTAGGGTGGGGCAGGGGTAATGGTACAGGGAGAAGTGGCTTGTGCACAATAAGTCTTGGCTGGCCAAACAGTCATGCGTACTTTGCATGTTCTCTACCGGACTGCACTGCACAGCCTGGGTGGAGAACATGCACAGGCTCATAGTCCCCGTCTGAGCGTTGAACCACAGCACTCAGACCAATCACAACTCTGCTGTCAGTGTGACAGCAGCGCCGTGGTTGGCTTAGGGGAGCTTGTGTGCTTCGTCCGGACTTGGAGTCAGAAAAGAAGCAGGGAGATGATGGCGGAGAGACGGTGAAGAGGTAAGTGGTTTTATTTTATATTTTGTATTTTTCAAACCCCCAGCCCTGCCACCCTCATTCCCTACCAGCTGCCACTGCTTATTAGGTAGTGGTAGTTCACACTACTCAAACCCGGTCCACTGTTTTATGGGTTTTTTCCTTCTTGTAATTTATTTTAGAGATTTTTAAAAAACAATGGCATTTGGAGGGCAAGAGCCAGAACAGCACTTGGTTGAAGAAGAGGAGAACCAGAAAAACCAACTCTCAGCCTCATAGTGCATCCCAAAGGAGTTTTTACAGACACAGCCGAGGTTTCAGCAAAAATAGTGACCTGCACCCTGTACAAGAAGCAATGAGGGTTGGCCTCCTATGGGAAGTTGGGCAGGGGGCCTGGAAAAAAATACTCATTCAGTTCTTCTAGGATCTCAGGACATGGCACTCAAAGCAAATCAATGCTGCAAAGAGGAAGAGGCAGGAGTAAGAAGGAGACTCAAGATCAAATGCTCCAGACCATACTATCCAGCATAGAGATAGTCTTTCGGTAGGAAAGCAAAGTAACTTAGTCAGAGACCAGCTCCTGACTGCACACGAAGAGGTGTGTGAAAGTAAGTATTTTTTTTCTTCATTGTATCCAACTTTTATTGCCCCTTTTTTCAAGTTTGTAGCTCAATCCCCAATTTTTTTTAAAAAAGTAAAAAGAAAACTGTTTAAAAAAGAAAAAAGGTTCTTGTTAGAACCATCTTTCATGGTTAAATAATAGAAAAAGAATATATGTTGTTTCTTCTGTCCATCTATTAATGTTAGTATACTCCTATAGTCTGTCACAGCAGGCTACAGTGACCATTAAAGCCCACTCTACTATTGTAGGTCCAAACTAAAAGCAATCACCTATAACAAGAGACCTGTACTTTAAAGGGTACAAAAACCCATTACAGTGAACTATAAAGAAATAAGTATACTCTGCACTATGATAACAAACTTTCTTTATATGCCCTTATACCCACTATATCAGGCTATATGGGCCATTAAAGGGCCACTCCAGACTGAAAGCGAGCACTTATAACAAAGTAGTGGGGCTTTAATAAGCATTATAGGCCTTCCTCTGAGCTCTGCACACAACCCCCCACAGATGTCCGACACCCTGCTGCACACTGTCTTCAGCAGTGCACGGCCTGGGGTCAAGCCCTGTGCCCAACCGCCTACGGGGTGCCAAACACATACTGCACACAGTATTCACAGCGTGTGGTTGAGCATAGTGCCTATCCGAAGCACAACCTAACAATTTGCACAACTGTGTGTGTTGGGAGTTGGCTGCAGGGCCTGCACCCAGTCCCCATAGGTGGCAAACACCCTGCCATGCAAGGTGTTCGGTGTGTACAATGACGGTTGGTCACAGGTCTTGGCTGTGCGTCCAGGCCCTGCACCAAACCACCATGGGAGTTCATCGCTTGCAGTTGTGCACATGGCCTGGTCCTGCGCCCAACCACCTGTCGCTGTGCACAGCATGGGATTGGCCTGCAGCCAAGCTCTGTGGCCAACCCCACACAGGTTACCAACCCCCCACTGTGCATGGACTTTGGCTGTGCAAGGCGGGGGGTTGGCTGCAGGGATGACAAGCACTGTACCCAAGTCCCTGCAAGCATGTGCTGCATGGGGTTGGGTGCAAGGCCTGGCATGTGGCCAGGTCCCACGACCCCTCCCCATGGGTGGCCAACTCTCCCACCACAAACGGTGGCCTGGCCCTATGCCCAACACCCCATTGATGGCCAACTGCCATTGCACATGGCCTTTGGCAGCGCACAGCATGGGATTCACTGCTCTGCACGAAATTCCCCGGAGGCGGCTAATTCCCTTCCCATCCTCACCCCACATCTTTCACATTTATTTATCATTTTTATTTATTTCATGGTACTATGGTACTTCTGCTGTACTGCTGCTCAAGCGTCCCCTCACGGTTCTGCGAGACCATGCAAGCTTCAGTTTGGGAAACTTCTGTGGTCTCAAGGTACCACTCCAGTCGGAGTCCTGAAGGTTTGTGTCACATTTGTGGCACAAAGCTGGCACAAAGTCTTAGTAAATATGGGCCTTAATTAGTACTGTAAAATGCATCACACATGCAACTTTTTGCCTGCCCCATGGAGGAGTTATTGTTTCACACTAAACCAAATCTGACAATTTAAGTAGATAAGGATTTTTGTGTAAAAACAAAATGGTGTTTGCACTGGAACACCCGAGTACCACCCATGTAACAAAAGCTACTTGTGTTTAAAAAGGGCACCTTTCAAGCACGCAAGGAATTTGGTGTTGGAAAATAAATACCCTTTCTAGACTTTATGCAGCTTTGCATCACATTGCGTGAATTTGCTTTGGAATATAGTTGAGTACGTAGGGCATACGTAATCTGCCGAAGGGATCAAACCCAAGTTGAACTTGATTGAGGCGATTGAGAATGCCCCACCACCCAATGACAAGGAACAATTCAAGTTATTCCTAGTTCTTGCGGCATATTACTTCAAGTTTGTAGAGGACTTCTCAAACATGGTGCATGTTTTGCATATGTTATTAAAAAACTGGACTTAGTATGAGTGGACTGAAGAGTGTCAACTGGCATTCGACGGCATCAAGATGGCCATAGTGGAAGCCGATGTGTTAGTGCCTTTTGATCTGGCAAAGAGATTCATTGTGTTTACAGATGGAAGTTGACACTCTTCAGTCCACTCCTACTTAGTCCCCTTTTTAACAACATATGCAAAACATGCACCTTGCTTGAGAAACTCAGAAACCAAAGTGTCACCTTCAATTTTGATCCTGGAACTCTTCCTTTCATCAAAACAAAGGTGGCACTTTGGTCTCTGAGTTGGGAGTAGTTCGGACTGCCCATAACAATATTCTTACTTCCAACATCCAGTCTAAACCATTTTCCAATGACTACTGTATGTTTTCCTTAATTACTCTGTTGCAACGCTCCACTAAACCATTGATTTTAGGATGATATAATGACGTTGTGGTGTTCTTAATCCCAAACCCTTTCAGGAACTCTTCAAAGTCTTGATAAATCAGTCCCTAACAGCAGAAACACTGAACATGGGCGAGCCATACAACATAATCACCAGTAGCAGTGACTGCTGCTTGGGCTACTACTGCAACCTCAATAGAAATTTGATACCAGATACTCTCTAAAGCATTGTGCAACTGGACTGAAATAAGGAGGGACAAAGGCCACTAATTGAGAAGTCAATGATGAAGATAAAGATGACTAACAGTCTCACTCTCAATATGAATATCATTAGATGTAAAAGGTGGCAAATTTGTGTCCTAAAAATCAGTCATGGTCCTGGAGCAAAACACATTTATGGGTTTAGGAACACATTATGTTGCCATGTTGGTAAATATCATGAGCCTAGTTAGCAGATTCCAGCTACTGTGAATAAAAGGAGATGTGGTACAACCACACACTCTAAATTCTTGGCAGTTGTGCCCTTCTAGACCAACTATGTAACAACACTAGCAAAGTTAGACCTCACCCACTACAGCAATCGCCACACTTAATTCACTTGGCTTATGTCAGTCTGCAGTTATACCATAGAAAGAATAAAGGCAGTTGTATCTTTGATGACTGCAAGAACAACCTCAGATCCTAGGAGATGATGGCACAAGAAATTAATTCAATGAAAAAAGACAAAATTGCACATTATTAATTTTCGTGTAGCAGACCCCGCAGTCAAAAGCATCAGTAAAATGGTGACAAGAACAACAAACTTGGAATGGTGTTATTAAGCAGGAGAAGCAATCTTGACATGATACACTTTCAGATGATCAGATATTGAGATAACACGTTGCCCATCATTATTCAAAACAGTTATCACTAATTAATAAATAATATCAGGTTCACAACAAAGAGTGGTTATAATTTAAAATTTGCCTCTGAAGTTTACAAACTTCACTCTTCACAAAGATTGAAAAGTTTTGTTAATTCCAAAAATGTGTGTGAAAAAATGTCTTCGCTAAAACATTTTTGAAAGACCATCTTTGACTAAAGAGAACTTTTGCTGAGATATTTCAGCAAAATTACTGTGTTGATTTTTTTCCAAAAATGAAACCTTGCCTAGTTATCAAAACTTAAAGAAAACTTCATTATTTTTGCTGAGAAAAATCACAACATCTATGCGTCTGTGTGTGACCGATAAATATTAGGCTTAAAAGCAAATCATATAAGGTAACATTGGAAAAGCTTCAAGACAATTCTCATGTAAAATTCACCACAAAATGTTGGACATATAATAGTTGTCATCACCGGTTTTCCCTCAAAAATTCAAAAGCAACACTCCTAAAAATACTACTTCTCAATTAGTAGTTCTAAAATAAATACTTCAAACAAGGAACACTTCCTGATGTATTTGTTTTCCAAAACATGTTGAAATAAGGATAGTGGGAAAGGGGGTAAATAGTTGTGAGTTATAGGGGCTAAAGGAATAAAGCTAGGTTTAAGGGTATAGGGTTAAGGTTTGGGGTGCAGAATTAGGAGCAAGGAGTTGAGGTATAGGGGTAGATAATATGGGGTTGGAAGTAATGTGTTAAGTGTTAGAACTTGAAAGTTAGGGGCATAAGGTTATGTATTTTTCATAATGCAGAGTGATACTGCAAGCCTCAGAATGCAGTGTTTGGAAAATAGAAGCACCACAAAGGAAACATCATGCCCTTTTTGTCTGAAGCATTCAGGCTATATCAACAGCCATTTATCTACAGACCACTCATCTTTCCTTTTTGATTGCTGCAGCACATGCTCCGACAAGGTCAAGAGGAGAGATTCCTGTTCAGTGGTTCAATACAACATACAATGTTTAAGTATACTAAGCATAGAATGCATTTGCATGCAGTCAGTGGCAAATTTAAACCCATGTTCCGAGCTGCCTGGCATACCAGATTAGTGTTGGCCAATCCTACAGTGTATCATATGCACTATCAGAGAGGCTCACCATGCAGAACATTCTAGCATGCGTTGCTGTGAGAGAGCCCTAACTCTGTACTCAAGATCCAATGGGAGAAATGCACTTGTTGCCTTTCACCACGTTCAACACTGACTACCTACACAAGAATAAGGGGGCCACTGGTAAAAGCGGGGAAATGTGAATGGGATAAAAGAGAAAACAGAGACACTGCATTCCAACACTCGTATTTATCATTTCTGCCTGACGTCTGCAACATGTTGTATGAAGGCAATAAGAGACATCTTAGTAACTGGCAATAACAGTTCTGCATTTCATCTTAAAGGTGAATGGATATACCTTCATGATATATCTCTGTACCCAACTCTCTGTACTTTGATATACAGCTTGCTATTTCTGAAATCAGACATACAAGAGATGCGTAATTTAAATATCTGTCCATACATATTTCGGTCTATGAGTAGTATAACTACTTTAAGCTTCGTCCCTATGCATTGTGTAGGGTGAGTTATAATTACCTTTGACTTGTGTGCCACTGCAAAGTAATTAACCAACATTAATATCCTGTGATTCCTAACTCTGCAACTCTTACAAGAATTCTAGAAACTCTGAATACCTTCAGCATTATCACGAATACACATCACGTGCAACATAGTTCATGTTTTTATTTTAATATGCTTTATTGAAGCAATTAAGTAAAGGGAAATACAGCATCAATAAGTATCAACAGTTAGTTACAGAAAAGATTATAAAAATACATAAATAATACTTTAAATAAGTAGAAATAATCTAATAACTGTTAATTACAAATTGATATTGAAGATTGCCTAAAGGGTAGCAATAGTATTTTTTTTAATAGTTTTAAGCAGTAGTAGTATTAGTAAGTACATGTATCGAGCCCATAGTCTTTTAAACATCATCATAAAAATGTCAGCACATTATTACATTAAATATATACGGCAATCATTTTACCTTTAAAATCAAGTAAAATCCTGCAAAATGTCTAAAACACTTGAAATCTGCCCACCACACGTATTACATCTAAAAATGCATTGCATATAAGAACCTATTCGTATCCATGCATGCAGTAAATTCTTACAAAATAGTTAAAATCCTTGAAAAACGACCCCCCACATATATTACATTTAAGAAATGAATTGCATGTAAGAACCTAATTGCATCTGTGTGAGCAGTAATACCATATTTAATTAACAAAGGTTTTAAAATCTGACACCTTTGTACCAAAAGATGTTGACAGTCCAGCAATAGATGTAAACTTGTCCAAGGCAGATTGAAGCCACAGCTACAATTCCTCTCATCGTCTATACATATTTTTTTCTGTTCTGTCATTCATATAACTGATTGAATCCTATTCTGAATTTTAATATAAAGCTTCAAATTGAGAGATTGGGCAATCCCACAAGCTATGGGTAGAATACTAGATCCTCCAGGAGTCTCCCAAGTACTTGCAGATATCTTCGGGGCCAAGTGATATAAATCCCTGGCCGTAGCTTCTGCTGATCCTCTGGTGCATAATTCCTTCGTGGGTGGAATCCAAGGATTTTCAAGTTTTCCAACTTAAAATGCTACCAATTGTTAACACCAATATAAAGTGTAATGAGGGACAGAGATAAGAAAGAGAGAGAGGGAAATAAGGCCTTGAATGAAGATAATAAGTAAATGCATATGGAATTTAAATACCAATACTATGATGCAAAAACAGTACCGTTTTAGCAGTATTATGTTTTCAAATCAATCTAGGAGGATCAAAACTCACATTCTCAGAGGAGGATCTGTTA
This sequence comes from Calotriton arnoldi, assembly GCA_963921515.1. Lineage (NCBI taxonomy): Eukaryota > Metazoa > Chordata > Amphibia > Caudata > Salamandridae > Calotriton > Calotriton arnoldi. The sequence goes on from CAWUFW010004627.1 coordinate 475,093, forward strand.
TTTTGATTAGGTAGAAAGGAGGATAGAGGCTCCATAAAAATGTCTTTTAATCATCATTTCTATGGAAGATGAATTTACCCTATGCAATCTGTGATTATACACATCAAATTCGACCATCCTGGAAACGTGATGCTTCTAGTGTCCTTCCAATTTGATATAATTCTCTGTTAAGAAATTGCAATAAGAAGATCTATAAACTTTCCAGTCATGTGATCAGCATTCGAAGCATTAAAGGATTGAATTTTAATAGAACATATATCTGTAATCTTTTCCCTGACATTTTAACTAACACCAAATAGCATTCAGGGGCATATTACCGAGGTGCAACGGGCATTTGCGCCCACTTTGCGCACCCCTGGTGCACTTTGGTATTACAGAAGGGGCCGCAGGTGCTTGTGTGTCCCCTTCATTAGTACCCATTGCGCTGGCGCACATAAAATGCCAGTGCTATCATCAGAGGGTGTTCCCTCAATGTTATGGGGATGTGGTCCCATGCAAATGAGTGAATCCCTTTGCCTCTGCACCAGCACCGTATGTGGGACAGAGACAAAGTACACCCACTTATAGCAGCCCTCTGAAGGAGGTAAAGGGGGTTCCATGGAACCTCCCCTGCAGGCGGGTGCAGTAACTCACTGCATCCTACTGCAAGGGGATCTCTAATTCCCTTTAAAGGTGCAGGCAAGTTGCCACCTGCACTGTGAGACACGAAGCGGCTTTAAAGCCGCTGCTCTGTTTTTCACATAAATGCGCTGCCCCCAGGGCAGCGTGAGCTCGCAGCTGACCTGGGGGCTGCACATTCATCCTAATACAGCGCATTTACCTTGATTGCACCGGGTGCACCTTTCAAAAGGTGAAACTGGCACAATCAAGGAAAATCTGCCATATGTATAATATGGCCCCAGATAGCCAAAGAACCTATGCAATATATCATTATTATTTTTGTTACAAAACCAACCCTTGCTATCTTTGATAGTTTCATTTTATAGAAAGAATCAGGAGTTATGAATAACCTATTGTAAAAAAAGAACAATGTCTGTGTTGTACTTGCCATGAAGTGGAATGTATCTTAGACCATATTTTATCACATAAAAGTATCAGAACGATGTTATCTAAATATTTTTCCCATTATAATTCCACACTAAGCTTTTCCCCTCTCTGTGTTGCCAGCAGTAAGATTCCTATATTTATAAGAAGCTTTAGGTTCTACAGTGAAATTATAAACAGAGGATTGTGGGTTTATTAATTGTGACTCTGTTACCAGTTTAGCAGGAAAAATTGTTTAACAGAATTAATTAGCATATCATATTTGGAATTAGTTGAAGGCGCTAAATCTCATTTTTCTAGGAAATCTTTAAATGACAAAAAGTGATTGTCAGAAATTAGTTGTTCCACGTATTTAATACATCTACATATCCATTCCTTCTAAAAAAGTACTTTATTATTTATTCTAATGTTGTTACTATGCCAAATAGGAGATAATCTAAAATGTATCCAAATGAGTAAAAGGGGCAAGTAAAAAAGAGTAATTTACGGTATGGAATGATAGAGATCTAGGTTTATGTGCGATATAAACTAAGGGGGTCATTACGATGGCGGTCAGAAAAGCAAGCCGACCACCATGGTAGCGGGAACTCACCGCCCGCCTCAACCGCGGGAAAACCGACGGCCAGATTAGGATCCACGGCGGTAGAAATCCTACCGCGGCGGAAAGGATCCCCGAGAAACCGCTGTTCGCCTGCAGAGAAGGCCCAAACCCGTCCGCGGCGGTCGGTTTCGCAGCGGAAACAGCCCAAACGACCGCAACCACAGCGGAGACACCACCATCGAAATTATGATATTCCCGACATCGCCGCGGTGCAGTGCGCTGTTTCCGACCGCCGCGGTCGACAACAGTGATGAATGAGTGAGACGGCGGAAGCGCCGTAGCCGAGCCACCGCTGCGGACGCTCCGTGAAAAAAATGGCGGTCGCGAGAAAAATACACAACATGGCCACAAAGTGCACCAAGCAAACAAGGCATGCACCCAAAAATACCTAACAGCCCAAAGACACACCCCCATGGGAAACTCCAAAACTACAAATCCCAGGACCACACACACACCACACCTGCTACCAATACCCCATCCTGACACACCCACAGAAACCAGTATAAATCCAGCCCCCTAACAGACCACAATCCTTTACAAAACTCCACAACTGAAGGGACATTCACCACAGCTGACAGGAGAGGCAAATCTGCACAACACACACACATCACCATCACCACCACCACTTCCACACCTGCACCTCTAACACCTTTGCACAGCACACACCATACACATCACAACCACCACTACCACTTCCAAACCTGCACCTAAAACACCTTGGCACATCACACACCATGTCACCACAGAGAATGCCCAAATTCACTGAGAGTGAGTTGAGGGTCATGGTTGATGAGATAATCAGGGTAGAACCACAATTGTTTGGTAACCAGGTCCAACAGACACCACTAGCCACAAGAACGCAAATGTGGAGAAGGATAGTAGACAAGGTAAATGCAGTAGGGACCGTGCCACGCAATAGAGATGAAATTGTGAAGAGGTGGCACGATCTGAAGTCAGTGGTCAAGAAGAAGAGAGCCAAGAACCATGAGCTGGCTCACAGGACAGGCAGTGGCCCTCCCGTTCCACTCAAAACATTCACTGAATGGGAGGAGAAGGTGCTTGGCATTCTACATCCAGAGAGTCTCTCAGGAATACCCGGGGGAGTGGAGGCTGGTAAGTACAAACAAATGCCTAACATCACACAAATGTACTGTCTTGCACTACTACAAAGTAATACCTCCTAGGTTTAAATTTATTCATGTGCACAACACTCCCCCCAACACATCTCTCACAGATTCAACAGACACTCCCCCTGAAGCCCCCCAAAGGTAGCTAGCAACATCACCATGGGTACATGTGTACATGCTGCCAGCACTAAAACGCCCAGCAGGCCCCCTGTCCCACAGCTGCGCAAGATGGAGCCCTTCCTCCCCCATGTGCCACCCATAGCATTGCTCACCTTAACCTAACAGGTAGGTAGCCACCCTTACAGGGAGGTGGGTGGGTGGTTGGGAAGCCTGCACTACAACTCCCACCAGGCCCCCTTGTCCTACAGCTGTGCAAGATGGAGCCCTTCCTCCCCCATGTGCCACCCATAGCATTGCTCACCTTAACCTAACAGGTAGGTAGCCATCCTTACAGGGAGGTGGGTGGGTGGCTGGGAAGCCTGCACTACAACTCCCACCAGGCCCCCTTGTCCTACAGCTGCGCAAGATGGAGCCCCTCCCCCCCATGTGCCACCCATAGCATTGCTCACCTTAACCTAACAGGTAGGTAGCCATCCCTACAGGGAGGTGGGTGGGTGGTTGGGAAGCCTGCACTACACTCCCACCAGGCCCCCTTGTCCTACAGCTGCGCAAGATGGAGCCCTCCACACCAACCCATGTGCCACCCATTGCATTGCTCACCTTAACCTAACAGGTAGGTAGTCACCCTTACAGGGAGGTGGGTGGGTGGTTGGGAAGCCTGCACTACAACTCCCACCAGGCCCCCTTGTCCTACAGCTGTGCAAGATGGAGCCCTTCCCCCCCATGTGCCACCCATAGCATTGCTCACCTTAACCTAACAGGTAGGTAGCCATCCTTACAGGGAGGTGGGTGGGTGGGTGGCTGGGAAGCCTGCACTACAACTCCCACCAGGCCCCCTTGTCCTACAGCTGCGCAAGATGGAGCCCCTCCCCCCCATGTGCCACCCATAGCATTGCTCACCTTAACCTAACAGGTAGGTAGCCATCCCTACAGGGAGGTGGGTGGGTGGTTGGGAAGCCTGCACTACAACTCCCACCAGGCCCCCTTGTCCTACAGCTGCGCAAGATGGAGCCCCCCCCATGTGCCACCCATAGCATTGCTCACCTTAACCTAACAGGTAGGTAGCCATCCTTACAGGGAGGTGGGTGGGTGGTTGGGAAGCCTGCACTACAACTCCCACCAAGCCCCCTTGTCCTACAGCTGCACAAGATGGAGCCCTCCACCCCAACCCATGTGCCACCCATTGCATTGCTCACCTTAACCTAACAGGTAGGTAGCCACCCTTACAGGTAGGTGGGTGGGTAGTTGGGAAGCCTGCACTACAACTCCCACCAGGCCCCCTTGTCCTACAGCTGCGCAAGATGGAGCCCTTCCCCCCCCATGTGCCACCCATAGCATTGCTCACCTTAACCTAACAGGTAGGTAGCCATCCTTACAGGGAGGTGGGTGGGTGGCTGGGAAGCATGCACTACAACTCCCACCAGGCCCCCTTGTCCTACAGCTGCGCAAGATGGAGCACTCCCCACAGCCACAAGCATGTGGCAGATATTGAATGTCACTCATCAAACTTACGGGTAGGTAACCATTTCAACCGGGAGTGTTGTTTTTAATTGGTGACACAGCAGCACAACTCACAACAGGCCCCCTACTCCCACAGCTCAGCATGATGGAGCACTTGTCCCACTCATAGGCATGTGACGTCTGTGCAGCCGCACATGACACCATGCCACTTAGTCCACAGTCACCTACACTAATCATGCAAAACAGTTGTGTTGTAGTCACCATGCACAAGTCTCTGTTCAAAAATGACCCACATTGTGTCCACTGTGCCAGGCATCACACACTGCAACACTAACAATGATCATACTGCCCTGCAGCAGTGTCTGGCAGGTTGGTTGGCAAAGTGCAAATCACCCATGTCATACCACAGTGTTGCAATGTAAACAGTGGAAGTGCAGTGTACCCAAAAACTACACTGCAGCTGGGACTCACAATGCAAAACTAAGCACATCCAAAATGGCCTGCAACACACCCAGCTACCACAGTGCTGCACTGGATTGCAGAACAGCACCTTGTCTGACTAAAATTTTCAAAGGTGTCTTGTTCGGACCACCAATGTGTGTATGCATTGACAATGTTCACATCTCACACTGTCTGTCTGAACAGTGCTGGTGTAGTCTGGCCCCAAAAGCACACATTGTCTGCACATGGCTGAGTAAATCTCACACACACACCACTGTTGACCACAACATGTCAGTGTATGGATGCCCTGGAACAACTGCTTCACCAGTACTGTGCTCATGTTCTCAGGTCCACAAATACCATGAAACCATGACAGTGTGGAAATGTATGCTGGGTGAGATGTTCACCCTGCTGTATGTCACCACTGTGCTAGGAGCCTATACCCCTTGCCCTATTGTGCCTTCAAATGTTGGGGGAGTGAACCCCACAGCCAGATAGGTGGGACAACAGTGATGGGGGGCTATACCCCATGCCCTATTGTGCCTTCAAATGTTGGGGGAATGAACCCCACACCCAGATCGGTGGGACAACAGTGATGGGGGGCTATACCCCATGCCCAAATGTAATCTGAAATCAATGGGTACAGAAAGCCACACACACCTTCTGCTCACCACACACACATTCCATCAAAAAATTACTACCAAGTCACATAGCCATGTCATTGCTCACCTTCACCTCAAATGGTAGGTAGCCATCTTCACAGTGAGACGGTGTAGTGTGTTTGGCTATTTGTCCCACAAAACCCAACATGCATGCTGTTCCACCCCTATGGAGGATGGGACACTACACCCCCAATAAGAATCATGTGGCAGGCAATGTATGCTACCCACTCAACTCACAGGTAGGTAACCGCATCTCACAGGTAGGGGTGTGTGGGGGTGGGAAGCTTGCACAACAACTCACACGGGCCCACCTGACCGCCAGCACACAAGACCCATTACTTCCTGGCACCAACATGCATGTGTCAGTTATTGCAATGTCCACTTCAAAAGAACTGGTATGTAGACATATCATGCTGACTTGTCCCACACTGGACCAAGATGGAAGCCATCATCATACACACACAGAGAGGTCTCACAAATACAAGCAAAAAACAGCAAACACAACATATCAACAGCCACAACATGCAGCCGGATCTGCATTTAAAAAAACATGGTGGCATAGGACACCAGGCCTCTCAATGCACAACCGCACACCCAGATAGCATTGGCAACTATAGTGTGCACACACCTAAGAAAATGAAACTGTGACAGCAACCAAAGTGTGAAAGTCTGAAACACATGTAGATGGAACTCAGAGCACAACCATGCACACCACTACATGCCATCTGACAGTAGCAGTGGTCCAGACCACCAAGGATCTAATTAAAGCAAACTTAAGCATGGCTGGAATTGCAAATACAGATATGTACACCACATTGAAAAGGTATGCATGAAACTACAATGTTCACTCAATGTGCAGAGTAAACCGCTGCAAGGGCTCAACAAGTGACACATACGCGTAAATGGATGACATATGATTGATCAATAACTGGATGCCAACATGAGCCTGTCAATGTAAAAAATTTAAATTGTGCATGTCATGTCTTGACAACTCCCAATATGGACAAGTAATGCATGTACCACAACAGCTTGTAATGCATCACTGGATGTCAGTCACTGCAAATTTGTACAGTGAACAACTGCTGGATGTACAAACAGTTGATGTAACACTGCTAACACAAACTTTGCTGGGTGCAACACAATGACCATTTCTCATCTGACCCACAGGTGACCAAGAACTCACTGCAGAGGATGACACCAACCTGCAGAGCCAGTCCACCCCCTGGAATAGAGACAACTGGATGAAGACTCCCTGGATTCCTTGGATGAGGAGCTCCAAGCTGGCCCATCTGGTGTGGCAGCCCGCAACCAGACCCAGGCACCCATTGTCCCCTCAACCACATCAGCTGCAGCCCATGACCATCCTCAGACAGCTGCTGTCACGGCCTGTGTGTCAACCACTACCACCACCACCACAGCTGGCCGCAACACCCTCCCTGCCCCAGGGGATGAGCAGCCCACTACATCGACTGCGGAGGCCAGGGAGAGGATGCAGCGGGCCAATGTGAGGACCGGACAGGACCATGGCAGCAGTGCAGGTGGGAGAGACAGGGTCATGCAGATGGGAACTGATCCTGGGACGGAAGCCCTGGCCCACATCGACAGAGTCCTTGGGGCCTACCAAGAGGCCCAGGGACGAATGGGCCGGTTAGAGGAAGAATCTCGGGAGCACCTCCTGCTGCTGAGGTCCATGGACACACGCATGGGACAGATTGTGGACCTCTTGGGGCAGCTAGTGGCGGTTCTGAGGGACAGGCCAGCGCAACATTCTACCCATCCGCCTCCCCCTGATGGGCAGCAGGATGAAACTTCATCATCCTCCCCTGCATCCACAGAGGGGGGTGAGTCCTCAGACACCACTGTCCCTGCAGCAGTGGCCCCTCCAGTCAAGCGCAAAAGGGGCCATCCAAGGAAAGGCCAGGGGGCCTCACGTGCCAAAGCACCTGCCAAACGCTAGTCCCCGAGACAGCTATGATGGCAGACCACTGCACCACTGCATTGACCTTTTGGACTATCCTTCACCACACTGCCATGTGAATGGCATCTATCTGTTGGACTGGGTCTCCACATCATTGTGGGGACTACTCAAGTATCTCATCTACCATGACTGTCAACTCACTTCTTCAATTCCCCCCTTCACATTTTCTCCACCCTTGCATGTCACAATTGTAAATAAATACACCTTACACACATGTTGTTGTGTCTGCTCCGTCTTCAATACAGGATGTGCAACCTTCACCGTGTAGGACATGGTCCAGGGGAATGGAATGTAGGTAGGCAGTGAGATGCTGAAGGGACCTAGGGAAAACAGCAGAACAAGAGTCACTTGTATGGGTGTGGCATCGCACACATCACACAACACTTGTCAACAAGGTACTCAGATCTACAAACTTTACACAGAGCAACAGTCACCATAGAGAAATTCTCTATCACACTAACCAATCACACATACATTGGCAGGCAGCAATGAGTCAACACAAAGCTGCAGTCAGCAAGCTCACATACACCCACACAGCAACTGCAACACCATCAGACCATTTTGTCCCTTCTACATCGTCACTCACCTTCAAGTGAAGTAGCGGGTGATGAGCTGTCGACGCATGTCGACACCTTCCTCCTCTCCACAGCCCTCGTCACTGGATCCGGGTTGATTTTCAGGCGGGGGCCTTGGCTGCTCATCATCGTCATCCAGGATCAGGGGTATTGCCTTGCGAATGGCCAGGTTGTGGAGCATGCAGCATGCCACCACTATCTGACACACCTTCCCTGGCGAGTACATAAGGGCACCTCCAGTACGGTCCACGCACCGAAATCTTGATTTTAGGAGACCAAATGTCCGTTCTATCACACGCCGTGTCCTCCCATGGGCATCATTGTATCGCACATCAGCTGGCGTGACGGGATTCCGCAATGGGCTCAGCAACAACAGGCGGATCGGATATGCCGAGTCACCTGGGTGTGAGAAACACAGGTTAACCTTGCAGTCCCACAATGCCACACAACAGCATGTCACACACACACCCCACTCTAATCCACTATGCATACTCACCCACAAGCCATGCACGCTCCGGAAGCAGATTGGCCATCAGCTGAGGAACGATGCTGCTGCGCAAGATGTGGGCATCATGGGCTGAGCCGGGAAACTTGGCACACACGTGTGAGATGATCATGTCCGCCAGGCACACCACTTGAACATTTACCGAGTGTGAATGCTTCCTATTGTGGTAAACCTGTTCACGTGCCTGTGGTGGCACAAGCCCAACATGTGTGCAATCAATTGCACCAATGACATGGGGGATATGTCCAAGGGCATAGAAATCGCCCTTCACAGCCACCAACTCAGGCCCCCTGGGGAAATGGATATATCTGTCTTTGTAGAGCATCATGGCTGACAGTACATCCCTCAGCACCATGCTGAACATCGGCTGTGACATCCCGCCTGCACTTGCGACCGTGTGCTGGAATGAGCCTGTTGCAAAGAAATGCAGGCATGCCATCACCTTAGATGTTGCGGTGAAAGCTGTTGGATATGTCCGACGTGGCTGCAGGTGGGGCTCCAACATGGCACATAGGTTCTGCAGGGTTTGTCGGTCCAGCCTGAATTTGCGGATTATATCCTCAATCTCCATGTCTGCCAGGACTGTGAACGGATGATGGATATTGGGCCTCCTCCTCCTAGGACAGATGAAAGTGCACAGATGTCAATGCAAAAGACCATGAAATGTGCATTACATCAATTTTTCCAACAGACATATTCCCAAATATTACACATTGCACCATTAACCGACAGAGCACTTCACAAGTAGGTACACATCAGGCACACTACTCGTACACCTGTCCCCTTACCAGCAGCAATTATCTGTGCACCCCTCCGGCTCATTCGCATGCACAGTGTGATATACTAACAGATATGTGTGCACACCTGTGAGTATGACCCCCAGCATATGTTACTAATTGCAATACTACCCTAACACACCATGTTGCTGTCCCTGATACACCTCCCAACACAGGTTGCACATGGCACACATCAACTACACACTGACCACCGGCTGAGCGTGGGAGACACGTGTGTGCATGTGCATTACACAATGTGACAGTTGCTGATGCCCCTAGTTCAGTAAATCAGACAACATTGTGCGTTACATTGCACACACAGACATTGACCATTATCTACATATGCTATGCAACACATTAACTGGACAGTCTACATTTCATTACACAGCACATGTGACATGTGCAAGTGTATGTGCCCATGCAATGTATCGGCGACCCATATATGGTATGTGTTGGTGACGTGGAGTGACATGTTCCTTTTGTGCATTTGCCCTCATGAGGACCCTTCAATTGTTGAGACACTGGGCACTGTACATGTTGGCCTATGCATAGAGCTGGAGGACACGTTAGGTGCAGCAAAGCTACTCCACAACTCCATTAACGCTCACTCCAGGCACTGTCTGGCACCCATATGGCGGTGCCTACCGCTTGGCCCCTGCGGACTGGCACCGCCCATACCCCAGGCACGATCGCGGTAGACACAGCCAGATATGTATGTGACAATGGCAGTCACTATGCACCGCTACCCAAATCACGGTCACTCCAGGCACTGTATGGCACACATATGGCGGTGCCTACCGCTTGGCCCCTGCGGACTGGCACCGCCCATACCCCAGGCACGATCGCGGTAGACACAGCCAGATATGTATGTTACAATGGCAGTCACTATGCACCGCTACCCAAATCACGGTCACTCCAGGCACTGTATGGCACACATATGGCGGTGCCTACCGCTTGGCCCCTGCGGACTGGCACCACCCATACCCCAGGCACGATCGCGGTAGACACAGCCAGATATGTATGTGACAATGGCGGTCACTATGCACCGCTACCCAAATCACGGTCACTCCAGGCACTGTCTGGCACCCATATGGCGGTGCCTACCACTTGGCCCCTGCGGACTGGCACCGCCCATACCCCAGGCATGATCGCGGTAGACACAGCCAGATATGTATGTGACAATGGCGGTCACTATGCACCGCTACCCAAATCACGGTCACTCCAGGCACTGTCTGGCACCCATATGGCGGTGCCTACCGCCTGGCCCCTGCGGTGTGTCACCGCCATGGACCAAGCCCTTGCAGCCAATGGGAAGCACCCTCGCGGTAGCCTGATGCGGATTTGAAAATCGCGGTAGGCGTGCACCGCCACCGCGGAACCGGTCACTGGAAGCATTTGAAAGATGCACCACCGCGGTAGCGTGCGCCTGGCCCCTACGGTGTGTCACCGCCATGGACCATGCCCTTGCAGCCAATGGGAAGCACCCTCGCGGTAGCCTGATGCAGATTTGAAAATCGCGGTAGGCGTGCACCGCCACCGCGGAGGCGGACATTGGATGATTTCGAATGAGGCAGACCTGGTACACCAATTGCAGCACCCTGGGACCACTGACACAGCCCCAGGGGCCTATATATCTGTGGGAGGGTGCCCCACATTCCCACAGCTACCAGGGACTGCTGACTGACAACCCTCACCTGCTGCTGCTGCTTACAGGGACTGCTGGCTGCCACCCTCCACCTGCTGCTGCTGCCTCCAGGGACTGCTGGCTGCCACCCTCCACCTGCTGCTGCTGCCTCAAGGGACTGCTGGCTGCCACCCTCCACCTGCTGCTGCTGCCTCAAGGGACTGCTGGCTGCCACCCTCCACCTGCTGCTGCTGCCTCAAGGGACTGCTGGCTGCCACCCTCAACGTGCTGCTGCTGCCACCTGTCCATTGTGATGTCGAGGACTCAGAAGATCCGTGCCAGTCCCTTCACCAGCGAGGAGCTTGAGGTTCTGGTAGACGGGGTGCTTGCACAGTACCCAAGGCTTTATGGTGGCCCTAATGTCGTGGTAAGTCTCCAAGACTGTGAGTGAGAGTGCAGGGTGGGCACACGTGACGTGGAGGTGCTTCTGTATGTGTCAGTGGTTGTGGGGCTCCTACATGCACTGCCTAGCATGCTTACTACAGCGGGAACGGCTTGGTGGGCTCTTTCTCACGTTACCCTGCATGCCCATCCTGAGTAGAGGGACATGTTTTGTAGTGTCAGCCATACAGTGCAGCTGCATTTTGGTGATGCAGGAGTCAGGCCAGTTATCGTTTGTGTGAATGGCTGTGTTGCTCCCAATTTACCCACTCAGTGTCAGTCCACCTGCCCTGCACAGTCCCCGCCGAATGCCACATGTCCACATCACTGCATGTACAGTGTGTTCCATGTGTGTTTTGTTCATGCCTCTTCATCTAAGTACCATCTCTGCCCTGTAGATTGCACAGGAGCAGCCGTGTGAGAAGGGTGTGTGTATGACAGTTGTTATCACTCTATGTGAGTTCCAGGACACAGTGAGGCTTTCACAGGGCTAGGACACTTAGGTCTGCGCAGTGTTGGACACAGTGAGTCCAACAACAATACACATGTTTTGCTATCTTCTCTATGTGTAGTTGTAGGTAACTGCAGACAGTAGCTGCGGGCAGACTACACGTTGCTTGCTGTGTTGGTATCCTGCATGTGAATGGGATGTGGAGGTACTGTGTCCACCATCGAACATGCATGCATGTACGTCTGATTGACCAATGACATTGTACCATGTTCACAGCAATTGTTGGCTCTGTTACAGTTGTAGCTGGAGTTTTGGATGAGTCACTGTCGTGCTACTGCATTTTCTTTGTGTTGTCATTGTACACTGTGTCACTGGAACCTCACCCCTCTTGTCTCCCATGCCTGCAGCTGAAGGTCCACCAGCGTAAAGCCGTGTGGAGGGCCATTGCCTCCAGTGTGCGAGATCTGGGTGTGTCAAACCGAATGCGCACCCACTGTCATAAAAGGTGGGACGACATCTGCAGGCTGAGCAAGAACGTGGCCGAGATGACGCTGGGGCTGCTCCCTCAGACTGGCAGGTTGGCTAGGCGCAGCATGACACCACTAATGGTCCGCATCCTGGCTGTCACACAACCTGAGCTGGACAGACAACTGAAGGAGCATCAGCAGCAAGCTAGGGGTGAGTATGTGTTGCAGGCTGCCTTTGGCTGGGAGTGGGTGCATGTGTCTACAGAGTGTGCAAATTGTCAGCTGTGTGACGTTGGTTCTGTGGTGCAATGTTTTGTGAGTGACCTCTGTGCTGGGTGTATGTGCCATGCATTTGCCCAACCTGTGCTTCATGAAGTCAGTTTTAGCACTGTGCATCTCTCTTACATTTGGAGTTGTGGCCTTCAGGTACCTTCTGCTGTGGGGTAGTGTGTGAATTCAGATAGATGGGAATGCCAGTGTGCCAACTGTGAGTGTGTTTCAATGAATGCGTGCAATTACAGACCTCAGATGTCTGCCAGTCAGACATCTGAGGCCAATGTGCAACAGTAGATGTGCCCATGAACTCGATATGGTGTATGGCATGTGTGCAGGGTCATTGTGGGCTGGTATGTTGTGGTCTGTGTGGTCCCCTACTGCTCCATCCATGTAGGTGATGAGCACCATGTTGTGGTGTTCATCCTTGCCACCATCGGGACAGTGTGTGTGCACAGGCCATTTTGTGGCTGTGTCTGATGTGAGCCAACAGCAGGATGGTGTGCTGTGTGAGTCACCTGGGGCACTTATGGCAGGATGTGTGTTGGACATGCACCGTTGGCTTGATATTTTGGGTGGCAAGATATATGTGTGCACAGGGTGGCATGCGATGTGCTGCACACCTCTTCTAGGATGCAGATGTATTGGCACGTGTTAGTTCTGTTGATGCCACTCATCTCACAGTACTTCTCTCTCCTATGCAGCATCTCCCGTATGTGCAGAGGGACAGGGGACGGACACCAGTGGTGAGGCATCCAGTGCAACAGCCGCACCGGAGCAGACTGACACAGATGTGACCAGCACCGAGGAGGGGTACAGGAGTCTGCTAGAGGATTCACAGCCGGAGACACAAAGCTCTACGTCATCTGACGCCAGCGGTGACGCATCCATGTTGGGGGGTACAGGGAATGGGGAATCTGCCTCCTCTTCCGCCACACAGCGTCCAGTGCCCAGCCTCCCTTCAACCTCCACTGGTGCTGCCCGTGTCCGCACGAGTAGGAAGGGAAGAGTCACCTTCACCACAGGCACTGCTGCCCCAGCCCATGTCAGCCCTGCTGCCCTCAGTGCTGAAGCAGTCGAGCTATTGCGCCAGCTGTGTGTGGGGCAGACAGCACTTCTCAATGCCTTCCAAGACCACGACAAAAAGTTGGGGCAGGTTATAGCTTTCATGGAGGGCATACATTCTGACGTAGGTGGGCTACACCGGACTATGCAGTCCTTGTCATCAACTGTGACAGCAGCCCTGCAACAGGCACATATTCTGGGAGCGGCTCCCATCACTTTGTCCGGCCCCGTGTCACTGTGCACCTCTGACGACAGTGACAATGCTCAACGGACCCCAAAGTCCCGATACAGAACCCGCAGCACACAGGAGCTGCAGCAGCCCAAGCGTACTAGAGCGCAGACACCATCCCCACATAAAAGTAAGGCCACCCCAGAGCGCAGAGAGAAAAGCCCATCAGGCGACAGCAAGGGCCACAAAGCAAAGAAACAAGCATCAGGGTCACAGGCCTCACCTTCCTCCCCCGCCAAAGACTCCCCTGTCCCAAAGACGTCTCGCAGAGGCAAAATGACAGTTTCCACACCCACTGAGAAGGTGTTGCCTGCAAACATTACACAGGATGAGGGCCCCATGGATAATCCATCCTTGACCTCCACTCCCATCCCAAGCCCTGTGAAGCCAGCATGGGAGGACACTGTAGGGGGCAAACCTGGTGGACAGAGGGAGGCAGGGCGGCGACAAACCCCAGGCAAGCGCACAGCGGGATCCAGCATGTCCCCAGAGGAAGGGTCACCATCCACACCAGAATCAGCTTTGGTAGTGGGGTCACCTGTTGTGTCCGCCCCAGTTCACCTCAATCCCCAGGCAGGGAAGCCTTTCAGGATCCCCAAGAAGTGGAGAGGCACCTCTCCATAATCTCCGGCACAGACTGTGTCTCACCAGGGCATGAGTCGACCTCCCCGTGCCACCACCCCACCTGGTCCAAGCAGCCCCCAGCTCCCACAAGCAGAGATGGCTCTTCCACAGTTGTTCCTCCCACTGCCCAGGGCAGCCCTCCAACTGACCCCAACACACAGTCAGCTCCAAGTCCGACAGACAGCCCCATCTGAGTGGTGGTCACCCTCACACACCTGTCTGTCCACAGCGGTGCGTGTGATGCCCATTGTCAGCCCCATTACTCTGTGGCTGGGCATGGCATGGTAGAGTTGCATACATTCCCTGTGTAGCTTCTGATGTCACTACTCTGCACAATGTACTGGCCTTTTTGTTCACTGCTGTTTGCCCCCTGCCTGTGCAGCTTCTGATGTCCCCACTCTGCACAATGTACTGGCCTTATTGATCACTGCTGTTTGCCCCCTGCCTGTGCAGCTTCTGATGTCCCCACTCTGCACAATGTACTGGCCTTATTGTTCACTGCTATTTGCCCCCTGCCTGTGCAGCTTCTGATGTCCCTACTCTGCACATTGTACTGGCCACTGGCCTTGTTGTTCACTGCTATTTGCTCCCTGGCTGTGCAGCTTCTCATGGACTTCATCTGCACATTGTACTGGCCACTGGCCTTGTTGTTCACTGCTATTTGCCCCCTGCCTGTGCAGCTTCTCATGGACTTCATCTGCACATTGGACTGGCCACTGGCCTTGTTGTTCACTGCAATTTGCTCCCTGGCTGTGCAGCTTCTCATGGACTTCATCTGCACATTGTACTGGCCACTGGCCTTGTTGTTCACTGCTATTTGCCCCCTGCCTGTGCAGCTTCTCATGGACTTCATCTGCACATTGTACTGGCCACTGGCCTTGTTGTTCACTGCTATTTGCCCCCTGCCTGTGCAGCTTCTCATGGACTTCATCTACACATTGGACTGGCCACTGGCCTTATTGCTCACTGCTGTTTGCTCCCTGCCTGTGCAGCTTCTCGTGTAAATACTGTGCATATTGAAATGCCCACTGGCCTTGCTGTTGCCAAAATTTGTTGTCTCACTATGCAAATTGTGAATAAACACAGTTGGTCCTGCTGTGAGTTGTCTCAGTGTCCTTCCTGAATAAAGTTGTTTCTGTGTGTGCATGGTTTACTGTGTCACATGCTCAGTATGCCACTTCAACATTGCCAATAGGTTGGCTCACATTTCATTTTTTTTGCAGGGGTGGGAGGCACTTCATTTCTACTTGACTGTGATACTTATGGGTGCAGTGCAGGTGGTTGGCAATGAATTCTTGTTGTCATCATCCTTCTTTGCTCATGTTATCTATGGTGGACACATGTCAGGTTTGTGGGCAATGGCAGCACAGGGTGGGAGTTTGGGCACAGGCTTACAGGCAGGCAGGCCAGGGTCATGTGGTCTTTGTGAGCTTCCTTTCTGTGTGCCAAGCAGTGTAGGTGTATGGACATCTTGTGGTGATGAGTTATCCAGGTCCCATGGCTTACTTACAATGTGTGCACTTGAGTGGTGGAGAAGTGTATGGTGTGAAGGGGGTGACTTTGTTGTGACTGTGGATGTGTGTGCACCTGCATTGTCAACTACTGCCATGTGTCACCCTGGAGTGGTGTGCCTGTATGTGTACTTGTGGAGCCCTGTGGTTGTGTTTTGTGCACATGGCAGTATTGTGTGGTGCTGTTGTGAGAGGAGGTATGTGTGACATATCCTACTTGTGCTTGGCTGTCATGTAGTGTGTCACTGGGCCCTGTGTGTTGTGCAGCAGACATTCTCTTGTCCAGTATTTGGATGCATATGTGTGGCTGGTCAGTGTTTGAGTTCAGGGCCTTCCTTTCATCCCTGTGCCTATACATGTTTGTCCTTGCTGTCTCCAGGAGTTGTTGCATTGAGGTGACCATGGTTTGTGTTGACTGACTGTGTCAGCCATGTGTGCTGTGATGGGCTGTGTGTGTTCTCACATGTGTCTTGTCTTGCATAAGCATCACACATGCTTGATGGTTGTGTCACTGCCCTTCCATTTGTGGGCACCTCACTTTGGCTTTCCTATATGTTGTCCTCCATTACTGCTGGCATGTGGTGTGTGTATGTGGCTGTGAGTCAGGGTGGTGTGTGTGTGTGTGACTTGTCAGGTAGTTTATGCAGTGAAGTGTTTGGTCCTCATCTGTGTGTGCGTGCATTTTGTGCCTGGCCTCAGTGTTCTTGGCTTGTGTGTGATGTTGTTGTGGTGTGTGTGTTGGCTGGGGTCTGGGCTTCGGTGCTATGTGTTCCTGTGCAAAGGGTCCTGCTGTGGCTGTATATGCAGTTGTTGGGACGTGGGGCATGGTGTGGCTTTAGTTGTGTGGTTGTTGTGCAGGAGTGGCACTTGGGAGGCACATGTTGTGTCCCTTCAGGGAGGTAGCTAGTGTGTTGTGGGTGGAGTTGTGGCTCTGTGCTATTTGTACGGTGCCCTTGGCAGGCGCTGGCCCTGGGCTCTGCGTTGTGTGCATGGTTTCCAGCACACTGACCGCGGCGGTGACGTGACCGGGACATTTGTTCATGATGGCGGAACATGGGTGGGCAGTATGTGGCGAGGTGTGTTTGTCACAGGTGGGACATGTGTGTGTGCAGTGATGGCTGTGTGCCTGTCCCCACAGGGGTGTGTGGTGTTCCCATGCGATGTTTTTCCACCCTGGAGCTGTGTATTGTGTTACTTGCACTGTTGTGTCTGTACGTACCTGCGGAGGCGTCCGCGGCGGTCGATGGCTTGCAGGTGGTGTATCATATACAGCACCGGGATGGCGTGTAGGGCAGGATCCATTGCGGTGTGTACCGGGTGTCTCTTTTCTGTCTCCGCTGTGGTGTCTCCGCCGTTTCTCGCTGTGCGGTTTCTCCGTCGCGGTGCGCTGCCATGTTTCCGGCATCGTAATATCTTCAGCATACGGGACTTCATTCCGCACGGCGGTGTGTGGTGATTGGCTCACTCCGCCGCGGTGGCGGGCACACTTTGATGGCGGTCGGCGTCGCACCGCGGCGGACGGGAAATGGGCAATGTGTAGCCATCCTAATATGGCGGGCGTGAAGACCGCTGGCGGCGTGCGGTAAATGGGTGTAACCGCCACCGCCGGCACTGCGGTCGTGTCTCCGCCCGTCACCATAATAGGCCCCTAAGTCCTCAAATGAAAAGGGGAACACAGAAGTTTGTTCTATATTCTGTATAGTTGGATCCTTAACAGGCTCTTGAGACAAAGAAGCCCAAATCAGCTTAAGGATAATGGCAGAATGGTAATGAATACATTTAGGAAAATTATCTCCAGCTGTATCTTTGAGTCTCTTGGGATTATATAGAGATAGAAATGCTCTTTTTACCATTCCATAAAAACTTCAGTAGCAAAGTGTTGATTGAAAAAGTTTGAGGAGTTTTCACAGGAAGCATGGATGGATAAAAATTAATAATTGGTATCAACATCATCTTAATAGTATCTAAAATGTTCCACCAGGATCGGGATAAATTAGACCATCTTTCAGTTAGTGAAGTAATTTTCTATTTAACTTATTCAAGGTTAATTAAAATTGTATTGTCAATAGAATTAGAATAAATAACACCTAGACATTTATGCCCTTAATACGATGTCGGTCGGAGTTGCCTCCGACCAACACCATTGCGGATTGGGAACCAGCCGACCTCAGGTCGGCGGTTCCGACCGACCTCAGGTCAGCGGTTCCGACCGCATTATTTGGATGTGACTGCATGGTGCGGTCGGAAACATCCATTTTTCAATGGGAGTTTGGGCAGTGAGCTGAAACCGCTTGCAGCACAAGCTCCCATTGAAAAATTGAAGTTTTAAACATCCCTACACCGTGTGGCAGGCACCTAGTGGTGCCTGCCACAAGGTGCAGGGATGCAGGGCTACATGTGGAGGGCCCTGCTAGGGGCCCCCAAAGTCAGTTTCCGACAATCAAGCAATGTCAGAAAGTCCAACATGGATTGGCTGTCGGAAACCGGCATCATAGTCCCGACGGCAGAAACGCCGTCCGTAAGGGATTATGAGGGCTTTCTGACTGGCTGACAGGCTCCTTGAGCCTGTCAGAACCACGTCAGATTCCCCAGCAGGTTTAAACTCTGACCCCTGTCATCATAATATGGCAGTCAGACTTTTAACCTAACATGTCATCTCGGTCGGAAACCCTCCGACCAGCGATTGGAGGCTTTCCGACCAACATTGTAATCAGGCCGTTAATACTTCTGAAATTTTAGGTAAAACCAAAATCTTTAAACATATCGGTGAAACAAAATTTATTAAGCAGCAAAACTTCAGATTTATCAATGTTTAATTTATATCCTTACACATGTTAGTAATTTTCTAACAGCTGAAAAATGCTGGAAGAGCACTGGTGAGATCTGATGTAAATAATAATATATCATCAGCATATTCCATAAATCTAACTTCTCTTTCTTCATTCTTATTACCAACAACACTACTTGATCTGCAAATTTGTTCCAAAAAATGTTCAAGAGCCAAAATGAAGAGTAATGGAGATAGAGGAGGGCTTCGTTTTGTACCTTTAAATTACAGAAAGCAGATTGTAATCCATTTACAAAGATAGATATTTTAGGGGATGAATAAAACAAGTCAATATATTTTAAGATGTTAGGCCTAAAGCTATGCCATTCTACTACTTTCATCATAAAGTTCCACTCAATGCGATCAAAAGCTTTTTCAGTATCAAATAATACTGCTGCAATTGGTATGGTATGGTATTCGTGATGCAGCAAGCATGATATTCAAAAAGGTCCTAAAGTTGTCTTTGATGCATCTGTCTTTAAGAAAACTAGGCTGTTCCAAACCAATTAAATCACAACTAAATCAATAGATTTGTAGGGCTAATATTTCCACGAAATGTTATTATCAGTGTTTATAAGGAAAATAGGTTTTCAGCTTTTTCAAGATAAATCTTGATCCTTCCTAAGGATCAAACACAGCATAGCCTCCAGAAGTAAATTTGGTGAGACATCTATTGATAGAAATAATTTGAAAAAGTGACAGTAATCTTGTCACTAGAATTTTAGAAAAGCAAGAATAAAACTCAACAGAAAAACCATTAGGCCGTGGTTTCATCAGTTGGCAGTTTGATAAGGGCTGTGATTTTTGAAGTAACATTATTATCTTTTTCTAAGGAGGAAATATCAACTATCTCCTCTGTATGTTTAGGCATAGAATTAAACAAATCATCTAACTTAGTCACCTATGGAACCTACTCAGGAGTATAGATCTGATTGTAATATTCTGAAAAGCAGTCAAGAATCTCTGAATCTTTGTTATGATCTTTACCATATTTTTCAAGGATGACAATTATTTTAGATATTTTTTTCTTGATTTTTAAATAATTGGCCAGTATTTTGCCTGCATTGTTACGACCATCAAATTATTTAGCGTTATCCTTCAATACAGTTTTACATGCACTTTCAATGGAGTTTGCCTTGAGTTAGGCAGGCTAGAATGTTTTTGTGAGTTGGAGAGAAATTAATATTTATGTTAAAGTATCATTTGAAAAATGTTGTATTCTTTAACAACAAATGTATCATGTAGTAATACATTATTAAATTGCCATTGTAAAACACTAGTTATCCTGTAACAACTCCAGATCTACTGTAACAGGTGCATGGTCCCAAATGAGAATAGTACCTGTACCAGCATTAACTAAAGATGCCAATATGTTATGACTTAAAAATATATAATCTAGACTGATGAGCAGGGGAGTAAATGGTGTATTCCATAAGATCAGGTGGTATAATCCCATTGCATCTACTAATCTTCTTGAAGATATTGATGTCTTAAAGGCTTTTAGCATTTTGTTTGGAATGTACTTTTTGTAGAGTGTCTATTTATGAAGGCGTCCATGAGTTGGTTGAAATTACTCCACCCCCACTATAAGGTTTGTGTTAAAGCAAGACATCAATTTCAATGAAACATTTTTCTAAATTTCTAAATCAACTCCATTACGACCATACACATTGAATATGGAAATTGGCCTATCATTAATCTTAAGGTTCGAAAGTGACCAACTTCCATCATCATCGTTTTCTTGCTTTCCTGTGTTGACAGTCAAAGAGGATTAACCCCATTTTTGTTATTCTTGGTTGGAGAACAAAAAGGTTGACCAACCCAATTTTTATTTTCAATGAGTTGATATATTTTCTGTTAAATGAGTTTCTTGTAAGAGATCAATTTGACATTCTAACTACAGAGGTCAGTGAGAACCCTTTGTTTGTTAATAGGGTTACATAGACCTTTAATTTTCCAAGAAATTATATGAACACTATGTATGAATATAAGGATACATCCCCAACAGATAAGAAAAATGAATGGTAAGAAGCCTTCATAACTTAAACAATAATAATGAAAGTTAAGTAGAAAAAAGAAAACATCATGTACGGAGAGTGATGGAACACTGAAGTAAAAGCCTTTCAGAAATCAGATGTTCCCATAAGATTAGGACAAATATATTAACCAGGGAGGTGAAATATCTGAAAAGAATGCACAAAGGGAAGCAATACCTATGACTTACTAAAACACTTAGGGCAAGGCAGTGATAAATCTGTGAACATGGGAAACATTAATGACACATCGACAAAGGGTATAACCCACCTGCTTCTGTTTGACAGACAATGAACTTGTGAAGGAGAAAAACAAAATGGAATAGAATTAAAATCATACAAAAGTGCAGACATGAGGAAAAAGGGACATTGAAAAAAAGGACAAATCAAGTTTTGCCAATTTCCATTGCCTCCTCCTTGTGTTAATGAATAAATTATTTTAATTGGGCAGAAGTCTCATAAACTGTGTTTTTATCTTTATTAGTGACTTTGAATATAAATTAATGGATCCATATATCTCAGGATAGGCTTTTGCAACATTCTGAGAGAAAAAGACCTTCTGACCTGACCGAAGAATCTGTTTTCTTTGTCTTACTGCTGAGAGCATTAGCATTAGATTAGTGAACTGCAAATAGAAAACAATGATACATCTGTGTCTAGTAGAGTGAGCAAATAATGCAGATCTAGGACCAACATGATGTGACTTTTGTATATTGAGAGTTGGATAGTCTGATACACCAACTATTTTGGAATATTAGTTTTGAGAAACGAGATCATATCAGAACCTAAAGCTCCTTCAGAAATGCCATAAATTTATACATTATTTCACCTCTTTTGGTTTTCCAGCTCTTTAGTATGTGTTTTTAAGGAAAATTATTTGGCCATAGCATCAACCTTGGTTACAACATCTTGATCATCCCTGACTCTTTATTTTACTTCTGTTACTCTTAACTCCAAGCTAGACATTTTTACTTCAATCCTTTGTGAAGTAGTGTTAATTTTAATGACTTAAGTTTTAAGTCTTCTTCATGAGATCTTCTAGCATGAGCAATTGTGGTGCTTTAACAGGAAATACGGGGGATCCTTTTTTGAACATTTTGTTTACATCACTAGAAATTTCTGTATGAGGTGTGGTGGACCAAAGTAGACAATTCAAAAGGCTTAGGAATATTTGTTGACTGATTGTCTGTTTTGACTGAAGCATTCAGTCATGGCCCTGGTACAGTCTTCACAATACTGTCTACCAGAAGCTTTACAATGGAATGACGACAGTGTTTTATCACTTTGTTTTATTGATTCAGTCCTTCCCATCAAACTGATAGGAGATAGAATTCCAGAAATTAACACTGTCAAAATAGAAAATTTAGGAAGAAGGGAAAATAATGACAACAGTAGGTATGTAACCGAAAAATTACGAGGTCAGTCAAATAATTTTAAGTTATTAAGCTATCAAATCTTCTCGGTTACAATGGAAAGCACAGAACAAGCGTTCCAAGCTCCAGGACTTTATATGTGGCTATAATGTAGGTCTGGGTAAAATTTGAATTACGCTGGAGTAATTGGAATAATTTAAGTACTTACACATTACTCTTGTAATGCGAAATTACCGAAATTATGCGATTATGACAGCTTGAGTAATTAAGAGTAATTTGGGAAATAATCTTACCGCAGAAGCACAGAAACAACAATCTAAGAGAGAGCGAGAGGCTGCTGGATACTGCTGTTTGCATCCTGTAGAATTTAGTGCAAAATGCATCCTCTGGCCCATACTGGAAGTGAGGTTGCATGTTGCACTACGAAAATAGTGCTAAATGCTGGATTACGCTTCTCACATAATTGCGCATAGTTATGAGTAGTTTTGCTGTCATTTCGAGCAATTACGCTACAGAGAATTACGCTAGTTATGCCCACACCTAATATAAAGTTCATTGAACTTATTCATCAGGCATTGAAGCAGTTTGTGTTGTTAACATAGAAGGGATAATGTATTGGTGTCTCAGACAACAACATCCTTTGAAGCAATCAGTCGAAAATATAAGCGTACTTGGCTCCCAATGCGTGTTTCTTCAAAAACTGATGCCTTCCCTCTCAGGCCACTTCAGGCATGCAAACTTGCATCTTGAGGGAATGTATAAACAAAATGCTGGCCGCGGAGGCCCAGTGTGAGGCACTGCACAGCAACAACGGTTTTAAAGAACAGGGACCGGGGAGGTCTTAAAGAGCTCACCTTGCCACACCCCCACAGCTGTGATGCTGCCAAAAGCCGCCACAGTCACCCGAAAAAGGAGAAAGCCACTAAAATCCTCACATAGAGCTCCAGCGAATCGGTAGCACTAATCCCCTAGCAGCCATCTCATGGGATTCAGAACATGCACCCTCAAGTGCAACAAAGTTCTTATTTAAGAATTCATCCTGTTCTATCACACGATAACCTTAAATGCAAATGACATATGTGCAAGTTAAATGTTTAAAATTGTTTATACTTTGTTTCTACAAAATGATTTGGCGTTTAGAATTTTTCTCTCCATTCCCAATGTCCATCAACATACCTAAAAAGGTAACAACAGGAAACAACAGGAATAGGAAAACAACAGTACTTGCAAAGGAAATCCTAGATCAGCGTAGTGCAGTCCTAGCTCTAGCATCATAATATCACAATTGCTTAGCAAATATATTGTGGGCCACCAGTGAAGTTATATCAAGGAATCCAATGTGGCCGCTGTCTCTACAAACTAATTGGGAGTTGCTGGAAAAAGTGTTTCATTGTAGAATTCCTGCTTCACAGTGTGTTTTCTTTGCATGCAGCACCTTTCTCGAGACAATGCTGATACTATGCAAGGGCCTTTCCTTCTCTGAGATTAACTCTGCATGAGGAGGTTGAGAGTACTTCTCTCCTGGGCATGCTGAATCATGAATGTTAACACATGACTCCAGCCATACCTATTAACAGCTGCCTCCAAAAACTATTATTTTGCAAAATGTCAAGTGGCACCACAAAGTCTGGCTCTCTGGTATTCCTTTCTCACCATTCTTGCAGTATTCAAATTATACTCTCCCATTCAAATGTTCCTGGGGTCCTCTCACTCTAGAGCATTTGGTGCTCCTGCCAATTTTCAGGGCACTATCTTGATGAACATCCATATGCATCACCACAGAGTTCCTTCCATCCGTATTTCTATTATAGCACCTCACCTTTGTGCTGTATCTACTATCTGTATTTGAAGCCTAGAAGAGAGGAATGCAAAAGCTGACCCGCAAATGAACATGGCGGCACAGCTCTCTTCTCCTGTCATTGCTAAAAAGACATGTTGAGGTTTCTTTTGGCATAAGAAGTGTTTGTCACTCCTGCTTTCTTTGGAAAGTGTTCATTGTCCTCTCAGAATGAACTAATTAACTCTTCATAATGTAGTTCTATACTGTTACATAGATAGAAATTATACAAACTGTCATTTTTGAATAATCAAATGCATTGGTCTATGGTGTGGCATCACATAGTCTGCAGAAATAGAACCCAAATAGAGCTAAAAGACATCAACAACAGAAGGCCAAACATATATCTTTATGAGTGTGCAAGAGAGACTATTAACTCCTGGTATGTCAGTTGTTCTTTATCACTGCCATATGGAATCTCTTTATCTTTTCATGTAAAGTAAAGTGTCTCTTAGGCCACAATGTAAAGGAAATAGAGGGAGGTGGAGTCCTCCTTCCACCAAGGTGCAATCACCCAGCATTTAATTAGGAGGTGGGGATAGCCCCAAAAGGATAGAAATAACCTTGCTTCTGTCACACATTAATTCACGAAACCTCTGCAATGTAAGAGTCAGGTGGGAGTATTTGGCTTCTGATTTTTGGATTGCCAGCAGTTGCCAAAGGGCGATGCTAAAGTGGCAGCAGGGGGTGTTCACTCATAGCTGGCAGTATTTTCTGAATCCCACTCCCTGAGGAAATCCCAGGGACTGCCCAACCTCTAGGAGAAGGAGATAGCCCCAACACCTGCCCCTGCATTCCTCAAGGCATCCTTGAAATCCTTGGGATTGCCTTCCTTGTGATGAAAAAGCACTGCTGATCCTAGGGATTAACATGGTGTGTTTGAGCCCCTGCCCATTGTTTGTCCTTGGGTTTTCCTGCACATTGCTCAGCATACATACCAGTTCGCAGGGATCATCAGCATTCTATAGGCTGCCCTCCTCCTCTTCCTCGCCGTCTGGGTAATTCTTTGAGAAAACTGCGCATGCGCGCGCTCCCGCACATGCACATTTCTTGCAAGTCTCCGCCCGGGGTTAGTTTTGACCCTGCTCCAGCCCAAACTGCCAAACTAGGTTCTCTCTGAACAGGCACCGAAGCAACCCAGGAATGGTTCCACTGTTATTAGGGCTCATCAGCCAGGTATAGCTTGATTCCAATGTAACAGTGAGTACAGGACCCACATCTGGGCAAACCCATCACACTAAAAATAAGTGATGGATGAAATGCTCAGGTCGCATCCCAATCCATTGCTTTTCGCCCACCATGCCACCTCAGTTTGGAATCAGGCATATGCAAATCATTTTTAACCCTGGTCCAATGGACATAGACTAGCCAAACTGCAAGTCCTCTTTCTAGAAGTATCTTTCTGCCCTTCTGTAATTTCCTCCCAAAAAAGCTTTTATTTTCATTATTAGTAGTGAATGACATTTCAGAATAAAAAAGAGATAAAGTAGTAAAAGGAAATACCATGCTTCCATTGTTTTGAGAACAGCAACAGGGCATAGATGCGGTAGCTCTCGTTTTCCTCTATGTTAGCCCAGCTCTTCACTGACCTGTGTGTCTTGCACAAAGCAGGGTTTATGCAAGACGAGGCAAGTTTTAAATTACTCACCGTAGATTTCGTAATTTCAGAAATTATGCTTGTTTGAGAAATACAAGAAACGATGCCATCATACAGGTTTGCGTAATTATGTGCCATTTCACAGTAATTCGCAGTAAAACTATACTGCAAACGCACAGGCAACAGAATGCGAGCTGCTGATGTTCACAGTGCTCTTTTTAAATGCTTCTTCACATCAACAGTTGACATGAGTATGCATTTCACACTAAAATACAGCACGAAATGACTGATTTGCATTTCGCACAATTACATAGAATGTAACATAATTTTAACCACACACACTCTTAGTTTTATATATTTCACCAGAAATTAACTTTCATTCTGATCCTCACTGTCGGATCCATTCTCACTCAACTTTCTTCCCTGTTAACCCTGCTCTCAACTCTAGCAAGAGGTCTTTGATGCAAAAAATAATAGCCAACAGGGGTCAATTCCTGTTTGACACAGCTCTTAATTCCGCCTCTCTAAATGCCACCTCCAGGCAGCAAAGTGCGTTGATGGAGTGTGCTGGAAACTGCAGTGCATGTCTGCACCGGGGAGAGCAGCCTTTTCACGCCATTTCATCCAAAACCTCACATCCTGGACGCTGTAGAAACATTTCAGTGAAAATAAAACTACCCCTGTCTATCTCAAGGATGGTCATAATGTCTCCGGTTTGCCTTCCTAGTATCACCTGCAACCTCCTGCTTTCATCAGCAATAGACAAGGAAGTATGCTGAGCCTTGCCAAGTAGGAAAAATCAAGCTACCAATTAATACTTCAAGGCTGTTCACAATGTCTCTGGGTAGGTGTCCTGAATCCAGAGTAATTGGTTCCATCCTGCTGAACATTACCTTTACAAAGATATTATGAGCTACCTACTTTTTATAAACATTACAAATTGAACTGTGTCTGCTGAGAAAAATCAAACGACCCCCCTTTAGTTCAAGATTGGTCCCATTATCTCAGGCGCGCATTCCCACTTCCGGTGGACATGTTCCAATCCTGCTGACCTGTACCATTTTAAAGATATCACCTGTAACATGTCTTTATTATCATGAGAAGCTGAAGTACATCGAACCATGACAACTAGGAAAAATCAAACCACCACATACCTGCTTCATGGGTACTTGGTCCCTCCCTGCTGACCCTTGCAACTGCATGGATATCACCTGGATTTGGCTTTATCAATATTGGAAATGGAAGTGCACTGACCCCTGCCAAATAGGAAAAATCAAATTTCCCCCTACTACTTCAAGGCATGTCACAAGCTACTGCTGGGTGCTTGGTCCCATCCACCTCACCCTTACAATTGCCAGGATGTCACTGGCAAACTACTTTTATTGGACAAGCGTTCAGCGTTCATGAGTATAGAGCATTGTAGTCATATACTCTCAATGTCCAGCCTTGCTGTTTTCCACAACTCTGTTTCAGTATATTTATTTACCTATGAGAGCGCGGAGACAAACTGCTTACATTGTTTGAGTCAGTGCAAGAGTAAATGTTCACATGGTTATAAAGAGTGCAGAGGAAACAGAAAATGTGTTTTTTCTTAACAAAGAGAATTGCTGCGCTACATACTGCATATCAGGGTTGCTTGATACATTGTAATATGAACAGATTCCATCTCCCTCTGGTCCGGCTCTAGGCCAGTGCTTAATTTGAGCAGGTGGTTTCCAATGCTCGGCATCAGCATTTAATTTATGACACACTGCCACATGGTGGTACTGTCTGTCTAATTTAGAGATGAGCACAACAACAGTTTAAAAAATCAATGTACATATAACGAAGACCCACCGCCCAAGCCATTCTTACAGCTTTCGGGACCCAGAATACTCTAAATTGTCACACTTGCAAGAGTGTGGTGGTAGGCAGTTGTGTTGGTACTGACATTACAGCACTGGCAGGGGCACTGGGTGGTCCAAGCTGCAGTGGCCTCTTGAGGAAGGCCCTGGCACTTAAGTTTTTTTTACAAATTGGGCACTGGATGTAACCATATATATAAATAATTCTAAGCACTGGTTTTAAGTTTGGAAAGATGTAACCACTAAAGACAAAACTAAAATCCCGAAAATTAATGGAACTAAACCAAAATTAAAGACTTAAGGAGGTCGTCCTGCATTTAAACAGACCTCTAAAACATAGTGGTAATCGTGTGCCAGGGTTCGTGGTCTTTCTTCTCAGTCCATTTTCACAAATGATAAATTGACAAATCACTGCCTGCAACCAACTGTAATCTTTTACTAAGTGGCATGTAATGACAGGGAAAAAAAACTCCTTTCCGTGGTTTTTTCCTAAACAAATATCTTATTTCATCACAAATAAGGGGTTCCTTTTTATAGGTAACACTAATTTTCAAAAGTCACCGCGCCCCACTGTAGTATATTTTGAGTCTGTCATCATTTCCTGTATCCTTGGTTAGCACTTTCAGTATTCATTTTACACACGCACTTTTGGAAATAAATTCTCACTGGTATTCATATTCAGACGCACTCCAATTATGACTAGAAGTTGACATAGTTGGTCACTACATAGTTTCCAAAATCAACTGTTCCTGCCATGAGGGGATGTCTTGCTGCATCATAAACTACCCAGTAAAACCGAAATTCCGTTTTGAAAAAGTATGGATGTTTTTTCTACTCAGTTCAAATTTCTGATAATAGAGGCTTCTCCTTTGTTTAATTCTACTGTCTTCAAATGCACATAGGGGCATATTATCAAGGGTCAATTCGCCGCTTTTTTGGCTTTAAAAGCCAAAAAAGCAGCGATAATTTCATCTCCCTATTTACAATGCGGCGCTAACATGCATTAACGCATGTTAGCAGCCGTCTTTGTACCGCATCTCATTCCAGCGATGAACATCGCTAATGAGATGCAAAGTAGGCGTGCCGTCAAAGTTACAACATGTAAGAGAGCGCTAACACAACAGCGCTGTATTAACAAGATTTGCGAGGCGATATTGAAACTCCCGCTAACCGCGGGTATCGCCGGATCCTTACGTCTCCTCAAAGCCTGACTTAACCATGTAGTGTATGGGAGGTGGATTGACAGGTTAAATCCACACTCCCATATTTACAAGCTTATCATTAGCGCTCACAAGCTATCGCTGTTTTTCACGCGATATTGGCTCTGTTCGCCGCTATCGCTGGATTTCTTATCGCCTTTGGGAAACGTGTTGGTAATACCGCGCTAACTCGGCGAAGAAATGCAGCGATAGCCGGCGATAGGAAAAACAGCGATACACGCGCTTTGCAATCATTATTGCAATTTGTTGCTGATATGCCCCATAGTTTTTGCTGCCAGTTTTAACACAACACTTTGCAGTTACATTTTAATGTAGGATCCACACCTTCTTCTTAAAAAAGATGAATCCTCTTCTATCCTGCTACAGAATCTCTCTGAAATAAGGGCCAGATGCATGAAACCCTGGTCGCAAATTCAGACCAATATTTTTGCGACCAGTATGTATTTATGCGACCCGAACTATGTAGTAATAGGTACGTTCACAAAATTCCAAACCATGGTGCATCACGATCCGACCTATCTTATCAATATTTACGAGGTTGGACACAAATTGCTACTCACTATGATTGGTGGCCATTACCCAGATACCGACCTGCTGGGGATCAGGAGGTGACCATGTGTTTGATCACTTTTTACATTTTATTTTTGAGTCCAGCTCGTTTTCCTTTACAGAAAAGGGGCTGCAGTTAAAAAAATGTTTGGAACTTTTTAAGAGTTTCTTTTACAGTGGACAGTGCTCTTCTGGGGCCGTATTGCGAATACAGCAAATTTTCTTTGTTTACGACACAGCACACCTTTCTAAAGGGACACCCTGTGCAAACAAGGAAAGTGCACTGTATTAGAATGAATGCGCTACCCCTAGGGCAGCCGCAAACTCACGCTGCCCCCAGGGTAGTGCATTCAATTGAAATACGAAGCAGCTGTTTAAAAGCTTCTCCGTGTTTCATTGTGCAGGTGGCAAACCACTTGCACCTTTAAGGGCAGGTATAGTGAGTGACTGCATCCACCTGCATGGGGATGTCTGAGTGGTCAATGGCACCAAACCTGTTACTCCCCAAGAGGGCTGCCTTTAGGAGGCGTACTGAAAGTGCGCCACCTTTTGTGGCACATTGAAAGTGAGCCTCTTAAAGGCATGTTTGCCTGTGCACCCTTGTCAGTAATATGGCGTGGGAACAGAGGCGAACGAGGGATGCTCTTTCAAGATAGTGTTGGTGCAGAATGTGCACAAGCACTATCTGTATTACAGAAGGGGCTGCACAAGCGTCTGCTGCCCGTTTTGTAATACCAAAGTGCCCCAGGGGTGCAGAAAGCAGGTATAAACACCCATTGTACCCCAGGGGCACTTCTGTTATATGAGCCCAGGACCACTGTCTACTCCTTAACCAATTTTAAGAATAAGTACAATTAAAAAAAAAAAATTATGACTTTTTTATAGCAAAATATTGATACATAGCATTTATTGTTACTTGGAAGGGACGACCTAAACATGCCCCTTCCAAATAGCGATTCACTATCCTCTTGTAAACCCATTTTGAGATTTGGTAACCCCTTATTGAATCTCATAATGAGCTTAATACATTGCAAAAAGCATTTTTACGGTTGCAAACACTGAATTGGTGCACTTGCAACAACAAAAATGTGCTTTATGGATCTGACCCAAAATTACCTGTGCATAAGTCATTAATTTGAAGTTGATGAAGTTTAGTTCAATGAACATAGGTGTGAATTCATTTTAATATGTTTTTATTCTGGTAACACCTTGGAGTCTTGACAACTGTCTCTAACTATTTTTTTCAGTGTTCATGAAGCTCTTCCTCATCATACACTAATACAACATGAATTCTCTGTGTTAGCAGAATGCTACAACAGGGCATGAATATTCTTCACCTTGATCCAAAACCCACATGCCACTGGCTAGCCTCATGATTAACTTTTAATAATAAATTGCACATGAACTTAAAGACTGTATTTTTTAAATTGAGACAATTGGACCAACATACCTGATAACAATGATATGTAAAAGCAAAGTCCATGAAAAGTGGTGTCTCGATGACATGGTGCCATCTGGTCATTCTAGCAATGTAGGGATTTTGTACTTGTTAATACATGACTTCTGATCATCCTCTGCGGTGCCTGGTTAATCTCTCCCCTACATTAGGCTCTTGTAGATATCTCACACTGTGAGGCAGAGTATGACCTGGGTTATGCCTGCACATTGAATATATAAGCATGGGTTCTAATTGTTCAGATGGTGGAATCAGAGCATGTATCTTGACACAGTTTTACTCAGTTCTCAGTGTACTGGTATAGTCCAGTATTGATTTTCTGATGGAACAATGGACATTTGTTTATAATCAGTCCATGTGCCTGATGTGGGAGCTTCATTTTAATACAGGGGTGTTTGAATATTTATCTGTTTTGATCTTTACCCGGATGTCTTTAATTATATTGGTGAGTTGTATCAACACTAGGTGCTAGGCGATAGCTCAGCGTACTCACTCTGATGATATGGCTTATGCTTTAAAACATTCAATATGGTTATTTGCAGTGTAGATATTTATTAGTTCACATTTTAGCAGCTTTCTTTTTGCAGACATGGGACTTTTCTGTCTCAATTCACAAAAGGTACGGAAAATAATTTAGAAATTTACTGTGGAAGGATTATTTCTATATTGTCACTTCTATCAGATTCACAAACAATCCCTGTGGCTGAATTATAGAATTACCACAGGGTTTAGCAGCCATTTTGACTACTTTAGTGACCACCCTCCACCCCCGACCCACACACCCTTATTACAGAATAAGCATAAGATGCTTACCCACCCACGTCTGTAACAGCTAATGCACGAGTGTACGTTTCTTTCCTGCACGGTTCGAAGGCTGTGCTTTGCAAGAGGGAGCATTTATTTTATTTAAGCAAAAACACAATGGGGTCTTTCAATGTCTGCCATCTGCAGTGAAAGACAGGGCAGTGGTTTGGAACCCACCACTTCATCTTTCCCTGCAATACTTCCTCCAGCACAGATGTGAACTCACTAATTAATCAAATAAAATGTGACCTTATGTACACATGCATGGAACAGAGAAGATTATTTGCAGAGTTTATGCTGACAACACACAAATGGTGTCTTGTTGCATTTAAGCTATCCTATTGTCCATTACGAATCTCCTAAAGCAGTAATTTTAATTTAACAAAGACCTCTGCATTCATTTAGCGAAGTGTTTGCATGCTCATGGATAATGTCTAAAGATTTTTCAAGAAACAGTTTTCTGAACCAACCAATTTCTCATCCTTTTCAAAACCCCACATTTGTTACGGATAAGCAGCTCCCATGTGCGGCTGCACTTTAGAAATATCCATTGCGAACTGTCCCAAACTTCTACAGAATAGCACATGAGGAGGTTATATTTGGCTAACTGCTTAGTCCACTTTGTGCCTGTCTAAATATGATATCCACTCTAATATGGTTTCATTCAATTGTGTATTTGATCTGAAAAACATGCAAAGCTCTATACCACAGAAATGGTCTTAGAATTACCTATAGAGAGAACTAAATCATAATAAAATGTCGATAATATGGTAATATATTTTGAAGGCCAGTGGGTGTTTGGGAGGCCAAGGCCAAAAGGATGTCATCAGCAAATAGGAGAATTTGTTTTCCCTCTATTAAAGGTTGTAGCATACTATAAGCTGTCAGCCTCATATATAACTACCCCACTGTTCCTACTCTATTTACTGAAGCTGAACATGTAGGAACATGAACACATCCCTGAAGTACACCTCTAAGTACAGGGAAAGCCTGAAATGTTTAACACGTTGGCCCCATCCAATTTTCCATAGTTCTGTGCATGGACAAGAATATTATTGGTGAGCTGATTGGATGTAATCCCATATCTCTTAGAATATTCCATAGTCAGGGGGAGTGGCTTGACGTCTACGGACATGGCGGCCAGCTAGAGGAGCTCTGTGACAGCCCGGGAGGGGCATCGGCCTTCTTGCGGACCGAGCACCACACCTTTCTTCGTAATAGAGTCCTTCAGCATGTGAAGGACTCTGAATACCAGACGTGCCATTTTCGCGAGACTGGTGAGAGCCGGTACTTATTTTTTTTTGTTTGCTCCTCTCAGGAACTCGCACCCGCCATTTTGTTTTTCTGCCATTCTGTTTTTTCTGGTAAACGGAGCGGCTTTTCTCTACTGTTTTGCCAGCATTCTTAGCATTCTTGGCGGTCTGCTATGCATTGTTTTTCATATAAAACAGCTATTTGGCTTCAAACTGGCCATATTTTAATATTTTCTCCTGGATTTCTGCCTGATGTGTCTGTTTTCCCTCATGGAACCTCCTTGATGCACAGAATCTTCAGGTACTTTTAGCATTTGGCATATTTTCAGAATTTCTTCAAAACGTATTTTTGTCTATTGAGAAGTGTGCCCTGTCTCATTTTCTTCAGAACTTTCGAGCTCTATATAGAACTTTTGCTTTTAAAAAAAAAAAAAGTTCGTCTTTGGATTCATTGACCCTCATATCGCAATAGAATTGACTGTGTTTTATTGTGGATATAACTTTTCACATTATAAGGGTCCTGGTTGATGTGGCTTATCTTCTTGTTTATAGGGAGAACGAAACCTCTGCATTGCACCTCCACCACCTTTCCTCCCTCATCATCTTTGGAAGAATATACTGGCACATGCATCAAGGAAGGCTTTTGCGATTCCTTAATTGCGATTATTAAGGAATGGCAATTAAGGAAGCGCAAAGCCTAGGCATGTAGGAATCTCTTAAAAAATAGCGATTCCTAAACATTCCTTAATTGCGACTCGCAAATTGCGAGTCGCAAATAAGGAATGCCTTTCCATTCATTTCTATGGGCCTACAGGCCCATAGGAATGAATGGGAATTTCATGCACAATTTGCGAGTACCAAATAGGTACTCGCAAATTGTGCATGCAATTTCAAGGGTGCCAAAAGGACACTGGTCGGTAATTTTTGCAAATTACCGACCAGTTTTAATTTTTGGTAATTTGCGAGCCCTAATAGCGAACTCACTATTTTAAATTGCTTCTAGCATTGCATTTAAGGAATCGCAATTTGCGATTCCTTAAATGCAATCGCAATTTGCGAGTTTTGCATTTGGGATGATGCATCCCAAATGCTAAATACTGATCGCAAAGGGGCAGATTCTGAGAATCTGCCCGTTTGCGACCGGTATTTGGTTTGATGCATGGGGCCCATAATCCTTTTGCTATTCTTCAAACAGACATGGAGGATTCGGAATGCAACACAGTTCTTCCCTCAGTGGGATCCAGGCCGTCGTCCTCGTCCTCAAATATCCCACTTCCAACTGCCAAACATGCTTCAAAAGTGACTGCCTCCTCTGCACTTTCTTCTGGCAAACGTATTAAAAAAAAACTCTGTCGCCTCTTACATCCCCTCCGTCTATATCATTGGAACTTCTTCTTGAGGAGGTTCGGGCTCTTAGACCATATATGGAAGAAACTAATAAACGTCTTCAATATTTGGATGATAAATGGTCATGCATGGAGAACAAAGTGATACAAATGGAACAATGTGTTGAATCTTTTCATGCTATGGTGAATAAGGTTCCTCCTATGAAATTGGAAATTGCCCATCTCAAAAAACAGGTGGAAAATCTTGAAAATCGTAACAGGCATAACATTTTACGTGTGTATGGTTTGGCAGAAGGCTTGGAAGGTTCAGATCCCATCTCATTTTTCAAGTCTTTTCTTTCAAAGTTTCTTGATTTCCTGGACACTCCAGTTTTAAATATATTCAAATAGCTCATCGCATAGGTCATGGTCCATGCTCCGCAACCTCTTCTACTAAACTCAGAGGCATTATCATTTACTTCTTAGAATATCCTGTCATGAAAACCTTTATTTCGGTTCCAAGAACCATTAAAGTTTGCAATAAAATTGTCACAGTTTATAAAACAACTACAATCAATAAGTTTAAAACAATTCCTGAAATTCCAGGAATATAAAATTCTTAACATACAGTAATTAGATTGTGACAGCATGATGTTACACAGTTCATATATTTCCAAGGGCATAAGATTCTAAATCTACAATAAAAAAAGCCATTTGTTGTACAGCAGCTCTTACTCATAACGTTTTCTAATAGCCATAGAACTTTTATATAATTTGCTACCGCGATGCAGATATCAGGGGTAGCCAATGTATGCAGAAAGTTAAAACCATCAATGTATGGGACTAAAAATGTACTCCTCGCCATTTTAGATAAAGTGCAGAATAGAATGAAGTGCATAGTGCTTTGGTTTGTAAAGTTGTCACACGGACAAGGTGAGAGCTTATCAGCCCACCCTCTCTGACGAGGAAATGCCAACAAAAAGTGCACAGAGCTTAAACGAAATCTAGTTAAACAAAATTTAGTCTGCAAATCAGTAGTAAAAGTTAGATAACATTACAATGGGACAAGGGACATCTGTGGTTGGCCCATCTCATCTTGGTCTAAATAACGTGTATCGACCCTGGAATAAAATGCCTCTTTAATAATGGCTTTAGCATTCGGTGGGATACTTTCAGGGTTATCATAAAAGTGCCTCAATCCTATATCATGATATTTGTCCCTCAAGAAACTGAGCCGTTTTAAAGCATTGGCCAAGTTTTGGCAGTTTATAATTACTTCACATGAAAACGTTAGTTCTTACGGCAGCCAGATTTTTGCCCATAAAAACAAGGGGACGGCGGCCTTAATTTTATTAGATCTGAGTGCCGCCTTTGACACTGTTGCTCATCATACGTTGCTTCAGTGTCTCAGGAGGGGAGGGGTGGGGGGAAGGCATTGGAATGGATGGAATCCTTTCTGCAGGACCGCAGTTTTCAGGTAGCGCAGGGACCTTATCTATCTAAGAGCATTGGGCTTAAACAGGGGGTGCCACAGGGGTCCACCCTTAGCCCGACCCTATTTAACCTATATGTTGCCCCAGTGGCAGACATCACTGGAAAGTTTGGGGTCAAAGCCGTGTCCTATGCTGACGACATGCAACTGGTGGTGTCTCTAACACAGTCGGACGAGAAGGCAGCTACTAATTTTAATTCCTGCCTGCAAGAACTAGCGGTATGGATGGCTAACAACTGCCTTAAACTGAACGGGAGCAAGACAGAAGTGATGGTTATTGGCAAGGCACCTTCTGTGTGGACATCG
This sequence comes from Calotriton arnoldi, assembly GCA_963921515.1. Taxonomy (NCBI): domain Eukaryota; kingdom Metazoa; phylum Chordata; class Amphibia; order Caudata; family Salamandridae; genus Calotriton; species Calotriton arnoldi. The sequence goes on from CAWUFW010004627.1 coordinate 510,984, forward strand.
GCGTGGTGGCCACAGACCCTGGGTCCTATCCCCGGTCCTAGTGAACAGGTGAAGAACCTAGGGGTGTGGCTTGACCCTAAGCTCTCGTATGAGCATCATACAAGGCGGGTGGCAGGAACTTGTTTTGGAATCTTGCGTGGACTCCGCAAGACCCTGGACCTCCTGCCTACCGTAGCTAGGAAGACCATGGTTCATGCTTTGGTAACATCGAGGCTGGACTATGGAAATGTGCTTTACCTGGGGGCTAATGTCAACTGTGTACAGAGGCTTCAATGTATCCAGAACGCAGCAGCCCGCCTGGTTCTGATGCTACCTAGGCGAGCCTCTTCCAGGAAGGCCCTGGTCGCCCTTCATTGGCTCCCGATTAAGGAGCGAATCCTGTTTAAAGCTCTTTGTGTGAGCCATTGGATTCTACAAAGGAAGGGGCCCACATACCTACATCACCTTCTGACTCCGTATGTCCCCTCCCGCCAATTAAGATCTAGTGGGACGGGACAGGTTATTATTCCCAGAGTCAGGAGGGTAAGGATGGGTGGGTGCTCCTTTAGTTTCAGGGCAGCTCAGCAATGGAAGAAACTCCCGTGGGGGCTTCGGATGGAGGCCTCGGAGTTGATTTTTCGTAAAAAGCTGAAAACTTTTCTATTCCCCACTGAGTAGCTTTCGGGTTGCTGTTCCGTATATGGGGGTGGCCTGGGAATGATGTCTCTCTCGACTGTACCGTAGCACGGGGACACACTAGCCTAGTGTAACCAAGTGCTCTACAAATGTCATTAAAATTTTTTTTTTTTTAAAGTTATGCGATCCTCTATAAACTCTAGTCCCAGTTCCTTGTGACATAGACAGGTGGGGGCACTATTCGGGGTCATCAATAGCCTTTTGGTAAATTTATTTTCCAATATTTGTAGCTGACGGCTTTTATGATGTCCCCTCACCCCTGCCCCATATGTTGCAATAGAGAGGCATTTAGCTTTATATATGGTAATTAATTCCCTCATGGGCTTATGTCCTAATTTGCATACAAAATGTAATAGCCCGTCCACTGCCCTTTGATGTGTGATGGGCTCTTCATGTAACAAATGGGTCTCAGTTCAACTTGTTAATAAATAAGTTCCCCAAGTACGCAAAATTATCTACCTTTTCCATCCTCTTGCCCCCTACGATGAAGTTCTTAGATTTTGTGGTCTTCGGGCCGCATACCATAATATATGATTTAATAAAATTTACTTTTAGGTCGAGCGAGGACATAAAATCAGTAAAAATATCGAGGGATTTCTGAAGGCTATTAGCTGTTGTTGCCATTAACACTGTGTCGTCTGCGTAGGATAATAAAGGAACAAATTTACTGCCAATTTTTGGAAAATCAAGCTCCCTGCTTAATAAAGAAGCCTCCAAACCATGTGTGTACATTAGTAACAGAAAAGGGGCTAAAATACACCCTTGTCGTACACCCTCTGTTGAGGCTATCGGATAATTTTTTTCCCCTTGGGTGCCATATCTTATGGCAATTGTGGTATTAAAATGTTACTTGTGGAGGAGGGATACCAGTGCTTTTTCTATGCCCATGCTGTCCAGCATAGCCCACAATTTATCCCAATTAACGGTGCAAAGGGACTAGACAAATCCATGAAGGCCAGGTGGATAAATCCCTTCTGGCCTTCACGTATTTGTTAATCACTAGGGACAAATTAAGGCACTGCTCGGTCGTGCCCAGTCCCGCCTGTAGCCATATTGTGTTTTGGATATGACTCCTGTGGTAGTTGCCCAGGTCTCCAAATGGGCAAGGAGGACTCTTCCTAGGACCTTAGCTGTGGCGTCAATAACCAAAATTGGCCTATAACAAGCTGGGTCACTTCTAGCGCCCTTTTTAAAAACAGGGACCACTAAAGCCTCCTTCCAGGACGCAGGCATGGGGCCAATGATAACTGCCTTGAATACGTTCATCAACAAAGGTGCCCACAGGTTAGGATTGCTTTTAAAAAGGTCAAGTGGCACCCCATCTGGGCCTGGTGCTTTCAGGCGGGTCCCCTGTGCTAACGCCTCCTCGACTTCAGACACTGTAATGGATAGACTAAATTGGATGGCTACAGATAAATTTACTTGCATATCCCTTGTGGACTCCTCTACCTTCTTGTACTGTGGGTTAAAAATTCCAGTGAAGTGAGCCACCCAAATATATCCCAGGATCAGTGAATCCATCTGCCTGACTTCTTCAGTAAATAATGGGCAGTTGATGATTTCCCAATTTTTTTTAGTATCTTTCATGGTTCCTGCTCTCTCCATATCTTCCCATGCTGAGTTTCTCAATTCTGCTTTTCTATCCTCAATTACGATTTTATATTTGTGCCTTGCGGCTTTAACTAGAGCTCTATTACGGGGAGTAGCATGGAGGGCCCTTTTTAATTCCTTGTGGAGGGATACCAGTGCTTTTTCTATGCCCATGCTGTCCAGCATAGCCCACAATTTATCCCAATTAACGGTGCAAAGGGACTAGACAAATCCATGAAGGCCAGGTGGATAAATCCCCTTCTGGCCTTCACGTATTTGTTAATCACTAGGGACAAATTAAGGCACTGCTCGGTCGTGCCCAGTCCCGCCTGTAGCCCTATTGTGTTTTGGATATGACTCCTGTGGTAGTTGCCCAGGTCTCCAAATGGGCAAGGAGGACTCTTCCTAGGACCTTAGCTGTGGCGTCAATAACCAAAATTGGCCTATAACAAGCTGGGTCACTTCTAGCACCCTTTTTAAAAACAGGGACCACTAAAGCCTCCTTCCAGGACGCAGGCATGGGGCCAATGATAACTGCCTTGAATACGTTCATCAACAAAGGTGCCCACAGGTTAGGATTGCTTTTAAAAAGGTCAAGTGGCACCCCATCTGGGCCTGGTGCTTTCAGGCGGGTCCCCTGTGCTAACGCCTCCTCGACTTCAGACACTGTAATGGATAGACTAAATTGGATGGCTACAGATAAATGTACTTGCATATCCCTTGTGGACTCCTCTACCTTCTTGTACTGTGGGTTAAAAATTCCAGTGAAGTGAGCCACCCAAATATATCCCAGGATCAGTGAATCCATCTGCCTGACTTCTTCAGTAAATAATGGGCAGTTGATGATTTCCCAATTTTTTTAGTATCTTTCATGGCTCCTGCTCTCTCCATATCTTCCCATGCTGAGTTTCTCAATTCTGCTTTTCTATCCTCAATTACGATTTTATATTTGTGCCTTGCGGCTTTAACTAGAGCTCTATTATGGGGAGTAGCATGGAGGGCCCTTTTTAATTCCTTGTGGGCCCTGGAACAATCGGAGTTAAACTACCGGGCCTCCTGGTGTTCCCTATGCTGAACGCTCCTAGTCAGCCGCTTGGCAACCTCGTAGCACAGTGACCCAAACTCCTGGACGACATCCTCTGGGGAAGAATCTAACTGCAAACATCCCATTATTGAGTGGCAATTACCTTTGATAATATCTTCCTCAAATTTAAAGGGATTGATCTTACCCCAGTTTAATCTAACTTCTTTATTCGGGTGGTCTTGAATCGGGCATTCGGCCCCCTCCCCCACCTGGGTCGTTATTTTGAGGGAGACGATAAGGGGGTTGTGATCACTCGCACAGAGAGATTCCACCATGAAATCGCGAACAAGCATGGTGAAGTTTCTAAATATTAGCATAAAATCAATAAAACTGGCCCTACCACAGCCGACATTCATGGGGCACTGCAATAAAGAGTCACTTTCCAGGCTATTTCTAAAGCCTAAATCATTCCCTACAAGAATAGAATTTAAGGCTTCGCCCTGGGGCGAGTGAATGAAGTGAGGCTGGGGCTGGCCCTCAGTATCTAGGAGCCCACGCACACATTGGGAGCTGTGCTTGCAAAATGTGCAATTAAAATCCCCTGCCCAGAGGATGCATAGTGGCTGCCACTTCCCAGTGACTTAAGTGATCTCATTATGTAGGGACTCAATAACCTGACAGTTATTTTAATCAAAGATGTTATGATACAAATTCACCAGTAGTATACTGAGCTTGGGTAAATTGGAGATCATGATTAGTTGATACCAGGGTGATGTGCTTAAACAGCTGGCTTTTATAGATCCATATTTTACTGATATGAACACTGCAATACCTCCCTTGGCCCTCCCCGCAGCTGAAGTTGATGCAGGAACACAAAAATAACTATAACCATCGAGGGTAATATCATCTCTACACCAGGTTTCCTGGAGGCAAATGATGTTGAAGCCTCTGATATACCTTAGCCAGTCCTCGTTCGTTATTTTAGAGCGGATTCCTGCAATATTCCACAAAATTATTTTAAAGGGAAGGGTAGGGTTTCCCTGGTTTACTGTGCCCACAGCTATATTAGTGGGTGCATAGGATATAGCGCACACTGTAGGCACAAGCCCTTCGTCTACGGGCTCTACATCAACTGTGGCACTCCCTACATTATTGCATACCAGGGCCGCACCTCCCACCTCAGCTGCCTCACTAGGATAGTATTGCAGTCAATCAATGTCAGTAAGACCTGAAAGGATTTCAAAGCGATTCGGGTGCATGAGCGGCAGTTGCTGTGAGCGAGCATAAGTTCTTAAACCTATGGGGGGCAGCCCCTGGCTCAAGCTATTTCCCCTATAAGGTGGGTAGAAAAATCCCAGTGGGTAGGCCCTTATGGGGCCATTCTCCCCAAGTGTGTAATTAAGGCGCGTCAATAGGAAACACACATACCTAGGGTCCCTAAAATTAAGGACCAGGCAATCCCCCTTGACAGATTTTGTGGTGCGGCCCAACCCACTCACCCGCCTGGCCATAATAATGTTATCTATCAAGTTTGCCTGGAGCGATATTTTACTACGGCACCAGTGAGCTGATTTATTGATAAGGCTATGGCAGTTTTCTTGGCAGCTGTTTCCCAGGAGGACCGATCAGAGGTATCTACGTGGGATCTGCGGGTGGCACCTCACTAGGGGCTTCATCCAAAGGGGTAAGGGAAGTCATAGTTCGAGGGTCCGGCTTGTCATAGGATAAGGCAGCTATACTACTCAGTTGCGGAGCCTGGCCCCTCTGTGTGATATGTGCTGGTGACTTTTTTAGTTCCTATAGCATGAGGGAAAGCTGATCATCAATTCGGCCTAGGCAATCCAAAATGGGTGCCAGTGCCTCTGTTATTAGCTTACTGATTTTATTAAGAGAAAAGTCTGCACCATCTGGTATGGCCCCTCTGCCCAAACCCCTATGGTCCTACTGCCTATTGCCGAATCTTGCCTGGTTTTTTTGGTCACAGGTAAATGGTCCTTTGATTTGTGTTCTAGGCCTACCACCTCTGCTCTCTTCCTCTTTCCCCCTACTACTTGTGGAGGACTATTCTCCACAATGAGATTGAGATCATGCGTGTTTCGTGTGTCTTTGGCAAGGTTGCCATCATTATTCCTGATTTTCACAGCAGGCGAGAGTGGTACTGGGATCCTCAACTCATTGTCCGTGCTAACAGGATCTGAATTAGCATCTGTAGGGGTAACAGTAGAGACTAACGAGAGCCTACGTTCTGCTTGCTCAATTTCCTTTGTAATTGCCCCCACAGCATTTTGAAGGAAAGCGTCCAAAGTAGTGCCAGTGGGGTTTACGGCAGGGGTGATTTTCCTTTTGCCCATGATTCAGTCAGCCCAGGTTACTAATATAATATAGGGCAAGGGGAAATGGGAAAAAGCAATGATGTGATGGGCTTTCACCTCTTTTGTTTTGCAAAGCTGAGGTTAGTCTCCAAGTCCCAAAGTCCCAAGGTCCCAAGACAAAAAGATGCAGCAAGAAATTACAGCGGGAAACTTTAGTGGGATTTAAGCAGCATAAAGGCTTCTCCCAATCCAGAGTGCCAACAGGTTTTGACTGGAGAACCCCGCCCCTGGTGAGAAGGGCATGAACGTCGTTAAAAACAGGGCAAACAAGGCCTGATCAAGGCAAATCTCACAGCACAAAGAGTGCCTCTCAAAATTCACGGAAGTAATGGAGGCAAGGCAGGACCATGGAAAGCTAACCCACACAAGCACACAGGCACTCGAAGGTTACTGACAGCAGCCTCTTATCCAAACACACTGGAGGAGAAGGTGTGTGGGCATAGGTGCTTCCACAAGCCACGCAATGGCTCCCTCCCGTGGACGGAGATAACTGTGTTACAAGTCGGAGGGTCCAATGAAAAAGATCCACCAGGCAGCGGGACAGACAAAGCCCCTGCTGGTCTATGACAGGCTAACACGGCATGCCCCACATGCATCCCACACTGTGGGACACCTCTTCAGCTTTTGATCAGGTGCTCCTGTGCCACGTCACACCCCCGCAGGCTCTGTCGGCGTCGGCGTCGGTGCCCTGATTCCCTGATGGCGGTGCAATTGCCAATTGTTTTCTTGGGCCCCGTGAGTGCGGTGTGTTTCTTTTGGGAGCCGGAGCTTTGATATTTGTATGGACCCACCTCCATATTAACCGCACCCGTCTGCAAGAGTGCATACATTGCCGAGGTGGACTTTGGAGCTGGAATTTAATTGGCAATTGCACCGCCATCAGGGAATCAGGGCACCGACGCCGACTTTCGTCGACAGGAATCATGCCTGTGGAAGCTAGGGCCATCTGACCTGCTCCCGCGCTGAGTGCAGTGAGATCCTGTGGCAAGGCGAGGGGTCCTTGGAGAAGATGCATTCCATGGCGCAAAGGTGGTATGGCTGGTATGATCGACAGGGCACTAAAAGAGGACAGCAATTGTGCCGCCAAAAGGAGAAATATTTTTCTTTTACGGACTTCGAATCCCAGAATACATCAGGGGAGAAAAATGCTGGGTCCGAGTCCTCTTTCCGTGTTTGTGTGCCATATCCAATGGGACTCACCTGTTAAAAACCATCATGATAGGTTGTGCCGCTTTTCAAACACAAGCAGATGAAGGCAGAACGCCGAAACGCGTCCTTGTGAATAAAGCATCTTTAACTTGGGCCCCGTGAGTGCGGTGTGTTTCTTTTGGGAACCGGAGCTTTGATATTTGTATGGACCCACCTCCATATTAACCGCACCCGTCTGCAAGAGTGCATACATTGCCGAGGTGGACTTTGGAGCTGGAATTTAATTGCCAATTGCACCGCCATCAGGGAATCAGGGCACCGACGCCGACTTTCGTCGACAGGAATCATGCCTGTGGAAGCTAGGGCCATCTGACCTGCTCCCGCGCTGAGTGCAGTGAGATCCTGTGGCAAGGCGAGGGGTCCTTGGAGAAGATGCATTCCACGGCGCAAAGGTGATATGGCTGGTATGATCGACAGGGCACTAAAAGAGGACGGCAATTGTGCCGCCAAAAGGAGAAATATTTTTCTTTTACGGACTTCGAATCCCAGAATACATCAGGGGAGAAAAATGCTGGGTCCGAGTCCTCTTTCGGTGTTTGTGTGCCATATCCAATGGGACTCACCTGTTAAAAACCATCATGATAGGTTGTGCCGCTTTTCAAACACAAGCAGATGAAGGCAGAACGCCGAAACGCGTCCTTGTGAATAAAGCATCTTTAACTTGGGCCCCGTGAGTGCGGTGTGTTTCTTTTGGGAACCGGAGCTTTGATATATATATATATATATATATATATATATATATATTACCTACTGGCGGTCGCCAGTAGGTAGTTATAGTTAGGACCACGTTTCCATAGGAAAAGCATTTTTTGATGTGCTTATAACTTTGGCGTCGTTTGACGGATCTGTACGAAATTTTCCAAAAAGTTCCTCTTTTCAGGTCAGCTCCTATCCTAAAAGTTTGGGGGATATTCGTCAAGGGGGGGGCTAAGAAAAAAGGGGGGTCCCAAAACGTGTTTTCTCCATGCAATTTCCATAGGTTACTGCTGAACGGAATTACGCCAAATTTGGCACAGAGAAAGGTCTTGGTCCAGAAAGTACGCTTTTGTTTAAATCGGGTAAATCAGTTCAGTAGTTTTAGAGAAATATCAAATTTTCCAGATATCGATATTTAAGAATTCTGACATCTGATTGGCTGAAGCGTTACGAGCACGAGCTTGCGATTCATTGGCTGTGAACTGTTGAAACTAGGAAGTGTTGGCAGCCATTTTGTGATTCAGTCCGTCAGCTCACAACTCTCCCTCTGCAAGGCATCAGGTCCGTAGTTCTACCTCTGCGAGGCAACACTAAAAATATACCGCAGCTCTGTCTGTGCGAGATACCCCTTTCACGGTCCCTCTCCCCACATCACCAGCTCGCGGCTATGCCTTTAGAAGCCAGTCCGTCGGCTTGCAGCTCTGCGACTGCGAGCTGTGAGCCATTTTGTGACTCAGTCCGTCAGCTCGCATCTCTCCCTCTAAAAGGCATCGCATCAGTAATTCTATCTCTGCGAGGCAATACTGAAAATATCCCGCAGGTCTGTCTGTGCGAGATACTCCTTTTACGCTCCCTCTCCCCACATCATCAGCTCGCGGCTATGCCTTTAGAAGGCAGTCCGTCGGGCCCGCAGCTCTACCTCTGTGAGCCACCTCGTTAGCTTGTAGCTCTGTCTGTGCTAGGAGGCCCGTCGGCCCATTATTCTCCCTCTGCGAGTTAGCCCATCGGGTTGCAGCTCGAAGGGCTCGCAGCTGTATCTCTGCGAGCCAGCCCGTTAACTGATAGCTGTGTGTCTGCTAGCAGGCCTGTTGGCCCGTTGGTCTCCCTCTGCTAGTCCGGCAACAGCTCTCCCTCTGCGAGCCAGTACGGTGCTGTGCTTTTGCGAGCCAACGGCTCGTAGGTCTCCCTCTGCAAGCTGAGCCCACGGGCCACAGCTCTTCTTCTGCGAGCCTGCCCAACGGCCCGCGGGTGACACTCTGCGAGCCGAAATTGGGAATATAAGGCGGCTCTAAAAAGAGCCCTTGTGTTTATTAGTTGGAGCTACATGTAAGTGCGAATGCACAGCTTCAAGTTAATCAGGAAAACTCGGTTTCCCTTATCTGTGAAGTGTACTCCATCACTTCTGTAGATATCAGCCATATCAAAACGTATGTTGTTGTTGTAAATCGACCCCATTCTATGGTCTCTGAGGTATGCAGACACAGCTTTGTTGACATTCTTCCTAGATTTTTCAATCTTATGACAAAATTGGTTTGACCATTTCCACTTCTGTCTTTGGCATATATTGGAATATACAAAGACAGTTTGAGGCAAAAGTAACATCAATTGTCCAAAGGTGTCTTTCATAAGCATTTCCAAACCTACCCCAGTCAATGGCCTAGGTCGTTACCACCACAGTGCACAATCATGAGATCAGGGTGTTGGAGATGCAAACAGGTTTTAACCAAAGGGAGCAATTGGTGCCACTTCAATCCTCTCTGTGCAAACCATTTAATGTGCACATTTTGTAAACCTAGGTCTAAGTCAATACGTCTCTGTTCTGCATACCTCTTGCACCAGAAAACATAGCTATGTCCTACAATCCACACTAGCATTTTGAAGGTATGGCTACAAGATATGGATAAATGTCTGTAGCTCATGCAGTCCGTTCGTAGAATAAGAGATATGTTTAAACATGGGGAACTACTTTTTTTTTACATACAAAACGTTAACCGATTGGGAGATGAAATGTATTGTGTCCTAAAAAGTAGGGTGTATATTAGTTTTGATGAAAAGCATCTTTGTGATTGATTATTAAAAAAACAGTTTATACGTGGAGTACATATTATAGGATGAAATTTGCTCAGCTCAACCACACCTGCTAATTGTATTTGGAAGGTGCAGTTCAAACTTGAAAGAATGGTGAACTTTTGACCTCCACGTGCCGTTAAATGTTGAAAAAAATGTTGCAAAAAGAAATATCGGTAGGTATAAAAAAATGATGAACTTTTAACCTGCACGTGTCGTAGAATGTTCTAGAAAGTGGTGATACAATACCTTGAACTTTTCACCTTTATATGTCCTTAAAAAAACTGTTTATATGGAAAGTTCAAAAATAACCAATAAAGAGATGTTTTGCAATCTACAAAAAATAAGGAACTATTTTGATTTGTTCTTTATATGTATTTATGTGTGGAGCAACAGGGAAATTCTGCCATTACTGGTTCCATTCTTGATGAAAGCGGTGCATTAGATGTACTGTGTGACAAGAAAAGAATTGCATGCGTTTGTGACATTTGAAATCTGCATACCAACTACGAAGGTAAATTAGAAATTAAGAAGGTGTGTTATGTGTTTTGTAGTAGTGGTTAAGTATTTGAGACGATATTTTTAACTTTCAAAGTGAATGACAACAGATGCAATGGAGCCAACGATCATGCAGTTCGGACACCCAACACTGCTCCGACACCCCCCGCCACCAGCCCCTTGTCCGCCATCCCCCCCTCTCCTCTCCCCCACACAAACAAATGTGACAGCAACCTTAGGAAATCTGGAACGTAACAAATTGGCTGATGTCGCACAATTATAGTAAAGAAGATGCATGTGAGGTTGGACAAATAAGAATCTGTCATCTATGGATTTACATATAAAACATTTTATTTAAACAAAACAACAAAATAAAAGTAGGTACAGGTATGGCGTGTCATCCCTCGACAATTTGTGAATCACAGCCTGCAAGACAAAAAGAAAGATAAGATTGTGCGTCACGCATCCATGAAAGGAGAGAGAGAAAGAGTGAGAGAGAGGAAGAGACAGAGAAAGAAAGAGTGAGAGAGAGGAAGACAGAGAAAGAGAGAAAGAGTGAGAGAGAGAGGAAGAGAGAGAGAAAGAGAGAAAGAGTGAGATACAAGGAAGAGAGAGAGAAAGAGAGAAACAGTGTGAGAGAGAGGTAGAGAGAGAGAGAAAGAGTGAGACAGAGAGGAAGAGAGAGAGAAAGAAAGAATGAGAGAGAGAGAGGAAAAGACATAGAAAGAGAGAAAGAGTGTGAGAGAGAGAAAGGAAGAGATAGAGAGTGAGAGAGAGAGAAAGAGTGTGAGTGACAGAAAGGAAAAGATGAGAGAGAGTGAGTGTTGACACTGTGGAGAAAATCCTCACAGCTCACCTTTCTGCCACCGGTGTGTCTCCAACCACGTGCCGGGACATAGTGCAGTCTTTGAGTTTAGTCATCTGAAACATAGTATAGAATCAGTAATGGCAGAGTACATACAACTGCACACGCCTAATTCTCTGTTTCTCCCCTGTGCATCCAGGCTGCTGCACCCCATCGACTCCCGCCGCCCAGAGGTGTCTGCCCACCTCTGCGCACCCAGGCTGCTGTACCCCATCTACTCCCACTGCCCAGAGGTGTCTGCCCGCTGATGTGCACCCAGGCTGGTGCACCCCATCCAGTCCCACTGCCCGGAGGTGACTGCCCGTTCCTGCGCACCCAGACTGCTGCATCCCATCCACTCCCACTACCTAGAGGTGTCTGCCCGCTCCTGTGCACCCAGGCTGCTGCACCCCATCCACTCCCACTGGTCGGAGGTGTCTGCCCGCTCTTGTGCACGCAGGGTGCTGCACACTATCCACTCCCACCGCCCAGAGGTGACTGCTCGCTGCTGCGGAAACAAGCCTCTCTGCTCACCTTCCGCCACCGGCGTGTGTCTAAGAGGGTCCACCATGTGCCGAAGCAACCTCCTCAGGCGTTGCGTACACGCGGTCAAGCCGAGCTCACAATTCAAAGTGGGTTTTGATTGCAGGATGGCCACGCATCATCGCAAGCTGCACACGCGCTCAGCTCTGGTGGCACTAACTCAGTGGAACTGAAGTCATCGCCTCGTGGCAGGAGGTCCGTGTCGGGGGGGGTCGTCAATATGTGAATCACAGCCTGCTAGACAAAAAGCAAGATAACATTGTGCGTCATGCATCCATCAAAGGAGAGAGAGGAAGAGAGAGAGAAACAGTGAGAGAGAGGAAGAGAGAGAGAAAGAGAGAAACAGTGTGAGAAAGAGGAAGAGAGAAACAGAGGAAGAGTGAGAGAGAGAGAAAGAGAGAGAGGTAGAGAGAGAGAAAGAGAAAAACAGTGTGAGAGAGAGGAAGAGATAGAGTGAGAGAGAGAGGAAGAGAGAGAGAAAGAGTGTGAGGGAGAGAAAGGAAGAGATGGAGAGGGACAGTGAGTGCCCACACTGTGGACAAAACCCTCACAGCTCACCTTTCCATCACCAGTGTGCCTCCAACCATGTGCCGGAACATAGTGAAGCCCTCAAGCTTACTCATCTGAATTGTAGGATGGAATCAGTAATGGCAGGGTACATACAACTGCACACGCCTAATTCTCTGTCCCGCCTTTGTGCATCCAGGCTGCTGCACCCCATCCACTTCCACTGCCCAGAGGTGTCTGCTCGCCGCTGCTGCACCCCATCCACTTCCACTGCCCAGAGGTGTCTGCCCGCTGCTACGCACCCAGGCTGTTGCACCCCATCCACTCCCACTGCCCGGAGGTGACTGTCCGCCACTGCGCACCTAGACTGCTACACCCCATCCACTCCCACTGCCCGGAGGTCACTGCCCGCCGCTGCGCTAACAAGCCTCTCCGCTCACCTTTTGCATTCTGCGTGTAGAAAAGAGGGCCTACCACGTGCCGCTGCAAGCCCCAAGCCCGGGGCCCGCAGACACGGCACCCTGCATATCATGCAGCCCCGCTCCGCAGGCCACTAGGTCTCACATTTGGTGCTGGGTCTTGATTTTGCCATGGCAGAGGACATACCAGTGCACCGGGCTTTTCATCGCAGGCTGCATACCCGCTCAGCCCTTGCGGTGCCACTAACTCTGTGACCAGCGAGGCGACGCCACGTGCCGGTAGGCCTGCGCTGTCTGATGGCTCAGGCCTACACTGCGGTCCAGCAGGGCACACAAAACCTGAGCTGTCCAGACCGCCGGGACGGGCCATCACCACAGGCTGTACACCCGCTCAGCAGTTACGGTACCCGTACCTCAGTGGACCAAAAGTCACCGTCCCATGCCAGTGTGCCTGTGCCGGCTGCAGTGCCTCCGGTGCGAGCAACTCTGAAATTGGCAGGGTCACGTGTCCTGTGATGCCTGTGCTGGATGGGTGTGGTGTGGGTGTATACTAGCCGTGAGGGAGTGGCTGTGGCGTACTGACAACTAGGGTGTGACCAGCAGATCACTGCAATGAAAATCTGGGCCATGTAGCGTTGTTGTCCTTCCCTGTAAGCGTAAGCGGAGTGGGCTGGCCTGGCATATGCCAGTCCTGCGTGAGGCTGTGAAGAATGACTCCGGTGCTATGGGCGTGGCTCTGTCCTGGGTTGTATGAGGAATCAACTGATGCAGGTGTCCCTGTTGTAGTGCTGACGTCACCCGGGTCGCAAGCGCCAATGTGTCACTCTGTGAGCCAAGTCCCACAACATGGCCAACATGGAAGGTACAGGGAATCACTGACCCTACATTCATCCATAGTTCCACACATGAAAGATGGTGGACATGACACATCTGTGTGGATATGAATGTTTATTGCACATTCAGTGGAGTGTTGCAGCTGTAGCAATACAGGGCCATGCAAAGTTCAAGTTTCAGTTTTTGGCACATGGAGGGCAGCCAATTAGAGCCAAGCTTGTGTTCGGGGTTAGGCTGCGCCAACATATGTACTTATACAATTACTCCGCCAATCTCCAAGCACTTATAAATTCACTATACACTCTCCTTGCAGTACTCTAATGATCCAGTCTCTACGTACGTACTTGTACAATGACCGAGAGAAAGTTACATAACCGAAGTTTTCCCCACTGCCAGAGGTAACATGGTTGCATACCCTGTCCACAGCATAATGTAATGTGGTAGGGCCCAGGGGCGGCATCTTTCATACATAATGAACACACGGACACAGATAGATAGTGGAACTGGGTACGGGCACGTGCGCTCGACTCATTTTTATTACCAGGGTCACATGTCCAGTGACGTCTGTGCTGGATGCGTATGGGGTGAGTGTAAGCCAGCCGTCCGGGAATTGTTGGTGCTGGCAACAAGTACAACAGTAATCATTTGATCAGACACACAAATTCAATCATAAAGGGTCAATGATTTGTGCTGCACTAAGGTAGGGGCAACAGATGTGAAATAATACACACAAGATTGTATCGTAAAGGGTCCATGACTTGTGGTACACTGAGGTAGGGGCAGCAGATGTGAAATTATACACAAAACATTGTATCATAAATGGTTCATGAGTTGTGATGCACTGAGATAGGGGCATCAGAAGCATTCAGCGTGTGCGCAGCCAGCGATGATGCGTGGTGCGGGGGAGCCGCACTGGGAGCAATGTCTGTTGCCTACTGGACTGAGTCATCTGCAATCGCGACTCGATGTGAATTGTGAGCCCTGCTATCCGCAGTGTAGATCAAAGGCAGTAGTCAGCACAGACATCGAAGAATGCTTTTAGTCACTTCCTGTTTACAAAATTCGAGGACATAGAGTACAATTCTCTCTGCAATAAATAAATCATGTCTCAATTTAAATTGTGAGCTCTGCTAACCGCAGTGTAGGTATATGGAACAAAAGATGAAACATTTATGGAATACACTGTCGAAATATGTAGGTTTCAGGGACGTTATAGTTAGTTGCATACTGGACTCTAAAATTAATTAATGAAGACTGAATTTGAATTGTGAGCCCTGCTGAGCACAGTGTAGGCCGGAGGCAGCGGTCAGGAAGGGCCTACAGCCACGTGGCGTTGACTTGAGCTGCATAAAGTTAGTGGTAGGTGTGGCGCTCAGCGTGTGCGCAGCCAGCGATGATGCAATGTCTCTTGCCTACTGGACTGCGTCATCTGCAATCGCGACTCGATCTGAATTGTGAGCCCTGCTGACCACAGTGTAGGACGGAGGCAGTGGTCAGGAAGAGCCCAGAGCCACGTGGCATTGACTTGAGCTGCATAGAGTTAGTGGTAGGTGTGGCGCTCAGCGTGTGCGCAGCCAGCGATCATGCAATGTCTGTTGCCTACTGGACTGCGTCATCTGCAATCGCGTCTCGATCTGAATTTTGAGCCCTGCTGACTGCACTGTAGGCCGGAGGCAGTGGTCAGGAAGAGTCCACAGCCACGTGGCGTTGACTTGAGCTGCATAGAGTTAGTGGTAGGTGTGGCGCTCAGCATGTGCGCAGCCAGCGATGATGCAATGTCTCTTGCCTACTGGACTGCGTCATCTGCAATCGCAACTCAATCTGAATTGTGAGCCCAGCTGACCGCAGTGTAGATCGAAGGCAGTAGTCAGCACAGACATCAAGGAATGCTTTTTGTCACTTCCTCTTGACAAAATTCGAGGACATAGCGTACAATTCTGTCTGCAATTAATAAATCAAGACTGAATTCAAATTGTGAGCTCTGCTGTCCGCAGTGTAGACTGCCATTCAGTGTTCCTTTGGACTTGCAAGATGAAGTTGGTCATTGTACTAAAGCTATAACTGATATAAAACAAGTTCTTGAAGCAAGGATACTAAAAGGATATTATGTAGGTTTTAGGGACGTAATACTTAGTTGCCTACTGGACTCTGCAATTAATGAATCAAGAGTCAATTTTAAATGTGAGCCCTGATGACCGCAGTGTAGGCCGGAGGCAGCGGTCAGCAAGGGCCCACAGCCACGTGGCGTTGAGTTGAGCTGTACAGTTAGTGTCACCTGAAGCAACCAGCGTGTGTGGAGCCTGCGATGATGCGTGGTCCGGGCGGGCCGCACTGGTAGCAATGTCTTTTGCCTAATGAATTCTGTCTTAATAAGTCCACGTGGCGTTGACTTGTGGTGCACTGAGTTAGTGGCACCTGAAGCACTCAGTGTGTGCGCAGTCTGCAATGATGCATGGTCGGGGCGGGCCGCACTGGGATCAATGTCTCTTCCCTACTGGAGTGCATCATCTGCAATCGCGACTCGATCTGAATTGTGAGCCCTGCTGTCCGCAGTGTAGATCGAAGGCAGTAGTCTGTACAGACATAAGTCTGTGGTGCACTGCTGCTGGGTTCGCAGCGGGCCTGTGTCGAGGAGGCCGGCGGTCATGGCGGAGGCCTCGGGGCAGGGTGAGGGCTGCCGCCCTGGCAGACGCTTTGGCCTTCCCACAAGTGAACCACGCCCCCAGCCTATTTATTCATACTCCTACGCTGGAGTGGCGTATGTTGGACCAGCACACTCCACTTCCGCTTCCAGGGGGGGACAACACAGCTACATGACCGAGATCTTCCCCACTGCCTGAGGTAACATGGTTGCGTCTATTGTCCACAACACTACAAGCACCAGCAGTATATGTCCACATGGAGAGGTTTGTGCTCTGCATAGTGAGGTCTGTCCACCACATCACCGCTACACTTGGTATTGTGTGCATTTTTATTGATGGGTGATTTGCGTCCTTCACACATACTTGGTTGCCACATCTCCCAAGATTCAGCTCTTGTGTGGCTGAGGGACCATGCCGTTTTTGGAAGGTCCGCTGTCCTGTTCTGCGCTGCCTCGGTGGTAGTAGGGAGGGGGGTTATCCGGGGGGGAGGTCCTGAGGGTGATGGCAGTGGGTGTTGTGGCCTTCTTGGGTGTCGGAGCTGCATGGTCAGTAGCTCTATGACATGTGTTGGTCTTCAGATGTGGTTCTGGGCTGGGCTCCCTTTCACACTGTAGGTAGTCGTCCTGCTTTACACCAGTAAAAGGCAGATGTTAAATTCCTACTGCTAACGCAGCTTATCGCCTGTTTTTGGATCGCACCCCAGATTTGGCTGCTCGTTCAAAATATCCGGAAGTAGTGTTTTCGTGTTATTTTTGCATGGGAACGCCTACTCTGCATATTATTAGCGTTAGTTGTCGCTCTCATTTGTGGCGAATTTTTTTGCGGAAGCTATTGTTGGAAAACTGGCGATATTGGCTGTTTTCACTAGGTTGAGAATGGAATGATAATTTAAAATCACTGAAAATACCATAGGTTTAATGAACATTATAATTAGAAATTAGCATTTAAAAAACGTTTGAAATTCACTGAAAAAACCATAGGTTTCACGCACGTTATAGTTAGAAATTAGCATTTAAAAAACCTTAGAAATTCACTGAAAAAACCATAGGTTTAAGGGACGTTATAGTTAGAAATTATCATTTAAAAAACCTTTGAAATTCACTGAAAAAACCATAGGTTTCAGTGACGTTATAGTTAGCTGGACATTTCACTCGTACAAAACCATAGAAATTCCACTGTTATATTTAGTTCAGCTAACTATAACTCGGGCCCCCGCAATGCACTGCTGATCACATCACATATTACATCATTCATGACATGGTCAGTGACATCACTGATGACATCACTGATCACATCTCAAATGACATCACTGATGACATCACTGATGACATCATCCAGTGATGTGTTTTTCTTTAAAGTTTAAATATGTATTATATATATACCAAGGTGTATTGAAGAATGAGTGGGTGTATAAGTGTCTGGATGGAGGATTTAGTAGGTGTGTGACTGACTGTTTAACTGAGTTATTACATGTGTCTTACTGAATGCATGGGTTAGTGACTAAACTGTGTGAATGTCTATATCAGTCTGTTTGCTGTTGTATAAGCTGCTGCATGGGTTGGTCAGTAGCTACATTTCCTTTCTAATAGACCCATACGATATGCACAACATAACAAAATGCTTTTAAATATGTTGCTATTCTGTTTGGAAAATAATCTTTTTACTTTTAATAACCAAATGTACCAACAAACACAAGGAGTTGCTATGGGGGCCAGCTTCTCCCCCAGCTATGCGTGTTTATTTATGGGCTGGTGGGAGGAGCTGGTCCTCATGAGGAAACATGAACAAATATTTCTAACTCAGATCATAAGCTGGTTAAGATTCATAGACGATTTATTTATTATATGGAATGGAACGAAACAAAGTGCTATGGATTTTATAGAACAATTGAATATGAATGATGTCAATCTTAAATTCACGTACTCTATGAGTAAAACAGAAGTTACATTTTTAGATGTGCAAATCAAAATAGTGAATAACTGTCTTACGACCACACTATTTAGGAAACCTACGGCAGGCAACACGCTATTACATGCATCAAGTGCACATCCTATTCGCCTTATCAATAGCATCCCATATGGTGAAATGCTACGCATAAGACGCATATGTAGCAATGAGGATGATGCAGACAACATACAAGCACAATGTCGCAACCGCTTCTTAGCAAAGGGATACAAAACCAAGGTAATTGAAGCGGCTATAACTAAATCAAAGCAAAAGGCGAGGTTAGACCTGCTACAATACAAGAAAAAGTCTGATGATAAAAGTAATACAGTGGAACCGATCAGACTTATACTAGGTTTCTCTAAACAGGAAAAACAACTCCGAAATATTATTAGACGAAATTGGCCAATCATACGTGATGACCCCATTATAGGCAAACTACTACCCAATAATCCTTCCATCACTTTTAGAAAAACTACCAGCATGGGAAATGCATTGGTAAGAAGCAGCCCAGAAGATCAGGGAAGAACTACATGGTTGTCGGCAAGAAAAGGATTTTTTAGATGCACAACATGTAAAGCATGCCAGCAGGGTGTCAATACTAGCACTTACCGCACTGCATTTGATGATAAAACACGCAACATTACTCAACATCTTACATGTAAGACTGAATTTTCAGTATATGTGCTGGAATGCAGTTGCAACCTAAAATATATAGGTAGCACAAAGCTGGCAGTGCATAAAAGAATTTTGCAGCATATGAGGGCCATCACTAACAACTATGCCAGTTATCCGGTCACCAGACATTTTAAGGAGTTTCATGACAGTGACCTCAAACATCTTAAATACTATGCTATAGAGTCGGTACCGCCCCACAAGAGAGGTGGGGATCAGGAAGACAAATTAAGACGCCTAGAAACCAGATATATTTTCGACTCTAAGCATCCAGGAGGTCTAAATAATACAGAAGATTTGCACACCTATTTATGAATTTGAGATCCTATAAAATTTAGAATGTTTTATACAAAATTATATTGTAATTTTAGGAGTTTTTATCATCTTTTATGGGTATTTATATGATTTTACAATTGTATGGATTTCTATGAAATTTTGTTGTAACTTTCCTATTATGCTTTAGGATTGACGCACCTTTTGCACTTTATGAACCTTGAAGGGTTAACAATATATCGTACAGATCTGTGCCACACAAATATACCAACATGTCTGGTAATCATGTATAAAAGTTCTGTCTTTATAGAGGAAATATTTTTTAACATCCGTGACTATGAGATCTGATTCTGCACATATTTATATTTATATATATTTATACAGAGTATTTTATGAATATATTTATTGTGAATATATATGAATTATTTTTACATCCAATTTTATGTATTTTAGCAGTAGGGGGTTGAATCAGTATCTCAACATGAATGAAGTCGCAGAATAATATTATATACCATTTAATACCAGGTTCCCCGAGCTGCTCGATCTCATTTAGTTATACTGTTTACATTGATTTTCCCTGGTCCTATCGAATCTGCATTCATAAGCATATTCCATTTAGACAAAATTCAGCCACAATCAATGGGAATATATGGATGTGCTTAAAGATTTATCTGATTATATTATTTTGTGTATTCATACACTTTAAATGAACATTATATTGTCGTCCCAGAAAAGACTACATAGGATGTACGGCAATGTATAGCAAACAGCACTTTTTCACTTTGCACTTTTTCTATAGGGTATCACGACACTTAATTATTATATTTAGTTTTTGCACTTTATAAACTTTCTGCAGATAGTTGAAAGATAGACTCCGCTGGATTGGTAGTTATAAAGGCATTTAAGCATATATTAGGCGGATATACTGCCCTTGCAGAGTCTAGGCAACTTCACATACTTGAGCATTACAGGGATCTGTATGCAGAAAATGTCAAATAGTGAATTGTATTGTAAATACATACACAGATAAAATCCACATATTTATAATGTATAATTTTAGAGTGATATGTTTACAATGTATATAGTATGTTGTCTATGTCAATTTATGCAAATTCAGCACTAGCACTTTAAATACGATACTCACAGTTTGAGCCGTGTCATGTGATCAAGGCCGTGGGACGGCCGAAATGCGTCATGGCAGACTAGCTTGGTGGCAATAAAGAATACTATGCACTGACTTGGGTCTACGCTCGTTTAATTCTTGGAAGGAAACTACAAGCGAGAACATACAATATATATATATATATATATATTATCTACTGGCGGTCGCCAGTAGATAGTTATAGTTACAACCTATTATCCATAGGAAATCCGCGACATTCTATTTGAAATAACGTTGGCGCCGGTTGACGAATCTTCGTGAAAGTTTCCAACTTGTTGGGGCGCTCCGCTCCGCTCCTACCCTGAAAGTCTCGGGGTGATACGTGAAGCGGGGGCCGAGAAAAAGGGGGTCCCAAAACGCGTTTTCCCATTCATTTTTCCATAGGAACCTTTAGTCGCAGTTACAGCCCGAACTGCTGAACGGAATTACTCCAAATTTGGCAAAGAGGTAGCCCTTGGTTCAGACTGGTGCCTTTTGCTAAAATGGTGTAAATCCGTTCAGTAGTTCCTGAGAAATTCACAATTAAAATCACATATATATCTATGGGCGCGTCGGATCCGCGTACCCTCCCGATCACGAGCTGCATGCTAATTGGCTGTCAACACTCCAAATCAGGAAATGTTGGCAGCCATTTTGTCCCTCGGTAGAACCGAGGGACAGAAACAAGTGCGCAAAGCGCAAAACGGGGGCAGGGTAGAAACCGCCTGACCCCCTAGGTTTTGCTCAGGGGTCCCACAAGGACCCCCTGGGCAAAAAAAAAAAAAAAAAATTTGTTAAAAAATCAGCAGGATGCGCTCAGGGTGCGCGAATCCTGCCGAAAAAATAAAAATCGAAGCGCGGTCTCCCGCGCTCGATTGTATTTTGCCCCGGGTGGGCCAAGTCCCGGGGGCATGGTGGGGGTTTAATTTTATGTGTGGGGGCCTCAAGGGCCCCCAAGCCCCGGGACCGCCACCCACCGGGGCTTTTTGTAAGATGGTGCGGGAGGGCTCTGAGCCTTCCGCAGCCCCGAGGACCACCACCTCCCCGGGGCTTTTTTAAAATTAATTTAACAACCTGTGTGGGGGCTCCAGCCCCCACACGCCCGGGACCGCCACCTCCCGGGGCACTAACAAATTAAAATGGGGGTCCGTTTTGGACCCCCGAAGCCCAGGGACCACCACCTCCCCGGGGCTGTGCTCATGTAGGGAGGGGGCCGCGCGGCCCCCCTCCTGGAGCCCTTGATGGCCCTGGGGACCGCCACCCCCAGGGACGGCTCCTGCAGTGTCCCGGGGTGCCTACCCCCGGGACACTGTAGTTTGCTATGGCAGGACGGGAGCCTCGCGGCTCCCGTCCTGCCATAGCAAACTGCTTTGGATATTGGAAGAGAGAGCAGGAAACCTGCTCTCTTCCAATATCCAAAGCACATTGCTTTTCCACATGGGGAGCAGCATGTCAGCTGCTCCCCATGTGGAACAGCAATGCCGGCTCCCAAGGGACGTGGGGAGCTGGCGGGACTGTGGGGGATTGGGGACCCCCCACAGTCCCCAACGGAGAGGGCCAGCCCGGGGAAGGGGTCCCCGGGGCAAGTAGTGGCCCCCTCCCCAAAAAAGAAAAAGAAAAAAAGAAAAAAAATGGAAAGGCCGGCCCCGGGGGATGGGGTCCCGGGGCCTTAAATGGCCAGAGGAGGGGGCCACGCAGCCCCCTCCAAAGAATAAAAATAAAAAGGCCATGCCCCGGGGATGGGGTCCCCGGGGCCAATACAGGCCCAGGGAAGGGGGCCACGCAGCCCCCTTCCTGTTTTTTTTTTATTAAAAATTTAAAAAAGGTAGTAAGGCCCTGGGGATGGGGTCCCCAGGGCATAAAAACAGGAAAAAGGAAGGGGGCCACACAGCCCACCTTCAGGGGACCAAAAATTTTTTTTTTAAAACGATCGGGCCCGCAGGCCCCGCCCCCTTCCTTCACCACTCTGCAAACGCGCCCCCTGGCGCGTTTGCAGAGGGGGAACGAATTCCCCTTGAATAATGGCAGTCTGTAATTTAGAGTGGGTGTATCAAAGGTTATATTAGGGTGTGAGGAGGTGCATCAGATTATCACGTGGATGATGTCATCAGTGATGTCATTTGAGATGTCATCAGTGATGTCATCAGTGATGTCACTGACCATGTCATGAGTGATGTAATATGTGACGTCATCAGCAGTGCATTGTGGGGCGCGAGTTATAGTTAGCTGAACTAACTATAACGGGGAATTTCACGGGTTTTGTACGAGTGAAATGTCCAACTAACTATAACTGTACCTAAAACCTATGGTTTTTTCAGTGAATTTCAAAGGTTTTTTAAATGCTAATTTATAACTATAACGTGTCTGAAACCTATGGTTTTTTCAGTGAATATATATATATATATATATATATATATATATATATGCAAGCAACAATAACACACTTGGCAAATGCAACTGTACATTGCATGGATAATAATATGAAATGAAACACAAGCAGGAATAAAACACTAGCAAATTATACTGGCTATCCTGAAAGAAATCAGAAAGATATATACACTAAATATCAGATCAGGCTTCTCCAAAGAGTAGTTCGTGAGCTACTGGTAGCTCTCCACCTCCCTTTGAGTAGCTCTCCTGTGTGCAGTCCACTCTTCTAACTTAGAAGGTTGGCTGATTTATTCGATTTATACCAAATCGGAAATTGTTTCTTCTAGATAAAAATGTATGTATTTTCAGAGCTCCAAAGATGATGTTTGGAGAAAAATGGTTGAATTTCCAAAATAGTTTTAAAGCCAAGTGATAAATTATGTGGCACTGGGGAGATTTATTAGTTATACTATTACCTTGGTGCCATAAGCGTTTCAGCTACAGCTGTTTTGTACTACCTGTGTAAAAGGATTCCAAATTGACAAAGAATTTTTTAAGTTACTGCTGACAACCCTGTCTGATGCACTGAGGTGATCACTTCCGGTAATGTTGAATACCGTAGCCGCTAATATAATCTTGTCTGTTGTGGTTGCTATTACAAGGCCAACAATATTGGTAACTCTGGAAAATTTCCATTGCACATAAGTAGCTCTAGTTCCAGAAAAGGTTGGAGACCCCTGCATCAGATGATTACCTTGAATGTGCACACAGACTCTCACACATCACAAAGTCAATACTCAAAGAAAATACCTCAAATGATTATAGCCACTGGAAATTGAAGGTGCACACAGACAGTCATGCATCACAATGACTGTTATAGCCACTGGAAACTGAATATGCACACAAACAGCCACACATCACAATTGCAACAATTAAAAATCAAACACTTCACCTGGTGCAAACTTCATCCTGGCCCACTCCAGACTGGGGGACTCACAGCTGGGGTGAAGAGACTCAGCAACCAGATGCCTGCACTGACGATGAGTCCACCATTCAGGCTCAAACACTCCCAGTTTCTAAGACAACAAACCCCAGGTTTATAATCTCAAAACACACTAGAAGTTTCCGAGAGGCGTTCCTCTGTGCCAAGGAAACTTACTGGAATTGGCCACCTTCCATGCAAGCATTCCAAAGGCAAAGGAGTTCTCACGTTCCTTCTGCATTCACAATTGGTCCAGCCTTTATCTTAACGAAGCTTACGAAAGTCTCCAGCATGACATTCAACAATCTCCAAAAGCACAGAAAACAAAGCAACCTTGAACGTGAATAACCTAAACAACTTGAGTAATCTGGAGGCCTGAATGTGCACGCAAAAGCTCTTTCAAGACAGAGTCAGAATTTAAGATGACATGAGGGCATGTCAAAGCCAGTAGTAAGAACTTCATAATACTTCCCAATGTACAATACAATGCACATTTGTGCACCACTGCCTATAGCATCATATACTTCATCTTTCAATGTACAATACAATGCACATTTGTGCACCACTGCCTATAGCATCACATACTTCATCTCTCAATGTACAACCCAATGCACATTTGAGCACCACTGCTCACAACACTGCACTTCAAGACCAAAAAGTACATTCCACACCTCTCTCTCTCTCATGCTTTCAAATGCACATCCCACATGTTCTGGCCCTGGCAAAGCTGTTCTACTACTGTGTGACAGCTCCCACTTTAAGACTACAAGAGATACGAAAGACATCTTCAAGGAAAAAAGCACATGCAGGGAAAAATGCCATACATTCAGGCTACGGTAAAATAAAACACAAAAAGTCAATTAAAATCATGGTAGTCAAAGGTCATCATGTGGTTCCAAACCATAGGAGTGCCTCTAGCACTACAGCTATCAAGCGAGATGTTTTATGGTTACCCATAACGACATGTCTGCAAATAAAACAGGTTTTCATTACCGCCAAATTGAAGAAGTACCTAAACCCCCATGAATACTTTTTCTATTGTATCTATTATGTTTACTATTCATTTTGTCTCTCCTTACTCTCTGCTCTACAATAATTATTACTCAGTGGTTATGTTGATTATAGTTATAGACGACTGCCGTTACTTCCTTTTTCTCTTGCATTTTTAGTCATTTAGCAAACTTGTATACATGGATTTTATCTTGTGTTCTTTCAAATTGTATTTTTTCTATGCATAAATAAACTTTTTCTTTTAAACTTAAAGAATATTCCATAGCCTCTGGTGAGAAACATTCTCAAGTACTGATTACAATTCAACCAAAGTAGCATTTATTTTAAGCTGATACATTTTGGTACCCCTAATACTACCCACTTCTCCCCTTTTTTTTAAACCACCATGGCAGTGTGAGTAAATGTGGGTGTAGATCAGAGGTCTTCAAGCTGTGGGACACCCCCCTTGGAGGTCCGTGACTCTATACTCAGGGGAGCGCAAACACCTCTGTAAGATGGCCTGGAAACAGCACTTTGTTTAATTGGTGTGTATTTCCAGGCAGACTTCCTTTCAAGCACCTAGAAACCCTTTTGGGTGATTAGTGCACTTTACAAATCAATGTAACATAACATAACATAACAAGTGCATACAAAAATAGTATTGGAACTGCGATCCTGAACGCCATGGGGGTGGGGTCAAAGAGATCACTTAAAAGAACAAAATATTCTGTAAGTGTTCTGTTTTCTTATCTTTAGGGAACTGAAGTTAAAATACCTGCAGATACCTTACATGAAAAATAAATGCAAGTTGAACTAATCAGCGGGAAATGCACAGTTTTATGTTATGAAACCTCAAGTGTTTAATGTAGTCACTGCAGATGTATGTGTGTGTGGTCAGAGAGTCTCAGAATTCAATCCTGGTCGGAGCAGTGGGGAACAAGGGCTTGTGTGTTTATAGTGCTGTGAAGTCCCAGCTTGTAACAGAAAGCACCATGCATGTGTACGTCATCATTTTAAAACTACACTGCACACAGAAAAAGATAGGCTGCCACAAAATGATTTTGTGTTTAACATAAAGCAAGTGGTTCCAAGGTATATTTCTTAGTTATAGGTAATCAGACTGTACCTAGTTCAAGCATGTTTATGTGCCCATTAAAAGGACATTTCAAGACCTCAACACCCTTATGTTACTTTCAAACAGAATAAATCTTTGTCATCATGAAACTTCAAGTAACACCATTAATTAAAGGCAATACGAGCTCCCAAGAAGCATTTACATTTCTTTCAGTTAGCAGGCACCTTCGTTGGTAAAAAGGCCAATTTCTTTTTCAGCTCTGATCATTCGGCCCTTGGGACTTCAGAGTAACATCTAGGGGAAAGAGAATAGAGCAAGATCCATGGATAGTGTCAAAGACATGGGGACTCATTTATGGCATTTTGGCGTATAGCAGGAATACACCGTATTTGAGCAATATGGTGCATTCCTGTCCTTTCCGCTTGCGCTGGTGCCGTTTTGGCAGCCTAGCGCCAACGTAGGCACCCTGTTACCATGGTGCAAGAGTGTCTCCGTTGCCTGCAAGATTGTTTTCATGCAGGAAGGGACACCGTCCTGCACACAAACAATCCTACAAGGTGTTTCCCTCTTTCCATGTGTGCTGCAAAATGCAGCACACATGGAAATAGGAATAAAATGAGGAGAAATTAACATATTTCTCTTCGTTAAGGCTCACCTTGAGAGGCGAACAGATTTGATGCTTCTCCAGGTCTACATCACTATGTAAATCTGGGGCAGCATCAAATTCGATGGGTGTGAGTGGGAAAACCCACTGCAATACCCATGGAACACCCCCCAGGCACAGAGTAAGGCGTTTCAGCGGTTTGCGCTGCGTCGCCTTACTCATGATTTATGAGGCCACTCAAAGCCACACAGGGTGGCTCTGCGTGGTTCCATAAAACTTTAAGAGAGCCCTGGAACACACATGTACCACTTTACATGATGTAAAAGTGATGCAGGGCTCTCATAAATAAGCCCCATGGTCCATAGAATGAATGCTATCTGGGGACTAATTGTTTTGTCCAAAAACACATTTCTCGGGGAGATGCCATAAGGAAGGTGACACCATACATGGTGGCTCTTTGTTTATTTTTTGTTTTTAACTAAAGGTCATCACTGCTAGGAGTGCGGCGGTGCAGTGGCGCTGGGACCAAGGGTTTGAGGGGGCAACTGCACCCCAATTATGGCTGTCATCCTAGAAAAACATTGGAGGGGGTCCATTTTCCTTGCTATTGTTAGGGCCCACGTCACCCTTGTTGCACTGGGAACAGAGCCCAAGCAATGTGGGGCCAGATATGAATTTATTCCCTTTTTTTAATTGCACATTGGGGTACAAAGGGTACTTTGGATCTCAGCCCTAGGAGTGATGCCCTGTGGAGTGGGCAGAGAGGAAAGACTCCTTTGTAGGGCTATAGGTATTATTGGTGCTGCAGGTGCAGTGTCACTGAGACCCAGCGGTATGGCAGTTTTACAATCCTCCCTCGCTTGCATTAGGTCCTGGTGCACCTTTGCTATGCCAGTGTTGCTTTGGGTCATGTACCAATGGCCACCACTGGCCCAAGGGGGCGGGTATTGAAGGAGAGGAGACACTTCAGCATGGGCCTCAAAGAGATGGAGTGGGGCAAGATCAGGCCTGCTTTTTTAACAAAGCGCAGAGGAAACTCCTTATTTTGCAAGCAGTAGCTACCATTAGTGCAAGGTGTGAGAAGACCTCTGCATAACAATCATGACTCTCTAACTTTCCAAAAGAGGCATGGGGCCTTGCTAGCATTAGAGTGGAGGAAACCCTGGCTACAAACTGGGGGGCAAAGCATTGGTTTTAATTTGTTTCTCAATGGCAAAGAGAGTCTGTTTTAAGATTGAAGTGATGGCCAGGCATGATGGGAAAGAAGTAAAAAAGGCAGAGAAGACAGCCTTTTATTCAAGCCTGCAGGTATCATTAGTGCACCAGGTGCAGTTGCATTGGGGCCCAGGAGCGTGAGGGGCTTATAACACCCCAATTGTGAGGAGTGTTTGTGTTTTTGTTTGATGTATTTGCTCGTTTATAATTCCCACATTTAGCATTGATTTTGAGCTACAGCAAAGTCCCCCTGAAGTTATCTCATAAGCCCCACTCCGTGACTCAGCTGTGGCACTGCTGCCCCCACAAGTCTTCCCATGATGTTTTGGAGGGGGGGGGGGCAACTTTAAAACATTTTGCTTAGAGGGGCGCAGAGTAGAAAAGTCTGAAGACCTCTGGTGTAAATTATCCAGTGACAAAACGATTTTCTGGGTGCCATCTATAAGACTAGTTGATTGGTAGGTGGCTTCCAATAAACCTTTTATAATGAAATGAGGAGAACTCTTCCCCCAACCGTAAAAGGAGCAATCAACACCAGGACTACTAGTGTTAGTCAAATTTAAGATATACTGACTCAAAATCCTCAGTTCAGGATTGTATAGGTCAACTTGAATTTTGTTGAGTCCTGAGGCATTACCACATTTCTGACTCCTGCTGCTGGTATGATCTTCACTAGATGAAAATGAGAGGACCTCAGTTGCATTTTCAGGTTTTCAGGTTCTATCAAAGTGGAATCAGCAGATGGAAATATTGGGGCCTCAGCATCATTATGGAGCCCAGCAAAATATTGAAACCACAGCTGATCAATTTTAAGAACCTCGGGTTAACGACCTTTTATTTACTGCTATGAGTGACAACAATGTGCCTGCACAAATGATGACACTTGCGATCAGCCCACGTTTCAAATCATCCTTTATGTTTTTGAGGAGCATTTTGTGATTTTGTTTAAATGCAGGCATCCAAACTACTGGTTTCTAATTTTTGCAGATGAAATAAGATTTTCCTTATGAATTCCATACTCATTGTCAAACTAGGATCTGGAACTGGAATATGACTCCAGGTGTAACCCATCTCCTTGCAGTCAGCCTTGAGGCCTCAGTGCCAGGTGTTTTTTGGCCTTCCTCTTTTTCTTTTCCCCTGAGGGTTCCAGGTCAGGGCTTACTTGGTGGTGTTTGACGTGGGTTTGTGGAGGGTGTGACTTATCCAGCACCAGCTTCTTTTCATGATTTCTTCATTAGCAGGGAGTTGGAAAGTCTGTTGCCATTGGTCGTTGCTGCAGATTGTGTTTGACCAGAAGGATTTTGCTCCGACAATTGTCGATGAAGGTCTGGATCTTGTTGATGTTGGTCACTGTTGTCCTCCAAGGGTCTATTCCATACAGAAGTACTGATTTTACATTGGTGCTATGAAGCCTGATCTTGATTTGCAGTGTTAGGTCTTTGGAGCTCCAGATCTTATTTAGATGACTGAAGGCAGCCCTTGCTTTGCCGATTCTTGCCATGACGTCTGCATCTGTGTCGCCCTGCTTGTCTATGACACTGCCCAGGTAAGTCAAGGCCTCCAGCTCTTCAAGTGCATCGCCTGCAAGAGTGAGTGCACTTGTGCTGGCCGTTTTAGCCTTAAAAATCTTTATAACCCTCTGAATGATGAGGCCAGGTTGTGTTGATGTGGCTGACACATGGTCGGTCTTCTCTTGTATCTGCAGATAAATATGGGAGAGGAGGGCCAGGTTGTTTGTAAAGTCCTGGTCGTCAAATGGCATTTAAGGTGTCAACTGGATCCCATTTCTTCTCCTTGCTGTGGATGTCGTCATGATCCAGTCTATGGCCAGCGGCAAGAGTAAGGGCGAGAGCAAACAACCCTGCTATTTTAATAAACACAATCTATTTAGGTCACAACACAGTTCTGAGAGAATCTCTTCTCACTCCCTGGTAGCTATGGCACAATATTAGATTATATTAGATTATATTATATTAGATTGGATTAGATTAGATTCAGTGTTTTAAGAGTACCCTTCACCTCCACCAGGGTAGCTTGAAGCTAAAACTATACCGAAGCAAAATGAATGAAGTTCACTAATTAACGCTGGTGCCAGGAAGTACACTAGTGATGGTTTGTAAACAGTCAAGTATTTAAGACTTTTCTAAGGTCACGTAGGTCGCCCGTCTGCCTAAATTACAATGGCAAAAATATCACTTTGAAGATGGAACTACTGAAAATGTATGCCCTTCAAAGGTTTTGATTCTGAATCTAAAGAGTGTCAATAGGAATTTATTCTTCGAACTCAAGAGACACATGGGCTGATAGAGTTGAGAAAAATACTAAGAGGGGAATGATTAGTGGAAAAAGGTGCTTTGTGCACAAGACACATTAATTTAAATACAACTTGAGTCTTAGCACCAATCTATCTGCTTAGATGTGTATATGTTGAACCTTATGAATCAACTAGTCTGGCAGGACAAGAAAGACTGAGTTACAGTATCAAAATGAGTGGAAAATAATGCATTTACAATTTGTACCTTGTGATACAAAGTAAATCGGTACTGCTTTTTTTTTCAGAGTGTGCAACTCAAAGCAACATGTTTTTACCACAGGGCGTGTTTGCACACATGTCACCTCAGGCCCCGCCCCCTCCCTTCACCACTGTGCAAACGCGCCCCGTGGCGCGTTTTAAGTTGGGGGATAAAGTCCCCTTGAATCCTGAGGGTCCAACTAGCCCACCAGGTACCTCCAGTAAGCGCCACAAAGCTGCGTTGCAGAGAGGTGTAAAAAGGGGCATAGCCTGCACCACCTCTCGGCAACGCAGCCCTGTGGCGCGCCCTGGAGGTACCTGGTGGCCTAGTTGGCCCCCAGGAACCCCCAGTATTCAATTCAAGGGGAATTAATGCCCCAATTTAAAATGCGCCACAGGGCGCGTTTGCAGAGTGGTGAAGGGAGGGGGCGGGGCCTGAGGCACGATTGCGTCTTTTTTTTAAAATTATTTTGTAGAGGGGGGGGGCTGTGTGGCCCCCTTCTTTTTTCCTTTTTTGGTCCCTTGGGACCCCATCCCCAGGGCCTTACCCCTTTTTTTATTTAAAAAAAAAAAACTGAATGGGAAGGGGGCCGCGTGGCCCCCTCCCGTGGCCAATTCCGGCCCCGGGGACCCCATCCCCCGGGGCATGGCCACATTTTTTAAATTTTTTAAGGAGGGGGACTGCGTGGCCCCCCTACTGAGGCCTCTATTGGCCCTGGGGACCCCATCCCCCGGGGCCGGCCTTTTTAAAAAAAAGATTTTGGGGAGGGGGGCCACGTGGCCCCCCTCCAGGGCCACTACTAGCCCCGGGAACCCCATCCCCCGGGGCAGGCCCTATCCGTTGGGGACTGTGCGGGGAGCCCCAATGCCCCCACGGTCCCGCCGGCTCCC
The DNA here is from genome assembly GCA_963921515.1 of Calotriton arnoldi. NCBI lineage: Eukaryota > Metazoa > Chordata > Amphibia > Caudata > Salamandridae > Calotriton > Calotriton arnoldi. Next base: position 541,576 of record CAWUFW010004627.1, read on the forward strand.
CGCGTCCTGCAGGAGCCAGCATTGCTTTTCCACATGGGGAGCTGCTGACATGCAGCTCCCCTTGTGGAAAAGCAATCTGCTTTAGATTTTGGAAGAGAGAGCAGGTTTCCTGCTCTCTCTTCCAAAATCCAAAGCAAATTTTCTATGGCAGGACGGGAGCCGCGGGGCTCCCGTCCTGCCATAGCAAACAGCAGTGTCCCAGGGGTGGGCACCCCGGGACACTGCAGGAGCCGGCCCTGGGGGGTGGCGGTCCCCAGGGCCATCACAGGCTCCAGGAGGGGGGCCACGTGGCCCCCCTCCCTTCACTTGCACAGCCCCAGGGAGGTGGTTGTCCCCGGGGGTGGCGGTCCCCGGGGCGTATGGGGGGGCTCGAGCCCCCCCACACAGGTTATTTTCTTTTTTTTTTTAAAGCCCCGGGGGGTGGCGGTCCCCGGGGCTGCGGGGGGGCCGTGTGCCCCCGCAAATATTTATGTAAAGCCCCGGGCGGTGGCGGTCCCTGGGGCTGCGTGCCTCCCTGCAACTCATAATAGAAACCCCGGGGAGGTGGCGGTCCCCGGTGCAGTGTGGGGGGGATTGGGGCCCCCCCCATACATTTTTTTTGTCACTGCCCCCGGGATTTGGCCCACTCGGGGCTAAATAATAACGAAGCGCGGGAGGCCGAGCTTCGTTTTTTTTACTTTCGCGGCCGGATCCACGGATCCGGCGCGCATTTTGCCGATTTAAAAAAAAAAAATGCTTTTTTGGGCCCTGGGGGTCCTTGTGGGACCCCCTAAGCAGGCCTAGGGGGTCAGGGTGTTTCTACCCTGCCCTCTTTTCTTGTTTTACGCGACTGTTTTTCTGTTTTCTTGTGACTCGGTTCTACCGAGTCACAAGATGGCTGCCAACACTTCCTGGTTTGGAGTGTTGACAGCCAATTAGAATAAAGCTCGTTGTCGGGAGGGTCCGCGGATCCTCCGTGCCTCTAAATATCGAAACTTTTATTTTTGATTTTCTCAGCAACTACAGAACGGATTTACACCATTTTTAAAAAGGTCGCTTTCTGAGCCAAGCAGTACCTTTTTGCCAAATTTGGGGTAAATCCGTTCAGTAGTTTCGGCTGTAGCCTTGCATAAAGTTTCCTATGGGAAATTGATTTTTTGACTCTTATTTTTGGAATTTCTCTGGAATTACTGAACAGATTTACACCATTTAACAAAAAGGTCTCTTTCTGAACCAAAGGCTACCTTTTTGCCAAGTTTGGTGTAATTCCGTTCAGCAGTTCGGGCTGTAGCTTTGTCTAAAGTTTCCTAAAGGAATTAACATGGAGAAAACACGTTTTGGGACCCCCCTTTTTTCTCGGCCCCTGCTTGCCGAATCACCCCGAAACTTTCAAGACAGGAGCTGACCGGAGCGGGCTACGATTTTTGAACATTTCGTGAAGATTCGTGAACCGGCGCCAAAGATATTGAGAAAACAAAAAACGAGTTTCCTATGGAAACTAGGTCCTAACTATAACTATCTACTGGCGACCGCCAGTAGATATTATATATATATTTTATATATATCGGTTAAAATAAAGTCCACATTATAATTGTTAAATTTAACGGTTCCTACATAACTGTTCTTGTGCTCCATGAAAGTTTATAAATTCATGTACTCTGAAGAAAATCAAGACATTTTCCCATCCTTCTGGCTTTCAGTGATTTATAATCGCTTACAGTTTCCCATGTATTTCCATGGAGTACAAAATCCACAGTGCATAGCATTTCCTGGAACCGTCCAATAACTCAAATCTTACAGTGTTACTTGTATTAAAGAGTCTCGAATCTACAAAAAATTCTCCACAACATGACTCATCTTTCCTCAAAGAATATAATTTCAGGTTGGGCTGAGAAATCGCAATGTCCTCTTTAATGTATGAGGCAACGACTCATTTGCGCATGATGTTAAATCTTGCTTTATACAGTTTTCCAAATAATTTACTCCACAAACAAATTCATTAGCGTTTACCATAGAAGGACATAACTGATTTTATTTTTAACTATAACAGAACTAACAAATAAAATCTAACTATAGACAAACTTAACCAATAAAGTGACAAGAAGAATTAAACCAATAATATCAAAGGGACAGAAATGTTATCAACTTAATACTCCCAAAAACTGCAAGAATAGCAAACTCTGCTGGATCCTTTAACCAGAACCTGATAACAGAATTATATATATATATATATATATATATATATATATATATATATATATATATATTATCTACTGGCGGTCGCCAGTAGATAGTTATAGTTAGGACCTATTATCCATAGGAAATCCGCGACATTCTATTTGAAATAACGTTGGCGCCGGTTGACGAATCTTCACGAAAGTTTCCAACTTGTTGGGGCGCTCCGCTCCGCTCCTACCCTGAAAGTCTCGGGTTGATTCGTCAAGCGGGGGCCGAGAAAAAAGGGGGGTCCCAAAACGCGTTTTCCCCATCCATTTTTCCATAGGAACCTTTAGTCGCAGCTACAGCCCGAACTGCTGAACGGAATTACACCAAATTTGGCAAAGAGGTAGCCCTTGGTTCAGACTGGTGCCTTTTGCTTAAATGGTGTCAATCCGTTCAGTAGTTCCTGAGAAATTCACAAGTAAAGTCACATATATATCTATGGCTGAGTAGGGTCCGTGTACCCTCCCGATCACGAGCTGCATGCTAATTGGCTGTCAGCTGGCTGTCAACATTCCAATTCAGGAAGTGTTGGCAGCCATTTTGTCCCTCGGTAGAACCGAGGGACAGAAACAAGTGCGCAAAGCGCACAAAGGGGGCAGGGTAGAAACACCCTAACCCCTAGGCCTGCTCAGGGGGTCCCACAAGGACCCCTGGGCAAAAGCATTTTTTTTTTTTAAATCAGCAGGATGCGCTCAGGGTGCGCAGATCCTGCCAAAAAAAAAAAAATCGAAGCGCGGTCTGCCGCGCTTCGATGTAAATTTGCCCCCGGGTGGGCCAAGTCCCGGGGGCATGGTGGGGGGTTAAATTTATGTATGGGGGCCTCTAAGGGCCTCCAAGCCCGAGGACCGCCACCCCCGGGGCTTTGTTTTATTTTTAACCTGTGTGGGGGCTCCAGCCCCCACACACCCGAGACCGCCACCTCCCCGGGGCACTAAACAATTAAAAATGGGGGTCCGTTTTGGACCCCCGAAGCCCCGGGGACCACCACCTCCCCGGGGCTTTGAAAATGTGGGGAGGGGGGCCGCGCGGCCCCCCATTTTTAATGTCATTTGAGATGTCATCAGTGATGTCATCAGTGATGTCACTGACCATGTCATGAGTGATGTAATATGTGATGTCATCAGCAGTGCATTGCGGGGGCGCGAGTTATAGTTACCTGAACTAACTATAACGGGGGAATTTCACGGGTTTTGTACGAGTGCAATGTCCAACTAACTATAACTGTCCCTAAAACCTTATGGTTTTTTCAGTGAATATATATGTATATATATATATATATATATATATATTTGAAGATGGAGGATCACAAGAAAACAACAATTTATATATATATATATATATATAAATATATATATATATATATATATACATACATATGTGTGTGTATGTGTCTGTGTTTGTGTGTCTGTGAGTATATATATTCGCCGAAAAAAACAAAGGTTACGGGGACTTTATGGTTAGGAAATGGAATTTAAAAAGCCATAGAAATTTACTGAAAATCAAAGGTTACAGAGACGTTTTAGTTAGGCTCAAATTTCACTCGTACAAAACCAGAGAAATTCAGCAGTTATAGTTCGCTGAGCTAACTATAACTCACAGCCCGCAATGCACTGCTTACGACCTCACATTACATCAATTATGACCTGGGCCGTGACATCACTGATGACATCTCAAATGACAGAACCTACTTTGATACTTTTTTTTGCAAATGTCATGAAGATTGGTCAAACGTCGCTAAAGTTATAGGCAAGTCCAAAATGCTCTTCCTATGGAAACTAGGTCCTAACTATAACTACCTACTGGCGACTGCCAGTAGGTAATGTGCGTGTGTGTGTGTGTGTGTGTGTGTGTGTGTGTATATATATATATATATATATATATATATATATTTATATATATGTGTGTGTGGCAGTGTGGAGTACCACCTTGAACCTGCAGTCCTCTCTCTATGACCGCATATATCTTCAAATGGGAGTCAATGTGAGACTATTTCAAATCCCTGATGGTGATCTCTATTTCACGAAGCTGGCATTGAGGAAGGCAACGAGCCGAAATGCGTGTGCCAGGTGTTACAGCAATGGCGACTTTTGATAATGCATGATGTGCCAAGATGGTGAAATAAAACTTACCAGAAGCGAACCTGAGCAAGTGTCAGCCCGTTTTTACTCTGAAGTGGGATTGGGAGTTGATATATATATATATATATATATATATATATATATATATATATATATATATATATATATATATATATATATATATATATATATATATATATTGCGATAACTACCTACTGGCGGTCGCCAGTAGGTAGTTATAGTTAGGACCCCGTTTCTATTTAAAAAGCGTTTTTTCTTTTGCCAATATCTTTTGCGCCGTTTGACGTATCTTCGCGAAGGTTTCAAAACTAATGGTTCACTCAGGTCAGCTCCTGTCTTGAAAGTTTCGGGGTGATTTGTCAAGCGGGGGCCGAGAAAAAAGGGGGGTCCCAAAATGCATTTTCTCCATGTTAATTTCCATAGGAAACTTTAGACAAAGCTACAGCCCGAACGGCTTAACGGAATTACACCAAATTTGGCAAAAAGGTAGGTCTTGGGTCAGAAAGCGTGCTTTTTTTAAATGGTGTAAATTCGTTCAGTATTTCTAGAGAAAATAAAAAAATATCGATATCTGGTGGCCGAGGAGGATTCGCGAACCCTTCCGAGCTTCATTTTGATTGGCTGTCAACACTCCAAACCAAGAAGTGTTGGCAGCCATCTTGTGACTTGGTAAACCTGCGTCACAAGAAAACAGTAAAAAAAAAGATAAAAAACAAGAAAAGGTGGCAGGGTAGAAACACCCTGACCCCCTAGTAATGGGCATGTACAGCCTGGTTCTGGCAATGAGCCGCAAGTGCAGGAAAAGTGTATGTATCCACCAAGAGGGAAGAGAAATGCGTGACCAGATAGGGATGGAAGAGTCACCCCAGTGGGGCTGGGCAAACTGAGAGGTAAATTAGAGTGGCAACCCATTCAAGGAGGGAAGGGGGGTGCCGAGTGGCAGGGTGATAGTCCAGAATGGACGGTGGCGGTAACCTGATCACAAAAGTACATAATCACGCCCGAGTGGGCAACTGCACCAGACAGTATTCTGCAAAAAGTAATTCCAAATGCATAGTCAACAACAAATAAAAATAAAAATAAAATAAAATGCAGTGAGAAAAAGTGCTAAACAGTCCTTATATGTGGTAGTACGCCACCCGACACGTGCAAATGAAGAAAAGGCAACCCATTCAAGACCCTTCGCATGTCACATTCAAGCACCCCTTCCTTTCCTCTTGAAACAGAAAATCCAACAACAATACGTTAAAAGGGTGAACTGTTGAGTGTAGAATGATAAAACAACAGCATGTATAACAACCAGCAAAAAGGTAGAAACATGAAACCCACTAGGTTTGTTCTGAAAAAAAATTGTAGCACAGAGAAAATATATAATACCACATAACAATCAGATAACACTTACAGAAATGATAAAATAGAGCATTTGCCACCCAAAACAAATAGATTAACTATTACTGTTCTGTAGCTGCGGATCATTCTCCGTGTCCACTTAGTCAAAAAGTATAATCCACCAAAAACTGGAAAAATAATTTCCAAAAGCACCAAAAAATGTAAAAAATAAAACTATTCCATGAGAGATCCATCGAAGCAATCCAAAGAATCCAGTAAGCATAAAAAACCTGGAAAAGTATTTTAAAAAGTAACGCTCCTGGAAATCCCATAAAAGGAAATCAAAGTAAAAAATATTGCTTTATTAGAAACTGAAACACATTTCCTTTAAAAAACAAAGAAACGCTAAAACCATATGTGCATAGGACACATTCGTAAAGAAAAACTTGCAAAGTAAAACAGAACTGCAACCCGCAAAAAACAGTAGAATCAAAAATGACATATATACTCACATTTAATCATCAAAAAGCAACTAACATAACAAAATATAACCAAACATATTGATGCATTACTAAACACACTGTACGAAAATCTACACCAACACACTAGTGAAAAACACTACAATCATTACAACTAAATGTACTAAAACCTCACAAAAAAACCTAAAACTAACCCCTATAACTTCCCCTACAGCCCACTACCCTCAAAACTCTAAAGAAAAACCTTAAAAAATGGCTTTCCTGTTCCAACAAACAGCAGCACCTTCCCGCGACCTGGGTCCTGGAAAAGAGACTAACAATGAGACAAATAGATGTAACGGAAAAAAAAATGACTGCAAAATGAAACCAAGAAAAAGACAATCTCCCCACAGGATTGAATGGGGATATAAGTTAAAAATGTTAATAAAACAATGTTTAAAAAATTATAAAACATTATTAAACATGTAAGAGCAGGCACAACAGGGCTGAGCCATGCACTCCAGGCTCCAGAACACCCTGATGAGGGAGTCCGCCCACAGCCATCATGCACCACAGGGTGCTTGTTTTAAGGGTGGACAGGAGCTCACGCACAGTGGGGAGAGCAGGCACAACAGGGCTCAACCGCGGACTCCAAAAGCCATTGACCAGGGAGACTGCCCACTGCCATTGCGTGCCAGGAGGCACTTGTATAAAGGGCGAACAGGTGCTCCCGCACCACGGAATGTGTACAGGACTCACCAGGGCGCGTGCCTGGATGAAGACTGAACCAAGAGCAGGCCCGTCTGCACCCATTAAAGCCTGAAGGAGGCTGGGCCCTGTCTCTTGGCTCGGTATTCCAAATCTTCAGTGATAAAGATGTGGTCCTGATCTGGAAATGGAATAAGCTTCACATAAATAGTCCGTAATTTTATCACTGCAAAGATGGGGAATCGAAAGGGAACTCACCTCTCAGCTTGTCCTAAAAAGGGGGTGAAGGCATCTAAATCAACCACAAGCTATCTGACTTCTGTTATGGGTGCTATTTAAACAGAGATTGGGCAGGTGGAAGGAAGGATGGACTCAGCTTTGAAAAAAACTGCCCCCCCCTGAGATTGAGACTAAGACCCTTATCATGGGTCTACTAGAACCCACGAAGGAGGAGCACCTCAGTCAGAATGTACCTGATAAGCAAAAACCTGTGAACTGATTATTAACTGACAAGAGCCTCCCCTCTACATCTGGATGTTCTATTCATGTGATGTCCAAGATGCGCAGGCACTGGACAGGATAGAATTAATACCTGACCCGGATAGTCCCTCCTGCGAAGAGGAGCAGACACAAGGGGGCAAATGCAGGCCCTTTTAACACAGCCCATATTGAAACTGATCCCATCCGGCACAGAAATGAGGCACTGGTGGCAAAAGGATTGTGGGCAAGAAACAAGCGATAATGGCCTCCGCTGGTGAGGTTGATATAAAACAATCCATCCATAATTGCTCAGCAAGATTGGATCAACTGAGCATTTACTTTAAGGACATAGCCCAAGCCTGCTCCCTAGTTATATAAAAATTAGCTTCTCTGGAGGTAAAGCTGGATTCCATTCAGTCAGCCCAGGAGAAACTGGCGGAGAAACAGGAGAAGGCTATAGGTTCCTTAAGCGCCAAAGCCCAATTACCAAACCCAATTGAGTCAGTACATCTGGAATGCCAGAGAAAGGAAGTCACAAGTCCCATCAGGCCCATGTATGAGAGAGTGGCATCCCACACTCAGCAACCTCGAAGAAATAGGATATCTATAGATTTGCGGGAGATTCATGACACGGGGTCAAGGTCTTTAAATAAGGGTTCTCAGAATGAGGCAAATGATGTTCGACCTCATATTTCTCCGGAGTGTACCCCTTACATCATTGTACTGGAGAATACCCCTAAAGTAGAGCATCTACACTTTGAATCCCACAACTCCCTGCTGAATAAAGTTTCACACTGGATGTGAAAACACTCTGGTTGGTCTAGTGATCTATCAAAAGAAATTATCACCAGAAGGAGGGTCTCCTGGGTCAACCTACTGCCCACGAGTTCACAAAATATCTTTGTTATTATTAATTTCAGAAGACTGGGCTTAGTTTAGGCATTGTTACACTCCCTGTACCAAACTGCTATTCTCCTGGATGGTATTAGAGTTCATCCGCTGGGCTTTTTCCATTGCCAAGTATTTCTCAACCACTGGCCACCAGTAATAATGACCTGCAGCCTGGTACAGTGAAAGGTAAAGTTGTAAGCCACAATCCAAAAAGTAATCTACCTCTCTCCAACAGATTTGAGGCTTTGTCATCCCTGGAACAACTTCATTGACTATCTCATACAGTGGATGCCACAGAAGAAACTCACGATTTTTCAATCTCTCCTATGCCCCAACAACGGTCGACTAATGCCACAGTCCCCCATGATAGGGTCTTGGGTTTAATCTTGTGAAATGTGGAAGAATTGTGTGCTAAGCAGGAGACCTCAGATTGGGTAAATCTAGTGGGGCAATACCTAATAATTTACTGCCAAGAGACATGGCTTTTGGGCCCATCCTACATAGATGGCTTTGTTACTTACCATGTCCCAGCTATCCCCTCAAATTCAGGCTGGGCAAAAGGGAGCCTGGCTACTTTTATATCAGGGACTTTGGTGGATATTAAGGTTTTCGAAATAGCTTCTATACCTTATTACCATATACTCTTCACCACTTTGCAGAAACCTTTTGATTTGGTATTGGTCCATTTTTATTATAACATATTTGATTCTTCAGTAACCAAGATTGTGGACAGACTAGAGATGCCCTACATAAGATCCAGAATGACCATGGAAAGGAACTTTTAATCATGTGGGTGGGAGAAATTAATATTGAAATGTGCTATCATAGAGTCTCTGCATCATGTGGCATCTGTGATGAATTAGACCAACCCCTCACCCATTTTAAGCATACCACATATAGGGATACACGGAATAGAGTACTTTTTGCCAATAATTTAATTTTTGCTCAAGACTGTGGTATTGTGAGTTCTGCACAAATCCTGACATAAATGGGGTCAGGCTCAAATTCCATCACTGACCACATACTAATCTCTAAGGAATTGCTAGCGGTGTTCATTAGTTGTAAAGTTATGGCCACTTGCATAAGTGTTCATAACCCTCTAATATTGGAGCTTGACTTACATCTAACCGGTAATACCAATAGAATCTCACAACACAGGTTAGAATATAGTAAGAACAAAGGTATGAGCATCAAGTGGGAGAAAATTGATAAGGAAACCTTGCATAGAGACCTCTTTGTACATAATCAAAGTAACATTGAAAAGGTCCTGCAAGATGACTCAAATCCAGTAGATGTTATACAGGTCTATACCTCCTTAAATAGTTATATGGTGGCTATACTAACTAAAAATGCTGTACAAACTAGTTATAGCCCAAGGTGATTTGAAAGTACCTGCTTCAAGGTCCATACATTTTTGAAGTTCTATCTCACAATAGCCCATTAGACTATGCAGGTATATCCATGGCCAGGAAAATCTATAAAGAAGCCATCCAAAAAAGGAAGGTGGAAATAATGGAAAAGGCTTGGGAAGATTTAAGAACTACAAGCATGATGAAAGATTCTCAAGCCTTTTGGCAGGTAGTAAACTCCCCAAATCTTTTGGGTGAGGATTAGGCCTGGGCAGAGTTCGCGGAACTCTGCGAAGTGACAAAAAAACTCAGCAGAGTTCCACCAGGCGGCGGAGTGCAGTGCGAACTGCCATTCGCGCCAATCTTCCTGCTGCTCGGGTAGAAATTCTACCCGAGCAGCAGCTTGTGCTCGCAAACTTACCGGTGGTGAGCGCGGAGTGCAGAAAACTCCGCGAATGGAGCAGAGATGACCACCCATTCCTAGTGAGGATATTCCAAAAGTCAAGTGTGTTGTCCCAAGAAAAGATTGGGTGAACCATTTTTCTAAAATATTTGGACCAAAGGCGTAGAATGTGAATGCGACCCCTGACATTGCATCCCCCTGCTACTCAAATTTTGCTTCTTTGGAGCTGGGACACTGAGATGCAAGGGCACTTGGATCTCCAATTTGGGTTCCGTCCAGGCCGAGGAACAGTAGAGCAGTCCCTGAATCTATCCTTAATAGTTCAAAAATACAAAAAAGGCAAAAAAAGGCTGTGTCCATCTAGCCTTCATAGACTTAACATGTGCCTTTGATACAGTGGACCACCCCAAACTATGGTCAATAATGTCACAGCTAGGTATCTACAGTTCATTGATTTCCCTGCTTCATAGGCTTCCTGCACACTATAGCACAGTTCATTCAATGAGTTTGTCAACAACTGATTTTATTTCTGATTAATTTCTGATTTTCTTTCTCAAAGGCATTTTCAAAACAAAAGTCAGACAATTTCCAGGGGGTTCAGGCAATTCTCTGCTCCAGTCAAGTAAATCTGAAATTGATACATTTAGCAATTGGCTTACGTAATAAGTCCATTTAGGTGTAGAATACCTTCAACTAGGTACTCCTATTCTTTTGGATTTCCTTGGCCCTTGATCACTTTCGGTGTGACCACCAGATCGGTCAAGGTGAGAATCATGGAACAGCGTAGCATCATACGCTGCTAAAGTTAGCACACATTTTCTGACTGAAGGGCATTCACCAGACGATGAATATTGGACTATCTTAGAAGCACATCTACACATGAACATAAACACCCTGTTTAGAAGGGAACAGCATTTGATATTCCATCTGTCGACCCATGTGAGTGGGTTAAATGACGAAATCCCATGAAATCAAATGGGCAACTGAGCATTCTTATTTCAACTCCAGGGATGTCATTCGGCCACCCAAATTACAGATTTACCATCACCTGGCCTCCCCATACTTTAATTTGCCAGACAGAACAGAGACACAGTCTCCATCTACACACTCTGGCTCCTTATGACAAAGACACATCTGGCTTCTTATGAAAAAGACTGAGCCTTTGCCCTCACTGTTGGTTAGCAATATCATTTGTATAATGGTTTACACCTCTAGACATCCACCGGATTATACAAAAAAAAGATAGCTGACACTTACAATCAGCCTGCCACTTCGGCACTTACAGAGCAACGTGCATCCTGTACCAAGTTTACTTTGACTCAATATCAGGCAGTTCTGCCACTACACGGGGCTGGCCCTTTTGGTGTTTACCATATCACCCCGGGCATGTTTACTGGCACATTTTTACAGCTGATGTATATTGCACTACTTGGTGCTCAGTATGTCTGCCTGCACATAGGATCCCACACAAATTAATTGATTAGCAGTACCACCCTTTTTATCCACCATATGTCCATCTAAACAGGCCTGTGTTGCTCCTGACCTAGCATCATACAGCATTCTGGGAATATTGATTCCATCTAAAGATGGCGCCCAATAGCAAGCCCTCGCCTCTTGGTTGCCGGTTTGCGCACCATCTCTCTTTCTGTAAGGACCTCCCAGGCCACTCCACCCCAAGATGGCGTGCAGGCGGGCTGACACTGACACGCCTACTGTGAGTTCTGACAGAACCCTCTGGGCGATTACCCATGTCCCCTAAAGAGGGCCACAAAAGGTAGGACCTCCCAAGCGATCTCCATCCCCGACAAGATGGCGCCCATATTTCATCAAACCACAGACACTACACACAGTTTTGTTACACCGTGTTACACGGCAACATCCACCTAAAAATTATCAGCCACGGGTTAATGGTATTTAAGATGGTCCTCCCATTCGCTCCTCCACTTCCGAGCCAGCAGAGATTGGGTAGGTTGTCCTGTGGATTCTGCACTGCGATTCTGTAAGTATTGCCATAAGGTTATCTTTACTGGTTTCCCACCCAACAGAGTCTGTCAATGCACCTTTACTATGAGGTGCCCCAAGTGTAATATGCCCTTATGTCTGTCTCCTAGCATGCTAAATCAGCGTTAGCTCTGCTCTCACTCGAGGAGGCATTAACACTACCTAAATTGGGTGAGTTTACCCATTTTGGCAAAGTGTCTGAAATCTATGTGCTTGTGATTACCTACAAGTCTGTCACTTGTTTGTTTAAGGTGATTTTAAATGTCTGGTTTGTTTTACACAATGCAAATTGCACCTACAACAATAGTTGCATGTTTTGCAGTGTTATGCATGCCACACCAGAATGAGAATATGTTTTCAGCAACTTGTGTTACGCAGGTGGCTTGATTTATGAATTTACTCTTTATTACAGGTCGTTTTCAAGCAAACATTATATGAAGACATCTTACTATACCAATCTAGGTAACTTGTGATTGGTAATCTTTGAAATTACACAACCCCAGATTCCAACCACTGTGTAGATTAGGGAAAGCTGTTCCTGACAAATTGCCACAAGATCAATAGCAAATTACAAATGGCATAATGGAAATCAGACCGCAGTCACACGAGAAGGCGCACTTATCATGGTGGCGGACATGGGGCTTGGGAATGCCCATACAAACTGACAAACATTGCTGGACTATTGGATATTATAGAGGATTATTGGCCTAATTTAAATATAAAGCCCTGATGAAGTTCCAGGAGTGTTTTTGGAACGAAACATGCTGGCTGGATTGCACTTGTTATAAAAAGAATTTTGAAGATTGATAAAATAAAGGATGTCTTTACAAAACTTATGAGATTGGATTTGTTTTCCTGGTGCACCTCCTTGCTAACAACAACAATGGCAAAAAACATGCTGACCCACTGAGCTATCATAGATCATTGTCTCTCTTGATAGCAACCACATTTTTAATTAGACAAGTGGACTTGCTTACTAAAATCCCATTTGATGACTGCTTAGTCTATTTTAATATGCACTATTCATGCACATACATTTCCTACACCAATAGCCCCACACTTCACATATGGCATTGGAAGAAAAGATCTCTGGCAAAGAGCCCCCTTGCGGGAGCCCATCCAGCATTGCAGCACTGGCCCGACGATGAGACTGCCCTATGATGAAGCATGACACCCATCTGGGTGTGTCAGGGCTCTTGCTCCTGACCCCTCAGTCTGACTCCCCAGTTCACGACTGACCTAATTTCCTCTTTCTTTTCACTAAAAGGAACTGCATGCCCCTTGTTGAAATACTAAACTAGTTCTGCCTAAATGTCCTGACCATAGTGTCCCTGCTTAAATGAGTAGGACCATGAAAGTGTTGTGTCATGTGTGGAAACAAACTATCTAGTAACACTGGTCTTCCATCAGCTGAAATCCAAATGTCATTTGCATTCTTTCCACATCCTGCTCTGATCCAACCCTGCTGTTCTGCTTCAGTGATATTTTCCTGCATACTCTTAAGTTCTTCCCATGTGTCAGCTACAGACATCAACATTGAAAAGACGGAGTCCTGATGAGATTCACCTGTGAATGTTCTGTTATATGTGCAGGCCACTATGGCACAATAACATGCTACTTTATCAGCGTATCTATTGCCAACTGTGACATATACATTGTCACTTCGGTGAGCTGTACACTTAACTACAGCAATTTCGATGGGGAGTTGTAATGCATTCAACAAATTATTCACAGGGTCACCGTTGCATATTGGTGAAACAGATGATGTCATGAATCCTCTTTGTGACCATAACTACACAAAGTCATGGTCAACACCAATGTCGTACTAACTATTTGTAAATATAATCACTCTTATTTGGACATTTAAATGCCATGCTTTAGTACGGGTAATCAATTCTTCAACCTGTGCTGACTTTATACTCCAAGGAGCTTCAACAATATCTTGGATTGTGCAGACAGCATAAGCTGCTCTCCCAGGAAGTCATTGTTTGTTCCCAAGCATGAGCCATCCACAACTGTACATTATCGGGTCTTATTAAAGGCTCATCCATTATGTCGGATCTTGGCTTGGTGCGTAATTCTGCGTCATCTAGACAGACATGTTCGATAGAGTTGTCAGAAAAAGGCATCTGTGTACTGGGATTCAAAGTCTGGCACCTCTTCAATTGTATATTTTCTGATGCTAGAATTTATTGTTCTTATCTAGTCAACCTCGAGTTTGTCATGTATTGGGTTTTCGTTCTTTTAAGAAAGATTTGCACTGAATGGGGAATCAGAACAAGTAATGAATGCCCCATCACTATGCTTTCACATCTCTCAAGGATGAGGCACACGGCTGCAACCGATTTCAGACAACCAGGCGGCCCTGCAGCCAAGGGGGTCAAGGGCAATTGAGACATATGCAATGGGGCCTTCTTGCTTCACCGTGCATTTGTGTGACCACTGAGAGAGAGCAGCCCCCCCTCTCACTAGTAAATCTCTTAATATAATTTGGCATTCCTAGTGCCAGGGCATGACAGAGACTTTCTCTCAGCTCTAGGAAAGCTTTCATGCATTCGATGTCCCATGGAAGCATATCAGGCACATCTCTGTGCAAAGCTTTTGCCACCAGGGAATGTCTATTGTAACCAATGTCTATAGGAACCAATTATTCCCAAAAACATTCTGACAGCTTTCTGCCTTTTAGAAGGACCCATTTTTAAAATTGCCTCTCTTGTGACACTTTTCTTGTTCTCTTTTCAATGATATGTCCCAGATATCAGACTTCTTTTTGACAGTATTGTAATGTACTCGAGGACAATTTATGTCCATTGTCAGCCAAATGATTTAAAAGTACAATCATATCTTATTTTCAGGCTTCTTTTGCCTCTGACACCACAAGCAGGTCATCAATGTACTGAAAAAGAACCAAAGCATACGCCATTTGCAATGTTTCCAGATTCTTGTTCAATATCTGTTTAAAAATTGAGGTACTCTCGGTCTACACTTGTGGAATTAGGCACCATGCCTAAACTCTCTCTCAAAACACAAATGAGAACAGAAACTGTCTGTCTTCATGTACAGGAATTGAGAAGAAAGCCTGATAAAGGTCCATAACAGTGAACCATTTTGCTGTGCATTAAATCTGGTATAATATGGCGACTAGACCCTATATAGCTGTGTCTGAACTGGGTGGCAAAGTGAGCTAAAGAATGATGATGGATTCAACCCAGATCTGTGACTGGGGGCGAGTGTTTGAAAAGTTTCAGCACTCCGTCAATTATCTCTTTGTGTTGACTGGACCCGATATCACAGGACAACATGGGATTACAATTTCGTTAATGTTTCTCAAACCCTGCACTATTGTGAATTTTCCATCGGGTTTCTGTAATCCCATAATCAGTGAATTGCATGGACTCCCGAATATTTCTCTCAAAATCCCTTTCTGCAACTTAATTAATGGTGTTATTCCTGTGACTATCTTTGACTGACTCTACACCTTTAATTAGTCTGATGTCTTTCCCTGTAAGATCCCACACTTCTGGATTTACAGTCTCCTTTAAATCTGGGAGCAGCTCTTCAACTGTTCTCAATGGGTATAGCTCTACAGCATTTTGTTGTATCAATTTAAACTTGATGTCGTCATCTTGTGTCTGAAACCCAACTCCTCTAGGGGTACAGATAATTGTGCAATTTAACTTGCACTGTAAATCCAATCCTAATAGGTTTGCAGGACTAGAATCTCACACAACAAACTGGTTATGCTCTTCAAATGAATCAATTTTACAGGCACTTCACGTGAAATAGTGATTGTAATTTGCTTGTTTGTGACTCCTACAACATGAATCTTCTTTCCTGAGAGGGGGAAGTCTGGGACTTCCACTGTTCTAACAGTGGAACTGGTAGCACCGTTGTCACTTGGTGACCATTTACCTCACCTTTTAAGAAGGGTCAACTCTGGTCTACCTCTAAGACCTTGGCAAGCGTGCAATCTCCCTCACCATTCAGGCACCATCATTGAGCCAAATTTGATTTAAAATCCTCATTCTCAATCATAGGGAATTATTGGTATGCTTTCTGGTTCTGAGTCTGAAATGTATTTCTGTTTACTCTGGGCAGTTGATCAAAATTCATTTTTGCATTGGCCACATTTTGTTAAGCCATAAGGACTTGTGGGACTGGCATCGTTGGAATCTGTGTCTGCATAGGCACTTCATTTGCTGGACTGGAGCATTGTGCATTTGGACCTGACTTACTACCTGCATTTGATTAACAGTATTCAGTCTATCTGGATTAAGCCTACACTTGCCTTTCAATGCCCATTTTTGTTACAAAGATGATATGCAATCATTTTCTTCAATGTTGCAACATCTATACTTGTACCTGGATCAATCTTAACTTCTTGACCTCTTCCCTGGGCACAAACCGTACCTCCTTGTACATCTTGGCGACCGACACCCTGCATCTCACTCTGAAAACTGACATTGTGCATTGTACCAACATTTCCTGCAAAAGACTGATTTTGAAAATCTTTCTGCACAAAGTTCGTTTGGGCCAGCATGAATTTCTCTTTAATGTGTTTCTGCTTCATCTCTTGTTCTTCACTCCAATACTTTGCATATTTCAAGATCTCATCTAATAACTGAGGGCTTTATTATGACTTTGGCGGTCCTACAGCAGACAGTGCAATGCGCCATCAGCTGTAGGAATGCCAAAGCTGTGGTGCTGCCGCCCACCAGATTAGGAGTTAAATCCTGGTCTGGTGGGCAGTGCTGTGGCGGTCTAAGGTGGCAGTCTGTCAGGCTCATTGAAGAGCCTGACATGTAGACCGCCACTGTCAGAGTGATGACTGCACCTTCCTGCATGGTGTGGCTTACATGCCACACCATGCAGGAACTGGGGGTGAAAATCCAGGGGGGCACAACATGTGCTGCCCCCCTATATGCACCTCCCAGCCCAGAAGCGGCAGGAGCCCCTGTTAGGGCCCCCTTTGTTGCCTCTGCTCCATCCTTTTCATGACAGGCTCACTGTATTGAAAAGGGCAGTGACAGGCACCTACTAATATGATTGGTCCTATGGCAGTCGGACCGCCACACTCCTAAAACTGCGGGCAGGCCTGCAGTGTGGTTGTGGTTGGAATGCCACCACAAGTACACTAGCAACAAGGCCCTTAGTCTGCCAACAAATCACATTCTGCTGTATGTGCTGACTTATCTCAGGTCTCAACCCAATCATGAAATGCGAAATAAAGAATCCCATATCGGGATGCACTGTTTCTTTCACCTCCTGCTGAATTCTGTTCAATCTCACATAATACAAATCTTTCAGAGGCGCTCTGCCCTTCAAGAAAGTAATCACCTCATTGTATTTATCCATCACAACAGGTGCATTGGTATGAGATTCTCTCGGTGGCTCTGCATCTATCCAATGTGCAGCAATTTTGTATTCAGCCCACAAATTATTCGGGACAACAATGTCAAATGAAGTGTTCAAATCAGTCCACAGCATCTTTGAAATTTTGACAAACCTTTCAGCCAGTGTATAATATTACATTGGACTTTCTCTTAATTTGGGGAAATTGTTCATAAATGATGTAAGGTCTCCTCTACTCCAAGGCACATGTAAGTACCCTCCACCTGGAATCTCTCTTAATGGAAAAGCTGAAGTACTTTAACCATCAGGAGCAACTGGAGGTGGCTTTCGCTTAGCCTCAGCTGTTTCTGCCTGACTCTTTTTCTTTTCATGGTTCTTTGCCCAATTATTTTCAAATGTTATAAAATGTATTCCATTTACAAACATTTTTGCTAATTGAACAATGTGCACATGCATTCCTAAAGAACACATGATTTAAATCAATTCATCATCTACCTGCACTCTAAAACATTTTTGTAATGGGGCACTTTTAGAAAGATTGACTTCCTATTTATTTGTCAACTCCGTCAGCTTTTCGTTTATTGTAGCTCCTCTCCTAGTGATTTCTTTGCACAAGTAAATCAGTTCTTTTTCTTGATACTGGTTGATGTAATCCAGATCGAAATATCCTCTTATTATTTCCTATAAATCTATTTTTAATTTTGGGACATTTAATGGTCTCTCTCTTTGCGTATTAAAATTTCTGAACCTTCCGCACATTCTGGGGGATATTAGCAACAAATGGCGATATATATCGCTAACTGCGTTTAGCGCGAGATTTTCTATCGCCGCTGAACGCTGGAATCTATCGCCGTGTTAGCGGCGTATTAGCAACACAACGCTAACAGGCGATAGCTTCCCTTTCCGGTGGAAATGAACTGTGATAGATTTAGCATGACAGCGATAAAAAATCTCACGCTAACGTAAAAAAAGTGGCAATGGGCCAATCAGCGACAGAATCCGATCGCTAATTGGCACCAGGCCTGCATTTTAAGCGTTCAGCGTGAAAATGCACTATAAAAGGCCCGCCAAGGAGAAAAAAAAAAAATTGAAAAACCAGAGAAGCAATGGATGAAGCTGAGATCAGTGCTGAGGCCACAAACAACCCCACAAATACCCAGGAGGACCAGCCAGAGACCCATGTGAAGGCCAAGAGGAAGAGGAATCCTAAGTTCAGCAACTAGGAAAACCAGGTCCTGATTGCGGAGGTGACTGAACACCAACAAGAACTGTTTGTCACCTCCACAGTGACATTGGCAAGAAAAAAAGAAATATGGCAGGACATTGTGTCCAAGGTGAATTCCGTCGGAGAGAGGAGGAGGACAGTGGACGACTTCAAGAAACGCTGGCATGATACCAAGCGCAAAACCAAGGAGAAACTAGCAGCCAACCTGAAAGCAGCTAAGCAGACTGGAGGTGGGTGTCCAGCGCCACAGGAGGAGCTGGATGAGTTGGAGGAGCAGGTGTCCGAGTCATCAGTGAGGAGACGGTGGTTGGAGTTGCGGGCCAGGATACTGCTGAACGTGACCAGACACAACAACACCAGGGTGAGCATCAACCAGGGACGGGGTGGACGGGGGTGGATGGGCCCAGTGGCACTCATGTACAATTAAATTAATTGAAGTGCATACCCACAATTACTGTGGATCATGTCCCGGATACCCCTGTCCATGGTGGCATAGGGACATATCACCCTTCTCAAACAACACATTGCACGACACACATTGGCGGGCACACAGACTTGTAAATGTGCACAGAAAAGTAAGCTCAACATAGTCCAAGATCAACGTCAGACCACTCCATAAGTGCTACATCAAATGACAAAGTGGCACAACAACTTGAGATGCGGCAGTGTGGCAAAATGGCCCCCTTGCCACATCAACACGCACATACAAATTGCCAGCACAAGGACACATCTCTCCCTGATGCCAAACTGCGGATGCACTGTGAATGTGACTGGTCATGTGCACGATAAGGCATGCCACCACCAATTTCAGCACACCTGCAGCATTGTGCACATGTGTCTGAGTAGTGTGCAAGGTTGTGTATGCGCAGTAAAGTCCACCTATATGCACATGCACATTCCTGCACACTACTCAAACACATGTGCACAATGCTGCAGGTGTGCTGACATTGGTGGTGGCATGCCTTATCGTGCACATGACCAGTCACATTCACAGTGCATCCACAGTTTGGCGTCAGAGAGAGATGTGTCATTGTGCAGGCAATTTGTATGTGCGTGGTGACGTGGCAAGGGGGAAAATCTGACATCACCTGCATTTCCAGGCAATGTGCCCCCTTGCCTGTTCATGAGATGCAGTCCGGTGTACACCAAGTGGGGAAAAATCTAGTGAGTCTGCATACCACACACACATGCAATGTCACAACAAATTGACAATTTAGGCCGCTGGATAAAAGTTGCACATCCAAAATTGCACACAAACTGCACACTTCAGTCAAAGGGCGATGGAATACAATGAGCAGGGGGACATGCCTACAACACCACAGTACGTGGACAATGCAGTACAGGAATGTGTCACACAAATATGTACTGCATGCCTTGTCTGTGTGACATACTCCCTGAACCACAATGTGCCTGTAAAGAGGTCTCACTGCCAAAGTATGACACCAACAAGGACAGTAAATTTGAAACAAATAATGACAAACGCCCAAATTCCACCCTCAACCCTTAGCTAAAATTGCACTCCTACACCCCCAAGGGTACACATCTGCCATACAGAAAATAGCATCCCACATCAGTCCTGACGTGAATTGCCCATCACACCATCATGTGCAATTCAACGTAACTGTTTGGTAAGTCAACTGTGGCAGTGAACAAATATGCAGTCAGGTAGTCATCACCCACACGCTAAGCCAGGCATTGAATAACAGAACCAGGACAGCAGGTATCATCCATGTCAGCAGCTGTGTGACTCATACACAACCCACATCACCCGCCCATTTGCATCTATTGTGAGGGTGGTGGTGACCAGGCCTGAGCACCATAAATAGGCATCATGAAATGCACATACATCAGAAAACTGACCACTTACACACCACACGTGGGGTCAACCTTGAGGGTAATGGGTGTTGACACTATGGGGCATATCATCAAACCACTATCGCCAAAACAACGTCACTTTTTGTGACGTCTGGGAGCCGATAGGGTCAGCGCCCCATTATCAAGGCAGCATTAAGTCACTTAACGTGTCTTAAAGGCACGTTAAGTGGCTTTACGCTGCCTTGAGAATAGGACCCCTTTCACGCTAAACTTTATGTGAAAGGGGGTGTGCAGTGGGTGTTGTGGTGGGCGTCCCACCACAACACACATTGAAGTCGACGCTGCCATCCATTATAAAGGTAGGTGATTATAGGTGGCAGTGCCGATCTCAACACCAGAAAAATCCTGGGCCTAAGGTTGCAAAGTTAGGAGAAATGCATTAATTCCCCTTGTTTTTGCTTGTTTCATGTGTGCTGCCTTGTGCAGCCCACATGGAAAAAGCAAAATACCATGGTATGTTCATGGACAGGAAGGTGTCCCTTCCTGTACATGAACAAACAGTACTTCAAAATGCCATTTTGTAACTTCCATGTGTGCTGCACGAAGCAGCACACATGAAAGTTACAAAATGTCTTCTTAGGTTTGTCCATGTGCAGGAAGGAACTACTACCTATACATAAACAAACCTCCCTGCTCGCAGACACCCTTACACTCTGGTGCAAGGGTGCCTGCGCTGGCGCTAAGCTGTGTAATTTTGTGCCATCGCAGGGGGAAACGCCAGGCTGCATCATATCCTTGTTAACATGGTGCAGCCTGGCGTTACCAAAGTGGTGGGGCGAGGCGTGAAGCCAAGATGGCTAACGCCTCTCTCCGCCACTTCCTTGGTAACATGTCCCTGTCTGTTCAGACAGCAACAACAATAGAAACTCACGCCGAACCACACTCACAATGGGTAAGCTAAACGGAGGACAGTAAGCAATGCATGCAAGAAAAAATATGAAGGACGACATGCACACAAGACAAATCACAATAGACAAAGCAACATGGATGTCCATGTGTACTACATAGTGCAGCACATGTTGAAGCAGCAAGTAAGCTCTCATTGCTAATGTGCCTAAACGGTGCCCTACTCACACATAACTATACTTGCACAAAACATATGCACATGTGCAGTAACCTGCAATGCTGCGTGTCCGTGAGCCACATTGACAGGGCAAGTGACAGTGCATGATAAATAGCATGCCTGCCGGCCCAACATATTAACATGGTGCAGGCCACCTCACTGAGGTGGCTGAGTGTGGACAACATCCTTAAACAAGCAAGTCACACTCTGACACATCCTCGTGTACATACAACCCCTGACGTCAACAAGACACTTGATGTCAAACAGTGCACAAGTCTCCCAACTCTGACCAAGACCCATATTCCACCCACTTTGCCTCATCCCAGCATTGTAAATGCACAGAACTTAAAGGCTCACTGCCTGAAAGGTATAACGGGCAGCTAAACCAAAGCTGCAGGTGCCACCATCACACAATGCAGTGCACACACACACAAATCTGAGCACATCAACATTGACTACTATGTGGGCCAAATTGCATTACTCACACAAATAAACAGAGGACACAACTTGTGACGCTTGTGTGTAAATTTGTACAATCACATTTGTCATAGCTGGAAACTGTGAGATGTCAATGTACAACAACAACATCACATCCGCGATGTCCTCAAAACCATCACTATCCCGCAACAAATAGGCATCTCCCCAAAAACAGTCTGAATGTACACTGTCCTGTAGTCTGCTTGTAAACTCATCCAATGCATGATTGTACATGATGAACACTGTTAAACTGTATCTCCCCTATCACATTGCAGAGGGAGAGACATCACCTCCTGGACAGCAGACTGGCCCAACATTCACTGATGACGAGGATGATTACCCCACCATCGATCAGGAAGAACTCCAACATCTGCTAGACTCCTCCAGCACCCCACCTCCAGGAGCAGGGCAACCCAGCAGCATTACAGCAACCCCACTCCCTGCACAAACCAACCAGCAGCAAGCACCTCCCACCACAGCTGGCTCCCAGGACCTCGAGGACCCACACCTGGCCTTCCAACGCTGTGTGCTAGAGGTCCAGCGGGAGATGGCTGAACAGGTGCGGGTGGGGTTTGAGAGCCTGGCGGAAAAACTTGAGGCCATATGTGGGTGTCTGAGTCCCATCCGGGACCACATGCAGAAGATCACAGACACCCACAGCCCGCTCGATGCTCTCCAACGATCCATGGCTGACATTGCTGGAGTCATGATTCTGAGACAACAACAATTGTCTGCTCAGAGTGGCTCCAGCAATGTCAGCCAGGACTTGGCCAACATCTGTCGGATAATGGAGAGCATGGAGCGGATGCAGGCACAAGATATGGCTGCCAGGGCCGCACACCAGCGCAATGTAGCTGGGATCTATCATGCCCTGCACCTGCTCATCACTTCATTACTGCCACAAGGTCTGGCGCTGATGAATGTTGCTGCTGCTGCTTCCACATCCTCAGCTCCGCCACCTGATGTGTCAGTGCCTCACAGTGCTGCACCCACTATACCACCACCCACATGTGAGGCACATGACAGATCAGAGGACGAAGAGGAGGATGAAAGTGCATTTGTGCTAAGGAGAAAATGGTAGCATCCATCGACGCCAAAAGGCAAGTTTTCTCCTTGGTGCCGGGCTTAGTATCATGCCACGGAAAATCTTCTTCACTGTCTTCCACTGTCCCCCGACAATCACCTTGGACCTCCACATGGACTGCCATATCACTGTTTTCTTGCCAATGACACTGCAATCAGCCTGTGGACTGAACTATGCCACTTCCCTTGGCCCTGTTACCACCAAATGACTCTGTCTGGCCCTCTAACGGGCATCCATGTAATGTGGGCATGTATGGCCAAGGACTGGTCCTGTCTTCATCCTCTGAATGTAAATAAAATTATTTAACTCACACAGATGTGTGTCGTTCTAGACCAATCAAGTTTAGAAGTATGTAAAAAGTGTTAGGACACTGATTCACCCAGAAGGTACACCAAGGGAAATATGAGCAATGTACCTGTTTTACCTGATACAGATAGGCAGTGAGATGGGCGTGTATGTGTGAACTAGCTGTGCCCCCATTGCTACAAAACAACCATCTAGCAATATACCAACCTTTCCCCACGTCCATTAAGGAAAAGGCATGTGTGCTAAATGGTCCTAGTCTGTTGCAGGCCACAAGTAGTGTCCTCCTTGACACTTGAAAACAAATATCTCTTGGCATATCTACTCCCGCACTACTTGGTGGACAAAGCCTGTTGTGATGGTGCACATTGCATGTCACACCCCAAAATGTTGCCCACCATATTCACATTTATGAAGACACGGAAGGGCACATGTCCCCCATACACCTACCGAACCACAATGTCTGCCTCAGTGAAGTAGATTTGCAAATAGGGGCTCACCCCAAAGTGCAAGGCGTCAGTCAGCCCCTCCCTGTCGACAAATGATGCAACCTAAAATTTGCCCTCTCTCATGCTGTGACCACTGCGAGCGTATCGGGCAATGTGTGTAGGGATGTGTGGGGCACTGCACTCAGCATATAGTCAGATGCACGGCCAACATTTCAAGAGTGGCATCACCATGAGCCAATAGCAGAAGTAACAGCTGGGACAAGTCTCTATGACACTGTCACTACAGGGAGCAATGCAACATTTCCCCCCCTTGTGTGCAGCAGAACAGTGTGTCACCAACCAAATGTCAGCTGGGACAATATCATAACTTGACAAGTCCAGTGAGTCACGAAAGGCATTTAGGAGAAGTGAACTCAGAAGTAAACCAAAATGCACAACTCCTAAATGCCATTTGTGAGTAACATGAAATTCCAAGTCATCACTTACTCTCAGATTACTCTTGTGAATCAGGAACACTGTTGTTCCATGTGCTGTACACAATGCATACCGAAATTTAAAATATCATGCATGGTCCGGAGATTGAGCCAACATGCACACGAACATATCTTGCAAAGGAAGCGGACACACTGGCACTACGCATCAAGTGTGGCCAGGTCTGTGCAATGTAGATGGACTCTGCGCCAGGGGCATTTGACATGCAGGTGTGTGACGGAATCTGTGGAACCTGGCGCCTACATCCATCTCCATTATGGATAACAGTAGCTAACTGCATTAACTCGCCATGCCATCTTACTAGGTTGTGTGCGAAATGGGCAACAATGTGCTGTCCAAATCCGTGAGTCACACTGAAGATGTAGTACGTCACAGACGACTGTCCCTAGACTAGGATGTGAATCCAAATTGCCACCCTGTCATCCATGCAAGTTCACTGTGCTCACATCTAAGGTATCCTGACACAATACATCCTGCAAACTAACATGTCATGAGCAGACTTACAGATTCCAATGGATAGTCCAGTGACGGCAAGAGTTGCATACAATGGAATGGGCCACACTCCCCAACATCATCCCTGACATAAGTGCAAGCAGAAATCCAAAGTATCAAACTTTTATTTGTACATCAAAAAAATAGAAGTAACCTTTACTAACACTTATCACTAGAACTACTACTAAAATATAAACTAACTAGAAAAATCTTACTTAACTAAACTATCTACCCTAACTAATCCTAAACACGCAACAACATATCCTAGACATCAACCCCCCTCCCACCCTTAAGGCACACCACGAGGGGGATGGGGTCCAACAGGTCCAGCCATCATGGCAGTCCAAAGTGTTTCTTAATGTCTGCAACTTGTCTGTTCACCTCAGACACTTCACGCCTGATGTCAGCCAGGGACACAATAATGTCATGAAGGAGCCTCCTGTCCTGCACTGTATATGCGATCACTTGATCACCAGTTGCAGGTGGGACTGTGCCTTGGGGGGGTGTGGCTGTAGGGGGATGTGCCACCTGTCCGGGCTGGGACCCACCACTGACGCCTGAGGGGCCTGCAATGGGCTGTGTGACAGTCTGAGCAAGCTCGGGCACCGCCTTCCATGTACCCTTCTTCCGTTCCTCCCGGTACCTCTTGGCCATGTTGCGGTACCCCTTTGCCACCTTCTTAACATGTCTGAAACTGTCCTACCGCACCTGGAAGGCATGTAGTTGGCCTGGCGTCATGTTGTCTGTAAAATATACACAAAGGCAAATTAGAGTCCCTTAGACAATGTCAATGTCCTCCATACACATCTGTAATACAAGATCACTTAAACATGGGAGCCTACACTCCAGCGTAACTTTGTGAAGTCAGCAAGTGACCTGGACAACGACATGTTGAAGCATGGATCAGTGACTACATGCTGGGGAGACTGACATGACAGAGCATGGCATGGTACATGTACTGTCACTACCAAATTAGACTGACAGTGCCAAACGATTGTTCCATTACATACCCGGGCTGAGGGTGACATGTACAAGCAAACGGAGGAGGGAACCCCCGTGTGTAGCACCACCATTATCCTCTCCAGTGACACAGTGCTGCATGATTGGTACAATGCCCATGTGCAGGCATGTGTGTCCCCCAGCACATGTGTGCGGTTCATCAAGTCTGCGCCAACACAGGCAATCTTGCACCAGAGTGCAAGGGTGTCTGTGTGACGGGGGGCTTGTGAATATTTTTGGAGGTTACCCTACCTGCCCTGGACCAATCCTGGGCAGCCCTACTCACACTTTCAACTATCCTGCATGAAGCAGCACACATGGAAACCCATTGTGTGGCTGAACGCTGACTTATACATGATGCGCAGTTGCGCTCTCCAACACTACTACACAATATGTGAAGTGTTGCCGCAGAGAGGGGGAACCATCTTTTCCTCTAAATTCACAGTCAATCATGCATGTCTTGTATCCGCTAGGTTCACTCCGTAGTTAATCAAGATACGCAGGCCGTAACAACGCAAACAGTCACAATGCATTCGCCTTTGTGACGGCACCCTGGAGTCATGATGCTCATAGTGTTTTTTGGGGTAATGCTCATTCACAGCTAGCGTTGGCGAGCCCTGCAATGTTAAATAAATGTCAAAGCATTGAAGGCAGAGCTAGAGCTTGTGTGGTAAATGCGTGCACAGAAATGACACCAATTGGGACAGAGGAGTTCCCACACCTGATCTAGAGTCATTCAGGGAATGGCCTCAAGGAGACAGCTTGTCAACACAATTGCAGTGGCCATACATGCCAATGTGATTAATTTGGCCTACTTTGCTGTGTGTTTGGGGAACGTGCCATTGATATGCATGGCTCACAGATACACACTGCCACTACTCTGAAGATGGCATGCAGTATACCTACAAATTCACATTTGCAAACTGTGTCTGCGCACTTACGGACTAAAATGCACTGCCTCCTTGTGCATCATCATGCACACTTGCACAGTCATCTCAGGCAAGGATGTACATGCATTCAATGTCATCGGATGGTCATCAGCAAGCCCACTTACATGTCTCCTGTCCTATCGGTGTTCTCTGCAATCCACAGGCATGTGATGTGGTGACAGAACCCATGGACCTAGGGGCATATTGACAAGGAAGTGGCGAAGATAGGCGTTCGCCTCCTCAGATTAACGTCTCCCTCCGCCACTTTGCTAATGCAAGTCTGCACCCTATTTCCAAGGATGTGGTGCAGACTTGTTTTCCCCCAGCGATGGCGTTACGTCTCACAACTTAGCGCGTACACAGGCACCCTTGCATCAGAGTGCAAGGGTGTGTGTGTGTAGGTGAGTTTGGTTTCTGTACAGGAAGGTACCCCTTCATGCACAGATTCAATCCTAGTATACCATGTTGTAACTATCATGTGTGCTGCTTCGTGCAGCACACATGGAAGATACATTAGGGAAAAATTAAATATGTTTCTGTATGTACTGGAAGGGCCACCTTGCTGTACTTATACACACCATGTCATTTTTCTATTCCCATGTGTGCTGCACAAGGCAGCTCACATGTAAAAAGAAAACATGATGAGCCAAAAGCATTCCTGCTCATTTGGCCAGATTACAACCGGGATGTCATAGTTGTTAAATTGTGCACTGGCAACTATCAATGCCGCACTTGGACATAGGGGGCAGCCTCAAATACAATGGGTGTTGGTGTGGAACGCCAACCACAACACCCAATGCACGCCCCTTTCACACTAAACACAGCGTGACAGTGTACCTCATTGACAAGTAAGCTTTAATAAACGTGGAATGTATTAACGCTGCTTCGTTCATGATGCTAGGCCCCTATTGACAACACAACTTCGATGAAAGTGATGTTGACTTTGCTATATGGTCTCGATGATTTGCACCTTACTTTCAATGTGTATCACTGACTGAGGATGGGCCAAGTCACAACTGTGAGACCAATGCATTTGTCAAAAGTCACTTACCGATAAGTGCACACTTCTGACTTCCAACAAAACATCATCACACTGTAGGCAAGGTAGATGTGATACACACCCATACTTCATACTACAATGTTGATCATTTGACCCAGACATCCATGCCACCGCAACATGCCAGTATATGACGTTCCAACTCAGCAGTGGCGTGTGGGTCCTCGAAGCTGTCGATGTCCCCCCTGTGTGATTGGTGGCCATCCATCTGTGAGACAAGTAAAGAAATATGTGTTGGTATTAGACTTCATATCATATGTGCTGTATTCCTCATGCCAATCATCACCGTAACAGCAAATGCTACGTAACTGTAGTGTTGCGTTTCATGTTGACTACATGATTGGGTCCACTTTGACTGCCATTCACACCAGACCTGTGACTGCTGATTTGGGACAAACAAGACTGTAATGCTAGCTAACATGCCCATAATAGTAGTGTGAGTCATCCACAAGGCACCATTACTACATGAATCATGATGTTCTACATGCACTTTGTACGATTGAGTTGCTGCAGATTGCACAAAGCAGTTACACAGAGGTTGTTGGTGTATGACAATCTGGAGATGTCCAATTTCCTTAGACCATTTGTTCCTATACAATACTTTGTCACACAGCAACTATGTTCACAGGGCAGCATAGCTAACGTAACACAAATCATGAGGACAGCATTTTGACACAACATTTTGGCCAGCACACAGCTCACATGGACAATTCCTTGGATGGTTCATGTACAGTCACCCCTGCAGTACCCAAACAATCTTCTGCCTGCACGCACATTTTGCGCAGGTGTGCCAGCTATGGCAGTACAGTGCTAAGTGTTGGTCCAGTGCAGTGGGTGACACAGACTTGCACCATATGCCTGTCAATGTGATGCAGCGTTGTGTCTCGGATGTGCCAACATGATGCGCAAACTCTTTGCGTCTCCCACCTCAATCAGCAACCATTTCTCAGTTTGACACCATTGTCACACACATCGTAATTTCCATTCATTACAGTATACACAATTAAATGTGGAGTTTGTGCTTATCACCCTGTAGGCCTGTCATGACTCCCACATAGTCCAGGAGGTCTGCTTCACGTGCAAGCATGTCCTGCCAGCGGTGCTTCCACTGGCGCACGTTACGGTCCACTCCAAAGAACCTGAGCATCTGCACCCACACACGCTCCCACCTCAGCTTCCGCACAGTCACATTGTATCCTTGCAGGATACGGCCTCCCCTCTCAAACATCAGGGGCAGGTGGAATTTAATCAGCCACAGGAAGCCCCCCAATGCCCCCTCGGACATCCTGCCCTCCCTGCCCACAGCCGGTATCTCCCTGCACACCTGTGAGCCCACAGCCAGTAAAAAAATTAAATGACCCTCTAAAATATCCCCTACAACAATGTTAGTGTACTACCCCAAGACAGACACCCGACAAAAAGTTAGGACAGGAGACAGTAAAACACAACAAATCAGTACACAACACTCACAGGCACTATCAACAGGACACAGGACACAGCAACACTCTCCAAATCTCCAAACTGCAGCACACACCACCAAACACCTCCAACACTCTCCAAAATCACCAGCAATGTGCTCAAAAGAGAAAGTGAAAGTGCAGAACACTACTCCAGTAGACAGGAAGCATGCAGACATCACTTCCTGCCTCTTTGCGGCCCGTTTTTGAGTTAGCGTTAAAAATCTGCACGCAAATAGTCACATGAGTAATATTTTGTATTGCACAAAGTGTCGCACAATGTATTTTAACATTGGGCGGATGGAATAAAATGATTGCATTGTTGTTTTAGCGGCAAGATCTGCACGCAAAGAGAAAATCAATACACAGATGTACAGTCTTAGTGCTAAAATCATGTCAGAGCCCTGGAACAACATGATAGGCTTAGTTAGCACTCAAATGACACCATGAATATAATGTTTCACCCTGACTTGCAACATGCAACACAGGTTACACCATAATTGCATATCTAACAAGAGAACCATCAATCAATCAGGGGAATGTTAAGTGTGCTACTCACCCGTGGGGGTCACAAGGCATAGAGGCATGACTTCGGCACGCTTCCAGTTGTCTGTGAACGTGCATGTGTTGAAGGTGTTGTTGATGTTGCGTAGTGCTTCGTGTGTGATGGCAGATACAGCTCTGTGGAAGATGTGAGGGGGCCAGGGGTCTGTGTGGGCCCCCGAGTGGATGCCTTACATTGCGGAGGCAGTGTCATCATCCGTGCCTGCTGTCCATTTGGTGATGGCGGTCTGGTTGGTGTTTCAGGGGTGCTGGTGGTCCGGCTGCTGCGTCCAGTTTGTGATCCACATACTTTTCGTAGAGGTTGTTGATCTTGGGGTGGAAGTGTCTTCCAGGCTAATTGCTTATGACACACAGAAAAGCATATTTTACCCCATTGCACGCCCTATTTTCATTATTTTACCCCATTGCACGCCCTATTTTCATATTTTACCCCATTGCACGCCCTATTTTCATATTTTACCACATTGCACGCCCTTTTTTCATATTTTACCCTATTGCACGCCCTATTTTCATTATTTTACCCCATTGCACGCCCTATTTTCATATTTTACCCCATTGCACGCCCTATTTTCATATATTACCACATTGCACGCCCTATTTTCATATTTTACCCCATTGCACGCCCTTAGTTTGATTATTTAACACAACGTACACAATCAAATAAATTATTGACCACTGACAACACACTACAATTGTGAAGTTATTCACAGATGACAACCTATATTTCATGGATTACACAAAAGGACACGCAACAATTTTGAGTTGGGTAGCCCAATTTGCACCATGAAGACTCTAACCTTACACATTTGACACACTGAAATGCATCTCTGTACTGAGGAGACATTCCCTACATGAATAGAGGTTTGTGATTTTCTTTGCACTTATTGTGCAACGTACACTTTTCAGAGTGATGTACTCATGCAGTAGAGTAACATGCAGACAGGGTATGTGTGTATTGTTCTTTATTGGCACAAACCGTGATTGAGGTCATTTTGCACTGTGATACATTTGATGGGAACTGTCACAATGTGACGTGCTCAGTTGAAGAAATTGTTTATTATTCGGTTCCTTCGGGCAGTTCCTGCTGCATTTGCTGTGGGGTGTGCGCCACCTGCCTCATCTTCATCATCATCCTGGTCATCGTCCGGTGCAGCAGGCACTTGAATCCATGGAGCATTGGTGCTCACACATATGTTGTGCAATACACAACATGCAAGGATGATTTTGTTGACCATTTCAGGGCTGTACAGCAGCCTGCCACCTGTGATGTCCAGGCAACGGAAACGTGACTTTAGCACGCCAAATGTGCACTCCACAATGGACCGGGTGCGTCTGTGGGCCGCATTATACTGCCTCTGGGCCTGGGTGGTGGGGTTTCGGAGGGGTGTCATCATCCACGGGCAGAGTGCATATCCTTGGTCACCTGTAACATGTGATGGCGAGATGTGTACATTATTGGTTGTGCCGGCTGTGTTGTTGGTGTTGATGGTTTTGTGGTGTGTCTTTAGTGCTATGTTGGATTTCATGTTAGCCATGTGTTGCTTCTGACTGATTACCAGCATCAATGCAATTTACGTTGCCTCACAGTTGATACTCCCTCCCCCAAGCCAATTTGATTGTGTGCGCTGCGCGGTTGCATAACTGGCTCTTCTACCGTCTATCGATGTCACTCATCCACCCTCCACACAGTCAATGCCATGTGAACATTTAAATGGCAATAGGCCACACCAGACACGGTTCACGTTCAGTTCTGCTGCTGCCGCTGCTGCCAGACCTGCCCCACCGCACAACACATGCTGTTTCATGTCCTGAGATGCCACAAATCAACAGTCAGCAGCCCCCTCGCATGCACGGCCCATTGAGGGCAGGTACGCTTCACGCACAACATCTGCATCATCAGGCGCAACACCGTCCACTCCCTGGACTACGTACTCATTCGTGGGCGTAGCCTCCAAATCACATACCATGACTACTCAAAATCTATTTTACTCTGGGAAATCTTTGCTGACATCAGACTGTCCCAGATCTTCACCACACTGAGCCACATGGCAGGGCACACCTTTGACAGCCTATTTGCATGTGTGGAATTCGTCCAGTTCATCAACCCCACTAAACGCACATGTATTGACCACTTACGCATCCACTTCCTTGTTGATGTACCCCAAGCTACTGTTGACCACATGCAGACCCCCACAAAGTTGGTGTAGCTCAGTCACCGATGAGATGCTACACACCACCATCAACAGCAACACCCACAATGCTGCAGTCGTCTCCAATGGCGCTAGGCCGCATTTTACAGACATGTATCTCCAACTGCGCATACACCCTTGTCCCACTATGCAACTGCAACATACAGCAGGCAATGAATGCCACCTCGGTCACCAACAACCTCTAAGTTGGCAGATGCATCTGCTGACAGATGGAGAGGAGCTGGTGCAAGCTTGGGAATACCGGTAAACAGCACCACCGACACGGACCCAATGCTCATATTCACCATCAACAATGCGCCCACACACCAAACTGGGCTTCCAGGACGGTTTGCTGTGAGTTGCAACATGGATGATCAACAGCTGGGGCGTGCTATACGCAGAGGAAACATGAGTCCTCATCCTCGTAACAGAACAATCAGCATGTGGCATCACCTGGTGGGCCAACCCCTTCGGATGCCCCCACCCCAACTCTGGGTACCTAGGCCCCTTATTTGACTCCTCCCTCTCCATGTACCTACAGTTATAGGCAGTGGGCTGCAGCTGCTTCACCTACCTGTGCATCCTCCATGCAACCTTCCAATGGATCCCCCCATTGTCGGGTAAGACAGTGACCCACACAGTCATTGCCATCAGACTGGGCTACGGAAACACACTATATGCCCACATGGGCACGTCTGCGGTCAGCTTAATCCCGACTGTCCAGGACAACACCTACACACTGGGCCTTGTGTTCATGCTTTCATTATGGATTGGGTCCCTCCATTGCACAAACATGGTTCACACCTCTCACCACATTTGCTAATGAGTGGCAGAGGGGCTAAGCCTTTGAGGATGGTTTGTCTACATAGCTAGCCACAGTTCCCACAGTTCTTGGTGTTGTTGTGTCTGGTATGTGGGAATGTTGATTACCATGTTGTATGTGTGATTGTGACATGTACATTCTCACACTTATGATTTGCATCTGTGTGAAGTTGAGGCATGTGGTGTGGTACGTTAGTACTTACCGACTAGCACTGCATTTCCATATATGCCATCCTGGAAGTGCTGGTTTATGATGGACTGTCGGAAGATGTAGGAATCATGCACACTCCCTGGGAACTTGGCTATGACATTGGTGAACAGTCCCCGGTGGTCCACTATTGCCTTCACATTCATGGAATGGGTGTGCTTTCTGTTGTGGTATATGTGTGCACTGTCCGCAGGGGGCACAAATAGTACATGTTTGCAGTCAATTGCCCCCAACACCTGTGGGAATCCAGCTGTGGCGTAGAATCCTTGCTTGGTTTCAATCTGTTCCTGCACAGTGTTGGGGAAGTGAAGGTGCTGGGGTATCAGGCTGAGTATGCCATCCAAGACAGTCAGGCGGAAGATTGAAAAGGCTGCCTGTGAGACTCCTCCGACTCTGGCCGTTGTTGGTTGAAAGGTCCCAGAGGCCAACATGTGCAGCACAGCCAGCAGCTTTGTCTGCGGAGGGATGTTGGTTCTCCACTGTAGGAAGGTGGAATCTGACTATATGGTTGCCCCCACTTTTTTCCTGGTGTTTTGCTGGTTTATGACTTAGTTGGACTGGGACCCTGCTATTCAGGGCCCCAGTCTATCTGCTCTCTCTAAACGACATGGAGTGCACTCTAGGTGCACTAGTGATTGGATACTGTGGTGCCTTATGAGTCCCTAGTATATGGTACCTTAGGTGCCAAGGGCATAGGTACTTCACAGGCCTACCAGGGGCTGCAGCATGTGTTATGCCACCCCTGGGAAGCAGTCTAAATCTGACACCACAGGCCTGCTACTGCAGCCTGGGTGAGGTGGTGCTAGCACCCCTCACTGAGATATAGGTTTCCTATATCTCTCCTGCACACACATATAAACCTATCAGTCACCCCTAAGGCAGGCCCTATCAATCCTGAGGGCAGGGTGCTTGGCTTCTATGTGAGGGGGTGCCTCTGCCTGAGCAGGGCCCCTCTGCAGCTCTCAGAGTCTATTCTCTGGTGCTGTTTGTGGATGCGGTTAAACCATATACTATTAAGTGCATTATATCCTCGCGGTAAATGCTAACTTTGGAATGGCTGCATCAAAACATGTCGTGTTTGGTGTCAAACATCTTGGAATACTACCCCCCGCCAATCTTGGCGGCGGGGGTAGCATTCCACCCTTCTAGAGGGATAAGACATGTACCTGCTGTGGAAACGCGGTAGAATCCTAAAGAGCCCTGGCATCACAAAATGGATGCCACCAGTCACAGACACTGGGCTGCCCTCCTGCTGATGACCGAAACTCGCAGTGGAGGAAGCCCAACAATAGGCATCCTGTCACAGGGAGGTGTAACCACCTCCCAGACAGGGTTTAGTGTATTGGGGCTGGGTGGGTGCACTCTTAGAGTGCTTTGAAGTCCTGCACTGGGGGAGCAGAAGGCTCCTCTGTGCATATGCCAGTTCAAACCAGCTCAGGGGCTACCTGCCCCTGCTCTGGCGTGAAACTGGACAAAGGGAAGTGGGTGTAGCCACCCCTCCCTTGACCCTCCCATAGGTGGGGTCATAGAGCTAGTCCATCCCCTCTTTTAGTATAAGAGGGGGAACCTTGCCATTGCAAAGCAGATAACCCCTGGACGACGCTCTACAGAAGAATCCTGGCCCTTCGACGTTCCACTACCTTTGGAAGACAGAAGAATCTCCCTTGGAGTCAAGGAGTGACTCCCCTGCTTGGCAGGCACCAAAAACGACAACAACAGTCGCAAACTACGCCGCTCCCGCCAGAGTCCGAAGTCTCTGCAGCCCAAGAAGTGGATTTCCTGACTTCTCCAAGGCCATCGTGAGTCCCCAGCGAAGCTGAGGCAAGTGGACCCCACGAGTGACGAGGAACCGCGACCCCTGGGTACCGTGCACTATTGTCGAGTGCAACCCCTTCACAATGTTCCACGAACTTGTGCTTTGGACCACGTGTGGTCCCAACCTCTAGCAGGAATCCCTCCGAAGATCAGAGGCCTACACCGTCCCGAGTGACCGTGGGCCCCTGTTGAGTGATTCCGCCCGAGGTGTCTTTGCAATCCCTTGCCAGCCGGCTCGTGGGTCCCCAGAAGACTTCTTAAAGAAACCAAAGGGCTCCCCTGCTTGCTCCAGGCCTGCCCTGACTTACCTTCGCTGGGTGAGTCCCTCAGACCTTGCTGGTCTGTGCCATCGACTTTTCTTCATCTCCCCAAGACTTGCTGTTGCCAAGGCTTGTTGGCTCCAATCGAGTTGCCGACACTGCAGTAAGCTGCAGACTTTGTGGGACACACAGAATCCAGCTCCTGGTCGTCGTCGACGCCTCTTGGACCTCGTGGCTGAAGAGTCAAGGCACCCGCAACCGACCTGAATCAACCGACGACGGTGGGCATCCATCTTCCTTGCCCCGAGTCACTGCCAAGTGACTTTGAACACTGTCCCCTCTGCTTTCAGGTCATCCTTCTTCAGAATCCAGGCTTGGATTCCACCGGACACTTCTTCAGCTCCCGCAAGTAGCAAGTCTTCTTTATTCGCCATTGAAAACGACGCCGCGACCCGACACCAAAGGACACCTATGCACCCGGCTTCCCTGGGTGAGGTAACTCCAGCACTACGGTGCTCCTGTGGGTGTGGGCCCTAGAACTACTTACCCTGTAAGTGACTTGCTTGTAGGTTCTCCCGAAGTCTCCTAGAACTCTTAATTTCCAATCGCGACTTGCCCCATTGAAGTTAACGGCGATCCGCGCCTGTGTATCCACACTGCACGCGTCCCCCGTGGGTCCTTTACTTACCTGCCTTGGGTGGTTTCGTGAGGCCCCAGCACTTCTGAAGGCCCTAAGCCTTGTCTCCCTGCAAGTCGTTGTTGCTAAGTCCCTTTTTTAGTATATGGTCTGGTACGCCCCTAGGGCCCCAGCCATATTTTGTGCTTAACTTATTGTGAAACGTTGATTTGTGCATATGTTTGTCTTCTAATCTCATAAAGAGATTAGTAGAGAGTTATTTAGAAATAAATACATATATATTTGATATATATACCTGTGTGGTGTCTTTTCATTTGGTGATTCAAGAGATTATATGGTAAAACAAGCTGCTTTACATTCCTTCAAGACTTAGCCTGAAGGCTGCTCTCCACAGCTACCACTAGGATAGCTTTCTTTAAAAGGTTGTCTTAAACCTATCTACCATAAGAGTCGATTTGCCCTGGTGCAAGGTGTCCACTTTAATTAGTGAACAGCATATACCAGGCCAACTTCTCACATTGGTGGGCAGCGTGTGGGATTCCAGCTTGCCATTGTTTTACCAGAAAATCTCTATTTGAATTACTAACTGAAAACCATTATAGGTACTCAAGGTACATATAAAGTCAAGCTTAGTATCAATAAGTTCTACTGAACTTAGAGCTGTGAGCCAAGGGATAGCACACCCTTTCCACAGCTCAAGCTAGGATCAGTAGGCCACAAACTAGTGTAGGTAGTACAACACTGCACAACACTAGAATGTCCTTAAAGGGTGGACCCAGTGGATCCACTCAGCCTCAGTATAAGGACATGGCTTTCTCTGACTTGAGAGCCATGTGTGTTGACAGACACCTGAAGCTAGGACAGAGTCCCTCAACACTACACCTGATAGATCTGCTGACAGCAGATGACCTTAGATTGGATCTAGGAGCTAAAGGGTCTGAATCAGTGGGTGGGTCAGTCATAGTATCTGGGTCAGATGATGAAAATCAGAATGACCAAGACTCTGTGATTGAAGGGCCAGGCTTCAAGGGGCCTGAAAAGGACAGAGGAATTCTCCCTAAGAGAACTGACAGAGAGGAGGAGAGGCACAGATCCCCTTCCAGGGAATCTGACCACTCTTATCACTCTGGCAGAGAATTTGTCCAGCAGAGGAGCTCATACTTTTCCTTAAGAGAGACCTCCTCTGAGAGAAGGTGCAAACTGCTCCAGTATGAGGAAGCCAAAGTGGCCCTCAGAACCAAGCAGTTGGCACTGGATAGGGAAGCCCTGGAGATCCAGAGAGCTTCTAGAAGAGAGGGGTTAGAACCCCCTGGTGGCAGCAACAGTGTCCCTAGAGGCAGAGAATATATTCCTGACCATAGGAACCTGAGCAAGGTTGTTCCTCCCTACCAGAGTGGGGATGATATCCACAAGTGGATAACTGCTATGGAGAGGGCCTGTAGAGTACAGCAGGTCCCCCAAAAGCAGTGGGCAGCAATCTTGTGGCTCTCCTTTTCAGATAAAGGAAGAGACAAGCTCCTCACTGTTAGAGAGGAGGATGCTGATGATTATGAGGTCCTGAAGAGTGCACTGATAGATGGGTTTGGCTTAACCACTGAGCAGTACAGGTTGAAGTTCAGAGATACCCAGAAGGCACAGACTCAGGACTGGACAGACTTTGTAGATTGTGCATCCAAGGCTCTGGAGGGTTGGCTGGTTGGCAGAAGGGTTACTGATTTCAAAGGATTTTATAATCTAATGATGAGAGAACAGATCCTTAATAATTGTCAAAACCAGCTTTTACACCAGTACCTGGTGGACTCTGATCTGACCTCTCCCCAAGAATTGGGAAAGAAGGCAGACAAATGGGTCAGAACCAGAGTAAGGCCTAAGAATCAGGGTGGTGACCACAAGAAAGATTCTACCAAGTCCCAAGAGAAAGGTGGGGATAAATCTAAGGATAAGTCCACTACAGGGCCCCAAAAGTCCTCTTCTGGGGGTGGGTCCCAAACTCCTTCCTCTCCTGAAAAGAAACCCTATTGCCATGTCTGTAAAAAGCCTGGGCACTGGAAATCTGATCCCAGTTGTCCCAGGATTGGCAATAAAGAAAATGTTCCTCCAACAACTACTACCACCCCTCCTGGTACTACCAGTAGTAATCCTCCAGTTGGGAGTAGTGCACCCAAAAGTTAGGTGCTTTTGCAAGAGGAACAGAGGTGGGCCCTAGTTCAGACAGGACCCCTCAACAGACTCCTCAGATTCTGATGGTGGTATAGGATTTGCCACCTTTACCGTGGGTCCCACAGCATTGGGCAGGTACAGACTGGAGCCAATAATTAATGGTCAGAAAGCTGTGGCATTTAGGGACACAGGGGCTTGTGTCACCATGGTGGCAGGGAAACTAGTCTCCCCTCACCAGCTTTTACCTGAGTTTAAATACCAGGTGACCAACATTGATGGTGTCAGAACAGAGCACCCCATGGCCATAGTCAATCTCAGCTGGGAGGGGGTCACAGGCCCAAAAAGAGTGGCAGTGTCCCCAACCTTACCTGTAGATTGCCTGATGGGCAATGATCTGGAAATTTCAGCCTGGGCTGAAATTGAACACCAAACCCATCTGAGGATGTTGGGTGTCCCTGTAAGGTTAGTGGGGCTGTGATGGCCACAGCCCCAGCCCAAGATTTTGGAGAGATGGAGCCTGGAAGAATGGCCCACTCTCCCCCAGAAGAGAGCACAAGGGTTGAAGAAAAGTCTTCTTCCCTCCAGACAGTAGGTAAGGGTCAGCCTCCTCAGGGAACTGACCCTCCCCTAGTGAAGGAACTGCCACAGAGGTAGTCAGGCCTGGCCTGGCCCCACCCCTGATGGCAGAGGACCCTTCCAAGGTGGTACCCAGTCTGGAGCAGGTAAACTGCCCCTCTCTACCCTGCCTCAGTCAGCCCAGGGCTGCAGAGGTCAGGGAGGTCAGTGGACCCCCCAGGGCCCCCTGTCCAGAGGAACCCCCGCATCAGCAGATTAGGGGCACCCAGACTAGTAGCCCTAGCCAGGTGAAAATTCCTCAACCCACTGAGGGATCCCCCATACCTTTATGTAGGGACCACCCCCAGAAGGACTCTGTTAGGCAAGGGCAAACCTGGAACCAAAAGGTTCCAAACATGCCATGTCCCTCCAGTGTTCCACCCAAAGGGACCCAACCCCCAGCTGTAGGCAGTCAAAGGTTGACCCTTAGAGCAAAGTGCAACTCAGTCATGGAAAGACAGGCATACATGGTGACCAGTGATCTGAGGAAGCTGAGGCCAACCTTCCTAGGGCCTCACTTCCCTACTCAGACACCCCACCAGCCTTGTACTTTACCAAAGCACACCAGAGGTAGTGATTCCCCATGGTGGAGACCCTCTCATACCCTTAGGGTGGGGGATTGCTTAGGGGACCATAAGACAGGGGGCAACCATGCTAGTGCAGGTGCTTCCTTATATGGCCACTTAATCAATAAAGGCTCAACTGGTCAAGGTTCGCCTTATCTCCTTTCGTTTGGGGGGGTTATGTAGGAAGGTGGAATCTGACTATATGGTTGCCCCCACTTTTTTCCTGGTGTTTTGCTGGTTTATGACTTAGTTGGACTGGGACCCTGCTATTCAGGGCCCCAGTCTATCTGCTCTCTCTAAACGACATGGAGTGCACTCTAGGTGCACTAGTGATTGGATACTGTGGTGCCTTATGAGTCCCTAGTATATGGTACCTTAGGTGCCAAGGGCATAGGTACTTCACAGGCCTACCAGGGGCTGCAGCATGTGTTATGCCACCCCTGGGAAGCAGTCTAAATCTGACACCACAGGCCTGCTACTGCAGCCTGGGTGAGGTGGTGCTAGCACTCCTCACTGAGATATAGGTTTCCTATATCTCTCCTGCACACACATATAAACCTATCAGTCACCCCTAAGGCAGGCCCTATCAATCCTGAGGGCAGGGTGCTTGGCTTCTATGTGAGGGGGTGCCTCTGCCTGAGCAGGGCCCCTCTGCAGCTCTCAGAGTCTATTCTCTGGTGCTGTTTGTGGATGCGGTTAAACCATATACTATTAAGTGCATTATATCCTCGCGGTAAATGCTAACTTTGGAATGGCTGCATCAAAACATGTCGTGTTTGGTGTCAAACATCTTGGAATACTACCCCCCGCCAATCTTGGCGGCGGGGGTAGCATTCCACCCTTCTAGAGGGATAAGACATGTACCTGCTGTGGAAACGCTGTAGAATCCTAAAGAGCCCTGGCATCACAAAATGGATGCCACCAGTCACAGACACTGGGCTGCCCTCCTGCTGATGACCGAAACTCGCAGTGGAGGAAGCCCAACAATAGGCATCCTGTCACAGGGAGGTGTAACCACCTCCCAGACAGGGTTTAGTGTATTGGGGCTGGGTGGGTGCACTCTTAGAGTGCTTTGAAGTCCTGCACTGGGGGAGCAGAAGGCTCCTCTGTGCATATGCCAGTTCAAACCAGCTCAGGGGCTACCTGCCCCTGCTCTGGCGCGAAACTGGACAAAGGGAAGTGGGTGTAGCCACCCCTCCCTTGACCCTCCCATAGGTGGGGTCATAGAGCTAGTCCATCCCCTCTTTTTAGTATAAGAGGGGGAACCTTGCCATTGCAAAGCAGATAACCCCTGGACGACGCTCTACAGAAGAATCCTGGCCCTTCGACGTTCCACTACCTTTGGAAGACAGAAGAATCTCCCTTGGAGTCAAGGAGTGACTCCCCTGCTTGGAAGGCACCAAAAACGACAACGACGGTCGCAAACTACGCCGCTCCCGCCGGAGTCCGAAGTCCCTGCAGCCCAAGAAGTGGATTTCCT
Source organism: Calotriton arnoldi (assembly GCA_963921515.1). Classification (NCBI taxonomy): domain Eukaryota; kingdom Metazoa; phylum Chordata; class Amphibia; order Caudata; family Salamandridae; genus Calotriton; species Calotriton arnoldi. The sequence continues at coordinate 582,066 of CAWUFW010004627.1, forward strand.
GACTTCTCCAAGGCCATCGTGAGTCCCCAGTGAAGCTGAGGCAAGTGGACCCCACGAGTGACGAGAAACTGCGACCCCTGGGTACCGTGCACTATTGTCGAGTGCAACCCCGTCACAACGTTCCACGAACTTGTGCTTTGGACCACGTGTGGTCCCGACCTCTAGCAGGAATCCCTCCGAAGATCAGAGGGCTACACTGTCCCGAGTGACCGTGGGCCCCTGTTGAGTGATTCCGCCCAAGGTGTCTTCACGATCCCTTGCCAGCCGGCTCGTGGGTCTCCAGAAGACTTCATAAAGAAACCAAAGGGCTCCCCTGGTTGCTCCAGGCCTGCCCTGACTTACCCTCGCTGGGTGAGTCCCTCAGACCTTGCTGGTCTGTGCCATCGACTTTTCTTCATCTCCCCAAGACTTGCTGTTGCCAAGGCTTGTTGGCTCCAATCGAGTTGCCGACACTGCAGTAAGCTGCAGACTTCGTGGGCCACACAGAATCCAGCTCCTGGTTGTCGTCGACGCCTCTTGGACCTCGTGGCTGAAGAGTCAAGGCACCCGCAACCGACCTGAATCAACCGACGACGGTGGGCATCCATCTTCCTTGCCCCGAGTCACTGCCAAGTGACTTTGAACACTGTCCCCTCTGCTTTCAGGTCATCCTTCTTCAGAATCCAGGCTTGGATTCCACCGGACACTTCTTCAGCTCCCGCAAGCAGCAAGTCTTCTTTATTCGCCATTGAAAACGACGCCGCGACCCGACACCAAAGGACACCTATGCACCCGGCTTCCCTGGGTGAGGTAACTCCAGCACTACGGTGCTCCTGTGGGTGTGGGCCCTAGAACTACTTACCCTGTAAGTGACTTGCTTGTAGGTTCTCCCGAAGTCTCTTAGAACTCTTAATTTCCAATCGCGACTTGCCCCATTGAAGTTAACGGCGATCCGCGCCTGTGTATCCACACTGCACGCGTCCCCCGTGGGTCCTTTACTTACCTGCCTTGGGTGGTTTCGTGAGGCCCCAGCACTTCTGAAGGCCCTAGGCCTTGTCTCCCTGCAAGTCGTTGTTGCTAAGTCCCTTTTTAGTATATGGTCTGGTACGCCCCTAGGGCCCCAGCCATATTTTGTGCTTAACTTATTGTGAAACGTTGATTTGTGCATATGTTTGTCTTCTAATCTCATAAAGAGATTAGTAGAGAGTTATTTAGAAATAAATACATATATATTTGATATATATACCTGTGTGGTGTCTTTTCATTTGGTGATTCAAGAGATTATATGGTAAAACAAGCTGCTTTACATTCCTTCAAGACTTAGCCTGAAGGCTGCTCTCCACAGCTACCACTAGGATAGCTTTCTTTAAAGGTTGTCTTAAACCTATCTACCATAAGAGTCGATTTGCCCTGGTGCAAGGTGTCCACTTTAATTAGTGAACAGCATATACCAGGCCAACTTCTCACATCCACTGTGTTGCTGGCATCAACCTGTGGTCTATCAGGTTCAGGATGTGTTTGATGGATGTCCTTTTGAGCCTGTAGTGGGCAATGACATCCTCTGGCGTTAGGTCTGCGAGGCTGAGACGTCTGCGCAGGGCCCGCTGTCTTCTTTGGCGCTGCCTCGGTGGTGGTCCTGGGGGAGGTGGCAGTGGCGGTGGTGGTCGTTGCCTTTGTGGGGCTCCAAGCTGAATGATTAGTACCTCCATGGCGTCAGTGGGTCTTCAGATGGGGCTCTAGGCTAGTCTCCCTTATCTGCCTCCCTTTATAACCATTTTTAGACCTGCTTTTTTCTGGTCCTAGGTTCCTGCAGCTAAGGGGCCTTAGCGCGACTTTTTTTATCGCTTCGCGGCTCTGGGCCATCATTGCTAATAGGGCGATGTGGTGTTAGCGACAGATTTCGTGAAATTCTGAGAGTGAATGCCTACTTTGCTTGTCATTAGCGATAACTATCGCTGGCATGCCCGGCGATAAGAAATTCAGCTGCTATCGTCGGAAAGCTGTTGCTAACGCCAGTTAGCGACGGCTTGGAAATAGGGCGATAAAAAAAAAACTCGTTAGCGGCACAAAAGTGCTACTAACGCGGCATTAACTGGCTTGATAATATGCCCCTCTGTCTTCTTGCTAGCTCTGGCAGGCTCCTCCCACCATGAGGGAAAAATCCCATCCTCAAACAAGTTTGTCTCACCCTGTGTCCTTTGTGTTGTAAAGACTAATCTCTGTCCTTCTCTTAATGATTGAATAGTCTGTGGGCGTGTCCATACAACAATCTGTGAATTCTGTGAAATTCGATTAAATTCTGTCACTGGCTCTCCTCCTACGGCTCCTTGAGCTGCTGCATTTGGGATGGCTGTGCTGTAATCACCCTAGTAATGGGTGCTGGTGCAGTTACTATTGAAGCAGCAAAACCTGTAGGCATTATCATCTGAACAGTCCCTACTTAAGCTGTTACGTTATTTGTTATGACTGGTTGGGTAATGGACTGTCTCATAACAGATTGTCATACTACAGGTTGGGTCATTGGCAATGATCTATCAATTTGATTTGCATTTGTATCAACAGGGGCTCTAGCCACTGTCACGTTACTAGTTGTCTGTCTTTCAGTATTAGTCGCAGGACCCACATAAGGTGGTGGACATGTAGCCAACAAATCGTCTCTTTTTCTCCTGTAGTTTTAGTCCTTTTGGGTTTTTCAGTTTTTTCTGGTTTACCACTTGTAATAGCTGGACGTCATCTAGTTTCTTCCACTACCGCTTGTCTCCACCTTTGCTGTCATTCATCCCATACAGAGTCTGCAAAAATTTTCACAGCTCACTTTGTTCATCTTTGGTATTTTTTTCTCTCTCTACCTCAAGCCATCTTCTCCCAAGTGCTTAAGGCTTCAAATTGTGTAGGTTTAGGAAGTGGCTTCATATCACAAAGTATCTATCTCAATTTGTCAATAATTCTCCAATTAAAGGTACCCCAACTAGAAAAGTTCAATGGACCCTGTTTCTCAGCAATCTTGCACCATTGGTAAAGCCATATGCACATCTGTAACCCTTCCTCAGTCAATATGTGGTAAGCAGGCATACCCTCAGGAGGTGCCTCTGCACCTTCCCGAAAACAGTAATAGTCACATCACTTCTCATTAAGTCTTTAATAGCCTTGAAAAATGTCTGGATTTATATTTTAATTCAACAGATGGAAAGCATGAACCTTTAATGTTTTGAATCTGTTCCGTATATGTCAGATTTCAATAATCCCTTCTCGCAATTTCAGCGGAACTCTGTAAGTCAATCAAACAAAAGCAGAGCGACTCATCACACAGGTTCAACCAATCTCAGTGCGGCGTTTCACACCAATCAATGAATACCAGCTTGGCACACTATGACGTAGTAACCTGTTCCTTGCAGCGACTTGCCCACTTATTATTATTATTACTATTACACTTATAAAGCGCGCAGCTACCCAACAGGGTCTCCCGGCGCTAGACATGTGGAGGCCGACACAACTAGACAAAGACAAAAGAGCAGAGATCACAAAGGATAAAAGAAAAGAGAAATCAAACCAAGTCAAGTCACTTAGCAGCAGCGTCTTTAAGCTCTTACGGAAGGCCAGCAGGGAATGACAGTTCCTAAGGTCAATTGGAAGGGAATTCCAGAGCCTGGGGCCAAGACAGGAAAAGGAGCGTCCCCTCATACGGACGAGCCGGAACCTGGGAACTGAAAACAATGAAAGGCTGGAAGAGCGCAGCTGTTGAGCCGGAACATAAGGTGTGAATAGGCTTTGAGTGTAAGAAGGAGCAAAGCCCCATTTGGCACGAAACATGTAGCAAAGGGCCTTGAACTCAATACGCTTATTGATTTTAAGCCAGTGAAGTTGGTGGAGCAGAGGAGACGCAGAGGCAAATCTTGGCAGGTGGAAAAGAAGGCGAACAGCAGCATTCTGAATGACCTATAGCCGATGTAAAGAGGCTTTATCAGCGCCCAGATAGAGGACGTTGCCGTAGTCCAACCTGGATATTACCAGAGCCTGCAGAACCGTTCTCTGAGCTGCCAGTCGGATTAACCAGAGGATTTTTTTAATCCATCTGAGAGCAGCAAAGCAGGATGAAGCTACCCTGGAAACCTGAGATTTAAGGGAGAGCTTTTTATCAATAATAAAGCCCAGGTTTTTAACTTTGGGGACAGGGACAGGCACAGGGCCCAAATCGTCAGGCCAGTGTTTAATACCCCAAAGCTCAGGGTTATTGCCCAGAATAAGCACCTCAGTTTTGGAACTGTTAAGCTTCAGGGCATTACTGGTCAGCCAAGATGAAACATTCCTCAGGCCAAGCTGCAATGAGGAAGGATCCTGGTGCTGAGCAGCAGAAAGGGAGAAGACGATCTGAGTATCGTCGGCATAGGAGAAGATAGTCAGACCCGACTTCTCAGCAATTTCAGCCAAAGGGCGAACATATATATTAAAAAGTAAGGGGCTCAAAATAGAGCCCTGAGGAACTCCAGAGGTTAACTCTAACGTGTGCGATCTCACTTAGTTCGAGAAGACCTGAAAGGTACAGTCAGTAAGGAAGGACCTCAACCACCTCAGAGCCAAGCCCACAATACCAAAGGCTTCGAGGCGGTCTAGCAGAATGGAATGAGACACCGTATCAAACGCAGCGCTCAAATCCAACAGGATGAGCGCAGAGGTACCCCTGGAGTCAAGTTGTAGTCTGAGGTGCTCCGTGACCCCGAGGAGAGCAGACTCAGTACTGTGGCCATGTCTGAATCCAGACTGAGACGGATGTAACAAATTGCATGTAGTAACAAAAGAGGAAAGTAAGGTATTGATGTGCCATTCCCAAATTTTAGAAAACACAGAATGTAGAGAAATAGGAGGACAACTGGACCAACAAAGAGGGTCAAGACCTTCCTTTTTAATAGAGGAAGGACAAGAGCATGCTTCCACCCCTTAGGTACCAAACCTGTACTTAAAGAAGTGTTAAGCAAGTTAAGGATCACAAAAAGGACCATGTCGTCCAAAAGACTGAGTTTAGAAGGGGGGAGAGGGTCAGCAGGAGAGCCAGACTTGATAGAGCTCAGTGACAACTTCAAGGAAGGCAATTCCAGAAGAGGCCAAGAGCTGATCTGTTCAGAGTGCTCAGACATAGAGGCCTGGGAAGAAAATTCAGGGGAACCTGCCAAGAGACCAGCAGGAAGCGTTATATTACCTTGTTGAATAACATCCACAGCAAGTTGGGCGTGAATGGACATGACTTTGCTATAAAAGAACAATGCTAACTGTAATAAGTTAATTCCTTGCGTAGAGGTGACACAGCAGACGTAGACAAGTTGTGTCTTTCAAGTTATTTATTAAGTTCTAAACATCCATAGAACAGGGATAGCAGCCCCACCAGGAGCAGCCTGCTAGCTGCTCAGCCCATCTTCCCAACTGTCTCACACACACCAGGCACCCAAGCATTCCACGCATGTCAACATTCTACATAGAACACTCACACTGGCTGAGCAGCTAGTTACAAGGTAAAGGGGAACACTATAAACATAACATGAAGATACTACATTATCTTCTCCCTTTAAAATTGAAAATTAATTAAACCATACTAAAAAGCAAGACAACTATACACAAAATGTACAAATGAAATCAATCGTCTAAAACCCAGGGGTAAATGGTAAAAACCACACCACGGGAGGGAAAACAGACTACACAAAGGAAGAAAGAAGAGTGAAAAGATATAAACAAACTATCACCATCCTCTTTAATTTAAAAAAACACAAAAAGAAAGAGCAAAGAACGTTTAGCTCACTGACAAAAAGTGAGAAAACACCACATGAACAATACATGTGAAACAAAAGTGCAGAGAAACACGGTAGAAAAAAAAACTACGAGAACTCTACACAGTGATGAGACATATGGGAGTGAAACGCCCCCAGAACTCAAACACTATGGGTGGACCACACCTGTGTACGTACAACTTAAATATGAAACCGACACTATGGGTGGACCGCACCCATGTACGTACTCCTTACTATTGTAACAAACACTGTGGGTGGACCGCACCCACGTATGTACTTACTTACTATGGGTGGACCACACCCATGTACGTATACCAAACTATGGGTGGACCGCACCCATGTAGGTATTCCTATGTAAGGAACACAACCAAGACACCCTGGCAAAATGGGACTACAACCCATAATGCGGACTGTAAATGGGACTAACACCCATTACAGATTACATAGGAAGGACTAATACCCCCTATAAACTGAGTAAATGGCACTAAAACCCAAAAACAGTGAAAGAGGGAAAAAAACCCTGAAGTCACCCCTTAAGTAAGGGATGAGTAACTTACAACGTGGAAAAGGGGCTAAAACCTATTCCAAATAACTAAATGTGAAGCACAACATGACTAACACACACAGTAGAAGACCACGTGCCGCACAAAGTGACAGATACACACTACATGACCAAGTGGGAAAAAACAATATACCACCCATGTGTGAGGGGCTAAACACCCACTCAAACTAGAAATTGGCTTACAAGAAATGCAATGCCAGTCAAACAAGAGAGAAAAGGGTGAAGAACTAAAATGCTGGCATACAACTATAACCCCTCACTCATAACAAATCAGTTATATCCTTTAAATACATGCCCTATAGACTTTGAATTACGCTACACAGCATAAAATATAACATTCAAGAAAAACTTCTAACATGTGACAAGAAACTTCGTCCAAAAAATAGAAAGATGTATACCACTTCTGAAAATAAGTCACTGTCCACGAAGATGACGCTGAAACAAAAAACAGTTTCCAAAAACTAGAGAAGGTAACACTGCTTTTCCTTGAATGACTTGACCATTTTTGACTTGCTCCACTTTTCAGTAAGAACAAATTTTATTTTAAAATGTACATTACCCAGCTGACAGTTATATGACCTCACAGGACCATGCTAAGATGCCGCTGAACAAACCTAAATTCCAAGGTCCTTCACAGAAACAATCCGTCGATGACGTATCTCATGTTAACGTCTCTTCTACTTTGCATACAACAGGCGATGGCAAAGCTAATGCGTGGTTGGCAATAGAACCGAAGAAGACTCCACAAAACATATAATTTCCCCGTTGATTGACGGCGGACACCAACCCCAAGATGGCGGCGCGCTGAGGACGTCGCGCCGGGTGGCTCCAGGCGTGTTCCTGCTTGAAAACGTCTATGAGCAGCGCAACTCGTGAAGAACAACTGCGACGTCAGGGAAGACCATGGAGCTCCTGCACGCGACCGTCGTAGAGCAGGTAAGCTTCACGCGCCTTACCCAGCTCGCGCAACCAATTTCAAATGGCACAGTGACAGTTAAACTGCCAATATCATCAAAAGGCAAGATGAAGAAAAAAAAAAAAAAACTCACCAAATGTCCCGCACCTGCCGTCGGCTTCTGGGCTGATGTCCCAAACACGTGTGTAATAATTTCAAATAAGCTGGCACATGAAAACATTTCCTCGCAAAGCACAGGCCAAAACGTGTGAAAACCTCCTCATAGACAATGACCTTTGAAAACACGCACCGATAGTTGATTTAATGCCCAAGTCGATTAGCAGTGACAAGTGACAGAACACTGCATCCATATTAGTAAATTGGTGAGCTCGATGTTGTAGGTGAGCACAGCACGCCAGGGCTGATTTTTCACAAGCGTGGGAAATAAATAAATCCATATTCAACAAACCTAACGAAGCTGGCACAAACAAAGTTTTCACAAATCCCACGATGACAGAAACAATGCCGCAAAGTCAAGTGAAAGGCATACATCACATCACGCTCGAAGTACTTGTCAGGAGCTCACAACACACTAATAAGGAGTCAATCTGTATTCTGTTACAGAAGATGAAGAACACCATTCCTCTTCCTTTAATATGCCACCCTTTAAATAGTTGAGCATGTATACGCACATATATCAAGTTTCTTAACAGTCCAATAGATGTGATTATTGTGAGCAGAGCACGCCTGGTCTAGGGCTGTCCGGTGTGAGAGACACTGGTGAGGCTGCGAGGCGTGTTGCTCCAATTTCACTTTTTTCTTGATGCTGCATTTCTTTTGTTTCTTGTGAATCTTTTTCCATCTATGTCCACACTTCCTCTGTTGTCTCTTGTGTACCATTTCCTCCAGGAAAAGTACTTGCGCTGTCTGCGTGGTCAATAGTGAATCTTGACATGTTCCTTGTGCTTCCTGCGCTTATAGTTTCTTTAGGTTCCATCCAACCTGTAGACATCCTTGGACTGTCATCTTCTAGTTCCTTGAGATCCCTTGTAGAGCGTGGATAAGTCTCCAAATCATCGCCAAATGTAATAAGTTAATTCCTTGCGTAGAGGTGACACAGCAGACGTAGACAAGTTGTGTCTTTCAAGTTATTTATTAAGTTCTAAACATCCATAGAACAGGGATAGCAGCCCCACCAGGAGCAGACTGCTAGCTGCTCAGCCCATCTTCCCAACTGTCTCACACACCAGGCACCCAAGCATTCCACGCATGTCAACATTCCACATAGAACACTCACACTGGCTGAGCAGCTAGTTACAAGGTAAAGGGGAACACTATAAACATAACATGAAGATACTACACTAACTCATTACATTGAGGTTGAGAGAGCGAAGGAGGTGGCAAAAAAGCACTGGCGGTAGAGAGTTTTTTGACCACCTTAAACAGAGTTTTCTGGCAGTGCTGGGAGCTAGAAATCTTATCTATGAAAAAGGCTGAACGAGCCGATCTGCATAGGGCGTGGTGTCTCTTTAATGCTCCCAAGTACTGCAGTTTGGCATCAGACAGATATTGTTTCCTCCATTGCCTTTCTAACGCTTTACATCGCTATTTCCCTTGTTTAAGAGAATCAGTAAACCAAGGGGCAGGGCGATGGGTCCTAAACTGTGGTTTTGTGACAGGAGGTAGAACAGCGTCAGTGGCTACAAAGAGCCAAGAGTGCACTGTAAGTTAAGCTTGGTCAGGAGAAGAATCGAGAATAGGAATATTGTCCTGAAGCACTTTGTTTAAAGAAGGCATATCAAGTTTGGACCAATTCCGAGTTTTAGGCTGTGAGGTTGGTCTAGTGGAAAAGGTACCAGGAAGCCTAATGGAAAAGGGAACTGCAAAATGATCAGTCCAGCAAAGCTGGACAGGAGGTGCAACAGAAATAGTGGAAAGATTAGAAAAAATAGGGTCGAGAAGATGACCAGCAATGTGAGTGGGAAGTGAATTTAACAATAAAAGATTGAGAATATTCATATCCTCAATGAATGTAGAGGCTGATTTATCTTCAAGGTTCTCGAGATGGAGATTAAGGTCACCAAGCACTGAAAAGTTAGCCGAACGGAGAACATGGGGAGCCAATGGATCACAAAAGACTGAGCACCAATTAAGCAGAGGCCCAGGAGGGCGATAGACAAGGGCGCCTGAAAAGGTGAATTTATGATTAAAAGGAATGGAAAAGACCAAGGCTTCACAATTAGGAATCTGAAGGTCCACAATTTTACAGTTGTAAATTGTTTTAAAAATGATGGCAATACCACCCCCAACTTTGAGGGGCCTATTGATACCTAACAAGGAAAAACCGTTAGGCAGTGCCAAGATAACATCAGGCAGAGAACCATCATGAAGCCAAGTCTCAGTTAAAAAAACTACGTCAGGATATTCATCAAGGAGAAAATGAAACAGATGAAGCTGGTGTTTAGGAAGGGAATGACAATTCAAACTAAGACAGCGAAAGTCACTACACGATGAGGAAATGGTTAAAAATTAGAAGAGGAGCCAGGAGCCCCGCTCTGAGTCTGTTCAGCTGTCAACTGAGAATTTGAAGTGCACTCAAAGTGGCAACATGGGCACTACAGGAGAGGAAGATCGGGAGTAAGAACCTGGCAGGTCGCGCCTAAATGGGGTTGAAGATTGTGCAGCATTAAAGAAGAGTAACATCTAGAACCTGACTGAAAAAGGCCAGGGTTTCTGACCCCAGGTCCGGCTGGGCGCAGACAGGCTTGCCTTAGGCGCGCCTTCGGGGCGCCAGCGGTGCGCCCGCTGTGCGTCCGCTTGCCCATGTGATTAAGTTGGGGAAGTGCGGCAAACTTGCCCGCCCCCTACCCGGAAGAGGAAAGATGGCCGGGAGTGGCCAAGAAGAGCTCCTACCATGCCCTCCACACAAACGGCACTGAGCCGCAGTAGACCGGGGCGTTAATAGGTCCAGTTAAAAATTAAAAGCAAGTTAAAAGCAAAGCAAAGCACAATATTTAAAATAAATAGAGCCAGAGCACTATCGCGGCCAAAATGCGTCAAAGGCAGCAGCAGCTCACCACAGAACTCTGTAAGTCAATCAAACAATAGCAGAGCTACTCATCACACAGGTTCAACCAATCTCAGTGCAGTGTTTCACAGCAATCAATGAATACCAGCGTGGCACACTATGACGTAGTAACCTGTTCCTTGCAGCGACTTACCCACTTACACAATTTCGCCGAACACACACAAAGCTTAAATTCTACAATTCTATGTGGCATCAAATAACAGTCTTTGTCTGCTTCTTCTAAAAAAATCAATAAAACAATTCATCAACCGGAATTTTCAATGTTTTACACTTTCCAATTTTTTTCAATCAAAAGTTTGACGCACACCAATAAAATCTCTACCAGCGAGAAATCATATAATCAATCACAAGAATATTGTTACTGTCCCTATCCCAATTGTGCAGTTGATGATGTCTCATGACCTGCACTTCAAATCATTAGCAGACAAAAATACCAAAATCAACTCTTTGTTTAGAATTTTCTATCCTTGGACCTTAGACTACTTCTAAGTCTTATTACTTCTTTACATTCTTCAACAAAGACACATGAATCTCAACAAATGGCAAGCCCATTAATTCAATTCAACACATCAATGCTTATGCAAATCATAAATCACAATAGCCAACACAATTGCGAAGCATGATCCTATTAATACTCACACCTCCAATTTAGCACCTGCGACCGCCTCAGAAAACCGCACTCTGTCAATCTTCAAACTCAGGCTTTTTAGCATATGGGCATTGGGCTTTTATCTACCTTGGGAACTTTTTATGTTTTCCAGCTCCTCTTTCTCAGAATTTATGTCTCAGCAAACCTGGAAATAAAGTCCCAGCTCTTACTGGGCCCTAAGGCTATGGATCTTTGCAATAGGTAAAGAATTAATCAGAAGCTGATAATCAACATTCAAATTACACCTCACAATTCAATATCGACTATTGGGAGTCATTGATGAGACTTTGGTGTGAATCCAAAGGGTTTTTATTAAAGTCTTTTAATAAGTATTTTCTATATTTGTCATCAATAAGTAATCAATTCATCAGTAATGCAATACAGAACAATTGCATGAAGAGTGTTCCATAAAGGCAAATCCCTATTCTAACTCTATAAAATGAGAGAAAGGTGACTTTTAGAACCCATAAAGAGTTCTATATCGAGAGATGAGAGCATAAAGATTTAAGCAAATCATGTAGCACTTCTCATGAGGAGAAGTTCAGGAAATTCAATGAAGTCTCAGAAATATAGCTTAGATCCTGGAAAGGGTAATGAATGAGTATCAGCTTATAGCTCAGCAAAAAGCTGGAAGTCTGCTCGGAGCACAGAGCTTCAGAGTTTCTGCATAGCTGTGTGAAGGAAAGACTCTAGTTTAGGAACATGCACTAATATAACATTTCAATATCTACAACTAAAACAAAATTTTGCAGCTGTCCGTCTTTCTTGGCCAATGGAATCATGATGTCTTCATGGGAACGGAAATCTTCCACCGTATGTGCCGTCTTGAAACAATGACTAACAAATATTAAGTGTTACTTATAACATTACTAACAACATTGTACAAGTTGTGGTTTGATTCCCACTGGCGTTTCTTCTACAAAACAGTTCACAGTTAGGTCTGTCACTGCACAAATGAAATCATCTCTTTGCCACATATTTAACACTTAATTGTCACCTTGTCTCAGAACTCTGCCACTGCTGCAAACTCCTCGAGGGGTCCCAATGGATGGACCTCACTTCCTGAAGTTACATGCAGGTAAGACTAAGGTCCTGATCCTAGGTAGGCAGCCCTCATTATGGTCTCCAGCTTGGTGGCTAGAGTCTCTGGGTTACTTCCCCCAGCCTAAACCCAAGATGTAGGAATTCCGTTTGATAGCAAACTCACGTTTGACAATCAAATCACAGCCTTAGCCGGCAAGTGTTTTGGTATCATGAAATCCCTCAAAAACGTTATTCATCTTTTACCTGCACCAGCCCAGAAGACAGTGATTCAAGCTTTTGTGGTCTCCCGTCTGGATTATTGCAACATTCTCTATTTGGGAGCCTCTCAGGCTAGGTTTAAGAGACTCCAGCGGGTTCAGAACTCTGCAGCCCGCCTATTGCTTAAAATCCCTAAGCTTGCATCTATGGGCATGGCACTTCACAACCTGCACTGGCGCCCAGTGGAGAAGCACCTTTCTTTCAAAGCCCTATGTTTTTGTTAAAGGATCTCCAGGAAGACTGGTCCAGCCTACAAGCATTATCTTCTTCTGCCTTATTCTCCCAGGAAATGTCTCAGGTCCCCAGAAGCACTGTTATTGCAGGTTCCCAGAATTAAGAAGGCTCACTCTGGTGGAAGATCATTTAGCTTTCTTGCAGCCAAGCTCTGGAACTCTCTCCCTCTGCAGTTAAAGCAAGCGTCATCGGAATCTTTTTTTTGGAAAAATCTCAAGACTTGACTTTTTAGAAAAATTGTCCCTTCATCTGCTTTACTACAGCTGCCTCTGGCCTTTTAGCGCTAGGACACTCCTTTTAGGAGTAACTATGCACTTTATAAATCACATTTTATTCATTCCTTCATTCTAACTTAAAAATCTTATTCATGAAAAAACATTTAAGTAAAGTGTAACTACATTATTTAATGCACTATTGTATTCTATGAAAACATCTCTATGGGAAGGCAGAAAACTTTTCTATTTTTCTATTGTGCTTCAGCACATTTTATCATTGAACTTTTCACTTCTTCACATTACTAAGAATGTTGATCTAAGATCAGTAAGAAAAGAAACTGAGTTCATAAGCATTTACAACTTAACATGGGTAGATATAGTAGCTAGTGCTTACATTTGTCTTTTAAAAAATGTGACTTCTCATTTGGTCCGACATGCTATTTCTACACTTTAATTTCTTTTGTTTGCATTTATTAAAATACTCTCTCTCAAATACCAAATTCTGATGAAACTTTGCAGGGAGTAGATCTTCGGAGAGCCAGAGGGTTTGCTGCTCTGGACAATAGACTGAAAGCTGTCTGCATCATGGATGGAAGGAGAAGGGGGGACATGGGACTAAAATGTTCGAAGGAGTGGCAAACTGAAAAGATGAGACAAAGAAGATCCCAAGCGATTCAACTGAGTTGATGTGGTAGAAATTTATTGACAAAGTAATCAGCGATGTTGTCACATGTTTCATCCAACAAGACTGGATGTGGCTCATTTTTCAGATTCCTAACATCACCAATAACTGAAAATTAGATTTTGTCATGTTGGGGCACTGAGAACTTTGTGAGAGAAAAAATCTGTCTTTGCTTTTTTAATAGATGCTTTGTAAGAAATAAATCAGTTATAATTCAGGTTAGCCACTTCTATTTTGCTGCACAGTGACATAATCTTGCTGAAATCTATGCTACACTGAGAGTCACCGACAAGAAATGAGGACACAGTTGCCCAATTTCTTTCTTTTTGGGGTTATCAGGTCGAGCATGGTATTCAGGTGCACACAATATCTGTCCTCAAATGTTGCAGATTCAAGATCTGATGCTGAGCCAAAGCATCAGCTGAAACCTTCTTCAAATTTGCAACATTCCAGAGGATTCAAAGGATGGATATTCTCCCTATGCGCCTTATAAGAGATGCAGAATTAAAAGACTCCATAATGATTAGTTCAAGGAGAGAAAAAAGAGGAAAAGGCTAGAAAGATTGACAGAGTAATGTATTAGACCTGATGATATCTAAACAGTAGCCTAATTGATGAGTAGAAAGAGGAATGCATAAAGACATCACTGAATTTAAATGTTAAATCAGAATATACATTTTCAAAATTAGAGTTAAAGTCCACTAAAACAACCAAATATGCAGCAACAGATATTACACGAGAAAGAACAGATGCTAGTTGATCAATGGTTCAGATCCCCTAAGTGTAGCTCTATAACAAGTGTGAAGACCCATAAATTCCAGGAATATCTTTAATCCAAACCAAAGAGGCCTTTAATGCTGAGGACCACAAGATTCCAATACTGTACATTTCAAATTGTACTTAACAAGGAAATAAAGACCACCTTCTCTCTTAAGATAACAATGCAATGCATGCAGGGTATAGTTTGGCGGAGGAATATAATTAAGATTGTCAGGAATATCATCATCAAACCATGTTTCGGTTTGGCAACAATATCAATATTGTACTATATCACATGGGGGCATATCTACAAGGGCTTTATCTCTGCTTTTTTGGCTTTTAAAGCGGAGATAAAACTATCGCCCTATTAACAAGAGGGTGCAAACATGCATAATCGCATGTTAGCACCCTTTTTCCCAACGCCTCCCTTTGCATCTCTAATGAGATGCAAAGTGGGCGTCACTGGGCGTACCCCGGATGGTCTACCTTGCAAATGTTGCTGATGTTCACATCGCAATATTTACAAGGCTGCCCACAGGATTTTAGCATACGTTAGATTTTGGCGAAAACGTCTGCTAAAATCCTGACTTACCTATGTTTGACATAGGGGGTGGATTATGCTGATACGACCACAGCGGTGTTCCCTGCAAAATGGCGATTTCCCCCGCTATCGCTGGATTTCTTATCGCCGTTGTGAAAAGCGTTGTTGATACAGCGCTATCACGGCGATGAAATCCAGCGATAGGATAAACATCGCTAAACTCGCTTAGCGATGTTTATCTCTAATCGTTGTTGATATGCCCCTAAATCTTTTATAGCTAATCAATTTCAGTTGCAGACATAACATCATTAAGAAGGCTAGATAAAAGATTAACTCTTAAGGGGCCATAGAGGAATGGAGAAAAGCAGGTTGAGTGCTATCAAAATAAATATTGCCAGCAGTAAGAATGTCAAACGTACTGAGGTCAAGGCAAGGCTATGGGGAGAACAGATTAAGCAAAGTCTTTGCTCTATAACATGGTGAGTGAGCACTGGTCATGATCTGGGAGTGGATGAGCACAAATGAGCTTACCTTTCTCAATGTATTTGCTGCAGGATCATTTATATACCCACCTCTGCACATGAGACTAGCCCTAAACAACCTTCGCATCAGCCGCACTAAATGGTTGTCACAATCAAGCAGTTTGAGCATGGTGAAAAGAACGGGCCCGCTAATCAAGTAATGAAGCTCAATAAAATCATGTTTAACAGACCTCACAAATAAATATCCAGGGCAGTACAGACTAAACAGTAATAATGCACAACATCCCAAACAAATGGTTTAGCACTTCTTCCCTGAATCAATCCAGGAAACTGCAAACAGCACAAAGTGACTTCAGTTCAAGCAGCAGGCAATACCCAGAGAAATGTATTCATGCATTCCCAACAATTATAAGGAAAAAAACACAATACAATTCTGAAAACAATTTAGAAAAATAGAGAAAAACACAATGAGAAAAAAGACACCAAGATCATCAAAACAGAATAAGCAGAACTGGAAATATGTTTTTTTAACATAACAGGTTTATTATTAAATGGCACATTCATTCTGTAGGGCATTCTGGTACTGAACAACAGATGTTTATTGTTACCCAACTTAATGGTATTAATTTTTCAATTTTGGAATGATTAAAGTCTGAGTTGATCCACTGGGATTTAAATCTGGGCCATGAGGTCAAATACAGGTTTATGGAGTGGATGCATTAACTGAGCCTCTCGAACCAGTTTACAGTGTTTATCTAAATAAAGTAATGTGCCTTTGAAAACAACAGTTCACGTATGACGGAACCTTTGGGCAATTTCAGGCTGAAAGTGAAACAGCAGAGGTCACGTACACCAAGTGGGTCATCCTGGTCAAAGTTTTTACTTTTGGAGTTAGGGGGCTATTTAGTTTGGCAGACAAGGTTCTCCGCCGCAAACATGGTGGAGCACACTGTCCACCAAACTGATGATCCACCTTGTCTTTTTAGAGTTGTGTGGACCATCATGTTTCTGCCAGTGTTGTCCCTGGGAACCTTATAATGACAGCTCGAAATACTTTGGGTCTCCAGTCTAAGGAACTCAGACTGTCCCCTGTGTTTAGGGCAGACATTCTGACATACCTTTTCCCTGATCTCAACTGCCAGAAAAATCCAGAAAAATAAATACATGAAAAGCCAACATGAATCACAAAGACTAAGAACTGTAACTGTTCTATTAATTGAAATGGGAAGATGCTACGTAGGCTGCAAAGGTTACGGCCATCAGTCACTTTGGGTAATTGTGGCTAATGACACTAATAATAATTTCATAAACATTTAAGCAAAGATCACTAAAGCAAAATGACTAAAAGCTTTTGGATCAATCTTCCTTCACCAAGAGGTAGACAATGGTGATAGAAGCAAGTGTAGAAACAACACATGTTAGGGTAGCAATAGTCTTGAAGAGCCTCTCATCATCACTGCTGTTTAATATCTATGGTACTGATAGTACACTAAAATTCTGGAGGTTTTCATGTGCTCATGACCAATATTATAACCATTTCTACTGAATGCTGATGGCTCAGTCATCATGTGGAGAGAGCTAAGGTCCTCTAATCTCAACATGACAATATCCAGTGTATTTTGCAAGCTCATATTTATCAAATGTGAATCCAATATCAGCTCTTTATAGGCTCCTCATTACAAAGACAATACACCCAAATCTATTTTTAGGATGTATTTATAAAGGCCTTCTGAACCAGGCAGTTGTCTTACTCTATTTCCCAACAGTTCGGGTAACAAACTGTTAAAACCTTTGATTAATAAATTACAGATTCTATATGGGAGGAACACTATGTTGTGGTGTAAAGCTACTTGGAGTTATTAAAGAAAAAGCAACATCATTGGACACCCTGTAATGGTAGTTGTGGAATAATATGTGCTGTCCTTTAAATACAATTTACTAGGCCATCTCAGACATAATCAAAAATGTGCTATAGACCTGGAATAGTTTGGAAAATGCCATGAAATACGAACCAGATCAGCTGATAAAGGTATTGACCCATACTGGAATGAGTTCAAAGCACTGCAGAAACAGCAAGCATTCAGTTTCATCAGCTAACCAAGGATGGATGAATTAAAGTGTGAATCGAAATATCACCGGACAAACCCTCAATAGCCCTATAATAAATACAGCATAGAATAGAAATACACATGCTAACAGACTCCTTATACCAACTAAATTACAGAATTCAGTCCTACTTTTAGTATTTTAAACCCTTGAATGCAAAGACATTATTCTTTATGGAAGTAAACAAACATGCTGAGCATTAGAGACATATTAAAGAGAATAAAGAGAAAAGAGCTTTAGCATGCAATTTGTCAATGAGGACCAGATAGATGATCAAACATTTTATTGTGTCTCATCACTTTCTGTAACATAAAATACTGAAGGTAATGTGTTATATGAGTTTTAGAGAACATTCAGGTGTGCGATATAGCTGGTAGTGTCATTTCAGTCCTCATTGAATCTTGGAGGTGGAGGGCCTTTGTCCAAAAGGATGCATTCATTGCTAAGATGGTCTATAGGAAGGAGAGAAAAAATGATGCCTTCTATTACCAAGAACAAAGGGTCCAATGTCTCCCACCATAGGATTGAGTCTTACAGTGACCAGATATTATTATAACATATGGATTTAAAATAGGACAACATTTCAGCTTGATAAATGGACCTTTCACGCATTTATTTTTCTCATAATTTCCTCATCTTCCTTAGATTTTAGTAATTGCATAATGTGTTTGCTGAAGCACATGTATGGCCCAATTCAGAGCTATGGGTAATAGGGCATCTCCCAAAAAAAGGTGAAGATCAAATCCGTCCAAATCCTCGGTTTTCCACAGTAGAGACATGCTGGCTTTGCCATAGGAAACTCCCAGATGGGGTCTGGACCACCAGCTTTTACTGTGTTGGAAGTACTGCCTTGTTAAGGACAGGACTTCTGACACCGTGTCAGCCATTTTGTTCCATTCTGAGACTGGTGTTTAGAGCTCTCAGCTAAATCTGATCCTTCCTAGCAGATAGAACACAAGCTGTCAGCCTGTCCCTTTACTCGTCATAACCCTGCATAATCATCTGTGGTGAGCCTCAAGGATCATCATCAGCTCCACCCTCTTCAACGCATATATGCACCCTCTGGCCAACGCCATCTGTGCACATTACATCAACATCCTCTCCTATGCAGAGGAAACGCAACTCATACTCTCCCTCTCGGACAAGACTGCCAGCACAAGAAACAAGTTCACTGCCTGCATGACCAAAGTCGCTAACTGGATGGAAGCCAACTGTCAACACCAATAAGACAGAAGTAGTTATTTTTGGCAAGAAAACTTCATCAGGGGGCTCCAACTGGTGGCTGGCTAAACCCGGACCCAAACCCACACCCAAAACCCACACCAGGTACCTCAACAGAAAATTGGACATGACTGCACAAGTCAACACCATCACTGCATCCTGCTTCCACACCCTGAAGATGCTGAGAAGATCTTCAAATGGTTCCTAGTCAACACTAGAAAAACTGTCACTCGTGCCCCAGTCACCAGCAACTTGGGCTATCGGAACACCCTCAACACCGACATTACCAAGCAACTCACTGTACGACTACAAATCATCCAGAACTTGGCAGCCAGTCTCATACTCAGCTTCCCACACAGAACCTACTTCACACCACATCACAGAGAGCTATACTGGCTCCTGATACACATATGCACTCAACTTAACTCCTCACACACACATTCAAGGCACTACACAACTCAGGCCCCACCAACCTGAGCAAGACTCCTATTCACACACATCCCACGCATATACAGAGCCAGATCATGTGGACTTGCATTCTCCTACATCACTCCTAAAGTGTGGAATGAGCTCCCACTCCACATCAGAGCCTCCTTCTCTGTTCTTTATTCCTCAAGAAGCTGAAGACCTGGCTTTTCAATTAACCAACTAACCACAGGTTAGGCACACACACCTGCTCAGTGCCAGCATACACTCATGGGTGATTTTTACAAAAGCGTTTTACAAATACGCATAACATAACATAACATGGTTGCATTGGATGAGAAAAAATAATAAGTTTCTCTAAGACACTGGGAGAACTTGCCCCCCACATGTTTTCCTGCATTGAGGGATTTGTCTTTGGAAGATGAAAAAATATAGACTGGTTCATAATGGTGCCTTTGTATGTTTCACGACCTGCATTCTCTTTTTTAATATTTTTTTTATTGCAGGTTAAGAAATACAAAATGCCAATTAATTCACAATCATGTCGTATACTTATTTATCAAGCATTGTAATATGAAGGGCAAGTTTATATGAACATGTTATAAACTATTTCATCTTATATTGTAATCTTAATTACAAAATCATTCACAACCATGTTATCAACTATTTCATCTTACATTGTGATCTGCACACAGTGCATGCATAACAAACCCCAACAAAACCTATGAGATTTTTCCGAATAAGTTTAAGGGACACAAACACCCCAATTTTCCAATAGCACAGATAACATTTTTTAAAAACTTGAATCCCATCTATGATGAGAGTCTAAAGTAAGGTTTTGAATCATGAGTAAATGGCTGCCTCATCTACTACTAGTTTAACCCCTTCGCTGCTAGGCCTTTTCCCCCCCTGTGCTAAGCCTTTTTTTGGCTATTTGGGGTAGTGCGCGCTTAGGCCCCTGTAACTTTTTGACCACATAAGGTATCCACGCCAAATTTGCGTCATTTTCTTCCAACATCATGGGGATTGTAAAGGTACTCAGGGTTTGTGGATTCCCCTGGAGGGGACCCAGAAATTAGCCAAAATACAGCAACATTTTGTTTTTTGGGGGAAAAATGCAAAAAAAAGGGCTACAGATGAAAGTGTCTTGTTTTTTCCCTGCAAATGGCATCAAAAAAGGGGTTGTGGTGCTGAAATCACCATCTTCCCAGCTTTCAGGGACAAGCAGACTTTTATCAGAAAACCAACTTTTTTACACAGTTTTGGCATTTTTCTGGGACATAGCCTATTTTTGCTATTTTTTGTGCTTTCAACCTCCTTCCAGTTAATGGTAAAAATGGGTATGAAACCAATAATGGATCCTGAGAAGCCATACATTTCTGAAAAGTAGACAAAATTCTGAATTCAGCAAGGGGTCATTTGTGTAGATCCTTAAAGTTTTCCTTATAGAAACTAACAGTTAAATGAAGGAAAAATTGAAAATTAGTTGAAAAAAACAGCCATTTGTGTCAACGTTTTCACCTGTAACTTCTTCTAATTGCTATTTTAAAGAAATATACCGTTATATCCGCTGGACCTTTCTGGTTGTGGGGATATATAAGACTTGTAGGTTCACCAAGAACTTGACGAACCCAGAGCCAAAAACTGAGCAGCATCTTGCAATGGTTTTTTATTATGTACCGGGTATATAGCAATTATTTTGGGAAAATGTATACATGGAAAAATTGTTATGAAAGACACCTATGTATTTCTGAAATGGGAACAAAATGTAGATTTTAGAAACAGTAGATATTTGCACATTTCCGAAATTGGGAGTACCCATACTAGCATGAGAATTATAGGTCATTTTTCAAAATGACTTATTTTTACACATTGTCTTTCATATGGAAGGCAGAAATGCATCGAAAGTCAATAGGTAATAACAGTTGCTCTACAATTCTGTGTTACCCTAAGTCTCCCGATAAAAATGGTACCTCACTTGTGTGGGTAGGCCTTGTGCCCACAACAGGAAATGGCTCAAAATGCAACGTGGACGTACCACATTTTCACAATGAAAAATTACCCTTTTTTTGAAAAGTGCCTAGCTGAAGTTTTTTAACCCTAGCTCTGCGGGCACTTAGGGAAACCTTGCAAACCTATACATTTTTGAAAACTAGACACCCAGGGGAATTCAGGACGGGGTGACTTGACTGGCTCTCACCAGGCTCTGTTACCCAGAATCCCTTATAAACCTAAAAAATTGGTAAAAAAAACACATTTGCCTCACTTTTCTGTGGTGGAAAGTTCTGGAATCTGCGCGGATCCACAAAATTCTACCCACCCCGCGTTCCCCAAAGTCTTCCGAAAACAATGGTACCTCACTTGTGTGGGTAGGCCTAGTGCCCGCGACAGGAAGCAGCGCAAAACGCAACGTGGACGCACCACATTTTCACAGTGAAAAATGACCCTTTTTTGCAAAGTGCCTAGCTGTAGTTTTTGAACCCTAGCTCTGCCGGCACCTAAGGAAACGTAGCAAACCTATACATTTTTTAAAACTAGACACCCAGGGGAATCCAGGATGGGGTGACTTGACTGCCTCCCACCAGGTTCTGTTACCCAGAATCCCTCGCAAACCTAAAAAATTATCAAAAAAAACACATTTTCCCCACATTTCTGTGGTGGAAAGTTCTGGAATCTGCGTGGATCCACAAATTTCCACCCACCCCGCGTTCCCCAAAGTCTTACGAGAAAAATGGTACCTCACTTGTGTGGGTCGGCCTAGTGCCTGCGACAGGAAACGGCGCAAAACGCAACGTGGTCACACCTCAATTTCGCAGTGAAAAATGACCCTTTTTGGCAAAGTGCCTAGCTGTACTTTTTGAACCCCTAGCTCTGCCGGCACCTAGGGAAACCTAGCAAACCTATACATTTTTGAAAACTAGACATCCAGAGGAATCCAGGATGGGGTGACTTGACTGCCTCCCACCAGGTTCTGTTACCCAGAATCCCTTGCAAACCTAGAAAATTATCCAAAAAAACACATTTTCCCCACATTTCTGTGGTGGAAAGTTCTGGAATCTGCGTGGATCCACAAATTTCCACCCACCCCGCGTTTTCCAAAGTCTTACAAGAAAAATGGTACCTCACTTGTGTGGGTCGGCCTAGGGCCTGCGACAGGAAACGGCGCAAAACGCAACGTGGTCACAACTCAATTTCGCAGTGAAAAATGACCCTTTTTGGCAAAGTGCCTAGCTGTAGTTTTGAACCCTACCTCTGCCGGCACCTAGGGAAACCTAGCAAACCTATACATTTTTGAAAACTAGACACCCAGGGGAATCCAGGATGGGGTGACTTGACTGCCTCCCACCAGGTTCTGTTACCCAGAATCCCTTGCAAACCTAAAAAATTGTCCAAAAAAACACATTTTCCCCACATTTCTGTGGTGGAAAGTTCTGGAATCTGCGTGGATCCACAAATTTCCGCACACCCCGCGTTCCCCAAAGTCTTACGAGAAAAATGGTACCTCACTTGTGTGGGTCGGCCTAGTGCCCGCGACAGGAAACAGCGCAAAACGCAACGTGGTCACACTTCAATTTCGCAGTGAAAAATGACCCTTTTTTGGCAAAGTGCCTAGCTGTAGTTTTTGAACCCTACCTCTGCCGGCACCTAGGGAAACCTAGCAAACCTATACATTTTTGAAAACTAGACACCCAGGGGAATCCAGGATGTGGTGACTTGACTGCCTCCCACCAGGTTCTGTTACCCAGAATCCCTTGCAAACCTAAAAAATTGTCCAAAAAAACACATTTTCCCCACATTTCTGTGGTGGAAAGTTCTGGAATCTGCGTGGATCCACAAATTTCTACCCACCCCGCGTTCCCCAAAGTCTTACGAGAAAAATGGTACCTCACTTGTGTGGGTCGGCCTAGTGCCTGCGACAGGAAACGGCGCAAAACGCAACGTGGTCACACCTCAATTTCGCAGTGAAAAATGACCCTTTTTTGGCAAAGTACCTAGCTGTACTTTTTGAACCCTAGCTCTGCCGGCACCTAGGGAAACCTAGCAAACCTATACATTTTTTAAAACTAGACACCCAGCGGAATCCAGGATGGGGTGACTTGACTTCCTCCCACCAGGTTCTGTTACCCAGAATCCCTTGCAAACCTAAAATATTGTAAAAAAAAACACATTTCCCCCACATTTCTGTGCTGGAAAGTTCTGGAATCTGCGTGGATCCACAAATTTCCACCCACCCCGTGTTCCCCAAAGTCTTACGAGAAAAATGGTACCTCACTTGTGTGGGTCGGCCTAGTGCCCGCGACAGGAAATGGCGCAAAACGCAACGTGGTCACACCTCAATTTCGCAGTGAAAAATGACCCTTTTTTGGCAAAGTGCCTAGCTGTAGTTTGTGAACCCTAGCTCTGCCGGCACCTATGGAAACCTACCAAACACACACATTTCTGAAAAGTAGACACCCGGGGGCTTCCAGGGAGGTATGGCTTGCATGGATCCTCAACCTTTCCTTATCCAGAATCCCCTGCAAACCTCAATTTTAGCTGAAAAAATCACTTTTTCACACATTTTGTGTGGGAAAGTGTGGCATCACTGGCCTCACACAAATTTCCTACCACTCAGCGTTCCCCCAGGTCTCCCGATAAAAATGGTGCCTCACTTGTGTGGGAGGCCCAAGTATCCGCAACAGGCAAGGGCCCAAAACGTAGTGAGGCGACATCAAAGTTGCCTAACTCAAAACCACCTGGTTTTGCAAGGGAGTCACCTGGGTTTTGGCCCCGTGCTCGGCGGCCATCTAGGAAACCTACCAAACCCACACATTTCTGAAAAGTAGACACCGGGGCTTCCAGGGAGGTATGGCTTGCGTGGATCCCCAACGTTTCCTACCAGAATCCCTGCAATCCTCAATTTTAGCTGAAAAAATCACTTTTTCACACATTTTTGTGTGGGAAAGTGTGGCATCACTGGCCTCACACAAATTTCCTACCACCCAGCGTTCCCCAGGTCTCCCGATAAGAATGGTGCCTCACTTGTGTGGGAGGCCCAAGTACCTGCGACAGGCAAGGGCCGAAAACGTAGTGAGGCGACATCAAAATTGCCTATCTCAAAACCACCTGGTTTTACAAGGGGTCACCTGGGTTTTGGCCCGTGCTCGGCGGCCATCTAGGAAACCTACCAAACCCACACATTTCTGAAAAGTAGACACCGGGGGCTTCCAGGGAGGTATGGCTTGCGTGGATCCCCAACGTTTCCTTGCAGAATTCCCTGCAAACCTCAATTTTAGCTGAAAAAATCACTTTTTCACACATTTTGTGTGGGAAAGTGTGGCATCACTGGCCTCACACAAATTTCCTACCACCCAGCGTTCCCCAGGTCTCCCGATAAAAATGGTGCCTCACTTGTGTGGGAGGCCCAAGTACCAGCGACATGCAAGGACACAAAACGTTTTGAGGCAACATCAACATTGCCTATCAAAAAATGTTTTGGGCCCTTGCCTGTTGCGGTTACTTGGGCCTCCCACACAAGTGAGGCACCATTTTTATCGGGAGACCTGGGGAATGCTGGGTGGTAGGAAATTTGTGTGAGCCCGGTAATGCCACACTTTCCCACACAAAATGTGTGAAAAAAGTGATTTTTTCAGCTAAAATTGAGGTTTGCAGGGATTCTGGGTAAGGAAACGTTGGGGGATCCATGCAAGCCATACCTCCCTGGAAGCCCCGGGTGTCTACTTTTCAGAAATGTGTGGGTTTGTAGGTTTCCTAGATGGCCGCCGAGCACGGGCCAAAACCCAGGTGACTCCTTGCAAAACCAGGTGGTTTTGAGATAGGCAATTTTGATGTCGCCTCACTACGTTTTGGGCCCTTGCCTGGTGCGGGTACTTGGGCCTCCCACACAAGTGAGGCACCATTTTTATCGGGAGACCTGGGAGAACGCTGGGTGGTAGGAAATTTGTGTGAGCCAGGTGATGCCACACTTTCCCACACAAAAATGTGTGAAAAAGTGATTTTTTCAGCTAAAATTGAGGTTTGCAGGGATTCTGGTAAGGAAACGTTGGGGGATCCACACAAGCCATACCTCCCTGGAAGCCCCCGGGTGTCTACTTTTCAGAAATGTGTGGGTTTGGTAGGTTTCCTAGATGGCCGCCGAGCACGGGCCAAAACCCAGGTGACTCCCTTGCAAAACCAGGTGGTTTTGAGATAGGCAATTTTGATGTCGCCTCACTACGTTTTGGGCCCTTGCCTGTCGCGGGTACTTGGGCCTCCCACACAAGTGAGGCACCATTTTTATCGGGAGACCTGGGGAACGCTGGGTGGTAGGAAATTTGTGTGAGTCCGGTGATGCCACACTTTCCCACACAAAAATGTGTGAAAAAAGTGATTTTTTCAGTTAAAATTGAGGTTTGCAGGGATTCTGGGTAAGGAAACGTTGGGGGATCCACGCAAGCCATACCTCCCTGGAAGCCCCTGGGTGTCTACTTTTCACAAATGTGTGGGTTTGGTAGGTTTCCTAGATGGCCGCCGAGCACAGGGCCAAAACCCAGGTGACCCCCTTGCAAAACCAGGTGGTTTTGAGATAGGCAATTTTGATGTCGCCTCACTACGTTTTGGGCCCTTGCCTGTCGCGGGTACTTGGGCCTCCCACACAAGTGTGGCACCATTTTTATCGGGAGACCTGGGGGAATGCTGGGTGGTAGGAAATTTGTGTGAGCCCGGTGATGCCACACTTTCCCACACAAAAATGTGTGAAAAAAGTGATTTTTTCAGCTAAAATTGAGGTTTGCAGGGGATTCTGGGTAAGGAAACGTTGGGGGATCCACGCAAGCCATACCTCCCTGGAAGCCCCCAGGTGTCTACTTTTCAGAAATGTGTGGGTTTGGTAGGTTTCCTAGATGGCCGCCGAGCACGGGGCCAAAAACCTAGGTGACTCCCTTGCAAAACCAGGTGGTTTTGAGATAGGCAATTTTGATGTCGCCTCACTACGTTTTGGGCCCTTGCCTGTCGCGGGTACTTGGGCCTCCCACACAAGTGAGGCACCATTTTTATCGGGAGACCTGGGGGAACGCTGGGTGGTAGGAAATTTGTGTGAGCCCGGTGATGCCACACTTTCCCACACAAAAAGTTCTGAAAAAGTGATTTTTTCAGCTAAAATTGAGGTTTGCAGGGGATTCTGGGTAAGGAAACGTTGGGGGATCCACGCAAGCCATACCTCCCTGGAAGCCCCCGGGTGTCTACTTTTCAGAAATGTGTGGGTTTGGTAGGTTTCCCTAGGTGGCCGCCGAGCCCCGGGCCAAAAACCCAGGTGACCTCCCTTGCAAAACCAGGTAATTTTGAGATAATGTGTTGTTTATTTCTGCAGCGTGAAAATTTTGGCACAATATTGCAAGGAAAATGTGACAGACATTTTGAGGTTTGCAGGACATTGTGGGTACCATAACTTGTTGGGATCCACAAGAGAGATATCACCATGTACTCCCATGGGTGTTTCGTTTACGACAATATCTACAGTTGGTAGGTTATTCTTAGACGGAATGTACACCTTGGCAGACAGACTAAAAAGACAAAGATTACTGCACAGCCATCTATTCCTCAAGCACACACACATACTGGTTGGATTTGGCACGAGGGCAAGTGATGGTTCAGTATATACAATTTTATTAACAAGAGATTTCA
Organism: Calotriton arnoldi; assembly: GCA_963921515.1. Taxonomy (NCBI): domain Eukaryota; kingdom Metazoa; phylum Chordata; class Amphibia; order Caudata; family Salamandridae; genus Calotriton; species Calotriton arnoldi. The sequence continues at coordinate 608,646 of CAWUFW010004627.1, forward strand.
CAAAAATGAAATGCACTGTCAATAATTGAAAGGACAAAAAACTGAACCAGTGACTCGCAGCTCGTGAGCTATAAAGCCACGTCAAGGCCCCAACCGCTTTACAGGCCATTCACACACCTTTCATATGTGATACACACAAGACCATTCACACCACCAGGCACGAAACAAACACATTACAACATTCACAAAAGGGACAAGGTACACCCTGCTTGAGAAAGACAAAAAAAATATTACTGCACAGCCATCTAATCCTCAAGCACACACACATACTGGTTGGATTTGGCACGAGGGTGAGTGATGGTTCAGTATATACAATTGTATTAACAAGTGATTTCACAAAAATGAAATGCACTGTTAATAATTGAAAGGACGAGAAACTGAACCATTGACTCACAGCTCGTGAGCTGTAAAGCCACGACAAGGCACCAACCTCTTTACAGGCCATTCATACACCTTTCATACGTGTGACAAATACAAAACCATTCACACCACCAGCCGCGGGCCCATCACATTACAACACTCACACCAGCAGACAGCGCCATTCAAGGGCCCATCACTTTCACACGCCCACATTCCTAACACAGCAACCACACAAGCTGATGGATTGCGTGGAGTGTCGCTCGGCTAGCAGTGTGTGTAGTGACCAGCAGCAAGTCACTACTCACACACTGCCAGCCGAGCACCAGTCCACGCACACCGCCAGCCAAGCGCCACTCCACGCACACCGCCAGCCAAGCGCCACTCCACGCACACCGCCAGCCAAGCGCCACTCCACGCACACCGCCAGCCAAGCGCCACTCCACGCACACCGCCAGCATAGCGCCACTCCACGCACACCGCCAGCCTAGCGCCACTCCACGCACACCGCCAGCCAAGCGCCACTCCACGCACACCACCAGCCAAGCGCCACTCCACGCACACCGCCAGCCAAGCGCCACTCCACGCACACCGCCAGCCAAGCGCCACTCCACGCACACCGCCAGCCAAGAGCCACTCCACGCACACCGCCAGCCAAGCGCCACTCCACACACCGCCAGCCAAGCGCCACTCCACGCACACCGCCAGCCAAGCGCCACTCCACGCACACCGCCAGCCAAGCACCAGCCTACACACACCACCATCACATTTAGGATTTTTTTATACAAAAAGAAAACACAAACAAATTGCAAATAGATACAAATCTACTAACACAAAATCAGAAACTAAATACATTGCACTAATGCCAACCTTGAAACAGAACAACAATTCTTAAACATTACAGACCAGGTAGTTCACTTTACCACTCATGGTTGCTCCCAATAATTCTTTTGCTTGTGGTACGCTCTATAACAAGCAGGCACACACAGCCCAGGGTTAGAAGGACACTCAGGGCAGTACATACGAGTCTCCTTCCGCGTACCTCTTCGCCAACAGACTCTACATCTCCTAGTGGGAAAGTCTTTTGAGGGTGTAGGAGGAATGTGATCAGGAAAGTGGCGATCTTTCAATCGAGCCACATCCTCCACCACTCCAACTCTAGGAACACTTGCCTGTTCCACAACAACAAGGCTGCCTATGACAGACTGCTGAAACTGAACAAAAGTCAACTTTGACGCAGGAGAACACTCCTTGAACACAACAAAAGCATTGAAAGTTGCTAAATTGAAGAGATGGATGGCCAACTTCTTATACCAAATGTAAGCCTTACGAATAGCAGTGTAAGGTTCCAACCTCTGATCTACTCTATCAACACCACCCATGTGCTTATTGTAGTCTAAAATGCACACAGGTTTGCGCACTTCAGCAATCTGACCCCAAACAGCCACAGGTGAAGTACTCTCATCATGGATGGTAGTCAGCATGTACACATCCCTCCTGTCCACAAATTTCACAGCTAGCAGTTCCTCACTACGCAAGGCACTGCACTGTCCCCTCTGAAGTTTTTTGCAAACAAGCTCTTTTGGATAACCTTTACGGTTAGAGCGGATTGTGCCACAAGCAAAAGTGTCCACTTTGAACAATTCCTTAAACAATTGCACAGCAGTGTAGAAGTTATCAAGGTACAAATGGTGGCCTCTGTTAAACAGTCCTCTAGCAAGATCCCACACAATTTTCTCTGAAACTCCAAAAGTGGACAGACAACCAGGGGGTCAATAGTGGAATCCCTACCAGTGTACACACGCAAATTAAAAACATATCCTGTCCTACTCTCAGACAACATATACAGCTTAATTCCATAGCGTGCCCTCTTGCTAGGAATGTACTGCCTAAAAACCAAACGGCCCTTGAACAGGACCAAAGACTCATCAATAGATATTTCTTTCCCTGGAGTATAGATCTCTGAAAATCGATCTACAAAGTGATCAAGAACAGGCCGAATCTTAAAAAGACGGTCACATTCAGGGTGATCTCGTGGCAACGCCAAACCATTATCAACAAAATGCAGCATCCGAAGCAAAAGTAAATACCGATCACGAGTCATAACTGCAGGAAATATGGCCGTTGCCATCAAGGGACTGGTAGACCAATATGAACCCATGGACGGCTTCCTTATCAAACCCATCAAAAGAGTCAAACCCAAAAACTTCTTCATCTCTTCCAGATTTGTGGGACTCCACCGGGTAGCTCTAGAATGGGGCCTAAGTCTGGCACTGTTGTCCCTCAAAAACTGTTCAGCATACAAATTAGTCTGCTCAACAATCTCACCCAAAAATACATCATCCATAAACAACTGAAAATACTGTATAGGCAAATAATGTTCACAATCCACTCTACACCCTGCATAACCACTAAAGGCAGGCAACACCGGCTGCACCATGTTTGGATCAACCCAGAGTCCAGCACTTCCAGTAGGGAGCCTAGCAGCCCCAGGCTGCAATCCAGATGCCTCTTGCACCATCAGCACAGTAGTATCCTCCTCTAAAACAGGCACTTCATCTGCACTGAGAGTACCTTCATCATCCGATGATTCCATGTGGAGAGAAAACTCACTGCCTGAATCTTCCCTCCCTCCTCTCCCTCAGACGCACTGTCAGTCTCATAATCCTGCTCAGAGGAAGATTCAAGAAGCAAACCAACCACCTGCTGAGCAGTAATTCTACGGCTAGCCATAATGCTTACTAATAAAGGTTACTTGTCAAACAAGTCAACAACAACAAACCCTTTGTAAAAAAAGAAATAAACAAAATGTAGCTTTATCACAAAGACCTATATACTCCAACACTATACCACTCACGTGACAGAAGCAGCTAGACTCACCACCACCTACTCTGCACAGACACAGTAAGGATCAACAATATCCCACTAAAAAGAAGAAAAAAAATTACACATAAGACAATGCAAAACATCGCAAAGAATTTCATGCTCTGAACACTAACAAATATACTGCCATTATGACACCACTTACAAAAAAATTCATTCATGCATGACAATAATACTCATTTGGAGTACACACAACAAAAATATTTTTCTTACCAAATAAATGCAATTACGCAAAACTGCAGAACAACCACTGCCGAAACCGCAAACAGGAATCAAAAGCTTTACACTAGAATAAAAAGGAGAAAAAAACCATTACAATCACATATGCAAATAATGCACCAGTCCACACACAATCCACCAGCCAAGCTAAGGGGTAGGTGGGCCAAAGAGTATAAATAAAATATTCACCCCCGTAAAAGGGAGCAACCCTTGCCCTTTTGGCCACTCCCCAACACAAAAATTAAAAAACCCTGGTGTCTAGTGACTTCTGACCTCCTTGGGGGCAGATGGGCCTAAAAACATACTGCTATTCTGCCACCCAAGGGGTCACTCTCCACAAATAAATGCCTGGTGGACTAGTGGGAAGATACCTTTATCTTCCGCACACGATCTCTCACTACTCAACTCTACTCTCAACTCTATTCACAACTGGATGTTAGCTCACCAACTCATTCTGAATCCCGCCAAAACTGAATTCCTCCTCCTCTCTACCTCTCTCTCACCTCCTCCTGTTCAATCTTGGATGGATCAGCTGAACCTACTCAACAACAAACCCATCAATGTCGACAGCGCTAAATCCCTAGGTGTCATTCTTGACAAAAGACTCAACCTAATCTCCCACATCAACTCTATTGCTAAGAACGCACGTTACCAGTTGCGCCTTCTATGGGGATCCGTCGGTTCTTCCCGGAGAAAGACTTAAAAACCTTGGTACAATCTCTGGTTCTCTCAAGACTGGATTATTGCAATTCTCTTCTGACGGGCCTACCCAAATCCCACATCTCCCCTCTCAAATCCATCCTCCATTCAGCAGCTCGCTTCATTTCAGGGTCTAAACGAAGCGACCACGTCACTCCTATCCTGTCCTCTCTTCGATGGCTTCCGATCGAGGCAAGATCTATTTACAAAACTGCCTGCATCACACACAAAGCCTTACACAAGTCCTCCCCTCGTTACCTGGCGAATAAATTGAAATTGTCCGGTGGCTCTCGCCCTTCTCGCAATGCGAAAAAGCTTCTGCTTGAGCCCCCCCCACCTGTCTTCAAAAGGGAAAGATCGATGGCGCAATCCTTCTCAGGCAATGCGGTGAGAATCTGGAACTCGCTTCCCCATTGCTCCGTGCCACCTCCTCTACCCGGATCTTCTAAGCTGACCTCAAATCTCTTCTCTTCCAAAGACACTTTCAGAACTAATACTTTCACTCTCAGCCCCCTCTAGGAAGTTCGCTCTTCATTGTAAATTTGTACTTTTTCCTGTACATTCCTCACCCTTGCGTGCTGTGCTGGATTTGTGTACCCTTCATTTAATTCACGCCCTCTCTACTCCCTCAAGGAAGTTCTTCCACTATAGGAAATTCTGTACTCCATGCCTATAGAAGTGCCTTCCCAGTGTGTTCTGCCACTTATTGCAGTATTATACCTCTATTTGTATTTTGTATCTCATGTATCATGCACAATTGTCACTTTTTCCTCATGTAATGTAACGCTTGCTTTTGTATTATGCTCACTTGTAACCTTCTCATCCATGTAATGTTACTGTTCCTATTGTGAAGCGCTCTCACACCTTCGGGTAAAGCCCGCGCTATATAAATAAAACTGCCCCTCCAGGGGGCAGAGCACCAAAAACATAAGGCCCTCAAAAGGGGAGCGACCCTTGCCCAAGGGGCCGCTCCCCAAAACAGTATTTTCCATTTTTTAAAAAATTCCCTGGCGTCTAGTGGGCATTCCTGCTGCACGATCGCATGATCGTGCAGCAGGAATGCACAAAGAGGCATCGAGGGAAAGGAAAGGGTTTTCCTTTCCCTCGATGCCTCTTCTGTTTCAAATCCCCCTCCCCGGAGCCAAAACTAACCTTATTCCCCGACGCGCTATTGTGAAGCGCTCTCACACCTTCGGGTAAAGCCCCGCGATATATAAATAAAACTGCCCCCCCAGGGGGCAGAGCACCAAAACATAAGGCCCTCAAAAGGGGAGCGACCCTTGCCCAAGGGGCCGCTCCCCAAAACAGTATTTCCGTTTTTTAAAAAAATTCCCTGGCGTCTAGTGGGCATTCCTGCTGCACGATCGCATGATCGTGCAGCAGGAATGCACAAAGAGGCATCGAGGGAAAGGAAAGGGTTTTCCTTTCCTCGATGCCTCTTCTGTTTCAAATCCCCCTCCCCGGAGCCAAAATCTAACCTATTCCCCGACGCGCTGGAAGCAAATGGCTTCCAGCGCGTCGGGGAACAAAGGAAATCCCCAATGACGTCAGCGCGCCGCGCGCTGACGTCATTGAGGGGGCGGGGAGGCAGGGGAAGCCCTTCCCCTGCTTTCCCCCAAAAACCCGACGATCGGATTCCCACGGGGGAGCGCCAGCGCTTCCCCCGTGGGTGGTCTTATGACGAGCTGGACTCGTCATGAGCACACGACCACTGTGTGCCATGACGAGTCCAGCTCGTCATGAGCATCGAAGGGGTTAACATGGAAACTCAAGTCTTATCAAATTTGTTGAGCGTGTCAACCCTTTTGGTATAGATTATCTCCTTTTTGGAGATAACTTCTACTTTATTGTTCCATTGCTTAAAATGAGTGTGCAGCTGTTTGCCATGTGCTGTAATTACAAACCTTGCAATCACCAGCAAGTTGAACTATGGGAACACCCTCTATGCCAGGATCACCAAGCAACTCACTAGAAGACTACAAGCCATCCAGAACTTGGCAGCCAGACTCATCCTCAATCTCCCACATAGAACCCACATCACACCACACCTCAGGGAATTACACTGGCTTCTGATACACAAACCTGCTCAATTCAAATTCTTCACACACACATTCAAGGCACTACACAGCTCAGGCCCCACCTACCTGAACAGTCTCATCTCTTTCCACCAACCACCCAGACACCTCTGCTCTGCAGGTCTCCTACTCGCACAGATATACAGTAACAGATCAGGGAGGGGTCTTCTCTTACATTGTTCCTAAAGTGTGGAATGAGCTCTGACGCTACATCGGAGCCTCCTCCTTCTCTTCTTGAATTCCACAGGAAGATGAAGACCCAGCTTTTCAATTAATCAACCTACCATAGGTAGGGCTAGGCACACACACCTGCTTAATGCTAGGATTCCATCTCAGGTGATAGTGCCCTTTACACCTTCACATAACATCATATAACGTAGCATAACATAACACTTTGAAGGTAGACCTAAGTGCCTTCAGCTTCCCATTAAAATGGCCAACACATTTGGTGTGTTTACTTCTGGTAAACAACTGTAGATAGCTTCCAACACGCTTTCATAGTAGACTCGCAATGCTTTGCATGCAAATCATATGTGACCAGGTACCCACCTCCCCACAACTTGGGAAAGTGACTGAAATCCCTGAGTTTCTTTTATTTAGAAATGCCGGTGCATAGTAAGCTTGCCACTGTGCAAATAGCTTCATGTGTTTAGGATTAGCTCCTCGTAATGCAGTGGCATTAAATAAGCTAAACTTGCCTAATCTTGGGGACCAAGCTGGGCAGTAGTTTCCCCGTACCGCTTTCTAAATAGTGACTCATATATAACATTTTCAGGAGTCTTTTTAGTGTGGAAAAAGGAGACCCAATAACTAACTTTAAGAAAAAAACACTTGTTTTCTAAAAATAAGGTCAACCTTTAATCTGGATATTCTAATTCTTGCGCATCTATGTTCTTTACTGCACTAAACCCCGGATTTGTTGCCAATCGAAACCACTCTCGCTGCCCATTTATTTTCTGCTGTTGGGCATCTCAAATAGAGAGGTTATTATCAATAATCCAGCAGCCTACTTTGGCCTGCCCTACTGCCTCGCAACATTGAAGTTACCCTTTTGTCCTTTCGTGAGTGTGGCGCCTACTGATGCTTGTGCATGCACGCTGGGTATCAATAGAGAATGAAATAGCTTTGTAGGATGCATACCATACATACTCCAGATTCGATATTGTACCAATATGGGGTTACACACTGTTTGTTGCTTAAAAAGAGGATAACAAATTTTCTCCAGAATTTTATCGAGAAAACAACTATCGAACACGGTTTTTCTTAATGTAAACAACCTAGGTATGAGAAATAAAATGTTAGCGTGATAGTGATATTGCAAATTTGGGACAGCCAACCTCCTTTCTCTTTAGCTGAGAAAAGTTTTTCAAGACTGATATGAGGGTATTTGTTTGTTACAAAGGAATGAACTAACCAAACCTTCAATTACCTTAAAGAACTTTTCAGGGATCACGATCAGGAGTGCAGAGAGTTGAAAAGCAACTGGTAAGAGCATTATAATTTTGATCAATTCGGCTCTGCCAACTATAGAGATAGGCAAGCAACTCCAGCTACATACAAATGATTGGATTTTAGAGATTAGTGGATGGAAATGTAACTCATAGATGTCATCAAACTCTTCCGAAAAACAAAATTCCCACATATCTCTTGCAGCTTTTATTAGAGGCAGCAGGCAGGTCACTAGGAAGAATCCCTGGTGAGGAATTAAATAATAGAAACTCAGTTTTTGATTTATTGATTTTATATCCCCTTAATTCAGCAAAGTTGATGACTGTTTTGAACAGTGCCTCGTTTGATGGAGCCTTAAAAGTGGTGTAAACCAAGAGGTTATCAGCAAAAGGCTTGAGTTTCAGGGTACCTGGAGCCTCTGAGGAGGTTCTAATGGCTGGCTATTGCCAACAGATTGATGTCGAAAGCAAATAACAGAGAAGACAAGATCAACCCTTGTCTGGTAACCCTGGTTATCTGAAATCTCTATGTGCTTTTCTTATTGAATATAAGTGAGGCATTAGCACCTTTGTAGAGATTTCTTAAGGTACTTATTAACTGACTTGGAAGACTCGCTTTTCCTAGTACTGCAAACAAAAAAGCCCAGCGGACCACATCAAAAGCTTTTTGTGCATCTATAAAAATAAAAGTAGCTGAGAATTTATTAACTAAAATAATCAATGCTTTGTCCAAACAATGGGTATTGGCATAGAGCTGTCATCTGGCATAAAGCTGTTCTGATGTATAATTTGGTGTTATTTATGCAGCCAACCTTGCAGCTATTAATTTGGCCAGAATTTTATAATCTGTATTAAGGATCATTATTGGCTGAAAAGAATTCATATTGGTAGGAGCCTTCTCTTTCTTAAAAAAAACAAGTAATATTCGCTCTCAAGAAAGATGAGGAAAAGCGACCTCCTGATAAAATATAGTTGAAGAGTTGCGTCATTGAGGCCTTCATCTACTCTAAGATGCTCTGGTACAATTCAGGTGCGAACCCATCATCACCAGTGGCCTTTCCCCTAGGCAAACCTTTCCTGTGTAACTTGACTAACCAGGCCTACCCCCCACCAAGGGACCATTTCTCTTGGTACTCAACCTTGGCCAAACCTGGTGCTTCTGACATTTCAGTGTAGCTGTCCTTAAAGTGCTTCTCTAAAGCTGCTCTTTTTGCGTAGGGTCATTGTGAAGCTTAACGTCTGGGGGTCCTGAACCTTAGTAATCTGTGTAGCCGTAACTCTAGATTTCAAACGCCATGCCAGAATATTTCCGCTATATTCACCTTCTTCATAGAGTTGTTGCCCTGCTGCTTGATGCTAACCAGAAGTTCAATTCAGCTTCTGCCTATGGTAAAATATCCAGCCTGGAGAGAAACTCGTGGGTCTGCTTTTTCCTAACATTGATAATAAATAAATTGACTAATGGTCACGTTTTGGTAAAGAATGGTCTACATTGCATCCGTTTAGGTAAGTATGACCACCATAATGTATCAGCTCCTTATTTCCCTTCATGATTTTTAATAAGCACTAAAACAAAAACATATATATAAATATATATATATATAAGAATGTACCCACAAGTCAGACCCAAGTGACGTAACAAAGACACAAAAGGAAGGAAGTCCCAAATATCTCATTGGACAAGCTAAAAGTGTCCAAACACCAATTATGAAACTACCAACACAAAGTGAAAAACAGAAACATAAAAGCCAAAATGCCTCCAATGTGGCTATTGCAATATACCCCATGAAAAATAACAAATGAAGAGTTGAATTATGACAAAAAAATACATACAAAAAGATATATGCTTACATTAAACTAACTGGTCTTATATCAAAATATGTTAGATAGAAGAAAGTATCTCAAACTTTTAAATTGTTATTGCATTAAACCCATGATACAGTTTAAGGGTTAACATAAAATACATACCCATATAGTCAAACACATTAGTCTACTCTGTACAGTCTGGGTCATTAGAGTATACTGAGGCTACTAAAAATAAAACACATACCTCTATGTACGTCAGCACCTCCTGCAGAATTAGAATCGCTGAACATACCAAGAATACCATTTAAAAACGGTTGCATCTAATCCAATTAATTTGAAAGACCTGTGTTTTTTGGATCAATCACTAGAACATCAAACTAACGGCCAGCTGAGTAGAAGTTACCAAAGTATACTTAATGAGCATTACAATTGAACCGCTGCATTTCTGTCTAAATTCACGCATGAATTAAAAAAGAAAAGAGAATTAGAAAATTACATTTCATTCTAAATGTATTCCATCCTAGGTTAGACTCAACGCCTCATTCACTTGATGCATACTCCACAATCCAGTATTCCATGCAAGATTTTGTTCCTAATGACCGTTTAATCACCTCTGAAATTATGTATATAGAAATTCTTAAGAATTCATGATCAGAAATTAAGATAAATTAAACACATATTGACACACCTAGAACTATAACTGATTATAAGTTTGCCTTGAGATATAAAACATGGCAATTACAAAATAGCTTTCACCTCCCTTCAATTAAATTTATTTTTACATATAAAAACCAGCCTCGAACTCTCATTTGCTTTGTGCAAAGTCTTCATTCCCAACATTTAGCGCTAACTCTTTAACATGAGGGCAAAGACAAAAGAAAATAGCTTGCATTTGAAACCTAACCCACATTCACTATTAAATGATAGATGGTTAATTAAATCAGTCCTCATAATCCTCCACTACTGTGCAGTCAAAAGCCCAAAATCAAAAAAGAGAGCTCAAAAAATACATGGACAACTCGCAAGAATCAGCCTCAAACTACTACTGTATTTTTACCATGCCTATGCTCCAACACTTGTTCCTAGGCCAATCATGCAAATGGATTCACATGATTGTGATCTCTTATCTATACAAAAAAATCATAATCGAGAGAAAATACTCACAGTAATGCCGGCTGGAAAATTCCTCTAATTTCCAAAAGTGCTAGTCCTACCAGAAAATTTGAACAGAATGTAATAAATTAAGATTCAAAATACAATGATATCACTCATCTAATGGCCATTAGAGGTCCAAATAACCATTTTAGAAAAAGCATGCTGCCTAGCAACAAGAACACGTTTAGTGTATACAATTCCATATCTATATTAGGTACAAATTAAACACTCTTTAATTTATCAATCCATCCGGATTTACATGTTTTTAGACTGAGGACTTGATCACACCCCGCACCCTCCTTTGGCCCAACTTGATCTGCTAGATACCAAGAAGTTTGATATTGCCGATCTCTCTATCTCATGTTCACACTAAAAGTTATTTCCTGCCGAATATGATATGTTCTTATTAAGTAGTGCTCACATGTGTTCTTTCCAGCATGCTTTAAGTACTTTTTTTAGTGGAACCTCCATATAGCTTCTCACAAGAACAAAACACTAAATACACACAATAGATTGAATTACAATTCATAAATGTAAGGATAGAGTACCTTCTATCATTAACGCAAAATGCTGTCCATGTATCCAATATATATTACAACAGACACAGGATATACCTTTGAACCTTAAAACAATGGCAACCAACATTGTTAACCACTCTTGTTTGGAATGCTCTTGACATTTGAAAGTATTACTAGGACTTAACATGCTCTGTAAAGAATGAGCTTTTCTAAATGTAATTCAAGGTTTCACCGGAATTAATAGTTTAAGATCTGCACCAAGTTGTAGTAGTCTCAAATATCTTTGTGACATCTTTGGTAATTCCTAATTTTGCATTGGGAAGGTAGAATTACACTTGATACAGTTTTCCATAGATTAATTCACCTTCATTTTATCCATCAACAATGATAATCTTTCAATGTGATCAGCTTTAATTTTAGCCTCCATTATCACTTTTTCCGAATATCCTCTAGCTCTAAATTTGTTGAAAGTGGTAATGTCAAGATTCTCACCTGATTCACCTTAGCAGGAGAATCATGAAAAAAGCGCAAACACCCCCACTCTCCTACCAGAGTCTCCAACAGTTCACTCAAATACAAAAATGAACTGAAGGACATGCCAGGGTGGAAAGGGGAAGAGAAACACATGCAGGCAATTTAGCGTATTCTGATGTACGTCTGATTGTGACATCTCACTGAAAACCACCTTGGAAGCTGTAACATGCACACAAAAATATTATAAGCTTTCTAATTAGAATCAGATTAAATTCCTGTCAGAATATTGTATGTAGCTCAGCATGGTTTTCTCTGACATCTGATGTCGTTTAAATAATGCCCCTAAAAGGTAAATGACAAATGTTAATGTCTGTGTATATGCATATTATTTTGAGTTTAGAAGTTAATTTATAACATGGTAAAAAAAAACACTAACCTAGCATTCAGGAGTGTCAACAGAAACAAACCTAACCTTCAATGGTAATGAAAAGTTAATCTTTGAAAAAATAAGGAATCCAAGTAAGAAATGAAATGTTCCCCAACTTGCGTCAGACCTAATTTAGCTCTGTGTAAACAAAGTTATTTATAGTCTTTCTTGGCTTCTTCTAGAGTTCTAGGAACACAATTCTTCCTTCCAATCAGAAAAACAATTAAACAAAATGAAATGGTTTCATCTTCTTGAGGAAATATACATCACAAGCAGGGAAGCTTAGCTTCTTAAATATCCAGAAGTAGCAAATTACTTATTAGGTCTCCTTGGAAGGTGACTCGTCAGTTTAGTTTTCACAGAGCACTGAAGACACCATGCAGAACATCAGAAATCTGCCTTTGCTTATTTAACTGAATGAGAGCAAGTTAAGGTTTGGAACTTAAATTATTATTTTGAAACCTGCTCTGTGCCACAACTTGTAGGCTGGTATGTATAGATGTTAAATGCAGTAAAGCCTCCTCATTTAACCTGCTTAACTTTATTTACAATGTTGCCTATTTCTTCCTGTGGCCGTATATTTTACAAAAGGCTCCTTTCTGTACTCTTCAAGTCTATAGCAGGGCAGAGGTGTTCATGTGTCTATGATCGTGACAGTTAATGTTTTCTAAATTATACATGTCTTCTATACTACAATTCCTCATAGTTCTCAAAAGCTCCCTATCTGGGATGTTTGTTATCTGATGAAGAGTGGGACAAGAAGTAGGGTATAACAGACTATTACACGCTGTCGGTTTTCTGGAAATCCTACTCTGTAGTCTATTTTTCTCAGCATATAATACAATTCTCTATATCAAGGAATACTATTTGTGTAGCATTATAATCTAAAGTCAGTCTGATGTTTATATAATTCCTAGTATGAAAACCATGGTATTCCATTAAATCCTGAATAAAACCATTCCATATAAAAAAGATGTTATTGATAAATCGGACCCATAAAATAGTTTTATCACCTGTCTAATAAAAATCTTCATTACAAGCATGGACATTCTTAAAGTAAACAACTAAGCAGAGGGTTTTAGTGCATAGGAAGTCATGGCGCTCAGCAAATTTACGTTCCGTGTGTCTGGGTGAACTAGTAAGTATGGTGCTGACCAGCAAGGGAGACCCTTAAAACCCCTCAATGTGTGTAGGAGAACCCTACAGCAAAACAGTCTAGCTAAATCCTGTGCACACATACAAGGTAAAACATGTAAATACAATTATTGATGCAAGCAATCTGTACAGAGTTCTTTAGTGTAGCTGAAAGTTCTTTATTATGATGAAAAACGCAACCGGCCGACACGTGTTTCGTCAGGGATGAGTAGTCCCTCGACTCTTCAGGGCTGTAGGGAGTTGCGTGCACACGGTACCGTCCCGTAGCCGGTGATAATTCCAACCCGGCGGGGCACGCTTGTTACAGGGTAAAAATTCAAAACAGCAAAAATTTAAAGCGTCTGTCATAAGTCGGAGTAATGCAATAAGTGCGGAAAGCCGGTGATAATTCCAACCCGGCTATCCTGATGCGTATTCAAGGATATAATGTGGATAGTGATCCTCTTAGTTAAAATATAACAATAAACAGGTGCCGCGAGTAGCGGATACGTCAAATTCCAATTCCAATACAATTAAAGTGATTCGGAGTGCTTGATTCCAACGGGTACAGTCTGTATCAAAATTAAGGTATGGCCTAGGCACGTGTGTGTGCTACCAATGTCCTCAGTAGAAAGAATATTTGCGCGTCCTAGCGGCACCGGTTTCGTGGTAGGTGTGTGCTCACGAGAGGAGACCCGGAAGTGATTATATAGACATTAAAGCAAGACATACTGTTCTGCCAATGCTTGTTTTCTATATGTGAAACGTAGCTTTGTGGGTATTCACATATCTTCTCTACGGGTTTCCACCTTATAATTGATGCCAAAACCGTCTGAATTGGGCTTGCAGAATACCCAAGTGCCTGCATAAAAGGAAAGGAATTTCTTAACTTGAAAAAACAGTTTCAAAGTGACAGAAAAACATACGTGCACATCAATGCACATGGGTGCAATGCCTACTCCTGCAGATTATCTGTCCTCGGATAATCCACAGGGTAAAGTATAGCACAGCAAAGGGTGGCGTGGAAATTTAGAATTTGGTAAATTTCCATGCATAGCTCCCAGAGTTTCTGTAACTCTCCTGAAGTATCAAACTTTGTCCAAATCAAAATAATAAAGGTTCGTTTATCAGATTTACGAAAATACATTGCGAATCAAGCCTCTTTCATTTTGCATCCATGCGCAAGATTTATTTGTGTCTGCAAAATACATATAGCAATGCCCGAACGTTTGGGGATCACACAGCACAGTTTTAGAAAACGAATTAATTAAAATGAATGTATGTTTTCCTTTCTGCCACTATCCCATTCTAACTGAGCCTCGTTCATTGGAGCCCACACATTTGGCCTAACTTCCACTTCTATTATTTTACTGGACTTTATTTCTTAACACAAATCACTTTAATGTGAGATTTTACCATTTACAACGAAAAAGATATTTACTGTTAGTTTTCTATTTATAGTTCTCAAAAATTAGAAAACACCAACCAGTGATAATAATTAATACTGAAATAACTCAAATGGGCATCATAAACTAACTTTCATTTGATCATTTATATGTGATACACTGGGCCATGTGATTCCTATCCTGAATTCCCCCAAAAGACCTATGAAATAGCCTTATAAAACATATGTTTTGCTTTTATATAGACTACAAACGCAAAGGAAACCTTCAAAGACAGATCAAACCCTCAGACAATCTCTAAGGAGGGATAAACAAAATTGCAGGGATTGAAACCCAATTATGTAACCATTGACTTTAAGAAAAAAACAGAATGAATATTGCAGAAGTACTAAAAATACGACAAGCCTAAAAACTGCTATTCACATGCCCAAGTAATGTCCACACCAAATATATCTCTCGCTTTTGGCAACTTTCGTGGTTGATTCCTGTTTTCTCCAGCCCAGTAAATACACTATTAAGTGATTGTTCGACTCAGGTTTTGGAAGCAAATCTTGGAAACAAACAAACTGAGTATAAAAATTCCTCCCAGGCACGCATTTCTAATTTTGGAGAAACCTTCAAAGAATAAAAATGCAATAAGAGTAGCCAAGAATATCTTTGATGAGAAGTTGATTTCCTTTGGTAAAACACAGAGATTTTCTACTCGAGAGATTATGCCAGGACTCTGGATATTAAAATATAAGGCATGCTTGCGGAGCATATGCAATATTTCTCTAAGTGACCGCCTTAAACTACATTTTAGAGAGCTGGTTGGGCCTCAAATAGGTTATCGCATAAACGAATCAAAATCTTAAAGGAAACATTAAAATTACTTCTGAAAATAATTGACACTGATAGTCCTTGTGGATTTGTGCCTCTCAAAAAATGTTTGTTTCATACTTTAATGAGACCCGTAAACATGTGCATAGCCCTAAACTTCAGAATTGAACAAGAATATGCTTACATTTCACAACCTAGATTGACCGCTTTACTTTTGACTGTATTCATAACATGAAGCCACCGGTTTTTGCAGGAGCTATAGAGTGTTTCCGTGCAAGTTTCTATTTAAATTGTTTATTCAGCATGACATCACAGTCTCAGTGGAGCAATGTACACCCCACGAAAAGATCATAATCCAGTTTGTCAATACTTACAATACAGACCAAAACAAAACGCAAAAGAAAATAAAATGTCTGCTAAATACCAAGACGTGGAGTTTTGTATAGTAAGCACGAAAATCTCCATGTTCTTCCCGAAAAAAACTCATTATAGGCATATCAACCCTGATTGCTGTCAGCTTATATCAGTAGCCATAATTATCACAGCTGATGTGGTCAACTCGAAATGGGATTATGGGAGCTGTAGAAGGAAGAGCCTTGCAATAACAATACAACAATACAGTGGGATATGACAGTGCGGAAGCAATTAACAACAGCATCCGTGGCTAAATAACAACAGAACTCCGTAGCCAGTCCTTGACAGTTCTTCCGTGTACTTCCAAGTCAATGGCCAGCTGCAAAGGGTACTGCTGCCATTCGTGCAGAAGCACAATTAAATGTGTAAATTGGAGCGAACTTGATTGGTGTATAGCATGCAAAGTCCAAGACTTGAGTCCCGGTTCAGTTTGAAAACCTTGTTTTATTCTTCACGACATTATTTTTGCAATAAAAACAGACAACGCGTTTTGTTCCTTTTCCAAAGAGGAACTTCTTCAGGGCTGTGGACAATACTAACATACACTGGTTTATGTAAATAATACAGAGTATACGGTACATCCGTACTTTGATTCACAAATTTAAAAACATAAACGTTGACATACAAATGTGGCAACCATAATCTGGTTAGCACTCCGAGGAGATGAAAAATCGTCAATTTAACTAGTAGAATGAATCAGGAATGGAGCAGATTTAAGTCCAGTAAGCAAATTAATTAATTGTTGAGCTCATGTGTTAACAGTTTATACAAAACGAATTAAACATATCTAAATTGATATTATGCCTATTGTAAAAAAAAGATTTCCTCTACTGTAGTATCCCATGGTGCAATATCACTTCTTTAATTTCCATTAGATACTTTAGAAATTTATTCATATGACATTAGGAACAGTCAACGGTGTCTTATAACACCTCGAATAACCTGAGTACAAGGTCTTGTGTAGCAATTCGTCAATAGAACAACAGCAATCTATACATTTGAAATACTAAAAACCTAAGGATAATCGTCTTCAAGTTAAATCATGTTATGATAAGACCATATTACAGAATAGCTGCAGCAACACTTTTCATGACTGGGGCCCAGGAATGCGCACTATCTTATTGATGGTGTGCATGCCTGCACTGTAGTTTTGTCGCTGGGCAGCGCTGCAACGTTACTTGCAGCGCTGCCCAGCACCAGAACCTTCTGTGATGTGACCACAAGTGTTATCCCCATTTTTAAGACAAGCTTTTTGCTGGTCTTAAGTTCCAGCAGCTAACGGGCCTTAGCGTGTGTTTTTTAATCACATCGCCGGTCCGGGCGATTGTTGAGAATATCGCGAAGTGGGGTTAGCGTGCATTTTAGCACGGGAACGCCTACACTGCATATGATTAGCGTTAGTTGTCGCTAACATTGTTGGCGATGTTAATAGCGGCCGCTATCGCCTGAAAGCTGTCGCTAACGGCTGTTAGCGACAGCTTGAGAATAGGGTGATAAGAATATCGCTTCATTAGCGGCAGAAAAGTGCCGCTAACGCGGCGATAACTGCTTGAGAATATGCCCCTCTTAATGCAATGTAACCACTCTTGTATATCCAATTTAGGAGCAAAATCAGATTAAGATGGGAACTCACCCTTCATGCAACAAAAGTGGGAATGTGGATTTGGGAGCACTAATCAATCACTTTTAGAAGGAAAACACATTTGGATGGAAAATCCCAGTTAGGTACGAGATCCCTCAAGCTGGAGTTTGGAACTATCTTTGGATGCAAAGATACATTTAGGAGGAACAAAAATTACATTGGTTCACAAACACAGCTTGTTGCAAAATCACCCTGGTATAGACTCGTCAGGAGAGTTGCATCACATTCTGGTCACTATACAATATGGAAATACGTCACATCAAGTGTCTAAGTGGTGTATTAGAATAATATCATATTTGGTTGCCAGCACATTGAGCTGCAAAATGACATGGGGTGCAAAATCTGTGTATGTGGAAACTTAGGAGCACACATCATGTTTATGGGCAAAATAGGTGCAGAATCACTTCTAGGTGGAAAATCACCCTTGGTGCAAATTAAGCAGCAATGTGGTATTCCATTTAGAAGAAAATTATTTAGGTGGAAAATTATATTAAGTTACACCATTACCAGTGGTATGGTCCCAGTAGGAGAATGTGGCCAATTTTTGAAGCATGCATCACATTTAGGAGGCAAAACATATTAAGGTGCAAAATCACAATTGGAGCAAAAACATTGTATGCGCAAAATTACCCTTTAACAGCATTACCAACATTACCAGTGGAAACACCTGTGGGAACAAAATTTGCATTTAGGTGAAAAACACACTTAAGTGTAAACCATATTTAGGTTCAAAATCACATTTAGATGCAAATCCACCCTTGCTGCAACATTAGTAAGAGTGCCCACACTTAGGATCAAAAATCACTTTTAGGTACACAAACAAATTAAGGTGCAAATTTACCCGTGGTGCAAAGTCAGCAGGATTGCGGTATAACACTTAGGTGCGAAAAAGTCACTCAGCATAATGGGAAAATGTGGCAGTAAGAAGTAACTTTAGGTGTGAAAGGTGTGCCCCAGTGAGACATCACATTTGGTTGATAGAACTTTGGGGTGCAAAATCATCCACGGTGAATCATCAGCATGAGTGTGTAATACTTTAAGAAGCACAAAATACACATAGGTATAAAATCACTTTTATGTGCTAAATCACCCCTTTTTTAAGAAGTGTCCTATTGTTTTTAGGAGCAAACTTGCATTTAGGTACAGACTTGCACATCTGCCCTGGGGCAAGATCAACAGCAATGTGGAAATAGTTTTAGTGGCACTGTTAGAACTGGGTGTCTCTAATTGGCAGAGGTATGTACCTTTGTCCAAGTAGGGACCCTTGCTTCTAGTCAGGGTAAGGGGAATGCACACTTTATATAACCCGTGCTTACCCCCTTGGTAGCTTGATACGAGCAGACAGGCTTATCCCAAAGGCAATGTGTAAAGAATTTGTACTCAAAACACACAGTAATACATTGATAACACCACAAACGGACACCACACCAGTTTAGAAATATAAAGTATCTTTATCTAAACTCAACAAGACCAAAACAACAAAAATCCAACATACATGTAGTCAAATAGCACTTAAAAGCAGTAATTTCCAAAATAAAGCTTGTAGAACACAAATAGCTCCACCTGGGGCTATTACGATGTCGTAACAGCAATAAATCCAAAGTACGGTGCCGACCGCGAGGTGCGCGGCGTCAGCATGGAGTCACATGGACCCCCAAACAAACAGTACCTTTGGAAACGAAGTCTATGACGATGCACGGCGTGGTGGAGGTAAGGCTTCAGTGCCGAGGTCGGGCCGGCTTCCTGGCTGCCACAGGGGAGGCGAGGCGTCTTGTCTGCGAGGAGGCGACGTGTCGAATCCAGGACAGGGGAAGTCAGTTGTGTCAGCGGTGAGGCATCGGTTCCGGTGAGGCGATGCGATACGAAGTCGGCGAGTTCGTGGAGTCACCCTCAGCAGTTATCAGCACCGCGATAACAGGATGCAGGCACTAGTGATAATGGAGTCTGTGCGAACGCTGGCGTTGGGAAGCTGATAACTGCAGGCGTCAAAGGGTGTCGAAGGGCGTCGGAGCTGCGGTGCTGGCCGGGCGGTGCCGCCTGCACTTCATGAGCGGGGCCTCGGTGCAGGTCGCAGCGTCACGGCGGCGTTGCTGATGGCGTCGGAGATTGCTTTTCTTGCTTCCCTTAGGTTTCTTCTATCTCCCAACAGCAGGATCAACTTCCAGAGGCCCAAAACTGGAACAGGCACCTCCTGGCAGGGCAGAACTCCCACCAATAGAGTTCAGGGGAGCTGGGGGTGAAGTCTTTGTGTCCCTGAGACTTCAGAGCAGGAGGCCAGCACACATTGGCCCTTGGAGATTCTTCTTCAAGCAGGTTTCTCAGCAAAGTTCCAGTCTTTGTTTCTTTCCTTGGCAGAAGCAGCGAATGCAGGCCAACCCCACACAGCACAGGGGCAGTACTCCTCCTCACAGCTCTCCAGCTCTTCTCCTTGGCAAAGGTTCCTCTTGAGTCCAGAAGTGATCAAACTAGGGATTAAGGTTCAGTACTTATACCCCATTTTGTCTGTGTTCTTCTTTGTGCAAGGGTCTCTGAGCCCAGTCCAAACCAGTTCTGTCCTCACTGGTGCAGTATGACCACAGGGGATGGAGACAGCATTGTGCAAACAAGACAGGACTTATTTAAGTGCAAGGAAAACTCCTCCCACTACTCTAAATGCAGCCAAGGTCTATTCAGCTCAGCTCTGAGTCATCCAGGAAGGGCCAGGCACACCACAGTCCCCCCAGTGGCAGTCTACAGTGAATGCACATCCCCAGCTCATGTCACTCGAAAACCAGACAGTCAATCCACAAACAGGCAGAAGCACAAAGAATGGTTAAACAAGAAAATGCCTACTTTCTAAAAGAGACATGTTGAACTGGCCCTTTTTGCAGGATCATACCCAAACTTTTTGCCTTCCTCTTGTATTTTTTCTGACCTGTGTTTGTTGGTTTTATGACTCTGGGCACTTTACCACTGCTGATTAGTGGTAAAGTGCATGTGCTCTCTCTTGTAAACTTGGTAAGATTAGTCTACACCTGTTTGGCATATTTAATTTACCTGTAAGTCCCTTGTACACTGGTATCCCATATACCCAGGGCCTGTAAATAAAATTCTACCAGTAGGCCTGAAGCGCTGCTTGCGCCACCCACAGAAGTAGCCTTTCAAACCTGTCTCAGGCCTCTGCTGCTGCATAGCCTGTGTGCGCAGTTTACTGCCACAGTGACGTGGGTGCCACGTCTGAAACTCCCCTTTTACTACATATAAGTCACACCTAAGGTAGGCCCTAGCTAGCCGTATGGGCACGGTGCTGTGTAGGTAAAAGGTAGGACATATGCTTTAACTGTGTGGCATGTCCTGGTAGTGACAAACAGCCTATTTGGTTTCTCACAGCTGTGAGGCTGCCCTCTCATAGGTTTGCATTGGGATTTCCTTGATATATGCTTCAGTGGTAATTTCTGATATGAGAGGGGTAGCATCACCATGTTTGGTTTGTTTGGAATAGTAGTAATACATCCTGCTTATTGATTAAAGCAGATTTGTTATTACTATTTTAGAAATGCCACTTTTAGAAGTGGGCATTCTGTGTGCTTATGAGCCTTTGTGACCTGCCTGGATGTACATTCACCATCTGGTTTAGACTGACAGGGGGAAGGGGATGTGCATTCTCTCTATACAGTCACAATGGGGGTTGAGGTGTGTCCTGCCTTTCCTGGGTGAGTCAGCACTAGGCTGAATAGACCTTGGCTGCAGTTAGAGTGGCGGGAGGAGTTTCCCTTGCACCTGAATAGGCCTGGTCTGCATTTAGAATGGTGGGAGGAGTTGCACCTGCACCTTAATAGGGCTGTGCCTGCCTTTGACAATGCTGTCTCTGCCCCCCTGTAGTGTGTCTGGGGCCAGGGCTTAGGATTAGAAAAGGAGTGTTGTGCACTTCTAAAACCTTTCGAAGTGCCCCCAGAACAAAAACGTTTGCAGTATAAGTACAGGGGCTGTGACCCCATGATTTTAGACACTGTGTGGGACTTGTAACCAGATGCTGCTGGATCTGCATACTGCACACTGAAAGCAGGAACCACCATATGGACCTGCTTGCTTTGCTGGGCTGACCTGTGGCCTGCTAGGACACAATAATGACTGCCACTTTGCTATAAAGTGACCCTGATGAGCTGGCCTGCTGGTTGTTCCCTGCTCTAAGTGCCCCCCAGTGTTCCCCAGGGACTGGGGAGTACAGCCCTCCCGGTTTTGACAGTAGCACTTGGTGAGTGCTTTGAATTCTGTACTAAACCGGAGAGGAGTGCTTTTGACTGCCCTGCAGCGTGGGCAGCGCATCACTCTCCTCTGGGGGCCTGAGAAACAGGAGGGGAGAGCTGAGGTGGAAGAAGTGCTCTCCCTTTCCCGGTCGTGTCCTCTGCATCAGTCTGTTTTGGTTTATCTGCAGCCGGGGTTCTAATACGTGGCCCGGACTGCCAAACAGCACAAAAACAGCAAGGAATCCCGGCTCAGGAAGTCCTCTGTGTTGCCCGGCAACACCAACGTCACTGTGGGCTGGGCCCAGCCATAGTGGAGGGCCGGGCGGAAAAGAGCAGAGCCGACGGAGACTTCGCTCCATGTTCTGCCTTCGCAGGGAGGCCTCGGGCCTCGTTTGGCACCGCCCCCCCAGAAGGATCCAAGAGCAGGTGCCCCCTTGCCGGAACGTAGTGGCCACACCGCATGGTTGTGGGAGGCCGCAGTCTAAGAGCCAGGGTGGAAGGCTCTGACCCAGCAGAGGTTCTTGCTCTCCACGGAGGAGAGCCCAGAGGTGCTAGGGCAGAAGGCCCTGCCCCGATGGAGGCGGTCACCGTGCCTGCAAGTGCCGCAGTTGTCCACCTGGTCCCGAGGGGCCAGGGCAGATGTACCCATATTTTCCTTCGTGGCACACCTGCCGCACTGCTTTCCTCTGGCCCGAGGGGCCATGGGGATAACATAAACAGGTGCTTTCACAGCACTGATATAATTGCCACCTTCCCTGTTGTAGGCGGGCTCGTGGCCCAGAAGCCTACGGGAAGGGCACAAGGACACCAGGTACCATAATTGGAGCGCAGGTGCTTCTCGTAGTGTTGTTGTAATGCATGGCAATGTGTATGCTGGTAATTCTTATATGTTATGCCCTGATGTAATGTTGCATATTGACGTGGTATTTGGCAGGGATAGTAACAGTGACATAGACTGTGTTTCTACCTCACATACTGCATATATGTGTCCTGACATGGATGGATGATGGTTGTTGATGCCTTCTACTGACCATAATTACGAGTGCTTCTCCAGGAACTGCATACTATCCACAGTGTTGGTATAGGGTGTTTTTGAAACATGTGTAACCTATAAGGTGTTCACTTTAGTGCACTACTTGTGTTGTTATGACAATTGCCCGATTGGCAAAGTGTTTTTATGGTCTATGTGAAGTCTTGACAAGTGCCTAGTGGTACAGTGATTTATGTGATTGTGGTCTAATGTGTTTTATGAACAATACAAAGGATATTTTTAGATAACCTTGTGTGGAGTCCCTTTTGTGGTCATTGCTTAGTGTGTCATTGGTGTGTGTGTGTGTGTTGCGCACATGCTTTACATATTGCCTCTGGGATAAGCCTGACTGCTCTGCCAAACTACCAAGAGGTGAGCAGGGGTTATCTTGGGTGTGTAACTCCCTTACCCTGACTATAGTGGTGTGTTCTGCCTGGCTTCCGTGCATACCCTAGCCAACCAGAAACCCCATTTCTAACATTGGTGATCAGCGGTGAGGATAGGACTTGAGTTTGCGCAGTACCACATTGACTCATTTTTGCACTACGAACTCTGCACTTAGACTATCAAGTGTTTTGGTTTTCTCCTGATTTTCTCTCATTAGTCATTTGCACCTGAATAGGGCTGTGCCTGCCTTTTACACTGCTGTCTCCGCCCCCTCAAGTGTGTCTGGGGCCAGGGCTTGAGATTTGAAAAGGGGTTTTGTGCACTTCTAAAAAGTTTTGAAGTGCCCCCCGAACAAAGCCTTTTGCAGTATAAGTACAGGGGCTGTGACCCCATGATTTTAGACACTGCATGAGACTTGTAACCAGATGCTGCTGGTTCTACATACTGCACACTGCCAGGAGGAACCGCCATCTGAACTTGCTTGCTTTGCTGGGCTGCCCTGTGGCCTGCTAGGACACAAGAAGGACTGCCACTTTGCTGTAAAGGGACCCTGATGAGCTGGCCTGCTGTTTGTTCCGTGCTCTCCGTGTCCCCAAACATTTCCCCAGGGACTGGGGAGAACAGCCCTCCCTATTTTGCCGGTAGCGCTTGGTGAGCACTTTGAATTCTGTACTAAACCAGAGAGGAGCGCTTTTGACTGCTTTGCAGTTGGGCAGAGCAGCACTCTCCTCTGGGGGCCTGAGCAATGGGAGGGGAGAGCTGAGGTGGAAGAAGCACACTCCCTCTCCTGGTTGTGTCCCCTGCATCAGTCTGTTTTAGTTTATCTACAGACGGGGCTCCTCTACGTGGCCCCGGGCTGCCAAACAGCAACAAAACAGCGAGGAATCCCAGCCTGGGAAGTACTCTGCGTTGTCCAGCAACGCCAATGTCACTGTGGGTGGGGCCCAGCCGTGTTGGCGGGCCGGGAGGAAGAGAGCAGAGCCGACGGAGACTTTGCTCCGTGTTCTGCCGCAGCAGGGAGGCCTCGTTCAGCACCGCCACCCAGAAGGGTCAGGGAACAGGTGCCCCTTGCCAAAATGGAGTGGCTACACTGCGTGGTTGCGGGCAGGTGCGGTCGAAGAGCCAGGGCGGAAGGCTCTGGCCCAAAGGAGGTTCTTGCTCTGCACGGAGGAGAGCCCGGGGCTGCTAGGGCGGAAGGCCCTGCCACAACAGATGCAGTCTCCTTGGCGAAGTCCAGCGCAGCAGTTTTGACCTGCCTAGCATGCCCATAAGTGCAGCAGTTGTCCACCCAGTCCCGAAGGGTCAGGGCAGACATTCCTTCGTGGCACACCTGCTGCACTTCTTTTCTCTGGCCCGATGGGCCATGGGGAAAACATACACTGGTGGTTTCGCTGCACCAGCATAATTACCACCTTACCTGTTGTAGGCGGGCACGTGGCTAATAAACCTATGGAAAGGGCACAAGGACACCAGGTACCATCATAGGAGCGCAGGTGCCGCTCATAGTGTTGTTGTAACGCATGGCAATGTGCATGCTGGCAATTCTTATATGTTATGCCCTGATGTAATGTTGCATATTGCTGTGGTATTTGACAGGGATAGTAACAGTGACATAACCTGTGTTTCTACCTCACATACTGCATATATGTGTCCTGACATGTATGACGGTTGTTGATGCCTTCTAATGGCCATAATTACTAGTGCTTTTCCAGGAACTGCATACTATATATAGTGTTGGTATAGGGTGTTTTTTTAATCATGTGTAACCTATAATGTGTTCACTTTACTGCACTACTTGTGTTGTTATGACAATTGCCCGATTGGCAAAGTGTTTTTATGGTCTATGTGAAGTCTTGACAAGTGCCTAGTGGCACAGTGATTTATATGACTGTTGTCTAATGTGTTTTATGAACAATACAAAGGATATTTTTAGATAACCTTGTGTGGAGTCCCTTTTGTGGTGTGCCTCGTGTGTCATTGGTGTGTGTGTGTGTTGCGCACATGCTTTACATATTGCCTCTGGGATAAGCCTGACTGCTCTGCCAAGCTACCAAGGGGGTGAGCAGGGGTTATCTTCGGTGTGTAACTCCCTTACACTGACTAGAGTGGTGGGTTCTTCCTGGCTTTGGTGCATACCCTAGCCAACCAGAAACCCCATTTCTAACATTGGTGATCAGCGGTGAGGATAGGACTTGCGTTTGCGCAGTACCACAGTGACTCATTGTTGCTCTACAAACTCTGCACTTAGACAATCACATGTTTTGGCTTTTTCCTGCTTTTCTCTCATTAGGCATTTGCACCTGAATAGGGCTATGCCAGCCTTTTACACTGCTGGTTCCGCCCACCTGTAGTGTGTCTGGGGCAAGGGCATGGGATTTGAAAAGGGGTGTTGTGCACTTCTAAAAAGTTTTGAAGTGACCCCAGAACAAAGACTTTTGCAGTATGAGTACAGGGGCTGTGACCCCATGATTTTAGACACTGCGTGGGACTTGTAACCAGACGCTGCTCGTTCTACATACTGCACACTGCCAGGAGGAACAGCCATCTGAACTTGCTTGCTTTGCTGGGCTGACCTGTGGCCTGCTAGGACACAAGAAGGACTGCCACTTTGCTGTAAAGGGATCCTGATGAGCTGGCCTGCTTGTTGTTCCATGCTCTAGGTGCCCCCCAGTTGTTCTCCATGGACTGGGGAGTACAGCCCTCTCTGTTTTGCCAGTAGCGCTTGGTGAGCACTTTGAATTCTGTACTAAACCAGATAGGAGCGCTTTTGACTGCACTGCAGTTGGGCAGCGCATCACTCTCCTCTGCGGGCCTGAGCAATGGGAGGGGAGAGCTGAGGTGGAAGAAGTGCTCTCCTTCTCCCGGTCGTGACCCCTGCATCAGTCTGTTTTGGTTTCCCTGCAGCTGGGGCTCCGCCACGTGGCCCCAGGCTGCGAAACAGCACAAAAACAGCGAGGAATCCCATCCCGGGAAATCCTCTGTTTTGCCCAGCAATGCCAACGTCACTGTGGGTGGGGCCCAGCCGTGCTGGAGGGCCGGGCGGAAGAGAGCGGAGCTGATGGAGACTTCACTCCGTATTCTGCCGCAGCAGCGAGGCCTCGTTCAGCACCGCCGCCCAGAAGGATCAGGGAGCAGGTGCCCCTTGCCGAAAAGGAGTGGCTACACCGTGTGGTTGCGGGCAGCCGCGGTCTAAGAGCCAGACAGAAGGCTCTGGCCCAATGGAGGTTCTTGCTCTGCACGGAGTAGAGCCCGGGTGTGCTAGTGCAGAAGGCCCTGCCCAAACAAAGGCAGTCTCCTCAGTGAAGTCCCACGCAGCAGCTCGGAGCTGCCTAGTGTGCCCGCAAGTGCCGCAGTTGTCCACCCGGTCCTGAGGGTCAGGGCGGACGTTCCTTCGTGGCACGCCTGCTGCACTTATTTTCTCTGGCCTGAGGGGCCATGGGGAAAACATACACAGGTGCTTTCACAGCACTGTTATAATTACTGCCTTCCCTGTTGTAGGCGGGCACTTGGCAAATAAGCATGCAGGAAGGGCACAAGGACACCAGGTACCATAATAGGAGCGCAGGTGCCGCTCATTGTGTTGTTGTAATACATGGCAATGTGTATGCTGGTAGTTAGTATATGTTATGCCCTTATGTAATGTTGCATATTACCGTGGTGTTTGGCAGGGATAGTAACAGTGACATAACCTGTGTTTCTACCTCACATACTGCATATATGGTTCCTGACATGGATGTATGATGGTTGTTGATGCCTTCTACTGGCCATAATAGCAAGTGCTTTTCCAGGAACTGCATACTATGTACATTGTTGGTGTAGGGTGTTTCTGAAACATGTGTAGCCTATAAGGTGTTCACTTTAGTGCACTACTTATGTTGTTATGACAATTGCCCGATTGGCAAACTGTTTTTATGGTCTATGTGAAGTCATGACAAGTGCCTAGTGGCGCAGTGATTTATGTGATTGTGGTCTAATGTGTTTTATGAACAACATATAGGATATTTTTTATATAACCTTGTGTGAAGTCCCTTTTTGTGGTGTGCCTACTGTGTCATTGGTGTGTGTGTGTGTGTTGCGCAAACGCTTTACACATTGCCTCTGGGATAAGCCTGACTGCTCTGCCAAGCTACCAAGGGGGTGAGCAGGGGTTATCTTAGTTGTGCAACCCCCATTACCCTGACTAGAGTGGTGGGTTCTGTCTGGCTTTGGTGCATACCCTAGCCAACCAAAAAACCCATATCTAACATGGCATTTTCAAAAACACAATTTAAAAACCATCTTTACTAAAAGATGTGTTATTAAATTCTGAGTTCAGAGAGCCTAAACGTTATTCCTCTATCTTGTCCCAAAGGGAAGTTAAACTTGTAAGATGTTACAAAGTATATCCCATGCTATCCTATGGGACTGATTGCCTTTCAATAGTGAACAACGAAATTTGCAGTATTTCGCAATCAGGACATGTCACACACACCAGTACATGTCCTACCTTTCACATACACTGCAACCTGCCCATAGGGGTACCTTGGGCCTACCTGAGGGGTATTCTACATGTAAGAAAAGGAAAGGTTAGGGCCTGCGCACAGACACTGCTCATGTGGGTGGCACAATTAGTGCTGCAGGCCACCTAGTAGCATTTGATTTACAGGCCCTGGCACACTCAGTGCACTTTACGAGGGACTTACCAGTAAATCAAATATGCCAATCAGGGAGAACCAATTGTAATAACAATTTACACAGGGAACACTTGCACTTTTGCACTGATCAGCAGTGGCAAAGTGCCCAAAGTATCTAAGACACCAAAAACAAAATCCAGCACAGCATCAAAAATACAGAAGGTAGAGGCAAAAAGTCAGAGGAAATCACGCCAAAGATGCCAAGTCCAACAGGCACAAATCACAATTAGCAACAAAAGCACATTTAGAGCCAGATGTATTAAAGGGATTTACCCATTCTGTATCTATGGGAAATGTGTTCGTACCTTTGGCCCTTAGTTGTAAAGGCCTTGTACCAGAATATTGTTTTCTAAACATTGTTTGAGAAAATAATGTGGCCTAAATAATGTTTACAAAAGTATTGCGTAGCTAGAGTTAATAATTAAAAAAAACAATTGAAATCTACACCCAATGGAGCCATTTTTGAATAATGATATTCATGCCATTTTAGTCAGACAATATTTAGACAACAATGTGACATATACCCAAATATGTCTTATTTGCAGTGCATGAATGCATTGCTTTATAATTCATGCATTACAGTAGGAAGCACATTTTAGTAATGCAGAATAAGACACCTAATATCCAACAGACAATGGTGAGGCTGAAATAATCCTCCGGCCTGATCCAAAATGTCCATGACATTTTCTTCAAGCAGTGGCTATAAATAGCTGACTCAAACAAGGTAATGCATCAATGGGGTTGATCTAATCCCATTCTCTCAGTATGTTGCTGGTGTTATTGACATCCGGCAAGGAGAACAACTTACTATGTTTTTATATAGCCATGCATAAAAAGGCACACTCTCATCCTAACGTGTCATAAAATGGCTTTAAAAGAAAACAAACTATCATATGCTCTTTTCTTCTAGGGTCTAGTGTTATTTCTGATGCAAATGCAGGCGTTATTTGATTGATTGAATAGACACTCTTGCAAAAGTTTAACTATGACTAAAATAGAAAGCCCTCATTCAAGTGAGAAATTCAGTTTTCAAGGAAGCTGGACCACAAAGATGAAACAACTATGAGCAACTTCCTCTATCAAAATTAATGAATAAGACTATGAAGAATAAATAAAGCCTATTTACATTAACAGTTTAAGGCAAGCTTGTCCCAGTGTAAAGTAAATAAAATTGTAATGCATTTTTCTCATAAAGAAAACACAAGACTAATTAAGGAATTTAGGAATTTAAGGATGCCAACTGGACTGCAACCAGAAAAAGTTCAGAAGTTCCACCTGCACTCTTTGGCATTCTTCTACCCTATTAAGATGGTGATGAAGGCTGATCTCCATCAACACTGCAAATTGTTCATCAGTGGATATTATTGCTGTTACTGAAAATGATGCTGGACTGCAACCACCAACTTGTGCAACTGATCCACCATTATGGTCAGTAATTTTAATGCAGAGAAATACAACATTGATTTGCTTAGCAGTCTTCACTGGAATGGCATACAAGTGTCCATAACATGCTGAGAGAAAAAGCCAAGCATGACAGGGTCACTTGTAATGGACGTATAGTAAAGTAGCCTACTTTTTTATGTGCATTTTCAGAATCCATAAAGATTACCTGCTATATTCACCTAGCTGAATGGATATAGTCAATGGATTGAATCAATAAAATCAGGATCCCCCCTTGATCCATGCCTTCCAAAAATTGTTCACTTAGCCCCCAGGATTTTTAGAACTCAATTGACCAAGATTTTTTAAAAAGTTATAAGCACTGGTGTTGGAAGTTGGAGTCCCAGTCCCGCACCACTGTCACCAAATGTGAGACCCGGGACTCCTCACTCAACGTTAGGCCAAGTAAGGACACCGTTTGAGATAGCCCTGCTCACCCCCTTAGAGCAGCCAGGCCTATCTCCAAGGCACGAGTGTACAGTATTTGCAACCACACTCACAGCAATCCACTGGTGACACCACAAATGGACTCCACACGAGTTTGATAAAACGAGTATAAACTTTATATAAAAAGATATACGATCAGACCACACGATACAAAAGCCAACATATAATAAAGGGTAATATTCGTTCCGGCTGGTTGGTAGGTTCAAATCCCAACCACCGCTTTCAAAATGCTATGCTGGTCCCAATGCTAGAATCACACATGTTGCAATGGACAAACAATAGTGCGCTGCATAACGATACAATCCTGTGCTGGGCAAAGGAGAAATAATACAATGCGTAACAATACACCCCGGTACCTTGCAATGGGAGAAATAATGCAATGCGTACCGCTACAATCATGTACTGCGCAATGAAGGAATAATGCAATGCGTCACACCCCAATCACGTACTTTGCAATGAAGAAATAATGCAATGCGGGCCGCTACAATCCTGTACTTTGCAATGGAGAAATAATGCAATGCGTAGCGCTACAATCGTGTACTTCGTTATGCAGAAATAATGTCAGGCGTCATACGACAGTCCAGCAGTTTGTTAGCAGCAATACTGGCAATGTGTATTACGACAGTCAGCCTCTTCGATAACAGTTGCCCCCCACACGTATCAACGATGACATAAAGTACAGCTTCTCACTCTGGCCCCAGTACTTCCACTCCTTTGGTCAGTACGGGCCCCCAATCTGAGCCGAAGCAAAGGCTCACGTTGCCAGAAGGACTGAGAGGCCGAGAGAGTGTCCCTCCGAGCCCGCACCCCGCCCAGGCAGTGATCCACGTTACCTGGGGACGCGACCCCACTCTCCTCTCCTCCTTCAGCGAACTGGGCCTTCCGTGCAGAACTTTCTCAATGGGCCTCAGCGGCTCGGCCTGGCAGCTCAGCTCCTCCGGGGCTGCCGGGCCGCGACTGTTAGGAAGGTCTCAGGCGGCCACAGGGCACACGTACCCCACGCCTCCGAGATTACGTTACTCCGGGTGCGCGTTCACCACAGCACCCTCCGGGTCTCCTCTGGCACGAAGCCACACACACAACGCTGATGGGACTTCATGTCGACTCCGAGTGCACGTTCACCATGCACTCCTTCCTGTGGTCTCAGTTGGCACCAAGACATGCACACACCGCTGCAGAGACTCACTTTCTTCCGGTGCACACGATGATCAGCCGATCACCTCCACAGTCCCAGGCTGCACCAAAGCATGCACACTGCTTCCATGAGACTTACTCCAACTCCGGTGCCCTGATATCCAGGCGCTCTTCACCAACGCCTTCGGCCGCACCCCGACACGCTCACCGTGTCCGAGCCTCACTTCTCCTCCGGTGCACTCGATGACCAGGCGCTCTTCACCAGCGCCTCCGGTGCACCCCGACACGCACCCTGCGCGTCCGAGACTCCCTTCACCTCAGATGCACCCGCTGACCAGGCACTCTTCACCAGTGCCTGCGGTGCACCATGACACGCACCCTGCGCGTACGAGTCTCACGTCACCTCCGATGCACATGCTGACCAGGCGCTCTTCACCAACGCCTGCAGTGCACCATGACACGCACCCAGCGCGTCCGAGACTCGCTTCACCTTCGATGCACACGTTGACCAGGCGCTCTTCACCAACGCCTCCTGTGCACCACGACACGCACCCAGCGGGTCCGTGTCTCACTTCTCCTCCATGTGTCCAAGATCACAGGGCACACCTTCCGAGGGTCTCAAGCTGCCACAACACGCGCCCACCGCGTCGCTTGAAACTTCTCCGGAAACTTTTATGTTCCTGTGTTTCCAAACAGGGAGCCAGCTCACCTCGGGCCCTTGGGGTAACAAGACACAGCACAAGGCACAGTCTTCTTCAAGCAGGGGGACCCAGCGCACAAAGCACAGTCCCAACAGCCTCTTCCTTGGTTAAAACAGCAAACTGCAGACCAGCCCCAGATCACAAAGCAAGGTTCGGTCCTTCCCAGCAGTATCTTCAGTTGTTCCTGCCTTAGCAGAGGTTCCTCTTGACCACAAAATGGGTCCAAGCCTTTTCAGTCTCAATCCATTTCTATTCCAACGTTCAGGGGTCTCAGCTCTCATAGTTATACACCTAAATGTCTTTGAAGTTCGTTGTGCTCAGGGGTCCCTGACGCCTGCCTAAATCAGTTCTGGGTGTCTCCCTCCCAGTGTCACCTTTCTCCCTTTGATACTGGGGGTCTGGATCATTAATCACTCAGCCGGAGATGGGTCAATTGTTTTATAGCCGCAACCCAGGCCTCTTCACCTCCCGGGGCTTCTCCTCCGCCTACTCTCCAGATGCAGGTCAGCCTGGTGCCATCTCAACCCCTCCCTGGGTCAAGACCTCCCCCAGCTCCTCTCCCCTCTCAGATCCAGACAGTCAATTCACATTCAGCAGAGACACACAGAAATGCTTGAAGCACAAAACTCAGCCACTTTCTAAAAGAGTGGTTTCTGAACACACAGTGACAAAACCACTTTCGTAGAAAGATGTGTTATGACACTGTGAGTTCATACATACTAAACTTCACCTCTCCATTTTAAACTTATGGGAAACTAGGCTAACAAACACAATACCCAGCCTCCCCCATTCTGTCCAATGGGCAGGATGGCCTTTCACCAGTGAAAAATGAAATGGAGTGTTTTTCACTGTCAGGACATAACACACACCTCAGTATACGTCCTGCCTTTTACTTACACTGCACCCTGCCCAGGGGTTACCCGGTACCTACCACAGGGGTGCCCACTGTGAACACAAAAGGGAAAGTAAGGCCTGACAAGTGGTTGCACTTGTCAGGACAACATGCTAATTTAGCAAACTGCGCGCAGGCCCTACACTGCAGGCCTGAGTTCCCTTCTCCACGCACCTTTGCATTACTAGCCCTGGCACACATAGTGCACATCACTAGGGACTTTACTAGTAAGGCAAACATACCAATCATGGCCAACCAATTACCATTACACTTTACACAGGGAACACTTGTACTTTGACATTGATCAGCAGTGGCAAAGTACCCAAAGCATCTAAAAGCAAAGGAGGTAGAGGCAAAAAGTCTGGGGTAATCACGCCAAGATATGCCGGGTCTAACACGCGCCCCTCCAGCCGAAAAGTGGGGGGAACTACCCACCCTCATGGGAGTTCTCATCACTAAGGTGGAAAAATCTGGACAGACCATCAGCATTCGCGTGTTCTGTTCCCGGAGGGTGCTCCACCGTGAAGTCCATCCCCTGTAGGGAGATGGACCACCTCAACAGCTTTGGGTTCTCACCCCTCATCTGCATCAACCATCTGAGGGGCCGGTGGTCGGTCTGAACCAAGAAGTGGGTCCCAAACAAATAGGGCCTCAGCTTCTTCAGCGCCCAGACCACAGCAAAAGCCTCCCTTTCAATTGCACTCCACCTCTGTTCCCTGGGAAGTAGCCATCTGCTAATGAAAGCTACGGGTTGGTCCAAGCCCTTGTTGTTCAATTGTGAGCGTACTGCTCCCACCCCCTGCTCTGAAGTGTCTGTCTGCACTATAAACTCTCTGGAGAAATCCGGTGCCCGTAACACGGGTGCGGTGCACATGGCAGTTTTCAGGGCATCAAAGGCGGTGTGGCAGGCATCAGTCCAGACCACCTTCTTAGGCTGTTTCTTGGACGTCAGTTCTGTCAAGGGGGCAAAGAGGGTGCCATACCCTGTCACGAACCGTCTGTAATACCCAGTGAGTCCTAGAAAGGCCCTCATTCCTATCTGGGTCTTGGGGGGTTCCCAAGCCAGGATGGTATCAATCTTTGCCTGTAGGGGCGCCACCTGGCCGCTCCCCACCAGGTGTCCCAAGTACACCACGGAACCCTGCCCTATCTGGCACTTACTTGCCTTGATAGTTAGGCCCGCCCTCTGCAAGGCCTTCAATACTTCACAGAGGTGTTGCAAATGTTCCTCCCAACCGGAGCTGAACACTGCAATGTCGTCCAGGTAAGCGGCGCTGAATTCCTCCAGCCCACTCAGCACCTGGTTAACCAGTCTCTGGAAGGTGGTAGGGGCGTTCTTCAACCCAAAGGGCATAACCCTGAACTGGTAGTGCCCCTCTGGCGTTGAGAACGCTGACCTCTCCTTGGCCCCCTCGGTCAAGGCAATCTGCCAGTACCCAGATGTCAAATCAAATGTACTGCGGTACCGGGCAGCTCCCAGCCGATCCACGAGCTCATCAGCTCTGGGGATAGGGTGCGCATCAGTGTTAGTGACCGCATTGAGTCCACTGTAATCCACACAGAACCGAAGTTCGGGAGTGGCACCCGGCGCAGCAGCTTTTGGCACAAGGACCACTGGGCTGGCCCAGGGGCTGCTGGATGGCTCGATCACCCCTAGCGCCAGCATCATGGAAACCTCCTCCTTGATGCTGGCCCTGACCTTATCAGCTACCCTGTAAAATTTTTGTTTTACAGGCAGACTGTCTCCGGTGTCCACATCATGGACGCACCAATGGGTGACTCCTGGGGTCAGGGAGAACAGGGAGGCGAACTGACCCAATACCTGGCGACAGTCCCTCTGCTGTTCCGGGGTCAGGGTAGGCGAGAGGTACACCCCATCCACTAACCCATCCTTCTCCTTGGCTGACAGGAGGTCAGGAAGAGGTTCACTCTCCTCTTCCGCCCCGTCATCTGTAGCCAAGAGCATGGTCACCTCAGACCTCTCAAAGTGTGGTTTGAGGCGGTTCACATGGAGAACCCTCAAAGGATTCCTAGGAGACCGTAAGTCCACCAGGTAGGTCACTTCGCTCCTGCGCTCCACCACCTCATAAGGCCCAGTCCACTTGTCCTGGAGCGCACAAGGCTCCACTGGCGCCATCACCCACACTTTCTGCCCAGGTTGAAACTCGACCAGAGTGGCATTCTGGTCGTACAACTGCTTCATATCCTCCTGGCTGGCTTCCAGGGTCACCTGAGCGAGCTGCCTGAAATGCCTAGTTTGGTTCCTGAAGGCCAGCATGTAGCTGTATACATCCTGGGGGGGTTTACTAGGAGCCTTCTCCCAGCCCTCCTTCACCAAACTCAAGGGTCCTCTGACCGGGTGCCCATACAGGAGCTCAAAGGGACTGAACCCCAATGACTTCTGTGGCACCTCTCTATATGCAAACAGCAGGCATGGCAAGACGACGTCCCACTTACGCCTCATGGGTTCCTCCAGACCCATAATCATGCCCTTCAAGGTCCGGTTAAACCTTTCAACCATACCATTACCCTGGGGGTGGTAAGGTGTGGTGAACTTATAAGTTACACCGCACTCCTTCCACAGAGATTTCATATACCTCGATATGAAATTAGTACCCCTGTCAGACACCACCTCTCTGGGGAACCCCACACGGGAGAAAATCCCCATCAGTGCACAGCCCACCACGGGGGCTGTCACCGTCCGGAGAGGGATGGATTCCGGGTACCGGGTGGCATGGTCCACCAAGACCAGGATGAACCTGTTGCCCATGGCTGTCTTGGGATCCAGAGGCCCCACAATGTCAATGCTCACCCTCTTAAAGGGTGTGCTGACTACAGGGAAAGGTTGGAGGGGGAGCCTTTCGCTTCCTTCCACTCTTACCAATTGCCTGACAAGTCTGACAGGTCCTGCAATGAGTATCAGAACTCTTGCGCATCTGGGGCCAGTAGAAGTGGGTGACAAGCCGCTCAAAGGTCTTGTCCTGCCCCAAATGTCCCTCCAAAGGTACATCATGAGCCAACCCCAATAGGAAGGCTCTGAAGCGCTGGGGTACCACCAGTGCCCAGGCTGACCCAGGCTCAGCCACCCTTGTCTCACTATACAGTAGATCGTTCTCCCAGTAAATCAAGTGTGATCCCGACTGATCACCTGCTGCCTGGTTTGCTGCCTGCTGCCACAAACCTACAAGAGAAGGGCACTTCTTCTGTTCCTCACCGAATTCCTCCCTGGAGGGCTCCCCTTCCTGCTGCCATTCGGTCAGCCCGGGTAGGTCCCCCAGTTCAGCCACTTGTTCCCCCGTAGGCTCCAGGGCATCCCCCTCAAAGGGTGCCTCCTCCTGGACCGTGGGAACTGTGGGGGCCGGTTTCCCGTGCCCCCTGCCTCTTCTCTTACTGGCAGGCACCTGGGCCACTGTTTCAGGCCGCAGGTTCTCTTGAATACCTTTACTGGCTACCATAGACCGAGTGGTCACACACGCCCACTCAGGTAGACCCAACACCTCCAAATTCGCCTGGCGCTCCACCTCCTTCCAGGGGGAACTCTCCAGGTCATTCCCTAGCAGACAGTCTACAGGCATGGACAGACTTACAACAACCTTCAAGGAACCTGAGACCCCTCCCCATTCAAAGGGAACCAGCGCCACCTTGCAGAGGCGCCCTGAATTGTCTGCTGACATTACAGGGTGAAGCACATCGGGAATTACTTGCTCTTCAGACACCCACTGACACCTGACAGATGTCAAACTGGCTCTGGTGTCCCTCAGAGCCTCCACCCTCCGTCCATTGATGGTCACCCACTGCCTGTACTTTTTAGTGTTCTCAGGCAGAGAGATTTCCTGGACCATCTCTCGATCTCCTAAGGAGACCAGGGTCATAACTGCTTGCTCCTCCCCATTCCAAGGACTCAATTCCTCCCCCAACGCTACACTCACTAAACCAGTGGGTGCAGATGACTTTTTGGGGGCATTTAGGGGAAATATGACCCACTTCTTTACAGAAGTAACACGTGGGAGGACCTCGAGGCTCCTTCTTACCCTTGAAGGACCAGGCCCTCTTGGCCTTGGGGGACTGGGACCCTTTCTTGGGGAACTACCTTGGAGTCCTTTAGAGGACTCCTTGTGGTTACCCTTGTCCTCCCCCACCTTCAGCGGGGGACCTTGCATACTCTTGGCAGTGGTACTCCCAATCCCCTTGTGGACCCGGGTACTAGTCCAGCGGTCCGCCTCCTCAGCAAGCTTACTGGGATCAGTCAGCTTACTATCCAATAGATGCTGGCGCAGCTCTGGAACACACAGACTACTCGAGTGCTCCCAACTGATTAAATTGCATAAGCCCTTAAAATCATTGACCTTGCTGCCCAGCATCCAACCATCCAGTGCCAGTGTGTACTCATTCACACATTCTACCCAAGTACGGGATTCTAGTTTCTTGGAGGTCCTGAACTTCTGCCGGTATTGTTCAGGAGTGAGCCCATACCGAAGGCATAAAGCCTCCCTAATGTTGGCGTAGGTCAGGGTTCCCGCCCTCTCTAAAGGTGATCTTCACCAACGCCTCCTGTGCACCACGACACGCACCCAGCGCGTCTGAGTCTCACTTCTCCTCCGTGTGTCCAAGATCACAGGGCACACCTTCCGAGGGTCTCAAGCTGCCGCAACACACGCCCACCGCGTCGCTTGAAACTTCTCCGGAAACTTTTATGTTCCTGTGTTTCCAAACAGGGAGCCAGCTCACCTCGGGCCCTTGGGGTAACAAGACACAGCACAAGGCACAGTCTTCTTCAAGCAGGGGGACCCAGCGCACAACGCACAGTCCCAACAGCCTCTTCCTTGGTTGAAACAGCAAACTGCAGACCAGCCCCAGATCACAAAGCAAGGGTCGGTCCTTCCCAGCAGTCTCTTCAGTTGTTCCTTCCTTAGCAGAGGTTCCTCTTGACCACAAAATGGGTCCAAGCCTTTTCAGTCTCAATCCATTTCTATTCCAATGTTCAGGGGTCTCAGCTCTCATAGTTATACCCCTAAATGACTTTGAAGTTCGTTGTGCTCAGGGGTCCCTGACCCCTGCCTAAATCAGTTCTGGGTGTCTCCCTCCCAGTGTCACCTTTCTCCCTTTGATACTGGGGGTCTGGATCCTCAATCACTCAGCCGGAGATAAGTCAATTGTTTTATAGCCGCAACCCAGGCCTCTTCACCTCCCGGGGCTTCTCCTCCGCCTACTCTCCAGATGCAGGTCAGCCTGGTGCCATCTCACCCCCTCCCTGGGTCAAGACCTCCCCCAGCTCCTCTCCCCTCTCAGATCCAGACAGTCAATCCACATTCAGCAGAGACACACAGAAATGCTTAAAGCACAAAACTCAGCCACTTTCTAAAAGAGTGGTTTCTGAACACACAGTGACAAAACCACTTTCATAGAAAGATGTGTTATGACGCTGTGAGTTCATACATACTAAACTTCACCTCTTTATTTTAAACTTATGGGAAACTAGGCTAACAAACACAATACCCAGCCTTCCCCATTCTGTCCTATGGGCAGGATAATCTTTCACCAGTGAAAAACGAAATGGAGTGTTTTTCACTGTCAGGACATAACACACACCTCAGTATATGTGTTGCCTTTTACTTACACTGCACCCTGCCCAGGGGTTACCCGGGACCTACCACAGGGGTGCCCACTGTGTACGCAAAAGGGAAAGTAAGGCCTGACAAGTGGTTGCACTTGTCAGGACAACATGCTAACTTAGGAAACTGCGCACAGGCCCTACACTGCAGGCCTGAGTACCCTTCTCCGCGCACCTTTGCATTACTAGCCCTGGCACACACAGTGCACATCACTAGGGACTTTACTAGTAAGGCAAACATACCAATCATGGCCAACCAATTACCATTACACTTTACACAGGGAACACTTGTACTTTGACACTGATCAGCAGTGGCAAAGTACCCAAAGCATCTAAAAGCAAAGGAGGTAGAGGCAAAAAGTCAGGGGTAATCACGCCAAGATATGCCAGGTCTAACAACTGGTCACATTCCTTCTGAATGGAAGTTGGCATCGATCCTACCTCTGCTAAAAAAGAATGATCTTGAACCCAAGGAGCCTAGCAGTTACAGGCCTATATCCAGACTACCCTTTCCGGCTAAGCTGCTGGAAAAGGCCTTGAATGGCGAACTTATGTCATGCATCGACAACAAAAATGTTTTGGATTGCACTCAATACGGATTTAGGAAGCCACATAGCACAGAGACTGCGTTGTTAGCCGCATCAGAAGAACTGATATTCATTTTGGACAGTGGAGGTCAAGCCGCACCGATACCATTGGATCTCTCTGCTGCTTTTGACACGGTCACCATACCATCTTAATTGACTGATTACCTGAACTAGGAATGAGAGGCGCAGCATTGAAGTTGTTAACAGCTTTTCTAACCGATAGAACAAATCATGTAGAAATGAGTGAATTTACCTCCAAGCAATTTAATTGGCCATGTGGGGTACCTCAGGGCTCCTCGTTGAGCCCCACTCTTTTTAATCTCTATGTTACCCCTCACAGTGGTGTCCTATGCTGATGACAATAAAATTGTGGTGTCAATATTCAATGACCACGATGAAGTTGCACACAGGCCTAGTTCCTGTATGTTCCAGATAAAACAATGGATGAGAGCAAATTGCTTGAAGCTTAATGCTTCTTTTTGGAAATGATAAATCCTTTTGGTCACCAAGTTAGTGGCCACAGGGCATGTGGCCTTCACCTATACCAGAACGGAAGGAAAGGAATTTAGGAATCGTCTTTGATGACAAACTTAACTATGAAGATCAAGTTAATGCCTTTGCTTCATCTGTGTTTTTTACTTTGAAAATAATCAGAAGAATCTGCCCCTACATTCCTCAGGACCTTCAAAAAACAGGGTCTCTGCCGTAGTCCTAGCTAAAATAGACTATAGAAACGCCCTTTTTCATTGGCATCCGAACAAAATCCCTTCAAAAAAGACAAATGGTGCAGAATGCTTCTGCTCGAATTCTAACAGGAATTCCAAAATATCAATCAGCGTCACAAGCCTTAATTAAACTACATTGGCTTCCAGTAGTAAGACGTTTGGAATTTAAGGCTCTTTGTATTGCATTTAAAGCACTGGACAATATTGAACCTTTATATTTTCATTCAAAATGTGTCCGGTAGACCCCTCAGAGGATGCTTAGATCCTCAGACGAAATGCTAATAACACTAACAAGGGTTAGGCGAGCCACATGGGGAGGTAGGAGTTTCATCCTGAGGACTACCAAGTTATGGAATGTCTTTCCTGTCAATAAAAGAAAATGTTCAGATCTCTTTGCATTTCGGAAATTAATAAAGACTTAGCTCTTTAATCGATAGGGAGCCATCACCTAATTTTCTTTTGCATTACTTCTCCTTCGAGTGGCAGGGCAGCAGCGCCAAGACGCTATACAAAATTAAAAATCAGATCAAATCAAATATAGTGGAATTGCATTAGCATAGTTTTTCTATTGAGGTAGCTCCTCACATGGTGGTGAAAGCCACTTTGGGGGACAAACCCAAGCTGGCATGGCAGCCATCTTTATAGAAAGAGTGGAGCTTATTTACAAGCCCCTTGTGCCACTGGTGCATCACTTCGTATGACACTACGGTGGTGCAGACTGCAGCCCCATATCTACGAGGCCACGCAAAGCCACCTTGTATGGATTTTCATGGCCTCGCATATATGGTGCAAGGCAATGCAGCACAAGTTGCTGCGTTGCCTTACACTGCATCAGGGAGGCATTTCATGGGCAATGAGGTGGGTGTTCCCATGCAACACCAATGGGTTTCGACGCATTCCAAGATTTACAAGGATCTGTAAACTTGGGAATGTAACTGTACACCTCCTCAGGGCAGGCATAATGATAAGAAATATGTTTTTGTCTCCTTGTTTTTTCTTTTTCCATGTGTGCTGCCTTCTTCAGCACACATAGAAAGAGGAAAATGCCTCCATTGATTGTTTTTCTGCAGGAAGGTGTTCCTTCCTGCACAAAAACAATCCTGCCAACAATGCAGACACCCTTGACCAAGGGTGTCTGAGTTGGCGCTAGGCACCATGTTGTGCACCCTCGCTGGTTGAAAGGACAGGAATGCACAGTATTTTATAAATACGGTGCATTCCTGACCTATCGATTTGGCATAGGGCAGCGCAGGAAAAACACTTGCGGCACTGCCCTACACCAAATCATTGTAAATGAGGCCCAGTGATTCTTTTATATGTGTGACAGACCCTAACATGTAAAAACCAAGACATTTAGCACACAGTTTCAGGTACAAAAATGCCATTAATGGTTGGTTTAACATTTTCATTGGAGAATCTTCAGTCATCTGGAGTGGTGGAGCCAACCAATCCACACTGGTGCATGAATATGCACCATATTCTAAGGAACTGCTATGGCAGTGAATGTTTCCCCAAGATGGCTTGAACCACCTTGGGGTGACAGCTTTGTGATGCCATGAGTTATTGTGGAATTGCAGCCACCATAAACATATATTGGCAATGTACCACCAAACTAGGATTCAATGCTAGTACTCACATTAAACATGCCTGACCCTATTGAAGTTTGCTTTCTACAGCTTAGGCACACTACAATGTCATTCTGGCTGAGACCACCATGCACCTTGTTTCAATCTTTCACAGTATTGATGATAACAAAAATTTCAGTGGACCAATCACCCTTGATCAAACAAATCCATCATTAGGTCTGCCAGTCCTACACCATCCTTTTCATTGACGGTTGAGTAGCGACTTCTACCATGTAACTTTCACTCTCTGTTAGCAGAAGTCCCAATAACGTCTTTCTCTAAATAAGGCACTGGGTCATTTAAAGTGTGCAGGGCATATTTATCAAGGGGTTGAGTCACTTTTGCATCATTCAACGGGGTGGAAAAGCGATGGAACCCTTAAGATGTGATTTATCAAGCCAAGCAGTGGGCCTGAGTGGATTGATAAACAAATTGCTGTGTTGCAATACTATGCCTCAGGGAGGCATTCCATGGGTGGTGCATTAGTGTTTCCATGTGACACCCATGGATTTTGGAGCATTCCCAGATTTACCATAAGTGGTAGACCTAAGAATGTGTCAAAATGCTATGACTCCCCAAGTGAGGCGTAAAAAGGAGAAATATCTTTATTTCTCCTCTTTTTCCTCTTTCTATGGGGGATATTCTCAAGAACGTGCGATAAACATCGCCAAAATAGGTTAACGCAAGTTTTCATATCGCCGTCTATCGCGGGAAAATAACTCCGTGTTAACGTCGTATTTTCAACACGGCGGTAACATGCGATAGTTTCCCGATAACGCGTCAAATGTCCGCGATAACATTACCGGGACGACGATGAAAATCCAAACCCGAACGTGAAAAAAGTTGCGATGTGCCCAACCGCGATAAAAAATCCAGCGATAAGCAGCGCCAGGCCTGCAAGTCCCACAAGTCAGGCTGCAAAAAGCACAAAAAAAGCGGCAACACAAAACACAAACAACTGCGAAGCACCATGGAGGTAGCCGGAGCAAGCACAGAGGACAACCAGAACCCCACAAGCCCCACGGAGGACCAGCCTGGGACCTCAGGTCAGGGAAGGAGAAGAAGAAGAGGAAGACGCGGTTCAGTCTGCAGGAAAACAGGATCCTGATCACGGAGGTGATAGAACACCATCAACAACTGTTCGTCACCTCCACTGTGTCATTGGCAACAAAAAATGCAATATGGCAGTCCATCCTGGACAAGGCGAATGCAGTCGGAGTGCTGAAGAGGACAATGGACGAGGTCAAGAGGCGCTGGAATGATGTGAAGCGCAAGACCAAGCAGAAACTCGCAGACAACCAGAAGGCAGCAATGTAGACTGGAGGTGGGAGTCCAGCGCCACAGGAGGAGCTGGATGAGATGGAGGAAATGGTGACCACAGTCATCACTGTGGAGATGGTGGCAGGAGTTGGGGGACCGGACACTGCGCAACATGACCCGACACAACAGCAACAGGGTGAGTAACCACCAGGGACTGGGGGGACGGGGGAGATGGGCACAATGGCACACATGCACAATTAAGTAGAGCACATCTGCGGACAAACCATGGCCAAGAGTCACAACACCAACCAAGAGCCCAATTTACCCAAGTCTGCAACATCACAGCACTGCATAAGCACAGAAGTGAAAGCCACACCTCCTGAAAGGGATAAGGGCCAGCCAAATCAGAGCAGAAGGGGCAACTCACCTACAATGCAGCACACACACATAAGATCCAGAGCACCGCAACAAGTTCAACAATGTTGAACAAACAGCAACACCAGCACAACAGAACAGAGGACACAACTGCTGCCGCTTGTGTGTGGAAAATGGCCATTCGCATGTGGCATAGCAGGAAACTGTGAGATGATAATGTACTAGTACAACCCCACATCCCTGATGGTGTAGTAATGAATGTATGGCAGTGACCCAGATAGGCAGTGAGACACACATTGTCATACAAATCAACACTCATCACAGTTGAATACAAGTGAAGATGCGTAGACTTTGTTAGCATATGCGTGTCAGTACGGCCATGATAAGTGCCACAACATGCAGACCAATGCAGCAGTATGTCAGAACGTGGAATGTTGC
The DNA here is from genome assembly GCA_963921515.1 of Calotriton arnoldi. Lineage (NCBI taxonomy): Eukaryota > Metazoa > Chordata > Amphibia > Caudata > Salamandridae > Calotriton > Calotriton arnoldi. The sequence continues at coordinate 651,670 of CAWUFW010004627.1, forward strand.
CAAGCGCCGCTGTCCACTCCGGGGGAGTGCCGCACCTTTCACAGGTGTGTGTTTACTCGCGTTGTCGTCCGCTCATGTATTCGGAGTCCAGGCGAATGCAACCATATCCACTGTCGTCGTGGGAGATGTGACCAGAACCCCAAGTTCCAACAACGTGTCGGGACATGTGCAATGTGTTCCAAACTGTTGTGTCTGCAGGTACGTAGTTACACGTCCGTGAAAGCTAGTGCAGCTTCGTAGGCAATCATTTCCAACATGAGGTCGTTGTCGACTTCATCGAACAGGACGGCGAGGCTAACCATTAGCAGGTCCGGACAGATGTGCTGCGTCAACGCCCTTACACCAATTAGCACTACAGCCCAATAGGGGAGCGGCTCAATTTGGTCACTGCACACGAGGAGTTCTGCAATCTCCCAGGTCCAGCTGCCAGCATGTATGACAAGCATCCAGGCATCCCATAGACGGGTGTCATGGTGACACTCATGGTCATGGGCCAACAGGGAACGCACACACATGTCGAAATCCAGTTCCGCTACCGTCCAGTTGGATAGGCAGACATCCATGGACCACTCGAATATGCACGAGCTACAATGCAACACAGGCTGCACGCAGGTGACGTTGGCAAGGCGGAAGCTTAGACGGTAACTGATCCACAGCACTACCAATGGCAGTGCCCCCAGTAAATGCAGCATACGAGCACGGTACAGTTCCACGTGACAGGGGTTGTGCATGTGTCCGGGATGTTCTGCCATTGCGTTAGTGGCCCTGGTTGAAGCGGCACTGTTCTGACCTGCGCCAGTTCTGTGGATGAAATGCCACAGCTCGGAACAATGAGTTGTTGAAGTGTGCAACGGTTGTACGCCTGGGATGGTGTGGGAGTAAGTGTGAAGGCCATTCCATGCAAGATAACTTCGAGCAAGGACTTCTGTGTGGGGGGTGTGTATACGTTGGTCTTTCGTCGGGCTGTGCGTAGTGTGGGAGTCGTCATCAGCTGCTATAGTATCTGTCAGGGGTGCCGGGCTCATGCAATTCCGAGGTCGGAGGTGCAGATGTGCTTCCACCTGATAGTTCAGACAAAGGAGCTTTCATCACTAATGTTAGTTTCTCATCTGCTTGCATTCAGGAAATGTGAAGTGGCTTGTTGGGGGTGGGGTGGGATGTGTGTGACTTTGGGATTCATGTTTGACATGTCTTGCATGTGGCAAATGAGCGGCATCACTGTGTGTTACGTTGCCTCACAGCTGCTCCTCCCTCTCCCCGAGCCTATTTACTTGTGTGCGCTGCGCGGTTGCATCACTTGCACTCCACGGCACACCATTGTCATGCCTGTCTGCGCATGTCCACAAGCCTGACAACAACACTGTGATGTTGGCCGTTGGAGGTGGGCGGCCACGTGAGTGTAGGCCTGTGGGAAGGATGGGGCGGACACAGATGTAGAGTTCATGCCTGGCTGAACTCGCGCTGCGATTAAGGCTAGGCATTTGGCTCATCCTGCGGCAATACAGATACACACAACACTTGGCATGTATGAGCCAAGACCCCGAGCGGTCTTGCGCTCCTTCATTTCCCCGTTCGTGCGAGCCCGCCCTCCGGGTGCATGCTACATTGCAACATTGACGATTGCGGACTGGGTGGCGCCGACTACAACAGTGACACACTCCTTACATACTTCCTTGTCCAGGCCAGTACTGAACCATGCCCAGAGCCCCGGGCAAATCCTTCACACCCCTACTCTGGCTTGGCGTACGCCGGCCCAGCCCACTCAGCTTACGCATACAGGGGGGGACAACAAAGCTACGTGTCCAAGGTCTTACCCCCTGCCTGAGGTGACATGGTTGCGTCCGCTGTCCACAGCACACTGTAATGTGGTAGGGCCCTGGCCCATCATGCATACATAATGACCACACAGACACACTTAGATAGATAGTGGAACTGGCTATGGGCACGTGCGCCCGGCCCCTTTTTATTACCAGGGTCACATGTCCAGTGACGCCTGTGCTGGATGGGTGTGGGGTGAGTGTAAGCCAGTCCTCAGGGAGTGGTTGGTGCTGGCAACAACTAGAACAGTGATCATCGGTTCACACACTCAGATTCAATAATAAAGGGTCCATGACTTGAGCTGCACAGAGTTAGTGGCACCTGAAGCGCTCGGCGGGTGCGCGGCCTGCGCTGATGCGTCGTCCGGGCGGGCCGCACTGGAAGCAATGTCTGTTGCCTACTGGACTCTGCCATAAATGACTCAAGACTCAATTTGAATTGTGAGCCCTGCTGACCACAGTGTAGGCCGGAGGCAGCGGTCAGAAAGGGCACACAGCCACGTGACGATGACTTGTGGTGCACTGAGTTAGTGGCACCTGGAGCGCTCAGCAGGTGCACAGCCAACGATGATGCGTCATCCGGGCGGGCCGCACTGGGAGCAATGTTTTTTTGGCCTACTGAATTCTGCCTCAATATTGGCACGTGATGTCGACTTGTGTTGCAAAGGGTCAGTGGCACCTGGAGCGCTCAGCAGGTGCACAGCCAACAATGATGCGTTGTCCGGGCTGGCCGCACTGGGAGCAATGTTTTTTTGGCCTACTGAATTCTGCCTCAATATTGGCACGTGGCGTCGACTTGTGTTGCACAGGGTCAGTGGCACCTGGAGCACTCAGCAGGTGCACAGCCAACGATGATGCGTCGTCCGGGCGGGCCGCACTGGGAGCAATGTTTTTTTGGCTTACTGAATTCTGCCTCAATATTGGCACGTGGCATCGACTTGGGTTGCGCAGGGTCAGTGGCACCTGGAGCGCTCAGCAGGTGCACAGCCAACGATGATGCATCCTCCGGGCGGGCCGCACTGGGAGCACTGTCTGTTGACTAGTGGTTTCCTCCATTTACAGAGATGTGGCACGATTTGAATTGTGGGACCTGCTGACAGCAGTGTAGGACTGAGGCAGTATCCGGCACACACATGACTCCGTGTTGCTGTGCCGCTGGATGCGCTGGGGGCCTGTGTCACCGAGTCTGGAGGTCACGGCGGCGGACTCGTGGCAGGGTGAGGTGCGCCGCCCTGGCAGATGCGTTGCCCATCACGGAAGAGAACCACGCCCAGAGCCCCGGCCTTTTTATCTGCACTCCTACGCTGGAGTGGCGTACGCCGGCCCAGCCCACTACGCTTACGCTTACAGGGGGGACGGCACAGCTACATGACCGAGGTCTTCCCCACTGCCTGTGGTAACATGTTTGCGTCCACTGTCCACAACACTACAAACCCCAGCAGTATATGTCCACATGGACATGTCTGTGCTCTGCATTCTGTGGTCTGTCCAGCACATCACCGCCACACTTGGCATTGTGTACATTCTTCTTCATGGGTGAGTTGCCTCATTCACACATACTTGGTTCCCACCTCTCCCCACATTCTGCACTTGTGTGGCTGTGGGGCCATGCCGTTTTCAGAAGGTCCGTTGTCTTGTCCTACGCTGCCTCGCTGGTAGTCCGGGGGGGGGTCCTGGGGGTGGTGGCGGTGGGTGTTGTGGCCCTCTTGGGTCTCCGAGCTGCATGTTCATTGGCTCCATGGCATCTGTGGGTCTTCAGATGTGGCTCTGGGCTGGGCTCCCTTTCATACTGCAGGTAGTCGTCCTGCTTAGCACCAGCAGAAGGCAGGTGTTAAATCCCTGCAGCTAACGCGCCTTATCGCCTGTTCTTGGTTCGCATCGCAGATCTGGTTGGTCGTTGTGAATATTGCAAAGTGGTGTTTTCGTGTGTTTTTGCACGGGAACGCCTACTCTGCATATCATTAGCGTTAGTTGTCGCACTCATCCGTGGCGATGTTTTTTGCGGCAGCTATCGCTGGTAAACTGGCGATATCGGCAGTTTGCTCCAGCTTGGGAATAGGGGAATAAATCTATCGCCACTTTTGCGGCGCTAAAGTGCCGATAACTCGGCGATAAGTCATTGAGAATATGCCCCTATGTGTGTTGCATTCTGTAGCACACATAGAAAGAGGAAAATGCCTTGGGGGATTGTTTATGTGCAGGAAGAAGCCGGTTCCTGCACAAAAGCAATGCTGCTAGCAACGCAGGCACCCTTGCGCCATGGTGCAAGAATACCTGCATTGGCGCTAAGCAGCACATTGTGCGCCAGCACTGGGAAAAGGTAGGAATGCAACGTACAATGTTAAGTACGGCGCATTCCTACCCTTTCCCTGTCACGCAGCGCACCAAGGTGACTTGCTGCGCTGCGTGATATAATGATAAATATGGCCCGCAATGTTTAGTTCAGAATTCTAAAAGCTCACATTAAACCACTATCTTAGATTAGCGCAAATATTTTCAATGTATACAAAAGATATTCATTTCATAAGGCACGTGTAAATATGTATGTTTCACTTTTTCTTTCATTTATTATGGGAGAATTTTGCCTTCCACTCACATAAAAACGAAATAGAGGCAATCAAGATTTGAGCTGAATACACAGCAATGTGTCCAATCATATGTTATTTTTTAACTACTCACTCTAACGGGAGCCAAAAAGGAAGGGAAGGGTTAGGCTGAGCCGCAGGCCACATCATCTTGGTGCACGAAAATCTCACATGGGCAAAGAGGATGCAATCGTTTCACTTGGCGAGTCGCACATTAATAGCAGAATGTTTAATCATCTGGGTTGTATCCAAGAGTGGAACTTTAAGTAGTACGGGGGATATGCGGGTTGTAAACAAACTGAGAACACGAAATGACCAGGGTTAGCAAAGGAAGCATGTACATTGAAAGCAGGGCCCGACTGGCCATAGCGGGCACCGGGCGTTTCCCCGGTAGGCCGCTAGGGTGGGGGCCGGTTTTGGGCCCCTGGGGGGCCGTTTTTGTTACAGGGGGTCGGCAATAACGGCCCCCTGTAACAACCGGCCCTCGCAAACTGCTCAGCTGCACTCCCCCTCACCCCAGGGGGGCCGACTGAGCAGTTTGCCAGGGCCGGTTTCTGTTCCCAGTCCGGGCCTGATTGAAAGGGTAAGTATAAGTATCCCTTAACACAAAATCATGTCCCGTTTCTTCCACAACAAGACAGCAGCAGTCAGTTTCAAGCTTTGCCAACTGCATCATCAATGTCAGAGTTGGACAGAAAAACGGCACAGGCACCAAATTAAAAGTGGCTCCCATTAACAAAACAGAAAGCTATACAGGTCTCCCACATTCTGCAAATCGGGCTAGTTTTGAACTTTTTCATATTTGCTATATAAGTATTTCGCAAGGTATGGGATACAGCAAGAATGTGTGCTTGCTGCAGGCAATGTTTGTGGTAATATCACGGAAATGAATAGTAAAAAAAAGGCCAACCAGGCCATATATTTAGCCCACAAACAGCCAAAATACTGGTCCACGCACTGACCTGACAGACCGGCCGGCCCCTATGGCACTGCCAGATTGCCCTATAGGTATGGCAACTGGAATTTTGAGATTCTGCAGCTGCTGCTTTTTTCGCATATTTATAAATTTGCTGCATTTGCCACACGGCCCATCATCTGTCGCATATTCTGCAGATTTTAGCAACATTTTGGTTTTATTTCAAAGGGATCAAAAGTTGCAAAAAACGGGTGTTTGCACACAGCGGAAAGCCTTTTGCAAAGGTCATCTTTCATTTGCTTATTTCTATATTTAGTTGTTAAAATGACATTAATGAGGTGAAATCTTTGCCCAGATAGTATTAACGTGTGTGAGAATGTCAAAATAATGAATTAATACTGTGCAAAAATGTACCACATTATGCCTCATAATTTGCCTTTTCTTGAGGCATAATTTAGTCGACCTTGCCGTATAGCTTGGTGCTCCCCTGCTTCATAATTCCAGTGGTCCTGCCTATAGGCCAGTCCGTCCTTGTGCATCATAAGCAAATGTTCGGGGTGCTATGCTGCAATTGGTCTAGCAGAGAAAAGCAGCCAGTACCACAAAGTACAAAACACAACAAGTACTCCTCACCTACAAAAAACTAAAATACAATGTTACGGTAAAAAAAAAATTCTATTATACAGTGTCTCAGTCGGACAGGAACTTAGGGGCATATTATCAAGCCAGTTATTGCCGCATTAGCGGCACTTTCGCGCCGCTAACGTGTTTTTTTTTTTATCGCCCTATTACCAAGATGTCGCTAACAAGCGTTAGAGACAGCTTTCCGGCGATAGCTATCGTTTTTGCTTTCGCCGTGCATGGCAGCGATAGTTTCCACTAATGATATGCTAAGTAGGCGTTCCCTCTCACAATTTCATGAAAAAAGTCGATAACACACCATTGCACTATTACCAATGATGTCCTGTACCCGCGAAGCGATAAAAAAAGTCCCGCTAAGGCCCCTTAGCTGCAGGAAAATAAGACCTGAAAAAAACAGGTCTAAAAATTGTAAAAATGGTGATAAATGGAGGCATATAAGGGAGACTAGCCCAGACCCACACCTGAAGACCCACAGACGCCATGGAAGTACTAATCATTCAGCTTGGAGTCCCACGAAGGCAACAACCACCACCGCCACTGCCACCTCCCCCAGGACCACCACCAAGGCTGCGCCAAAGACGACAGCGGGCCCTGCGCAGACGTATCAGCCTCGCAGACCTGACGCCAGAGGATGTCATTGCCCACTACAGGCTCAAAAGGACATCCATCCAACACATCCTGAACCTGATAGCCCACAGGCTGACGCCACAAACACAGCAGAGAACCAACATCCCTCCGCAGACAAAGCTGCTGGCGGTGCTGCATATGTTGGCCTCTGGGACCTTTAAACCAACAACGGCCAGAGTTGGAGGAGTCTCACAGGCAGCCTTTTCAATCTTCCTCCCAACTGTCTTGGATGGCATACTCAGCCTGATACCCGAGCACCTTCACTTCCCCAACACTGTGCAGGACAGATTGAGACCAAGCAAGGATTCTACGCCATAGCCGGATTCCCACAGGTGTTGGGCGTAATTGACTGCACACATGTCCTATTTGTGCCCCCTGCGGACAGTGCACACATATACCGCAACAGAAAGCACATCCATTCCATGAATGTGCAGGCAATAGTGGACCACCGGGGACTGTTCACCAATGTCATAGCCAAGTTCCCAGGGAGTGTGCATGATTCCTACATCTTCCGACAGTCCATCATAAACCAGCGCTTCCAGGATGGCACATATGGAAATGCAGTGCTAGTCGGTAAGTACTAACGTGACCCACCACATGCCTCAACTTCACAGAGATGCAAATCAGAAGTGTGAGAATGTACATGTCACAATCACACATACAACATGGCAATCAACATGCCCACATACCAGACACAACAACACCAAGAACTGTGGGAACTGTGGATAGATATGTAGACAAACCATCCTCAAATGCTTAGCCCCTGTGCCACCCATAAGCAAATGTGGTGAGAGGTGGGAACCATGTATGTGCGATAGAGGCACACGATCCATAATGAAAGTAGGAACACAAGGCCCAGTGTATAGGTGTTGTGCTGGACAGTCTGGAGTAAGCTGACCGCAGACATGCCCATGTTGGCATATAGTGTGTTACTGTAGCCCAGCCTGTGTGGGTCACTGTTACACCCAACAATGGGGGGATCCATTTGAAGGTTGAATGGAGGATGCAGAGGCTGGCGAAGCAGCTGCAGGCCACTGCGTACACCTGTAGGTACATGGAGATGGAGGAGTCAAATATGGGGCCTAGGTACCTAGATGTGGGGTGGGGGCATCCGAAGGCGTTGGACCACCAAGTGATGCCACATGCTGATTGTTCTGTTACGAGGATGAGGACTCATGTTTCCCCTGCTTATAGCACGCCCCAGCTGTTGATCATCCATGTTGCAACTCACCGCAATCCTACCTGGAAGAGCAGTTTGGTGTGTGGGTGTATTGTTGATGGTGAATATGAGCATTCTGTACGTGTACGTGTTGGTGGTGCTGTTTACTAGTATCCCAAACCTTGCACCAGCTCCACTCCATGTGTCAGCAGATGCATCTGCTAACTCTGAGGTTGGTGCTGACTGAGGTGGCATACATTGCCTGCAGTATGTTGCAGTTGCATAGTGGGACAAGGGTGCATGCGCAGTTGGAGATACATGTTTGGAAAATGTGGACTTGCGCCATTGTTGACGACTGCAGTGTTGTGGTTGTTGCAGTTGATGGTGGTGTGTAGCATCTCCTCGGTGACTGATCTACACCAACTTTGTGGGGGCCTGCATGTGGTCAACGGTGGCTTGGGGTACATCAACAAGGTGGTGCATGCGTAAGTGGTCAACACATGTGCGTTTAGTGGGGCCGATGAACTGGACGAAGTCTACACATGCAAAGAAGCCGTCAAAGGTGTGCCCTGCCTTGTGGATCAGTGTGGTGAAGATCTGGGACAGTCTGATGTCAGCTAACATTTCCCAGAGTCAAATGGATCTTGAGTAGTCGTGGCATGTGAGTTGGAGGCTACACTCCCGAATGAGTACGTAGTCCACGGAGTGGACAGTGTTGCGTCTGATGATGCTGATGGTGTGGGTGAAGCGTTCCTGACCGCAATGGGCCTTGCAAGCGAGGGGGCTGATGACTGTTGATATGTGGCCGCTCGGGACAGGGAACAGCATGTGTTGTTCATTGGGGCAGGTCTGGCAGCAGCGACAGCAGCACAACTGAACGTGAACCGTGTCTGGTGTGGCCCATTGCCATTTCAACGTTCACATGGCATTGACTGTGAGGAGGGTGGATGAGTGCCATCGATAGATGGTAGAAGAGCCACACATGCAACTGCGCAGCGCACACAATTGATGAGGCGTGGGGGAGGGAGTATCAACAGTGAGTCAATTTAATTTGCAGTGATGCTTGTAATCAGTCAGAAGCAACACATGGCTAACACAAAATCCAACATAACACAAATGACACACCACAAAACCATCTACACCAACAACACAGCCGGCCCAACCAATAATGTAAACATCTCGCTTTCACATGTTACAGGTGACCAAGGATATGCACTATGCCCGTGGATGATGACACCCCTCCGAAACCCCACCACCCAGGCCCAGAGGCAGTATAATGCGGCCCACAGATGCACCCGGTCCATTGTGGAGCGCACATTTGGCGTGCTAAAGTCATGTTTCCGTTGCCTGGACATCACAGGTGGCAGACTGCTGTACAGCCCTGAAATGGTCAACAAAATCATCCTTGTATGTTGTGTATTGCACAATATATGTGTGCGCACCAATGCTCCATGGATTCAAGTGCCTTCTGCACCGGACGATGACCAGGATGATGATGAAGATGAGGCAGGTGGCGCACAACCCACAGTAAATGCAGCAGGAACTGCCCGAAGGGACCGAATAATAAACAATTTCTTCAACTGAGCACGTCACATTGTGACAGTCCCCCTCCAATGTATCTCATAGCAAAATGACCGCAATCACGGTGTGTGCCAATAAAAAAACATACACACATACCCTGTCTGCATGTTGTTGTCCAGCATGGGTACATCACTCTGAAAAGGGTACGTTGCACAATATGTGCAAAGAAAATAACAAAACTTCATTCATGCTGGGAATGTCTCCTCAGTACAGAGATGATTTTCAGTGTGTCAAATGTGTAAGACTAGAGTCTTCATGGTGCAAATTGGGCTACCCAATCCAAAATTGTTGCGTGTCCTTTGTGTAAATCAGTCAATATAGGTTGTCGTCTGTGAATAAATGCACAATTGTAGTCTGTTGTCAGTGGTCAATAATTTATTGGAGTGTGTACGTTGTGTAAAACAATGAAACTGTGGGCGTGCAATGGGGTAAGAGATGAAACTTTGGGCGTGCAATGGGGTAAAAGATGCAAATTCGGGCATGCAATGAGGTAAAATCTGAAAATCGTGCGTGCAATGGGGTAAAATCTGAAAATAGGGCGTGCAATGGGGCAAAATCTGAAAATAGGGCGTGCAATGGGGTAAATCATGAAAAATGGGCGTGCAATGAGGTAAATCATAAAAAATGGGCGTGCAATGGAGTAAAATATGAAAAATGGGCGTGCACCGGGGTAAAATATGAAAATAGGGCGTGCAATGGGGTAAATCATGAAAAATGGGCGGGCAATGGGGTAAAATATGAAAAATGGGCGTGCAATGGGGTAAGATATGAAAAATGGGCGTGCAATGGGGTAAAATCTGAAAATAGGGCGTGCAATGGGGTAAAATCTGAAAATAGGGCGTGCAATGGGGTAAATCATGAAAATAGGGCGTGCAATGGGGTAAAATATGAAAAATGGGCGTGCAATGGGGTAAAATATGAAAATAGGGCGTGCAATGGGGTAAAACCTGCTTTTCTGTGTGTCAGAAGCAATTAGCTTGGAAGCCACGACCACCTCCAGATCAACAAGCCCTACAACAAGTATGTGGACCACTAACTTGACGCAGCAGATGGACCACCAGCACCCCTGAGACAACAACCAGAACACCATCTCCAAATGGACACCAGGCACGGATGAAGACACCTCCTCCGCTAGGAAAGGCATCCACTGGGGGGCCCACACAGACCCCTGGCCCCCTCACATCTACCACAGAGCCACATCTGCCATCGCACATGAACCACTGTGCAACATCAACATCACCTTCAACACATGCACGTACACAGACAACTTGAAGCGTGCCGAAAGTCATGCCCCTACGCCTTGTGACCCCCATGGGTGAGTGGCACACTTAAAAAATCCATGATTGATTATTGGTTCTCTTGTTAGATATGCAATTATGGTGTGACCTGTGTTGAATGTTGCAAGTTAGGGTGTCATGTGTTGTGAAACATCATTTTCATGTTGTCATTGAGTGCCAACCAACCTCAACATGTTGTTACAGGGCTCTGACATGAAATTTGCAACAAGACTGTACATTAGTGTATTGATTTGCTCTTAGCATGCAGATCTGGACGCTAACACGAAAAAGCGATCTTTTTTTCATCCGCCCGATGTTAAAATACATCGCGCGACACTTTTTGCCATTATAAAGTTTACTCATGTGACTATTTGCGTGCAGATTTTCGCCGCTTACTCAAAAACGGGCAGCAAAGAGACAGGAAGTGATGTCTGCATGCTTCCTGCCTACTGGAGTAGTGTTCTGCACTTTCAGTTTCTCTTTTGAGCACATTGCTTGTGATTGTGGAGAGTGCTGGAGGTTTTTGGTGGTGTGTGCTGCAGTTTAGTGATTTTGAGAGTGTTGCTGTGTCCTGTGTCCTGTGTATATTGTCTGTGAAGTGTTGTGTACTCATTAATTGTGTTTTACTGTCTCTTGTCCTCAATTTTGTCGGGTGTCTGTCTTGGGGTAGTGCAGTTAAATTGTTGTTGGGGATATTTTAGAGGCCTTTTTTTCTGGCTGTGGGCTCACAGGTGTGTAGGGAGATGCCGGGTGTGGGCAGGGAGGGCAGGATGTCCGAGGGGACATTGGGGGGGTTCCTGTGGCTCATTAAATTCCACCTGCCACTGATGTTGGAGAGGGGAGGCCGTAACCTGCAAGGGTACAATGTGTCTGTGCGGAAGATCAGGTGGGAGCGTGTGCGGGTGCGGGTGCATATGCTATGGTTCTTCGGAGTAGACCGCAACGTGCGCCAGTGGAAGCACCGATGGCAGGACATGCTTGCACATAAGGCAGACCTCTTGGACTATGTGGGAGTCATGACAGGCCTACAGGGTGGTAAGTACAAACTCCACATTTATTTGTGTGGACTGTAAGGAATGAAAATTACGACGTGTGTGACACTGCTGTCAAAGTGAGAAATGGTTGCTGATTGAGGTGGGAGACGCAAAGTGTTAGCGCATATTGTTGGCACATCCAAGACACAACGCAGCATCAGATTGACAAGCATATGTTGCAAGTCTGTGTCACCCACTGCGCTGGACCAACACTTAGCACTGTACTGCCATAGCTGGCACACCTGCGCAAAATGTGCTTGCAGGCAGACGATTGTCTGTGTACGGCATGGGTGACTGTACATTGACTATCCATGGAATTGTCCATGTGAGCTGTGTGCTGGCCAAAAGGTAGTGCCAAAATGCTGTCCTCATGATTTGTGTTACGTTAGCTACGCTGCCCTGTGAACATAGTTGCTGTGTGAAAAAGTTCTGTTTATGGACAAATGGTCTAAGGAAAGTGGACATCTCCAGATTGTCATACAGCAACAACCTCTGTGTAACTGCTTTGTGCAATCAGCAGCTACTCAATTGTACAAAGTGCATGTAGAACAACAGGATGCATGGAGTAATGGTGCCTTGTGGATGACTCACACTACGATTATGGGCATGTCAGCTGGCATTACAGTCTCGTCTGTCCAAAATCAGCTGTCACAGGTCTGGTGTGAATGGCAGTCAAAGTTGACCCAATCATGTAGTCAACATGAAACGCCACACTACAGTTACGTAGCATTTGCTGTCGTGGTGATGATTGGTATGAGGAATACGACACATATGGATAGAAGTCTAATACCAACACATTTCTTTACTTGTCTCACAGATGGACGACCACCACCAATTTCCCCGGCGGGGAAAGCAGAACACAGTGGTTTCCCGCGTCCGGCCAGCTATTTAGTTTCATGCTGGGCCGGACGCGCAGCGGACGCGCGCCGCCGGTGCGCCAAAGGCAAGCCCATCTGCGCCCGTCAGCGACCCGGAGGCGATCGGCGCTGGCCATGCTGCCGGTAAGATTAACTCCGGGCTGTGCATAAGGTATACGAAAGATGCACTCTTAGAAATTAAAAGGGAATTCTGTGTATGCCCCCCTCTGCCTCTATCTGTTTTGGGGCTGCAACCTTTGAAGGGATGCTCACTCTGCGGATGGGAGGGTTTTACTAAGGAAACTGGGCAGTTTTCTAAGAAGCTGGCAGGGCGTAACCGAGACTATGATGATGCTCCCCATTCTCAGGGCAAATCGCAACTCTGCGCCCTGCTTCTTAACACTCGGTCTCTGAAAAAACACGCTCTTAATATCCACGACTTACTAGTGGATAAATCCCCAGATTTCCTATTCCTAACTGAGACATGGTTGAGCGGGGCGTCTAACCCCACCTTAGCCTCGGCCATCCCGATGGGCTACCAGATCATCAGGAAAGATCGTTTGGCAGGTATAGGGGGTGGCATCGCTATCATTTTTAAGAACCATTACTCCTGCACTACAACACCTACTGTTGATGGCGAGGGAGCAGAATGCCTCTGCTTCCACTTGGTGGTGTCTCCCCACCAATCCATAGCGGGCATTTTAATATATAGACCCCCTGGGCCCGCTGGGAGGTTCCTTGCCTCAATTGGTGACGCGGTTTCACCGTTTGTTTTGAAACACAAGCATTGTCTGGTTTTGGGTGATTTCGATTTACATATGGATGCACCGGAAGATGCAGACTCGTTTAGACTAAAAGAGTCACTGGAAACGCTAGATCTGGTTCCTTATGTACATGCCCCCACCCATGAAAAAGGCCATACTTTGGATCAGATCTTTTCCACGGCCGAACTAGGTATGAGCCAACCACTTCCACTTGTATGGTCTGACCACTTCCTTCTGGAGTTCTCATGTGAGAAGGTATCTAATACTCCCAAGGCTTCCGGGAAATCTAAAAGTATTAATTTCAGACCCTTCCACTTAATTACGCCTGATGCACTACTTAAGGCCATTAATAAGCATCCGATCTCTCTTAATGGCGACCTTGAGGCGGATGTTGAGGTTTTGGATAACTGGCTCCTGCTCCGGGCCGGGGAACTTGCTCCTCCTGTCTCACGTTTTGGAAAGACGGTGAGGTCTTCCGCCCCTTGGTTTACCACTGCCCTTAAAGAAAGCAAGAGGTCATGCAAATACCTCGAAAGGACCTGGCGGAAAAACTTTAACCCCAATGACAAAATAATTTACAAACAGGCATTAAAAGCCTATTTTAAACAAATTCTTGAGGCAAAAAAATCTTTTTTATCCGCCAAAATCGAACTCGCATTGAACAAAAATAAGGACATTTTTAAAATAGTCAGCAATTTTACCTCCCCTGCAGTGGTAGCTAAGCCTTTTACTCCCACTGAGGCATGGACGAGTCGCATGGCCTTATACTTTCATGACAAGATTGTAAGCATCCAAGAGTCCTTTCCTCTGGTGAAGAGTGATAAGGGTGCGCCATCCTCCTCACAAATACAAGTTAGAGGACCTGCCTTTGAACAATTCCCAATGATCTCAATGGAAAAATCTCTAGAAATCATGAAAGGTCTTAAATCTGGATCACCCTCCAATCCTTGCCCTGCCCACACCCTTGCTTCAGTCGCAGATATTATTAATCCAGTGGTCAACCAGATTCTGAATCTCTCCCTGAAGACGGGTCAGGTCCCTGACAAGTGGAAGAGAGCCAAAATTCTCCCCCTATTAAAAAAATCAACTCTGGACCCTGAGCTAGCCTCTAACTACAGGCCTATATCTCTGCTCCCATACTTTTCTAAGGCCTTGGAAAAAGTGGTGAACCATGCCACCACCACATTTGTCGAAACTAACACTCTACTGCACCAGAGTCAATCTGGTTTCAGGGCTAATTTTAGTACGGAGACGGCACTCCTGGAAGTATCTGAAGCAATAAAGGAGGTAGTGGATAGAGGGGGCAAAGCCGTACTGATATTACTGGATTTATCGGCGGCTTTTGATACCGTCCCACACGACCGCCTCCTGCTGAGACTTTGGGAGTGTGGGTTTGGTGGTACGGTATTCAATTGGTTTACCCCCTTTTTAAAGGACCGCCAGCAAACAGTGTGGGCCCCACCTTTTGCTGCCCCTATCCCCCCTCTTGAGGTGGGTGTGCCCCAGGGCTCTATTTTGAGCCCCATCCTTTTTAATTTGTTTATGACCCCTCTTGCAACTCTGGCTGAGAACCATGGAGCAAAAATAATATCGTATGCAGACGATACACAGCTGCTCTTCACCTGTAACAAAGACGCGGACTTCAGGGGAGACATGATTAACAGCTGTCTTACTGAAGTATTCTCCTGGCTCCAGTGCAACCAGCTTAAATGTAATCCTGGTAAATCGGAGATTATCTTCTTTGGCCACCGCCCCAGCGACCTTTGGCGCAGTTGGTAGCCTGCTGACATGTCCCCCCCCACGTCCCCGTACAGACAGTGAAAAATCTGGGGGTGAAGCTGGATGAGAATATTTCCATGCAGTCACAGATCCAATCAGTGGCCGGTTCCTTCTTTGGCCTGCTCAAAATGCTGAAACAGTTCCTGCCCCTCCTGTCTATCACCCACAGAAAAACGGTGGTTCAGGCATTAATAATCTCCAGGCTGAACTACGTGAATGTACTCTACCTGGGGCTGCCTGAGTATCTACTGGCAAGACTGCAGGTGACTCAGAACGCCGCAGCAAGAGCGATACTCATGCTTGGACCCAGAGCTCGTATGTCCACACAGTTGAAATCCTTACACTGGCTCCCTGTCCGCAAAAGGATCCATTTCAAGGCCATGGTTTTGGCTTTTAAGGCTCTCCTTGGCATAGGTGCTGGGTACATTATGAAGAGAGTTCAATTTTATCACCCTCACCGTGCACTTAGGTCTGCAGCACTTCAGCTGGCTCTGACCCCCAGATACCTCTGGACACGTATCGGGGGTCGCTCCTTCCAGGTGAAAGCAGCAAAACTGTGGAACAATTTACCGGTGGATTTAAGGTTGACTCAGGATCTCCTGGCATTTCGGAAATCATTAAAAACTTGGCTGTTTCAGCTTTAATATCCAGTGCGGGGATCTCACTCCTTAGCTAGGCCTCATCCTGCTTCAACGCCGGGCCACTCAATTGAGTAGCTGCGCGCTCTATAAATAGTCATTTAACATAACATAACATAACAATCACACAGGGGGACATTGACAGCTTCGAGGACCCACACGCCACTGGTGAGTTGGAACGTAATTGACTAGCATGTTGCGGTGGCATGGATGTCTGGGTCACATGATCACCGTTGCAGTATGAAGTATGGGTGTGTATCATGTCTACCTTGCCTACAGTGTGATGATGTATTGTGGAAGTCAGAAGTGTGCACTAATCAGTAAGTGACTCTGGACAAATGCATTGGTCTCACAGTTGTGACTTGGCCCATCCCCAGTCAGTGACACACATTGAAAGTGAGGTACATATCATCAAGCCCATATCGCAAATTCAACGTAACTGTCATCAAAGTTGTGTTGTCAATAGGGGCCTAGCATCATGATCTGAGCAGCGTTAATACATTCCACGTGTATTAAAATTACTTGTCAATGAGGTACACTGTCACGCTGTGTTGAGTGTGAACGGGGCGTGCATTGAGGGTTGTGTTCGGCGTTCCACGGCAACACCCATTGTATCAGAGGCTGCCCCCGATGTCCAAGTGCGGCATTCATAGTTGGCAGCGCACAATTTGCCAACAGTTACATCCCGGTTGTATTCTGGCCATATGAGCAGGAATGCTTTTTGATCATCATGTTTGCTTTGTACATGTGAGCTGCTTTGTGCAGCACACATGGGAATAGAGAATTGACAGGGTGTGTATAAGTACAGCAAGGTGGCCCTTCCAGTACATACATTAACATACCTCATTTTTCCCCAATGTATCTTTCCTGTGTGCTGCACTAAGCAACACACATGATAGTCACAACATGGTCTTCTAGGATGGAATCTGTGCATGAAGGGGCACCTTCCTGTACAGACACCAAACTCACCTGCACACACACTACCTTGCACTCTGGTGCAAGGGTGCCTGCGTATGCGCTAAGTTGTGAGACGTAACGCCATTGCCGGGGGAAACGCAAGTCTGCACCACATCCTTGGAAATAGGGTTCAGACTTGCATTAGCAAAGTTGCGGAGGTAGCCGTTAATCAGAGGAGGCGAACGCCTGTCTCCCCTACTCCCTTGTCAATATGCCCCTAGGTCCATGGGTTCGGTCACCACAGCACATGCCTGTGGATTGCAGCGAACACTGATGGGACAGGAGACATGTAAGTGGGTTTGCTGATGACTGTCCAATGACATTGAATGCATGTACATCCTTGCGTGAGATGACTGTGCAAGTGTGAATGATGATGCACAAGGAGGCAGTGCATTTCTGCCCGTAAGTGCGCAGACACAGTTTACAATTATGATATTGTAGGTATGCTGCATGCTGGATACAGAGTTGTGGCAGTGTGTATCTGTGAGCCAAGCATATCAATGGCACGTTCCCCAAACACACAGCAAAGTTGCCCAAATCATTCTCATTGGCATGTATGGCCACTGCAATGGTGTTGACGAGCTGCCTCCTTTCGTCCATTCCCTGATTGACTCTGGATCAGGTGTGGGAACTCCTCAGTCCCAATTGGTGTCATTTCTGTGCACGCATTTACCACGCATGCTTTAGCTCTGCCTTAAGTGCTTTGGCATTTATTTTACAATGCAGGGTTTGCCAACGCTATCTGTGAAGAAGCATTACCACAAACGACACTATGAGCATGATAACTCCAGGGTGCTGTCTCAAAGGGAAATGCATAGTGACTGCGTAGTTATGGCCAGCATATCTTGATACACTACGGAGTGATCCTAGCGGATACCAGCAATGCATGATTGAGTGTGAATTACGAGGAATGGATGTTTCACCCTCTCTGCAGCAAGACTTCACATGTTGGGGCATATTGTCAAGCCACTATTTCCACCACAATGTCACTTTTTGTGACATCGTGGTGGCGATAGGCTCAGCGCCCTATTATCAAGGCAGCGTAAAGCTACTCAACGTGGCTTATAGCCATGTTAAGTGTCTTAACGTTAAGCCTGGGCGGTGAACTACGCTCCGCTCGCAGAGTTTGCGGAGTTTTCTGCACTCCGCGGTACGCGGATCTCACGGAGTGCAGAAAAAATCCGCTACGCTATGCGTAGCGGAAATTTTTGCTCGCTCGCGTTCCTCAACGTCATGTTGGCGACCGCGAGCGAGCAAAATCAACATCCCGGCGAGATTTTTCCTCGTTCGCGATCGGCAACATCAAGTTGGTGTGCGCGAGCGTGGAAAATAAACCTCCCGGCGAGATTTCTCAACGCGGTGGTTCAGGTTTCTCATTGCGAGTGGTCATGTATGCTCGCGACAGCTCGCGATGAGAAACTGCCCGTTCGCGTTGAGAAAGCTGCCGTTCGAGTAAAAATCTACTCGAGCGGCAGAAAACGACTGCTTGCACTGTGCATGATGCCGTTTCCAATGATTGCACAGTGCGGACAAGCATCCGGCACTGTGCAATCACTGCGAACAGCATTTTCCTATCGCACTACGCTGCTCGCTTAGCTCCGCGTAGCGCGCAGCATTTTTTTACCGCTTTGCGTAGCGCAACTCCGCGAACTACACCCAGGGTTACTTAACGTTGCCTTCATAATTGGTCACCTTTGTGCTAAACTTAGTGTGAAAGGGGGCGTGCAGTGGGTGTTGCTGTGTACGTTCCACCGCAACACCCATTGAAGTTGACGCTGCCACCTATTATCAAGTCTGGCGATACTAGGTAGCAGCGCAAAACTTACACCCAGACGAATCCTGGTCTCAAGGTGGCGATACAAGGAGAAATGGTTCCTTTCTCCTCGATTTTGCTTTTTCCATGTGTGCTGCCTTGTGCAGCATACATGGAAAAAGCAAAATGCCATGTTTTGTTCATGTACAGGAAGGTGTCCATACCTGTACATGAACAAACTATAGATCAACATGCCATTTTGAAACTTCCATGTGTGCTGCACGACGCTGTACACAAGAAAGTTACGAAATGGCATTTTAGGTTTGTTCATGTGCCGGGAGTAAGTCCTCTCTACACATGA
The DNA here is from genome assembly GCA_963921515.1 of Calotriton arnoldi. Lineage (NCBI taxonomy): Eukaryota > Metazoa > Chordata > Amphibia > Caudata > Salamandridae > Calotriton > Calotriton arnoldi. The sequence continues at coordinate 670,417 of CAWUFW010004627.1, forward strand.
ACAAACATCCCTGCTCGCAGACACCCTTGCACTCTGGTGCAAGATTGCCTGTGTTGGCGCAGTCGTGAGGAACCGCACACATGTGCTGGGGGACACACATGCCTGCACATGGGCATTGTACCTATCATGCAGCCCTGTGTCACTGGAGAGGATGAGGGTGGTGCTACACACAGGGGGATAATGCTTCCCTCCTCCGATTGCTTGTACATGTCACCCTCTGCCCGTGTATGTAATGGCATAATCGTTTGGCACTGTCAGCCTAATATATTAGTGACAGTGCATGTACCATGCCATGCACTGTCATGTCAGTCTCCCCAGCATGTAGTCACTGATCGATGCTTCAACATGTCGTTGTCCAGGTCACTTGCTGACTTCACATAGTTACGCTGTAGTGTAGGCTCCCATGTTGAAGTGAACTTGTATTACAGATGTGTATGGAGGAATTTGAAATTGGCTAAGGGACTCTAATTTGCCTTTGTGTATGTTTTACAGACAACATGACGCCTGGCCAGATACATGCCTTCCAGGTGCGGAAGGACCGTTACCGCCATGTGAAGAAGGTTGCGAAGTGGTACCGCAACATGGCCAAGAGGTACCATGAGAAACGTAGGAAGGGCACATAGAAGGCGGTGCCTGAACATGCCCAGGATGTCACACAGCCCCCCAGGCCCCTCAGCCGTCAGTGATGTGTCCCAGCCGGGACAGGTGGCACATCCCCCTACGGCACCCCCCCACCCCAAGGCCCTGTCCCACCTGCAACTGGGGATCAAGTGGTCTCTTTCACATTGCGGGACAGGAGGCTCCTTCAGGACATTGTGGTATTGCTGGCAGAGATCAGGCGCGAATTGTCTGATGTCAACAGACGAGTGACGGACATACAACAACACTTTGGACTGCCATGATGGGTGGACCTGTTGGACACCATCCCCTCTTCTCCCTTCCCCCAATGTTTGAAATCTCTTATTATGTAGTGTTAGGTTAGTTATTTATTTGTTAGGTAGTGTAGTTTTAGTGTAGATTTTAGTTAGTGTTAGCTTGTTAGGTAGATATAAGATTTTAATTAGTCATCCGTATTTGGGGATACGTTTCCTTTTCCTTTGGGTGGAGGGTTGATGTGTTTTTCTTCATAAAAATTAAAAATAAATATTTACAAAAATATATATCTTTGTGTAGGTTACATGTTTAGTTAGTTTATGTTTAGCTTAGATGTCTTTGTCCTGTCTCGTGGTGTGCCTTAAGGGTGGGAGGGGGGTTGATGTCTATGATGTGTTGTTGCGTGTTTAGGATTAGTTAGGGTAGATAGTTTAGGTAAGTAAGATTTTTATAGTTAGTTTAGATTTTAGTAGTAGTTATAGTGATAAGTGTTAGTTTAGGTTACTTGAATATTTATACTGTTCTAATAAAAATATGATATTTTGGATTTCTGCTTGCACTTATGTCAGGGATGAGGTTGTGGAGTGTGGCTCATTCCATTGTATGCAACTTTTGCCATCACTGGACTATCCATTGCAATCGCTAAGTCTGCTCATGACATGTAAGTTTGCAGGATGTATTGTGTCCGGATACCTTAGATGTGAGCACACTGAACTTGCATTGATGACAGGGTGTCAATTTGGATTGACGTCCTAGTCTAGGGACAGTCGTCTATGACGTTCTACATCTTCTGTGTGATTCACGGATTTGGACAGCACATTGTTGCCCATTTTGCACATAACCTAGTAAGATGGCATGGCAAGTGAATACAGTTAGCTACTGTTATCCATCATGGAGATGGATATATGCACCAGGTTCCACAGATTCCGTCCACACCTGCATGTTAGATGCTCCTGCCGCAGAGTCCATCTACATTGCACAGACCTAGCCACACTTGCTGCGTAGTGCCAGTGTGTCCGCTTCCTTTGCAAGATATGTTCAGGTTCATGTACGCTCACTCTCCAGACCATGCATGATTTGTTAGAAATCTGTGTGCATTGTGTACAGGACATGGAACAGCAGTGTTCCTGATTTACAAAAGTAATCTGAGAGTAAGTGATGACTTCACATTTTACGTTACTCACAGATGGATTTTGGGAGTAGTGCATTTTGCTTTACAGAGTTGACATCTCCTAAATGCCTTTCGTGACTCACTGGACTAGTCAAGTTTTGATTTTGTGACAGCTGACGTTTGGGTGGAGGCACACTGTTCTGCTGCACACAAGGGGGAAATGTTGCATTGCTCCCTGTAGTGACAGTGTCATGGAGACTTGTCCCAGCTGTTACTTCTGCCATTGGCTCATGTTGATGCCGCCCTTGAAATGTTGTCCGTGCATCTGACTATATGCTGAGTGCAGTGCCACACACATCCCTACACACATTGCCCGATACGCCCGGAGTGGTCACAGCATGAGAAGGGGCATATTTTAGTATACATCGTTTGTCGACAGGGAGGGCTGACTGACGGCTTGCACTTTGGGGTGGGCCCCTATTTGCCAATCTACTTCACTGAGGCAGACATTGTGGTTCCGTATGTGTATGGTGGACATGTGCCCTTCCGTGTCTTCATCAATGTGAATGTGCTATCCAGATTTTTGGGATGTGACATGCAATGTGCACCATCACAACAGGCTTTGTCCACCACGTAGTGTGTGAGTAGATATGCCAAGAGATATTTGTTTACAAGTGTTAAGGAGGACACAACTCGTGGCCTGCAAAAGACTAGGACATTTTAGCACACATGCCTTTTCATGAAAGGACGTGGGGCTAGGTTGGTATATTGCTAGATGGTTTATTTGGAGCATTGGGGGCACCACTAGTTCACACATACACCGCCATCTCACTGCCTATCTGTATCAGGTAAAACAGGTACATTGCTCATATTTCCCTTGGTGTACCTTCTGGGTGAATCAGTGTCCTGACACGTTTTACATACTTCTATACTTGATTGGTCAAGAACCACACAAATCTGTGTGAGTTATATAATTTTATTTACATTCAGAGGATGAAGACTGGACCAGTGCTTGGCCATACATGCCCACATTGCATGGATGCCCGTTGGAGGGCCAGACAGAGTCATTTGGTGGTAACAGGTCCAAGGGAAGAGGCATAGTTCAGTCCGCAGGCTGATTGCAGTGGCATTGGCAAGAAAAAAGTGATATGGCAGTCCATGTGGAGGTCCAAGGTGATTGTCGGGGGTCAGTGAAAGACAGTGCAAGAAGAATTTCCGTGGCATGATACTAAGCCCGGCACCAAGGAGGAAACTGGCCTTTTGGCGCAGATGGATGCTACCGCTTCCTCCTTTGCAAAAATGCTCTTTCATCCTCCTCTTCGTCCTCTGATGTGTCATGTGCCTCACATGTGGGTGGTGGTATGGTGGGTGCAGCACTGTGAGGCACTGACACATCAGGTGGCGGAGCTGAGGATGTGGAGGCAGCAGCAGCATTCATCTGCGCCAGACCTTGTGGCAGCAATGAAGTGATGAGCAGGTGCAGGGCATGATAGATCCCAGCAACCTCGCGCTGGTGTGCGGCCCTGGCAGCCATATCTTGTGCCTGCATCCACTCCATGCTCTCCATTATCCAACAGATGTTGGCCAAATCCTGGCTGACATTGCTGGAGCCACTCTGAGCAGACAGTTGTTGTTGTCTCAGAATCATGACTCCAGCAATGTCAGCCATGGACCGTTGGAGGGCATCAAGCGGGCTGTGGGTGTCCGTGATCTTCTGCATGTGGTCCCGGATGGGACGTATGGCCTCAAGTTTGTCCACCAGGCGCTCGAACCCCACCCGCACCTGTTCCGCCTTCTCCCGCTGGACCTTTAGCACACAGCTTTGGAAGGCCAGGTGTGGGTCCTCGAGGTCCGGGGCGGCAGCTGTGGTGGGAGGTGCTTGCTGCTGGTTGGTTTGTGCAGGGGTGGGGTTGCCGCAATGCTGCTGGGTTGCCCTGCTCCTGGAGGTGGGGTGCTGAAGGAGTCTAGCAGGTGTTGCAGTGCTTCCTGATCGATGGTGGGGTATTCCTCCTCGTCATCAGTGAAGGTTGGGCCAGTCTGCTGTCCAGGAGGTGATGTCTCTTCCTCTGCAATGTGATAGGGGAGATACAGTTTAACAGTGTTTGTCATGTACAATCATGCATTGGATGAGTTTACAAGCAGACAGCAGGACAGTGTCCATTCATACTGTTTTTGAGGAGATGCCTATTTGTTGCAGGATAGTGATGATTTTGAGGAGATTGCAGATGTGATGTTGTAGTTGTACATTGTCATCTCACAGTTTCCAGCTATGACAAATGTTATTGTACAATATCTACACATAAGTCTCACAAGTTGTGCCCTCTGTTCATTGTGTGAGTAATGCAATTTGGCCCACATAGTAGTCAATGTTGATGGGCTCAGATTTGTCTGTGTGTGTACTGCATTGTGTGCTGGTGGCACCTGCAGCTTTGGTTTAGCTGCCCATTATACCTTTCAGGTAGTGAGCCTTTGAGTTCTATGCATATACAATGCTGTGCTGAGGCAAACTGTGTGGGATATGGGTCTTGATCAGAGTTGTGAGATTTGTGCATTGTTTGACTTCAAATGTCTTGTTTACGTCAGGGGTTGTATGTACACGAGGATGTGTCAGAGTGTGACTTGCTTGTTTAAGGATGTTGTCCACACTCAGCCACCTCAGTGAGGTGGCCAGAACCATGTTAATAGGTTGGGCCTGCAGGCATGCTATTCATCGCTGCGCCTATCTGCTTCTCTGTCCTTTCCAAGTGCCTAGTATTCAACCGCCTCCTTTCGTTTAATTTTTCCTCTTTGAACAACCGGATACTTTTGTAATTCCCACACTGGGGCTCCAGCTTGTGGGTTTAGACTCATTGTATAGGCTTTTCTAAGCTGTTTATTAGAAATGTTTGATTATACCTCTACAATTTTAACTTTTGCCCCTTTTCTCCTTTCCCTCCTTCCTTCCTTCACTTACCCAGGCTACTTTCCAGACATTTGCTTTATCTCTTAGTCCTGTTGATGATCCCATAACCCAGTTGGGGATCGAAACGTCGTCCACACCTACATCTTAACTCTATACTGTTAATTATTATATTTGTGGAGTATAAGATGTATTTTTGATTCTGACTTTTGCCTAACTACACTTTTTGCCTAAAAGTCACTTTTAAGTCACTTGCCTGTGGCAAGGAAATCGGCTGATTTCCTTTTACCCTGTCACGTCCAGCTCACTCACTCTTTTATGTATTGTCGTGTTTTCACTATAGATGAATAAATTTCTTGATACTGTCAATTAAGACATATACAGAGCCAATCTTGATTGTGATAATTTGGCGTATTCAGATTGATTCTCCTTTTAAAGGGACCGTTGTTTCTAAAAACGTACTACTCCCTTGGTCCCTTTTTGACTCTAAGGGTTTCCTTGTCTCTTTTTCTGAGATTAAGCGCAATCACCGGATTGCAAGGATTTACTTTAATTCTCCAACTAGTTCATAGTGGGTTGTTTCCTCCCCGAACCCCCTTCCCCCCTCCCCCCCATCTACCCCACCTTTCACATTCAAGAGGTATGACACACCACGCTCCACTATACACTGACGATTACATTAAAAAGATTTTGGAGGGCCCATCCCTCTTCTCCGAAACACCTGACACTCCTAGTATAACAGAGAGCTCCATTTTTGACCAGTTAGAAAAATCCAGTAAAAAATTGATCAGGTTGCAATTAATGGTAGGCATGCTCACTGAGTACCTTAAAACTGATACTATATTGGTGGGTGTTAGACTTGGCACCATTGGCGTGGGTCTCCCTTCCATTTTTTTGCTGTTGCCTCTTATGTTTTGCTGGTTTTAGATGCTTTTGGGCACTGTGCCACTGCTGTTCAGTGCCACAGTGCAAGTGCTCCCTACTGTAAATTGATGTATGGATTAGTGACTCCATGATTGGATGATTGGTTTACTTGTCAGTCCCTAGTACAGTGCACTGAGTGTGCCCAGGGCTTGTAAATCCAATGCTGCTGGTGGGCTTGCAGCACTGGTTGTGCCACCCACAGAAGCAGCTTGTAAAATGTGTCTCAGGCCTGCCATTGCAGAGCCTGTGTGCGGTCTGTGACTGCCATGTCGACTTGGCAAGTGCACCCACTTGCCAGTCCCTAAACCTTCCCTTATCTTCATATCAGACACCCCTAAGGTAGGCCCAAGGGCAGGGTGCATTGTAAGCATAAGGTAGGACATGCCCTGGTGTGTGTGGCATGTCCTAATAGTGAATTACAGCCATTTTCGTTTTTAGGTCTCGCGCCTAGCGTTGCAGTGCGCAGCCCTGCTCGCGCAGCGCGAGACCTTTAGAAAGGGCTTCTGAAAACGACCCACACGCTCGTGCGTGTGGTTTTGTTTTCGGAAGCCCACATTGGCTGGAGCGTGCGTTTTTTTTAAAAAAGCGGCACGCGATTGGTCAAAGGCGGGCGCATGGCCCGCCTTCGCTCCTCCCATTCCCGACGGTGGCCAGAACACGCAGCAGCGCGCGTTCGTCTCGCTTTGCTGCCGCGCTCCCTCCCCCGCTCCTCTGTGGTGCGCGCGCACCACTGGTTTCGATTCCGCGTTCGGCTCCTCTGTGGTGCGCGCGCACCACAGGTTTCAATTCCGTGCTTGTTACTTTTAGAAGTAATTATCCGATTTACATATTTTTTATAAATTTGTTCGTACTTCGCCATTTAGGGCCATGTCTGACCGCCACTCCTGGTTATACTCAGTCTATCCCCCAAGAAAGTTTGGGTAGCCTTTAACCTTGCATTTTATTATATATACACGCGCACAAGCATTTGTCCAATAAAGGGCGCCGCTCCTCGTCACAAGTTGATAGCGTGCTAAGGTACGTGAACGGATGTTGCCTTGATGTTTGTTTAAATGACCAACTATATCCCTGGTAGCCTTGCAGAACACTGAACATGAATATAACTTGTCCACAACCGCGCCCACACACAATTGTCTACTGCTTTTATATAATTCACATCACTTTGGTGACCTCACTTCCTCATATAACCACCAAAAGCCGTAAGATCTCGCGATGGCTAGGCACTAAGCTTTATATCTGCTGCCTCACCATCTCAACGTCACCATAACCGTTCGGCAATCTCCAAGTAGGCTCAACTTGCCATGCTGCCGAGTGCATCGATAGTTAAGTCTCAGAACCTGGGTTCGCTAACCGTGTTAAATCTTGATCGGCACTCTCCAAACTACCTTCCCGTGACGTACCACACAGGGTCAGAACCCCTGCCTGAGCTCTGGGTGCCTGTCAGGTTTCCCGTGTTTGGCGCTTCTGCTCACTCGATTGCTCTGGCCTGGCCAATGGCGCCTCTCCCCCCGCCATGGCTCCCCATGTCCCTGCTCTCTCAGTGAGTGAAAGTGGCTGCGGCCGCCGGCCCCATGCCTGCAGCCTCAGCAGCTCCGCCATCTTGGTGTCACAGGAGCCGAGAGGCGGCAGCAGCAGAGGGACAGGGCAGGAGCCAAGCGGAGTCGGGAGACGCCGCACCCCTAACCCTAACGGGGACTGAGGTGAGCCTAGACCTGCTCAGTGGGCGGGCTGCTGGGAGATGGCAGAGTCCAGGAAACAGAAGGGGCAAAGGAAGGCCTTGATCTCCTCGATCCGGACTTATCGCACTGCAGCTGGGCCTCTTCTTAAAGGGCCAAGCTCCTCACACTTCCTCCCCCCACCCCACGACAGTTTGAGGGAGGAGCCCCAGAGTTCCCTGTGTTGACGTTCCACCTAGATGTGCACCCATTCCGGGGTGTCCGGTCACCCTCAAGGTTCCCGTGACAGACCGCTCTGCCCACGTGTGATATGAGCGAGCCGCCCCCTTGGCCACGTAGCACGTGTGTGCTGTTCATTATTTGTCTGATCACGTGTGTGCTCGTCCCCCTGCACTGATCTGTCAGATCACCGTGCCCGCGTATCTCCCCTCTACTGTTCTCAACTTGTCAAAGTGCCTTTGAATCAGGTGTCGGCAAATTGCTGAACTTAAAATAGGTAATATTAAATACTCTTTAGGTATTCCTGACATACTGCCCTCCAAACATAGCCCTAACAATAGTGCATCACAACGTATTTCTAAGCATGGTGCTTTAAAAATGTAGACTTGGTCGCAGTGTTATTAAACAATGGGTTTTGGTATGATTCCCTGCCTAGAATAGTGCTGCCTTTCATGCATCCGTAAACCAGGTCTTGTTCTCTTCATACCACTACTCTATTTACACTATCTACCTTTTTTACAATTTGCCATCTTCATACTCACAATACCAACCTCTTTTACTCCATACCATTCTCCTTCCTACCATCTCTAACACTGCTTGGTCCATCACATTCCTCTCCTATTACATATATAGCCATTGTAGCAAACACTTAAACACAGCAAAATAAATGCCTACTTTCAACGTGATCGTTTTCATTCCATCGTCCCTTCATATGTTACATGCTTCTTTATCCATCCCCATAACCCTTCTGTCCCTTATATTTCATTTCATTCTCGCTTCTAGCTAATAAATACAAGCACAACAAACTACTTATACTCTACAATATAAAACACACGACCACCTTTTACACAACGGGGTAAAAACATTTTTTAAACGCGCTACATGATCCCAATATAATACCGTGCGCGCAACAAAATTAGTTGTATTTATTTGTTTGCTTACTTTTGAGCAACTGTAGTCCGTATTTTACTACGTCCACCCTGCCCCTCACCCGCCTCGCGTTACCAGCCAGAATCACTCCCACCGCGGGCCGCTACTATAATACAACTGCTGGCTAATAACATAACTAAATCGTATTTTCTGTTATAACCGGGTATACACCTCACATTTAGCAATAGATCACGTCTCGCAAGTCGCATTTGTAACAAACATACAATAAACGGTTATTAAACACACCAAAAATGCAATAGTATTACATAAACATTACTACTATTAGTGTAAAATACATGTTGCGTTTATACCCGTATTACAACATGCAAAATTACACAAAAAAACACAACACAGTGCGCAAAAGACCCTACATATTGCATACAACTATTTTAAATGGTTCCCACGCAATGCAGGAAAAAAAACAGCGTGCTCTATACAAAAAAAGTAGTTTGCCTTATTAAATACACAATATGCTAACAGTTGCATGCAACTAGACCATAAAAACAAACCGTGACTGCCCAAAAACACAACACAGTGCGCAAAAGACCCTACATATCGCATAAAGCTAGTTTTAAAAAGGTCCCCACGCAATGCAGAAAAAACCCAGCGTGCTCTATACAAAAAAAAACCCAGTAATTTGCCTTATTAAATACGCAAAATGCTAACAATTGCATGCAACTAGGCCATAAAAACAAACCGTCACTGCCAGATTTAGTTTCAAATGCGATAAAACAGCCATACATACAGGGTTTGCTAGTCCGTACATTTGAAATAAACCTCATTACTAGAAAATCACAGAAAACAATATGCTGCGTTTATACTACACTGCATTACATTCTATCAACGCAGCGCAAATAGTATTCAGCATTACACGAAGTGCATATTTACTACATAGCAATATATATAATACACACATATATTACTGCCTAAGAGCGTTGTAATCTTATATAGTGCACTACACATTTTGTGTACTGCATATATTATACAAAACAGTCTACACATAGAATTAGGTTGTTATTTACACTGCCTAGGACTTATGTGACCTCAGGACCAGGCTACTTGTAAAAGCGCTCTCCCTCCTGATCTCTGTTCACGTTTGTAACAAACATCGCAAAATTAATATCACCGTTAGCAAATTACATAATCAACAGTGCACATATTATTACAAAACATAAACCACATTAGCGCGATTACTGTCAAAACGTAAAACAATGCATTCATATTACATAAAAAAGTACGCATCTTAGAAAAAACAAACATATTTGCAACGTAGCGCCAATAAAAACCACAATAGGCATGCTAATTACATACTGCGTTCTTACCTTACACTCCATGCGCTGCGTCCGTCCACGCTCCCTCCTAGTCTCTGCTCACATCAGATTAGGCATAACAAAGTTAATATCGACGTTAGCAGATTCAATAATAAGCAGCGCGCTTATCATAAAATAACATAAAACACAATTACACATGCATATTATCTACTACGCTCTTACCTCCTTCTCCACCTGCTCCTCCTTCGTTTCTGCTCCACTCGCTCTTCGGTCATCCCCAAAATACTGTAAATAAATACTCACGTTAATAGGTTAACCAATAGAATTTAAAACAATTACAAATTCACAAACATACTACACAAAATATTAACAAAACGCTCTAACCTTCCTCTCCATATGCTCTTTCCCTGTCTCTTCTCTTCCGCTCTCCCTCCTGATCTCTGTTCACGTTCGTAACAAACATCGCAAAATGAATATCACCGTTAGCAGTTTCCATAATCAACAGTGCGCATATTATTCAAAAACATAAACCACATTAGCGCTATTACATATCAAAACGTTAAAAAATGCATTCAAATTACATATAAAAAGTACGCATCTTAGAAAAAACAAACACATTTGCAACGTAGCGCCAATAAAAACCACAATAGGCATGCTAATTACATACTGCGTTCTTACCTTACACTCCATGCGCTGGGTCCGTCCACGCTCCCTCCTAGTCCCTGTTCACATCGGTAATAGGCATAACAAAGTTAATATCGACGTTAGCAGATTCAATAATAAGCAGCGCGCTTATCATAAAATAACATAAAACACAAACACCCGCTAACATAATAAAATACACAAATAAGCATGTAAATTACATACAGGGAAATGCGCTTGTTGGTAAAGAAACAAACACATTTGCAACATAACACAAAAAATGCACTGAAAACATGCATATTATATAGTACGCTCTTACCTGCCTTTCCGTACGCTTCTCCTTTCTTCCAGCTCCAGTCGGTGTTGGGGCATCCCCCAAATACTGTAAATAAATAACCACGTTAAGTTTGAAACAATAACATTAAAAACAACTACTAATTCCCAACACATATTTGAAAATCTTAGGAACGCTCTTACCTTCCTCTCCATACCTCCTCCCCTGTCTCTCCTCTCGTCCGCAATCCCTCCTGTCCCTCCTGGCCTTTGCGAACATCGGGAACCAACATCACAAATTAAATACCAACGTTAGCAGATTCCACAATAAACAGTACGCATATTATTACAAAGCATATGCGCACTATTCCATAACGCAACGTCTAAAAAAACATGCAAATTACATATTAAAAAGTGCACATCTTAACAAAAAACAAACACATTTGGATAAAGTAAACTTAGTTTATAGTAATAAAAATGTTGCACCAAATTTTTTGCAATAAAAGATACAAAAGGAAAAAAAATGTCATGTATTACTATATAAACCATTATCAATATACAAAAGCATATTGCATACAGAGACAAGTAGCAGCGCACAAGTATACTTCTGCATTCATGTAACCACCTCCACCATTTGACTTCAGTTGTACTATTTTTGTATCTGGTTTGTGGTCGCATTTTCTGCCTGTGCAGAGATGTTCCCACGGAGGTCCCTTCCTCAATGAGCATGTATAGCGCATGGATGGAATAATCTTTCCAATGCAGCGCTGTCATGACCTGGGTCACTGTTCCAGCACCCAGCATGACCTCGCGGGTGACTGACTCCTCTTGCTGTCAGTGCTGGAGTGAGTTTTTCCCTTCCCGGCTTGTCAGTCCGTTAGCCAGTGCACTGACTCGGCAGATGGCTGCAGATCTTGTGGTGTCTCAGGCAAGGGTGAACTTGTAACCTTGCGTGAAACAAATGATGCTCCCCCGCCACGACTGTCATCCGCAAAGTGCAGGAGGTTCGACAGGTCTGCTATATTTTCTGATTATTCTAGCTCTCCGCTGGATTGTATGAGTACCTGAAATTAAATATAAATAAGTGTAGGTTACGTGTAGAATAAAACTGAACAAGCATGTAAGGCTTTTGAGCCCTTTGGTTGATGCATTTCTGTTTCGTTTAAATTTGAGTTAATACTTATGCATTATGTTTGTGTGCTTCAAGTTCTTGTGTGAACTTGGAAGGGTATAGAATAATGACACCTCTTTGTTCTTTAAATAATTAATATGTTATGTGTTGTTTCTGAAAGACGTCTATTTTGTGATCGCAAAGGAATCTAACCAGTTGGTTCTCTATGTAGATATTTCAGAATAGAAAATATGTAATTTATTTAGCTTCCTTCAACCTGACTCAGAACTGTTACATTTTTTTCACGTTTGTTAAACTGCAATAATCTTGTTTCCTTGAACATTTTATAGATTAATACACTTTTTCCGAAGGTATTTTTTATTGAATGCGTTTCACGTTTGCAATATGGTTCAGATTTCAATAATTTTGTGTAAATATTTGCTACAATGTCGATCTGTGATTCTGGTTCTGTAAAGGGCAGGTGATCCAAAGAAAATAATTTCTAGGGGTACGATTTTTTCATTGGCCTAAATAAAGTCACTTCAGCTGTCTGCCTTACATTCTCTTCTCTGTGGCGCTATTAGCAATACATTCCACTGTAGTGGCATTTAAGCAGCAACTACCTATTGACAGTGGGATAAAATGTAAACCATTTTCACAGCCAAAGAGGGGTTGAACAAGCATTTACAATGCAATAGGTCTTACATTTGCAAGAGTTTGAGCTATTGGCATTGTACATGACAATGCCTTTTATTTATATGTTCTGAAAACCTGCAAGCGGTGCGTAAACACGCACTTTGTACTTATAGTCCTTGCTTAGGAGAAGCAAGGCTGGCAGTAAAAGAGGCGCAGTTACTGCCAGCCTTGCTTCTCGTAAGCAACGACTATTAGTACAAAGTGCATGTTTACGCATCGCTTGTTTTAAAAGTCGCTGCTTGTTTGTTGTTGTGATTTACGACTTCAGGCCCCAAGGCGAACCGTCCTCTCAGACCGATTTAAAAATTCCCAGACTTGTGTTGCAAGGGGCGGGGGAGGGGGCATTTTCTACTCCTTTTCACGAATCCCCCAGTTTTGCTAGCTGCAAAAGAGACTAGAAATATTTCACTCCCATGAGTGATGCTGCAGGTCCCTAACTCCTTATGTTAGACATTCCTATTCATTTATTTTTCATTGAAGAGAAGCTTATTGCAGTCCCAGAGAGAGAGACTATGTCTTTTAACTTTTACTATAAACAGTCTCTGTGCTGCACTTCTCCTGTGTTCACAAAGGTGCTGTGTCTTGTTTGACTCCTATGTTCTTTTTTGGTTCATTGTGACTTAGAGTGATGCCTTCCTGCACCCATCTGGGTGTCTGTGTCCAGGTGACTCCCTTTCCCTGTGAATTCAATGGTACCTCTTGGTTCCCTCCAGGTCTCTTCTGCCAGTTCTCCTAGTTGCACGAGTTTGTGCTGCAGAAGTTATATAGCTGCATGTCGTCTGCTGCCAGTTTACAGGTCTGTACTTAACATTCTTAGTCCTCGAAGCAGTGCTGCTAGCTGCTTCTCTGATCCGAGTGGTAATTCCTCATTCTAAGTCCTCGAAGCAGTGCTGCTAGCTGCTTCTCTGGTCCGAGTGGTAATTACTCATTCTGAGTCCTCTTTACAGTGCTGCTAGCTGCTTCTCTGGTCCGAGTGGTAATTCCTCATTCTGAGTCCTCTTTACAGTGCTGCTAGCTGCTTCTCTGTTTCCAGTGGTAATTCCTCATTCTAAGTCCTCTAACCAGTGCTGCAGCGGTGTCTCTGTTCATACTTCCACTGCACTCCAAACCAAAACACATAGGTAAAAGAGATTATCATTTAGAACACCAATAGCTCTAACTCTAAAAAATGCGAGACCTATTGCATTGCAAATGCTTGTTCACTATTGCAAGGCTACCTGTTCTCCATAGGCCAGAATGGGCAGTTTGATTATTACACCTTATAATCCTAACTGACCCAGGGAACATGGTAGAAAAACGAATTTAGTATGCCTGAACTCAGAATGATAAAATACATATTTTAGTGAAGTTGGTTTTAACATTCTGTGTTTGAAAATACCACTTTTAGAAAGTGGGTATTTTCTTGGCTAAACTTCCAAGCCTGCCTCTGCTAGGTTGTGTATTCCTTGTCTGGAGATTGAGTGACAGGGGCTGGGGTTGGCTACAGGAGACAGGGTGAGTCAGCACAGGGCTGAATAGAAAGATATGCATCCAGAGTGGAGGGAGGAGTTGCACCTGGGTCTGAATAGGGCTGTGCCTGCCTTCCACAATGCTGGCTCCACCTCCTGCCAGGCGTCTGATGGCTCTGCCCCTCACTCACAAAGGAAAGAAGGAGTCAGAAAAACAAAGTGCTCCAGGACTGACCAGAACTGGTTTTGGACTAGGCAGAGGCCTCTCTGCCTTCAGAGAACAAAGAGAAACTGTGTATAAAAGGGGACCCAGACCCCTAGGAAATTAGATCACTTCTGGGAAATCAAGAAACCTGTTGCCAAGGAGAAGAACCGGAGAAGCTGAAGGAGGAGTACTGCCCCTGTGCTGTTTTGCTGATTGGGGTTGGCCTGCAGTGGTTGCTTTCTACCAAGGACAGGAGAAAAGACTTTGCTGTGCTTTGTCATCTTGAAGAAGAGAATCTCCAAGGGCTTGAACTAGAGCTTGCCTCCTGCCTGAAGTCTCAGGGATACAAGACTTCACCAACCAGCTCCCCCCCTGCATTCCCTTGCTGGGAATTGAAGTGCCTGCTGTTGTGCTGGGCCTTCTGAGAGACTGCGTGTCGCTGGGAGCTGGAAGCGCGACGCAACAACGAGAAGCGTGTCGCCGCCGCAGCCGCGGTCATCGCATCGCCAAGGAAGCGAGACGCCGCTGCCATCCTCGCATTGCCGAAGCGCGGCGCATCACCGGAGAAGCGGGACGCTGCCACAGAGGTCATCGTCGCATCACCGGAGAAGCGCGTCGCAGGGCCTGTCGCGGCTCCAAAGATCATCGAGTTGCCGCACGGCCGTCGGGCGTGCACGCATCACACCAACGTTGTCACATCGCAACCAAGACGCCATTTTGTCGTCGCATCGTACCGGAGAAGAGTATCGCATCGAGGTGCCATCTTGTCGCATCGCACCGGAAAGCAGTAAGAAACCGACGCATCACCTCCCCACACAGTAAGGAAGCGAGCATCAACTCCCCTGCGCAGCAGTAAGGAACCGACGCATCCACTCCCCTGAGTGTAAGGAACCGACGCATCACCTTCCCTGCGACCCTTTTGTTTTCTTTGCGTTACGCATTCAAGGTACATTGAGAGTAAAGTGTCGCATTTACAACTTGAGAGACCTGAACTATTTTATAACCTTTTAAAGTCTATTTTTGAGTACAGTATTGTGGATTTTTGCTATTGGGTCTTGTGATAAGTCTATATAAAGATTACTTATTTTTACATAACAACCTGTGTGGTGTCCATCTGTAGTGTTTTCACTGTATTACTGTATGTGTTCCCAAATGCTTTACACACTGCCTCTGAGATAAGCCTGTCTGCTCGTGCCAAGCTACCAGCGGGTGAGCAGGGGTTATTTTAGGAGTGTATCCCCCTTATCCTGACTAGAAGCAAGGGTCCCTATTTGGACAAAGGTGCAAACCATTGCCAACTAGAGACCCCCAGTTCTAACATTGGTGGTCAGCGGTGAGGATTTGGACTTGCATTTGTGATTCATATACAGTGATTGGTGTACACTACTAGTGAGTGCAGACCAATACGCTACCACATACATTTTGAAAGGACTTTTTTTCCTGGGAACCTTTATTTTTGTTGAGAACTGCCAATTTTCACAATGAGCAAAAGAGGATCCATTGCACCTGCAGATATTGAATTTGAAGAAGATAGGGTTGATACCTACACTGTGCCAGAGCTCGAAGCCGTTTGTAAAAAGTTTAAAATCTCTATGAGAGGCCTCACCAGAAAGGAGGAGCTTCAAAAGGTGCTGAGGGCCTGGTTGGAAGCACGGAATGCCGGTGGGCAGCCCGAGGAGCCTGTGGAGGAGGCAGAGAATTTAGATGAGCAGCTTGAGGGGCCATTAGGCTTACCCGGGAGGAGAGTGCCTTCCAGGGAGGGCAGCAGTGTTTCTCAAAAGGGCCTGTCTCCAGAGGAGCTGGAGGACAGGGACAAAAGCAGGATGCATGAAATGGAAATGGCCAAACTGAAACAGGGAAGCCATGATAGCCTTGAGCACAAGAAATTGGAGTTGGAAAGTAAGAGGTTGGCCATGGAAGAAAAAAGGATGCTTTTAGAGCATGAGAGAGTGGTGAGGAGCTAGAGCTAAAGGCTAGGAGCCTAGAGATCACTCCTCTGGTGGCAGCACACCTCCAGTGCCTGTAGAAAGTAGAGTATACATCCCCAAGGAGGTTATTAAGGATTTCATGAAGGGGGAGGACATTGGGCAATGGTTTAAAGCATATGAGATCACCATGACATCACACCGGGTCCCTGAGAAGGATTGGGGAGCGGGGTTGTGGGGCCGCTTTACAGGTGAGGGAAGGGAAACCTTGCTAGCCTTGCCCACAGAGGATCAGATGTCCTATGCCCACCTGAAGGAAGCTTTAGTGGCAAGGTATGGGTTAACTCCAGAGCTTTATAGGCAAAAGTTTAGGAACTGTAAAAAGCTGGAGTCTAGTACCTGGGTGGAGTATGTGTCTTATTTTTGCAGAGCATTGGATGGATGGGTGAAGGGTAGCAAAGTAAATGACTTGCAGGGGTTCTATGATTTAATTGCATGGGAGCACTTGTCCAGTAGTTGTTTTCCAGAGCTACGCCAGCACCTTGTTGACAGTAAGCTGACTAATCCTAGGAAGCTTGCTGAGGAGGCGGACCGCTGGGTCAGTACCCGGGTCCACAAGGGTCTTGTGGGAGACTCTGCCAAAGGTGGGCAGGGTCCCCAGCAGAAGAGTGGGGGGGACAAGGGTAAACAGAAGGAGTTCCAAAAAGGGCCCCAAAGTAAACCCCAAGAGAACCAAGGTAAGGGTTCCCAGCCTCCCACTGAGAAAAGACCATGGGTCCCAACAGATAAGTCTGTTCAGAAGGGGCCCAAAGCATGTTTTAGTTGTGGTCAGGTGGGTCACTTTGTAGGAAGTCCCAAGTGCCCCAATACCATGACCACTGCACCCACTGGTGCACCACCCCGGTAGATGGCTAGTGTAGCCCTGGGGGAGGAGTTGGGTGCCCAAGGTGGGTGGGGTCCCGCAGAGATGTCCCTGGTCTCTTTAGGAGACAGTGAGATGGTCCCTAGGACCCAGCTGCCTGATAACACTGAAAAATACAGGCAGTGGGTGACCATCAATGGCCATAGGGTGGAGGCTCTCAGAGACACCGGGGCCAGTGTGACAGCTGTCAGTTGTCGGCTGGTGTCTGAGGAGCAGGTGGTCCCCAACGTATTCTACCCTGTAGTTGCTGCTGACAACTCAGAGAGCCACTGCAAGGTGGCCCAGGTTCCCTTTGAGTGGGGGGGGGGTCTCAGGTATCCTTCAAGTAGCTGTGAGGCCAGCCATGCCTGTTGACTGTCTGCTAGGCAATGATTTGGAGAGCTCCCCTTGGGCGAAGGTGGAGCGGAGGTCTCATTTGGAGATGGGTCTGCCAGAGTGGGCGTGTGTGACCACTCGGTCAATGGCAGCCGGTAAGGGTATTCAGGAGAACCTGGAGCCTGGAAAAAAGGCCCAGGTGACTGCCTTAAAGAGAGGAGGCGGGGGGCATGGGAAACCGGCCCCCGAAGTTCCCACGGTCCAGGAGGAGGCAGACCTTGAGGGGGATGCCCTGGAACCTACAGGGCAACAAGTGGCTGAACTGGGGGACCTGCCTGAGCTGACCCATTGGCAGCAGGAAGGAGGCCCCTCCAGGGAAGAGTTCTGCGAGGAGCAGAAGAAGTGCCCTTCTCTTGAGGGCTTGCGGCAACAGGCTGCAAGCCAGGCAGCAGGTGATCAGTCTGGATCACACTGGATCTACTGGGAGAATGGTCTCCTGTATAGTGAGCCTAAGGTTGCTGAGCCTGGGTCAGCCCGTGTGCTGGTGGTACCCCAGCGCATCAGAGCCTTCCTACTGGGTCTGGCTCATGATGTGCCTTTAGCAGGACATTTGGGGCAAGACAAGACCTTTCAAAGGCTTGTCACCCACTTTCATTGGCCCCAAATGCGCAAGAGTTCAGATACTCATTGCAGGACCTGTCAGACTTGCCAGGCAAGTGGTAAGAGTGGGAGGAAGCATAAGGCTCCTCTCCAACCTTTCCCTGTTGTCAGCACCCCCTTTGAGAGGGTGGGTATTGACATTGTGGGGCCTCTGGATCCCAAGACAGCCATGGGCAACAGGTTCATCCTGGTCTTGGTGGACCATGCCACCCGGTACCCGGAAGCCATCCCTCTTCGGACAGTGACGGCCCCCGTGGTGGGACGTGCACTGATTGGGATTTTCTCCCGTGTGGGGTTCCCCAAGGAGGTGGTGTCCGACCGTGGTACCAACTTCATTTCCAAGTATATGAAGTCCCTGTGGCAGGAGTGTGGTGTAACCTATAAGTTCACCACTCCTTACCACCCCCAAGGTAATGGGCTGGTTGAGAGATTCAACCGGACCCTGAAAGGCATGATTATGGGTCTTGAAGAACCCATGAGGCGTAAGTGGGACGTCCTCTTGCCATGCCTGCTCTTTGCTTACAGAGAGGTGCCCCAGAAGTCCTTAGGGTTCAGTCCCTTTGAACTGCTGTACGGCCATCCTGTAAGAGGACCTCTGAGTCTGGTCAAGGAAGGCTGGGAGGAAGCTCCCAGGAAAACTCCCCAGGATGTATTTAGTTACATGCTAGCCTTCAGGAACCAGACTCGGCGTTTCAGACAACACGCTGAGGTGAATCTGGAAGCCAGCCAGGAAGAGATGAAACGTTGGCATGATCAGAATGCCACTCTGATCGAGTTTCAGCCTGGACAAAAGGTTTGGGTCATGGCCCCAGTGGAGCCCTGTGCGCTCCAGGATAAGTGGACCGGACCATTTGAGGTGGTGGAGCGCAAGAGTGATGTCACCTACTTGGTGGACTTGCAGTCTCCCAGGAACCCCTTGCGGGTCCTGCATGTGAACCGCCTGAAGCCCGACTTTGAGAGGTCTGAAGTGGGCATGCTCTTAGCAACAGATGCTGGGATGGAAGAGGAGACTGAACCTCTTCCTGACCTCCTGTATGCAAAAGAGCAAGATGGGTCAGTGGATGGTGTGAACCTCTCTCCCACCCTGACCCCTGAGCAGCAGAATGACTGTCGCCAACTGTTGGGGCAGTTTTCTGATCTGTTCTCCCTGACTCCCAGTATCACTGAATGGTGCATCCATGATGTGGACACTGGGGACAGTCCTCCTGTGAAGCACAAAACTTACAGAGTGACTGACAGGGTGAGAGCTTGCATCAAGGAGGAGGTCTCCAAGATGTTTGCCTTAGGGGTGATTGAGTCCTCTAACAGCCCTTGGGCCAGCCCAGTGGTCTTGGTCCCAAAGGCTGCCGCGCCTGGTGCCACACCCGAACTCCGGTTCTGTGTGGACTACCGAGGACTCAATTCAGTCACCAGGACTGACGCGCACCCCATCTCCAGAGCTGATGAGCTCATTGAGCGGTTAGGGGCTGCCCGGTACCTCAGCACGTTTGATCTAACGTCTGGATACTGGCAGATTGCCTTAACTGATGGGGCCAAAGAGAGGTCAGCATTCTCCACACCAGATGGGCACTACCAATTCCGGGTGATGCCCTTTGGGATGAAGAATGCCCCTGCCACCTTTCAGAGGTTGGTCAACCAGGTGTTGGCTGGGCTGCAGGATTTCAGTGCCGCCTACCTGGATGACATTGCAGTGTTCAGCGCCACTTGGGAGGAACATCTGCACCACCTCTGGGAAGTGTTGAAGGCGCTGCGGAGGGCAGGCCTCACGATCAAGGCGAGTAAGTGCCAGATCGGGCAGGGTTCTGTGGTGTACTTGGGACACCAGGTTGGGAGCGGCCAGGTGGCGCCCCTACAACCCAAGATAGATACCATCCTGGCTTGTGAACCCCCAAAACCCAGACAGAGGTGAGAGCCTTCTTAGGACTCACCGGGTATTACAGGAGGTTTGTCAAGGGGTATGGCAACATTGTTGCACCCTTGACTGAGCTGACTTCCAGGAAGCAGCCCAGGAAAGTGAACTGGACTGATGCCTGCAAAAAGGCTTTTGATGCCCTGAAATCTGCCATGTGCACGGCGCCCGTGCTTCAGGCGCCCAACTTCTCAAGGGAATTCATTGTGCAGACAGATGCTTCAGAGCATGGTGTTGGGGCTGTGCTTTCACAGATGAATGAGGAGGGCCTAGACCAACCTGTAGCCTTTATTAGTAGGAGGTTACTCCCACGGGAACAGAGGTGGAGTGCGATTGAACGTGAGGCATTTGCTGTGGTCTGGGCACTGAAGAAGTTGAGACCATACTTGTTTGGGACTCACTTCCGGGTTCAGACAGACCACAGGCCCCTCAGATGGTTAATGCAGATGAGAGGTGAGAACCCAAAACTGTTGAGGTGGTCCATTTCCCTACAGGGGATGGACTTCACGGTGGAACACCGCCCTGGTACAGAACACGCCAATGCTGATGGTCTGTCCAGATTTTTCCGCCTTAGTGATGAGAACTCCCAGGAGGAAGGGTAGTTCTCCCCACATTTCAGCTGGAGGGGACACGTGTTAGACTTGGCACCATTGGCGTGGGTCTCCCTTCCATTTTTTTGCTGTTGCCTCTTATGTTTTGCTGGTTTTAGATGCTTTTGGGCACTGTGCCACTGCTGTTCAGTGCCACAGTGCAAGTGCTCCCTACTGTAAATTGATGTATGGATTAGTGACTCCATGATTGGATGATTGGTTTACTTGTCAGTCCCTAGTACAGTGCACTGAGTGTGCCCAGGGCTTGTAAATCCAATGCTGCTGGTGGGCTTGCAGCACTGGTTGTGCCACCCACAGAAGCAGCTTGTAAAATGTGTCTCAGGCCTGCCATTGCAGAGCCTGTGTGCGGTCTGTGACTGCCATGTCGACTTGGCAAGTGCACCCACTTGCCAGTCCCTAAACCTTCCCTTATCTTCATATCAGACACCCCTAAGGTAGGCCCAAGGGCAGGGTGCATTGTAAGTATAAGGTAGGACATGCCCTGGTGTGTGTGGCATGTCCTAATAGTGAATTACAGCCATTTTCGTTTTTCACTATTGCAAGGCTACCTGTTCTCCATAGGCCAGAATGGGCAGTTTGATTATTACACCTTATAATCCTAACTGACCCAGGGAACATGGTAGAAAAACGAATTTAGTATGCCTGAACTCAGAATGATAAAATACATCTTTTAGTGAAGTTGGTTTTAACATTCTGTGTTTGAAAAATACCACTTTTAGAAAGTGGGTATTTTCTTGCCTAAACTTCCAAGCCTGCCTCTGCTAGGTTGTGTATTCCTTGTCTGGAGATTGAGTGACAGGGGCTGGGGGTGGCTACAGGAGACAGGGTGAGTCAGCACAGGGCTGAATAGAAAGATATGCATCCAGAGTGGAGGGAGGAGTTGCACCTGGGTCTGAATAGGGCTGTGCCTGCCTTCCACAATGCTGGCTCCACCTCCTGCCGGGCGTCTGATGGCTCTGCCCCTCACTCACAAAGGAAAGAAGGAGTCAGAAAAACAAAGTGCTCCAGGACTGACCAGAACTGGTTTTGGACTAGGCAGAGGCCTCTCTGCCTTCAGAGAACAAAGAGAAACTGTGTATAAAAAGGGGACCCAGACCCCTAGGAAATTAGATCACTTCTGGGAAATCAAGAAACCTGTTGCCAAGGAGAAGAACCGGAGAAGCTGAAGGAGGAGTACTGCCCCTGTGCTGTTTTGCTGATTGGGGTTGGCCTGCAGTGGTTGCTTTCTACCAAGGACAGGAGAAAAGACTTTGCTGTGCTTTGTCATCTTGAAGAAGAGAATCTCCAAGGGCTTGAACTAGAGCTTGCCTCCTGCCTGAAGTCTCAGGGATACAAGACTTCACCAACCAGCTCCCCCCCTGCATTCCCTTGCTGGGAATTGAAGTGCCTGCTGTTGTGCTGGGCCTTCTGAGAGACTGCGTGTCGCTGGGAGCTGGAAGCGCGACGCAACAACGAGAAGCGTGTCGCCGCCGCAGCCGCGGTCATCGCATCGCCAAGGAAGCGAGACGCCGCTGCCATCCTCGCATCGCCGAAGCGCGGCGCATCACCGGAGAAGCGGGACGCTGCCACAGAGGTCATCGTCGCATCACCGGAGAAGCGCGTCGCAGGGCCTGTCGCGGCTGCAAAGATCATCGAGTCGCCGCACGGCCGTCGGGCGTGCACGCATCACACCAACGTTGTCACATCGCAACCAAGACGCCATTTTGTCGTCGCATCGTACCGGAGAAGAGTATCGCATTGAGGTGCCATCTTGTCGCATCGCACCGGAAAGCAGTAAGAAACCGACGCATCACCTCCCCACACAGTAAGGAAGCGAGCATCAACTCCCTGCGCAGCAGTAAGGAACCGACGCATCCACTCCCCTGAGTGTAAGGAACCGACGCATCACCTTCCCTGTGACCCTTTTGTTTTCTTTGCATTACGCATTCAAGGTACATTGAGAGTAAAGTGTCGCATTTACAACTTGAGAGACCTGAACTATTTTATAACCTTTTAAAGTCTATTTTTGAGTACAGTATTGTGGATTTTTGCTATTGGGTCTTGTGATAAGTCTATATAAAGATTACTTATTTTTACATAACAACCTGTGTGGTGTCCATCTGTAGTGTTTTCACTGTATTACTGTATGTGTTCCCAAATGCTTTACACACTGCCTCTGAGATAAGCCTGTCTGCTCGTGCCAAGCTACCAGGGGGTGAGCAGGGGTTATTTTAGGAGTGTATCCCCCTTATCCTGACTAGAAGCAAGGGTCCCTATTTGGACAAAGGTGCAAACCATTGCCAACTAGAGACCCCCAGTTCTAACAGTGGGCTTACAAGTACGCAACATCCCCGGAGTCTTCACTGATATCAAGAAATACCTCACTGGGTTCAGCTACATTGGTACAACCTGCTCAAGACATTGGATGGTCTTGGGAATCGATATAGCTACAGAGGAAATTAACAACCTTGAGATAGAAATCAAAGACATTGAAAAACAGATCAAAGAAGACAGTGGCATCAAAGACACGAAAATACTTCTTGATAAGGTCGAAAAAACCATCTCTGAGTTTCATAGAATAGAACAGAATAAGAAAATTATTAAAGTGAAACAAGACGTTAAAAACTACAAGACTGAAAGAACTTACCCATACTTAGTGGAAGATTTCTATACCAACAGAGCTTACTTGGGACCCCGAACACAACTTCCGTGGGGCAGATTCAATAAACAACAAAACATTGTTGGTTTCTCTGACACCTCTGCTGATTCTTCCGATCATTCAGACTCTAGTGACGGTCCAAGTACATCTAGGAACAGGAACAATAACACTAATTTTTTAGACAAATATCAGGGACGCCAAGCCAATCGGGGTACCAGGTGACCCCCCCGCTGGTACAGTGCACCAGGAGACAGACAGACACGCCAGAGATACTACCAATGGTGAGACACCATAGACACGACACAAACAGGACAATGACTACTAACACTAACAATATACCTGACGCGGATTCTATTCCGATATTCAACCTCTCTACTCACCAACTATCAGAGAAAGAGATAGCATTACTCAGCAAAGGATTATCTTTTGTCGCTACTATCAAACCAAATTTTCTTGAATTACAGATCGAACTTCTCCGTTTCTTCAGGAAGATACGAATCCAAGCTTTTTTCCTGGACAAACCATACCCGCACCCACAGCGTATACCACATTCCGTCCACCCTCTAACTTTTGCCCGCCTCAAAGTAGTATACCTGTTGAAATCCAGACATTTGAAAAACTGGTCTTGAAAGACATTATGGACTTGGAACAGGAACATAGGTACATCCCATATAATCTTCCTCTAGAGGAGAAAAATGCCCTACTTGGCTTAAAACAGATTGAAAGTTTAATTGAGTCCCACGATTTTTAATATATATGTGTCCGAGTTAGCACCTTTGATTAGAAGTTTTGACCTAATTCCAACCTCGTACGCTGAGATACCCAATTGGTCATTTCAACCATAGACAAGGATGTCGACCACTCAAACAAACATTCATGATTGCATGGTCGCTCTAAGCAATTGGATGGACAGACATTGCTTGAAGCTTAATTCGAGCAAAACCAAGGTGGTGCTATTTGGAAAGCTTTCTCCTCATTGGTCCCCTGCTTGGTGGCCAAGTACATTGGGCTCCCTTCCTACACCGGTAGAAAAGGCTAAAAATCTGGGAATCATAATAGATGAGAAGCTTAATTTTAAATCCCAGGTTTCAAAGGTAGTGTCTTCCACGTTCTTGACAATTAGAACAGTGCGATAAATTCTTCCTTTTATCCCGAAAAATACTAGGAAAATTGTTTTATCCTCCTTGGTTTTATCTAAGTTGGACTACTGTAATTCTTTATATATAAACTTACAGGTGAACCAACTTAGAAGATTGCAGGCGGTGCAGAATGCTGCTGCCAGATTGGTGTTAGATGTCCCTAAATATCAATCTATTAGGGACGGGATCCGAGAACTACACTGGCTGCCAGTCACCCAACGTGTAAAATTTAAGGCTCTCTGTATAGCATACAAGGCACTTTATAGACAAGGTCCACAATTTTTATGGCACTGTTTTAGTTGGTATTCCCCCACCAGATTTTTACGCTCGACAAATGGTTTTTGATGCCTACGTCCAGAGTTAGGACGATGAACTGGGGGGGAAGGAGTTTCAGACATAGCACTATTAGGCTGTGGAATTCACTTCCGCTTGCTCTCAGGAGGATTCCCTCCTTACTTGAGTTCAGGAAACATCTCAAAACATGGCTTTTTAGATACTAGTCACCCTCTACAGTATGCAGTCCGTAGCGCCTAGACACCTAAGGGTATTAGTGCGCTATAGAAATTGTTATAACATAACATAACAATTATCAAACCAGCAGACAAGGGAGGAGGGATTGTACTTCAAGATCTAGATACCTACACACAGGAAATTCAGAGACAACTTTCCAGACAAGACCATTACTTGAGACTCCCATCTGATCCCACTGAGGAGATCCAAACACTTATTCATGACATCACGCAGGACGGGCTAGCACAGGGTTTCTTGAGCAAAAATTAATTCTTATATCTTAACATCAAGTCACCACGCACTCCGGTGATTTATACATTGCCCAAGGTGCATAAAAATGCCCTCTCACCCCCAGGCCGCCCGATAGTATCCGGGTGCGGCTCTATCTTG
Source organism: Calotriton arnoldi (assembly GCA_963921515.1). NCBI lineage: Eukaryota > Metazoa > Chordata > Amphibia > Caudata > Salamandridae > Calotriton > Calotriton arnoldi. Next base: position 695,714 of record CAWUFW010004627.1, read on the forward strand.
GAACCGCTGGGCCGGTATGTTGACCACTTTATTAAGGACTTTGTACCCAATACATTATGCTACATTAAGGATACCATGGCTATGGTGAACCTTGTTGAGGGACTCCCCTTTGACCCTGAGCACTGCCTATTGTGTACACTTGACGTTGAGTCACAACCTCACCCACACCCTGTTCCCACCTCTTTTATTATCCACCTACTAAAGATATGTCTCACTCGCAACTTTTTCCTTTTTAATGGCTACTTTTACCAACAAGTAAATGAAACTTCCATGGGCGCAGTTTTTGTGCCCAACTTTGCTATTTTGTATATGGACTGGCTCGAGACACAGAGGATATTGTCCCCGTTCAATCCATTTCTTCCTGCAATACTTGAATGGAAGCGATACATAGATGACATCTTTCTTATTTGGAAAGGGACTGAGGAGACCCTACTTCAGTTTCTGGACTGGTTAAATGCACACAGCAATGGCCTAAACTTCACTCTGACCAAAAGCAAACAGGAAGTGGCCTTTCTTGACTTAACCATCATTGCAGACAATGGCACATTGTACACGACGCTCTATCGCAAACCCACAGAAAAAAAACCCTTATTAGCGTACAATAGCCACCACCCCAGAGCTTTACGTGACTCCCTCCCTACTCACAATTCCTCCGCATCCGACGAAATTGCTACTGCAAGGCTGACTACTTTAGTGAGGCAAACATTCTATCCAAAAAACTCACCAACAGGGGCTACCCGCGCAAACTGGTCAGGAATTCCCTTAAACGTGCGTGGTACTGCCCTAGGGATATACTCTTGAGCCCTAAAACCAGGAACAATGGGGATATGACCGTTTGCGTCACCACATTCTCACCCGTGTCTAATGCTGTTAGGAAATGCGTTTTAAAACATTGGCCAACACTTAATGCTGGCAGCCTCAACCTAGAACGCCCCCTCTTTGCTTTTAAAAAAGCAAGAGTATTAAAGACCATCTGGTCAGGGCAGCCCTGACTACTACTAAAAAAGCAACCCAACACTAACCGAGTTGTGGGGCCTTCCCCCCGTTAAGGGGCATTTCAAATGTGGCGGATGTAGTGTCTGCCACCTTACGTCAGAGACTAAAAAATGTGTGTTTGCCAACATTGATGTTACACTGACTAACTTTTCCAATTGTAATACTGCAAATGTTGTTTATGCAATCACCTGCCCTTACAACCTGATATATGTTGGGAAAACTACGCAAAAAGTTAGAATAAGAATCTGTCAGCACCGAAGTAGAGTCCGTTGCAGAACACCCAATGCACCACTAGTTGAACATTTTGCGTCCCTTGGACACACGGAAGATGACCTACGCTGGCAAGTAATCAACGTGATCCAGCAGCCTCCTAGGAACGCCAGCATCACCGGCATCCTCAACAAAGAGGAGCTTAAATGGATCATACGCACGGACAGTTTGCACACAGGGCTGAACCGCCTGGAGGACTGGTCAAATCTGCTATGAACATTCAACTTGCCCCCTTGATTTTTCTCTTTATTTAAATATATTCACTCCCGTGCCCTTGATGGCCTTGCCAACATGAATCGCCAGACAGATGTTCCCGGAGGTTGTTTTAACTTCGCTGACTAGGGCACTCCGCAGTCGGACTAGCAATTTCTACAAATGCTTTAATTTGTAATTAGCCGCAATGTTGAATATTGCTCCTTGTTTCCAGTATTGGCTAAATGTTGTAAGTACCGTATTATGCAGTCGCTGACATTCTGTGCCCAAACTAATAACATGACAAACACTGTAAATTGTAATCAGCCTCACTGGTTAATATTGCTCCAAACCATGCCTCATGCCTCGTTACATGCAATCATTGTCTCTCTGTGTATTCCGTGGATACAGCACTTTATCCTCTCTTACGCGCGGACCCTTGGTCACCCCTTTTTTACTTTCCTAGGCTTTGGGCGGCTCCTCATCTCACTTACCCCTATACGCATGCTCTCATTAGTGCGCATTACTCACTCCCAATATGGCGGGCTCGTACGGAGCATCTCACCGGTCAGCGTTCTAGTGCTTCAAGTTGACGCATGCGCCAATTGACATTGCGTCTCTTCACTTTCCCGCCGGCATATTAGGACCCCGCACCTACCCCGTAGTCAGCCACGTCTTATCGCGCAATACTCACGGAGGGCCTGTCACCCGCATTGACGATCACGGCCACTACCACCAGCCGGATTTCGGTAAGCGCTCACAGGCTGCACTCTCGCGGACCGCTGCCCAACCCTTTCCCCCGCTCCCACTGACTCCTTGCCTTCCTTTCCACCCACAGGCTTGGAAGCACAACGAGACCGACTCTGGTCTAGCTACTCCATTATCGATGGACTTCACTTACTATACCCACGCAGCCCCCACGCCGGATGCGTGTTTTGGGCTCTCTTTCGAAAAAGTGGATTTCTCCTACCCCTCATACGTTGTAGTCGGGGTACATTCCTACCCCTTGGTAAGCGACAGCGCATACTTTCCTTCTGCCCCAGTGCCTCACCCTATCCCCTTGGCCTTCATTTCACTCACCCTCCCTTCTCCACAGGCCTCCTTCATTCCCTGCGACGACCCTTATATGCTGACCTTCGCCAGCAAGTCCCTACAGACTGGACCGGTTGGTTTTTACTGAGTAAGCCCTCGCACTCTCTCTCTCCTCATTGCGCGCTCACTTTCCCATTCACCATGAGTCTCCCTGGCTACGGTTGAGCATGCTGACCCGCCTTATCTAGCCCGGTTGGCCAGAGCGCCGGCCTCACTTGCTCTCTCCATCTCTGCATGGTCAATTCCACCTTGAACGCATGTACAGTATTAATCGCTGCCTCCGTGTATTACTAGCACTTAGCCACTGTGCTAACCGTCCCTAACGCTTAATTTATCTCGCCACGCCTATTTGCTTCTCTGTCCTTTCCAAGTGCCTAGAATTCAACTGCCTCCTTTCGTTTAATTTTTCCTCTTTGAACAACCGGATACTTTTGTAATTCCCACACTGGGGCTCCAGCTTGTGGGTTTAGACTCATTGTATAGTCTTTTCTAAGCTGTTTATTAGAAATGTTTGATTATACCTCTACAATTTTAACTTTTGCCCCTTTTCTCCTTTCCCTCCTTCCTTCCTTCACTTACCCAGGATACTTTCCAGACATTTGCTTTATCTCTTAGTCCTGATGATAATCCCATAACCCAGTTGGGGATCGAAATGTCAGTCGACACTTACATCTTAACTCTATACTGTTAATTATTATATTTGTGGAGTATAAGATGTATTTCTGATTGTGACTTTTGCCTAACTACACTTTTTGCCTAAAAGTCACTTGCCTGTGGTAAGGAAATCGGCTGATTTCCTTTTACCCTGTCACGTCCAGCTCACTCACTCTTTTATGTGTTGTCGTGTTTTCACTATTGATGAATAAATCTCTTGATACTGTCAATTAAGACATATACAGAGCCAATCTTGATTGTGATAATTTGGCGTATTCAGATTGATTCTCCTTTTAAAGGGACCATTGTCTCTAAAAACTTACTACTACCCTTGGTCCCTTTTTGACTCTAAGGATTTCCTTGTCTCTTTTGCTGAGATTCATCATGCACTGTCACTTGCCTTGTCAATGTGGCACACGGACACGCAGCATTGCAAGGTACTGCACATGTGCATGTGTTTTGTGCAAGTATGGTTATGTGTGAGTAGGGCACCCTTTAGGCACACTGGCAATGAGAGCTTACTTGCTGTTTCAACATGTGCTGCACTATGTAGTACACATGGACATCCATGTTGCTTTGTCTATTGTGATTTGTCTGGTGTGCATGTCATCCTTCATGTTTTTTATTGCATGCATTGCTCAGTGCCCTCCGTTTGGCTGACCCATTGTGAGTATGGTTCGGCGTGAGTTTCGATTGTTGTTGCTGTCTGAACAGACAGGGGCATGTTACCAAGGAAGTGGCAGGGAGAGGCGTTAGCCATCTTGTCTTCACGGCTCTCACCACCACTTTGGTAACGCCAGGCTCAAACATGTTATCAAGGATATGGTGCAGCCTGGCGTTTCCCCTGCAATGGAAGAAAATTACACAGCTTAGCACCAGCGCAGGCTCCCTTGCACCATAGTGCAAGGGTGTCTGCGAGCAGGGAGGTTTGTTTATGTGTAGGAAGTAGTTGCTTCGTGCAGCACACATGGAAGTTACAAAATGGCATTTTGAAGTACAGTTTGTTCATGTACAGGAAGGACACCTTCCTGTACATGAACATACCATGGAATTTGGCTTTTCACATGTGGGCTGCACAAGGCAGCACACATGAAACAAGCAAAAACAAGGAGATTTAATGCATTTCTCCTAGTTTTGCAACCTTAGGCCCAGGATTTCTCTGGTGTTAAGATCAGCACTGCCACCTATTCTCGCCTAACTTGATAATGGATGGCAGCGTCGACTTCAATGGGTGTTGTGGTGGGACGCCCACCACAACACCCACTGCACGCCCCCTTTCACACAAAGTTTTGCGTGAAAGGGGCCCTATTCTCAAGGCAGCGTAAAGCCACTTAACGTGGTTTTAAGCCACATTGAGTGACTTAACGCTGCCTTGATAATGGTGCGCTGACCCTATCACCACCCCAACATCAAAAATGAGTGACGTTGTGGTGGCGATAGGGGCTTAGTAATATGCCCCATAGTGTCAACACCCATTACCCTCAAGGTTGACCCCACGTGTGGTGTGTAAGTGGTCAGTTTTCTGATGTATGTGCATTTCATGATGCCTATTTATGGTGCTCAGGCCTGGTCACCGCCACCCTCACAAGAGATGCAAATGTGCGGGTGATGTGTGTTTGTGTATGTGCCACGCAGCTGCTGCCATGGATGATACCTGCTGTCCTGGTTCTGTTATTCAATGCCTTGCTTGGCATGTGGGTGATGACTTCCTGACTGCATATTTGTTCACTGACACAGTTGACTTACCAAACCGTTAATTTGAATTGCACATGATGGTGTGATGGGCAACTCACATCAGGACTGATGTGGAATGCTGTATTCTGTGTGGCAGATGTGTACACTTGTTCGGGTAGGAGTGCAATTTTACATAGGGGTTGAGGGTGGCATTTAGCCGGTTGACATGATTTGTTTCAAATTAGCTATCCTTGCTTGTTGTCATACTTTGGCAGTGAGACAGCTTTACAGGCACATTGTGGTTCAGCGAGTATGTCACTCAGACAAGGCATGCAGTACATATTGATGTGATACATTCCTGTTCTGCATTGTTCACGAACTATTTGGTTGTTGGCACGTCCCCCTGCTCATTGTATTCCATCACCCTTTGAGTGAAGTGTGCTGTGTGTGTGCATGTTTGGAGGTGCAACCTTTATCCAGCAGCCTACATGGTCAATTCGTTGTGACATTGCATGTGTGTGTGGTATGCAGACTCACTAGATGTTTCCCCACTTGGTGTACACTAGACTGCATCTCATGAACAGGCAAGGGGGCACATTGCATGGTGATGCAGGTGATGTCAGATTTTCCCCCTTGCCACATCACCACACACATACAAATTGCCTGCACATGGTCACATCTCACTCTGAGGCCAAAATGCGGATGCACTGTGCATGTGACTGGTCATGTGCACGATAAGGCATGCCACCACCAATGTCAGCACACCTGCAGCATTGTGCACATGAGTTTAAGTGGTGTGCAGGAATGTGCATGTGCATATAGGTGGACTTTGCTGCGCATACACAACCTTGCACACTACTCAGACATATGTGCACAATGCTGCAGGTGTGCTGACATTGGTGGTGGCATACCTTATCGTGCACATGACCAGTCACATTCACTGTGGATAATGTCCCAGATACCCCTGTCCATGGTGGCATGGGGACATATCACCTTTCTCATACAACACATTGCACGACACACATTGGTCGGCACACAGACTTTTAAATGTGCACAGAAAAGGAAGCCCAACATAGTCCAAGGTCAACGTCAGTCCACTCCATAAGTGCCCCCTCAAATGACAAAGTGGCACAACAACTTGACATGCGGCAGGGTGGCAAAATGGCCCTCTGCCACATCACCACGCACATACAAATTGCCTGCACAAGGACACATCTCACTCTGACGCCAACATGCGGATGCACTGTGAATGTGACTGGTCATGTGCACGATAACGCATGCCACCACCAATGTCAGCACACCTGCAGCATTGTGCACATGTGTCTGAGTTGTGTGCAAGTTTGTTTATGTGTAGTAAAGTCCACCTATTTGCACATGCACATTCCTGCAGACTACTCAAGCACATGTGCAGAATGCTGCAGGTGTGCTGACATTGGTGGTGGCATGCCTTATCGTGCACATGACCAGTCACATTCACAGTGCATCCGCATTTTGGCGTTGGAGTGAGATGTGTCCTTGTGCAGGCAATTTGTATGTGCGTGGTGATGTGGCAAGGGGCCATTTTGCCACCCTGCCGCATGTCAAGTTGTTGTGCCACTTTGTCATTTGAGGGGCACTTATGGAGTGGTCTGACGTTGACCTAGAACTATTTTGGGCTTCCTTCTCTGTGCACATTTAAAAGTCTGTGTGTCGTGCAATGTGTTGTTTGAGAAGGGTGATATGTCCCTATGCCACCATGGACAGGGGTATCCGGGACATGAGCCACAGTACATGTGGGTATGCACTTCAATTAATTTAATTGTACATGAGTGCCACTGGGCCCATCCACCCCCTTCCCCCCGTCCCTGGTTGATGTTCACCCTGGTGTTGTTGTGTCTGTTCACATTCAGCACTATCCTGGCCCGCAACTCCAACCACCGTCTCCTCACTGATGACTCGGGACACCTGCTCCTCCAACTCATCCAGCTCCTCCTGTGGCGCTGGACTCCCACCTCCAGTCTGCCTCGCTGCTCTCACGTTGGCTGCTAGTTTCTCCTTGGTTTTGCGCTTGGTATCATGCCAGCGCTTCTTGCAGTCATCCACTGTCCTCCTCCTCTCTCCAACGGCATTCACCTTGGACACAATGTCCTCCCATATTTCTTTTTTCTTGCCAATGTCACTGTGGAGATGACAAACAGTTATTGCTGGTGTTCAGTCACCTCCGCAATCAGGACCTGGTTTTCCTGCAGGCTGAACTTAGGATTCCTCTTCCTCTTGGCCTTCACATGGGTCTCTGGCTGGTCCTCCTGGGTATTTGTGGGCATGTTTGTGGCCTCTGCACTGGTCCCAGCTTCTTCCATTGCTCCTCTGGTATTTTCCATTTTTTTTCTACTTGGCGGGCCTTTTATAGTGCATTTTCCCGCTGAACGTGTAAAATTCAGGCCTGGTGCCAATTAGCGATCGGATTCTGTCGCTGATTGGCTCATCGCCACTTTTTTCACGTTAGCGTGCGTTTTTTATCGCCGTCACGCTAAATCTATCGCCATCCATTTCCGCCGGAAAAGGTAGCTATCGCCTGTTAGCGGCGTGTTGCTAATACGCCGCTAATTCGCCGATAGATTCCGGCGTTCGGCGGCAATAAGGAAACTCACGCTAAGCGGGGTTAGCGATAAATATCGCCATTTGTTGATAATATGCCCCTTAGGGTTAGCTCCTGTGCAACTACTTTAAGTTGTCCATCACGACTATACACAGCTCTTGGAGCAACCATACTTTTGCATATAAGAGCGCTGTTCCATGAAGAGGGCGGCCAGTGTCTATCAGTTACTTCATGCTGCATATTATCCTGGACAGCCACTATCATGGTCTTTCCTCTCCATGATCTCATCCTCTTCTGTACCGAAAATCCTCAATATCAGTACAGTCTTCTAGGTTTTATCCAACTTGACTCGTCCTGCAATATGCCAGGAATTCAAGACCTGGGCATTTACAGTGTGCTGCCTGATCTTCTAGAATGTCTCTTTGCTTTCTTTGTGGTATTTGAATTGTTCATGTTCTTTTCGTAAGCACCTCATTGCCAAGGTTTCATCCTTAGATTTGATTTCTAGTGAAATGCATTGAACACATTTTTCCTGGTTGCACACTTTTGTATTTACTTATTTGTGGTTTTGTATAATCCCATTAGGTAGAGATGCACCACACAGCAGTAGCGGATGGATTTAGTGGGTAGCAAAGCACTTTAGATAAGTGGCAAGATCAGTGTCAGAAGAAATCAATTGACTACATGAGTTATACAAATGTAAGTTACCATTGTCTTAATGTTCTCATGCACTTTACTGTGTTCATTGCTCTCTGCGTACTCTTTGCTGCACTCCAGTACTACTATTGTTTATTGTTGGCAGATCTGTTATTATCTCATTGTTAAATAGTTCTTATGGACACAGAGCTGCATTTATGGACCTTCGACTGTACTTCAGTTCAATAGTTCAATTCTTCCATGGCCAACAGACCAGCAATTTTCCTGCCTACTCTTGAATAGTTGGGATCGATGTGGACTTTCACCTCTGGGCTATCATTTGATTAGCTGCTAAAAGCATATTGGATATCAGTCTCCAATCAGTGAGAGAAGGTTTCAACACTTCAGCCGGGCAAATGCCCAGTATGGCCGTCACTGGATTTGGTTGCATCGGGTAATCTACCGCCCTCCTTCTAGGGCTAAGTATTTAATTCCAAAATATCTGCTGCTTGGGTAATAACCATCAAATTATGTATAGTCCCCGCCCTCCTACCACACCTCCTCCAGCACATACCATCAGTAGTATTGTACATATGTTTCAGGTGCACTAGGGAAAAATGCTAGTTTGTCATAAGCTTATGCCTGGACTCCCTTTTCTGAACAGTTTTGCATGAGCGAGGATATCAGACCAGAGAGTTTACCACTGTGCTGCTAATATAACACCTAAAATCCATTGACATTGCTTCATATACGGCCAAGCGGGGTTTGTACTCACATCACCTATCTCAATGACAAAAATAACAGTTTGTCTTTATGTTGACTTTATTAGGCATAAATAATTTTTATGGCATTTTGGATTTAGCTTCTATTTTAATTCACCCATTTTCCTTGCTTTCTACACATTCTCTTCACCTGTTTGCTTTGCATATTACTTTTCTAGTTGAGTCTGTCTTGCATTCCTCTGACAGACTAGTCCTCTCTGGTTTATTCAGTTCCACCCTTCTCATTCGATGGGCAATATTCAGTAAGTGACTCCACAACACCCGAGGTTCTTGCCCTAGACAAGAGTGCCTGGCCCAATCTTGTACCTACTTAAACATAAAGTTAGCCATGTACTAGGTAGTTCTCCGACTATGCTAGCTCCCAGTGCCCTTTATCATCAGAGCAATCAGCTGGCATACCGTGCCTTGGCACTCAACACTGTATTATTGCTGATCAATAAGCATGACTGCATTTCATTCAGGGTCTGCTATTATATACAGAGAAATTAACTTTGCATACTGAAGCCCCTCCTAAACAGACCACTTCTATAAGATCACAAATTGCTTTCACCAATGCAGGGTTCATTGTTAAATACTAGTGGACAGGGTTTGACCTTCTTATCCCCAACAGTGTAGATATTGTTGGGATTTTTGAAACCTAGTTAAACTCCTGGTCAGGCTCTCTCATTCCGAATCCATTCGTTCAGTTTTTAAATTTATTTGTAAAGATTATGCCTCAACAACTATTCCCAAATCTCCCCTTCGAACATTCTAGTGATTTTTTATTATCCGAATTATTTATGTCTTCAATATCCACTGGCCTTGATCTATTGTCATGTTGTTTCCTTTTTGGCACAGTTTCTTGGGTTTCGATGCTAGAAGTGGCCTTTCATTGAACAATGTTATCGTCATGGAAGATTTTAATCACCCCATCTTTGATCCCCGCTCCAGCTGAGACAACTTGATTTCATCCTCCCTCTTTCCAGTCTGGAAACCTGTGTATCAGCCTCTTTTATCTACCTGGTCAGCTAGGCTGTTATTCTACTCCTATGGTCAGATCACTTTTAATCTTACTTAACATTCTTATTCATGGGGTTAAATCTAAGGCTTCTGTGAAACATATCACCTCTCTGGATTGGACTAAAATCCCACTAGACAGGTTCCATTAGAACCTTAAATACACTATTTAAGGATGGTTATTCTCACACTATAAATTCTTCACTAGATTGATCTTTTCTACTGTTAATATTTTGACCCCTTCAAATCCATTACCATCCAATCTATACTCAAACTTATGCCTTGCTTTTCTCTTGCAGTGCCCATCACTAAGATTCACACCAGACCTGCAGAACATGTCTGGTTTAGGACCTAGCTGACCTGAGATTTCGAACATTACAGAAAAGCATACTAAAATGACATATACTTTACTACTCATCCTTAATTGCTGATGTCAACAGCAGTCAGGAGGAGGTGTTCTGCACTGCCAGGGAACTTGCTGATTCCACCTCCACCACCACTTTTGTTGCCTCTCTTCAAACTCCTTCCTCAAACTCTCACCTCCGTTTTGGATAATGAAGTTAATGACATTAGTCTTGATGTAGCAGAGGCAAAGCATGATTCTGAATGCTTTCCCAAACAGACTCTCTCTTGTGTTAATCTTTTAACTATCTATTAGACAGAAATTTGTATTAACCTTTGCATATCACTTGGCCCTTCCTCAATCTATTGAATTTAAGACTTTTGGGTCTGCTACTGCACGTCCTCTTTACGCCATCCTTAATACATCAATTAGTGATGGTATAGTTCCCTCCCCGTTCAAGGAGGCTGTGGTTGTAGCCCTTCTGAAGAAGTTCAGTTTGGACCCCTTCATTACCTTTTAGGCCTGTCTCCTGTCAACTCATTGATACAACAATGCATGAAGAGCACATCTCAGGTAAACAAAAATCTATCTAGTCTTGTAGAGGCCCAGTCTACCTTCCAAACCCACTACATTACTTAGTCTATATTAGGTCTATATTTATAGTGACCTGAGGCGATTACGGGAAGCAATGTTACCAGTGTCTAATTTTTCTAAATCATTTGTTGACATTTGACACTGAGGGCCATCTCAACTGCCTTGTCAGATTTTAGGAGATTTGCATCAATGGAGGAATTTGATATGGTTGGTTTGCCACTTTTCTGGCTGAGTGTTTTTTCTTTTCCATTGCACCAACCACTCTGATATTTGGAAAGTTTATTTTGTATATGGCTGCACTAGCTTAGCTTCTAATAAACCCCTATAATAGCACTAATCCAGATGACCTGTCTGTGTCTTGTCTAAGGGGAAAAGATTATGGGAGTCCAGAAAAGCATACCTGTTACATCTGATAGGTATGTTTGTTCCTAAAGTAATTTTTTTTTCCAGCGATAACCTCCTCACGGCAACAGCACATCTGACTTATTTTTCTATGTGCATGGGGGAAGCAATTTTTATCATGCCCAGTGGCAGCTGATGAACTTTGAAAGAGGTGGGGCGTAAATATGTACATGGAACTGGTGCAAGGAAACAAGGCTGTGACTTTAAAGGAGGGTTTAGGGAGGTTTCTACCCTGCAAGAACGTTTTGAAAATACAAGACCAAATGGGGTATTTTAATGCACAATTTTTCCATAAATTGGCTAAAAATCCATAAGTGCTGAATGGAACATTCTAGTGCTGTTTGTGGTCTGCCAGGGACTGCTACTCCCTACCAGGCTGAGCTGAACTTCCCCAAGACAACTGTGAAAACATGGTGGCCAAATTGTAGTTTTTCATCACAATTTCCCTTACAAACTTGGTATAGAGCTGTATTTAATATAGAGAGTAAAAACATGGCTATGTCATTTCACATGACCCATCATTTATCAAAATGCACATTTTCACATCTTGCTTCTGACAATGGACATCTGAGTCATATGTATGAATGAATTTGTGCTTGGAAGGGCTTAGCAAGAATAGTTGGAGCTAGCACTTCTAGAAGCACACCTTGAAGTCAACAGCAACACAAATGGAGGTAAAGTCGACTGCAGGCAAGTTGTCCCAGTCCCAGTACAGCAATAAAACACAAATAAAATAATAAACAACAGTCAGCAGCATGCAGTGGAATGCATTTTCAGTTACTGTTGGGAGACAACCAAGGTTCACAAACATCCTCAAAATAATTATCTGTGCTCAAGAGGCTGTGCTTGGTGACAGAAATAGTGGTCACTGACCTGTAAATGAACTCAGACCTATACTGTGTTTCTTCCATTTGTTCTCGCTATGTAACCACACCAACAATGAAGGCTCAATCACATTTGTCTTTTGCATCCATATGGTTGTCATGGCACCATGCAGGATTAGAAAGTGGGAAGACTGGTTAACTCCTCTCCTGGTTGAAACCAATGGGTTTGTGCAGGTATTGGATTGCGAGAAGAAGTGAATGAAAGGTGATGATATATAGGGGCTTGTAGATGCAGAGCGATGTAAATAATATATATACATAAATATACATATAATATATATATATATATATATATATATATATATATATTCACTGAAAAAACCATAGGTTTTAGGGAAAGTTATAGTTAGTTGGACATTTCACTCGTACAAAACCAGAGAAATTCCCCCGTTATAGTTAGTTCAGCTAACTATAACTCGCGCCCCCGCAATGCACTGCTGATGACGTCACATATGACATCACTCATGACATGGTCAGTGACATCACTGATGACATCACTGATGACATCATCTAGTGGCTGTGTGTTTCTGTAAAGTTTAAATATGTTTAATATATATAGGGAAAGGCGTATTGAAGAATGAGTGGGTGTATAAGTGTCTGAATGGATGATTTAGTAGGTGTGTGACTGACTCTATAAGTGAGTGATTAAATGTATCTTAGTGAATGCCCGGGTTAGTGACTAAACTGTGTGAATGTCTGTATCCGTCTGTCTGTTGGTGTGTAAGCGGCTGCATGGGTTTGTGAATAGCTACATGAGTGTCTATATGGGTTATTGATTGGTTGTCTGAGTATCTGTATGGATGCCTGAGTGTTTGTATGGGTGGGGTGTGTGTGACTCTGTGCATAGATGTGTGAGTGGGTGATTCACTGGGTGCATGGTTTCAAGAGTGCATCTGTGATAGACTGTATGGGTGTGTGAGTGTGTGTATGGGTGTATTAGTGAGTTAATGTATATCTCAGTGGTACATGTGTTAGTAACTACATATGTGAAAGGCAGTATATATGTGTGTTGGAATATATAAATAGCTATAAGTGAGAGTGTGTGATTATGAGAGTGACTGTATGGATGAGTGTGTGCTTGTATCAGTGATTGTATAAGAGCATAAGAATGTCCTAGTATTTGTATGAGTAAGTGAGCTGGTGTGTGTATAACTGTATAGGTGAGTAAATGGGAGTGCGATTAATTATTTGCATGACTGACTAGGTGTGTGAGTACCTCTATGGATGAGTGGTGGTGTGTGAGTGTCTATATAGGCGTATGAGTGCATATGATAGTACTGTACTGAGTGATTGTAAGTATGAGTGACTGTACGGGTGAGTGAGTGCATATGTGTTTAGACCTAAGAATCAGTGAGTGGGTATGTAGTTATTGCTGCTGGAGTGTCTATGGTTTTGAGAATGGCAGTCTGTTATTTAGAGTTGGTGTATCAAAGGTTACATTAGGGTGTGAGAAGATGCATCAAATTATCACATGGATGATGTCATCAGTGATGTCATCAGTGATGTCACTGACCATGTCCTGAGTGATGTCATATGTGAGGTCATCAGCATTGCGGGGCGCGAGTTATAGTTAGCTGAACTAACTATAACGGGGGAATTTCTCTGGTTTTGTACGAGTGAAATGTCCAACTAACTATAACTTTCCCTAAAACCTATGGTTTTTTCAGTGAATTTCAAAGGTTTTTTAAATGCTAATTTCTAACTATAACATGACTGAAACCTATGGTTTTTTAAGTGAATTTCAAAGGTTTTTTAAATGCTAGTTTCTAACTATGCCTACAGAGGTAGGACATGTGAAGAAAGAAGAAGAAAAGCGCAGAAAGAAGGAAGACAAATGCAGAAAGAGGCAACAGAAGTCCAGAAAGACGAAGAAAAGTGCAAGAAGAAGGAAGAGATGTGCAGAAAGAACCAACAGAGGAGTAGAAAGTACTCCTGTGCCCCCAACTTTTGCTGATGGGTACTGGTGGTAACTGACTCTGTCTCTGGTGGTAAAAGACACTTAGAATACAGTGAAAACACCTACATACACTAGGGAACACTATGCGTTGGGGTACCCCTGTGATTAGCATGACCTCCTCTGTATTTGCCATGAGTTAGTGCCTGGGTCATTGGATGAGTACATGGGTACTGACTGGATGATTAGAGTACTGCAAGTAGAGTGGATGGTGAATTTATAAGTGCTTGTGTTTTGGCGGAGTGATTGGATAAGTACATGGTGCTCGCTGGTTGATTGGAAGAGTGCATGGGTAGTGACAGGGCGATGGCTGGACTGCATCAGTAGTGCTCAGGGTAAGTTGGAGGATTAATTCCCCTTGAATCCTGAGGGTCCCTATTTGATAAAAGCCTTGGCGGTGGCGGTCCCCGGGGCTTGGGGGCCTTGGAGGCCCCCAAACATTAAAAAACAAGCCCCGGGAGGTGGCGGTCCCCGGGGCTGCGGGGCCCCCGCGGGCCCTGCATATATTTTTGGCAATGCCCCCAGGACCTGGCCCACCTGGGGTTCTCAATTAAATGAGCGCGGTATCCCGCGCTTCATTTTCTTTACATTTCGGCAGGATTCGCGACCCCAGCGCGAAGTTCGCCAATTTTCTTTTTAAAAAATGCTTTTTTGGCCCTGGGGGTCCTTGTGGGACCCCTGAGCAGGCCTAGGGGGTCAGGGTGTTTCTACCCTGCCCCCTTTTCTTCTTTTCACCTTTGTTTCCCTGTTTTCTTGTGATTCGGTTCTACCGAGTCACAAGATAGCTGCCAACACTTCCTGGTTTGGAGTGTTGGCAGCCAATTAAAATGAAGCTCGTGGTCGGGAGGGTTCGCGGATCCACCGCGCCTCTAGATATCAATATTTGCTTTTTTTACAATTTCTCAGCAACTACCGAACGGATTTACACCATTTTGAAAAAGGTCGCTTTCTGAGCCAAGCAGTTCTCAAATAGCGACAAAGCACTTTTGAATTATTTGTTATCTCTATGGTTTTTTATCCAGTTGACCACTTGATTAAATGTTACGCTTAGGGGAGAAAATGTGGTGTTACCAGGTTGGAGTTTCTGCTTCAGCTCGTCATTCTGTGATTCTGGTCAAATCACTTAATCTCCCCATACCTACAACCAAAATCAGTTTGTCCTTGTATGATGTAACCAATGCTCATGTAAAGCACTCCAATATCTGACCAGCCTGCACTATATAAAACTGCAAAAAAACAAAGGATAAAAAGTGTTTTCCACACTTCTGTCATTGGGCTATACGTGGGCTACATCTGGGTGATATTTGTGCTACATTTGGGCTCATTTTTCTCTGGTGGCCATCTTGGGAGACTTCAATTACATTCATTAAACTTTATTTGATCTGATTTAGAAACATAGATCATAAAAGTGTACATAAAAACAGTAAATCCTCTTTCTTAATACAATACAGTGAGAATTAATTAAAACCAGTAGGTAAAAACGGGTGTTACAAAGCCCGGTTCAGAGCAACTTCAGGTTAACAGAATAGTAAAGTTCAATGTTTCGCAAGATCAATCTCATGTACTTCGTGCAAAATACGCAATAAGGGGTCCAAGTAAGATGCAACGCTCCAATACCTGTCCAGTCTGTACTATATAAAACTACAAAAAACTAAAAATAAAAGTATTTTCCATACTTCTGTCATTGGGCTATATGTGGGCTACATGTGGGTGATATTTGTGCTACATTTGGGCTCTTTTTTCTCTGGGGCCATCTTGGGATACTTATTTGTTATGAAGTTTCCTAATTTCCTCATTTACTGCAGTCTCCTCAGAAGGAAATGCTTTCAGTTTTTTACTTTGATTCCATCAAGAAGGCATTCAGATGTGTCACACATTTGCCATAAATTTAGAATGTTAGCACTCTAGTTGCTCATTAGATCACTGTAGTAAAGCTACTGCTCACCAGGGAGTTAACTGGAAGTCTACTGCTGGTATTGAAAGTGATTGTTTCAGTCTGCATGTCAGAATTTTCTAATGAAATAGGAGAGGATTTGAGATCTCACTTAAAACATGCCCTAATTTTTCTATCTACAGCACTAACCATAATTTCTATGACAAAATGAACCCCCTCATTTTGTTCCTTTTTAAATTAAATGTTTTAAGTGTTACCAGTTTATTCCAATAAAGTTGGCTTCATGTGTGCCATACTTTTGTCATAGGTAAGGTTGTTAGCGCTCTAGTTGTTCTTTAGAACACTCTGGGAAGCTGCAGTAGAACACAAAGGAATCAACTGGCAGGCTGCTCCTGTTGAAATATAACAGGAAGATATTTGAGATCTCACTTAAAACATGTCCTAATCTTTCTTTCTACAGCACTAACCATAATTTCTAAGACAAAATGAACCCCATCATTTTGTTCCTTTTTAAATTAAATGTTTTAAGTGTTACCAGTTTATTCCAATCAAGATAGATTCAGGTGTGCCATACTTTTGTCATAGGTAAGGTTGTTAGCGCTCTAGTTGTTCTTAAGAACACTCTGGGAAGCTGCAGTAGAACACAAAGGAATCAACTGACAGTCTCTGCCCTTGTTGGATTTACATATTTTACTGAGAATGTCAGACTTCATTCTCACATGACTGAGAAAGATAATGTGAATTTACAGAAAATATGCTCTCATTTTAGCTTCTGGAGCACCTTCCAAACCTCTGTGGGACAAGCATGAGAAAATTGTTTTCTCTCAAACATGATTCATGAAATCCCAGCAGAAGGTTTTTCACAGGGTAAAATCACCCTAGAACACAACCACAATTCCTAAAATTAGTATGGTACCATCAACAAATGAATTCTAATGTAACTAAAGTCTGTTATCACCCTTTATAGTTCTCCTTTTGGTGACCCTCAAAATCTTCTATTCACTACAATGCATTTAATTGGGGTGCTATCATGTATATTGGTCCCAAGATGGCTGCCAACACTTCTTGGATGAAGTGCTGACAGCCAATCAGATCTCACGATGACATGTGGGGTTAGGCTCCGGCCAGATATATATAGTTCTTTTTCCTTTAATATTTAAAAAACTACTGAACGGATTTACACAATTTTTGAAAAGGTCGCTTTCTGAGCCAAGCAGTACCTTTATGCCAAATTTGAGGTAAATCCGTTCAGTAGTTTCCGCTGTAGCCTTGCACAAAGTTCCCTATGGGAAATAGATTTTTTGACTCTTACTTTTTGAATTTCTCAGCAACTACTGAATGGATTTACACCATTTAACAAAAGGGCTCTTTCTGAACCAAGGGCTATCTTTTTGCAAAATTTGGTGTAATTCCGACAGCAGTTCGGGCTGTAGCTTTGTCTAAAGTTTCCTATGGAAAATAACATGGAGAAAACATGTTTTGGGACTTCCTTTTCTCGGCCCCCGCTTGCCGAATCACCCCGAAACTTTCAAGATAGGAGCAGAATGGAGCGCCCCACGAGTTTTGAAAATTTCGCGAAGATTCAGTCGGCCGGCGCCAAAGTTATTGGGAATAGAATGTTGTGAATTTCCTATGGAAAATAGGTCCTAACTATAACTACCTACTGGCGACGGCCAGTAGAGTATATATATATATATATATATATATATATATATATATATATATATATATATATATATATATATATTATCTACTGGCGGTCGCCAGTAGATAGTTATAGTTAGGACCTATTTTCCATAGGAAATCCGCAACATTCTATTTGAAATAACTTTGGCGCCGGTTGACGAATCTTCGCGAAATTTTCAAAACTAATGGGGCACTCCGGTCAGCTCCTGTCTTGAAAGTTTCGGGGTGATTCGTCAAGCTGGGGCTGAGAAAAAAGGGGGGTCCCAAAACACATTTTCTCCATGTTCATTTCCATAGGAACTTTTGTCGCGGCTACATCCCGAACTGCTGAACGGAATTACACCAAATTTGGCAGAGAGGTAGCTCTTGGTCCAGAGTGCACTCTTTGCTTCAAATTGTGTAAATCTGTTCAGTAGTTCCTGAGAAATTGAAAAATAAAAAATATCGATATCTGGTGACCGCGGAGGATTCGCGAACGCTCCCGATCACGAGCTTCATTCTGATTGGCTGCTAACACTCCAAACCAGGAAGTGTTGGCAGCCATCTTGTGACTGGGTAAAACCGAGTCACAAGAAAGCAGTAAAACAAAGATAAATAACAAAGGGTAGGAACACCCTGACCCCCTAGGCCTGCTCAGGGGGTCCAGGGCCAAAAAAAGCATTTTTTTATATTTTCGGCCGAATTCACGCTGGGTGCGCGAATCCGGATGAAAAAATAAAAAAAAACAAAGCGCGGTCTATGGCGCTTCGTTTTAATAAGCCCTTAAGTGGGCCAGGTCCCAGGGGCAATATGCAAATATATGCGGGCCGTGCGTGCCCCCACAGTCCCCAGGGACCGCCACCTCCCCAGGGCTATTTTACCATTAAAAGCGTGGGGGGGGCTCCTGCCCCCCACGCTGCCCCGGGGACCACCACCTCCCCGGGGCTTTGAAAATAATGGGTTGGGGGTCTCGCTGGTCCCCCTGCAGCCCCGGTGACCGCCACCTCCCCGGGGCTTTCTTTAATTCTGGGCGGGGGGCCTCGCAAGCCCCCCTAACCACAGGGACCGCCACCTTCCCAGGGCTTAAATTCAATTAAAGAAAGTGTGAGTGGGCTTCTGCCCCTCCCCACACTGCCCCGGGCACCACCACCTCCCCGGGGCTAACTTTGATTACGGGCAGGGGTCCATTGCGGACCCCCAGAACCAGGGACCACCACCTCCCCGGGGCTTAAAGTCTGTTGGAGGGGGGCCGTGTGGCTCCTGCCCTGCCATAGCAAACTCTGCTTTGCTTCGTGCATGTCAGCAACTCCCCTTGTCCAAAAGCAATGCCGGCTCCCGCAGGAGGCGGGGAGACGGCTGGGACCGTGGGGGCTTTGGGGCTCCCCCCACGGTCCCCAACGTAAGGCCCTGGGGGATGGGGTCCCTGGGGCCATAATTGGCCTCAGGAGGGGGGCCACGTGGCCCCCCTCCAAAAAAATAAAAAACAAAGATGGCCAGGCCCCGGTGGATGGGGTCCCCGGGGCCATAATTGGTCTCAGGAGGGGGGCCACGCGGCCCCCCTCCAAAATAAAAG
Organism: Calotriton arnoldi; assembly: GCA_963921515.1. Lineage (NCBI taxonomy): Eukaryota > Metazoa > Chordata > Amphibia > Caudata > Salamandridae > Calotriton > Calotriton arnoldi. The sequence goes on from CAWUFW010004627.1 coordinate 714,893, forward strand.
AATTTAAAACGAAGGCTGGCCAGGCCCCGGGGGATGGGGTCCCCGGGGCCATAAATCCCCCGGGGCCATAATTGGCCTCAGGAGGGAGGCCACGCGGCCCCCCTCCAAAATAAAAAAAATAAAAAATGAAGGCTGGCCAGGCCCCGGGGGATGGGGTCCCCGTGGCCATAGTTGGCCTCAGGAGGGGGGCCACGCGGCCCCCCTCCAATGGTAAAAAAAAAGAAAGGCTGGCCAGGCCCCAGGGGATGGGGTCCCCGGGGCCCAAAAGGGTCAGGGGAAGGGGGGCCACATGGCCCCCCATCCTAAAATGAAAATAAATAATGGAAGCCCCACAACTCGCGGAATCCCCGCCCCCTTTCACTACTACTCTGCAAATGCGTCTCCTGGTGCGTTCTATGTTGGGGGATGAAGTCCCCTACCCTACTGATGGTCCTTAGGGGCCAACTAGCCCATCTCTTACCTCCAACAAGCCCCACACAGTGGGCTTGCTGAGAGATGGTCCGAGGCCACGCCCCTTTTTACACCACTCTTGGTGCACTGCTGGTGGTGTGATGAGGTCCTCTTGTGTCCTGAGGACCTCAGGACACAAGTAGACTTCATCCCCCGAGCAGCAGTGCGCCAGGAGGTGCGTTTGCAGAGTGGTGTAAAAAAGGGGCATGGCCTCGGTTCACTCTCAGCAATCCAGCTGTGTGGGGCTTACTGGAGGTACCTGGTGGGCTAGTTGACCCCCAGGGACCCTTAGGAGGCAAGGGGACTCCATCCCCCAAAGAAGAGCACGCCAGGAGGCACGTTTGCAGAGTGGTGGAGAAAGGGGGCATGGCCTGTGCCCACCTGTCAGCAATCCCACTATCTGGGGCATACTGGAGGTATCAGGTAGGCTAGTTGGCCCCTAAGGACCCCCAGCAGCGAAGTGGACTTTAATCCCCATCCAAGAGCGTGCCAGGGAGCGCGTTTGCAGAGTGGTGGGGAAAGGGGCGTGGCCTGCTATGAGAACTTAGCAATCCTGCTGTGTGGAACTTACTGAAGGTAATAGGAGGGGTAGCTGGCCCCCAAGGTTGTCCTTGGGGGCCAACTACCCCTCTTGTTACCTCCACTAAGTACCACACAGTGGGATTGCTAAGAGGTCTACGGAGGCCACGCTCAAATTCTCCACCACTCTGCAAACGCGTCTCCTAGCACAGTACTGGTTGGGGGATGAAGTCCACTTTACACCTGAGGGACTTTGGGGGCCAGAAGCCCTCCTGGTTCCTCCTGTAAGTCCTACGCAGCGGAATTCATGAGCGCTGGTCAGAGGCCCAGCCCCCTTTCTCCACCTCTCTGCAAACACGGCTACTAGTTAAAGAAGCATTTGCAATGTAATAGGTTTCACATTTGCAAGGGTTAGAGCTATTGTCGTTGTAAATGTAAAAGTGTTTTACTAATGTTTCTTGGAGTGGAGTGGATGTAGGTTGTGTGTAGTGGAATTATGTGGTATGATGTGCAGTGAAATTATGTGGAGAGGCTTTGACTTTGATGTGGATAGAAAGTATGTGGTATTTAATGTATAGGAATTATGTAGAGTGGGATTATGTGTTATGGAGAGTAATTATTTGGTATGGTAGTCTGTGTTGTGGAGTGGTAACCTCAGGTTTAGTCTTCCTCGTTTACATAGAAGCAAAACTATAAACTCAATGAGACAAAAAAAAGAAGGAACCACTGAGGAGCACTTCTAGACCTAGTCAGAGGTATGAGCAGGGCCACTGGAAATATGCGACTGTTTGGCTGCACCGACATCTGCACAATTATACATTTTCCGCATTTGCCACATAAACCATCATCTGCTGCATAATCTGCAGATTTGAACAAAAAAAACTTGTTTGTAGCTCAAACGGCTCAAACGTTACCAAAAATGCAGCGACAAGTGTTACAGCGTGGTGGAAGGCTCTTTGCAAACCTAGAATGCTCATCTGTTACTTATTGCTAAATGTGGGTAATAAATTGGTACTAATGGTGTGTGTTAGAAATGGGATCTCTGGTTGGCTAAGGCTTACGCCAAAGCCAGGCAGAGACCACCACTCTAGTCAGGGCGAGGGAGTTACATGCCAAAGATAACCCCTGCTCACCCCCTTGGTAGCTTGGCACGAGCAGTCAGGCTTATCCTGGAGGCAATGTGTAAAGCGTTTGCGCACGCACACAGCAACAACATACCAGGCACACTACAAAAAGGAACTCCACACAAGGTTATATCAAAAATAGCCTTTGTATTCTCATAACACATTAGAATAGTACTCACATAATATACATGGTGCCACCTGGCACTAGGTCATCTCACTAGCATAAACCACAGTTAGCGGTATAAATCAGGGTGCGTAAATCACAATACTGGAATCACATTTCCTAGCACCACAATATCACATTAGGGCCTGGCGCCCTATAAACCCAACCGTCCCCCTGGCCAACTGGCCATCTCAAAAGGGGCTCAAATGCCCTATGTCCAAAAGTCAGGGCGCGCTGCCACTGCAGCAGAAGTCAAGGGTGCGCACTTTGCGCAGGCCTAAACGTAGCAGCTGGCACTAAGTGCTGCGCAGCTGTGAAAGTATGGGGCAAAGGAGTGCATCTCACTCCAAACTCAAAAGACATGTCCCCAAAGAATAAATGGCCTAAACGTAGCAGCTGGCACTAAGTGCTACGCAGCTGTGAATCTCCCATGAAGGCCTGGCACTCACTGTGCCCTCTGAACCCATGTCCACAACGTTGCAGCTGCCCTCTGTCTGGTGGGGCAGCTGTGAGTTCACAAATAGGCCCTGGCACAACTGTGCCTTCTGGGCCTCACTGGGGCTCTGTACCCAAATCTTCATCGGTGCAGCTGCCCTCTGCAAACGGGGCAGCTGGGATAAATAAACTGAATTGAAGCTGTCCCCTAGCAAGCGGGGCAGCTGTAAAATATATCTCAGGAAGTAGGCACGGGCACCATGGGACCCCCTCTGGGGTCCAGGAACTCCTGTGCCCATCATAGGAGCGGCCCGCAACGGCGGGACCACCCGGGTACTACCAATGTGCACTTGGGGCCCCCACTGGGGCTCCTAACTCAACAAATGCTGCCTCACGATCGGCCCTACTCACCGGTCTCCTCCGGAATCGGGACAGGCACCGGGATCCTCTTCACTTCACCGGGGATCTTGGCAGAGTGCAGCAGGAGGGCCCCCACTCCTCGGAGGCTCTCTCAATCATAGCGGCTGTCACCGAGGGCTCTCCCTTTACCATGGGAGCCCTGCCGAACCGCCGCAGCACTTCTCCGCATTGCCAGGACCTCTCTCTCCGTGCAGCGGGTGGAAGTGGAGCCCTCGAGGCTCCAAGACATAGGCAGGCCCCGGCCACAGTCAGGCAGACGCGCCTGGCTTCCGGGTCGCCGCGCGATCGCGTCGGCCGTTTCTCTTGCGCGGAAATGAGGGGTAGGCTCCCTCAAAATTAAAATCAATAAGCGGGGGGGGGGGCTCCCACTTACCACAGGCACCATAATGCGGGGTGGGCACCCGCAAGCCTCAAAGTAAAATAATCGGCAGAGACACGGGGTGGGCTCCCGCTAAAGACACAAGGCGGGGGAATCCCTACGCTGGGGATTCCCTCTAACAGAGCTTCCGCTATGTTCTGCGAAGCCCGCGCTTTCCATCAGCTGGACAGTTTAAAAGATAGCGCTCCCAGGCGCTAGAAGCAAGAAAAGGCATCAGAATATAGCGCTCACAGGGGTAGGAGCCGCAGCTCCTTAGCAAAAAGTCCAGGAGAGTTTCAGGGGCATAGCTGGGCCCAGGGAGGCCAGCACACAGGGCCCTCCAGCAGGGAGGCAGCCCCCATGGCGGTTCCTCCTGGGCCCCAGCAGCAGCAAGCCCCCACGAGTACAGGAACAAGAAGTGAACATTTTCATGGGGTCACAGCCCCTATATTTATATTAGCAAATCCCTTTGTGTCACAGCACAGGGCCTGGGGATACCAGTCAGAACTGGTTTAGGGGGGATTTGGAGCACTTTGTTTTGCCAAGCTCCCCTTCCCCTTTGTCAGGTGGGGGCTCAGTGATCAGACACACCACAGAGGGTGGAGCCAGCATTGTACAGCCTGGGCACAGTCCTATTCAGAGTCAGGGGATTACTCCTCCCACTACCCTTAGCCCAGGTGTCCCATTCAGCCTAGCGCTGACTCACCCTGCCCTTCCTGGAGCCACACACACCTCCCAGCCCCTGTCACTCACAAGCCAGACATGCAATTCACATCAGGCAGGCAGACACATAGCACACAGAAATGCCAACTTCTAAAAGTGGCATTTCTAAAATAACCACAATAAATCTGCGCACACCATTGCGCAGCATTTATTCACACAATTTCATACATACCAGACTTGACCATACTGCTCCTCTCATAACAGGAATTACCACTGACACACACTGATCAGGGAATCCCGCATGCATTCCTCTGGGAGGGCAGGCCAAGCTCATCAATGTAACACAGAGAGTGCACGTACTTTCCACTGGACCACAGTGCGAAAGTGCCCAGAGGCCTAAAATCACCAACACCAGGTTACAGACAAGGCAAAAAGTTTAGGGGTGAACCTGCCAAAAAGAGCCAAGTCCAACACAACCCCCTTCCAGCCAAAACGCAGGGCAGACCAATCACCACTGTGATCCAGCGCAATATTAGCCAACAACATTCATACACCATATACTCACTTGGGCCCATACATACACACTACACTAATACTTACGCTGGGTGTCAGATGTACTCTTTTATCAAAGTCCCTGCTACCAATTACCTTCTGATTGAAGAGTAATAACTTACCAATGGATCCTTTGCTAATTGGGAAGTTTAAAATGAGTGACATTCATTATAGTACATAATCCTGAAATAACCACTGAATCAGGAAGTTTTAAAATGTTTATCTAAAGTTTTAGCAGAGTAAAATACAGAAAACACGGTATTTGATTGAAATACCCAAGAAAAAGCATAGAAATGATTTTGCTAATAAATGACGGTGTTTAAGGAAGAGGAGAAGATAGAGACAGCAGCGCAACTAAAGGTTGCAGTATAGTTACCTAAATGCGAGAACCAAGCCCCTTGGCCAAGGAGTTGGAAAAGATAGGACCCAGGAAGGATGAAGAGCAAAGACTTCTTCCAGGATCAGGACAGGACCGGTAACCTCTCTACAACGACGCCTGCGCCGTTCCCCTCTCTGATACTCGACTTCTCTCGATTCTCCCGTGCCTTCCTTCTAATGGACTCCGCCGCCCCCTCCTCAGGACCTCTTCTGGACAGGGATTCAGTCAGCAACCGATCAGCATGGCAGTCTGGAGCTCTTCTGTGTGTTCTGAGAGTCAGCTCTCTCGCAGCATGGACGCCTGTTCTTCGTGAAAGTATGCTCTGACTAATTAACTAATGCTATATTCTATTATACCCTTCTACGCCCATGTACCTCCCCTTAATGTTGCTAAAATATGGGACCACTACTTCTGATTGGACAGGGACAGGGGGTGGATTCTCGCACCATATCGATTTGGCCTAAATTGTAAAGCCTCTTCCTCCCCTTCAGATTAATACATTCACTTTATTTCCCACCCGTCTCATGACAAATGTTATACATTTTACAGGGGAAAAGTATCATTTTTGTCCTCCGGAAACATGAAGTACAGCATCTTCGGCCAATGGGTCATGGCCTTGGAAGACGTCCAAGTTGACTTCACTTGGCAGGCACACAGGACACATGCGCAGAACCATCTGTCTCTCGAGTTTCAAGTCACCAACCCAGGCCCAAGTTTACGAATTACTTAAAGTGCAAGAAGAAAATATTAAAATCACAAATAAAAAGTTTCACTATATGCCCACTTTCCCTACTCTATTCCCAATTAATTATAATACTATCCTGCATTAGTAGCATTAAGAAAATGACAATTTAATAATGACATGAGAGCAAGCTGAAGCATGTGAAAACATTTAGCGGCCATTTTAGTGCACACTGCGCAGAAGCAGAAGTTTCCCACCAAGCAAAGAAAGACGTCACACCATGTGATCAGGTTGCGACATGCGCAGTGAGGTTCCCGCACTTTAGCGGACATTTTGGATTACAGACAAGCGTTATTCATTAGTAAAACACATAAGCAAGCTTCTGTCCCTCTTGTGTTTGTGAATGCAAAGTTTAGTTTTGACAATACAAGTTTAATAAATTAATACTATGAGGAAGATTGCGTACAAGCAAGTTTCATTTTTGAAACCTTGCTCCATCAATCCCCTCTTTGATGGCGTTTCTGAGCCATCAAAAATACTACCCTCAATCAGATGCCAACTTCTAGCAATTCGTTTCGTTCTCATTTTTACATTTTCTGTTTTTCACATCCCCTTTCAACTTTTTGTATAAATCACTTCTCCATTCTTCAAGTTCTATTTCATCTAGTTTTCTCTTCTTTCCTTTTCCTGTCACTTTATATGTTCCATTCTTTCTACAGCATTTGCACCATATTGTTATTGCCAATATTATTATTGCTATCCCTGCTAGGGGTACTAATATTTGACCTATACGTCCTTTCCCTATATTAGCAAACCAGGTTCCAATTGACGAGATACTATTTGTCAATCTTTCCCATACACTATCAACTTCCAGTGGTTTAAGTTCTTTCTCAAGTTTAGTTATGTTCTGAATATACGTTCCAATTTCTGCACTCTTATCAGGAATATAAGTGCAACAATGTTTCGTCTTCAATAATTTACAGACTCCTCCCTCTTTTGCCAATAGAATGTCAAGAGCAAGTCGATTTTGCATTACCATAGATCTAATCGCAACCATCTCCGTATTAATCATTAGAAAACCTCCAGCAGTATCCGTTGATAAACGATCAACCACTGTAGACAATTTACATATTTTCCTTGAGTTCAGAATTATTCCCACTGAAGGTATCAATGCACCAAATATATCACCTACAATTTCTGAAAAACTAGCTCTTTTACTACGTATTAATTCGCTATTGTTTTCATTGCTCCCAGTGTTTCTTTTACGTGGTATATCTTTGGAAAACGATTCCAAAATAACAACTTCCATACCACCGTGCAGGAAGCCTAAAGTAAGCCTTATTCCCGCATACATAATAAATTCCAGGAAAAACTGAATCTGTTCCTCCTTTGAGTCCCCAACCTCCAAGAATTAAAAAATTGTGTTCACATTCACTGGTACCGATGAAAACATTGTTATAATCAGTCTTTAACCTATGAAGGCAAATTTTCCCTGTCTTTACGAAATCCAGAGCCATTGCAGCTTGAGCTTTACCAGGTGTATAACTCCCTTCCTTCTCCGCCCAAGGTGGCAACTGAGCCTTATGCTCTGAAGCTTTCTTTTGAAAATCATGTCTTCTATCTTCTACTAAATTCAAAAATATCTTTTCTTCTTCTAGTAAAGAACATGTTAGATTGTGTCTATGTGCATGTGTTATGTCTATCGATTTCATTGTTAAGAAAAACTCTCCCATAAACTGTGCGTCTTGACTACTAAGCACTGGGTTCATACTCTTGCGAATCGGAACCTCAGAAAATATCACATCTAAGTTTGAATAATAATACTGTAGCCTACCTGTTCTATAAAATAAACTTGTTAATACACTACATGAGATGCCATATGTCAGTGGTAAATGATGGTATGTTAATCCTTCCGCTACTGATTCAGGTAACTTCATACAGACATAACAATTACTAACTTCCATTGTGTCTACATATTGAAACAATAGTTTTGTGAAAACATTTAAACTAGTGTCGTTGTCAGCTATTTCATGATGAATTTCTGCCTCATCTTCTGCCATTAATTCTACTCTATTGCCCTTCATGTTTGCTGTCCTCCCTTTAGTTTCATTATTTATCTTCTTATCTATTATCATAAGGTAAGGAACTGCTACAATCAGGACTAACCATACTATAAGCACCAATACTAGACTACATATGCAGATTGCACAGCATCTCCTACAACAATTTCGTTTTGGTCTCCCAGTAACTCTATCATCAGGCATTTTTCGACAAGGAAGATTGCTCTTCTTATCTCTTCTTCTTTTCTTTAGAGGATTCTTTTGATTAGTCAGGGTGGTCTTGTTTCTTCTTCGTATGTTAGTTCTGCACTTGTTCCTTCGCCACCACTGTCACTTGACTCTGAGCTTTCAAAATCTTCAAGAATAATATAAGTCCAGTCAGGACCCTTGAATTTGTTATTCACAAGTCTCAGTCTTTTATTTTTTATTTTTCCTGAATTTTTCTCTTGTTCAGTTTGACTTGTCACTTCCGGTACTTGTTCTGGATCTTCACTTCTGGTTGTTATGTGGTATTTTACTCTTTTAATGACACTTGGCCAATGATCTCCTTTTCTTGTCTTCTTGATTGGCACTGTTTCTCTGTTTACGTCTTCAGAGATCTCGTTATTTTCACTGCTCAATACTGTTTTGTTTTCTTTGATTACTGCTTCTTTTGTTTGTTCTTTTTCAGGTCTGATTGGTTTTTCTTCAGTAGCTCCCCAATGACTTTCAAGATGTTGACCTTGTTCCTTTTTTATTTCTTTATGTTCATTTGTATCAACCCCTTTTTCTTTAGTGAATTCTTCTTGATCTAACTGCTTCTGATCAGGGGTTATTGCACTGTGAACTTCTGCAGCCTGACCGGATTCTTCTCAACCTGTCTTTCCCTGTGTAAAGTCTATTAAATCTTCACTGTTTTGATCTTCTTCTATTTCTTCCAATTTCGCTTGACTTCTTGTTCTGTGGTATACTTCAGGAATTTCTACCACTGGTATCCAATCCTGACTTGTGCTCGGTTGTTCTCCGTCAGCTTCTCTCGAACCTCTAGCCTGAGATTCCTCAGCTGGGCAACCTTCAGCTTCTTCAGTGATTGGCGTTGTCTGTGAATTCTCCTCTTCAGGTTCTGGTACTCTCTTTGTGTGGCTTACGTGAATCCAATTAGGAAATCTTGCACACTTCACTGCTGTATTGGTGGTCAATATAACTTGACAAGGTCTGTTCCACCTGGGTGATAAACACGTTTCTCTGGTGTGATTCTTCACTACCACCCAATCACCAGGATTCAGATCATGTTCTAGTTCAGGCTGCCTGGAAACTGCGTCTTCTCCAACCTGATGAGAGACAGAACGCACTAGGTCAGCCAATCCTTTGCAATAATCCAGAACCATATCATCAGATATATTTACTAATTTGTTTGTGGGAACATGTGTTTGTCTCATTGCTCTTCCCATCATTGTTTCATGGGGGCTCAATCCTGTCGTTCTGTCAGGTATGCTTCTTATTCCCATCAAGACAAGTGGTAATGCGTCTGGCCACTCTAATGATGTTGATGCACACATTTTTCCCAATCTTGACTTTATAGTGCCATTCAATTGTTCCACCACTCCAGAAGCCTCTGGGCGATACGCACTGTGCAATTTCTGTTTAATTTGAAATGCTTCACGAATTAGTTTCATTACTTCACTGTTAAAATGTTTTCCTCTATCTGATTCCAAAGATACTGGGAAACCAAACCTAGGTATGAGCTCACGTAACAATAGTTTTGCAACTGTAATACTCTCATTTCTCCTAGTAGGGTAAGCCTCCACCCACTTTGAAAACAGGCACACTATGACTAGTACATATTTTAGTCCTCTGCATGGTGGTAACTGTATGAAGTCGAACTGGAGTCTTATAAATGGGCCCTCCGCCTTTCCAATCTTTCCAAACCCAATTATCGTTTTCCTGCCTGGATTATGCATTTGGCAAGTTAGACATCTCTGGCAAAGACTCTCTGCAACAGCCCTGAATTTGGGATTGTACCAATTTTGTCTGAACAGCCTAATCATTGCATCTCTCCCTATGTGTGTGTCTCCATGATGCATTCTGGCCATTTGTGAGAGTAAACAGTCTGGCATGACTGGTCTGCCATCTGCACTGATCCACACTTCATCTTCTCCTCTTTGGGAGCAACCCACTTTGATCCACAAATTTTCTCACTTTCATCAACCTCATCTTGCAATTTCTTCACCTCATTCCAAGTTTCAGGTGGTATATACAGCATAAGTTGGCAGCTGATTCCCATTCTTTCCACCCTCTTATTGACTGACGTTCTTGTTTTGGCACAATGTTGAGCCACCAAGTCTGCATATCTGTTGCCGACTACCACCCAGTCATCTCCTGACTGGTGTGCGGCACATTTCACCACAGCCAATTCTTTTGGTGATTGTACTGCTTCTAGCAATTCCCTTACAAATTGTCCATTTTTAATGGGGGATCCTGAAGAAGTCATGAAATCCCTCTGCATCCACAGTTGGCCAAAATCATGCACAGCCCCGTAACCATATTGACTATCTGTAAATATGGTCACTCTCTGATTCCTCCCAATTTTGCATGCTTTTATCAAAGCAATCAATTCAGCTACTTGTGCAGATTTTACTCCTGGTAAATAGGATGCTTCGACTATTCCAGTTAATTCACATACCGCATAGGCAGCAGTTAGTTTACCATCTTCATGTCTTTGACATGAACCATCGACAAATAGCTCCCTGTCTGGCTTTTTAAGAGGCTGTTCCTCTATGTCTGGGCGTGGTTTTGTACATAATTCTGTAATTTGTACACAATCATGTTCATCTTCTTCGTCATCTTTATTTGTTTCATGATATGGGTCTGGCAATAAAGTTGCTGGATTTATTATTGTACACCTTACCATGGTCACATTTTCAGCACCCATTATTATCCTCTCATATTTAGTCAGCCGACTAGGTGTAAGATGCTGAGTTCGGGTTCTTGTCAATAGAATCACAACTGCATGTGGAACATACACTTTTACAGGATGTCCCATCACAATTGACTCGCTTTGTTCAATGCTCAAACAAGTTGCTGCCACTGCTTTTAAGCATCCTGGCTACGCGGCTGCTACTGGGTCCAATGTAGCAGAAAAGTACGCTATAGGACGTCTGTCTAGTCCATGTCTCTGAGTTAGGACAGAAAGTGCACAATTTTCTCTCTCTTGACAGAATAATGCGAATTCTCTTTTATAATCAGGCATGCCTAAAGCAGGTGCTGAACAAAGTGCGTTTCTCAATTTTACAAAAGCTTCTACACTTTCATCCTCCCACTCGACAGGGTCCTTTGCTTTCTTTTTCGTCATGTTAATTAAGGGCTTAGCTAACATGGAGAAATTTGGTATCCATTGTCGACAGTAGCCTACTATTCCTAGGAACATTCGCACTTGTCTTTGGGTTACAGGCATTTGCATTCTCTTTATTAATTCTACTCTTTTCAGAGTTTACTCTTCTTTTTCCCCTCTCAATTTGGTGTCCCAGATATTTAACAGCTGTCCTGCAAAACTGTAACTTTTCAGGTGAGACTTTATGCCCTTCCTCAGCCAAAAGATTTAATAATGCTATGGAGTCAACAACACAGTCTTCTCTGGTGGTCGACGCCACCAATAAGTCGTCGATATATTGGACTAAGACTGAGCTTCCTGGCATCACTAGTTTTTCCAGGCACTTTTTCAGTATCTGGTTGAAGATGGAAGGACTTTCTGTGTACCCCTGAGGAACACGATTCCACACATAGAACTTGTTCTCAAATTTAAATGAGAAAAGATACTGGCTGTCTGGATGCAATGGTATTGAAAAGAATGCTTGACATAAATCAATTACTGTGAACCATCCTGCATTCCAAGGGATCTGGTATAGAATTACTGCAGGATTTGGTACTATGGGACAACATGGTTCCACAATCTTGTTTATTTTTCGCAGGTGCTGAACAATCCTATATTTTCCACTAGGTTTCTTTAATCCCATGATTGGTGAATTACATGGGCTACTCATTACTTCTTTTAGGATGTTTTGTTCTACCATTCATTTTATTTCTTCAATGACTCCTGCCTTTACTTCTGCACTCATTTTGTACTGTCTGGTATTTGGGAAAATTGCACCTTCTTTTACCGTAATTTGAACTGGATCTATTTTTGCCATAAGTCCTACTTCTTTTCCGGTGAAATCCCATACTATTGGGTTTACTGTACCTTTTAATTCTTCTGGTAACTCATCTCTTGTTATTAACGAAAACATTTCGTCTATTTCTGTACCTTGTTTTGCAACCATAATTTTATATACATGGTCCTCATCTGGTGTCTGAACTGCCACACCATCTGGCGTGCAGAAAATTGTACAGTTCATTTTGCACAATAAATCCCTACCTAATAAATTCACTGGGCTAGAGTCGCACACTACAAATTGGTGCATTTCTCTGAAGTTTCCTATTTTGACTTCCATTGGTTCTGTAAGAGTTGTTCTAATTCTTTGATTAGCTACCCCTACTACTTGGATATCTTCACCAGAGAGAGGAAGGTCTGGGATGTCTGCTGATCTCACCGTAGACCTGGTAGCACCAGTGTCCAAAAGGAAAGTAATATCATTACCTTTCACATTTCCTTCAACATATGGACCAGACTGATCTTCAACAATACCTTGGACACCTTCACAAACCTTTCAACCTGCTTGTACCATTCAATTGGTTTTTCTCTCAATTTTGGAAAATCATTCGTAAATGATAAAATATCCTGTCTGCTCCATGGGACATGTACATATCCTCCTCCCGCAACTTCTCGCATTGGATACATTTGGTCTGCTTTCCCTGTTTCCTTTATCACATATTCTGATGCTGTTCTACTTGTTCGTGCTTCTTCCTTTTACTTGGCCCACCTAGTTTTCCATTTATCTAGGTCTCCCCATTTTTGCAAAACTAACATTAATTCTCTTATTTGTAATCTTCTTCCAGAGGCATTCATACTTTCTAAATCTTTATCTGAAAATTCTGCTCTATAGGGTTTCTGTAGTACTTTTGATCTCCCTATTTCGATTCCCATCTGTAGTGCTAAATTGGACAATTTTTCATGAAATATCCTTACATTTCTGGTGATACTCCTGCACAGGAACAATAATTCTTCTTCATCATAAGTATTTAATCGTTCTAGTCCTACATTTCCTGCTATTATTTCTTCTAATTCGACTTTTAATTTATGAATGTCCATTATTTTCGGAGGTGTGCACTGTTTAACTGACCCTTGTACCCATCTTTCTAGATCTTCAGGTGTTACTATGGTAGCACTTTTTGCTCCTGATGAAGTTACTAAACTTACATCTTTTGAACCTCCACCCACAAGCCTCAAAGTAAAATAATCGGCAGAGACGCGGGGTGGGCTCCCGCTAAAGACACAAGGCGGGGGAATCCCTACGCTGGGGATTCCCTCTAACAGGGCTTCCGCTATGTTCTGCGAAGCCCACGCTTTCCATCAGCTGGACAGTTTAAAAGATAGTGCTCCCAGGTGCTAGAAGCAAGAAAAGGCGTCAGAATATAGCGCTCACAGGGGTAGGAGCCACAGCTCATTAGCAAAAAGTCCAGGAGAGTTTCAGGGGCATAGCTGGGCCCAGGGAGGCCAGCACACAGGGCCCTCCAGCAGGGAGGCAGCCCCCATGGTGGTTCCTCCTGTGCCCCAGCAGCAGCAAGTCCCCACGAGTACAGGAACAAGAAGTGAACATTTTCATGGGGTCACAGCCCCTATATTTATATTAGCAAATCCCTTTGTGTCACAGCACAGGGCCTGGGGATACCAGTCAGAACTGGTTTAGGGGGGATTTGGAGCACTTTGTTTTGCCAAGCTCCCCTTCCCCTTTGTCAGGTGGGGGCTCAGTGATCAGACACACCACAGGGGGCAGAGCCAGCATTGTACAGCCTGGGCACAGTCCTTTTCAGAGTCAGGGGATTACTCCTTCCACTACCCTTAGCCCAGGTGTCCCATTCAGCCTAGCGCTGACTCACCTTGCCCCTCCTGGAGCCACACACACCTCCCAGCCCCTGTCACTCACAAGCCAGACATGCAATTCACATCAGGCAGGCAGACACATAGCACACAGAAATGCCAACTTCTAAAAGTGGCATTTCTAAAATAACCACAATAAATCTGCGCACACCATTGCGCAGCATTTATTCACACAATTTCATACATACCAGACTTGACCATACTGCTCCTCTCATAACAGGAATTACCACTGACACACACTGATCAGGGAATCCCCCATGCATTCCTATGGGAGGGAAGGCCAAGCTCATCAATGTAACACAGAGAGCGCACGCACTTTCCACTGGATCACAGTGTGAAAGTGCCCAGAGGACTAAAATCACCAACACCAGGTTACAGACAAGGCAAAACGTTTAGGGGTGAACCTGCCAAAAAGGGCCAAGTCCAACAGTGTGCAAACCACTCTTGCTTCTTTCTGCGCCTCTCTTGCCTCTTTCTGCATTTCTGTTGCTTCTTTCTGCACCTTTCTTTCTTTTTCTGCATTTCTTTTGCCTCTTTCTGCTCATCTCTTCCCTTTTCTGCACCTCTCTTTCCTCTTTCTGCACCTCAGTTGCCTCTTTCTGCACCTCACTTGCTTCTTTCTGTACCCCTCTTGCCTCATTCTGCACCCTTCTTCCCTCTTTCTGCACCTCTTTTGCCTCTTTCTGTACCCCTGTTCCCTCTTTCTGCACTCTCTTGCCTCTTTCTGCACTTCTCTTGCCTCTTTCTTCACCTCCGTTGCTTCTTTCTGCACTTCTGTTGCCTGTTTCTGCACCCCTCTTGCCTCTTTCTGCACCTCTGTTGCTTCTTTCGGCACCTCTCTTGCCTCTTTGTGCACCCTTCTTCCTCTTTGTGCAACTCTCTTGCCTCTTTCTACACCCCTCTTCCCTCTTTCTGTGCTTCTCTTGCTTCTTTCTGCACCTCTCTTGTAAATTTCTCCACCCCTGTTCCCTCTCCCTGTACCTTTCTTGCCTGTTTCTGCACCTCTCTTGCCTCTTTCGGCACTTCTGTTGCTTCTTTCTGCACTTCTCCTGCCTCTTTCTGCACCCCTCTTGCCTCTTTCAGCACATCTGTTGCCTCTTTCTGCACCCCTCTTGCCTCTTTCAGCACCTCTGTTGCTTCTTTCTGCACCCCTTTTGCCTCTTTCTGTACCCCTTTTGCCTCTTTGTGCACCTCTCCTGCCTCTTTCTACACCTCTCTTGTCTTTTTCTGTGGTGCTCTTGCCTCTTTCTGTACCTCTTTTGCTTCTTTCCGCACTTTTCTTGCCTCTTTCTGCACCCCTCTTGCCACTTTCTGCACCTCTGTTGCTTTTTTCTGCACTTCTTTTGCCTTTTTCTGCACCTCTCTTGCTTCTTTCTACACCCTTGTTGTCTCTTTCTGCACTCGTCTTCCCTCTTTCTGCACCTCTCTTGCTTATTTCTGCACTTCTCTTGCTTCTTTCTGCACCTCTCTTGCTTCTTTCTGCACCCTTCTTCCTGTTTATGCATCCCTCTTGCCTCCTTCTGCTGTTCTCTTGCCATTTTCTGCACCTCTCTTGCCTCTTTCTGCACCTCACTTGCCTCTTTCTGCACTTTTCTTGCTTCTTTCTACACCTCCCTTGCGTCTCTCTGCACCTCTGTTGCCTCTTTATGCACCTCACTTGCTTCTTTCTGCACCTCTCTTGCCTCTTTCTGCACCCCTGTTCCCTCTTTCTGCACCTTTCCTGCCTGTTTCTGCACCTCTCTTGCCTCTTTCTGTACCTCTGTTGCTTCTTTCTGCACTTCTCTTGCCTCTTTCTGCACCCTTCGTGCATCTTTCAGCACCTCTGTTGCTTCTTTCTGCACTTCTCTTCCTTCTTTCTGCACCCCTCTTGCCTCTTTCTGTACCCTTTTTGCCTCTTTGTGCACCTCTCCTGCCTCTTTCTGCACCTCTCTTGCCTTTTTATGCAGTTCTCTTACCTTTTTCTGCACCTCTTTTGCTTCTTTCTGCACTATTCTTCCCTCTTTCTGTACCTCTCTTGCCTCTTTCTGCACCTCTGTTGCTTCTTTCTACACCCCTGTTGTCTCTTTCTGCACTAGTCTTCCCTCTTTCTGCACCTTTCTTCCTCTTTCTGCACCTCTCTTCCCTCTTTCTGCACTTCTCTTGCTTCTTTCTGTGCCTTTCTTCCCCTTACTGTATATGTTCTACCTATGTAGGCATAGTTAGAAATTAGCATTTAAAAAACCTTAGAAATTCACTGAAAAAACCATAGGTTTCAGGGAAGTTATAGTTAGAAATTAGCATTTAAAAAACCTTAGAAATTCACTGAAAAAACCATAGGTTTCAGGGACGTTATAGTTAGAAATTTTCATTTAAAAAACTTTTGAAATTCACTGAAAAAACCATAGGTTTCAGGGACATTATAGTTAGAAATTAGCATTTAAAAAACTTTAGAAATTCACTGAAAAAACCACAGGGTTCAGAGACGTTATAGTTAGTTGGACATTTCACTCGTACCAAACCATAGAAATTCGGCCTTTATTGTTAGTTGAGCTAACTATAACTCGCGCCCCCGCAATGCACTGCTGATGATGTCACATATTACATCACCCATGACATGGTCAGTGAATTTCTAAGGTTATTTAAATGCTAATGTCTAACTATAACGTCCCTGAAACCCATGTTTTTTTTAGTGAATATATATATATGATCCCTGCAATCCTGGCAGGAAAAAACGAGCCACTCCAGTTTCAAGGCTGCAAAGTGTTACAGGTTTATTTGCGGCAACAGAAACGACGCGTTTCGATCTCAAATGAGATCTTGGTCATATATATATATATTACCTACTGGCGGTAGTTATAGTTAGGACCTATTTTCCATAGGAAATTCACAACATTCTATTCCCAATAACTTTAGCGCCGGTCGGCGAATCTTCGCGAAATTTTCAAAACTCGTGGGGCGCTCCAGTCCGCTCCTATCTTGAAAGTTTTGGGGTGATTCGGCAAGCAGGGGCCGAGAAAAAAGGGGGTCCCAAAAAGTGTTTTCTCCATGTTATTTTCCATAGGAAACTTTAGACAAAGCTACAGCCCGAACTGCTGAACGGAATTACACCAAATTTTGCAAAAAGGTAGCCCTTGGTTCAGAAAGAGCCCTTTTTGTTAAATGGTGTAAATCTGTTCAGTAGTTGCAAAAAATAAGAGTCAAAAAATCAATTTCCCATAGGGAACTTTGTGCAAGGCTACAGCGGAAACTACTGAACGGATTTACCCCAAATTTGGCAAAATGGTACTGCTTGGCTCAGAAAGCGTCCTTATCATAAATGGTGTAAATCCGTTCAGTAGTTTTTTAAATATTAAAGGAAAAAGAACTATATATATCTGGGCGGAGCCTAACTACACATGTCATCGTGAGATCTGATTGGCTGTCAGCACTTCCTCCAAGAAGTGTTGGCAGCCATCTTGGGACCAATATACATGATAGCACCCCAATGAAATGTAGTGAATAGAAGATTTTGAAGGTCACCACAAGGAGAACTATAAAGGGTGATAACAGACTTTAGTTACATTAGAATTCATTTGTTGATGGTACCATACTAATTTTAGGAATTGTGGTGTGTTCTAGGGTGATTTTACCCTGTGAAAAACCTTCTGCTGGGATTTCATGAATCATGTTTGAGAGAAAACAATTTTCTCATGCTTGTCCCACAGAGGTTTGGAAGGTGCTCCAGAAGCTAAAATGAGAGCATATTTTCTGTAAATTCACATTATCTTTCTCAGTCATGTGAGAATGAAGTCTGACATTCTCAGTAAAACATGTAAATCCAACAAGGGCAGAGACTGTCAGTTGATTCCTTTGTGTTCTACTGCAGCTTCCCAGAGTGTTCTTAAGAACAACTAGAGCGCTAAAAAGGAACAAAATGATGGGGTTCATTTTGTCATAGAAATTATGGTTAGTGCTGTAGAAAGAAAAATTAGGACATGTTTTAAGTGAGATCTCAAATATCTTCCTGTTATATTTCAATAGGAGCAACCTGCCAGTTGATTCCTTTGTGTTCTACTGCAGCTTCCCAGAGTGTTCTAAAGAACAACTAGAGTGCTAACAGCCTTACTTATGACAAAATTATGGCACACCTGAAGCCATCTTGATTGGAATAAACCGGTAACACTTAAAACATTTAATTTAAAAAGGAAAAAAATGAGGGGGTTCATTTTGCCATAGAAATTATGGTTAGTTCTGAAGAAAGAAAAATTAGGGCATGTTTTAAGTGCGATCTCAAATCCTCTTCTATTTCATTAGAAAATTCTGACATGCAGACTGAAACAATCACTTTCAATACCAGCAGTAGACTTCCAGTTAACTCCCTGGTGAGCAGTAGCTTTACTACAGTGATCTAATGAGCAACTAGAGTGCTAACATTCTGAATTTATGGCAAATGTGTGACACATCTGAATGCCTTCTTGATGGAATCAAAGTAAAAAACTGAAAGCATTTCCTACTGAGGAGACTGCAGTAAATGAGGAAATTAGGAAACTTCATAACAAATAAGTATCCAAAGATGGCCACCAGAGAAAAAAGAGCCCAAATGTAGCACAAATATCACCCACATGTAGCCCACATAGAGCCCAATGACAGAAGTGTGGAAAACACTTTTTATTTTTAGTTTTTTGCAGTTTTATATAGTGCAGACTGGTCAGGTATTGGAGCGTTGCATCTTACTTGGACCCCTTATTGCGTATTTTGCACGAAGTACATGAGATTGATCTTGTGAAACATTGAACTTTACTATTCTGTTAACCTGAAGTTGCTCTGAACCGGGCTTTGTAACACCCGTTTTTACCTACTGGTTTTAATTAATTCTCACTGTATTGTATTAAGAAAGAGGATTTACTGTTTTTATGTACACTTTTATGATCTATGTTTCTAAATCAGATCGAATAAAGTTTAATGAATGTAATTGAAGTCTCCCAAGATGGCCACCAGAGAAAAATGAGCCCAAATGTAGCACAAATATCACCCAGATGTAGCCCACGTATAGCCCAATGACAGAAGTGTGGAAAACCCTTTTTATCCTTTGTTTTTTGCAGTTTTATATAGTGCAGGCTGGTCAGATATTGGAGTGCTTTACATGAGCATTGGTTACATCATACAAGGACAAACTCATTTTGGTTGTAGGCATGGGGAGATTAAGTGATTTGACCAGAATCACAGAATGACGAGCTGAAGCAGAAACTCCAACTTGGTAACACCACATTTTCTCCCCTAAGCGTAACATTTAATCAAGTGGTCAACTGGATAAAAAAACATAGAGATAACAAATAATTCAAAAGTGCTTTGTCGCTATTTGAGAACTGCTTGGCTCAGAAAGCGACCTTTTTAAAAATGGTGTAAATCCGTTCGGTAGTTCCTGAGAAATTGTAAAAAACAAATATCGATATGTAAAGGCGCGGTGGATCCATGAACCCTCCCGACCACGAGCTTCATTTTAATTGGCTGCCAACACTCCAAACCAGGAAGTGTTGGCAGCCATCTTGTGACTCGGTAGAACCGAGTCACAAGAAAACAGGGAAACAAAGGTGAAAAAGAAGAAAAGGGGGCAGGGTAGAAACACCCTGACCCCCTAGGCCTGCTCAGGGGGTCCCACAAGGACCCCCAGGGCCAATAAAAGCATTTTTTTTAAAATAAAATTGGCGAAATTCGCGCTGGGGTCGCAAATCCCGCTGAAATGTAAAAAAAAATGAAGCGCGGGATACCGCGCTTCATTTAATTGAGACCCCCGGGTGGGCCAGGTCCCGGGGGCATTGCCAATAAATATATGCAGGGCCCGCGGGGCCCCCGCAGCCCGGGAACCGCCACCTCCCGGGGCTTGTTTTTTAATGTTTGGGGGCCTCCAAGGCCCCCCAAGCCCGGGGACCGCCACCGCCAGGACTTTTATCAAATAGGGACCCTCAGGATTCAAGGGAATTAATCCTCCAACTTACCCTGAGCACTACTGATGCAGTCCAGCCATCGCCCTGTCACTACCAATGCACTCCTCCAATCAACCAGCGAGCACCATGTACTGATCCAATAACTCCGCCAAAACACAAGCACTTATAAATTCACCATCCACTCTCCTTGCAGTACTCTAATCATCCAGTCAGTACCCATGCACTCATCCAATGACCCAGGCACTAACTCATGGCAAATACAGAGGAGGTCATGCTAATCACAGGGGTACCCCAACGCATAGTGTTCCCTAGTGATTGTAGGTGTTTTCACTGTATTCTAAGTGTCTTTTACCACCAGAGACAGAGTCAGTTACCACCAGTACCCATCAGCAAAAAGTTGGGGGCACAGGAGTACTTTCTACTCCTCTGTTGGTTCTTTCTGCACATCTCTTCCTTCTTCTTGCACTTTTCTTCGTCTTTCTGGACTTCTGTTGCCTCTTTCTGCATTTGTCTTCCTTCTTTCTGCGTTTTTCTTCTTCTTTCTTCACATGTCCTACCTCTGTAGGCATAGTTAGAAACTAGCATTTAAAAAACCTTTGAAATTCACTTAAAAACCATAGGTTTCAGGCATGTTATAGTTAGAAATTAGCATTTAAAAAACCTTTGAAATTCACTGAAAAAACCATAGGTTTCAGGCACGTTATAGTTAGAAATTAGCATTTAAAAAACCTTAGAAATTCACTGAAAAAACCATAGGTTTTAGGGAAAGTTATAGTTAGTTGGACATTTCACTCGTACAAAACCAGAGAAATTCCCCGTTATAGTTAGTTCAGCTAACTATAACTCACGCCCACAATGCACTGCTGATGACGTCACATATGACATCACTCATGACATGGTCTGTGACATCACTGATGACATCACTGATGACATCTCAAATGACATCACTGATGACATCACTGATGACATCATCCGTGTGATAACTTGATGCATCTTCTCACACCCTAATGTAACCTTTGATACACCAACTCTAAATAACAGACTGCCATTCTCAAAACCATAGACACTCCAGCAGCAATAACTACATACCCACTCACTGATTCTTAGGTCTAAACACATATCCACTCACTCACCCGTACAGTCACTCATACTTACAATCACTCAGTACAGGACTATCATATGCACTCATACGCCTATATAGACACTCACACACCACCACTCATCCATAGAGGTACTCACACACCTAGTCAGTCATGCAAATAATTAATTACACTCCCATTTACTCACCTATACAGTTATACACACACCAGCTCACTTACTCATACAAATACTAGGACATTCTTACACTCTTATACAATCACTGATACAAGCACACACTCATCCATACAGTCACTCTCATAATCACACACTCTCACTTATAGCTATTTATATATTCCAACACACATATATACTGCCTTTCACATATGTAGTTACTCACACATGTACCACTGAGATATACATTCACTCACTAACACACCCATATACACACTCACACACCCATACAGTCCATCACAGATGCACTCTTGAAACCATGCACCCAGTGACTCACCCACTCACACATCTATGCACAGAGTCACACACACCCCACCCATACAAACACTCAGGCATCCATACAGATACTCAGACAACCAATCAATAACCCATATAGACACTCATGTAGCTATTCACAAACCCATGCAGCCGCTTACACACCAACAGACAGACGGATACAGACATTCACACAGTTTAGTCACTAACCCGTGCATTCAGTAAGATACATTTAATCACTCACTTATAGAGTCAGTCACACACCTACTAAATCATCCATTCCGACACTTATACACCCACTCATTCTTCAATACGCCTTTCCCTATATGTATTAAACATATTTAAACTTTACAGAAACACACAGCCACTAGATGATGTCATCAGTGATGTCATCAGTGATGTCATTTGAGATGTCATCAGTGATGTCATCAGTGATGTCACTGACCATGTCATGAGTGATGTCATATGTGACGTCATCAGCAGTGCATTGCGGGCGCGAGTTATAGTTAGCTGAACTAACTATAACGGGGAATTTCTCTGGTTTTGTATGAGTGAATTGTCCAACTAACTATAACTTTCCCTAAAACCTATGGTTTTTTCAGTGAATTTCCAAGGTTTTTTAAATGCTAATTTCTAACTATAACGTGCCTGAAACCTATGTTTTTTCCAGTGAATATATATATATATATAGCTTTCGTTGGGTATACATAAACATATAAATATATATATATATATGTATACCCAATGAAAGCTGGAGCCTGAAGCCTGGCTCTGGCTCAACTTGAGGTCCTTGAGCTCAGCTTTCAAGCAGTTTCTTCCTGCCACTCTCCCTCTGCCCAGGATGTGTCGTTACAGCCAGAGAGTTTGGAATTGGGAAACCAGGTTTGAGTCTCGGTGTCGACCCAATCGTCTGTGATTCTGGGCAAATCACTTAGGCACTGATTTACTAAGGGCTTGCATTGCCCTTGCATCACGCAAGGTGATGCAAGGGCAAGAAAAGTCCTTAAGTGAGATTTACTATACCACAAAGAGCCACATTGCATGGCTCTACGTGGCATAGTTCACGTTGCTGCCTTGAGTTACTCTGCCCTGGGAAGGCATTCCATGAGTCGAGCATGGGTGTTCCCACGTATCCACTCATGATTTTTAGTGCATTCCCAGATTTACTAACAATAGCAAACCCAGGATGCTTGTTTCCGGTCCAGGGAGGACCTGGCCTGGCATTTCGGTCTGGACTGTTCCCATAGGGCACAGGGTCAAGACTGATTTGCATATGGATGGGTCCAAACTGGGGTGGCATAGTGGGCAAAAGAACGATGTATTTAACCCAGATCTTTTGACTGGGGGAGAATGTTTGCATTGTCAGCATACCGTCCATCATTTGTTTTGCTGTAACACTTTCGCCCTAAGTGGGATGGGTATGCCCAGACGTGGGTCCCTTGCTCACTGTGCCACTGGATTCAAGCTAGCCTGGCTGAAGAAGGGTGACATACCCTGAAACTGGTCCCAGGATGCTTGTTTCCGGACCAGGGAGGACCTGGCCTGGCAGTTCGGTCTAGACTGTTCCCATGGGGCACAGGGTCAAGACTGATTTGCATATGGCTGGGTCCAAACTTGGGTGGCGTAGTGGGCAAAAGAACGATGGATTTAACCCAGATCTTTTGACTGGGGAGAATGTTTGCATTGTCAGCATTCCGTCCATCATTTGTTTTGCTGTAACACTTTTCGCCCTAAGTGGGATGGGTATGCCCAGACGTGGGTCCCTTGCTCACTGTGCCACTGGATTCAAGCTAGCCTGGCTGAAGAAGGGTGACATACCCTGAAACCGGTCCCAGGATGCTTGTTTCCGGTCCAGGAGGACCTGGCCTGGCAGTTCGGTCTGGACTGTTCCCATGGGGCACAGGGTCAAGACTGATTTGCATATGGCTGGGTCCAAACTGGGGTGGCGTAGTGGGCAAAAGAACGATGGATTTAACCCAGATCTTTTGACTGGGGGAGAATGTTTGCATTGTCAGCATTCCGTCCATCATTTGTTTTGCTGTAACACTTTTCGCCCTAAGTGGGATGGGTATGCCCAGACGTGGGTCCCTTGCTCACTGTGCCACTGGATTCAAGCTAGCCTGGCTGAAGAAGGGTGACATACCCTGAAACCGGTCCCAGGATGCTTGTTTCCGGTCCAGGGAGGACCTGGCCTGGCAGTTCGGTCTGGACTGTTCCCATGGGGCACAGGGTCAAGACTGATTTGCATATGGCTGGGACCAAACTGGGGTGGCGTATTGGGCAAAAGAACGATGGATTTAACCCAGATCTTTTGACTGGGGGAGAATGTTTGCATTGTCAGCATTCCGTCCATCATTTGTTTTGCTGTAACACTTTTCACCCTAAGCGGGATGGGTATGCCCAGACGTGGGTCCCTTGCTCACTGTGCCACTGGATTCAAGCTAGCCTGGCTGAAGAAGGGTGACATACCCTGAAACCAGTCCCAGGATACTTGTTTCCGGTCCAGGGAGGACCTGGCCTGGCAGTTCGGTCTGGACTGTTCCCATGGGGCACAGGGTGAAGACTGATTTGCATATGGCTGGGTCCAAACTGGGGTGGCGTAGTGGGCAAAAGAACAATGGATTTAACCCAGATCTTTTGACTGGGGGAGAATGTTTGCATTGTCAGCATTCCGTCCATCATTTGTTTTGCTGTAACACTTTTCGCCCTAAGTGGGTTGGGTATGCCCAGACGTGGGTCCCTTGCTCACTGTGCCACTGGATTCAAGCTAGCCTGGCTGAAGAAGGGTGACATACCCTGAAACCGGTCCCAGGATGCTTGTTTCCGGTCCAGGGAGGACCTGGCCTGGCAGTTCGGTCTGGACTGTTCCCATGGGGCACAGGGTCAAGACTGATTTGCATATGGCTGGGTCCAAACTGGGGTGGCGTAGTGGGCAAAAGAACGATGGATTTAACCCAGATCTTTTGACTGGGGGAGAATGTTTGCATTGTCAGCATTCCGTCCATCATTTGTTTTGCTGTAACACTTTTCGCCCTAAGTGGGATGGGTATGCCCAGACGTGGGTCCCTTGCTCACTGTGCCACTGGATTCAAGCTAGCCTGGCTGAAGAAGGGTGACATACCCTGAAACCGGTCCCAGGATGCTTGTTTCCAGTCCAGGGAGGACCTGGCCTGGCAGTTCGGTCTGGACTATTCCCATGGGGCACAGGGTCAAGACTGATTTGCATATGGCTGGGTCCAAACTGGGGTGGCGTAGTGGGCAAAATAACGATGGATTTAACCCAGATCTTTTGACTGGGGGAGAATGTTTGCATTGTCAGCATTCCGTCCATCATTTGTTTTGCTGTAACACTTTTCGCCCTAAGTGGGATGGGTATGCCCAGACGTGGGTCCCTTGCTCACTGTGCCACTGGATTCAAGCTAGCCTGGCTGAAGAAGGGTGACATACCCTGAAACTGGTCCCAGGATGCTTGTTTCCGGTCCAGGGAGGACCTTCCCTGGCAGTTCGGTCTGGACTGTTCCCATGGGGCACAGGGTCAAGACTGATTTGCATATGGCTGGGTCCAAACTGGGGTGGCGTAGTGGGCAAAAGAACGTTGGATTTAACCCAGATCTTTTGACTGGGGGAGAATGTTTGCATTGTCAGCATTCCGTCCATCATTTGTTTTGCTGAAACCCATGAACATGCGAAAATACTTCACCTTTCCAGGGGAAGTGTAACAAGAAGAAATATGTTTATTTCTCTTCATTTTTTCCTCTTTCTTTATGTGCTGCAGAATGTGGATGAAAGAAAAAGCCTCAGAGTATTGTTTTTGTGTAGGAAGGTGCACCAGTGCAGAGAGAGTGCAGGAATATGCCCTCTCTTAACCCCTTCGCTGCTAGGCCTTTTCCCCCCCTGTGCTAAGCCTTTTTTTGGCTATTTGGGGTAGTGCGCGCTTAGGCCCCTGTAACTTTTTGACCACATAAGGTATCCACGCCAAATTTGCGTCCTTTTTTTCTAACATCATGGGGATTGTAATGGTACCCAGGGTTTGTGGATTCCCCTGGAGGGGACCCAGAAATTAGCCAAAATACAGCAAAATTTAGTTTTTGGGGGGAAAAATGCGAAAAAAGGGCTACAGATGAAAGCGTCTTGTTTTTTCCCTGCAAATGGCATCAAAAAAGGAGTTGTGGTGCTGAAATCACCATCTTCCCAGCTTTCAGGGAAAAGCAGACTTTTGTCAGAAATGGGTATGAAACCAATAATGGATCCTGAAAAGCCATACATTTCTGAAAAGTAGACAAAATTCTGAATTCAGCAAGGGGTCATTTGTGTAGATCCTTAAAGTTTTCCTTATAGAAACTAACAGTTAAATGAAGGAAAAATTGAAAATTAGTTGAAAAAAACAGCCATTTGTGTCAACGTTTTCACCTGTAACTTCTTCTAATTATGACAGCTATTTTAAAGCAATATACCGTTATATCCGCTGGACCTTTCTGGTTGTGGGGATATATAGGACTTCTAGGTTCACCAAGAACCCGACGAACCCAGAGCCAATAACTGAGCAGCATCTTGCAATGGTTTTTATTATGTACCGGGTATATAGCAATTATTTTGGGAAAATGTATACATGGAAAAATTGTTATGAAAGACACCTATGTATTTCTGAAATGGGAACAAAATGTAGATTTTAGAAACAGTAGATATTTGCACATTTCCGAAATTGGGAGTACCCATACTAGCATGAGAATTATAGGTCATTTTTCAAAATGACTTATTTTTAGACATTGTCTTTCATTTGGAAGGCAGAAATGCATCGAAAGTCAATAGGTAATAACAGTTGCTCTACAATTCTGGGTTACTCTAAGTCTCCCGATAAAAATGGTACCTCACTTGTGTGGGTAGGCCTTGTGCCCACAACAGGAAATGGCTCAAAATGGAACGTCGACGTACCACATTTTCACATTGAAAAATTACCCTTTTTTTGCAAAGTGCCTAGCTGTAGTTTTTGAACCCTAGCTCTGCGGGCACTTAGGGAAACCTAGCAAACCTATACATTTTGAAAACTAGACACCCAGGGAATTCAGGATGGGGTGACTTGACTGCCTCCCACCAGGTTCTGTTACCCAGAATCCCCTGCAAACCTAAAAAATTATCAAAAAAAACACATTTTCCCCACATTTCTGTGGTGGAAAGTTCTGTAATCTGCGTGGATCCACAAATTTCCACCCACCCCACGTTCCCCAAAGTCTTACGAGAAAAATGGTACCTCACTTCTGTGGATCAGCCTAGTGCCTGCGACAGGAAACGGGGCAAAACGCAACGTGGTCACACCTCAATTTTGCAGTGAAAAATGACCCTTTTTTGGCAAAGTGCCTAGCTGTAGTTTTTGAACCCTAGATCTGCCGGCACCTAGGGAAACCTAGCAAACCTATATATTTTTGAAAACTAGACACCCAGGGGGATCCAGGATGGGGTGACTTGACTGCCTCCCACCAGGTTCTGTTACCCAGAATCCCTCGCAAACCTAAAAAATGGTCAACAAAACCACATTTTCCCCACATTTCTGTGGTGGAAAGTTCTGGAATCTGCGTGGATCCACAAATTTCCACCCACCCCATGTTCCCCAAAGTCTTACGAGAAAAATGGTACCTCACTTGTGTGGGTCGGCCTAGTGCCTGCGACAGGAAACGGCGCAAAACGCAACGTGGTCACACCTCAATTTCCCAGTGAAAATTGACCCTTTTTTGGCAAAGTGCCTAGCTGTAGTTTTTGAACCCTAGCTCTGCCGGCACCTAGGGAAACCTAGCAAACCTATACATTTTTGAAAACTAGACACCCAGGGGAATCCAGAATGGGGTGACTTGACTGCCTCCCACCAGGTTCTGTTACCCAGAATCCCTTGCAAACCTAAAAAATTGCCAAAGAAACACATTTTCCCCACATTTTTGTGGTGGAAAGTTCTGGAATCTGCTTGGATCCACAAATTTCCACCCACCCCGTGTTCCCCAAAGTCTTATGAGAAAAATGGTACCTCACTTGTGTGGGTCGGCCTAGTGCCTGCGACAGGAAACGACACAAAACGCAACGTGGTCACACTTCAATTTTGCAGTGAAAAATGACCCTTTTTTTGGCAAAGTGCCTAGGTGTAGTTTTTGAACCCTAGCTCTGCCGGCACCTAGGGAAACCTAGCAAACCTATACATTTTTGAAAACTAGACACCCAGGGGAATCCAGGATGGGGTGACTTGACTGCCTCCCACCAGGTTCTGTTACCCAGAATCCCTTGCAAACCTAAAACATTGTAAAAAAAAACACATTTTCCCCACATTTCTGTGGTGGAAAGTTCTGGAATCTGCGTGGATCCACAAATTTGCACCCACCCCGCGTTCCCCAAAGTCTTCAGAGAAAAATGGTACCTCACTTGGGTGGATCGGCCTAGTGCCCGTGACAGGAAACGGCGCAAAACGCAACGTGATCACACCTCAATTTCGCGGTGAAAAATGACCCTTTTTTTGCAAAGTGCCTAGCTGTAGTTTTTGAACCCTACCTCTGCCGGCACCTAGGGAAACCTAGCAAACCTATACATTTTTGAAAACTAGACACCCAGGGGAATCCAGGATGGGGTGACTTGACTGCCTCCCACCAGGTTCTGTTACCCAGAATCCCTTGCAAACCTAAATAATTATTTAAAAAAACACATTTTCCCCACATTTCTGTGGTGGAAAGTTCTGGAATCTCCGTGGATCCACAAATTTCCACCCAGCGTTCCCCAAAGTCTTCCGAGAAAAATGGTACCTCACTTGGGTGGGTCGGCCTAGTGCCCGCAACAGGAAATGGCGCAAAACGCAACGTGGTCACACCTCAATTTCGCAGTGAAAAAGGACCCTTTTTTTGCAAAGTGCCTAGCTGTAGTTTTTGAACCCTACCTCTGCCGGCACCTATGGAAACCTAGCAAACCTATACATTTTTGAAAACTAGACACCCAGGGGAATCCAGGATGGGGTGACTTGACTGCCTCCCACCAGGTTCTGTTACCCAGAATCCCTTGCAAACCTAAAAAATTGTCAAAAAAACACATTTTCCCCACATTTCTGTGGTGGAAAGTTCTGGAATCTGCAGGGATCCACAAATTTCTGCCCACCCCGCGTTCCCCAAAGTCTTACGAGAAAAATGGTACCTCACGTGTGTGGGTCGGCCTAGTGCCCACGACAGGAAACGGCGCAAAACGCAACGTGGTCACACCTCAAATTCGCAGTGAAAAATGACCCTTTTTTTGCAAAGTGCCTAGCTGTAGTTTTTGAACCCTAGCTCTGCCGGCACCTAGGGAAACCTAGCAAACCTATACATTTTTGAAAACTAGACACCCAGGGGAATCCAGGATGGGATGACTTGACTGCCTCCCACCAGGTTCTGTTACCCAGAATCCCTTGCAAACCTAAAAATTATCAAAAAAACCACATTTTCCCCACATTTCTGTGGTGGAAAGTTCTGGAATCTGCGTGGATCCACAAATTTGCACCCACCCCGCGTTCCCCAAAGTCTTGCGAGAAAAATGGTACCTCACGTGTGTGGATCGGCCTAGTGCCCGCGACAGGAAACGGTGCAAAACGCAACGTGGTCACACCTCAATTTTGCAGTGAAAAATGACCCTTTTTTGGCAAAGTGCCTAGCTGTAGTTTTTGAACCCTAGCTCTGCCGGCACCTAGGGAAACCTAGAAAACCTATACATTTTTGAAAACTAGACACCCAGGGGAATCCAGGATGAGGTGACTTGACTGCCTCCCACCAGGTTCTGTTACCCAGAATCCCTTGCAAACCTAAAACATTGTAAAAAAAAACACATTTTCCCCACATTTCTGTGGTGGAAAGTTCTGGAATCTGCGTGGATCCAGAAATTTCCACCCACCCCGCGTTCCCCAAAGTCCTACGAGAAAAATGGTACCTCACTTGTGTGGGTCGGCCTAGTGCCCGCAGCAGGAAACGGCGCAAAACGCAACGTGGTCACACCTCAATTTCGCAGTGAAAAATGACCCTTTTTTGGCAAAGTGCCTAGCTGTAGTTTGTGAACCCTAGCTCTGCCGGCACCTAGGGAAACCTACCAAACACACACATTTCTGAAAAGTAGACACCCGGGGGCTTCCAGGGAGGTATGGCTTGCATGGATCCCCCAACGTTTCCTTACCCAGAATCCCCTGCAAACTTCAATTTCAGCTGAAAAAATCACTTTTTTCACACTTTTTTGGGTGGGAAAGTGTGGCATCACCGGGCTCACACAAATTTCCTACCACCCAGCGTTCCCCCAGGTCTCCTGATAAAAATGGTACCTCACTTGTGGGGGAGGCCCAAGTACCCGCGACAGGCAAGGGCCCAAAACGTAGTGAGGCGACATCAAAATTGCCTATCTCAAAACCACCTGGTTTTGCAAGGGGGGTCATCTGGGTTTTTGGCCCGGGGCTCGGCGGCCACATAGGGAAACCTACCAAACCCACACATTTCTGTAAAGTAGACACCCGGGGATTCCAGGGAGGTATGGCTTGCATGGATCCCCCAACGTTTTCTTACCCAGAATCCCTTGCAAACCTCAATTTTAGCTGAAAAAAATCACTTTTTCACACATTTTTGTGTGGGAAAGTGTGGCATCACCAGGCTCACACAAATTTCCTACCACCCAGCGTTCCCCAGGTCTCCCAATAAAAATGGTGCCTCACTTGTGTGGGAGGCCCAAGCACCCGCGACAGGCAAGGGCCCAAAACGTAGTGAGGCGACATCAAAATTGCCTATCTCAAAACCACCTGGTTTTGCAAGGGGTCACCTGGGTTTTGGCCCCGTGCTCGGCGGCCATCTAGGAAACCTACCAAACCGACACATTTCTGAAAACTAGACACCCGGGGGCTTCCAAGGAGGTATGGCTTGCGTGGATCCCCCAACGTTTCCTTACCCAGAATCCCTTGCAAACCTCAATTTTAGCTGAAAAAATCACTTTTTTTCACACATTTTTGTGTGGGAAAGTGTGGCATCACCGGGCTCACACAAATTTCCTACCACCCAGCGTTCCCCCAGGTCTCTCGATAAAAATGGTGCCTCACTTGTGTGGGAGGCCCAAGTACCCACGACAGGCAAGGGCCCAAAACGTAGTGAGGCGACATCAAAATTGCCTATCTCAAAACCACCTGGCTTTGCAAGGGGGTCACCTGGGTTTTGGCCCGTGCTCAGCGGCCATCTAGGAAACCTACCAAACCCACACATTTCTGAAAACTAGACACCCGGCGGCTTCCAAGGAGGTATGGCTTGCGTGGATCCCCCAACGTTTCCTTACCCAGAATCCTTGCAAACCTCAATATTAGCTGAAAAATCACTTTTCTCACACATTTTGTGTGGGAAAGTGTGGCATCACTGGGCTCACACAAATTTCCTACCACCTAGCGTTCCCCAGGTCTCCCGATAAAAATGGTGCCTCACTTGTGTGGGAGGCCCAAGTACCCGCGACAGGCAAGGGCCCAAAACGTAGTGAGGCGACATCAAAATTGCCTATCTCAAAACCACCTGGTTTTGCAAGGGGTCACCTGGGTTTTGGCCCGGGGCTCGGCGGCCACATAGGAAAACCTACCAAACCACACATTTCTGTAAAGTAGACAACCGGGGGATTCCAGGGAGGTATGGCTTGCGTGGATCCCCCAACGTTTCTTACCCAGAATCCCTTGCAAACCTCAATTTTAGCTGAAAAAAATCACTTTTTCACACATTTTTGTGTGGGAAAGTGTGGCATCACGGACTCACACAAATTTCCTACCACCCAGCGTTCCCCCAGGTCTCCCAATAAAAATGGTGCCTCACTTGTGTGGGAGGCCCAAGTACCACGACAGGCAAGGGCCCAAAACGTAGTGAGGCGACATCAAAATTGCCTATCTCAAAACCACCTGGTTTTGCAAGGGGGTCACCTGGGTTTTGGCCCGTGCTCGCGGCCATCTAGGAAACCTACCAAACCCACACATTTCTGAAAACTAGACACCGGGGCTTCCAGGAGGTATGGCTTGCGTGGATCCCCCAACGTTTTCTTACCCAGAATCCCTTGCAAACCTCGATTTTAGCTGAAAAAATCACTTTTTCACACATTTTTGTGTGGGAAAGTGTGGCATCACCAGGGTCACACAAATTTCCTACCACGCAGCGTTCCCTCAGGTCTCCCGATAAAATGGTGCCTCACTTGTGTGGGAGGCCCAAGTACCGCGACAGGCAAGGGCCCAAAACGTAGTGAGCGACATCAAAATTGCCTATCTCAAAACCACCTGGTTTTGCAAGGGAGTCACCTGGGTTTTTGGCCCCGTGCTCGGCGGCCATCTAGGAAACCTACCAAACCCACATTTCTGAAAACTAGACACTCGGGGCTTCAAGGAGGTATGGCTTGCGTGGATCTCCAACGTTTCCTCCAGAATCCCTTGCAAACCTCAATTTTAGCTGAAAAAATCACTTTTTCACACATTTTGTGTGGGAAAGTGTGGCAGCACCAGGCTCACATAAATTTCC
The DNA here is from genome assembly GCA_963921515.1 of Calotriton arnoldi. Taxonomy (NCBI): domain Eukaryota; kingdom Metazoa; phylum Chordata; class Amphibia; order Caudata; family Salamandridae; genus Calotriton; species Calotriton arnoldi. The sequence continues at coordinate 746,685 of CAWUFW010004627.1, forward strand.
TACCACCCAGCGATCCCCCGCGTCTCCCGATAAAAATGATGCCTCACTCGTGTGGGAGGCCCAAGTAATCGCAACAGTCAAGGGCCCAAAACATTTTTTGATAGGCAATGTTGATGTTGCCTCAAAGCGTTTTGTGTCCTTGCATGTCGCTGGTACTTGGGCCTCCCACACAGTGAGGCACCATTTTTATCGGGAGACCTGGGGAACGCTGGGTGGTAGGAAATTTGTGTGAGCCCGGTGATGCCACACTTTCCCACACAAAATGTGTGAAAAAGTGATTTTTCAGCTAAAGTTGAGGTTTGCAAGGGATTCGGGTAAGGAAACGTTGAGGGATCGACGCAAGCCATACCTCCTTGGAAGCCCCCGGTGTCTAGTTTTCAGAAATGTGGGTTTGGTAGGTTTCCTAGATGGCCGCCGAGCACGAGTCAAAACCCAGGTGACCCCTTGCAAAACCAGGTGGTTTTGAGAAAGGCAATTTTGATGTTGCCTCACTATGTTTTGGGCCCTTGCCTGTCGCTGGTACTTGGGCCTCCCACACGAGTGAGGCACCATTTTTATCGGGAGACCTGGGGAACGCTGGGTGGTAGAAAATTTGTGTGAGCCCAGTGATGCCACACTTCCCACACAAAATGTGTGAAAAAGTGATTTTTTCAGCTAAAATTGAGGTTTGCAAGAGATTCTGGGTGAGGAAACGTTGGGGGATCCACTCAAGCCATACCTCCTGGAAGCCCTCGGGTGTCTGAGTTTTCAGAAATGTGTGGGTTTGGTAGGTTTCTAGATGGCCGCCGAGCACGGGGCCAAAACCCAGGTGACTCTTGCAAAACCAGGTGGTTTGAGATAGGCAATTTGATGTCGCTCACTACGTTTTGGGCCCTGCCTGCCGGGTACTTGGGCCTCCCACACAAGTGAGGCACCATTTTATCGGGAGACCTGGGGGAACGCTGGGTGGTAGGAAATTTGTGTGAGCCTGTGATGCCACACTTTCCCACACAAAATGTGTGAAAAAGTAATTTTTCGGCTAAAATTGAGGTTTGCAAGGGATTCTGGAGTGAAGACTTTGGGGGATCCACACAAGCCATACCTCCTGGAAGCCCCGAGTGTCTAGTTTTCAGAAATGTGTGGGTTTGGTAGGTTTCCTAGATGGCCGCCGAGCACGAGGCCAAAACCCAGGTGACCCCTGCAAAACCAGGTGGTTTTGAGACAGGCAATTTTGATGTCGCCTCACTACGTTTTGGGCCCTTGCCTGTCGCAGGTACTTGGGCCTCCCACACAAGTGAGGCACCATTTTTATCGAGAGACCTGGGAACGCTGGGTGGTAGGAAATTTGTGTGAGCCCGTGATGCCACACTTTCCTACACAAAAATGTGTGAAAAAAGTGATTTTTTTCAGCTAAAATTGAGGTTTGCAAGGGATTCTGGTAAGAAAACGTTGGGGATCCATGCAAGCCATACCTCCTTGAATCCCAGGTGTCTACTTTACATAAATGTGTGGGTTTGGTAGGTTTCCTATGTGGCCGCCGAGCCCCGGGCTAAAACCCAGGTGACCCCATTGCAAAATCAGGTCGTTTTGAGTAAATGTGTTCATTTCTGCAGCGTGAAAATTTTGGCACAATATTGCAAGGAAAATGTGACAGACATTTTGATGTTTGCAGGGCATTTTGGGTAACATAACTTGTTATGATCCACAAGAGAGATATCACCATGTACTCCCATGGGTGTTACGACAATATCTACAGTTGGTAGGTTATTCTTAGAAGGAATGTACACCTTGGCAGACAGACTAAAAAGACAAAGATTACTGCACAGCCATCTATTCCTCAAGCACACACACATACTGGTTGGATTTGGCACGAGGGCAAGTGATGGTTCAGTATATTCAATTTTATTAACAAGAGATTTCACAAAAATGAAATGCACTGTCAATAATTGAAAGGACAAAAAACTGAACCAGTGACTTGCAGCTCGTGAGCTGTAAAGCCACGTCAAGGCCCCAACCGCTTTACAGGCCATTCACACACCTTTCATATGTGATACACACAAGACCATTCACACCATCAGCCACGAAACAAATACATTACAACATTCACAAAAAGGGACAAGGTACACCCTGCTTGAGAAAGACAAAAAAAAAATATTACTGCACAGCCATCTAATCCTCAAGCACACACACATACTGGTTGGATTTGGCACGAGGGTGAGTGATGGTTCAGTATATACAATTGTATTAACAAGTGATTTCACAAAAATGAAATGCACTGTTAATAATTGAAAGGACGAGAAACTGAACCATTGACTCACAGCTCCTGAGCTGTAAAGCCACGACAAGGCACCAACCTCTTTACAGGCCATTCATACACCTTTCATACGTGTGACACATACAAAACCATTCACACCACCAGCCGCGGGCCCATCACATTACAACAATCACACCAGCAGACAGCGCCATTCAAGGCCCCATCACTTTCACACGCCCACGTTCCTAACACAGCAACCACACAAGCTGATGGATTGCGTGGAGTGTCGCTCGGCTAGCAGTGTGTGTAGTGACCAGCAGCAAGTCACTACTCACACAGTGTGGCTCAATGGTTAGAGCGGCAGACCCTGATGCAGAGGTCTAGCCCGGGACCAGGGTTCAATTCCCGCCTCGGCGGGTCTTGGGCTCAATTTCCTTGGACCTGATAATTCTCGCCTCGGTGCCTATTCTGATCATGGGTCCCACTCTGCAACTCTGGGCAATAGCTTGCTTAATCTCCACAACGGCCCCCACAACGCTAGGATGCCTGGCTTCACCTTGGGGGTGCCCAGGAGTGGGCATCTCACAGGGAAAAGGCCAGGAAGGGTTCCACAGCGGTATGCATACAAGCGCCTGAGATACCCCTTTGGGGGTCGATTCGGGCGCTATACAAATACTACTACATTTACATTGACATTTACATTTACACACGGCCAGCCGAGCGCCAGTCCACGCACACCGCCAGCCAAGCGCCACTCTACACAGCCAGCCAAATGCCACTCCACGCACACCGCCAGCCAAGCGCCACTCCACGCACACCGCCAGCTAAGAGCCACTCCACGCACACCGCCAGCCAAGCGCCACTCCACGCACACCGCCAGCCAAGCACCAGCCTACACACACCACCATCACATTTAGGATTTTTTATACAAAAAAGAAAACACAAACAAGTTGCAAATTGATACAAATCTACTAACACAAAATCAGAAACTAAATACATTGCACTAATGCCAACCTTGAAACAGAACAACAATTCTTAAACATTACAGACCAGGCAGTTCACTTTACCACTCATGGTTGCTCCCAATAATTATTTTGCTAGTGGTACGCTCTATAACAAGCAGGCACACACAGCCCAGGGTTAGAAGGACACTCAGGGCAGTACATACGAGTCTCCTTCCGCGTACCTCTTCGCCAACAGACTCTACATCTCCTAGTGGGAAAGTCTTTGGAGGGTGTAGGAGGAATGTGATCAGGAAAGTGGTGATCTTTCAATCGAGCCACATCCTCCACCACTCCAACTCTAGGAACACTTGCCTGTTCCACAACAACAAGGCTGCCTATGACAGACTCCTGAAACTGAACAAAAGTCAAATTTGATGCCGGAGAACACTCCTTGAACACAACAAAAGCATTGAAAGTTGCTAAATTGAAGAGATGGATGGCCAACTTCTTATACCAAATGTAAGCCTTACGAATACCAGTGTAAGGTTCCAACCTCTGATCTACTCTATCAACACCACCCATGTGCTTATTGTAGTCTAAAATGCACACAGGTTTACGCACTTCAGCAATCTGACCCCAAACAGCCACAGGTGAAGTACTCTCATCATGGATGGTAGTCAGCATGTACACATCCCTCCTGTCCACAAATTTCACAGCTAGTAGTTCATCACTACGCAAGGAACTGCACTGTCCCCTCTGAAGTTTTTTGCAAACAAGCTCTTTTGGATAACCTTTACGGTTAGAGCGGATTGTGCCACAAGCAAAAGTGTCCACTTTGAACAATTCCTTAAACAATTGCACAGCAGTGTAGAAGTTATCAAGGTACAAATGGTGGCCTCTGTTAAACAGTCCTCTAGCAAGATCCCACACAATTTTCTCTGAAACTCCAAAAGTGGACGGACAACCAGGGGGTCAATAGTGGAATCCCTACCAGTGTACACACGCAAATTAAAACATATCCTGTCCTACTCTCAGACAACATATACAGCTTAATTCCATAGCGTGCCCTCTTGCTAGGAATGTACTGCCTAAAAACCAAACGGCCCTTGAACAGGACCAAAGACTCATCAATAGATATTTCTTTCCCTGGAGTATAGATCTCTGAAAATCGATGTACAAAGTGATCAAGAAAAGGCCGAATCTTAAAAAGACGGTCACATTCAGGGTGATCTCGTGGCAACGCCAAACCATTATCAACAAAATGCAGCATCCGAAGCAAAAGTAAATACCGATCATGAGTCATAACTACAGGAAATATGGCCGTTGCCATCAAGGGACTGGTAGACCAATATGAACCCATGGACGGCTTCCTTATCAAACCCATCAAAAAAGTCAAACCCAAAAACTTCTTCATCTCTTCCAGATTTGTGGGACTCCACCGGGTAGCTCTAGAATGGGGCCTAAGTCTGGCACTGTTGTCCCTCAAAAACTGTTCAGCATACAAATTAGTCTGCTCAACAATCTCACCCAAAAATACATCATCCATAAACAACTGAAAATACTGTATAGGCAAATAATGTTCACAATCCACTCTACACCCTGCATAACCACTAAAGGCAGGCAACACCGGCTGCACCATGTTTGGATCAACCCAGAGTCCAGCACTTCCAGTAGGAAGCCTAGCAGCCCCACGCTGCAATCCAGATGCCTCTTGCACCATCAGCACAGTAGTATCCTCCTCTAAAACAGGCACTTCATCCGCACTGAGAGTAGATTCATCCACACCGAGAGTACCTTCATCTGCACTGAGAGTACCTTCATCATCCGATGATTCCATGTGGAGAGAAAACTCACTGCCTGAATCTTCCCCTCCCTCCTCTCCCTCAGACGCACTGTCAGTCTCATAATCCTGCTCAGAGGAAGATTCAAGAAGCAAACCAACCACCTGCTGAGCAGTCATTCTACGGCTAGCCATAATGCTTACTAATAAAGGTTACTTGTCAAACAAGTCAACAACAACAAACCCTTTGTAACAAAAGAAATAAACAAAATGTAGCTTTATCACAAAGACCTATATACTCCAACACTATACCACTCACGTGACAGAAGCAGCTAGACTCACCACCACCTACTCTGCACAGACACAGTGAAGATCAACAACATCCCACTAAAAAGAAGAAAAAAAAATTACACATAAGACAATGCAAAACATCGCAAAGAATTTCATGCTCTGAACACTAACAAATATGCTGCCATTATGACACCACTTACAAAAAAATTCATTCATGCATGACAATAATACTCATTTGGAGTACACACAGCAAAAATATTTTTCTTACCAAATAAATGCAATTGCGCAAAACTGCAGAACAACCACTGCCGAAACCGCAAACAGGAATCAAAAGCTTTACACTAGAATAAAAAGGAGAAAAAACCATTACAATCATAAAATGCAAATAATGCACCAGTCCACACACAATCCACCAGCCAAGCTAAGGGGTAGGTGGGCCAAAGAGTATAAATACAATATTCACCCCCGTAAAAGGGGAGCAACCCTTGCCATTTTGGACACTCCCCAACACAAAAATTTTAAAAAACCTGGTGACTACTGGCTTCTGCCCTCCTTGGGGGCAGATGGGCCTAAAAACATACTGCTTTTCTGCCACCCAAAGAGGGCAGAAATGGCCACAATCATCCTCCCATAAAGGGGAGCGACCCTTGCCCAAGAGGCCGCTCCCCAACATAAAAAAAACCCTGTTGGCCTAGTGGACCTACAAAAAAACAAATCAGCCAATCTGCTCCTCAGAATGGCAGAAACGGCCAAATTAATGCTCCCCAAAGGGGAGCAACCATTGCCCAAGGGGCCACTCCCCTCAAACAAATCCCTGGTGGTCTAGTGGGCCCAATTTTTAAAAAAAACATGGCGATCTGCCCTCCTGGGGGGCAGACACAGCCACAAATATTGCCCCCAAAGGAGAGTGACCCTTGCCCAAGGGGTCACTCTCCACAAATAAATGGCTGGTGGACTAGTGGGAAGATACCTTAAGGTATCTTCTGCACACGATCTCTCACTACTCAACTCTACTCTCAACTCTATTCACAACTGGATGTTAGATCACCAACTCATTCTGAATCCCGCCAAAACTGAATTCCTCCTCCTCTCTACCTCTCTCTCACCTCCTCCTGTTCAATCTTGGATGGATCAGCTGAACCTACTCAACAACAAACCCATCATTGTCGACAGCGCTAAATCCCTAGGTGTCATTCTTGACAAAAGACTCAACCTAATCTCCCACATCGACTCTATTGCTAAGAACGCACGTTACCAGTTGCGCCTTCTACGGGGGATCCGTCGGTTCTTCCCGGAGAAAGACTTAAAAACCTTGGTACAATCTCTGGTTCTCTCGAGACTGGATTATTGCAATTCTCTTCTGACGGGCCTACCCAAATCCCACCTCTCCCCTCTCAAATCCATCCTCCATTCAGCAGCTCGCTTCATTTCAGGGTCTAAACGAAGCGACCACGTCACTCCTATCCTCTCTTCGATGGCTTCCGATCGAGGCAAGATCTATTTACAAAACTGCCTGCATCACACACAAAAGCCTTACACACCTCCTCCCCTCGTTACCTGGCAAATAAATTGAAATTGTCTGGTGGCTCTCGCCCTTCTCGCAATGCGGAAAAGCTTCTGCTTGAGCCCCCCCGTCTTCAAAAAGGGAAAGATCGATGGCGCAATCCTTCTCAGGAAATGCGGTGAGAATCTGGAACTCGCTTCCCCCATTGCTCCGTGCCACCTCCTCTACCCGGATCTTCAAAGCTGACCTCAAATCTCTTCTCTTCCAAAGACACTTTCAGAACTAATACTTTCACTCTCAGCCCCCTCTAGGATGTTCGCTCTTCATTGTAAATTTGTACTTTTTCCTGTACATTCCTCACCCTTGCGTGCTGTGTTGGATTTTATTTTTGTGTACCCTTCATTTTAAGTCTCCTGTTTAATTCACGCCCTCTCTACTCCCTCAAAGAAGTTCTTCCACTATAGAAAAATCTGTACTCCATGCCTATGGAAGTGCCTTCCCAGTGTGTTCTGAGTGACTGACACTTATTGCAGTATTATACCTCTATTTGTATTTTCTATCTCATGTATGCACACGTGTCACTTTTTCCTCTTGTAACGCATACCTCTTTTTGTATCTTGGTTGTTTTGTTATTTGCACAATTGTCACTTTTTCCTCATGTAATGTAACGTTTCCTTTTGTATTATGCTCACTTGTAACCTTCTCCTCATGTAATGTTACTGTCCTACTGTGAGGCGCTCTGACACCTTCGGGTACAGTCCACGCAGGCATTAATTAAAATAAATAAATAAAATAAATAAATAAAGGGCACTATCCTTTGGCCGATTGGCCACAAACAAAGCCCCCAAAGGGAGTGACCCTTGCCCAAGGGGCCACTCCCCACCGTTTCTCCCTGGTGGTCTAGTGGGCACAATATGAAAAACTGCCACCCCAGGGGGCAAAGCACAAAAACATATGGCCCCCAAAAGGGGAGCGACCTTTGCCCAAGGGGCCGCTCCCCCAAACAAGTATTTTGATGCGCATTTAAAAATAATAAAAAATCCCTGGTGCCTAGTGGGCATTCCTGCTGCACGATTGCATGATCGTGCAGCAGGAATGCACAAAGAGGCATCGGGGAAAGGAAAACCCTTTCCTTTCCTCGATACCTCTTTGATTCAAACCCCCCTCCCCGGAGCCAAAACTCACCTGATTTCCCCGACGCGCTGGAAGCAAATGGCTTCCAGCGCGGCAGGAAGAAGGAAACCCTCAATGACGTCAGCGCGCCTCGCGCGCTGACGTCATTGATGAGGCGGGGGAGGCAGGGAAGCCCTTCCCCTGCCTCCCCCAAAAACAACAATCGGATTCCCACGGGGAGCGCCAGCGCTTCCTCCGTGGGTGGTCTTATGACGAGCTGGACTCGTCATGAGCACACGACCACTGTGTGCCATGACGAGTCCAGCTCGTCATAAGCATCGAAGGGGTTAATATATATGGACCATTCCTGCCCTCTCCATTTGTCAAAGCGCAGCATTGCGCTACATCAAATGTTCGTAAATTGGCCCCTGAATCTCTCTGTGTCTTTAAAACTGTGACCTTGTGTGATGTAACTGGTGCTCACTAAAGCGCTCCAAAACCTTTGGGTTGAGTTTGTGCTATATGAAAACTGCAAAAGAAATACAACAAGAGATAAAAACAAAGCATCAACATAAAAAAGAAAGACAAATACATACCCATTTAATGGCTAGTTTGAACAAAGTGAAACCAGAAAACCTGGATAAATCATGGCTTCTCCACTTAAATTGTGTGATCTTAGGCACATATTTTGTTTCACCAAAACTCCTTTCCTTCATTATGGGGTATGAAAAAACTTTCAAATATGTGAGTTCAGATGACCAGTTGTAGAAAAACAACTTTTGTGTTTGGGCCACGTACACGGCTTACATTACAACTGTCTTGCCTCTTAGTTCACTAATGGTTCATGCTTAAAAACTTTTAATACGTATTTCTCTGTGTATGAATAATGCACTGATTGCATCACGTTTGTTTTGCCTTCCATTAACAGATACACTACAGACTCTCAGACACGCTCCACACCTGCAAGTAAACATACATAAATACATACATAGAAACACTTGCATGCATACATCATGAAACCCACACATTCTAGTATTTAAACGTACATTATTTGATCCGCTCCGAACTGCATCTCCTGCTTGGCTGGCCCTGAGAATCACAAATTTGTGCCTTCTGCTTTGAAGATCTGGAAGCTGACACCACAGCTTCCTCTTTTTAGGTCGAGCCTCGCATTGCAGCGCATGCGCTGCTCGCTCTGCGAGGCATGCTGTAGTAGGGTATGCTGTAGAAGTGCTGTGGAAGCCTCCGCCCATATATTTCATTGGCTGGTGTCATTGTCCTTGCTAAATGCTGGCTTCCGATTCAATATGAGGCTTCTTAGTCCCTCCTTGTTACCGCCCTGTCTCTTTTTGTGACCGCTCATAAGGACTGGGGGGCATATTAGCAAGACCGGCGATAAAATTATCGCCGTTTTAGCGGCAGGAAACTGCCGCTAAAACGGCGATAATGGGCTTGTTAATATGCGTTATAGAATCCAATAGAAGCCCAGGTTAGATGTCCTGCACATCTAACCTGGGCTTCTATTGAATTCTATAACGCATATTAGCAAGCCCATTATCGCCGCTTTAGCGGCAGTTTCCTGCCGCTAAAACGGCGATAATTTTATCGCCGGTCTTGCTAATATGCCCCTGGATCTTTTACTTGCGGCGTTACACGGTCTCCTTCATTAGTCGGTAAGCACTATTTTTTTTCAGTCGGCTTTGGCAATGGCGGCGCGTGTTTATTTTTGCATTGCGCTTTCACTTTAACAATAGCTGCCGCCCCACCCCGCGAGTGCTGTGTGGGGCGGCAGCTATTGTTAAAGTGAAAGAGCGATGCAAATATAAACAGGCGGCTTCCTTTGCGCAATGGCGACAGCTTGTTTTTTAAATATCCTGGCAGTGTTAAAAGTGAAAGTAAAGTGTCTGAAAGCAGTGTAATGCTGGACAGATGCAAGGAAGATGTCCCAGATGACGTGGGGGCGTGTATAACGGGAGCTCGCACCGTCTTCCTGGAAAGTGCTGGTTTAAGATTGCCCGGTCGCCGTGGTGTAGTCAATCTCACTAGCAGCAACAGGTGGCGGTTTTCATGCTTTAGGCTGCCTTGGGGTCAGGAAATAAAATTGTATCCTACGGCCGAGCTCGTCTTCATCCTCCTCACAGTGCTTCGAAGCCGAGCGAAGCAGGGGCTGAGACCACCGCCCGCTGACAGCATGCTGTGGAGGGGCGCTGTCCTCGCGCTTTGCAGCCTGCGGCTGTTCTTCTTCGAGTGGACCTGGGGCGTCGCGGCTACGCTGTCTTGGAAGCTGGAAGGCTCTGGCCGGGAGGAGCCGCTGGAGGGCGCCACGTCTGGGCACCAAGTTACACACCAGGGCAGGGTAAGATCACGATGGGTCAGGGAAGGGGAGGGGGTGGGTGGAGGGATTATTGCACCCTAGGCGGAAATACATTTGGCGCCTTAGCCACAGCTGGTGAATAAAATGATGCAGCATGGGCTTGTGTGTTCACAGTTCAGTCACACAACAAAGCAGTGACTGACCTCTGAGCGCCAACTTCTTGGGAGCCCCCTTCTGTCCCCCAAATACTCTGATTCACTGGATCATGCTAGTGTCAAGTTGTTGATAGTGCCAATGGTGGTGATGGTGTGTGTGTAAACAGGGGAGTAACTGTCTGAGTCAGCTAGTGAAGCATGGACTTGGGAAACCTTGAGAGCTCTAGCATGCATTACCACTAAATTCCCTCCACGTCACAATTCTCCTTATGTGGTAATGACTGTGACAAGAAGGAGTAGGACTCTATGTAATCAGATTACGAACCAGTAATCTGACCATTGCTGTCAGGGCTCTCTTGATTGTCTTACTAAGTGAAGTAGACCCAGAGGAGGAAACATGGGGCTCAGTGTAATGAAGCTTACTGGTAATAACCCAACTCACCCGGATTCTCAGTTTGAAAGGCCCTCAGCGCAACAGCTAACCGGCCATTGATGTTCTTCACTAACGAGGATACTCCGGTCTTCCATATGGAGATTACTAGATAGTTGCAGCTCGTCTCTTCCAACACATACTAACACTGTTTGTATAGTACATTCTATCCATTTCTATGGTTCAGAAGTGCTTCGGTGTCTGTGTGCCCTTTACCTGTGGCGTAGAAAGGCTGCCATGGACCTTGAGGCATGCAAGGAAAACAGCCTCATCCTCTGGTTTGGCAGTAAGCAACAACTATATTTGAGGTGCAATGGGCCCCAGTGCCACAGCACCAGCTGCACTTGATGGCTACCTCCCTGGCTTTTGCATTTCTGGGATTGTTCTTGACGTGTATCAATGTGGCCTGTGGATATTGTGTTTTATAATGTTCTAAGAGCGAGTCACATCTGAAAGTAGCTGGCAGGGTAAAATCAAGTGCCTGGTATCAGGTGTGTTTTTGTGATCATTTTACTCTGCGCCTATAACACCCTGTTTCTTTACCAAACGCATTATGTATGGGTTACCGCTTCATTTCTTTACACATGGCGGTAGCCACCGCCAGCTAAAGCTAGGGCTAACCACCTCGCAAAATTTGAGCAAGCACTAGTTGCGCAACACACATAAGTGCTGATGCTGAAGCAGGTGCATGTATAAGGGATCAGATCTCCACGACCCCTAGTCACCCTCTTCTACCCTGGTACATGTACACTGAGGGCCTCAGCGCAAATAGCTTAGTCAGGGCTTTAAGTGGGATGAAAAAACTGGAGGGTCTCTCAAAGTGGCCAATGTAATTAAGGGCGTGGCTTAAAACAAGTAAGCCTAAAGTCTGTGCTTAGCATAGTGTGCCGCCCGACTTGCATTTTGCTGTTTCTGTCATTGCATCCAGATATGATACAGCAAGTAACATCATACCTACAACAAGTCAAGACTATTGGCTTTGTCAATGGTTGTTAGTTTCATAAGATAAAGAAGCAGCAACTATGGCTTGTATATAATATTGAAAAAGCTTCGACCTAAAGCCCTGGTGACACCACAACAATGCTGCAGCTCCTGAGTCTCAAAAAGAGAAGGGAAATCCAGAGAGAAAATGACTCTTTTAAAGGATTTCCCTTCCTCTATAACGCTGACCTGGCATGACGTCATGCCGTAACTTCTCCACTAGTGAGAAGTGAGCAGTGTGAGCACGCGCACATCGATGTGCCTGCTGTCACTGCAGACCGGGAAACAAGTATTTGCAATGCAATAGGTCTCGCTTTTTAGAAACTTTGACCTATTGGTATTGTAAATGACAATGCCTTTTATTTTTGCAGGTGTTTTTTTAAAACATATAAACAAATGGAATTGTCATTTACTATTCCATAGTTCAAAATCTCGCAATTGCGAGACCTATTGCATTGCAAATGCTTGTTTTACTCATATGCTGGAGCCTCTGACTGATCAGAATCCAGGAGAGAGTTGGAGGTCAACCCTCTTTCTCTAACCCAGCTTCTGATAGGGCATATGAGTGAATGACATGCAAGCCCCACCAAAGCTCCATTAGCTGACATGCTGCATAGCCCAAGGTTTGAGAAGCATGGCAGCTATGGAATGTGAAAGCGTGGGGCAGTGGTGTGTCAAAATGTGAGGGAGCCCCCCCTGAAAAGCACATGCAGCCCCCCCACGCTCCGGTCCCAGTCCATAGCTCTCAGACTAGAGACCTGCCAGTGCTCGGGCCCCTTGCACCACGGGGGCTGCATGGGCTTTTGTAACGCCACTGGGGTGGGGTCAGACAGTAAGCGTTAAAGCCTTCACATACGCACAACACCAATTGTAATTGTAATCGTAATTGTTTTTATATAGCGCTTACTAACTTTGACGAGGCGTTGAAGCACTTTTCGCTTTGGTGCTAACATGACGTCGCAGATCTTTACATAAAAACAAACGATCGGTATGATGGTTTGTTTTCATGTAAAAGCTGGAACACATCTAGCATGTATTTGGAGGAGTGGGTAATGAGTTATTAGGTCACAGCCCTGTCGCCTCCTATTGGTGAGCCCCCACTGAATTCATGCCTGGAGCAGTCACTGGCCCTTAATATCATGTAGAAATACATCTGGTGAGGCCAACATATTGACAGAAAATAATTTTAAAATAAGCCTTTGGGTAGACAAAGCAAACTGTGCCACATACAGATAGGAGCAACACAGGAACGTGGTTCACTACCACTCAGATATGATGCCTTCTGCAGAGTTTTGGGTTGTGTGTCAAAGAGGAACATGCAATGAACAATCACATCAGCCTAGGCTAGGACACAGTAATGTCAACATCACATAAGATGACCTTTTCGCCACCTGACCGTCATACATACACAAGGAGTATGGTAAAGTAAAGGCACATCTGCTGACATCTCAAATACAGACAAAATTGGTCCTAACGGAAACTATGCAGATATGGCAATATTACTAGCCAATCAAAACTCCGAAAATGTTAGTTACCCCCTCTCCAAATCAGAATTCAGGGGGTTAGTGCATTTATCGCTAGAAAACGAGTGTGCCCCAAACAAACCACAACACAGAAAGACCAAGTCCAGTCGAAGTAAATTAAAAAATGTAATGACATTTAAACATATACACATAATATACTTTTCATACACAGTGGTCGCTCCAGAAAAAGTGTAAGTACTCGAAGAAGTGCTCGTGCCTAGCAAAGCAGAACGCATTGCTCCTTATAATGGATTACATATTCTTACCTGGGAATTAAAGGTGAAGAAAGTCGGGCAAGTTATACTAAATTAAACCAAACTCACCAAAAATGAAATACTTTCATGTATACACTGTACTGAGCCGTTGCAGCATGGAGCAGATGCAGGAAGGCTGTTTTGTCATCCCTTACGCATCTGTCATTGAATGATGAGGGGAAATAGTTTTTGCTCAAAGGGGGAGGGATAATGACTTGTGATAAGGTTGTAATGGCATATTGTAAAGAATAACTATTAAGTAAAATCGATGGTTCCACAAAAAAAGGCATAACTACAGAAAATAACAAATAGTAATTTCCACTGCAATTATCAGAGAGCATAGCTGACAGCAACATAAATTACTCAGTGCACAGAGTATACACTCAGTATATACTCACCCCAGTATTTACTCAGTGGTGCCTTCCACGATTTCTATTAATGAGTGTGAAGAAACTAAATCAGACCAGATGCAATATTGGTGCAATGGTGGAAAATATACATTAGTATTGTCCAATTGATGGAGACTTGCTGTATAGTGTGGTCGTTCACAGTATAACCGGACTTTGAAGCTAGCCTGAAAAAGCAAGGCCAATATGAGGTAGAAATGTAATGCAGCAATTGTCTAACTATTGCCAGCTGGAAATCTCTCCTTTTTAGCTTGGATACTTATCCCTTAAAAGAAATAACACGTGCAGCACCATAGTAGGTAAACATTACATTATTTTAACTGATCAGAATTGCATAGGAAGGTTACTATTGCACTTTCCATTAGGAATGCTGACTATTATTGTTAGAAATAGTGTTTCTGGTTGGCTAGGGTATGGTCATTGTTGGATACGGGGGAGAAAAAGATGCCGCCTCCCAGATTTGCCTTCAGGAGGGCTCCCAATCTAAAGGATAGGTTGGTCCATACACGTTCGATTCAGCAGAAAAAGGAGTCAGGTTTACCAACAGGGCATTATCCATGTGGTTGTTGCTCAGTTTGTGATCTCACTGAAGTTAATAAGAGCATCCATCTCACAAGTGGGAGAGTGTGGTACTAAATAAATTCAGCAATTGCAATACTACACATGTAATTTACAGGTTGACGTGTATATGCGGATTGCACTACATTGGACTCACATCACGTAAAGTGAAGGTGCGTTTACAAGAGCACCTGAGTACTCTTAAAGCAGGGAAATTGACCACTCGCCTTGTTCAGCACTTCCAGGAACAAAAACATAATTTCAGGGATCTGAAATGGACTGTGCTTGAGAGGGTGGTGGGTGATACACACAACATTGATGATATTTTGGCAAGAAAAGAGGCAAGATGGATTTTTACTGAGAAGGTGGATCGAATTGGCCTGAATGATTCCATTGAATGGAATAAAGTTGGTAAACAGTAGGGCCCTTTACGAGTTTCATAGATGTCTCTTGGGTCCTGGGTTAAGTGCACCGGTGGGCAACACCTAATGTGCTTATATCAACCAGTGTGCAGAACCTTGAGTCCTGATATTAGTAAGTGTTATGCAGGGTTTTGATATGACCCCATTCACTAGGGTTGTTTGCGTGATATGATGGGTTCTCCCACTATCACGTTTTTAGTACAGCCTAGATGGAGAAATGAAGACTTAAAAAGAAAAATGTTTTTCCTTTTCGTGAGGCTTTTACTTAAACGTCTCCCTGAGTTATATCAACTAATAAGTATGTTTTAAGTCTTCTAAATGGTTTGGTTTTTAATAAGAAGACTGTATCCCTATATTTGCCCTGCTATTCAACACCATCTCAAAATGGCCGCTGTGCTGTTGGGGAATAGATGGTGAATTGTGGATTGACACCGGGAGTCTTCTTCCGGGTCACGTGTTTCCTCCGGCGTTTCAAAAATCAGGTGCTGGCGTTCCCCGAACATCATCGGGACGGAGCACGAAGTTGAGGCGGCCCACGGATGCGGTAAGGGGGATTCAGTACGTTGGGGCGCCCATGCTCGCTGTGAGAGAGCGAGCGGGGAGGCGCCACTCTTCTTAGTAAACTATCATTGCCACATTGGGGGGTATATTGACAAAACTGAAACATGAGTGACGGTAGAATAGATCACCGGTACCGTGCTACAGGCAGCGTAAGGGGCATATGAGTAAATGGAGGGCGATTGTCTATGAGATGGCGCTTATAGAATGCACACGATAGAATTGATGTTTAAGACCCCCACAATGAGTATGAGGGTAGTGAGTGTGAAATAGGGGACAAAGTATGAGATAGTTTGAGAGTGTGCACGCGTGACATGAACAGTGCAACTTTGGTTTTGGTACCCTTCACATATAGCACGTATATGTTTACAGGTTGATATTGACGACCGCAGTTATCAATGGGATACGCGACCATTAGGTGCGGGACCCTCATAGAGGTGGTTTGCAGGTACGAGGGATGACAGCAACCACTCGGTAAATATGCAGTTTCAATGGAGTTGGCCTTAAAGAATGCTTAAGTGCATTTTTGATGTTAGGGTTTTATTTATGATTGGCACGCTCTTCTTTTTAATTTAGTCAATAACCACAGGTTCGGTGTGATGTACCAGTGAGGTGAAGACTGGTTTCCCCATCAGCCCTGATGAAGTTGCCGTAAATAGGTTGGCAACGAAACATGTTGGCCTTTCGTCTCTGAAAATGGCCAAACATATGCCATTCTTTTAATCGGAGGACACTCACGGCACCTAATAAAATTATGTTTCGCAAGTGAGTTGTACCCCATTTTAATTCTGAGAACTGAATTTCTCTTTTCACATTGGGGACCAGTGGGCACTGAGTGACACAAGCACTTACAGTGCATCCATACACGTCTTTATGGTTCTTTTTCCTTTGGATTTCTCATCTCGGAGAAATTTGGACATACACCTTTTTTCTTTTCCTTTATGGTCATGAAAGTTACCGATGATGATAACGTAGGCAAACTGGTGAGTACCAACCAGCAGCTCCCTTGGTAATGCTTACGTGAGGTACTTTCTGACCTCTCTCACATTTTTTACTTATTTTGTCACCAATTTTCCATGGTTTCCATTTTCTTTTGACACTTGATATGTAGTGTGGTGTATTGACGAATTTTTGAAAGTGAACAGTTGGACTAATAGGTTATTGGCAATAAGTCCGTCCTGTGAGGGAAGTTTAATGTCTTTAAAAACTCCCCTGTGTCTTAAAAGAAGACAATAAAGATAACTGTTCAGAACTAGCCAGGTCTTTTTGTGTGTATAAATTGTTGAGTGGGGGCGACCTGACTTTTTACCCCCTGGTGCTCCTTTTGTGTATTTGGCTAGGGTATGCACCTAAGCAAGGCAGAACCCACCACTCTAATCAGGGTAAGGGAGTTACTCACACAAGATAACCCCTGCTCACCCCCTTGGTAGCTTGGCAGAGCAGTCAGGCTTATCCCAGAGGCAATGTGTAAAGCATTTGAGCAACACACACACACCAGTGACTCACTAGGGATACCACAAAAAAGAGACTTGCAAGGTTATATAAAAATATCACTTATATTATACATAAAACAGATGAGACCACAATCACATAAACTCCTTTGCCAACTAGGCAATTGTCACGACATCACATAGATCATAAATCACTTTGCCAACCAGGCAATTGTCATAACATCACATTTTGTGCACTAAAGTAATGACTTATATGTTGCATGCGTCATAGAAACACCAACCCTGCGCACACAAGGCGAATCCTGAAAAATGCTCTTTATCCTGACAGTGCAAGGCAAAAACGACATACATTAGACCAGACCAGGGCCTAAAATGCAGGTTAGGTCATGCATAAATCATGGCTGCTGGGCATACCATGCCCATCCTGGAAATGTGAGGAAACACCACACTTATCACAACCTCAGGGTATAAATATGAAGCAGTTGGGTAATGACTAAAAACACAGGGAGAAACACCTACATCCACATATTGGGGCTGGTATGGCAACAATAATGAATAAG
This sequence comes from Calotriton arnoldi, assembly GCA_963921515.1. Lineage (NCBI taxonomy): Eukaryota > Metazoa > Chordata > Amphibia > Caudata > Salamandridae > Calotriton > Calotriton arnoldi. The sequence continues at coordinate 764,163 of CAWUFW010004627.1, forward strand.
GCACATGAATGACCAATTTCCACCCTGAACTCAAAACCACAGTCCACCTGCGCTTTTTTTTACATGTTATACAGTAGTTCCTGCTGAATACTGGTTGGGAATAACACTCAGCATCGCTCCCGGGTTCCTCTACAGAGGTTTCACACCAGCATGCAGGACAAATGGCCCCTGCACCAGCACACCAAGTAAGGGGGCGGGGAGGAAACACACACCCTGCCTACCCCAACACAGAGCAGGCAAATGTCGGGCGGTTGTAGGTATCTCGCCACTTTCATAAAAGAATGTATGGCGTTGCAGCATGTCTGGAGCCCTCCCTGCCCACTTGGACTGCTGTACGAAATGCCTACGATGACGACCTCACCTTCCGCAATCCTGGTGAAGCGCTCCAAGAAGTACAGCACACACAGGTGACCCACTCTAGTACAGGACTGCTGGACGAAATGTCCACGAGGACGACTTCACCTTCCGCAATCCTGGTGAAGTGCCACAAGAAGTACAGCACACACGGACGGGTCGCTCTAGTACAAGAAAGCGGAATTCTGCTGCAGGGAGTGCAGTAAGCACTCCAAGTGCGCTCCGTTCAGGAAATCCTATCTAGCTCAGCACGGAGTGAGGCTCTCCGGTGGTCTGTACAGCAGGCACTGTTAGCTCACTCAAGACCCCTGACACGTTACATTGGAATGCGGGGCTGGGCTGGGGCACACTTCCCAGGACGGCTGCAAAGGAGGCACCCGCAGTGCACCAGAGGGATCTTGGCTGCGGGTGAGGTGGTTGGAGCCCAAGAAGCTCCGGCTTCGTCTGGTGGTTGGGCCCCGCCTCCCTCTGGCGTCGGCATTGCCCCAGCAATGCAGAGGAACTCCCCGGTCAGGATTCCTCACTGCCTGTGCACTGTGATACTTGGCAGCCCAGGGCCACGTAGCAGAGCCCCAGCTGCAGATAAACAACAAAAAGAAGCAGGAAAACAACAGGGAGAGGGAGAGCGCTTCTTCCACTTCAGCTCTCCCCTTCCATTGCTCAGACACCAAGAGGAAAGTGCAGCACTGCACATGTTGCAGGGCAACCAAAAGAGCTCCATTCTTGTTTTATTGCAGAGTAAGCTCACGCCTCGGGCAACAGAATTCAAAGTGCTTCACCACGCACTAGGGGAGGAAATCAGTAGTGCTTCACTGAGCTGCCTTTTAGCCACAGGAGAAAGGGAAAAATAAAGTGCTCACTTTGCGCTATGGTTGCAGGGGCAGCAACCAATGCTCACCATGTGCTGGGCCCCTGGGAGAATACTGGTCGGGCAAACACAAAGCAGGCAACAGTAGACAAAGAGGCCAGCACCCTAGAGGCAGTTAAGGGCGGTTCCTTCTGGCAGTCCAGCAGTGCCTATGTAGTCCAGAGTCAAGGAGCAGGCTAGCAGCAGGACAATACTCAGCCCATGAAATCCGATGAGTCCCTTTTCAGCTCAGCAGTCCTTCTGACAGAGGTTCAGTCTACAGAGCCAGCAGCGTCTGGTTACAAGTCCCACACACTGTCTAAAATCATGGGGTCACAGTCCCTGTAATTATACCCACAAAGTCTTTGTTCTGGGTGCACTTCATACAACTTTCAGAAGTGCACAACACCCCCATTCAATCCCCAGCCCTGGCTCCAGACACACTACAGGGGGACAGAGACAGCATTGTTAAAGTTAGGCACCACCCTAATCAGGTGCTAGTGAAACTCCTCCCACCTCTCTACATGCAGACCAGGCCTATTCAGCCCAACTATGAGTCACCTTGGAAAGGCAGGACACACCTCAACCCCCTTGTGACTGTCTACAGTGAATGCATATCCCCAGCTCCTGTCAGTCTAAACCGGATGGTAAATACACAACCAGGCAGGGCACAAAGAGTCATAAGCACACAGAAATGCCCACTTTTAAAAGTGGCATTTCTAAAATAGTAATAACAAATCTGCTTTCATCAATAATCAGAATGTATCACTACTATTCAAATCATACTAAACATGGCCTCGCTACCCCTTTCATATCAGAAATTACCACTGAAAGACTTATCAGGGAAATCCCAATGCAAACCTATGAGAGGAGCAGCCTCACAGTAGTGGGAAACCAAATAGGCTGCTTGTCACTACCAGGACTTGCCACACAACAAAGACACATGTCCTACCTTTTACCTACACAGCACCCTACCCATAACTACCTAGGGCATACCTTAAGGGTGACCTATATGTAGCAAAAGGAGAGTTTCAGACTTGGCAAACACTTTAAATGCTGCATTACTGTGGCAGTAAACTGCTCACGCAGGCCCTGCAGCAGCAGAGGCCTGAGACACATTGGAAAGGCTACTTCTGTGGGTGGCGCAAGCAGTGCTGCAGGCCCACTAGTAGCATTTAATTTACAGGCCCTGGGTATATAGGATACCACTGTACAAGGGACTTACAGGGAAATTACATATGCCAAACAGGTGTACACCAATCTTACCAAGTTTACAGGAGTGAGCACATGCACTCTAGCACTGATCAGTAGTGGTAAAGTGCTCAGAATCATAATACCAACAAAAACAGGTCATAAAAAATACAGGTGGAAGACAAAAGGTTTGGGGATAACCCTGCAAAAAAGGGCTAGTTCCAGCAATTATGAAATAAAATAATTTCAAGACCATCAATACTGAATGATTGTCTTTCTCATCTATAACGAACAGCAATATTGCCACTACAAGGAAGACATAGTGGGAAACAATGTTTTCTACTGGACAAAAACTTTTCTGCTGTATGATATGAAGGATAACAAATGTTGGAGTATGGAGAGGAAACTCCAGGATCTGACTGCATACTGACTAATTCATCAATGATGTCACATTTGGTTTGGTTTCTACCTATGATGTTAGCAGTTTAATATACATTATTCATCTTCGCTGCCATACATGACATATTTGCGTTTTTACTCAGGAAAGGTGCACAAGATCTGTGCACTCTGCACAATGCGCACTACTAACGGACCTCTAAGGTTCCTACTAACAAAGTAAACAAATTAAAAAAATTCAATTCAATAAAACATTCAATAATTTGTTTTTTCTGCAGAGAACTGGCACTTCTATGGGTTTTTCTGGGGTATTCATGGCCAAATTTGAACAGACATACATCTATGAGAACGGTACTTGGGCCAACAACCTTAAAATGTATATGTGCTACATTGATGATATTTTAATAATTTGGAAAGGAACACATCAACAACTGATGTCCTGCATCCAAGAACTGAATCAACACAATGCACCTATATAGTTCACTTACAACCTGAGTCAACAAAGCATCAACGTTTTGGATATCCATGGACATGACTGAAAATGGTATAAAACAAATGTTCAAGAAATCAGCTGACAGGAATAATGCTTTGCATTTCAACAGCTTCCATTCTCCCTTGCTCAAACAACATTTGCCATTATTACAGTTTATGAGAGTCAAAAGAATCACTGCAGAACCAAATAATTGTGATGCGGCAATACAGGAATTGTACTCACAATGAATTCAAAGAGGCTATCCTCCTATGGCATTGGATAATGCTATTTATAGAGTACAGACCATGGAACGGGAAAGCCTATTGCAACAATACCCCAAATCAACTAGAAAAAGAGAGGTATACATAGTAATATTTTGCAAGAAGTCATCAACTATCAAACGCATCATTCAGAATAGATGGGAGGTATTGGAACAAAAACCTGATTTTGGAGACCTATTCAAAACAAAACCCTTATTTGTGCACTCTCACTCTAAAAACTTCAGAGAACTGTTGAAGAAAACACTAGTACTGACAAAGGACAGCCACAAGGGAATGCGTAAATGTTCCAATTGTAGTCAATGCAGCAACGTAATCACAGGAAATATGTATACACATCCTCTCACAGGCAAAAAGATTAAACTCAGTCATTCATCAGATTGTAACTCAAACACAGTTATTTACACCATAAAGTGTCCATGCAACCTCACGTATGTGGGGAGAACATCATGCAAAATTAAAATCAGGATGATGAGAAAAGTATGATAAGGACGATGAATAGGAATTCATGTTTAGCAGCACACTGGATTGACATGAAGCACACCATACAACAACTTCGTTACACAATTCTAGAGGGACTAATTCCTACATCAGATGGAGATACACACAGACTGTTAGCCCAAAGAGAAACATTTTGGATTAAGCATTTAGACATGCTAATGCCAAAGGGACTTAATGACAACGTAGAAATGATTTGTTTCCTGTAACATGAAGGGTATTTTTAGATGTAGTAATCTCTGTAGCACTTTGTAGCATGTGTATGTGCACCCTGAAAACATGCAACTTTATTCATTATTATTATGTGTATTTTATGAATGTCTTTAATGCACGTATAGAGTATTCCAACATTCTATTTGGAACATGTGGGCTTTCTTTGAAAAAAAAAAACAAATTTTACTTACAGGCCACCTTTTCTGTTTCTCCTACTTGCTCTCAATTTTCTGCAAACATCATTGAAGAATTACCATTTTTATTCGGGTTAATAATATGTTGGTGTTTACTTTCGAAGTATTGAGTTTTTATGACCAAATATACTCTCCACTGGTCATGATGAGGGAATAGCCACTGGTGTTGTCTCTTTGTTTGCTCGGGTTGAGTCCTTTTTAGGTCGAGCTAAGAGTCAGCGCGCATGCGCTGCGGGACTTCATGTAGCTACAATATGGGCTTTAACCAAGCTCATCGACTGCCACTCGCTCTCTACTGTGCCAATAAAAAATGATGGGCCCCTATTGGTGGACTGCGTACCAAAGTCCCTCCCCTGGGTGCTTGGTTGATGCCCAGGCGATTTCACTTAGAGAATATTTTTGTTGGCCATCCACCGCTCAATTCGACACCTGGAGTCAGCCCTGGTCCAAGCTACTATGGTATACTCCGACCCCTTCCCTCCATCCGGAACTGCCGACAGCAAACTAGAAAGGGCATAATTGCCCGGTCTGTCGTAACTAACTCATCTCGCGAGGGAGTGCTGCAAACTAGGAAACACCCTCCGATAGCCAGGGGAACAGCTCAGTTCAACCGCATGTGCAACTTCACAGCGCTTTGGAATTCTGAGATGTGCACTGGGATTGACTGAGGTGCTGTGCTATCAGTTCTCCAATCTTGGGTCACCGAACACGTTAGCAGCACTGCCGACTCCCAAAGGATTTCCTAGAATATGTTCACTTGTGGGATTGGTTGTATACGAGCTGAAAGGGTTGAATTCACGGACAAATGACATCCTTTAAACGATCAACAACGGGCCACGGAGTTTAGGCTGAATTCACAGAGGTTCAGTGTAAGTAGCGGACAGATGATTACCTTAGGTACAAAATAAATTTCATGCAACATAATCCGTTCGTTTTTTAATTTTCGTCATATGTGGCTATATAAGATCAGTCTCCTTTTCGGTTCAGCACCCATATAACCTTGCAAGAGTTGGCTTTGGATTCATTGCATGATAGCCGATGTTTAAAGCCACGGTAAATTGAGAACTAATTTCTGGGTGACGATCTCAGAACACATGCTACTTTTGTTATCGTAGGCAGACGTAGTGACAACAATGTAAATGAATGGAGCATTAACTTTATACACTCAAAAAATCTAAAATGTTAGTCTGTACTCAAAACATGGTGTTTGCGCAAGCTTGTGGAAACGACAATTTCAGTTATTGCCCGATAAGCGGATCATGCACCCCGAAAGCCAAGAACACCATAAATTACAATTGCTGGGGTACCAAGGCTAGCTCACCTTTTGTCTAATTGGTGCAGCTATATTTGTGTGAGCGTGTGCCGGTGTGCGTGATTCTAAAAGTCTCTGAGTTAGTAATAGAGGAATCTTCTGATGGCAGCGAGGTTATCTCATGTTAGTGTAGTAGCTGTCAAGCAAGGTGACGGCAAGATTGGAGTTGACCTACAGAATATATAATTACTTTACTGGCAAAGGACTTGTAAAGACAAGGTACAAATAACGAATCACCGTATAGGCAATCAGTGTTACGCACACAAATCAGAATTTTCATTCTGATTAAAAATGTAATTTTACGTGTTAAGATTTTGTTTATTATGCTGTAGCTAGTAGTGAGAACTCTTGTGGCCCTGAATGATATAAACTGCGTTTGTGGAGGTGGACAGGGCACCTCCACTACTAGGTGACCACCTGGCTGGTGTAACCTAACAAGTGTATTTGTAAAGGGCACTTTCACTGCGACCCTGAATAACGTGTTTATTGTTATCCAACTCAATGGTACTCATTTTAGCGGCCTCAGAAGGATGAATAGCTGAGGAAAGCCGCCGGGAACTGTACCTGTAACCATGAGGTCGAACACAGGCGGCACAGTGGACGCATTAGTCTACTGAGCCACCAGACCCGGTGTGAGGGTATGTGTTAAGTACTGCATGTTCAGCTAGCACAATGAAGAATGATAAGTATATAATTAAAAGGATTTTTAAAAGCAACACATTTTTCTTATACAGCCACTTTGATAACTAGCGATAACTAGTCCACATGATTCATATGAACCCAACCAGTTTTATCATAGCACACCACAATATTGTAAGGATGGCATGATATCTATTAAGTGAATAGTAGCAATGTTAAACGGTGGCTAGGCAGCACACAAAAATAGAACTGTAGGCCTTCATACACGTCACTCATCTCTAATATTGATATGATTACATATGTTTTCTGGTGTCTTTGGGTTAGGGGTATGGGGTACTGGTCAACTGGTAACACCATTTTTTAGGTCTCGCCTAGCGTTGCAGCGCGCATGCGCTGTTTGCTTTGCGAGCATGTAGTATACAGTATAGCAGGGGAAGCTCCGCCCATGTTTTTGATTGGCTCAAATCTTAAATGCTGCATGCTGATTGGTTGCCGGCTTGTTAGTCCCGCCTCCTGACGGCCCTGTCGTCATTTTTGTCCTTCCATGGCTATCGGCCCCTTTACTTTAAAAACTGTTTTGTTCCCCTGCCTCCCCCCGTTCCCTCCCGCAGACTGAGACTTCTCGGCACACCACCACCCCCCCCCCTCCAGTTCGTGCCTTCTTGGACGCCCGCACTTCCATTTAAAATGCAATAGGTCTCGTGTAAATACGAGTCCTATTGCATTTTAAATGCTTGTTTGTGGTGTGATTGGTGGTTGAATTTGCACTCCTTTTTTGTGTTGTGCGCTGTTCACGGCTATTTGCCGCATGCGTGATTTCGCTGGGCTCGGGGTGTGCAGGCACTAGGAGGGGGGAATGGGGAAGAGCGGGGACACACGTCACTACGGAGCCCCTGACAGAAGGACCTGGGCTTTCCTCTGGCTTTGATTTAATGGTTTCACCACCAGGAAGAAAAGGCAGCGGGTGTTCTTCTTTTGCTTCTCTCCGCATCTCTTTCTCTCTCCAGGGCACTGGTGACATGCAGGAGGCGGACACCACGGACAGAGAATATCCGCTAGAGCGTCCCACACACTGAGAGACTAACTGAGGAGGATGGAAGGTCTGGGGGGTCGTTGTCAAAAAGTGCCACCTAGGCATAGGCTGCGCTCCGAGTATTCACATCTCTAACAGCAGGGTGTTGTACCACAGTGGCAAGGAGTCCAAGGACTCAGCCACCCCCCAGGAACAGGACAACCAGGCCCCGGGTGCTCCGGTAAAGCCCACCTCCACATACAAGCTGCAGGCCCCCTCGTACAAGAAGGACCGGGGAGACGAGAGAGCATAGAGGCGGACACTTAAATCAGCGGATCCAGCGTGAAGGTAAAGGCTCACGCCATGCAACTGATACCACTCAAACTGTTGAATAAACTGCAATATTTTCATCTTACGTGTGTCGTGACTGCCATGGGGCTGCTCTGCAGTTCTCTCCGTGAGACGGGGCGGAAGATTACACGGGCACCGCGCGAGGCAACAACAGGGCAGAATCCAGTCAAAGCATGTCCGTCCCTCACAGGGTGTTTGTCGGTGAAAGGTTGCATGCAGGTCAGTGGGTGAGCGGAATTTGAGAAGGCTGCTGTGTTAACGTGTATGTTTCTCAAAGGGTGTACACGTGAGAAGCTGTTACTCGAAACGAGTAAGTTTGTATTAGAATGTGTACGCAGGGGAGCAGTAGCAGCAATGCATTTGGCAATGCAGCGCGCGCAACGAAATTCGTTTTATGTATTTATATGTCTACTTACCTCTATACGGCCGTATTCCGTACTTTACTACCCCCCACCCTGCCCCTCCCCCGCCCCACGTCACCGCCCGGCAGCACTCCCACCACGGGCCGCTGCTGGTGTATGTACTTAACAGGGTAATTCAGGATTCTCTGTTACATTAGAAATATCTACTCATCTAATGTGATGGGTTTTCCTTTGCAGTGGTTCTGTACTTATATCTCGTATTCAGTCCGCCGTGGGACATCGGAGTCTTTATTATGTAAGAATTTTTGGTGCATGTGAGGATCGGCAACAACTCTTTTTAAACAGTGCAGATGGTTGAAGTTTTAGGTTTCCTTTCTTTTTGAGCACGAGTTGTTAAAACTGGTTGTATTAGCTGTGTTTTCTCTTCTTTTCACGTTGGTGCACATGTCAGATTTTCCATTTCTTTTTCATCAACACGGGTTCTCTCCTTTTTTGAGTGATGGTTGTAGTATATATACATACACATTCCAAGTGTAAAGGGTGTTAACCCACGCACAGCGATTTGAATTCTTACACAGAGATGTATAGAATATGTGTATTGAAAATGCTGTTCCTGGTATGATAACACAGATTTTATGTTACTCTTACAGTTCCCCTGAAGAAGGGTTTCCAACCTGAAACGCATTGGGAATCAACAAACAACCTTGTCTTCAATAATGTTTAATCGATGAAATTGTACAATGTGATGCAACATTGTTTATGTTCTAATGAGCATGATTATCATGTGAATTTGGTTGTCTTTCAATGTAAAGAATTGCAAATGAGACTCAAATGACTATATAAAGCATAAAAAATTGAATGTTTTATTGAATTGAATTTTTTAAATTTGTTTACTTTGTAAGTAGGAACCTTAGAGGTCCGTTAGTAGTGCACATTGTGTAGAGTGCAGAAATGTTGTGCACCTTTCCTGAGTAGTTTACCAACGGACACGAGCAGGCTCCGTCACAAGGCAGCACACAATTGAGTAACGTTGATAACACTATTATTCATAGAGCAACTTCCAGTGCAGGCTAAAATACTTCCATAGCCATATTTGCGTTTTTCCCACTTCTCACTTCTCTAAACCCAGATTTTCATGGCATTACGTCTATTGGTACTGATAAAAAATATTGTTACAAGTAATGTCATCGCTATAAAAACAAAAACAAACAGGTGTAACTAGGGAAGGCCATGGAACTCCAAAAAGTGCAACATTAACATTTTCTTAACAGAGTGGCTTGGAAGCGTATTTTTTGCTTTATTTTATTAAATGTGAAGAAGGTACCTGGTGATATCGGAGGAATTGTAGGAAGTGCTTTGATAACAATGCAGGCCTCTTAACCATAGTGTCACACTATGGGGCATATTATCAAGGGCTCTATCGCCGCTTTAGAGGGACTTTTTCCCGCTAAAGCGACGATAATTCTAACGTCCTATTAGCAAGCTGTCGCTAACTGCTGTTACCGACAGCTTCTAGGCGATAGCGACCTGGTTGGGTGCCGCTTTGCATGCCAGCGATATTTATCGCTAATGGCATGCAAAGTAGGTGTTCCCAACCTAAAAGCGTCTGGAAACAGTCGCTAAGCTCGCTATCGCCTATTAGCGAGGCAGGGGAGGTGATTAACGAACCAGCGCTAAACACGTTTAGCGCTGGTTTGTTAACGCCTGGTCCAGACCTGATTCAGCCATGTAATCCAATGGGAGGTGGATTACATGGCTAAATCCCCCTCGCCCTATCACCTAGCTAACACTGGTCACAGTGTGAATATCGCTTGTTTTCAAGCGATATTCACACTGTTCTCCAGGGTTTCTATCGCTTAGGAGATAAGCGTTGCTGATAGCACGCTATCTCCGCGATAGAAACCTGCGATAGCCGGCGATAATTATCCAAGCGCTAACTGCGCTTAGCGATAATTATCGCCGGTTATTGCTAATAGGCCCCTATATTTTTTTACATACATATGTTCTGGTGCAACTTGAAAAGAAACACGTTTACAGACTGTTTTTTTTAACTATGCATGCTTCGTAATTTATAATTTAAAGTAATGCAGTGAGTTGTAGGGTTAAAGTATCACTGCAAGTCTAGTTCGGTAGTGAGTAGGGTTGCCAGGTCATTCTGGGGAATGTAAGGGCGAGTTGTTCTTACAGAAAGGCAAAACATATTGCCCGTCTTACATAGTTCCCTAAGAACGAGCTGTCCAACAAAGACTGCTTTCCCTTTACAAATCGGTTATCACCTCTGTTGAGCAGTCAGTAACCTTTCAATGGTTTGCATCCTCAATTACGGCCACAAACCAATGTTATATCTCAGAGTATATTGCAAATAAATATTGAAGACACAAACCCTGTATTTCTGAAAATCACGGGGTATGCAACTGCAGACTGATTTTGTATATTTGACCCTAGATGCCCTACTGAAAGGTATTATTAATCAACTCAAAATAATTGAAGCATCAGAAAGGTACAGCAGCGCTCACAAAAGTTGGGTTTTTTCCATAGGGATAATAAAACCCCTTAGAAGGCAAGAAATAATAAATGTTATCATGGTGTTTACTCTAAAACATCACTCCTGCAACACTGCAGAAAACAGAGCGGGCTAGACTAGCTTCCATCTCTAGCATGGGATTAACAGCATGCAAAAAATAAATAAATTTACTGTGGAAGATGCAACACGATTGATCATCATTGACTGCTGCTCTTTAATCAGCATCAAAATGTCTTCTGGATTACAAAAGTAAGCAACAGAGCTATTGGTGAGGGAAGTGGATTTGTTTGGTGAAAAAAAAAAATCAATTCACCCGCTAGCATCGAAACTACACCAAGCAAAAACAAGAAACATTAGATAAAAGAGCTGCATTCACAACTCCCTTGGGAAAAAACTGTTAGGCCACAAAGAGTCAAACGTATAAACTAAGGGCCAGATGACCAATTATTTTTGACTGGCTCTATTACCTGTCCTAGGGGATAAAAAAGGGAGCGCGTGGTGCGAACATCGTTTACCACTTTATTATGAAAGTAGACTTGTGGAGGTGGTAACATGTGATAAGAATATTTTTGCATACTTGCATTTTTGTTCTGGTGATGATTTATTGGGCTGATTTTGTGCTCCTTGATTTTAGAGCTACATTTTTTAATTGTGATATTGTTATGTTCCACTGTGGTTATTGTATTGTTCCGTTATGTTTTGCTGTGTTGTTATTGCTTTGTGTTATGCTATTTGTGCTGTGCTCTGTAATTCCCTTAAGGATTTCATCAAAAGATTCTATATGCAGCAGATTCCTTTAAATTTCCAGTAACAAATAACCATTTTCCACCTAAAGAGTTCCAGGAAATCTGTGCAATTCAAGAAACTAGAGTATTAAATGTTGCAATCAATGGGGAAACATTAAGAATTCCTGACCTGGGGATCTTGGTCTTCATCCTCCTCAACAACCCCTTCCATACGTCTAAGTTTTTCAGGTACTTTTCTTTTCCTTTTGCCTCTCCTGTTGTTTTCTGGACTCTGCCGGGTCCACTCCATAGTCAGTGCCCATAGGCCTGCATGTGTTCTTTGTCTCTGGGCGCTTGGCATGGGGAACATAGACAAATGGTGGCCTATGGCAAACACACTCAACACTGGCCAAGAGGCATGGATTAGTAACACAGCAAAAAGAGCATTAATTTAGCAACGCCAAAAAAATAAAAATTATCTGGGCTAAGATTTTTTACAACAACACACATCCTCCAAAGGCATCAAATAGAATTATCCCACCTATACACTGTTTGCAGGGAAAAAAAAGAAAGTGAAATACCCCCCATAAAAACATTTTGTAATTTTGCACCCAATAACTAGTACTGGGTCTACTGGCTGGAAGGCCCATTGGCAGATTAGGCCACATAGTGAATTAAATGGATATTGCAAACTTATTAAAAAGCATGGAGAAAATGTACTGAGCTGTGCAACATTTTTCCTTTACAAAAGAAGAAAAATGACATGCTAAAATATAACAAGGCCCCTACTAAACTGCAGGCCACCTACCACAATACATTTTAAAAATTGAATACAAGTACAAATAAATTCTGGTGCATGTCCCCAATCAAACAAACAACACTCTTATACACCAGTTTTTCAATGTACTTGTGAAATCTCAAATACGAAGTCCTTAAATTCAATGGTATATATGCAGCAGACATGGAGAGTTATCCTTCCAGCTCCAAATCCCAATGAAAAGTGACCAGGAGAGGGAAAAAGCACTTTGGCGGAGCCTGCTGGCAGGAACAGGAAGTTGGAGTCTCTGAGGCACTTCCTTCTTTCACAAAAAAAACAACTCCAGCGGTCAATTGGAGAAAAAAATCCACTCCAAAAGCCTCTCAGATGCATCTCGGGCACAAAAGCTGCTTAAGTGCTCCGTTTGCGATCGCAATCGGCACTAGATTGGTGCTGCTGTGGCCGGAAGCTATGTGAGTGAGCATGAAGTCTCACGGGAGCTCGCTAGCGGTGCGAGAAGACTCGCACGCGCTCACAAATGGCCTGAGAGTATCTTGGCGCTCGCAAGTAAGTGCCAAAACAAAACTCGAGCGCGAACAGAAAAAAAACCTCTGCTTCGTACCCGAAAGGTGGAATTTTGGTCTTCTGTGTTCTTCCGCTGAGCTCAGAGTGCCCGAATCTGCAAATTCCTCAAGCAGAGCTGAGTTTTACACCTGGGCTTAATTATATGGCCCGGGGACCCCATTCCTCAGTGCTGACTCCATGACTATGTCTCAGGGACCTAAACCCCTGGGGAAACCATTATTTCCATGCCCATGTGAGCGTGGGCAGGGAAGTGTTTCTGGTTTCCCCCACCCACCGAAACCAGAAAGATGCTTCCACCGGTTGGGAGCACAATCGTTTCTCCCTGACTGCTCTCTCGTGAGCAGGGAAACTTAGCAGTGGTCCCACTTGGCAGGAGCAAAAGAAAATCTGTTCCCATCTGATGGGAGAAATACTGGCTCCTGCTGCACCCAGGATGGGTACAGGGAGCGGAGCCAGTGGGGCTGAAGGTGCCTTGGGCCTCCGCCTGCATACCCCAATGTGGAAGATAATGTGGAGTGCTCCAGGTGGGCACCGGGGCACCACACTATTTAAAAAATATATATAGAAAGTTGCCCAGCTCCTGCTCCTGTAAGAGCCAGGGGGGCACAAAGGCTCCTCCCATGGCCCAAAAAAATAAAAAATGTTGCTGGTTGCCCGGGTGGGTAACTATAATTCATGATTGAAAGTAACTATAATTCGCACCCTTGCCATGCACTTCTAATTTCCCCACATAGTACATCACTCATGACACGTTCTATGACACCATTGTTAACATCACTGCGACACCAGAAGTGACATCAATGATGACAACACTGTGCATTACTTTAGAGCTCAACGTATAGTTACTTCAGATAACTTTATCCCTTTAACCTTTGGTAGTATATATGTGTACTTCTCACTTGTATGTGCCATCCAGTTGGATTTATAAAATACCTAATCATTCCGATTTAAAATGCAACTATTCTCTTAAAAATACAGCAGCTTGTTTTTGAAATTTGATGAGGAAGTAGATCCTTCTATCGATATGTGCTCAGACAATTCACAGTTTTGCATCATAAAATGTAAGAGTTGCAGAGATGAATTTTCCTTCTGAATTTGTCGAGCCTTTTAGGATACCCAGGTGCAATTGGCACCATTTATAATAATATGTTTTTGTACTGCTCTTTCCATTGCATGCTGTTTGATGTAATTCCTTTGTAGCCGCAATATTTAACAACATCAGTTTTTGCTTTCTAAATTGCTGTCTACATCTCAGATTCTTAGTTCTAAAAATATGTATTTTTGTTTTTGATAGATTCAAAGTCAGGCTACTGTTTAAGCAATAATCCTCTTTGGAATTATGTTAGTGTAACCTTTTCACTGGTAAATAGATTTACATGAATCTTACTGCCCTCATAATGTAATGCTATATTATATTAAGTTACGTTATCATATATTTTTATGCATTTTTATACTACGTTTTACTTTGTTTCCGCCTTCTCTAGTCACTGATCGGTCTCTCAGAGAGCCTTTTAAAAGATTATTTTATTACAGGGGGTTGGCAGATTCCATTCAGTTACATGTCTTGCAATCATCCATCACCATCCATATCTACATATCTACATATTCTTACGCGACGGTGTTGTATTTTATGTCTGTTAATCATGCGCCTCCTAGCTCCCATGGCTGTGTTGTCTTCTAATGTAAAATATGCAATGTTCCTCTCATTCTCTCTATGCCTTGCTTCCTCTTGGCTGTTTTCTGCACGTTAAATGCTCTATCCCCAGCAGTTGGCTCTATAATCTGCAGCAGCATTAGCCATAAATCCTATGTGCGTCTATACCTCTCACAGCATTGATGGCGATGTGTAAACCAAGCTTGTCCTGCTAATGGATTCGGCTGCTCGGTGTCTCGTTGCTATGAGTTTAGGTGATGCAGAAATGGTGGGCCCTTTGCACCACAGAAAGAAACCTGGCATACCGGACCAACATTCTGGACAACGTTTTGGGTCTTATCAGCCCTATAATGGTGGTATGGTTATTCCGATTGGGTTACCTATGCTGCCTCAAATGTCAACTTCTTATATCCTGCTAGGGATTATGGTGGCAGTAACACCATGTCTCCACAACAATGATCTTCCACCCAAAAGCTACTTATTTGAAAAATGCCCCTGGGTTTCAAAAGGAGTTTGTGCCCTTTTTTGCACATTGTATAAGGGGCTGCAACCGCTTGTCCTGCCATTTCTCTAATATGATCGCCCCATGCAACAAGAAACATCATTACTTCTGCACCCATGTCATATTACTGATGCAGGTAAGAACAAACAGGCTCTCTGGAGGTCACTTACTGTGCGTCACAAAGCAAGTTGAGACAGTAGAAGCTGCTACCGAACAGGAGTGGTGGGGAAATAATAAAATAAAAAAAATATAACTTACCTTTTTACCGCCGGCCGCTGCTTCTTCTTCCTCCGTCCTCCTGTCTGCACTCGGCAGAAAGCAACAGCCTCCCAGAATCCCCTGACCAATCACAACGCTGCCTTAGCAGCGTTGTGATTGGTCTGAGCGCCATTGTTCGGCGCTCAGACAGGGGCTGGCAGGCTGTGCATGTTCTCCACGCATGCTATAATGCAGCCTGCATGGAGAACATGCACAGTGCGCATGACGCTTTGGCCTACCCAAGACGGTTGGCCAAAGCGTCATGCGCACTTTAGGTGCTGCCACCACTCCTCCCCAGTCCGACGCGGGGAGGCCAGGCCCACTCGTCTGGCTTCAGCTGCAAGCTGAGTACAAAAAACAAAATGATAATAACGAACATTATTATCATTTTATTTTTTGTATTCTGCTTGCAGCTGAAGCAGTAGGGCAACGCTCCTCCGCCTTAGCAGAGGAGCCGCCACTGAGTGGAGAGCTCCTTTTCTGAAGCAGCACAGGATAACATGGATCCCCACAGGAATCACACACAGGCGAGTGCAGTGGCACACTGATCCCTGTGCATTGTAACATTAAATGTAAAGGTAAATCTTTATTTGTAAAGCGCAAACTACTCACCCTTACAGGTCTCAAGGCGCTGGGGGCCGTCGTGGAAATTAAGTGAGCTATTGCCCAGAGTCACATGGTGCTGAGCTGCCCTGCCGCCAGGGATCGAACCGTGAGCCCTGTGCTCCGAAGTCAGCTGCCCTGGCCGCTGCACCACACCTCTCCACTTCACTGGTCTATATAATTGTGCATTTGCACCTGTGCTGGGTATTTTTTGTAAATAGCTCATGAAACTAGTCTTTGCTGGGTGCAACTGAAAAGTGTGCGTCTGGCGCAGACTGGGTCTGTGTTAATATAGTACAGCCTCTGGTGTCATGTTCTATGGATGCTGTGCAATCTGCTTTCCTTTTTTGTGTTGGCTACCAAGGTAGTTGGGCTGGTTGGGTGACCATGAAAGGGAGGAAAAGCAGTGTATTGAAGGCAATTTTTGGGGAGTGAGGGGCATTGGATTAAGGGTTGTCGGGGGTCATTTTCAAGTACACTAAACAAAAGAGGTGGCAAGATGCAGCCATATTGTGAAACGTAATCTCGTCTATTACCCTCTGTCAACTCTAGACCACAATGTGAATCCTCTCACACTAAAACAACATGTAACCTCTAGAGCGTGTGTACAATATCAGTGTTGACTTCAGGAACAGTGCTTACATAGATTTAAAATTACTTCAATGTATTCACTGTTTATGTTTCAGATCTACACGCTACACAATGAGACCTGATTATTTCCTCTGAAATAACATATTCCTGGTTATTATACATGCATTCCTCTCATCAAATGAAGAAACGTTTCATATGTTTAGCAGCAAGTTACACTATTATCTGCTGGAAGACTACATTCTTCTCTACTTAGTCCCTTGTATTAGCGTCTTTTCACGAAAATCATAGGCGCAGCAGAATGACATCACTCTCCATATGTCCAATCCCCAGCCATGATGAGGTTAAAGAGAGGGAAATGTCACAACCCTGGGGCCGCAATCTCAGGACCAGGTAGTGTATATCTACACAACATTTACTAAAAATCTCATGATGCCACATGGGAATAGGCTCAAACGGCCATGAACAAAACCAGCAAAATCTAAACATACATTTAGTTTTAAAAGATAAATGGCCAGGTTGGTTTACTCTCAGAATTTGCAACATAGGAAAATATTTCTAAAAATGCAGTTGCTACGTCTGTTTGATTACATTTGATGTGCCTATATAGTCTATATTATTGGGCAATGGTTTTAAATTACATGTTGCTGTCCTACATACAATACAATTTTCTAAATCACTCTTACTGACAAAGGAACAGGGACCTAATGTACAAAGCCATTTATCGATCGCAAAGACTACAATTCACAACTTTGCAGGGTTTGTGATCGTAATTTGGCTTTTTAAAATCTGCGAAACCCAATTTATGATTCGGTAAAGGTTACTGAATTGTAAAATGGATTTAGAATCGCTATTTGGACGAGGCATGTTTAGGGGGTCTCTTTCAAATTAAGATTTGTTATGGTGTGTATATTTTGTGATCATAATCTGGTCGTTCATTCTACATTGTAAAATTACAGACTCCCTAGTTGGGGTGTGGCAACACATTCACAAAAGGAAAGGGGTCCCTAGGGGAGAGAAATGGGTGGTTTAGGAAACCACTGCCACCTCTGAAACAAATATTTATATTTTTATCTTTTTGAATGCGGCTCTGTTTCCTTAATGGAAAATGGGCTGCATTAAAAAAAGTTTACTTTATTTAAATGCAATCACAGGCATAGTGGTTTGCTGACCCCAGCAGGCAACCATCCCTACAATGGCATCCACTTGTAGTGAGTTGCAATTTGCAACCATCCTCATTAATATTGATGAGGTAGGTTAGTTTGCGGCCAACTATGTTTTGGAATTTTGTGAACTGGCCTGTTAGTTCATACTTCGGTTCACAAAATTCTGTTCCATTTTAGAAAATGTCTGTGTGCAATTTATGACTACATTTTGTGGATGGAAACTTAGTACATCTGGCCTTTAAATTCGTTTACTCCTAGGAGTCAGAGACCCACAAATGGATTCATGTGATGTACTGAACTGAATCAACTGGACCATGTAAACAGATATTTGTGATTGGAATTTGAATCTATTATGCAAAATGCTATTTATTGAATTACCACTGGTAACTTTTCTTATGTTGTTTTTCTTTTCAGTTTTCAGAGTGTATTCCCATCAGACCCATCCAGAGAGTCAGAAGGAGTGTTTCCAACTTCCTGACATTTTCTGTAATATATCCTTTCAGAAGGGAAGGTCGCCTTTTCATGTACAGGATATAAAATTCTCCAGCAATAGGCGACTGCTGTAAATCCTTGCCTTATTGCTTACCCCTACAGAGTTGTGGAATTCTAAAAAAGGATAATCTGCATTTTGGCAAATGTTGTGGAAAATGGAGACAAAGTTGGAAAAGCAAGGAAACAAGTGGGGTTTTAAAGCACTTTTCTCCATTCAATGTTTATGTGAGTCCACCAATAGGGCCTATTGCTTCATGCCACAACCATATTAAGCAGCCATATTTCATCATGACAAAGCTGCTTTCCAGTTTAATATATCCTCACATGACCTCTTTCAAAAAAAGTTTCTTGGGGCGGAATAAGGAAGCATATAGATGAGTGTCCACAATGGCCCTGCCTCACCAGCTATGTTTTGTAGCTCACCAGGGCTTGGGTGATTGTCTCTGCCAAACAGTGACATATCCTCTAAAGGTCACTTGCATCTTCTATGGCCAGTTCAGTATCCTTCCGCATCAAGGTTTCATGGTGCTCCTGAGGCCAGTCCAAAATGAGAAGACCATGCAAAATTCACAATGATGCCTGGGCCCCCCGATCTGATCGCTCACATTCCAAGCACACAGACATCTCTAGAACACGCTGCGTTAAAACTGCGTCCTAATCTCCATCTCTGTCCTAATAGGGAGTTCTGCCACTATGCAAAAACCTTGCCAAACCCGTAAGTAACTATTGTAACGCTTTATTATATTATATGTGCACTCGATATTTACTACTAGACTTACACTGGTAGGTGCAAGAAGTGTACAGGGCTTTTTTCCATTGGCAGGTAATACAATTCCATCAGCATGTGGCCTTCTCCAAAATACCATGCCTAGAGGTCAGTGGCCATCAAATAGCAGTACATTTCTCAAATAATATAGTGTACTTTTGGGCATTGGAGAACTTTACTTGCGCACCAGATTGCATTACACATTTTTATTAGAAATTGGGAAAATAATTGTTTTGGACAGAATCACAGACTGTAGAGCTAATGTCAAGACTCAAACCTAGCTCCCCATTGTAAAACTCAGCAGCTCTGGCCATTAGTCCACACCTCTGCCTATGCTTCAAGAGAATGAAGTAAGTTAAAAAAGGAGAAAGCATAGAGTTAAGGGCCAACTGTGGATCACACAGCATCCTTTACACACCACACATATTTGTATTCATTTATATGTTTTAACATGTGTTAGGGCCACTTCATATCGCTACTGTTGGCCATAGATTTGTATGTGCCCTTTTTCTTCTCTAGCTGTGGCGGACCATGGCTTGTGGAGTAGGGGTGCCCGTGTGGTTAGTAGATCACAGGATTCAACTATGGTTACTTTTATCTTGAACATTGCCAGGATAGTGAGGCTCTTTAACACCTGGTCAAAGAGAGCTCCAGAAGATAACACTTAGAAACCAGATGGATCTCCCTCCCTTCTTCTCATTGTGAAACATGGCCTGTAGAATCAAATTCACCTTGCTTGATCTTCAGCGTGTGGAGTGTGAATATTTCCTGTAGGTGTTTGTGACCCAGACTCTCCTGAGCTTTGTGCCACCGGCAGCAATGAAGGTCTTGGAGGACCAGAAAGATGTCTTCTGATTTCTTTAAATCGAGGCAGAGTCTTGCTGCTTGATTTTGTGCACTCACCTTCCATTGTATTGCTGGTGAAGTGAAGGTTCATGATAAGTGTATCATTTGCTGGATCTTTTAAGTTTTCCTATGCTTTCTTCATTACGGTATTTATTACTGAACGTTTTATTGCATTTAAAGCACTTCCTTGACAGAACAAAGCGTTAGTAATATTACATGGATGAGATAGAGGTATAAGACTAAAACATGCAGCTGTACACACTTTATTCTTTTAAAAATTCCGAGATTTTTTAACTCCAACATAGCTACACTTCAGTGCAGAGCAAGACATGGTTTAATTTGTTTTCGGTGACAGTGTACTCCATTTACCAATCACAGAAGTCCCAGGGCGCGACTACCAGGATTGAGGAATGGAGATGATGTGCCGAGGGTCTGTCTGCCATTGCATTCCCCTGCTGTACCCTCAGTGTCCTTGGGGCTTCTGGGGTTGGTGAAGAGAAGGAGAAGGAGAGAAGTGCCAGCAATGCAAATCCCAGCAGCCTTACCTACCATCCTTGTTGGTTGGGACATCTGGCATTGCGAGCACACATCTACGTCACATTATATTCAATACAATACTGCACCAAATTGTATTGGGTGTTCCGTTTCACTATGGTAAATACATTACATGAAAGGACATTATGCAGAAATTAGTACATCTTCAAGAACATAAGTGAAGCAAACAAGGGAGTCCAACTTTGCAAAATAAAAGCAAGCCTGGTCATATGAATCATGGGAATGAAGGGGAGATGGTGTTGGTGTCCGGGTACACCTGTTGGCAGGTTATTTGCCTCCCGTCAAGGAAGTCCAACTCTGGCCAGGGCTGTGTGGTTCGTTCTAT
This sequence comes from Calotriton arnoldi, assembly GCA_963921515.1. Lineage (NCBI taxonomy): Eukaryota > Metazoa > Chordata > Amphibia > Caudata > Salamandridae > Calotriton > Calotriton arnoldi. Next base: position 784,628 of record CAWUFW010004627.1, read on the forward strand.
AGGGCAGGATTACATATACTAATAACACGATGTAGCATTCGAGCCAGCCTATGTGGGGTCTAGTGCCATCTTTTAATTAATTTATTCTTTCAACATGAAAGCAATGGGATGTTTGTGGAGTCCGCATGCCGCTTCATGGCGTAGAGATACGGACTCTGTCTGTGCCAACCGAATCACTGTTTCATGCCACTGGATAATTCCAAAGTGGGACGAAGCCTTCCATCGCATTGTGATTATGCGGCTAGTCCGGAGAAGGGCCTAATCAAGAAATCGGCTTATTACCCAACCAGATTTTTGGGGCTTAAAGAGCCCCAATATATAACACTCCATATAGTTTAATTCTTGCCCACCAGTGGTTTGCAAAAGAATTGTGCAAACCTCAGTTCCGAAAGTCTGAGCCAGCAGGCAATGCCAAAACATGTGTAGTATGTAAGCATTTGGTGTGGTATCGGGGGCAGTCTGATGTGACAGTAGGGTACATTTTGCTAAGCAAGTGGTCTTCAAACTTTTTAATGCCACGGCCCCCCCAGTTGGGAAAACAAATCACTGGGGCCCCCCCCTTCAATTTTTCACAATTATTCTATTAAACTGGCAATGTTTAAATATGTATAGACTTATTTAAACATTGCAGTAAAGTTCTATTACCGTTTTACAAAAGCAATGAAATACATGATTGCAAACATACCATTCTGATCGGACAGGCCTTTCTAACATGTAAAAGTATCAACAGTGTGATTATTAGAAATGGGGGTGGGGAGTTTGAAGAATATTTGTATCCCTTTCCTTTTGACACCTTCTCCCAGCAAGAATATAAATGACAAAAGTTTTTAGTGATGGCCCAATACAGAGGGCTTAATGCCGCTCATTTTTTTCTGCTGAAAACAAAGGACTGTTATCAGCATAATGCTTCTTTTGGCCAGAGTCTGACGCCTCCCCTGGGATCACTTGAGGCCCTCCTAGGGGTGTCCGCCCCCCCCAGTTTGAGGACCCCTGTGCTAAGCAGAGCTGGGGTCAAGTCAGCACTATGCAATACATTGTGTTATATTTACAGAAATCGTTCATGAGGAAAACTTTGTGTGGATATGCAGGCGTCCGGTCCCATTCTCTTTAGGTTAGGGGGTGGCCAATTCACGGATTGCAAGTATCACTAAAGGTTCTAAAGACCTGTCTAAAACATCTCTGACTAGTCAGGAGATGAGTCTTCAGCCAGACCGGATAGTAAACAATGCTTGAAGCAATGGGTGTGTGGCTGGTTCAGTGTCAATAATTCCCCAGAAGGAGTCTAGCTCTGCAACCAGTCGTCTGTGTGTTAAAAACTGTCCCGCTGGGAGGCCAGTTCGCTCCGACAGTGTGTCAAAGGAAATCAGAACTCTATCCTGGAACAAGTTAACTGTGTAAGATAACCCAGAGCCCTCCCATACTCCAGCATCACAACTCCTCATGACTCATTGGCAGGCATGCGTGCTCTTCAAGGGGATCTCCGGAGTATACAGTGTGACATTTGGAGAGACCCTCAGGCCCCTATGATTATGGGCTATATGCAGCAGTTTGTTTAGGGCCTCAGGTAGCACTCATTTAGGGATGAAGAGCTCACGAGCAATGGCTTGAGCACCTTGTTTGTCACTGCCACTCACTTCAGACAAGTTGCCGCTAGCCAGCCAGCGAGCTGACCATTGAAGCAGTGCTGCCAAATAATAGTGCTCGAATATCAATCAGGACCCTAAGTCTTCCATGTTCTGTGGGAAGCTGTAGTTTGGTCAAGGCGACTCTATGCCACCCTTTGTCCTCCAACATGATATTCAGGGTGTGAAATAGACTACAAGGTACAGGGATTGCAAAGTTAGTGAAGTAATAAACGAGACTCTGTAACATAATTTTGGCGAGGGAAACCCGGCCTTGTTCTGTCAGGTTAAGGGGCCACCAGAACACGATCTGTGCATGTAGGGAAGATACCGCCTTAATTCGATTTCCATCCAGTAAGTCTTTGCTGGAATGAAATATATTAATTCCAAGGTAGCGGACGGTTAAAGGCTTCCATGCCGTCTTATAAGTGTTCACTTCTATATTATACTTAGGGCGCAGGGAATTTAATGGGAACAGGCACCTAGGAATATTGACCCCCAAAACTGAAGCCACTTTAAAGCTTCCTATGATAACTGCAAATGCATCCATGCCCCACAAATATCTTTGATGTATATTAATAGGTCATCCACATAGATAGAGACAGCATGTAACTCTTCTTTGATTGGGATGCCCTAGTCTATTCCTGACTTGGCGGAGACGATGAGCCAAAGGCTCAATTGCAAATAACAATGGTGAAATGGACACTCCTAGACTGTGCCCCGGCATATGGTGAATTGGTCAGAGATAAGATGGCCGATTTTGACCCTGGCCAATGGCCCTGAATAGAGAAGCCTAATGAGTCTCAGCATCTTGTCGCCCAGTCCCGTTCCGCGTAACACAGCATACATGTAATCCCAATTCAGCATATAGAAGGCCTTTTCTAAATCTAGACCTAATCAAACTGAGTAGGGCCGATGTGGAGGGGCCCTGTGGAGGTTAAGGGACGTGGGTCTACCAGTTTGGGTGGACCAGATCAGGCATAACCTCCAGTATTCTCATTGCTAAGTTCTGTGTTTGGTAGACAGCATTGTACGCTGTAGATGTCTGAGGTAAGGGAGCATATGACCTGTCAAGAATAACATTCAAAACGCAATTGAAATCACACCAATAATACAGGGGAGGTGGGACCAACGAACAAGCTGTTTGAGCAAGTGATTTCCCGGTTTTGTGTCTCCCCTTCTGTGAGAACAACAGTGTATCTGTCTTGTTGCAGAGCGCCTACCCGTTCGTGTGACTCCAGTTCAAGCACGGTCATTCCATGCTGGTGGTGTTCTACGCTCCAGCAGCATGATCCAAGGGATAGAGACCTGCCCTACACCCAGTCCAGCAATGCCGGTGGGTTCCAACAGCAGAGGCACAAGAAGTCTAGTCCCACACAAGACTATTGCTAGTCACAGCTTCCTGATTGCAAAATTGTTCCAATGGCGACCTGAGGACAGGAGAATTGACAACCTAATCACAAGTCAGGTGCCCCAGTGATCCCAGTCAGGATGGGCTTCTGTAGGAGGGTAAGTAGTTCTGTTATAGTGTGGGACCAGGGCAAACAGAACAATAAATGCAGCAAGGTTGCCCATGCAATACAATCCTTCCTGGGTTCCCGCAGACCACCAAGGCTGCCTGAGGAAAGCCACTCCCACCTCAGTGCTCTACGCTCATGGCCTCAGCACAACAAGAAGGCACCAAGCTGTTCCCAGTGTTTGTAGCCTCTATCGATTGGGCCCAATCTTGTTGTGTCACCCCCAAGTAAGCCTCTATACATCAGCACCAGTACTCCTGTGGAGGTGCCACTATTCAACCTTAGGCGATTGGGTTTGAGAACTCTCCTCAGGTCAGCCCACACACAGTCAACAAGAGGGTGGGGCTTGGTCCTTGTCCCGGTGCCCCAACAGTCACCACCACAGGTTCTGCACCCCTTTCAGGGCAGGTTTCAACAATAAACGGTGCATGCATGTCCTAGTGCACCTCATTCAAGCGACCTCTTCACTCCACTTCTCACCAAGTGGTGACTGCACTGGGCAGCTCATGCCACTCACCATCTTCAGGAAGAAAGCCAGCCCCACTTGCAGTCCACGGGGCCAAGCCCAGCCAACCACCGGCCAAACTGAGCCCATAGAGAATGCATCATCCAGTTGCGGCAGCAGGTCTCACCACCCACATGGCCCACCCCACCGGGTCCACCAGTGTTATCCAAGGACCGTTCTACCAGCCCTCCTGGCTTACTGGTCTCTAGCTAGCATCACAGGTGCATTCTGCAGGAAGACAAAACTTACTGCTGTCTGGATGCTGAAGGATTGTCGGAACCCCAATCAGTAGCAACCATCTTGCGATGTCAGGCCATGCCCCCCACAATACTTCAAAGAAATACCAGAAATATATTTGCCATTGCTTTGCTCCCTCAACCAAGCATTCATATCAAGCTATTACATTACATACGTCTCCATACACTTAGGGAAAACATTAGACACAGCACCTGCTAGCATTTAACGCTCGACACTAAAGTAGTAAAGTTGACTAAGCATTGACACCACAACAGTACATCTATAGCCTCTCACCACTATACATTCAAACAACATTAAGTCATAAAAATAGACAACGGCCACATTCATACTACATTGCATGAAATGCTCCTCCTCAGAAAAGATGCCTCCAGGCTGAAGTTATTTAGCATACACACATCACTATATGTCATAGTTTGCACAGATCCATATCAGGATCTAGCCTGCTTGGGATGCTTGGAGAAATTATTTCTTAATTAATTAATGATCGTGAAACTGATCTTCCAAAACTAACCGATCTGAGGAGAACTAATACGTTCATTGTTGTGTGTTAAACCCAAGCTCTTGACTTTTTCTTAGGAGTAATTCATTTATCAAAAATATGTGGGATAATATCCCAGCTCTGCACTTTTTAGTATAATTACAACCTAAAAAGGATGGCTTATGTCTGTAATAAATGTAGTTGCTACCACATACCTCTTTTTTCAGTTTTAGAAATATTGTCATTGTCAATTTCATAGTTAGATCTGTAATGCCAAACAGCAAAAATCACAAATGAGTGTTGTTACTGTAGGACAGGCCATCTTTTCATGTGTGGAGTCGTGTGCCCTGATTGCAATGCCATAAAGTAACTATTAAAACATAGGGGCATATTATCAAGAATGGCGTTAAAATTATCTCCGCTTTAGCGGCAGAAAACTGCCGCTAAAGCGGCGATAATGGCCTTGATAATATGCCCTTGAGAATTCCAATAATGTTGACACCAGAACATGGGCTTCTATTGGAATTCTCAAGGGCATATTATCAAGCCCATTATCGCCGCTTTAGCGGCAGTTTTCTGCCGCTAAAGCGGCGATAATTTTAACGCCGTTTCTTGATAATATGTCCCATAGTTTGTGAATGCCGAAAAGTACATTTATGCAAAAATGTACGTTTACCTTTGTGAATCAGACCCTAAGTAAAAACTGATGCATAGGGTTGTGTGACTATACAAATAGATAGCTAAGGGACCTCTGATGTGCCTGAGGAGCTAATTTAAGATGACTCTTGCCTAGATCGAGCAGAGAAAGCTGACATGCATTTTATTAATGCATGAATAAAAATGACATCAATAAAAGGTTTGCTGTTCTATGATCCCTCTCTTCCCAGCACTCAGGAGCAGGAAGAGTTGCAAAAATAAAAACTTTTACCACTGTTTTTAATTTTTTTTAAGTGGTACTCAATTTTTCCTATTTTTTGTTGTTTTTACCTACTTGCAGTTTATGGTAGAGCTATGTGTGAAAATGTGTGAAAACAATTAAACCAATATGTGAACTCAGAAAGCTATACATTTCTGAAAAGCAGACACAAATTGGAATTCAATCATTTGTGCAACATACCCTTCTGATTGCAGGTATATCGAGGAGCCATATTTACTAATCTTTCACGCAACTGGGGAAGGCTTAGCATTTTGATGCATTCCCAGGTTTACTAACCTTAGTAAATATGGCACTAAAGAAGTAAAGTTGACTAAGCATTGCCACCACAACAGTATATCTATACCCTCTCACCTTAGTAAATATGGGCATGAACCAAAATACATGGGTGGATGCATGGAAACCAAAATACAAGGGTGGATGCATGAAAACACCAATGCTCCAACTTCGGAACATCTCCGAGCTTGCCCGCAGCAATGCAAGGACAGCGCAATGGCTTGATAAGTCTGGGCCATAGGGTTTGTTGGTGGTTCAAAAACACATGATTCCCAGAAGAATCAACGGAGCTGCAGTTTATAATGATTTTTCATTATGTACCAATTATGCATCAATCCATGTGGTAAAATCTAGCTAAAGTAAAGAGAGCATGAGGGAAGCCTATTCATTTTTAAAATATGCCTAAGACACTGAGGGGCATATGTACAAGCCCCTATCGCCACGGGAATGTCACTCTTTGTGACGTTTACATGGCGATAGGGCTTCGCCTTATTTACAAGGTAGCGTTAAGCCACTTAACGTGGCTTAACACTGCCTTGTAAATAAGGCCCCCTTTCACGCTATGCTTAGCATGAAAGGGGTGGGCAGTGGGTGTTGCGGTGGGCGTTCCACCGCAACACCCATTGATTTAGATGCTGCCCCCTATTTACAAGGGCAGTGTAAATAGGAGGCAGCGCCAAAATTAAGACCAGGGAAAACCTGGTCTTAAGTTGGCCAAATGAGGAGAAATGCTATTTTCTCCTCATTTTTGCTTTTTCCATGTGTGCTGCCTTGTGCAGCACACATGGAAAAAGCAAAAAGCCTTGTATTGTTTATGTACAAGGAAGGTCCCCCTTCCTGCACATAAACAATCTTTTAAAAAATGACATTTTGTGACTTTCATGTGTTCTGCATTAAGCAGCACACAAAGAAGTGACAAAATGGCATTTCAAGATTGTTTATGTACAGGAAGGGGTACCTTCTTGTACATAAACAATCTTTCCCCTGCACGCATACACCCTTGCACTATTGTGCAAGGGTACCTGCGTTGGCACTACACTGCTAAGTGTAGAGCCAGCGCAGGGGAAAACGCAAGGCTGCACCATATTGATGTAAATATGGTGCAGACTTGCATTTCTGAAGTAGCGGAGTGAGGCTTTAAGCCAGGATAGCTAACGCCTCACTCCGCTACTTCTGTTGTACATATCTTCCTAAGTTTGGGAATAATGATTTCATGTACAACTTAGAATGTTGCACTGCCCATGCTATCATGTGATTAGGAGGGCATTTTACAGAAACTATTCTTTGTAGTGGGTTACACTTTGAAGCCAATAATGGAGAGAAATTCAATTGATAATCACAAATGCTCGACTATTCTGTAATCCTACGCTTCTCCTGATAAAACGGTATCCCAGTTGTGTGGCTGGCTGGACAATTTTGCCCATGACCAAGAAGGCCCTAAAGCACAACATGAAGACATCAAGATTTTGCCTTGCAAATTGACCCATTCTGGTGACGTGGGTAGCTGTGGTATTTGGGCACAGGCTTGGGTGCCACCTGGAGAAAACCCCCAATGAGGTTGAAAGACAGTGGTCCCTCTTGGGTGGGGTTTACGCCCAGTGCCATCTACAGTGCTCCCCTAAACCATTCTTTTTTTAATAAAAAAGAATGAAAATCCTAGTGCTAATGGGCTTTCTGCTCTGCAGTGGAGGGCAGTTTGGAGTTAAGAGTTTGCCAATATGCCCCCCCAGGGTAATAGAAGGACTGTTGGGCCCTTTATGGTTGTGGTTAAGCCCCGGTGCCAGGTAAGGTATCCCCATCTTAATTTTTATAAAACAAAAAATACTGATGCCAATTAGGAAGATTAGGGGCACTGACAGACTGCCTTCCAGAGGGGAAGAAAATTATGATCCTTTAAGGGGTGGGAGAAGGCCCAATGCCTGGGTGAGCCATCCCTCCCCATTTAAAAAAAAAATGATTCCCTGCATAATAGTTTCTTTCTGCTCCTTTGAGGGGAGTAAATGATTGCAGGACCCTGTAGGGGTGGGGATAAGGCCAAATGCCTGGGCAGTCTGCCCCAGCCTATTTTTATTTATGCCTCACACCAGTAAGTTTTCTGTCCTATAGTGACCAAAAGAATGTTGAGAGCTTAAGGGGTTGGTGTAAGTCCTGCTACCTTGGACAGGTTGCTTTCACGCCAGTCTTTATTTTTAAATGAATCCCCAGTTACTTGTGGGCTGCTCCCCACTTGCAGAGAAGTATCGGACAGAATGGGTCAAGGCTCCCAGTAGGAATGATCGCTTGACGGCGGTGTCCTTTAATCCTAATTTCCCGTCTCCAACCGGCTGGTGGAGTACATGCGGAATTCATTCTTTGAGACCACAACCTTTGGTGTAGGCCTCCTTGTGATTGATATCACATTGGATCCCCATCCATTCATGAAACAGGATCCCTGAAAACATTTGCGGCTGTCATCATTTAATTTCTCCCACCCCGTCCTGATGAAGACCTGCCCCTGACGCATATTCAAGTTGCGCTTCCACCTAGGGTCGAAACGTCGGCGTTAAATTTATACTAGTTCATGCAACTTCACGGACCCCAATTTAAAGTTGTATCTGGGCTGTGTATCTATGCATTAATGATTGGACAGTACACTATAATCGTTTTATTGTTTCATGTGTGATCCACCTGTATAATATGTACAGCACTTTATCCATTTATTCACCACAAGTCACTTCACTTGCACTTTAATTCACCCTATCGTCGTATTTTGTATTGTTTTATTGACAGCCATATTCATTAATATGTGTACATGATACTCATACAATACAAAGATTATTTTGTGTGACTAAAAAATTACTGTGTCTTTGTAGTGTGTTCCGTATAAAAAGTCTTTGGCTGTGAATCATTCCCTGCAGTCTATATTTGTTGACTTTTTTAAGTTAGTATCCATATTGTACAAAGCAATTGTTTCTTTCCCGACAGAACCACTTTTTTACATATAGCTCCCCCAGAGAGGGCAGATTGTGATAAACTCTCTATTCTGCTTGTCAATAGGGCAGAACGGCTGTAAGTCCTTGTAAGAGTGAGGGTAATGTCCAATGCCTGGGTGGGTCATTCCTCCAATTTCTTTTTTTAAAGTGTTTTTAATTTCTGCTCTTCTGGTCATTCTGACCCTCTAAGGGGCCAGATTAAGAGTACGCCCTCCCCCCCCCCAAGTTGCCCCCTGTGGAGCCAGAATGACTGTAGAGCTCTGTAGGAGTGGAGGTAAGGTCCTTTGTCTGGGCAGGCTGCCCACAACCTATTCATTTTTTTAAAAGAAACAGTCGCTGGCTTTAGCAGGGTCTGACTGGTGTGTATACTGGCCTATAGGGCAATCTGGCAGTGCCGGAATAGCCAATCTGACAGTCCAGTGTCTGAGCAAGTTTTGTGGGTGAGTGTGGGACACTTTGTGGAGTGATGTGATGGTTTTGGTTGTGTATGGGATTGTTTTGCGAATCTTTAAAAAATGGCTAGGATGCAGCAGCACTGCCACATCATCATGCCATCTCAGTTTGGACCCAGGGTCGACCCAACTCGGTAGGTTGAGCTGGATTTTTCCCATTGGTGCAGTGTTGACACTAATTTGCATAAGCTGGGTCCAAACTGAAGTAGCATGGTGTAGAAAATAATGATGGACTGGAATGCAGCACGAGGAATTACCAGTAGCTGTGATTAATTCAAGCATTCCATCCATCACCTTTTTGTATATTTCAGTGTGACACCCTAAAAGGGACAGGTATGTTCAGACATGGGTCCCATGCACACTTTGCTTCTGGAACCAAGATGTAACTAAGTGATGTACCATAATAGGGTGAAACTGATCTTTGTTTTTTTGCGTTAAGGTTCAGGGAGGACCTAGCATGGCAGTTTGGTGTGGACTGTTCTCATTGGAGCAGGGTCAAGAGTGATTTGCATATGGTGGCATGATGTGCAAAATCACGATAGACTGGGATGCGGCTCGAGTAATTACCAGTGGCTGAGATTTCTTTAAGTATTCCATCCATCACTTCTTTGGATACTTTAGGATGCAGCAACAAGCAGCACTCTGCGCACAATGGTAGGATGCGGTATACACACAGAGGAGTGCAGGCCTGGTGTGGCACATGATATGAAAGATCGGCATCATGTCATAATTGGTTTGCTATGGAAGGCGGTTATATTAAAAACTAAATCAACTGCCACTCAGCTTACCATGGGTGCTACACACACTTGCCATAAGATCTACACTCTCTAACTTAGCCTGCCCTTGCCACACAGATAGTGCCAATGAATGCCCATTGCCCAGCCCCAACAGAAGCGTCACCAGGAACTAATTAGATAATTTTGGGGACTTCCAGGGAGCAAGCACAGCACAAACTCTGATTAGATATGAAAGGAGAGGTGATGATTGCTTACTGGTCAAAACATCTACTGCTGTATGCGGAAAGCATACATGTTGGAGGGGGAGTTGTTAAGCCAGTCAAAGCAAGAGAGGAGCAAGTCAGTCAGGGTCATTGCACTCATTGAGTCACTAATTTTTACTGTCTTTGTGAGTAAAGCCCACAGCGGCTTAGAACAGTGTGATGTTGTTATTAATCTCTCCCAGCAACCTCCACAGAGTTGGAAAAACTGTAATTAACGTATGCGAAGCATGATCATTTCTGAAGGTTTTGGAAGATATGGAAAGAATACTGCCTAGGGGCAGCTGAGCCCAGTATTGGTATTTTAGTGCTACTTGTTCTTTACCCGCCACATACCTAGAAGTAGCAACTTTTTTTTTAATATTTGAAAGTATATCCTTGTCGGTGAATGGACAAAGCAGTGGTTCATTTGTGACAGAACACAAAACACACAGTAATTTGTAGTGCCACAGAGTCACCAAATCTATGGTGGCTCATTTTGACTGATCTACAGCAGGGGTCCTTGTTTAACCTCATAGATAAATATTTGAGACTTAGTGGGGCCTTTCATCCTACCCAGGTTGATAAAAGGAGTACCATTGAGTTGAGTAACAATAAACATCTAATATTGAGCACCCAAATGCCCTTTTTGGTAAACAATACATGCACTTTACGTGTTATGTTAAAAGAAAAACATCAGAGTTAGAGCATTAGAAACTTCGAAATGCCTTTACTTATCAGGGTTTTTATTCGAGTGACCAGATGCATGCAAAAGGGGTCAGGTCCTTTTCAAGTGATTCTCCTGTACACTAATGTTGTTACAGTCAGTTGTGCACATGTTAGTGGCTTTACAATACTAATTGAGGAAGCACACTTTGTAAATAGGTCTTCTTGCACTGACTATTTTTTCTACGTGCTGCAAACAAAAGGTGTGACCAAGTGGTATTATAAACTCAAACAGCTCATGCATTATATGGCAAAATGAATAGCAACTGTCTCTTGTGCTAGGATGAATACCTTAAAAAAATATCTCATCTTCTTAGACCAACTGCCTCCCTGCTGTGGGTATGGTGCAGTTTAGTAGTTAAGCAGCTATGAGAAAGCTCTTAATTGAGTCCCATGAACGTATTAATTAATGTTGGACTAATCATGCAGCCAACTATCCTGAAGCGTGATGAGGTGGTGGGTCACTACTTGAGTCTCTCAGAAATAGTGGCAACTGTGACTAACCATTGTGAACATTAACATACAGGGCAGAGCCATTCAAACTCTTAGGAGTGGGCATTTGGCCCCATTAGAACCCCTTAAGTTAAGTACGTACTTTGAATATTGTATCAAGACAAAGGGCGTGATTTTGATTTTGGTGGGTGGCCTATTTCTCCGTCAGGGCGATGGAGTAATTTACTCCATCTCCCTGATGGAAGGCCCACCTACCAAATTGAGAAATGACCACCAAGCAGGCAGTCATTTCTTGAAGCATTGGCATGGACTGCCATCACAGCAGTACATATCAATGTATCAATGCTTTGTGAAGTTTGGTGCACGGCTCAGTCAACATGAAAACACAAAAAATAAAATGCCCCTCTCACTATGGGAGTCCTCTCCCATGGCGAGGGGAGCATTTAGCAGTTGTCACTGCCCCTTACCCCCACAATTTTCCTGGTGGTGATGGGCAGTGAATACTGACCTTTAATTCCACCCATCTATATCAGGTTGGCAGAATTACAGGTCAGCTTCCAATGGCACTTACTCCACAGGGCCATGGGAGGGGTTTTATCACAGCAGAGACAGAGTAGTCTCTGCCACGATTAAAACAAAGGTCAGCCCACATCTACATTTGGCACACAGACCCCATTCTTGACCACTGTGACGAAGTATCTTTACCGCCAAGAATGAAATTAGGCCCAAAGTTCCTAGTGTCAGTGGGGTCAGCATGGTTTTAGTGATAGAAATCATAATTTCCTTCCATGGCTGCACAGTAACCCATGAGCTCTAGTGGTGAGCCCTGGCTGGAGGTACACTTTGGTAGTGAGGTCTGGTGGTGACTTCTGGTGGTACTCTCCAGTGGTAAATTCAAGGGGTGAGTTTCTTGTGGTACCATCTGGTGATGCATCTTGGATTGTGGTAATCTTGACGTGAACTGTAGTCATGAATCATGATCATAACATTGGATGGTGAGTTCTTGCTTTTCCTTAAGCCCACATTGAGTGGGGGGCAACAGAAAGTAAATGTCATATTTAAATAGCTTAAATGATTTACTCATGCATGTGTGTGATATTTCACTATTTGCAGTGAGTTTATTTGTGACGTTTGCATTCTTCGCGTGTACTACTTTGAGTGACAAGGAATTTCAAGCAGACATGTGGTGCAATACTGAGATTGCCAATCCAATATTTTATGTGCATTCAGGGACATATAGGGCCATATTATCAAGAACGGCGATAACATTATCGCCGCTTTAGCGGCAGGAAACTGCCGCTAAAGCAGCGATAAGGGGCTTGATAATATGCCCTAAAGAATTCCAATAGAAGCCCAGGTTCTGGTGTGAAGGACATCAAACCTGGGCTTCTATTGGAATTCTATAGGGCATATTATCAAGCCCCTTATCGCCGCTTTAGCGGCAGTTTCCTGCAGCTAAAGCGGCGATAATGTTATCGCCGTTCTTGATAATATGGCCCATAGGGGCATATTAGCAAGACTGGCGATAAAATTATCGCCGTTTTAGCGGCAGAAAACTGCCGCTAAAACGGCGATAATTGGCTTGCTAATAAGCGTTATAGAATTCCAATAGAAGCCCAGGTTAGATGTGCAGGACATCTAACCTGGGCTTCTATTGGAATTCTATATCGCTTATTAGCAAGCCAATTATCGCCGTTTTAGCGGCAATTTTCTGCCGCTAAAGCGGCGATAATTTTATCGCCAGTCTTGCTAATATGCCCCATAGTTTTATGTTTGCAATAAAACCCTACAGACATCGGAATGCAATAGAAAATGAAATTGCTGGAAAAACTAGTCAGCTGACATTCAACAACATGAAAAGTCAAATGAGGTTTCTGAAGTTGTTAAATGTCAGATCCATGCCTACTTTCTTTTTTGTATCTTGAACCCCTACTATTACAATAGTAACAAAAATATGTTCTTCAAGCGAATGCATGTTCTTATATTTTTGACAACTTATATAGTATGGAGATCTAACTTTCTCCATGTCAGATGTAAGTATCTAACCCATTACTTTTTTCCTTGCATTCTGATGTTTCATTGGCTTTTCCTTGTTGAAATACTGAACTACAAGTACAAGAGTGCAAAGTTAAACCCCAAGACTTGATTATCTACTTGCACATTTCATTGAATAATTACAATGATTTTGTCTCTGCAAATGTTTGTGCACCTTGTGTTGCTGAAAACCCAGTAACAACTTCATTTTTCTGTTTATTGCGTTATTGTTACACTTTTAACGATCATTTATCTAGTCACCTTCTTTTCTTTTTATCTAGATATCATTGTAGTTAAACAGGTATCTTGAAAATGGAACCTTGTCTACGTTTATGCATTTTATTTTGAGAAAAATATCCTTTAGTGTTTAGTGGAAGAGAAACATTCCTCAGAACTTTATGAAGCATTTTCCCACCTTGGCTATTGCGAGAGACTCTACACTTTACTCCCTAACCAATCAATATCCAAACTCCAGAGTCAACAGCCTTCAGCTCGTCTCCTGGTCTGTCTAAAATCATATGAATACATCACACCCACTAGCTCCATGTGATGGAAATAGCACATTTCAAATCCAGTTACCTCATCTGCAAAACCCCGTATGGCTGAGCTCCTGATTACCTACTGTCTTATTTTACTCCCAGATGCCTAAGGTTTACATTTATTTTCAAAGAAAGGGCCTGTCATGTGCAAGGCTTGTCCTTGTGGTGTGTTCTACATCTATGTCTACCAATGAAATCTAACTTCCTAGAATTCAGGAGATAGGTAGAAAAACACCTCTGCAAGCAAATGCATGGTCCTTCTCAGGCCTATCTCTGTTCTCCTTCTCTTCTCAGATTTGGCTATTTGCCTAAAACTGAATTCTGTCCCTTCTTCCTGGACACATGTTACCAGGATTTGATCACCTAGCACACATAGTACCCCCAGCACACATATCTGATGGAATATTTGATTGTTAATACCACTACAACATGTGTTCTGTTATTAACCGGAACACAGTACATTTAGAAAGCTAAATAGCATTGAAAAGCAAATGGCATTGTAGCTCTGGTCACAAATGAATGAGACAAGATTTTCAGGAGAACCTAGTAAGTTGTGGTGTCAAATGCTGCTGAGATAAATAATAAAATGATGGCATAAAGTATGTTCTTTTCCTGGGTATTGAGTAGTTCTTCCCTAATATATTTAGAAGTATTGACTCTGTGTCCCCCGAGCATATGAAATTAGATTGAAAGTCATCAAGAAGGCTGTGAGGAAAGGTGATGACGAAGTACTGCTTTAAGTGCCTTTTCAACACAGGAAAATCTTGCAATAGGCCAGTAGTTTGAAAGACTGCTTGGTTCCACCAAACATATCTTTATGATAGGTAGGGGCGGCTCCTCCATGTGGGCGGAGGAGCGTCGCCCCACTGCTTTCTCGCAGTGCGAGAAGCAGAAACATAAAATGGTATTATAAATAACATTTTATGTTTCTGCTTCTCGTACTGCGGGAAAGCAGAAGGGTTTGGTTGGTTCGGGTCTGCGGGAGGGCAGGGGAGGAGTGGCTAGCCCAATGCTGTGGGCCCTGACTCTTTGGTCGGCCCTCTGGGACCGACCAAACCAGTCATGCGCACTCTCCCTTTTCTCCATGTAGGCTGCATGCAGCCTACATGGAGAATATGGCCTCCCCATAGGCGCCTGGCTGGGGCTGGGTGCAGTCCCCACCAATCACAACGCTACCATTGCAGTGTTGTGATTGGCTTAGAGGAGGGAGGCTGCCTGCTTTCTGTTCCGAGGCAGGAAAGTAGGAGCAGACCCAGCAGTGAACATGCGGGACCCGGGAAAGGTAAGTTTTATATATATTTTTTTATTTATTATTTAACCCCCCCCCACTCCCCGCGTGACCCTGTCCAGCCCCCTACCCGTGAACCATGCTGGCCGCGACTGATGATAGGGGTGGTGATGGCAGGATTAATGCTTGATCCAGTAGATATAGAGGTATTGATTAGCCTGGTAATGAGAGATAATAATGCAGTACTACCCAAGCTAACCAAGTTTGCATTAAAACTAGGCCTTGGGGAAATTTTAATTACACTGATGTAATTTTGATAATTTTGCATTAACATTTATGCGAAATTGTTGAGATTATGCCCTTGCTCCATGCAGCATAATTTGTGGGAGAAATTTTCATATGAGATGTACCTTTTGGGTAATTTCATAATGCAAGCAGCATTTCAGGCAGGTTTTACACTCGAGCTGACTGTTTGGGTCATTTATCAGTGTGTAGCTGCAAATCTAAACAAATCCAAAGTTCAGCTTCTTAGATCTGAAAGCAAGTGGTGCATTGACTTGTGAGAAATCTTATACCTTGGAAACGGTATTTTCCCCAAAAGATTATCAAACGCCATCACTGAATCTGCTTTTGCAAAAAAATGCTGGGCACAGCAATGCTGGTATTTCTCTGGGACCGGATGCTCACGATGTGACTGATCAGTGACACATCCTGAATTTAGGATGAGGTACTTTGTTATTAGCAATCCTGGGACATTACAAAATCAACAATTTTATTTCTTGTAATACAATTGAAAGCATTAAAAGTGATTGATCTTTGGAATTGATTTCAAAATAGAAGATCTGTGGTCTTGCCTTAAAATTCAATTGGGTATTCATGATTATTGTGTTGTGTGCATTGGTCTAAAGATGGAAAATGCAAGGATTAGGATAATCTGATTATCTTTGAAGTATCAGGAGCTACTAACTTCTTGAATTATTAAAAACCCCACAAGAGCCCTGAAGACAATTCAATATGCGAAGCATGTGTCGGTTGGCTGTGGAACCACGCTTGTAATATTCTGATGATTACAGATTTCTAGTGAGAAAGAGAGAGACTTATAGGAAAATGAGTAAAAAAGATGTGTACAGAAGAGTGTAAATACTCTGGTGATGATTATAATAAAATAAATTATATTTTTCTAAATTGATTTATATTTTCTTTTCCAAATCTTTTGAAATTATTTTTTAGGATCCATGGTAGAATGTATTAGGTCTCTTAGGTTGAGCTGCAAAGGATCAAATAGATCTTTGGAAAAAATCAATTTTTTACTTTCTATCTGATTGGTAATTGTAATTATTGGTAAGCCGGCATAGGGGGTAAAGGCACCTGGTGCATCAAGCACCTATTGAGTAATCATAAAATATCTAAATGTGCTTGCTTTATTAGGCTTTCATGTGTTTGAATCCCAATAAAATGGCACAGTCACCTCAGGGTGCAGATGGTGTAGGTTGAAAATGGAAGCAGAGGAGAAGAAAGGAAGGGTCAAGATTGAGACAATACAGAAACTACAGAGTTGCTATTATCTCGTCAAAGGCACCATGAACAGAGGAATACCACAAAGTGGTATAAAAGTACAGGGATGTGTTGATGGTGTTATGATTATGATAGGAAAGGAACATGGGGCCCAATCTAGAGTTGGATGGACATAGTAGGTGTTATAATATCGATTGAAAAATATCGGGCGACAGAAATATCTGAAATTAAATATTGTGACACAAATATTGTGACGCACACATATCGTTGACAAAAATATCATTTATTGAGGTAAGTAATATAGTTGTAAATAATATTGATGTTGTCAATATCATTTTCACTAATATAGTGGTTAAAACATAGTTTTTCAAATTATTTCAATGTGTTTTAGCTGCTATATTAATTTTATGTGTTACTATTGTTTATATAAATGTTATTAATCGTTTTTATAATATAGCTTCTAATTTTAAGTGCATTAGAATTGTAAAATAATTTTTAGTAGTGATTTATATTGTCATAGCGAGTTGTTAGGTTTGGAGGGTCATAGGGTTGGAAGTTAATTAGGAAGTAATTAATTAAGAATTATATCATACATTTTAGTTAATGGTATGATTGATTGTTATTATGTAATTTATGTAAAACTGATTGATTTTTGTTATATGTTATTTGCGGAGGTTTGTAGATGTATAGGGTGGGAAGTTAATTAAGTAACAGTTAATTAACAATAAATTATTCATTGTTAATTAATTATTTGATTTTTAAATATGTAATTTTTGGAATACTTATTTATTTTACTTACACTTTAGTTGTGAGCTGCTAGGTTTGTAGGAGTGTACAATGGGAAGCTAATTAAGTAATAATGAATTAGTTAATTTATTATTAATTGTTAATTATTTAATTTTAAGTATGGAAAATATGGAAATACTGATTTTGATTTATTTTACATATATTTTAGTTGTGGGATGCTAGGTTTGTAGGGATATAGGGTGGGAAGTTAAATAAGTAATAATAAATTAACTATTAATTATTATTTGTAAATTAATTATTTATTTGAATTTTAAATATGCAAATTGTGGAATACTTATTTAATTTAATTTTATTTTAGTTGTGGGATGCTAGGTTTGTAGGGGGTCTAAGGTGGGATGTTAATTATTTAACAATTAATTATTTATTAATTATTTAATGTATTCTAAATATGTAAGTTAAGGAATAGTTATTTTGTATTTATTTTTTAGGTGTGGGCTGCTAGGTAGGTGGGAAGTCAATTAATTGTTAATGGAATAACTATTATTTATTAATTCATAATTACTTTTTAATTGAATAGTTATTATGTTTATTGATTAATTGTTTTTAGTTATATATATATATGGGGTATATACATAATAGAACTGGTGTGCATGTTGTGTCCCCCCTGTGTGCATCCACAGGGCACAGAGGCACCAGGGGGCTTCCTCTCCACCAGGGTTTACATGGAGGAGGAACCGCCATGTAAAGCTTGGCCCGCCAAGCATATATGCCTCCTGACCGCGACAACACCGCCAGGGAATGGCGGTTCCCTGGTGGCTGCAGCGGGGCTGTGGTGCTTCCACCGCCCATTCATAATATGCCACTGCCATGCCCCTGTGAGTCAGGCGGTCCTTGGACCGCCAGACTCTTAATCAGCCCCTTACTGATGACCGCCACTAGGTAATATATATATATATATATAAAGCTTTCTCTGCTGTCACACAGACTGGAGTAGGAATAGTACATTTTACCCCTCCAAAGTCCAACACTTTCCCTACTGTTGCACAGACTGGAGTAGGATTTGCAAATTTTACCTCTCCGAAGTCCAACACTTTCCTTACTGTTGTGCTGTTTGTAGTGGGAATACTAGATTTTACCCCTCGGAAATCCAATGCCTTCCTTACTGTTACTTAGACTGCTTAGACTGCAGTGGGAATAATAAATGTAACCGTTCCAAAGCCCAACCCTTACCCTGCTGTTGTGTAGACTGGAGTGTGATTACTACATTTTTCCCCTCCAAAGTCCAATGCTTTCACTACTGCTGCGTAGACTAGAGTGGGAATAGTAAATTTCACCCCTCTGAAATCCAACGCATTCCCTACTGTTGCACTGATTGGATTCAGGAATAGTAAATGTAACTCCACTCTCCTTATTATTATGGTTACTAGAGTAGGAATTGTAAATCTAACTCCGCAAAGTCCTACACTTTCCCTACTGTTGCAAAAACTAGAGAGGGAATTGTATATTTAATATTCTTAGGCTCCAATCATTTGTATAATATTGTTTCTAAGGATTTTCTAGTACTGATTGTTTTATTTTCTTACATTTTATATTATTTGATTTTATTTTTGCATTTTAATACATGTATTTTAATGTTTATACTATTCTTTTAGTTTTTTTGTATTTTTCAATTTTTAATATTTTATAATATTTTATTTATTGTGTACATTAATTAATATATGTTCTCTTATTCAATTATTTATATTTTTATGGTTTTATTGTGTATGCATGATAGCTAGATAGATATGTATATATAGTGTAACATTTATTTATTTATTTATTTGATGAGTTTTATATAGCGCTGGCTAGACCCGGAGGTATCAGAGCGCTTTACAAGAGGTTACATTGTTGCAAAGTTACATCAGTTACAAGTTGCACATTATTCCAAGAGTATACATATGAGAAAAAAACAAGAGGTTATACAATAATATGAGTTATTAGCATGTAAAATAGCCAGGCGAACACGTCTTAACGGGTAAAGTAGGGTAGGGGGGGAATGGTGAACAGGAGGGAGGGATGCAGATTGAGTCAGGCGGAAAGTCAAAGAATCAAGGAAGGAGGAGGTTGGGGAGGGAAGGAGACACAACAGGGAGACGGGGAAAACAATGTCAGATGTCCGGGTGGTAGGTGACGACCAAGGGGGTGAACCTGAGCCCGACTCCTCTATAGCTGCATAGGACCGCTCCACCGGGCATCGGATAAGGTTGCTCAGGTTCCGTGTTAATAACAAACAGTTTTTCTGGTGGGAATAGAGTCCAGCAGCAGGAGCAACGGACAGAAGTTAGTCAAAACCGGCAAAGGAAGATAGTACATCAGTGGGATCTCAAATTTGCAGTCCACGAGCCCACGGTCCGGATTAGTGTCATAGAAAAAAACACATCATCTGGGGCCAGTTTCACTCTCTGCACCGGAGCACCATAGGTCGGAAGGGGGTGTCTCGTGGTGGCAAACATTATCGGAAGGGGGAGCTAAGCGAATACAATTATTTACTTTATAGTGTATTCATTTTATGAACATTTTACATTTTACATTTATTACTTCGAATATATATATATATATATATATATATATGACAGCAACTCCTTTCACTTTTCCAATTCGCCACGGAAGACAGGAGCTCGGACCACAATTTCGTGCTGTGAGTATTTTTATTGTTGTCTGCTCAACACAGCCATGACGCGTTTCGAGCCCGTAGGCCCTTGATCACATGACGCGATACACAGCCGGTGCTGTGTTTTTAAACCATTTTTTTACCTTTGCCTTTTTCTTTTTTAAAGTGACAAGTGCAAATTAGAGATAACTATGTATTAACGCAAAACAGAAAAGGAGTAGACATAGTAAAATTACTACAACTGGATAAACGTTTACACCTTCATATACAAATTGTTATTTTCTATTGTATATATATTGTTTAAAATTCTATTTCAATAAAAACAAACCATTCATTTTAAATATGATAAATAAATAAATACATAAATGTAATATCATATTAAAATCATTGTATAGATGACACAAAACTATAAAAAGCCAATGTATAAATTTGCCTCCTTTACTAAAAGTGCACACATTTTGTATTTTAGGGGTGTTTGTGTGTGCCTAGAAAGGCCTTACTAATTGCTGTGTTGGTTAGGTTTGTATTACCCTATATTGATGATGGTATTTTATACTAAATTCCTATACTACTGTTCTTGATATTTGCGATAATTCATACAAGTGCATGTGCTCTATATTTATAATTGTGTTGTGATATATAAAATCACCAATAACAAAATTTAAAAACCCATAAAACCGAACTGTGATAATTTAAAAAAGGGGAAAATAAAGGGATTGATTTTTTAAGACAGGGCACTGTAAATTGTTTTAAATCTCTGTACGCTGATTGTTTATTTCTGTTTAAGACTATAGGCTGTTATTGTTACTCTTAGAGGCATGTATAGAGATCCTCTGTCCCGTTGAGACCCGCTGGATGTTTGCTATCTAATTCCAAAATATATCTTGTTTCTAATTTTCTAAGGGCTTTTTCTCTGTTTCCTCCCCTTTTGTTTTGTGGCACACAATCTATCAAAAAATATTTAAGATCTTTAGGGTCTCCATTGTGTGACTCCTCAAAGTGGCGTGCCACAGGATAGGACTGGTCTTTATTTTATATATATAAAGTAATACATGTAAAATAGTCATAAAAGGTATATATATTTATATATACATATATATATATATTCATATTAATACCTTTAAAATAATAAAACAGAATATAATTAAAAATAATTATTTTTCATAGTTATATACACACACACATAAATATGTATATATGTGTTTGTGTGATTATATACATACATATTTATATATTATTAAATATTAATGGAATATATTTAATTTACATTACATTAAATTTATATATTAAAGTTTTTAACATTTAAACTTTAACCACTATTTATATTATAAAATCGATATTTATGTCAATTTTTGGACAATATTAGTGTCAATGATATTTTTTCTAATATTTCTGCACTTACCATTATAAGTATAGGAGCACAATATTACGGTAAACAATATTATTGACACAATATTTTTGTCAACGATATTGTTTACCACAATATTGTATCAGTGATCTGAATAATCTACCACAAATGTGTTGAAGCACCCTGTCCATCTAACCCTTGGTCTGCCTGCTCTTGAATGGGTGGACCATCATCTTTCTAATGGTAGTGCCCTGCTGGCTCTGCCATAAGGAAGCTACCTCTGATGGCGTGATGAAGTAGTGGCCATCAGAGTAAGGACATCGGATGGACCACTCTTTTTTTACTATGCTTAGGGGCCGAATATGATGTTGTTCGGAGTTGCAGGGATCAACAGGGGGGCACCATTCATGCCTTCTCGGCCCCCAACCGGAGGCCGGCAAGAGAAGGGGGCCCTGCTAGGGGCCCCAATACTCGCTTTCCGTAAGGCTTTCCATGTCGTAAAGCCCGACATGGAAAGTCTGTGGGAAACCGAGCATTGTAATCACAACAGCGGAAATGGCGTCCATTGGGATTACGGGTTGGTCTCTGAATGGCCGACGGGCTCCTTGAGCCCATCGGAATCCAGACGGAATGACCGGCCAGTTTCGATTCCGACCGCCTAGATTGTAATTAGGCGGTCGGAACTGAAACCGATGACTTCAGTCAGAAAGCCTCCAACCTCAGGTTGGAGGCTTTTGGACAGACATTGTAATACCAACATTGTAATAGGCCCCATAGTCTGATATATATTTTCTTCTGTCCATCCCTCCATCAAAAACCTAGCAGTCTTGAACAGTAAAAGGAAAAATTATACCAAAACACATGGAGAAAAATGCAAGCGTGTAGGGTGGGGGGGGTTCATAAGTTTTTTTGAAAAACATACTCCCACTTAGTTTTTGAAAAACAAAAACATTTGATTGGTGATGGCCTGATAGGAGAAAGCTATGTGAGATACTTGCTATGCCTTCAGAGGAACCACCATAACAGAGTTCCCTCTGAAGGCTCAGAGATTACCGCTGGGGTGGTGGTGATCTTCAGATATGGCAAGCAGTAGTCTGTAAAGGTGGCAGAATTAATATCCTCAGCCACTTCATGGGCCTGATCTTTAAAACAGGCCCAATGTGAATGTTACTGCTGATTGCTCTAATATTATTACAAACATTGTCTACAGCATGCACAAATGTGTGCAGTCATTCACCCCCTAAGACAGCATGTTTTAAAAAGCTCAGAGTTGCTTTGATTTACAAATGTGGGCAACTTTTTGACTACCCATTTCAAATGGGGGTCACTTTCATTTTGGTGTCTTGTTCTATTTTCTGTTCGAGTCTGACCGTGCCCCCCAGGATGTAAGCTCTCCAATCTGCCCCATGGGTGGGGGTGAAAGACAGTTGGGCTCTTTTGGTGCAGGGTTGAGGTCCAATGCCTGTGCGGCCCATTCCCATCTCATACATTTTTCTATATTATTCTCTGGCTGCTTGTGGACTTGCAACTGCCCCTGGGTAGCAGTCTTTCTGTGGCCCCAATCTGCTGCCAAGGGGCCACAGGAAGACTGTATGTCCCTTTAGTAGTGGCGATTAGAACTGATGCTTGAACGGTCCACGGCCCACCCCATTTTAAAAACAAAAATATTTCCTGGTTCCAGTGGGCTTTCTGCCCCCAAGGGAGAGCAGATTGAGGGCAATCCCACCAAACTTCTCCTATGGGGGCAGAGACACTTTTGGGCCTTTTAATGGTGGGGTAAGTCCAGATGCCTGAGTGGGACAATCCTATCCCATCCTCTTTTTAATGAATCACTGGCAACTAATGGGTTTTCTCCTCCAAGGGGGGCATATTTGGGGTAACCTACAATCTACCTCCATGGGGAGCAGTAAGACTGTTCAGCCCTTTAGGAGCAGGGATAAGGCCAGATGTCTGGGCGAGCCACCCCCAACTCATTCTTTAAAAAAAAAAAATACACCATGGGTACTAGGTTGCCATTCTGCATCCCACTGGAGGAGAGATTGGGAGTAAGTCCCAAAAGTGCCCAATACGGGGAGCAGAAATATTATAGGGTCCTGTAGGGCAATACCTGGCTGAACTATCTCCATCCTACTTCATTCTTTTTTTGTTTATAAACAAGAATCACAGATGCAAGTGGCTTTCTGCACCCTGTGGAGGCAGATTGAGGTTTAACTTCCTGAAGGTCATCCCAGGGCTGGACTCAGAAAGCCTGATTTGTTCTGGGGGCAGCACTTACCCATAGCTGGGTGTCACTCCCCTCTTCCCTAGTGTTCAGTAGGTGGATCTCTGTTTGGGGATCACCCTCCTAAACAGATCCGCTAGCACAGATGCACTAGAGAAAAGATTTGTTAGAAAGGGTACATTGTCCCCTTTAAAACAGTACTTCCCACATTGATTGATGCTTTGGGGGTTGACATATGCCCCTCAAACACCTATTAAGCATTGTAGTGATAATATGAAGGATGTGAACATCTTTCCTTTTGCATTTAAGAGTTTATTGAGACCATTATGCCAGTATCCCAAAATCACAAGCAGCTTACATCATCTGAGTCCGAAGGACCAACTCCCTGGGTGTCCTTACTAGTTTTGGTACCCTAGCACAACATAGATTGTCAGCTACACATTTGTGTTGATATTAGGATAGCCAACACTGCCATAGAATTGTAGTGACACACATGGTCTCACTTAAATGACTTGATAACCACCTACTCGAACTTCACAAAGACTGACAATATATCACACAATTCACCACACATCATGGTTTATTCTCATACAAATCAATGGGTTTTGGAAATACTGCCTACAGCAGAGATATTTTGAGAAGCTATCGGGAGGTTGACTTTGTCAAATCACTGAACTACAGTGGTGAAATCCTAATGTTTGGAGTGTCCATGGAAGGATACAAGAAAACTATGAATCTGATATGTCACTTACTCCCAATTTGAATCTAACCCTGAATGCCAGAAAGTAAAAATTCTACAAAAGCCATCTAACATATTGCCATATTTTTCCGACATGTGTGTGCATCTGGCTCCAGAAAAGCTAAAAAAAGACTCCATCTCACACCGACATCAGTGAAGGCTAACATTCTTAGGCATGACAAGCTTCTGCTCAGAGTACATATAAGAGTATGCCACCATCAACAGCTCCTTAAGCGAACTGACAAGTTAAGAATATATCCTTGAATGGAAACACAAGGGTGAGCATACATTCAATTAATAAGGACAGTCAGGAGCACTTCTAACCTGGCTTGTTTTGACCCAACATTATTCACTGAAATATTTATAGATGCCTTCCCAGTAGATTTGGGAGCAATGTTGCAAAAACTTTATTAGTAAAACAGCTGCCGAGAAATGTTATTGTATGCCAGCACAAGTCACTCTAGCATAATCTCAAACAGAGATGGACAGCCTAGCTGTAGTATGGACATGAGAACACAATCACATCTTCATAGATAGCAAGCAGTTCACCCTAGTCCCTAGTCCCTAAACCCTTCTAAGGACATTGAAATTAAGGAACCCAAGATTCCAGAAGCCAGTTTGTATTAAATAATGGGGACTCTTTGTTCACAAGAATACATGAACACCATGATACACAAGTCATAAAAGGACAACAACCCAGCCAACTACATGTCCAGGCTCCCTATGGAGTCAATGAAGATAAGAAACGTATTGCAAAATAAATACATAAACTTCATTGTGGGCATTATGTATTCCTCAAGATAATTTGAGGTGGTACATAAACTTGATTGACTCTATGCAAAGTCAAGCATAGCATGATCAAAAACTGTTGGTGACATAAAGACAATGGGCCCGATTCACAAAAGTAATCTGAGACAAAATCCTAACTTTATGACTTTCGGTATTCACAAAAGGCATTTAGGAGTAGTAAAGTTAGTATTTTGTCTTAAGTTTGTCTTAAGTTTTGGTCTTAAGACAAAATCCTAATTTAAGTTAAACTTAAGTTAAATTTAAGTTAGGATTTTGTCTTAAATTTGTCTTAAGTTTTGGTCTTAAGACAAAATCCTAACTTAAGTTTAACTTAAGTTAGGATTTTGTCTTAAGTCCAAAACTTAAGACAAACTTAAGACAAAATCCTAAATAAGTTTAACTTAAGTTTAACTCAAGTTTAACTTAAGTTAGGATTTTGTCTTAAGACCAAAACTTAAGACAAACTTAAGACAAAATCCTAACTTTACTACTCCTAAATGCCTTTTGTGAATACCGAAAGTCATAAAGTTAGTATTTTGTCTCAGATTACTTTTGTGAATCGGGCCCATTGACATCATCCCTGCAACACTTAAGAAATAAGTCATTGATCTAACATATGATGGGCATCAGGGCATTGTGGCAACCAAAAGAGCGCAACAATGCCAAGTATGGTTCGCCATTCTTGCTCAGATGGTGGAAGACATACTCTAAGTGCGCTCCCAGTATCAGGCTCCTTCTCTACAAATATATACTCTCCAGGTAAGCACATGGTGCAAAATGCCTGTAGGTTTATTTAGACCACTACAAACAGAAACTTACATGCTAGTTATCATGGACAAATATAGATGATTCCCTTTTAGCCAAGCAGCTCTCATCAACTAATGCAAATGTAATCATCCCTGCTCTAGACTAAATCTTTGCCCCATAGAGAATCAACAGCTTGTGTAGACTGACACCATTAAAGCCTCTAGCAAATGGGAGACAACCTACCAGTACAGCAAACCCAGAACATGTTACAACAAGCAGGTCACAGCACACAACAGACTACAAATGCTCAGCATGTGATAACTTTTATGTAAGGTCATAAAGTCAGCACTCAGATGCAAAGATGGGACTGTTGAGGAGATGTGACTAAGTAAGACACCAAAGGACATCCCTCGCTCTCATAGAGTAGGTGAATGTCTTGCTACCAAATAGTTTCACAGGTGACCTGGACTCAGGAGGTCAGCACGCCAACCAGACATTGAAAACTACTTTCTGTATAGGTAGGAGGATATAGTACAGGATATGGGAGGAACAAGTGTTTAGGGAGTTTAGAAACTAAGAAGAACACACATGACAGAGACAAGCTCCCTGTTAGTAGATTAACTTGCGCAGTCTGTCAGATATCTAAGAATAGAGAAGGTTAGCACAATACTTCTTCACTGGTGTAAATTGTGTCTTCCGAGGCAAACACAATGTCTCCAAAACTGGTGGGGGTGAAAGGTACGAAGTTCTCCGCAGATAACATGTATTTCCTGTCGAGAAAAAAAACATCAAGAAGTACAGTTATATTTGGTGGTATATTTACACGTGTACATGCACAACACTTCAATTTATGCCTGCAGAAATGCTTTTGCATGTGAGAAACTTGGAATGCACCAACAATTGCCGAAAAACACATGAGAAGCTATGACTGTTGACGCTTCCCAGGAGTACTCCTTGAATTAGAATTTGTAATTTCCAAAGAAGATTGAAACGTCAAACAATACTGCAGCACTAAACATGGGCATAAATCCACTTGAATAAAAGCACAGCATTTTTTGAAAATCTGGCCAATTATGTTTGCCTAATACTTCATGTACAGCTGAGATGTGTTTCCGGCCTGGGTTATGTATATATACTATAAGTATATGCTATAATTAAGCATATGCTATAATTTATTAACTAATAAAATTAAAAAATAAATAAAAACATAAGATAATGTACATGTGGATATTAAAAGCAGAGATTTATACTGAAGGAAATGGAAAAAATGCATTTGTATGGGTAGTAGATTGCAACAGTTGTTTTTTTCTGTTAACATGCACAGTGTTAAAGCAATATCAGTACGGAAGTCAAATAATTAAGTTGACATGCCACAGGCACTGGAAGTAGAGGTGCGGGGGGGGTGCAGGACCCCCAAAATAACCATGCCGATGTTCAGAAGGTGAATGAGCAATAAAGGTGCCTTTAAATTTTATTTTTATCTTCTCCCATCTGCTGATCAAATTAGAGGTCAAGTGTTTGGTTATGCCTTCTGACAAATTGCTGCATATTCTTTTAACATAGAGAGTGATGTTTACTTTTCTATATATATTACTTTTATTTCGGCCATAGGCCATAAAAGGTTTCACAATAAAACAAGATTTTTCAAATATTCGACATCCAACTATACTATAGGCATACATGGCATTTCTGTTTGCATTTCAACCCAAGTGTTCAGACCAGGAAAAGAAATGCTGGTCCATGAATCGATCAATAAACCCCTGGAGAAGGCCATACTTTGCGATGAGGAAAAGTAAACACTTTAAAAATCAATAGTATCTAGAAATCAATCAAACAATATGTACAGTATTTACAGTAAAGCTGTCATCAATGTCAGTACAAAGTTCATAATGAGAAAAGAATGTGCTGTTCACTACAATGTCACAATCTAAGCCTCATCTTACTCATGTGTATAAAATCGGTTGGAGCAGTATTAAAAAAAGTATAAAGTATTTTCATTAAAAATTAACATCATTCATAGTGCAAATTTCAAACGGAGAAACGCATCATTCACTACAACATCAGAGCCTTAACCCCATCTTGGTCTGTATAAATCCTACTGCTTGCAGGTATTTAGATGTAGAAAATATTACATACGCTACTGTATTGTATTTCAACACCCTTAGGGCATCTTGGTGTTTCCTGAATCCCAGCCTATTGCACAAAGGGCAAATCCATTTCTTCCTTGCCCTAGCATATGCTGGGCAAAAGAAGAGGATATTCGCAGTGTTTTCAGTAAGGCCTAAAGTGCATAAAGTTCAGGTTCGCTCTCCCTGGGTTTCCCAACTTGCAGTATAGCTTTTAATCTGGAGAGTGTCTTACCTTAACCCCTTCGATGCGCATGACGAGCTGGACTCGTCATGGCACACAGTGCTCGTGTGCTCATGACGAGTCCAGCTCGTCATGGGACCCAGCACCGGAAATCCCTCTGGTGCGGGCACCAGAGGGATTCCCTTTTCTCCCTAAAGCCTCGGGAGCTGGGGAAGAGCTTCCCCAGCTCCCGAGGCCCCCCCCCTGGTTTCCCTGAAATGACGATCGGCGCGCACGTCGCGCTGATGTCATTTCAGTGAAACTGAAACTGAAATGAGCCAAGAGGCTCATTTCAGTTTCAGTTTCTACGTGCTCAGGGGGCTATCTCAGCCCCCTGAGCACGTAGAAACTCAGGAGAGGTATCGTTGGAAAGGGGAGAATCTACCCTTTCCAATGGTACCCCTCCCTAGTGGATCCCTGCTTGGGGATCGCCCCAGGAGGGCGATCCCCAAGCAGGGATCCACCCACTAGGCACCAGGGAGGGGAGCGGCCCCTTGGGCAAGGGCCTTTGCTCCCCCATAAAATATTTGGCATGATTAGTCTTTCTGCCCCCCCTGGGGGGTAGATGGGGGCAGTAGCCCCCAATCTGCCCCCCCGGGGGGGGTAGAAAGCCCACTAGCACCAGGGAATTAAATGGGAGGTTTATTAGGGATGGGGGCTGCCCAAAACGGGCATGCCGATGCCCCCACCCCCTCCCCCCGGCCACAAAATTAGTCTTTCTGCCCCCCCCTGGGGGGAAGATGGGGCAGTAGCCCCCAATCTGCCCCCCTGAGGGGGCAGAAAGCCCACTAGATACCAGGGATTTTTTTAAAAATTATAGTTAGGGGTGGGGGCTGCCCAATATGGGCATGCCAATGCCCCCACCCCACCCCGCCGCAAAGGTACAGTCTTTCTGCCCCTCCTGGGGGGCAGATGGGGGCAGTAGCCCCCAATCTGCCCCCCCGGGGGGGCAGAAAGCCCACTAGATACCAGGGATTTTTTTTTTATTATAATTTGGGGTAGGGGCTGCCCAATATGGCCATGCCAATGCCCCCACCCCGACGCAAAGGTACAGTCTTTCTGCCCCCCCGGGGGGCAGAAAGCCCACTAGACACCAGGGTTTTTTTTTCCCTCGATACATTTAGGGGTGGGAGTTGCCCAAGATGGGCATGCCAATGCCCCCACCCCTCCCCCACAAAATTCCAGTCTTTCTGCCCCCCCGGGGGGGCAGATGGTGGCAGTGGCCACCAATCTGCCCCCACCCGGGGGTTCAGAAACACCCTAGATGCCAGGGATTATTTTTTGTATAGGCCCGGGGTGGGGGCTGCCCAGAATGGGCATGCAAATGCCCCCACCCTACCCCCAAAGAAAAAAAAAGACTTTCTGCCCCCCCCAGGAGGCAGATGGGGGCAATAGCCCCTGATCTGCTCCCCCCGGGGAGGGGGCAGAAAGCCCACTAAGCGCCAGGGATTTTTTTTTTATATAGGTAGGGGTGGGGGCTGCCCAGAATGGGCATGTCAATGCCCCCACCCCAAAAAAAATGCTACAGTCTTTCTGCCCCCCCCCTGGGAGGCAGACGGGGCAATAGCACCTTATCTGCCCCCCCCGGGGGGCAGAAAGCCCACTAGCCACCAGGGATTTTTTTTTTACAAAGTTCGGGGTGGGGGCTGCCAAGAATGGACATGCCAATGCCCCCACCCACCCCAAAAAAGATGTCACTGTCTTTCTGCCCCTCCCAGGAGGCAGATGGGGGCAGCAGCCCCTGATCTGCCCCCCGGGGGGGGCAGAAAGCCCACTATGTGCCAGCGAACATGCTGGCTTTTTTATACGCAGGGGTGGGGGCTGACCACAATAGGCATTCCAATGCCCCCGACCCCCCAAAAGAATAGCCACAGTCTTTCTGCCCCCCTTGGGGGCATATCGGGGCAATAGCCCCTGATTTACCCCCTCCCCAGGGCGGCAGAAAGCCCACTAGGCACTGACTTTTTTTCGGAATGTGCCTACCTGTTGAATTTGGTTCCTAGCTCTGCCGGCACCCAGGGAAACCTAGCAAACCTATACATTTTTTTAAACTAGACACCCAGGGGAATCCAGGATGGGCTGACTTGACTGGCTCTCACCAGGTTCTGTTACCCAGAATCCCTTGCAAACCTAAACATTTGTCCAAAAAAACACATTTTCCTCACATTTCTGTGGTGGAAAGTTCTGGAATCTGCGTGGATCCACAAAATTCCACCCACCCCGCGTTCCCCAAAGTCTTTCGAGAAAAATGGTACCTCACTTGTGTGGGTAGGACTAGTGGCCGCGACAGGAAACGGCCCAAAACGCAACATGGACACACCACATTTTCACAATGAAAACGGACCCTTTTTTTGCAAAGTGCCTAGCTGTAGATTTTGAACCCTAACTCTGCCGGCACCTAGGGAAACCTAGCAAACCTATACATTTTTGAAAACTAGATACCCAGGGGAATCCAGGATTGGGTGACTTGACTGGCTCTCACCAGGTTCTGTTACCCAGAATCCCTTGCAAACCTAAAAAATTGGCAAAAAAAACACATTTTCCTCACATTTCTGTGATGGAAAGTTCTGGAATCTGCGTGGATCCACAAATTTCCACCCATCCCGCGTTCCCCAAAGTCTTCCGAGAAAAATGGCACCTCACATGTGTGGGTATGCCTAGTGCCCGTGACAGGAAACGGCCCAAACGCAACGTGGACACACCACATTTTCACAGTGAAAACGGACCCTTTTTTTGCAAAGTGCCTAGCAGTAGATTTTGAACCCTAACACTGCCAGCACCTAGGGAAACCTAGCAAACCTATACATTTTTGAAAACTAGACACCCAGGGGAATCCAGGATGGGGTGACTTGACTGGCTCTCACCAGGATCTGTTACCCAGAATCCCTTGCAAACCTAAAAATATGTCCAAAAAAAACACATTTTCCTCACATTTCTGTGGTGGAAAGTTATGGAATCTGCGTGGATGTACAAAATTCCACCCACCCCGCGTCCCCCAAAGTCTTCCGTGAAAAATGGTACCTCACTTGTGTGGATGGGTCAAGTACCTGCGACGGGCAAGGGCCCAAAACCTATTGAGGCGACATCAAAATTACCTATCACAAACCAACCTAGTTTTGCAAAGGGGGTCCCATAAGTTTTTGGCCCCGGGCTCAACGGCCATCTAGGGAAACCTACCCAACCCACACATTTCTGAAAACTAGACACCCGGAGGAGTCCAGCGAGGTATGGCTTGCTTGGGTCCTCCAAAATTTTCTTACCCAGAATACCCTGCAAACCTCAAATTTAGCTGAAAAAATCACGCTTTTCTCCAATTTCTGTGTGGGAAAGTTCTGGAATCTACGTGGATCCACAAATTTCCTACCACCCAGCTTTCCCCCAGGTCTCCCGATAAAAATGATACCTCACTCGCGTGGGTGGGTCAAGTACCCGCGACAGGCAAGGGCCCAGAACGTATTGAGGAGACATCAAAATTACCTATCACAAAACAACCTGGTTTTGCAAGGGGGTCACCTGGGTTTTTGGCCCCGGGCTCAGCGGCCATCTTGGGAACCTACCAAACCCACACATTTCTGAAAACTAGACACCTGGGGGAGTCCAGCGAGGTATGGCTTTCATGGGTCCCCAAACGTTATCCTACCCAGAATGCACTGCAAACCTCAAATTTAGCAGAAAAAAATCACTTTTTACTCAAATTTCTGTGTGGGAAAGTTCTGGAATCTGCGTGGATCCACAAATTTCCTACCACCCTGCGTTCCCCCAGGGCTCCCGATAAAAATGGTACCTCACTTGTGTGGGTAGGCATAGTGGCTGAAACAGGAAATGGCCCAAATCGTATTGTGGAGACTTCAAAACTACCTATAACAAAACTACCTGGTTTTGGGGGGGCACCTGGTTTTTGGCCCCGGGCTTGCCGCCATCTAGGGAAACCTACCAATCCCACATGTTTCTGAAAACTAGACACCCTGGGGAGTCCAATGAGGTATGGCTTGCGTGGATCCCCCAACGTTTCCCTACCCAGAATCCCCTGCAACCCTCAAATTTAGCTGAAAAAAACATAATTTCCACATATTTTTGCGTGGAATCACCGTGCTGGCACAAATGTCCTACCACCCAGCGTTGCCCTTGTTCCCCGAGTAAAATGATACCTCACTTGTGTGGGTGTCCAAAGCAGAACTGGCTAAAAACGTATTTTTAAAACAATATAGCGCTTAGAATTCTCGGTGCTATACCCTAAATCCCTATGTTTTGGGCTCTTCCCAGTCACAGGCCTTTGGCCCACCCACACAAGTGAGGTATCATTTTACTCTGGAGAACAAGGGGAACGCTGGGTGGTAGGACATTTGTGCCGGCACGGTGATCCCACGCAAAAATGTATGGAAAAAGTGATTTTTTCAGCTAAATTTGAGGTTTGCAGGGGATTCTGGGTAGGAAAACGTTGTGGGACCCACGCAAGCCATACCTCGCTGGACTCCCCCGGGTGTCTAGCTTTCAGAAATTTTTGGGTTTGGTAGTTTCCCAAGATGGCCGCCGAGCCCGGGGACAAAACCCAGGTGACCCCTCTTGCAAAACCAGGTTGTTTTGTGAGAGGTCATTTTGATGTCGCCTCAATAGGTTTTGGTCCCTTTTCTGTCGCGGGTACTTGACCCACCCACGCGAGTGAGGTATCATTTTTATCAGGAGACCTGGGGAACGCTGGGTGGGAGGAAATTTGTGGATCCACGTAGATTCCAGAACTTTCCCACACAGAAAGTTGAGAAAAAGTGATTTTTTCAGCTAAATTTGAGGTTTGCAGGGGATTCTGGGTAGGAAAAAGTTAGGGGACCCACGCAAGCCATACCTCACTGGACTCCCCAGGTGTCTAGTTTTCAGAAATGTGTGGGTTTGGTAGGTTTCCCTAGATGGCCACCGAGCCCAGGGCCAAAAACTCATGGGACCCCCCTTGCAAAACCAGGTTGTTTTGTGTTAGGTAATTTTGATGTCGCCTCAATAGGTTTTGGGCCCTTTCCTGTCGCGGGTACTTGACCCACCCACGCGAGTGAGGTATCATTTTTATCGGGAGACATGGGGGAACACTATGTGGTAGGAAATTTGTGGATCCACATAGATTCCAGAACTTTCCCACACAGAACTTTGAGAAAAAAGTGATTTTTTTCAGCTAAATTTGAGGTTTGCAGGGCATTCTGGGTAGGAAAACATTGGGGGATCCACGCAAGCCATACCTCGCTGGACTCCCCGGGTGTCTAGTTTTCAGAAATGTGTGGGTTTGGTAGGTTTCCCAAGATGGCCGCCGAGCCCGGGGCCAAAACCCAGGTGACTCCCTTGCAAAACCAGCTTGTTTTGTGATAGATCATTTTGATGTCTCCTCAATACGTTTTGGGCCCTTGCCTGTTGCGGGTACTTGAACCACCCACACCAGTGAGGTTTTTGGCTCTGGGCTCGGCGGCCATCTTAGGAAACCTACCAAACACACACATTTCTGAAAAGTAGACACCCGGGGGATTCCAGGGAGGTATGGCTTGCGTGGATCCCCCAACGTTTTCTTACCCAGAATCCCCTGCAAACCTGATATTTTGCTGAAAAAATCACTTTTTTCGCACATTTTTGTGTGGTAAAGTTGTGGAATCATGGGGCTGACACAAATTTACTACCACCCAGCGTTCCCCCAGGTCTCCCGATAAAAATGGTGCCTCACTCGGGTGGGAGGCCCAAGTACCCGCGACAGGCAAGGGCCCACAACGTATTGAGGCGACCTCAAAATGGCCTATCACAAAACGACCTGGTTTTGCAAGGGAGTCCCATGACGTTTTGGCCCGGGGCTCGGCGGCCACCTAGGGAAACCTACCAAAACCACACATTTCTGAAAAGTAGACACCCGGGGATTCCAGGGAGGTATGGCTTGCGTGGATCCCCCAACGTTTTCTTACCCAGAATCCCCTGCAAACCTGACATT
Source organism: Calotriton arnoldi (assembly GCA_963921515.1). Lineage (NCBI taxonomy): Eukaryota > Metazoa > Chordata > Amphibia > Caudata > Salamandridae > Calotriton > Calotriton arnoldi. The sequence continues at coordinate 818,656 of CAWUFW010004627.1, forward strand.
TTGCTGAAAAAATCACTTTTTCACACATTTTTGTGTGGTAAAGTTGTGGCATCACGGGGCTGACACAAATTTCCTACCACCCAGCGTTTCCCAGGTCTCCCGATAAAAATGGTGCCTCACTCGGGTGGGAGGCCCAAGTACCAGCGACAGGCAAGGGCCCACAACGTATTGAGGCGACCTCAAAATGGCCTATCACAAAACGACCTGGTTTTGTAAGGGGGTCCCATGACGTTTTGGCCCGGGGCTCGGCGGCCACCTAGGAAACCTACCAAACCCACACATTTCTGAAAAGTAGACACCCGGGGGATTCCAGGGAGGTATGGCTTGCATGGATCCCCCAACGTTTTCTTGCCCAGAATCCCCTGCAAACCTGACATTTTGCTGAAAAAATCACTTTTTTCACACATTTTTGTGTGGTAAAGTTGTGGCATCACGGGGCTGACACAAATTTCCTACCACCCAGCGTTCCCCAGGTCTCCCGATAAAAATGGTGCCTCACTCGGGTGGGAGGCCCAAGTACCGCGACAGGCAAGGGCCCACAACGTATTGAGGCGACCTCAAAATGGCCTATCACAAAACGACCTGGTTTTGCAAGGGGGGTCCCATGACGTTTTGGCCCGGGTCTCGGCGGCCACCTAGGGAAACCTACCAAACCCACACATTTCTGAAAAGTAGACACCCGGGGGATTACAGGGAGGTATGGCTTGCGTGGATCCCCCAACGTTTTCTTACCCAGAATCCCCTGCAAACCTGACATTTTGCTGAAAAAATCACTTTTTTCACACATTTTTGTGTGGTAAAGTTGTGGCATCACGGGGCTGACACAAATTTCCTACCACCCAGCGTTCCCCCAGGTCTCCCCATAAAAATGGTGCCTCACTCGGGTGGGAGGCCCAAGTACCCGCGACAGGCAAGGGCCCAAAACATTTTGTGATAGGCAATTTTGATGTCGCCTCAATACGTTGTGGGCCCTTGCCTGTCGCGGGTACTTGGGCCTCCCACCCGAGTGAGGCACCATTTTATGGGGAGACCTGAGGGAACGCTGGGTGGTAGGAAATTTGTGTCAGCCCCGTGATGCCACAACTTACCACACAAAAATGTGTGAAAAAGGGATTTTTCACCAAATGTCAGGTTTGCAGGAGATTCTGGGTAAGAAGCGTTGGAGGATCCACGCAAGCCATACCTCCCTGGAATCCCCGGTGTCTACTTTTCAGAAATGTGTGGGTTTGGTAGGTTTCCCTAGGTGGCCGCCGAGCCCAGGCCAAAACGTCATGGGACCCCTTGCAAAACCAGGTTGTTTTGTGATTGGCCATTTTGAGGTCGCCCCAATACGTTGTGGGCCCTGCCTGTTGCGGTTACTTGGGCCTCCCACCCGAGTGAGGCACCATTTTTATCGGGAGACCTGGGGAACGCTGGGTGGTAGGAAATTTGTGTCAGCCCCGTGATGCCACAACTTTAACACACAAAATGTGTGAAAAAGGGATTTTTTCAGCAAAATGTCAGGTTTGCAGGGATTCTGGGTAAGAAAACTTTGGGGATCCATGCAAGCCATACCTCCCTGGAATCCCCCGGTGTCTAGTTTTCAGAAATGTGTGGGTTTGGTAGGTTTCCCTAGATGGCCACCGAGCCCAGGGCCAAAAACTCATGGGACCCCCTTGCAAAACCAGGTTGTTTTGTGTTAGGTAATTTGATGTCGCCTCAATAGGTTTTGGGCCCTTTCCTGTCGCGGGTACTTGACCCACCCACGCGAGTGAGGTATCATTTTATCGGGAGACATGGGGGAACACTATGTGGTAGGAAATTTGTGGATCCACATAGATTCCAGAACTTTCCCACACAGAACTTTGAGAAAAAGTGATTTTTTTCAGCTAAATTTGAGGTTTGCAGGGCATTCTGGGTAGGAAAACATTGGGAGATCCACGCAAGCCATACCTCGCTGGACTCCCGGGTGTCTAGTTTTCAGAAATGTGTGGGTTTGGTAGGTTTCCCAAGATGGCCGCCGAGCCCGGGCCAAAACCCAGGTGACTCCCCTTGCAAAACCAGCTTGTTTTGTGATAGATCATTTTGATGTCTCCTCAATACGTTTTGGGCCCTTGCCTGTTGCGGGTACTTGAACCACCCACACCAGTGAGGTTTTGGCTCTGGGCTCGGCGGCCATCTTAGGAAACCTACCAACACACACATTTCTGAAAAGTAGACACCCGGGGATTCCAGGGAGGTATGGCTTGCGTGGATCCCCCAACGTTTTCTTACCAGAATCCCCTGCAAACCTGATATTTTGCTGAAAAAATCACTTTTTCGCACATTTTTGTGTGGTAAAGTTGTGGAATCATGGGGCTGACACAAATTTACTACCACCCAGCGTTCCCCAGGTCTCCCGATAAAAATGGTGCCTCACTCGGGTGGGAGGCCCAAGTACCCGCGACAGGCAAGGGCCCACAACGTATTAGGCGACCTCAAAATGGCCTATCACAAAACGACCTGGTTTTGCAAGGGGTCCCATGACGTTTTGGCCGGGGCTCGGCGGCCACCTAGGAAACCTACCAAAACCACACATTTCTGAAAAGTAGACACCCGGGGATTCCAGGGAGGTATGGCTTGCGTGGATCCCCCAACGTTTTCTTACCCAGAATCCCTGCAAACCTGACATTTTGCTGAAAAAATCACTTTTTCACACATTTTTGTGTGGTAAAGTTGTGGCATCACGGGGCTGACACAAATTTCCTACCACCCAGCGTTTCCCAGGTCTCCCGATAAAAATGGTGCCTCACTCGGGTGGGAGGCCCAAGTACCAGCGACAGGCAAGGGCCCACAACGTATTGAGCGACCTCAAAATGGCCTATCACAAAACGACCTGGTTTTGTAAGGGGGTCCCATGACGTTTTGGCCCGAGGCTCGGCGGCCACCTAGGGAAACCTACCAAACCCACACATTTCTGAAAAGTAGACACCCGGGGGATTTCAGGGAGGTATGGCTTGCATGGATCCCCCAACGTTTTCTTGCCCAGAATCCCCTGCAAACCTGACATTTTGCTGAAAAAATCACTTTTTTCACACATTTTGTGTGGTAAAGTTGTGGCATCACGGGGCTGACACAAATTTCCTACCACCCAGCATTCCCCCAGGTCTCCCGATAAAATGGTGCCTCACTCGGGTGGGAGGCCCAAGTACCCGCGACAGGCAAGGGCCCACAACGTATTGAGGCGACCTCAAAATGGCCTATCACAAAACGACCTGGTTTTGCAAGGGGGTCCCATGACGTTTTGGCCCGGGTCTCGGCGGCCACCTAGGGAAACCTACCAAACCCACACATTTCTGAAAAGTAGACACCCGGGGATTACAGGGAGGTATGGCTTGCGTGGATCCCCCAACGTTTTCTTACCCAGAATCCCCTGCAAACCTGACATTTTGCTGAAAAAATCACTTTTTTCACACATTTTTGTGTGGTAAAGTTGTGGCATCACGGGGCTGACACAAATTTCCTACCACCCAGCGTTCCCCCAGGTCTCCCCATAAAAATGGTGCCTCACTCGGGTGGGAGGCCCAAGTACCCGCGACAGGCAAGGGCCCAAAACATTTTGTGATAGGCAATTTTGATGTCGCCTCAATACGTTGTGGGCCCTTGCCTGTCGCGGGTACTTGGGCCTCCCACCCGAGTGAGGCACCATTTTTATGGGGAGACCTGAGGGAACGCTGGGTGGTAGGAAATTTGTGTCAGCCCCGTGATGCCACAACTTTACCACACAAAATGTGTGAAAAAAGGATTTTTTCACCAAATGTCAGGTTTGCAGGAGATTCTGGGTAAGAAACGTTGGGGGATCCACGCAAGCCATACCTCCCTGGAATCCCCGGGTGTCTACTTTTCAGAAATGTGTGGGTTTGGTAGGTTTCCTAGGTGGCCGCCGAGCCCCAGGCCAAAACGTCATGGGACCCCCCTTGCAAAACCAGGTTGTTTTGTGATTGGCCATTTTGAGGTCGCCCCAATACGTTGTGGGCCCTTGCCTGTTGCGGTTACTTGGGCCTCCCACCCGAGTGAGGCACCATTTTTATCGGGAGACCTGGGGGAACGCTGGGTGGTAGGAAATTTGTGTCAGCCCCGTGATGCCACAACTTTAACACACAAAAATGTGTGAAAAAGGGATTTTTTCAGCAAAATGTCAGGTTTGCAGGGGATTCTGGGTAAGAAAACTTTGGGGGATCCATGCAAGCCATACCTCCCTGGAATCCTCCGGGTGTCTACTTTTCAGAAATGTGTGGGTTTGGTAGGTTTCCCTAGGTGGCCGCCGAGCCCCAGCCAAAACTTCATGGGACCCCCTTGCAAAACCAGGTCGTTTTGTGATAGGCCATTTTGAGGTCGCCTCAATATGTTGTGGGCCCTTGCCTGTCGCGGGTACTTGGGCGTCCCACCCGAGTGAGGCACCATTTTTATCGGGAGACCTGGGGAACGCTGGGTGGTAGGAAATTTGTGTCAGCCCCGTGATGCCACAACTTTAACACACAAAAATGTGTGAAAAAGGGATTTTTCACCAAAATGTCAGGTTTGCAGGGAATTCTGGGTAAGAAAACGTTGGGGGATCCACGCAAGCCATACCTCCCTGGAATCCCCGGTGTCTACTTTTCAGAAATGTGTGGGTTTGGTAGGTTTCCCTAGGTGGCCGCCGAGCCCCGAGCCAAAACGTCATGGGACCCCCTTGCAAAAAAAGGATCGTTTTGTGATAGGCCATTTTGAGGTCGCCTCAATATGTTGTGGGCCCTTGCCTGTCGCGGGTACTTGGGCCTCCCACCCGAGTGAGGCACCATTTTTATCGGGAGACCTGGTGGAACGCTGGGTGGTAGGAAATTTGTGTCAGCCCCGTGATGCCACAGCTTTAACACACAAAAATGTGTGAAAAAGGGATTTTTCAGCAAAATGTCAGGTTTGCAGGGGATTCTGGGTAAGAAAACGTTGGGGGATCCACGCAAGCCATACCTCCCTGGAATCCCCGGGTGTCTACTTTTCAGAAATGTGTGGGTTTGGTAGGTTTCCCTAGGTGGCCGCCGAGCCCTGGGCCAAAACGTCATGGGACCCCCTTGCAAAACCAGGTCGTTTTGTGATAGGCCATTTTGAGGTCGCCTCAATACGTTGTGGGCCCTTGCCTGTCGCGGGTACTTGGGCCTCCCACCCGAGTGAGGCACCATTTTTATCAGGAGACCTGGGGGAACGCTGGGTGGTAGGAAATTTGTGTCAGCCCCGTGATGCCACAACTTTAACACACAAAAATGTGTGAAAAAAGGGATTTTTTCACCAAAATGTCAGGTTTGCAGGGAATTCTGGGTAAGAAAACGTTGGGGGATCCACGCAAGCCATACCTCCCTGGAATCCCCCGGGTGTCTACTTTTCAGAAATGTGTGGGTTTGGTAGGTTTCCCTAGGTGGCCGCCGAGCCCCGAGCCAAAACGTCATGGGACCCCCTTGCAAAAAAAGGATCGTTTTGTGATAGGCCATTTTGAGGTCGCCTCAATATGTTGTGGGCCCTTGCCTGTCGCGGGTACTTGGGCCTCCCACCCGAGTGAGGCACCATTTTTATCGGGAGACCTGGTGGAACGCTGGGTGGTAGGAAATTTGTGTCAGCCCCGTGATGCCACAACTTTAACACACAAAAATGTGTGAAAAAAGGGATTTTTTCAGCAAAATGTCAGGTTTGCAGGGGATTCTGGGTAAGAAAACGTTGGGGGATCCACGCAAGCCATACCTCCCTGGAATCCCCCGGGTGTCTACTTTTCAGAAATGTGTGGGTTTGGTAGGTTTCCCTAGGTGGCCGCCGAGCCCTGGGCCAAAACGTCATGGGACCCCCCTTGCAAAACCAGGTCGTTTTGTGATAGGCCATTTTGAGGTCGCCTCAATACGTTGTGGGCCCTTGCCTGTCGCGGGTACTTGGGCCTCCCACCCGAGTGAGGCACCATTTTTATCAGGAGACCTGGGGGAACGCTGGGTGGTAGGAAATTTGTGTCAGCCCCGTGATGCCACAACTTTAACACACAAAAATGTGTGAAAAAAGGGATTTTTTCAGCAAAATGTCAGGTTTGCAGGGGATTCTGGGTAAGAAAACATTGGGGGATCCATGCAAGCCATACCTCCCTGGAATCCCCCGGGTGTCTACTTTTCAGAAATGTGTGGGTTTGGTAGGTTTCCCTAGGTGGCCACCGAGCCCCGGGCCAAAACGTCATGGGACCCCCCTTGCAAAACCAGGTCGTTTTGTGATAGGCCATTTTGAGGTCGCCTCAATACGTTGTGGGCCCTTGCCTGTCGCGGATACTTGGGCCTCCCACCCGAGTGAGGCACCATTTTTTTCAGAAGACCTTGGGGAACGCGGGGTGGGTGGAATTTTGTGGATCCACGCAGATTCCAGAACTTTCCACCACAGAAAAGTGAGGAAAATGTGTTTTTTATGCCAATTTTTTAGGTTTACAAGGGATTCTGGGTAACAGAACCTGGTGAGAGCCAGTCAAGTCACCCCATCCTGGATTCCCCTGGGTGTCTACTTTTCAAAAATGTATAGTTTTGCTAGGTTTCCCTAAGTGCCGGCAGAGCTAGGGTTCAAAAACTACAGCTAGGCACTTTGCAAAAAAGGGTCATTTTTCACAGTGAAAATGTGGTGCGTCCACGTTGCGTTTTGTGCTGCTTCCTGTCACGGGCACTAGGCCTACCAACACAAGTGAGGTACCATTTTTTTTGGAAGACCTTGGGGAACGCGTGGTGGGTGGAATTTTGTGGATCCACGCGGATTCCAGAACTTTCCACCACAGAAAAGTGAGGAAAATGTTTTTTTTTTTGCCAAGTATTTAGGTTTGCAAGGGATTCTGGGTAACAGAACCTGGTGAGAGCCAGTCAAGTCACCCCATCCTGGATTCCCCTGGGTGTCTACTTTTCAAAAATGTATAGGTTTGCTAGGTTTCCCTAAGTGCTGGCAGAGCTAGGGTTCAAAAACTACAGCTAGGCACTTTGCAAAAAAAGGGTCATTTTTCACTGTGAAAATGTGGTGCGTCCACGTTGCGCTTTGCGCTGCTTCCTGTCGCGGGCACTAGGCTGACCCACACAAGTGAGGTACCATTTTTTTTGGAAGACCTTGGGGGACGCGGGGTGGGTGGAATTTTGTGGATCCACGCAGATTCCAGAACTTTCCACCACAGAAAAGTGAGGAAAATGTGTTTTTTTTGCCAATTTTTTAGGTTTGCAAGGGATTCTGGGTAACAGAACCTGGTGAGAGCCAGTCAAGTCACCCCATCCTTGATTCCCCTGGGTGTATAATTTTCAAAAATGTATAGGTTTGCTAGGTATCCCTCAGTGCCGGCAGAGCTAGGGTTCAAAAACTACAGCTAGGCACTTTGCAAAAAAGGGTCATTTTTCACTGTGAAAATGTGGTGCGTCCACGTTGCGCTTTGCGCTGCTTCCTGTCGCGGGCACTAGGCTGACCCACACAAGTGAGGTACCATTTTTTTCGGAAGACCTTGGGGAACACGGGGTGGGTGGAATTTTGTGGATCCACGCAGATTCCAGAACTTTCCACCACAGAAAAGTGAGGAAAATGTGTTTTTCTTGCCAATTTTTTAGGTTTGCAAGGGATTCTGGGTAACAGAACCTGGTGAGAGCCAGTCAATTCACCCCATCCTGGATTCCCCTGGGTATCTACTTTTCAAAAATGTATAGGTTTGCTAGGTTTCCCTAAGTGCCGGCAGAGCTAGGGTTAAAAAACTACAGCTAGGCACTTTGCAAAAAAAGGGTCATTTTTCACTGTGAAAATGTGGTGCATCCACGTTGCGTTTTGCGCTGCTTCCTGTCGCGGGAACTAGGCCTACCCACACAAGTGAGGTACCATTTTTTTCGGAAGACCTTGGGGAACGCGGGGTGGGTGAAATTTTGTGGATCCACGCAGATTCCAGAACTTTCCACCACAGAAAAGTGAGGAAAATTTGTTTTTTTTGCAGATTGTTTAGGTTTGCAAGGGATTCTGGGTAACAGAACCTGGTGAGAGCCAGTCAAGTCACCCCATCCTGAATTCCCCTGGGTGTCTAGTTTTCAAAAATGTATAGGTTTGCTAGGTTTCCTAAGTGCCCGCAGAGCTAGGGTTCAAAAACTACAGCTAGGCACTTTGCAAAAAAAGGGTAATTTTTCATTGTGAAAATGTGGTACGTCCACGTTGCATTTTGAGCCATTTCCTGTTGTGGGCACAAGGCCTACCCACACAAGTGAGGTACCATTTTTATCGGGAGACTTAGGGTAACACAGAATTGTAGAGCAACTGTTATTACCTATTGCCTTTTGATGCATTTCTGCCTTCCAAATGAAAGACAATGTGTAAAAAATAAGTCATTTTGAAAAATGACCTATAATTCTCATGCTAGTATGGGTACTCCCAATTTCTAAAATGTGCAAGTATCTACTGTTTCTAAAATCTACATTTTGTTCCCATTTCAGAAATACATAGGTGTCTTTCATAACAATTTTTCCATGTATACATTTTCCCAAAATAATTGCTATATACCCGGTACATAATAAAAACCATTGCAAGATGCTGCTCAGTTATTGGCTCTGGGTTCGTCGGGTTCTTGGTGAACCTACAAGTCCTATATATCCCCACAACCAGAAAGGTCCAGCGGATATAACGGTATATTGCCTTCAAATAGCTGTCATAATTAGAAGAAGTTACAGGTGAAAACGTTGACACAAATGGCTGTTTTTTTCAACTAATTTTCAATTTTTCCTTTATCTAACTGTTAGTTTCTATAAGGAAAACTTTAAGGATCTACACAAATGGCCCCTTGCTGAATTCAGAATTTTGTCTACTTTTCAGAAATGTATGGCTTTCCAGGATCCATTATTGGTTTCATACCCATTTCTACAATTAACTGGAAGGAGGTTGAAAGCACAAACAATAGCAAAAATAGGCTATGTCCCAGAAAAATGCCAAAACTGTGTAAAAAAAGTTGGTTTTCTGACAAAAGTCTGCTTGTCCCTGAAAGCTGGGAAGATGGTGATTTCAGCACCACAACCCCTTTTTTGATGCCGTTTGCAGGGAAAAAACAAGACGCTTTCATCTGTAGCCCTTTTTTTAGCATTTTTCCCAAAAAAACAAAATTTAGCTGTATTTTGGCTAATTTCTGGGTCCCCTCCAGGGGAATCCACAAACCCTGGGTACCTTTACAATCCCCATGATGTTAGAAAAAAAGGACGCAAATTTGGCATGGATACCTTATGTGGTCAAAAAGTTACAGGGGCCTAAGCGCGCACTACCCCAAATAGCCAAAAAAAGGCTTAGCACAGGGCGGGAAAAGGCCTAGCAGCGAAGGGGTTAATTTCAGGTACAAAATTCTTGCCAGATGTGGCTGGATGTTGTCAAGGAACTCTCCAAAGCATGGGTTAGGTTTAACGTTAGGAAATTGCATTGTTAATCTACTTGAATAGAATTGAATTGAATAGTGAACTTATAGAGCGCGTACTGTCACTCCGAAAGGAGCATCCTGGCGCTATCCAGTTAAGGACATGCAGGAAAGGGAGAGGTGGAACCTATATAAGAGAGTGACAGACTTCATCTGATATACCAAAGATCCAAGTCTTTAAAGCCTTCCTGAACTGTTTATCTGTTTCAAGGCAACTCAGTTTGACTGGCATGAGGTTCCATGCTTTGGTTCCTAACACTGTTACTGTTTTCCCTCCTCTGGTTTTATATCTGTAGTAGGGGGTTTTAAGAAGATGCGCTGAAGAAGATCTGAGGGTCCTAACTGTAGTGTAAGGGATAAACCTTGTTGACAGGTAGGTTGGACCCTGTTTGTGTACTGCTCTGAAAGTGATTAAGAGGATTTTGAATAAAATTCTCTTATGTAAGGGGAGCCGGTGTAGAGATTTCAGAGCCGCCGATGCGGAGGCCCTGCGAGGAAGTTTCAGGACCAGCTGGGCTGCCGCGTGCTGGGCCACCTGTAATCTCTTCAGTGTTGATTTATTGATCCCTGCGAGAAGGCTGTTACAATAGTCTAGGCGTGAAAGAATCAGCGCCACAGCCACTGTTTTCCTGGCCATTATGGGGATCAAATAAAACAAAATGTTTAGAGTTCTGATTAACCCAAAACAGGTCCCTGCCACTTTTAGTGCATGAGGTTTGAAAGAAAGGGAAGCAACAAATAGTACTCCCAGATTTTTTGCTACTTCGACAGTAGAGGGGGGAGCTGTGACATCCTCCAGCCACCAGGCCCTGGGTTGAAAGGAATTGTCTTTCCCTATCAAGAGGATTTCTGTCTTATCCGTATTACACCGGAGATGATTATGTTTCATCAACTGGATGACTGCTGAGAAGCAGAGCTTGAAGTTAGCTTCTGCCGACGTAGAATCTTTGTCCAGGGACAAATATTGGGATCTCATTGAAGTACATTTAGGCCTTGTCCCCAGTATATTTGTTTCAGCATGTTCTTAGAACTTTGTACTAGCTTGTGTGACTCAGTCCACTATGAACAGAGGCCAAGTTATATGAACCATTTCTTGACAAATCTAAGTCAAAGAAAGGTTAGACATCTATCGATGGCTTGGAGTTCTTTAATGCCTTCTCTATAGACCGCTAATTCTGGCGTTGTCCATAGCCTAATCTAATAAAGCAGCGGGCGTAGTACTGCGATTTGCCCTATACATTTTATATTTAAGTCATGAAACATTGGGATGAGTGGTGTTGCCAAGGGTAACCCCAAGATTCTTCTCACAAACTTGCTCTCCCCGTTTGTTATTTGCTTAATATCACCATAACCCAAAGTTCTGATCCAAATAGGGCAGCTGTCTGTACTTTACATTTATAAATCTCTAGCGCTGGTGTCATTGGTTTACTTGAGGAAAGGCTATACTTTTTAAGGATGGCCCCAGACCCCTGTGCTAGCGCCAGTACAAAGTGGTTTGTCTGTGATTTCCATGTCAACTTTGAATCAAGTAGTATACCTAAGTAGGTGACGTTTGGGACATGCTCTAATTTCTGATTGTTCACCCTGAAATTACTTCTGAAATCCTTTTGGGGATTTATGGCCATATACTTGGTTTTCCCAATATTTATTTCTAGGCCTTCTTCATTACAATGCCTATTAAAATCGTCCATTATATTTTGAAAGCCCTTCGACATCTGCAAAATCAGGATAGTATCGTCTGCGAATAATAGTGCTGGGACCAAGTTCCCGCTGAGCTTAGAAGGATCATTTTGGGGTTTTATTAGATAATCAACCACATCGTTAATATAGAGCGAGAACAGGGTGGGCATGAGCACACATCCCTGTCTCACTTCTCTGGCTATAGGGATCGGTTCAGTAAGCTCACCATTCATACCCCAGCAAACTCTTGCATAATTATCATGGTGTAGCCTTGCCATCTGATCTAGCAGGTCTGCAGGTACTTTTTGTTTTCTCAACGAGTCCCACAGTAGTCTTCTAGGCACTAGATCGAATGCTGCCCTTAGATCTACAAATGCTATGTAGATGTGGCCCCTTTTTATCTTAGTGTATTTCCAGATACTGCACAGAAGTCTAAAGACTTGATCTATTGTACTTGTATGAACTCTAAATCCAGCCTGGTACGGGGACAGTATGTTGTTGTTGTCTATCCATTCATTTAGCCTATTTAAAAGTTGTCTTGCATAAATGTTTTGTAATACATCTATTAGGCTAATTGGCATATCGTTCTCAGGTTTTTGTTTACTACCTTTTTTATGGATAGGGACAATTTCAACCCCTCTCCATGTAATCGGTATTGGAGCACCTGCAGCTATAGCATTACTGACCAAATTAGCATATGGGACCCATACCTCTTTGTCATGTTTAAACAAGTCTCCAGAGAGTCTATCTAATCCTGGGGCTTTTCCCAGCTTGATGGTATCGATCGCATGTGCAGTGTCTTCTAAGCTAAAGTGGATCCCATATCCCTCGCCGCTTTCAGATCCGTGGTACTCAGTGGTGGCAGACTGGTAACCTGAATATAAGTTGGTGAAATGTTCAGTCCAGGCCGCAGGTTTCAAGAGGTGCTCAGTGTGGGCAACTTGGTCCTTACCACCAAGCGCCACTATTTAAAAAAATTCTGTTGTATTGTTACATTTTGCAGCCTGAAGAAGATCCATTCAATTGGCTTCCTCCCAGTTCTTTTTTTTTAATGGCCACTGTTTTCCTACAGCTATCCCTAGCTCTCCTTATTAGTTGGGCGTTTCCATGTTTTAGGTTCTCGAGTAAGAATTTTTTGGCCTTCCTACAGTCTGGGGTATACCAAGGATTATCTTTTGATTTTATCTTATAATTTTGCATAGATTTCTTTCCTTCGGCTCTGGTGTTTCTACATAGGGACCTGCTACCTCAGCAAATGCCTTATAAATGTTGGTCATTGTTAGAAATGGGGGTCTCTAGTTGGCAGAGGTAGGTCTCTGTTACTCAACCCACACTCTTCTGGGTGGTCTCCACACTCACAGACCAGGACTTCTACCATGAGGGAACCCTTCTCCCTGCACCTCTCGTCTAGAGTCAGTAGAGTGTCCCTCCCACCACTAGGAATATGATCCCCTGTACCAGTTCCCCAATCCACTTCAGGGACACTGCGCACCACTGGAGCTACCTCATAAACCTGAACCCCCTGGTGTATGTCAACCCCCTCCCCTTCAAGCCAGGCGCCACATCTCTGGGTGTGTGTACTTCTACAGCAGCACTAGATAACACCTTTTTGCTGCCACCATCTGAGCTGGACTCCACCTCCAGCCCAGCCAAGCTCACTTCCTGAGCTACACACATTTCTTTTTCTTGGGCTACAGCCTTCTTGGTCTCAGCCCTCTTGAGCTCCTCATCAAGCTCTCTCAGCCTCTGCTCTCAAGCTAGAAGCCAGCCATCTTTTTCGGTTTCTCCCTCACTTTCAGGGAAGTCCTCCTCCTCAGACTCAACTGGTAGTGTTGGCCCCCAGTGGGGTAGCTCATACTAAAATAGGGCTGCCTCTAGATCCTCCCTGGACCTGCTCTCCACAGGCAGCCCCCTTTCTTTGCAGAACACACGTAGCTCCCTCATTGTATAGATAAACATGTGCCAGAAGTCAAGTTCCATTTTCTCAAGACTTCACAGGAGCAACAACTAACCAGAGTCTCAGTATCAAAAATACTTCCAGGAGGACACCAGGAAACAGAAAAAAACAGTATGTGGTTGCGTAATGGTCTGCACTATACTAGTAGTGTACACCAATTACGGTATGTAAGACACAAATGCAAGTCCGGATCCTCACCGCTGACCACCAATATTAGAAATGGGGGTCTCTAGTTGGCAGAGGTAGGTACCTTTGTCCAAGTAGGGACCCTTCTTCCTAGTCAGGGTAAGGGGGATACACTTCTTAAATAACCCCTGCTCACCCCCTTGGTAGCTTGGCATGAGCAGACAGGCTTATCTCAGAGGCAGTGTGTATAGCATTTGTGCATGCATACAATAACACAGTGAAAACACTACAAATGGACACCACACCAGTTTAGAACAATAAGCTAAACTTTATCTAAACCAACAAAACCCAAAACGACAAAAAACCAACATACAATACTTTTTTTTGTTCAAATATCTTTATTGTTATTTAAAAGAGAAAATACATTTATAATATATTGCAATACAACATAACATTATAAAATATATATTAGGTTAAAATCAAAGAATTACAGAATCAAAAATAGATTTCATGTCAAGAGTTAATGAACTGGGATAAACATTTTTTTTTAAAGTATGAACATATTATTCAGGCAGGAAAAAACAAAATATATAAATGACTCGTATTATATGTTATAAATCGAATCAAATAATATTACAAAACCCAGACAAATGGATTAAACAACATCAACATCATATATATCATGCTGAGATCATAGACCAGTCGCATTGCTTAATGAATAAGATTGCATAACAGAAGAAAGCAAGAAAGAAGAGGAAAAGACGGAAATAAGCAAAGAAAAGAAAAACGAAGACAGGAAGAGGTGGGGACATCTGCTTCAATGAAGGAAATAACTTAAAAAGTAGAGTCAAAAGGATACTGAGCTATCAACCCCTGAGAGGACAAAGTCATATAATTGTCCAGTGACCGCCAAGCATTGCTAGAAATGGAAGGCGAGTAATGCTTCTCCTCAACAAAAGTATGAGCTCCACGGAGGTATGATACCCATGCCCACCAGGTATGATAAGACAGAAGATGAAAAGATTTCCATTCTGTTAGTATAACTTTGACAGCAATGGATATAAGTAAATCCAATAACTCCATATCCGTATTGTCAAGGGGTAAAGGAATAGCTGTAGCCCAAGGGCCCAATAGAATCATAGGTAAAGAAAGCTCTAACGAAATATTAAAGATTAATGATAAGTGTTTCTTTATCAAACCCCAAAAGGATAGCAATAACATACAATCAAAAAACATATGTTGATGAGTACGTGGATCCAAATTACAATTCCAACAAAGATCACTATCCCGCAATTTCAATTTGTGTAAACGAGCAGGGGTCCAATGAAGGAGATTTAATGTAAAGAATTTAGATTGAATAAGAGAAGGAGCAATTTTATTACGCAGGGATAACTTCCCAATCAATTGCCAGGTCTCTTGCGAAATATGTTTAAAAATATCATTTTCAAAATGATGAGACCATTTATCATATGTGATTGTAGACTGTGAAGGAAGTGAAGCAGATAAAAATTTATAAATTTTCGTTCCAGTATGTCCTGAGTGAGACCACATAGAAAGAAGTGAAACAGTAGCCAAATCTGTAGAAAGGGATACTTTAGAAAGTGCAACCTTTATTTAAAAAAAAGAGTAAAAATCCATGTTATTAAGATTATATTCCCTAGCTAAAAAAGAGAAGGGAAGAGGGTCGTGATTGGAATCATAAAGATCTTTTACCAGTCTAAGACCACTAGCAGCCCACGAAGAGATCGTAACAGGATCAATATCAGTAACAATTTTAGGATTCTACCATAGCGAGGACCACCTTGATTTATGAATAGGTTTAGATACTTTTTTGTCAATATATTTCAGTGCCTTAATCGTGTCTAATATAATACGATGGGAATGACCAAGAACGAGCTTAGAAGCAGTGAGAAAGGAGGAAGTAGAAAGAGGAGTACACAACTCTCGCTCAATATAAATCCAAGGGGGTGTATGCTGGGAATCTGGTAAGAACCAGAGGGCACCTTGAGAGGCTAGAAAGGCGATTTGATACAAGCTCCAATCTGGAAGATTACAACCACCCAGGACAGAGGGTTTTCTAAGGTATTTATGAGCAATTCTAGCTCTCTTATCATTCCACAAAAAGTTTGTAGTGAGTTAATCAATCTCATGGAAAAAGAGGAAGAAAGCTTTATAGGTAACATGGAAGACAAGAAATTAACAATCGGGGTTATCATCATCTTAAGAGTTTGTAATCTTCCCCACCAGGAGATATATTTAGGAGACCAGGAGGACAAAAGATCTTTCACTTTAGCTATGATGTGGGATTCATTATAAGAAATAGTATCTGAAAGGTCCTTACAAAACCAAATTCCTAAGTATTTAATACGAGTCAATTGCCATTTAAATCCTGAGTCGCCCATGTGAGAAGGGAAACACACCAAATTGAGGGGGAACATTTCCGTTTTTCCTTGTTCAGAGGATATCTAAAAACAAGTGAAAACTCTCTAATGATGTTAGAAATAACAGGAATCGCAGCAGCAATATCCTCTGAAAAGATAAGAACGTCATCTGCATAGGCAGCTGTTTTAAGCGTATGCGAACCAAATTGAAAACCTTTAATATCCTGGTTCAAGTTGAATAGACAAAGGAGTGGGTCTATAGACAAAAGAAAAAGAAGGGGTGATAAAAGGCACCCTTGTCTACTACCCTGACAAAGATTAAAAAAGGAAGACGTAGCCCCATTAACTCTGATGTTAGCTTTTGGCTGCGCATAGAGGGACATTACCATATTAATATAGGAGTCACAGAGATTATGGGATTCTAGCACTGCTTGTAAAAAAGGCCAAGAAACTTTGTAGAAAGCCTTTTCGGCTTCAAGGGCGATCGCCACCGATGGCAAAGCAGAAGGTTTTGCCTTTTCCAGAATATGACAAAAGGTTCGGATATTGTCTCTAGCGAGTCTCCCTTTAAAGAAACCAGTTTGGGAATCATGGATAAGACTAGGAATATGACCCTTCAAGCGCTTAGCTAAGATCTTGGCAAAAATCTTAGGCTCCATATTTAATAATGAAATTGGACAGAAATGTTTAGGATCAGAGTGATCTTTGCCATCTATCGGAATCACTACAATAGTAGCCTCAGCAGCTGAGCCAGAGACCTTGCCAGAAAGGACAAAATTATCAAAAACTTCCTTAAGATATTTGATTATTGAGGAAGAAAATGTTTTATAAAAGGCAATAGGGAACCCATCTGGCCCCGGAGCCTTCACCGACCGAGTAGCCTTAATAGCCTGAATTATCTCATCAGTCTCAATCGATTTCCCCAATTCAATCATATCGGAATGCGAAATACTATTAGTAGGAATCGAATTCAGAAACTGCTGACAAGTAGATATGTTGCATTGATCTTTAGGAGTGTATAACTTTTCATAAAAATCACGGAAGACTTCAAGTATTTCTTGAGTATGGAATTTCTTTGAACCATTTTTATCATTAATATAAGAAATCTGGGCAGCTTTAATATTCGTATTTTGATATTTTAAGGTGGCAGCCAATAACTTACCGGCTCTAGTTCGTAATAGCAAATGCCGAGATTTTTGAGCGTGTACACCAATATAAGCTCTTTTAGTAACTATAGAGTTGAAAGAGTATTTTAAATGCTTGATATCCTGTAGGAGAGACTTATCATTAGAGAGTCTATATAGTACTTCTTTATGTTTAATCTCGTCTCCCAAAGACTGCAGCGACTTTCTGATGTCACTGTTTCTTTTTGACATTTTTTTTTATAATATGACCCCGAATAGTACAGTTAAATACATCCCATAGAACTATTGGGGAATTCACCGAAGACTCATTATCTTTGAAGAAATTATCAATCTCCTCATTAAGCTCTTTAACTTCAACTTTATTGTCCAAAGTTTCTGTATTAAGACGCCAATTACAAGGGCCTCTCGTATCTGTAAGATTAAGGATAGTCAAGGAAACCGCTGCGTGATCAGAAACGACTATTGGATGGATCATAACATTTATAGTATACTTTAAAAGAGCAGCATCAACTAAAAGATAATCGATACGAGAAAAACTAGAATGTGGAGAGGAGAAAAGCGTGAAATCACTACCCGTAGGATTATGCAATCTCCATGCGTCAACAAGCTGATGAGATGAACACATATTGAGCATGTGTTTATGCGATCTAGGGGGACGGAATTTAAAAGCAGAATGTCTATCTAAAATAGGATCTAAGGGCAGATTAAAATCACCGCCAACGATTGTTCTAGCATTCTGAGGAATATCAGAAAGTTTTTTATTTATGGAACACCAAAAAAGAGGATCATCGATGTTAGGGGCATATAAATTCATGATATATAGATCATCTGAACCATTGGACAAACGAGTAAGTAACCATCTGCCATTGGTATCATGCTCAGCAGTGACAATAGATAAACCTGAGTTTTTGGAAATCAGCGTAACAACCCCATTCTTTTTACCAGAAGCTTCGGAACAAGTAACATCAAGAACTCATTCCTTCCGCATAAGAAGAGCTTCTTTAAAGGCAATCTTAGTCTCCTGAAGTAGAACAACATCGCCAGATAAACTTTTGCAATAATCTAAGTTCTTGGTCCTTTTAACAGGGTGATTCAACCCACGTACATTTAGGGGCCCATTAGGATATCTGGCGGATCGCCACCGACGGCACGGCGGTGGCGATCCGCCCGCCAAATATCCTTTTTCACCCCCGCCATATTAGCATGGTGAGGGGCACTGCGGCGGACGGAAAGACCGTCCGCCGCTTTTCTGCCGGTCGGATTGTCGGCCGGGCGGAAAAGGCAGACAACATGGTGGCGGTGCCTTGCAGGCTACGCCATCTATATTAGCATGCCTGCGGTGACATGCCTTTCCATGGCAGAGACTCCGCCATGGAAAGGCATGCGGAGAATGCCTTCGGGGGCCCGTTGCGGGTCCCCGGGGGAGGTGAGGGGTGGATGCCTGCACTTGGGGGTACCCATGGTACCCCCTTTATTGGCATGCACAAGGTGGCAGGCACCGCGCGGTGCCATGCCACGTTGTGCATGCCAATGCACAACATGCATATTTTGCATTGCGGCGGGTGCTGCTGACAGCACCGCCCGCCGCAATGTACAATGTGCTGGATGCGACCGCCAGGGTGGCGGTCGCATCCTAATTACCATGGCGGGACCGCCGCACCTTCGGCGGTCAGTCCCGTGTTCCGTTATGGTGGCGGGCGGACAAAGTCCCCCGCCATCGTAATAGGCCCCTAAGTGAGACTACAACCAGTCATAGATAAACATAAAACAACACAAGTAAAAACATCTGATAAAGAAAACACAGGGGTAACCAGAAGAACATCAGGTATAGGGGAAAAAGGAAAGCCACAAAATAGTCAAAATACACCGAAGCAGATGTCCCAAGAGTAGGAAAAATAGGAAGGGAGGAAGAAAAGACTAGAAAGAAGAAATGAAAGAACAAAAGTACTCCAAAGAAAAAGGAGCATTAAAAAAGAGTAACCCCACCAGGGGATGTCTGTAATAGACAAATTGCATGGGGGAAAAAATGTGGAGGAGCAACAACAGAGGCCAACAACCACGATGCAGACATCTCAACAGTAAATACTGCATTAAGCGACGAAACAGATGCATAAATATCAATGTATACTATACTATCAATAATCCATCTATAATAATAAATAACAAGTTGCAAAAAATGTAGGGCCCAATTCACAGAACTAACTTAAGACAAAATCCTAAACGTACTACCATTTTGGTATTCACAGAAGGCACTTACTCATTTTGGTATTCACAGAAGGCACTTACTTACTCATTTTGAGTAACTTACTCATTTTGAGTAACTTACACATTTGTGTAACTTACTCATTTTGGTATTCACAGAAGGCACTTACTCATTTATGAGTAAGTGCCTTCTGTGAATACCAAAATGAGTAAGTTACACAAAATGAGTAAGTTACACAAAATGAGAAAGTTACTCATTTTGGTATTCACAGAAGGCACTTACTCATTTATGAGTAAGTGCCTTCTGTGAATACCAAAATGGATAAGTTACACAAAATGAGTAAGGTAAACAAAATGAGTAAGTTACACAAAATGAGTAAGTAAGTGCCTTCTGTGAATACCAAAATGAGTAAGTGCCTTCTGTGAATACCAAAATGGTAGTAAGTTTAGGATTTTGTCTTAAGTTAGTTCTGTGAATCAGGCCCTCATACCATATTTGATCAGAGACAAACATATTATCATATCCTAGATAGAAAAGTGAGATTATAATATCAGATAAATATCAAATTAAGGTATTATAAATAACCATATAAGGCAATATAAATAACAATCTAATGCATAATAAATAATAATATGTGGTGTAATAAATAGTAATCTGAGGCAATATAAATACCAATATAAAACATATAAATCTCAGTCAAAAGTATTATAAACTAGTCTATCAAGTTAATTTAAATATATATAAACAAAAGAATTCCAAAATACGTAATGTAAAGAAAAGTTACTAATCACTACAGAGTTGATAGAATTCAGGAATAGATTGACTTATTTAGAGTATTTTGGAATTTAAGAAGAAGATAGCATATTCTACATTAGATGTAATTCATAACTTGGGATACATATATAATGAAAGAAAAGAATCAAATTAACAAATAAGTACATAAATAAAAATTATACATACAGAATAAAAATGTATATCATAAATAACATTACAATAGTGGACAAAAATACAGATGAATAATAAACACACATAAATAATTTAACACCAACGTAAGAATATAAGAAAAGAGAAGTAAAAAGTCAAGAAACAAATAGAATAATCGAACAAAATAGAAAGCACTTGTATAAGAAGTGATCGAGCAAAGAAAAGAAAAAGAATGTGGAAGTAGAAGAAGAGATACTTACTTCGTCATACGAATAGTTGAGAAAGAAAAGCAATGAAAAAACGAACTATCTAGAATGTTATTACACCAAAAAGACTTCATCAATATGGGCTAAGATGAATGCCCACAGAAATAAGGAGAAACTGAGTAGGGAGTAGGTACGAAATTGGAAAAAGTCAGAGAAGTAAAACAAGACGATAAAAAAGATAGGGAGAAGAAGAGCAATAGGAACACATTGACAGCCTATAAATAACAAAATAGCACTGGAATAATACCAACATATTAAATGTGAAACTCAAAAAACATTCATAATAATATAAAAAAACATAAAAACCTATAAAAGGAAAATCAGTTAATAGAGAATAACCATT
This sequence comes from Calotriton arnoldi, assembly GCA_963921515.1. Lineage (NCBI taxonomy): Eukaryota > Metazoa > Chordata > Amphibia > Caudata > Salamandridae > Calotriton > Calotriton arnoldi. The sequence continues at coordinate 839,096 of CAWUFW010004627.1, forward strand.
ATAATACCAACGATCTTACAGTGCGTAGTTACCATTCCAAAGAAGAACCCAGAAGAGCAATAATAATCACACACATTGTGGCAAGGCACAAAAATCAGGGAACCATCCTGTCAGAAGATGGAGGTCGTTAAAGACGAGAAGTGCCAGGAAGAGAGTCTGAGTCCATATGTGATTCAGATTGATTGTCCAAGAATGTCGAAAGCTCTGAAGGTTCATAAAAGATCTGTGAACGACCCTTGAAAGTTATTCTGAATCTTGAAGGACCTGCAAAGGAACATGGAATATTCATATCTTTGAGTCTTCTGCGTAGATTCAAGAAACCTTTACGACGAATGACGGTATCTCTAGCAAAGTCTTGTGATATTGATATTCTGTGACCTTCCCATTGTAATGTCTTAATCTTCCTCATTTGAGCAAAAATTAGCTCAGTATGTTGATGACGCAGAGGTTTAAAAATCAACGGTCTTGGAGAAGACAACATTTTAGGCTTAAAAGTCGAAACTCTATGAGCACGTTCTATTTCAAATTGTTTGTGGAATGAAATGTTCAGAACATTTGGAATCCAAGTAAGCAAGAAGTCCAACACTGAAGGAGCAGACTTCTCACAGTCTTCCGGTAATCCAAAAATACGAAGGTTACTTCTACGATTTCTGTCCTCCTATTCAGTTAGGTCTCTTCTTAATGAAGCCATGGAGCGCTCCAAACTTTGGACGTGCTTAGCTTGCTTGTTTGTAAAGTCCTCAACATTACTTATTCGTGTTTCGGCATTGGAGACACGTATTGAAAGATTTTTGAGGTCATTCCGAATTGCTGCAACCTCAATTTGAAGCAAGTCTGTGTTCGTTTTGGTACTCTGTGCTATATCATGGACTGAATTAAGTTTGAGTAGTATAGTATCTAAGGTCAAAGCAGAGTCGATGTTACTCTTAGCTGGCAAATCCGGGGTGGGTGAATTTTCTTTAGACCTCTTCAGATTCCCCTTAGAGTCTCTGACCTTGGAAGTGACACCCATGCCTTCTGCCATCGGGAACAAACACAGTAGTCACACAAAATGACTGAAAGTGCGTAGATGTTATGCAAAGCAAAAGAGCACAACGTACTGTAAAAATCACTTAGGAGAAACAAAATATTAATGCCTGAGAAACCGAAGTCCAACACTTCTGTAAAATGCGTGAAAATTCATCAAGCACCGAGGAAGGCACTTTTTTGTAAGCAAATCTGTTACCGCATGAGAGACCCAACAGCAAATGTTAATTTGTAGTCCCAATAATGTGATCGCCTTACACAACCCACATTCAAAAGGAAATAATCCAAGAAATGCTGACTCTCTACGACAATCCGTTAACAGGCAAATGTCACATCAAAGAAAACCGGACACCGTCTGGTTAAAGAGTACATTACTGAGTAGACTCTGCACATCCAGCAATAATCAGGACAGGCTCCAAAAGCTTAAAATTGAACAAACGACATGCTGCTCATATGATAGTTCACCCCCACTGAAGCACAGCCAGCTGGATATTAGGCCACTAATTAGGCACTATAACTTCTGAGAGAATCCTGTCAGCGACCGCCATTTTGTGGAAACGCTGACGCCATAGAATAGGGGCCTCCCCGAAGTCTCATGTCCTGACATAAAGAGGTATAAAATTCGACATAACAATACCTCATGCAGCGCAGGGGAAATGAGACTGGAGTCCAAACAGGCAGATAAAATGATTTCATGCCCTCAGTCCGTGTATCGACAAGACCTCTGTGTCAACCGCCATTTTGAAGTCCTGACGTGAGGAAAAAGTCGCGGTGCAAAGCTTCACACAGGGAAGCAGTCCAAATCACCTGCGAGCTGTCCCCAAGGCTCCCAAACTGTTCCGCTGCCTATCAGTTACATGGTGAACACCCAAACAGCATCTCAATTAGAGCGTCCGCACCGGTGATCCAACAGAGCTCAAGAAAGCGCGGCCATCTTAGTTGCCCGCTAAGCCACGCCCCCCCTCCAACATACAATGCTTGAGAAAATAGTTACTGTGCAAAATAACCTTTAAATTGCAGGAATAACATGAAAACACAGTTCCTCCGTCTTGGTAGCTCCTTTTGGGGCTACTGCGATACTGAACACGACAGAGTCTAACAATTCCAGCCAACCGCATCGGTACGGGTAAGCTAAAGCGTCAACAGACTTGGAAACAGTACCTTGCTTGTTGCGGCTGACGTGATGGTACGAGCTGGTCAGGGGCAATGGTTGCGATGTGAGATGGAAGCGTTGCAGCGTGCGGTGTCCTCACGTCTCGGTGCAAGCAGAGGCTCGTTGATGGAGTCAGTGAGACCAAGGTTTGCGTTGCAGGGTGAGACAGTGTGCGATGCGGTGCTAGCAGGTCACGATGTGGCGACGGAGCCGGTTGATGTGTGAGTCAGGCAGCGATGGAGTCGGTGACATAGGTGCTGCATGTAGTGAAGCGGTGCGGAGTGCGGTGCCCACAGGACGCGGTGCAAGCAGTGGCTCATTGACAGTCAGTGAGACCAGGGTTGCGTTGCGAAGCGAGGCAGTGGTCTCTGCGGTGCCTTCAGGACACGGAGTCTGCGACGGCCTGGTGACGGAGTCGGCTGCTCTTTTCTTCTGCGCCAACTGGAACCAGCGGAACCAGAGACGGTGCCCAGAAGGATGGTGAGGTCTTTGCTGTTCCTGAGACCTCTTGTACAGGGGGCAAGCTCCACTTCAAGCCCTTGGAGATACTTTCCCAAGCAGGATACACACACAGTTCCTCCCCTTGGCAGAAACAGCCACTGTAGGCCAACCCCAGACAGCGCACAGCAACGGGGCAGTACTCCTCCTCCATTTTGTCCAGCTCTTCTCCTTGGCAGAGGTTCCTCTTGAAGTCCCAAAAGTGATCTAAAAGTCTGGGGTCTGGGTCCCTCTTTTTATAATACAAAATCCTTTGTTCTCTGTGGCAGAGAAGCTCTTTGCCCAGCCAAAACCAGTTATGTCCTCTCTGCTGCAGCTTCCTGGCAGGAGGTGGAGATAGCATTGTCTAAGGCAGACAGGGCCTATTCAGGTGCAAGGGAAATCTCCTCCCACCACTCTAAATGCAGACCGGGCTTATTCAGGTGCTAGTGACAACTCCTCCCCCTACTCTGAATGCCGCCCAGGTCTATTCAGCCCAGCCCTCACTCATTCAGCAAAAGCAGGACACACATCAACCCCCCCAGGTGGCTGTCTGAGAGAATGCACCTCCCCAGGCCCTGTCACTCCAAAGCCAGACAATAAATACACAAACCAGCAGAGGCACACAGGATGGCTAAGCAAGAACATGCCCACTTTCTAAAAGTGATATTTTGAAACACACAATATAAAAATTATCTTTACTAAAAGATGCATTTTTATATTCTGAGTTCAGGCAAATCAAACTTTATTTTCCTATCTTGATGTTATAAGCAAACTCCCCATTCTATCCTATGGGAAAGATAGCCTTTCAATAGTGAAAAAACGAAATTGACAGCATTTCTCTATCAGGACATACCACACACATCAGGGTATGTCCTACCTTTCACATACACTGCACTCAGAGGTACCTTGGGCCTACCTTAGGGGTGACTCATATGTAAGAAAAGGGAAGGTTAGGGCCTGGCAAGTGGCTGCACTTGCCAGGTTGACATGGCAGTACCAACTGCGCACAGACACTGCAGTGGCAGGTCTGAGTTACATTTACAGGCTGTCCATGTGGGTGGCGCAATCAGTGCTGCAGGCCCACTAGCAGCATTTGATTTACAGGCCCTGGGCACACACAGTGCACGGTACTAGGGACTGACTAGTAAATCAAATATGCCAATCATGGAAACACCAATCCATAACAACAATTTACAGGGAGAGCATATGCACTTTAGCACTAATCAGCAGTGGTAAAGTGCCCAGAGTCATAAAACCACCAACAACAGGTCAGAAAAAATACAGGAGGAAGGCACAAATTTCTGGGATGACCCTACAAAAAGGGCCAAGTCCAACAGTCATAGTATCTATATTATCTGTAATGAGAGGCCATTTGACCACTCTACGGTTACTTCCTATTAGAGGCTGGGTTTGTGACGAGCTTATTTTAGATAACTGGTTGCCTGTTGCGTAGCCTGTTACTTCTAGGCAGAGAGGATGATGGTCACTGCCATCTCTTGCATCTATCTTGAAGCTCAAAATCCTACTCCAACTGTGCGTGCTGTGCATAATGTAGTCTATTCTAGATTGTGAACTACCCCGTTTAAATGTATATAAGGAGCAATTATCACTCCCATTGTTGGTCAACCTTCCATTGCATGCCCTTAGGTGGTGTTCTATGGTAAACTGCATTATCTGTATTGCAGCGTTAGTACACGGTTTCGGCAGTCCAGTTTCTAGCTGGGGCAAACCCTTGGCCATATCCTCTTCCTCTGTTAACATTTCTAGGCCATTTAGTGGTTCATATGTACAGTTAAAATCACCACATACGATTACTGTATCGTGTGGATTTACACAGTCAAGGGCCCTACCTAGTAAGTCAATAATCTGTGAATTTAAGTTTTGCCTAGCTGGTCTATTATAGACATAAAATAAGTACAAATTTGCTTTATTGTTAGTATTAGTATCTAGGAGTACAGCAAGTATATCCGATGAATCTATGGTATGGATACTAGTTCCTATTCCCATGGTTATTTTAACCCAGATTGCAAGCCCCCCTGAGGGTCTGCCTCTCTGAGGTGGGATAGCATTTTTATAATATGTTTTATATCCTAACTTATATGGAGGGGTTAGTAGCCATGTCTCCTGGAAGTGGCAGAGATCAAATTTCTCTATGTAGTTATGCCAGTCTGGATCATCAAGTTTTTGTTTTAGGCCTGCAACGTTCCATGAGACTATGGCTAAAGGTGTATGTCCTTTTGTCAGTACTTATGAATTTTGGACAATCCTTCTGGATTTAATTCTACATCTTTAATTCCATTTATTTCATCATTTGCTATGTTCTGTGTTAAGTATCCCCATGCATCTTCATCATTTGAGATCATGCTACCCCTGTAATTCCCTTCCAGGTTTGGGTGCTTGTCTATCCTCGAAATGTCTGTTCTAGCGTGCTCAGTCAATCTACTGTTTCAAGGTCTGACTTTGGCTGGCCATGTGGCTCTTTTTTAGCAGAAGAGATTCTATGCCTTGTTCGTGGTGCTAGGGTGTTGGATGGGCTGTGCAGTTTGAAGCGCAGGGTCACCCCGCTTGTCGTACTTGTTCTAAAATCCATCGCAATCAATCCCTGTACTATTTCTCTATTGGCAACAATTAGCTGGATTGTGTCTAAACTCTCGTTTCCCCCATCCAAGCATTCGGCCCTTACTATATCTGAACGCACAACTGACAAGCATTGTGGCTTATGCCTAATCCAAAGGATGACTTTTTTTAAGTGAGTCTTCATCCTCCCTAGCTCCTGTCGCAGCCTTGGGTACATTAGTTAAGTATATTCTCCGGCCTATTTCCCTCTTTTGTGGTCCATCATTGTGCAGTAATTTGGGTATAAGGTCATCCACTCGGTGCAGGCAGGCATGTTTGGTTGTCACAGTGCATCCTCGGGGCACCTCGCTGGATTATACGTGACCATTCTTGGGGCTGTGTTGACAAAAAGTGTCCTCTTTCTGGGTACCATATCTGGTTCGTACTATTGCCTATGTTGCCTGGCCTAATCTCCATCTCCCTATGCCACTGGAGCAATTGCTTTCCTCCAGATGTCTCAAAAGTCTTGTTTTGTAAGGAATTATTTTGCACTCGATTAGGTATTAAGTTAGCCACTACTTTGTGTTCAGTTAGCAGTTTAACCGTTTGTGTTGATAATTCCACATGTGAATTAGTAGAGTGCACTGCAACAGTAGCGGCCTGTTGCGTCTTCTGGGAATTTACTAGGGTTTTTACATTCTGTACTTCTTTTACTAAGGTACGAACATTCTCAACTAATGCCTGTACCTCCCCGGTTTTGCGCATGTATTTGCATCCATTTATGGTCTGCACAGACTCTTTGACCACTGTGACTCTTTAAGTGTGTAACTAGAGTGGCTCAGTATACCCTCTAGAAGTAGCATGTCAGGATTTTCCTTGGCTAAAGGCACGAATCTATTTATGTGAGCTATTCCTGTGTTTCCCCCTCCTCCTGCGATCTTTCTTGCATGGGCTGTAAGTTCTCCGTACAAGCTATTCCCTAGCTCCAGTCCCTGTGTGGGGTCATTGGGTGAGTTTTGTGATTTTGTCATTGCTGACAATTGCGTTGGAGGACCCTGTTGGCTTGTTGTCTCTGCTGCATGTACTATGACATCTCTTCGATGCGCTAGTGCCGGTTGTTGATGTACAGCCTGCTTTGTATAGAAAGATGTAATCCTTTTTTTAGATGGTACCTTCTGTTTTCTTGTCGCTCCCTCTAGCATTGTCTCAACCTTTTCTATGAGGATGTCTATTTCAGATATTGTGCAATTCCCAACCACGCTTTTTTTTTTATTTAGGTGTTTTGCCCATTCCCATGGGTGCCTCTGTTGCCTTTCGTTTCCCCATACTTTGTAAGGATGTTGCTACCTTGTGTATAGAAGTTTATTCTGTTGTGTTTATAGGGTATGCGACCAAGGGAAGTACACTTACTAAAAAAAAGAAAAAGAAAAGGGGAGGGAAAAAAGAGGAGGGAATATGGGATATCTAACAACCCCTTGTTATCGCCTTTTTGTGATTGTCCCAGCCAGTCCAACCCTAGAGTTCCGGCTTCCTGCACCTTCTTGTATTAAATTACGGCACAGTACCTTTTTGCAGTTTCTATGTTCATTCAACTGGTTAACTGGCACTGGCGGGGGGACAGGTAAGAACAGGAGTCGCTGTTAATTACGTCGGGTTCAAGGTCCAAGGCTCGCAGCAAGATCAAAAAGCCAAGAGAGTGGGCCCAGCCTCCTCCGGGCACTGACAGGCGCGGACAGGCCCTCCCTTGGCATGGGCTTGGTGTCCCACGCTCCGGGGGTCGAGGCAGTGCTTTATGCACATTGACCAAGCCTCCCCCTCAGCCGCTCTGCTCACCAGTGACCGTTGCACCCTGGGACACCGAGTCCCACCAGGGTGTTTGCTGGCAGTAGGGCAAGAATTTGACAAGGTTGTCCCGCGCTGGGGGGTCGAGACAGCGCTTTATGCGTGTTGACCACGCCTCCCCCTCAGCAGCTGTGCTCACCAGTGACCGTTGCACCCTGGGACACCGAGTCCCACCAGGGTGTTTGCTGGCAGTAGGGCAAGAATTTGGCAAGAGTGTCCGCAACAGTGGGGTCACTCTCCGTATGACATAGATCCATAATTATGTCCTCCAGATCGCAGGCATCCCGACTCCTCCACAGGGGGGGGGGCAATCCATGCGATTCCCGCCCTCTGCAGGCCCAGTCCCTCAGGGTACTTTGGTCCCGGATCCCAGTGCAAAACACCACTCATGGTAAAGTCCCTCAGGGCACTCAGGTGTCAGAGTGGGAAGGAGGGATCCCACTTTCTCTGCTCCCTTGGGCCCGGCCCACGGTGAAGTCTCACCCGGTGCTTCAAGGTGAGAGGCAGGTCCAGCAGGTGTCGCAGCTGAGGTATGCAGGAACCATCCAGGGGAAGGCATCAAGACTATCCCCGCCGATCCCTGTGAACACCTATGGGCGACCCGCCCTCCCCAATCGGGGTACAACTCCAGCCACGCAGGCAGCCCCCGCGCCCACCACAGTGGCCCAGAGGTGGCCGCCACAAGGTCCGGCCAACGCGACCCGCGCAGTTCCAATGCCAGCCAAGGACTCCTCGAAGGGCGTCGAGTACTCCAAGCCGGCCCGGTCCCCAAAGGGATGAAGGGGACGGCCGCACGCAGCTTACATGCCCCGCCGGCATCTCGCTTCAGCGTCTCCAGGACCCACAGGGCAAGGTCCCCAGTCCTCACCGTGCACCCTGTGTCCCACGGCGCATGGACAGCCGCAGTCCTGGAAGCCGCCAGCACTGCAGGTAAGTTGAAATGTCCCCCGAACCACCCAGGTCCTCCTTAAACATTTTCTAGAATGTACTCTGCGGGAGGGCTTGGAGCTATTTTATCATCATATTTACTTTTCTTTCTCTGACTGTAAATTGAGAGGATTTTGTGAATGTAACTATGTGGCAATCTTGCTGGGGTACATGGAGAGTGAAAGGGAAATCTGTAGGATGTGAACACACAGCAAAACTTAAATACTTGTAATTGAAATGTGCAATTTTTTCAAACCATATCAGCAGTTAGGAAAGCACAAACGAAGCATATTTGTTTGTAACTCTGAAGTGTGAACGAAACGAAAATTGTAATAGGATCCAAATAAATCATGACACTGTTTGGTGATGCACAAATGATAAATATTCGTAGAAACCCAATTGCATGTATGTACAAATTTAGTGCCCAATTCAATGTAAAATGTGCTATCTAAAAATAACAGTGGGCTACCAACCCATACTTTAGTAATATATAGTTGCAACAGTATACTCCAAAATGCACCACTGAATACATGCTACACCCTTACTACTCTCCTGCTGAATGGGTGTGGCACATTTGCCACAGTTGTACTTTTGTGAGTCACTTGGACTTTTCAAAATCCCACTGGCTTGAGTATTGTAACACTGATGACAGCACCCCCACCCTGAAAACCAACATTCATTGGCCTTGGGCTGAATGGGGCCAAACTTGAAGGTTTGGAGCCTACCCAGGGGTTGGGAGCCCTCTGCACTGCAGGGGCAGGAAGGGCCTGTGTTATACCCCTGATGAAAACACTGTTCCAGCCCCACTGTGTTACGCTGTCGCAAAAGATTATCAGTGAAAACACAAGCAGTTATATCGCAATGTTTGCCCTGGGCAAATGCTTAGAAAGCAGCACACACAGCATTTTCAATTGTCACTATTATTCACTGCACAATCCTTGCTTTGCACCTCATTTACTCTTCAGTGGGCAGGAAAAAGGTAATAGCAGCTGCACCATACCTTCCCCAGAATCTACTGAATGGACTGAATGAGCACGAATACGAATGTCAGCAGAATGCCCGGGTGACTTTGACACGTCTAGTGATGCAGGTGCAGGGGCTATATTTGGTTCCCATGCTTCAGCGTTACCAGTGTTGTCAGCTAATGGGGCATGTCGTGCGTTCGTGCGTTGGGCGGAACAGAGTTGTACACGTTTTTAAATTTTTTAAGCTGCAGACAGTACAGATTGGAAACCAGAAGGAGCAGTGGTGGTTCCATGTCCCCGTTTGCAAATTGTGCTGTCTGCCTGGAGAACTTCCGAGTTTAGGTATGCACTATAGTTGGAGCGGTGTTTTAGCAATAGCCACACATAGAACTCTGGGGCATATTAGCAAGACCCACGTTAAAATTATCGCCGTTTTAGCGGCAGGAAACTGCCGCTAAAACGGCGATAATGGGCTTGCTAATATGCGTTATGGAATTCCAATAGAAGCCCAGGTTAGATGTCCTGCACATCTAACCTGGGCTTCTATTGGAATTCTATAACGCATATTAGCAAGCCCATTATCGCCGTTTTAGCGGCAGTTTCCTGCCGCTAAAACGGCGATAATTTTAACGTGGGTCTTGCTAATATGCCCCTCTGTGCTTGTGCTCTGCTTAAGATACGCGCAAACGCTCAGCTGCTCAGACCAGGGGTTTTACCGGTTCATTGACAGTTGAATATTTTAGTTCAGCGTCATTAAATAAGGCTGACGACGAACTAAATAGGCCCTGTCTTCTAGGCTTCCTGCTACGTTATAATGTGTACTTTGGCAGAAGACCGTGTGAGCAGGGGTTCTCCCTGAGAGACACGAGGCTCGTCTTACTTCGATACACCTTTTTCAGAAGCGTCGTTCAGGATTTCCACACTTGACTATTAGAGTTACATTTACTTTTCTATGGTGAAGCAAATAACCAATGCCAACTTCTGTGGGTTCTTTTCACGCCTCGGCCTAAACCACAAAACGTTACGAAAAAAGAAAACACTAGTGTTGGACGAATGCGAAACAAATGTCAGCCCACCTGGTTAATAGTCAGATGACGTTTATGCATAGCTTTGTGTGATATTTTTCCTGGTGTGTTACATGGTGCGTGAAAACCGCAGGCTACAATGATACAAGGAGCCGTGACTTGTTCCAGGTCAGGAAAGGGCTAATGAATAGGCTGGGAGTTGGGCCTCCTTATTAAGCATAGAAAGAAATAACATTATTTCAAAGAAATACATTCTCAGTGACCAAATTCTCCCTGCTGCGGCAATTAAACCAAATGTGTAAATATTCTGAGGTGTATTTCAAGAAAGCACCTCACTTCCGAGTTATTCTCATCAAATTCTAGAAGAAAATGACATGGATTTCCCTGCCTTTGGGCATCTATGCTAGTTACTTGGCTGACCTTAATGACTGAGGAAACCCTGAGTTCACTTCTGTTTCCCATTCAGAACCTGCAAGACTAGTGATTTATTATTTTATTTATTTTAGCAATTTTATATAGCGCGGACATGGCCCGAAGGCATCAGAGCACTTTTCAGCAGTAGCATGATACAAGGGTACAACAAGTCACAGTTACAATAATTACGTTCAGACATATTGCATTGGTTGCTGCGACCAAGATAAATGCAGCCGTTGGACAAGAGATTTACATGGTCCAAGCATTGATTAAGATGGTGGGGAGGACAATGAAGCTAGTTTGTCTACTGGATAGAGTACTTCGATATGGACGTGTGTGATTAACCCAGGTATACGTCAAATAGGAGGAGCTTGAGGTCCTTTTTGAAGGCGGCTATGCAGATTGTTAGGCGAAGGGAGGGAGGTAAGGAGTTTCCAGATCTTGTGGCACCACCAGAGAATGACTGGCTCATGTATTGTTCTTGACTGAAGGTGGGGGGTTCCAGGAGCAGGGATTGGGCACTTCTGGAAGCCCTATTTGCTCCAGAGATTTTCACTTTTTTACTTAGATAGGAGGGTGAAGAGGAGTGCAGCGCTCTGTGGGTAATGCAGGTGGCTTTGAATTGGGCTCGAGCTTTAATGGGAAGCCATTGGAGGGTTATCAGGGCCGGGGAAATGTGGTCACATTTCTTGAAACCTAACACAGAGCGCTCTGCTGCATGTAGCGTTGCTCTCAGTGGGCCTAGATGAACTTTGGGAATGCCTGAGAGAAGGGCAATTTCATAATCTAGTCTGTTTAGGATGAGAGACTGCACCACTATTCTGAGACCTTGTTCCAGGATCAGGTGTCTGATGCCTCACAGCTGCCTGAGTTGGTGATGTGCGCTTTTGGCCATGGCAGTGATGTGGCAGTGGAGGTTTAGATTGTTGTCAAGGGTGACACCAAGGTATCTAGCACTCTGGACAATGGCAAGGCAGCCGTCCAGGGCAGGAAAGTTGGCCATCCATTCCTGTACTGGGGATTTTGCTTTTGGAGGTGAGATCAAGAGATCTGTTTTAGTTCGGTTGAGTTTTAGATGATGGCTAGACATCCAGTTTTGAATCTTTAGGAGCGTGATTGAAAGGAGGGCAAGATCTCCAGGGGAAGAGATTTTCATGTATATTTGAGTGTCGTCAGCATTCAGGTGGAAGAGAATCCCAGCATTTCTGAGAATCACACATAGTGGTTCGAGGAACAGGTTAGAGAGGGTTGGGGAGAGGATCAAGCCTTGAGGGACCACTTGATGTACATTGACTGGTCGTGAGAGCGTGCTGCCCATTTTCACAATCTGGGAGGGATTGGTAAGGTAAGAGGAGAACCACTTGAGGACTGTGCCTCCACAGCCCATGTGTTGTTCAAGAGTGCGAAGGAGGTCCAGATGGTTGACAGTGTCGAAAGCAGTGGGCATGTCCAGGAGCACCAGGAGGCAGGAGGTCCCAGAGTCAAGGATTCTAAGGGAGTCATCAACTATTTGTAGGATCGCAGTGTCTGTACTGTGGCCCTGGCAGACACCTGATTGGAGAGAGTCTAGGAGGTTGTTTGCTTGAATGTGTGAAGTGATCTAGGAAGCGATGCAACTTTCAATGACTTTGCCTAAAAATGGAAGTGTGGAGACTGGGCGGTAGTTGTTCATGTTCTCTGGGTCGAGAGATTGTTTTTTTCAAGAGAGGAGAGACTTGACCCACTTTTAGTCATTCTGGAACTAGGCCCTGTTGAAGAGAGGAGTTGATCATGTTGGTCCATAGGGGGAGTAGGTATGTAGCAAGAGATTTGCTGATAAACCCTGGAATGGCATCCTGAAGGTGCTTTGAGGGTTTCACTTTGGAGATTGTTCGCTGTGGGTCTCATTTGGAATGGTGAGAAAGAGGACCACGAATAAAGCGCCTTTCACTGTAGAATCTCAGCTTCTGGAGGTTCACTGGAGTGTAGCGAGATGTGGATGTCTCTGACGTATCTATCAAAGAAATCCACAAAGTTGTTCCAGCGGGCCACAGATGGCTCAAGTGCTGAAGTGGTGGAGCGGTTTGTAGTTTGTGCGAGAACCTCGAACAGGCTCTTTGGTCTGTTCTTTGCAGAATTCACGATTGCTCTGAAATGAGAGGATTTTGCTCTAAGGATTTGGTCTTTGTACTGTTTTTGCACTATGCAAAACGTATTCAATCTCAGGTGAGAGGCGACTAATCTCCATTCTTTCTCACACTTTCTGATAAGCTTTCTTTCTTTGTAGAGATCTTTTGAGAACCAAGGTTTGGAGTGTTTTGGTCTCGATAATTTGCACTTTAGGGGTGAAAGTTTGTTGTTAAGGGATTCCATGCAGCAGTTGTATTTGCCAGTGGCCTCATTAACATTAATACAAAGGAATTCCTCAGCACACGTCTGTTATGTCACAATATACATAAACATGCTTGATGTGAGCATAAGTAAAATACAAGTAGGTAAGTTCTTATTTCTTTTTCCTTTTTATTTTCCGATGTTCAGACAGCCGACACGTGTTTCGTCGCTTACATGGGAATTAATCCCGCGACTTTATCAAGGCTATTGTCTTCCTGTGTATAACCCTTATTTCTTAGTAGTTTGATCCCACACACGGACGTCGCTCCTCGTGTTGCCGAGCACATCAAGCATGTTTATGTATATTGTGACATAACAGACGTGTGCTGAGGAATTCCTTTGTATATCTGTCAATTGGCCAAGGCCATTTTGTGTTTTGAGGAGGTCAGTGGTTCTCTTCACCTTGCAGCACCGTGATCAATACAGCAAGTAAATATCAAATATTTGTGTTATCTCTCCCGAGTGGCGCCTTCATTTACCCAACTAAATACCACTGCTCATTAGGTGCTCATTAACATTAAGGTGGGGTGTAATCGAGATTAGGCTAGGTAGGGCCATGATGGCCATGGCTTCAGTGTCAAGGTTGGATGTGTCCCTGAACCATATTTTCTATTTCTTGGGTTGCTCAGATGTTTTGGTATAAGAGCCAAAGAGGGAGAATGGGATCTGCATGTTGTCAGACTAGTCGACTGGAATGGGGTTGTACGACTGTAGATTGGGGGAATTGGATATTATGAGGTCAAGGAGGGTGCCTTTGTGGTGTTGGGTTTAAGGCAGTATTGTTGGAGATCATTGTCTTTGAGAAAGGATGCAAAAGTGTCCACCAGGCTGTTACCCTTGATTCCCCAGTGGATATTGAAGTTATGTGGTTTATAGGAAAGGTGACGGTGTGACATTGTATTATAGGAAATAAATTATCCCCTTCCATACATGATAAGTATATCGCAAGTCACCTCAGGATTCCATAACTTTATAAAGGAACTCGTCCTTGGGCCTTGTTCCTCTATACGGTCATGGAACTTCTCAATGAATCTCAATATTCTTATAATGTAATCCATGTCACTAGATCATGCTATATACCGATTCACTACCTGATCCCTCATTGTCAATGGGGCAGTCATATAATGCATGAAAGGACCTGTGGAACCTTGCTGGATGACACTATTACAGTTTAAAATGGCACTCTTAAGTAACCACTCAATTTTTATCATTCAGGCCTCCCAAGTCCTGCCACAATTTGCTGGTCAACTGTGGACTCTAACATATTTCACCCTTTGGGCCCCAAATAGTCACATACTCAGAGCGCTGACATCTCATAATAACAAATGATGACAATAGCACAGTCCAACTTGGCAAATCTCTTCAAGCCAGCCGGGATGCAGGGATACCGCACTAGGTTCTCAGCCAGGTTCCTTCTCGATACCAAATTCGGTCATCGGATGTGACCCTTCCCGAGTCCCGATCGGCTGCCCAATTTCACACATAGTGTTTTTTTGTGTCCGTAAGTACGGAGACACTTAGTCCACACACCTTAGCGCGTGTGTAGGTACCATTTTACTCTTTTCACGTGGCACTACTCACTTTGCCACTCACTTTTTCACCACACGGTCCTGAAGAAAGCCCCTCGTACTTCCCATTGTGGGCTGAAACATGTTGACCACACACTTAGTCAACTAGGGATAACAATACTAGTTGCACCACACCTACTTTTAACCATATCCTGAGCCACCACTAATAAAAGTTTACAGGCAAGGATTCTCAGAGATATTTTTAATTTACATCACATCTCACATATACACCAACCAGCTCCGCTGTAATCAGGCGTTGTAGCACAACCGGGCGGCATTCGGCCACCCGGTTGGGACCCCAATGATGAAGCATGACACCAACCAGGTTGGTGTGTGAGGGGTCTTTTAAACAAACCTAGTGGGTCCATGTACTAACATAACTAGTGATTGTACCACATCCACACTGAGGGTTCGTCCTTTTTGTTTCAGATATCATTATACCGGGGATACGGACGCACCCCACTTTCCCTTGCTCTCTCATTGTTTAGTCAAATCTCTTCAATTGACATCCCATATTGGCAGTCATATAAAGAAGGCCTGGGTGGCAAACTCCACTACACGGGCAGAGTTCACACAGTTTTGGCACTCTGCGCTCTGCTTGGAGTGTGGAGTTTGCCAAAATTTTGTCCACTGCCACGGAGCAGAGTTTACCGGCAAATCTCCAATTAAAGTGGTACTGAATTAGGCTTGGCGAGGCTCCGTCCATGAATAATGCATGCACCTTCATAAGATGGCCACCATAGGAGCCACAGAGCTGCAGAGTGAAGAGTGGCATGCATTGCAGAATATCTGGGTGGAGTAATGGGGTCGTGTCTGGGAAGGAGGAGCTCGACTCTAAAAAAACTTGCTGCATGTTGGATGTGAGGTGGCAGAGGAGGAGTCGGCGGGGCGGTCAGGTTCTAGTAGTGCTGGTTCGTCTTGTGAGCACGAGCCATGGACCCTTTCGAGGATTTTGAGCCAAGCGCGAGTGGTGTGTGGAAGTCAGCTGCTGCTGTTGAGACGTGGACACTCCTCTGGAAAGCAGGTAGGTGGGAGGTTATTGCTACATGGAGACTTCCATTGCCGCCTAGCAAAAGGTGCAGCTTTAGGTGTTCGGCCGACATTTTGAAATCCCCCTAGGCTGATTCGGGAACTTTCCAGATTCATTGTTTAGAATGCATATATTTCCAGTGAGTGCTCCTGGTGGCTAGATCTATTAAGCACTACGTTTATTAGGCACTACATGATTAAACAGTAAGTGTTTCTTACGATTGTTCCTGGTGGGTAGTTCTACTTGTCATAATAGAGTGTCACAATGTGTTGTCTCATCACTCTACTCTTTTATAATGGTTTGAAAGATGCATCTTTTCGCCTAAATGCTTGCAGTCTTCGTTTGTAATTATTCTTGGCCTTCTTGGCTTCTCCCGTTTTATCTCGTGAATTTTCAAACCCGGAAACATCCTTTAGGACGAAGCTGGAATCACGCTGTGCCTTCACAGCGCTGGCAACAGAACAAATGCGTCTTTAGCACGCATTCGTTCTGCACGCAAGTTATTGCAACAACTTGCTTTAGGGGGGCGCAATGGTGGAGTGGTGTTGGAAATAAAGTCTAACACCTTATTTACTGTTGCGCAGACTGGAGCTGGAATAGTAAATTAAACTATTCCAATATCAAGCGACCCTGTAAGGCAAGTTGTTAAAACAACTTGCATGCAGAACAAACGAGTGCTAAAGAAGCATTCGTTCAAATGAGAGAGCTCCTAAGGAATGCGTGAAAAACGCATGCGGAATTCTGTCATACATTCTTTCAAACCAGCTCACCTTTCTCTCTGTCTCTCTCTCTCTTTCTTCTTCTGCATCACTCTATGTCTCTCTCTTTTAGCTCCTTTGTACCATACACAAACACGCTGCACAGTCTTTCATCATGCCAAATATCTTCTCCCCAGGATAATAATTCTCCTCCTCCAAGGTAAAGGATTGCTCGCTCCATTCCCTCGGTGACTGATGGCCAGTGACATCAGAGACCATATGAACTCCGAGTCTATAAACACAGGCAATGGGGTGCCGTGGAGCACAACCACCTGGAGTGGCAAAGAGGCAGCTCGCAAACACAAAAAAAGGCACTTCTACCAAAACTCAAGAGAGAAAGAAGAGCGCAGTATATGAATGATATCAGTAGGGGGCTTTCGAGTGCCTGGCTTGGAAGGATAAACATGGTAATGTGTATATAAGTAGGCTACGAGCTACTGTTACTGCAAATGAGGATGTCTGTAGGTGCCTAGCAACCTGCATTGAATGCAATGGCCAAACACCCTGGAAATTTGAAGCAGGGCTCTGTGTGTATTATTTGGGCTGATGCTTTGATTTGAAGTGTTGTTTTTCTGAGAAGTTCACTCCTGAACTTCTCGGAATATCTCAAGCTCCCTATGTAGCACACAGGTGATATGCGACACTGTTGGTTACTGGAAGTAGGGTTGTGGGAGGTGCGATAAAACAAAGACATTTCTGAAATTAATACAACTGCATGCAGAACTCTGTGGAATTTGGCAGCGTTTTCCAGTAACTCTGCAGAAATCTGCAGAGTGAAACTCTGCGAGCTCCACCCAGCCCTAGGATAAAGAAGACTAAAAAGCAGTCTTTCCAGGCAGATCTCTGATCCACCCTCACTCTTGATCAACACCTGTTTCCTCTTGGGGATCCATAAGTTCAGTGTGGACAACCTTCTCCTGCTACAGCCGGCATATGAAACTGGATCAAGAATATAAAAGATAAACTCAGGATCCTGTGCGCTAATCAGAGATGCAATCATCATGCATATTTATAAAACATTGGGTCTATCAATTGCATTTTCTCATCAACCACTCCGATAAGTACAGTGTCCATTACATCATAATTGTATCTTATTGGTCATCATGCACAACATGGAAACAGTAGCTACATAGGCTCGAAGGAGAAAGACAATCTTCTAAACCCACATCCATACAGTGTAGCATGCTACTAATATGGACAAGTGCTTCATTCACTCCCACAGGAGTAGTAATGGCTATAAAAATACTATAGTAATATACAATACAACATATTTGACAAGAAATGTTCTGAGAGTGAAGCAAAGCCAAACGCTTCTTTGCCAGTCTGGAATTGAATGCTGTCACACAAATATAATATTCTGGGAAGAGAAGAATTTCCAAAAACAAAATGGCAGTTTGCAGGCGACTTAGACTTAGTATAAGAGGCCACAATGTACCGCCATTGATATTCAATTCATAGCAATGGCAGTGGAATCACAATCCTGCTTAACTATGATAACAACTGTACAGTTACTGTTAAGATAGAATCAAGAAAAAGGGCAATAGTTTAAGAGGACAGAAAGATTATCATAAAACACAGGTCCTCTTCTTACTTTTTACAAGTGTACTGTGAATTCATCATACATTTACAAAAACTATATGTGTGGTATTTGCATGACAGAGGATGAAAACACATCTACTGAATTTTGATAGTTTTTGATCAATAATATGATACAGAATGATGTGAATGATGCCCTGGAGCTCTCAGCAAATCATTCAAGACTTACTGAAACTAATACAAAATACGGTTTAAAGACTGCCTTAAATATAATTCCAGAATTATTCTTTGACAGACAGTGTTATACAAAGCATTTTCTGCTTTATAGGCCAAGCGTATGAATTTTTTAGTTATGGCTGGTAGATATTACCTTACTCCTCAGAAGCCTGCAAACTCATCTGCGAAGTACCTCAAGGTTCATCACTCAGTCCCACCCACTTCAAAGCATACAACATCAGCATCTTCTCCTACACCGACAACACATAACTCACACTCTCCCTCTCTGCTCTCTGACAAGATCCCCAACCCAACAAAGTAGTTCACCGCCTGCATGACCAAAGTCACTAACTGGATGAAAGCCAACTGCCTCAAGCTCAACATTGACAAGACAGAAATAGTTATATTCAGCAAGAACACTGCACCAAGGCACTCCATCTGGTGGCCAGCTGAAATCGGACCCACAGTCAGCACCCATGCCAGGAACTTCAGAATAATCATCAACAGCAAACTGGACATGACTGCACAAGTCAACGTCGACACTGCATGCTGCTTCCACACTCTGAAGATGCTGAGGAACATCTTCAAATGGATCTCAAGCGACACTAGAAAAACTTTCACTCACCCCTTAGTCGATATCAAGTTGAACTACGGGAACACCTCCTACTCCGGGGTCACCAAGCAGGTCATGAGAAGACTACAAACAATACAGAACTCTGCAACCAGACTCATCCTCAAGCTCCCACACAGAACTCACAGCGCACAACACCTCAGTGAGCTCCACTGGTACCCAATAGACAAACACACTTGTTTACAACTCCTCACACACATATTCAAGGAGCTACACAACTTAGCCCTCCCCTACCTGAACAGTCTACCTCTTTCCACCAACCACCCAGATCCCTCCACTCTGCAGGACACCTACTCACACACATCCCATGCCTACACAGAACAAGATCAGGATGGGCGTTCTCTCAAATTGATCCTGAAGTGTGAAACAGCCTGTCACTCCACATCAGAGCCTTCTCCTTTCTTCTTGAATTCAACAAGAAGCTGAAGAGCTGGATTTTCAATTAACCAGCCTACCATAGGCATGGCCAGGCACACACACCTGCTCAGAACCAGGATACCCATGCGAGTGATACTGCGCTTTACCAATACACGTAGCATAACATAACAGCATAACAATTTGAGGATTTTTCATTGTGTCAATTCGAAATTCCTGACTTTTTTGTGAAGGTCATATGATCCCAGTCATAATTGCATTGATTTTACTGTTCACCAGACCTTCTTTAATCTCTTGCTTCTCCTCTTCAGTGAAAACCTGAACAATACTTTGGGCATATTTTCTCCTCCATAAACGTTGGGGCCGATTCACAGAACTAATCTGAGACAAAATCCTAAACTTACTACTTTTGGTATTCACAGAAGGCACTTACGATTTTTGGTATTCACAGAATGCACTTACGACTCCTAACTTTACGTCCGCACTCGGGCTGGAATTTCCACACCCGGACCGTACTCTCCGCACCCGGACCATACTCTCCGCACCCAGACCGTACTCTCCGGCTAGGACCGTACTCTCCGGCTCGAGCCGTAATCTCCGGCTGGGGCTGGATAAAGCGTAATCAATGGGACGGATTGCAATTTTTACAAAAAGGAACATTAGGATTGTGTGATAAATGGTAGAGGAGGTCATGAAAAACAGTTTGGGCAGGGAAAAGGGTACAGCCAGACACTACATCAAAACCCAGAAAAGTTTTCTCCTTTGCATCATAGTACATGCAGTGCACAATTTGTGCTCCCCTTAGTGTTGACTGCACAGCATGAGTATATGGGTACTGCCTGAGTGAATGGATGAGTGCATGAATAGTGCCTGAGTGGAAGGTTTGGTGGAAGGGTAATGTCTGGGTCATTTGATGAGTGCAAGTATGAGTGCAAGAGCAATGCCTGGGTCATTGGATGAGTGCATGGGTAGTGCCTGAGTGAATGGATGAGTACATGGGTACTGCCTAAGTGAATGCTAGAGTGCAAGAGTAGTGCCTGTCTGATTCCATGAGTGCATGGGTAGTACCTCAGTGATTGGATGAGTGTATGGGTAATGCCTGACTGGAAGAATGGGTGCAAGGTTAATGCATGGGTCATTAGATGAGTGCATGGTTAGCGCCTCAGTGAATGGTTTAGTGGAAGAATAATGCCTGAGTGATTGCATAAGTACATGCCAGTACCTGGGTGATTGCATAAGTGCAGGGGTACTGTCTGAGTGATTGGATGAGTGCATAGGTAGTCCCTGAGTGACTTTATTAGTGCATGGCTAATGTCTGGTTGCTTAGATGAGTACATGGGTATTGCCTGAGTAAAAGGAAGACTGCAACAGAAATGCCTTGGTCATTGGATGAGTGCATGGGTAGTGTATCACTGAATGAATGAGTGCGGAAGTAGTATTAGAGGTGAATGAATGAGTTCAACAGTAGTGCCTGAGTGATTACATGAGTACATGGGTAGAGCATTGGTGATTGTATAAGTGCAGGGGTAGGGTCTCGGTGATTGCATGAGTGCATGGGTTTTGCCTCTGTGAAATGAAAAATGCAAGGATAATGCCTGCGTTATCCTATTAGTGCCAAAGTTGTGCTACACAAATTAGATGACAGCATGGATAGTGTTTGTGTGAAAGGATCACTACCTGGCTGATGACATCAGCAACATAATGAAAGTTTTTAAGTAGTGTAAAGGATCAACATTATTTTTAATAGAAATAAATAACATAACAGTGTTGACTGCACAGTCAACAGTGAGGGGAGCGCAAATTGTGCACTGCATGTACCATGATGCAAAGGAGAAAACTTTTCTGGGTTAAGATGTAGTGTCTGGCCGTACCCTTTTCCCTGCCCAAACAGTTTTTCATGACCTTCTCTACCATTTATCACACATTCCTAATGTTCCTTTTTGTAAAAATTGCAATCCAGCCCATTGATTACACTTTATCTACTACCTGATTAAGAAGCTGCAGACCATACAGAACGCGGCAGCCAGGTTTATTAGAAATGTCCCGATACGTCATCACATATCGCCTCATCTGCGGAGTTTGCACTGGCTGCCAGTAAAAAGGAGGTTGGAATTTAAGGCTCTGACTCTCGCATACAGAGCAACCAGAGAAACGGGCCCTCTCTACCTAAGGAAAAGACTCCGTAATTACCATCAGACTAGAAACCTGAGATCCAATCATCAAAATCTTCTAGTCATTCCTCGCTTTGGTAAAGCAAGGTTCGGTGGCCGGTCATTTACAGTTAGAACCACACGGCTATGGAATTCCCTGCCAGAATATATCAGGAAGGCAAAATCCGAACCTGTCTTCCGTGGATTTCTGAAAACCTGGCTCTTCAATTTCCCCTAGTCTCGGTAGCTGGTGGCTTTCTCCTCCTTCTATTGTCTCCATTAGCGCCGGGACACCTCCGTTGGAGGTAGCTGTGCGCTCTATATGCTTTAAATTAAATTAAATTAAATTTATCCGGCCCTAGCCGGAGATTACAGCTCGAGCCGGAGAGTACGGCCCTAGCCGGAGAGTACAGTCCGGGTGCGGAGAGTACGCTCCGGGTGCGAAGAGTACGGTCCGGGTGCGGAAATTCCGGCCCGAGTGCGTACGTAAAGTTAGGAGTCGTAAGTGCATTCTGTGAATACCAAAAATCGTAAGTGCCTTCTGTGAATACCAAAAGTAGTAAGTTTAGGATTTTGTCTCAGATTAGTTCTGTGAATCGGCCCCCATGTTCTTTAGCTGTTAGGTTCACGTGTGACAACCTTACAAAGAAGCAATGAACAAGGATGGTCTCTGTAGTTTTGGAAATGTTCTGCTCTCATAAGAACTTCGGCTAAAAGGGACTTTAAAATTCGCAAGTCATACATTAGGTCTGCGAGTCACAGGAAAACAGAGATACTAAGTGCATCCGTGTTCCAAAGGGCAAGCTATTGCCTAGCGTCCCATAGCATTTAGTACAAATGTACAGACAACAATAGTAATGAGTGCAGGGGTGCTCCCAAGCATAGGTTCACAATAAAGTACTTGTCAGGTCAAGTTTAGGCCACAAGCTTCATCCAGTGAGGATGACTAAATTCATATTAACAGCGTAAGGAGGTAGGATGGCCAACAGAAGTCAAATCTCAATACAGTAGGGGTGTATGACCGTAATATGGACTTCAATGACAATCACAAACAGACACCACAGAGCCAAAATACACTTGTGAAGCCTCCGGGGAAAAGGAAGGCATCATTAAGCTAACCCAAAGTATTATCAGTGCTTTGAGTGCTGTACTCCCTCTCTGATAAAACATGTATATAGGCTCAGCTTACAGTCATTTTGTTTCTGTTACAAAAGGGTGATGATGGGTAAAACTAAAGAGTAGGCAACAGCATAGATGTCCTAGGCATTTCATCATATCACCTGAAATGTGCCACATGTCCCTTGAGCTCCCTGACCATACAGTTAAAACATTTCTTCATATGCTAGTGCCCATAGTTTTACCCTGGCTCAGAAAGGCCCTGATGGTGCTTAGACTCAGAGGAGAGCAACATTGTGAACTGAACTACCCATTTCCAGCCCTAGTCGATCCTTGTGAAGTTACCAACACTGATATACCTTATGAAGAGAGGGTATTGCTTTTCCATGAGCCTCTGGGCACTGTATAACTTCCAACAAAAAGACAGACTACCAGCAGTTTCTTAAGGTAACTCAGTGCAGGTCTTGTGATTTCGGTGTATATGTGTAGCTGTGTGTTTATACAATTATGTGTGTATGTGAGTTTGTGCATATTGCTGTGTGTTCATGTGTGTATATGCATATGTGTGCGCCTTTGTGAGCCTATCTATGTGTGTTTGTCCAGGAGTGTAAACAAGTCTGCATGTGCTGCATATGTATTTGTGCATTTGTAGGCATATGCACAAAAATGTGAATATTTGTGTGTGTGCTTACATAGGCATGCATTTGTGTGTGCCATTGCATTGGTCTCAGTGGGTAAACAGACATAATATCAAAAAAGAAATATCGAATGGACAAAATATAGAGTCCAAAATATAGAATGGACATAATATCGAATGGACATAATATAGTCGTTAAAAATATCGAATTTAAGGTAAGTAATATCGATTGTTAAAATATCGAAGTACATAATATAGGCATTAAAAAATATAGAATTTTTAATAATATCGAATTTTTCTAAGTGTATTGTATGTTAGTATATGTGTTAAGAGTGTATATTAGTTGTTGTAAGGTATGTTTAATTTTTTTAAAAAATGAATTTTATGTTATTTAATTTTTGCGTAATTTAATTCCGTAGCGGGTAGTGGGTTTATAGGGGAATAGGGTGGGAAGTAATTTAATTGAAATTAAGTACATATTAATAATTATTAATTGGTATTGATAATTAATTTATTGTTAATTAATTATTAATTGGTAATTACATTTTATTAATTGGTAATATTTTTTTTTAATTGGTAATTATGTTAATTCTATTAATTAAATAGTTGTAGCGGGATGTGGGTTTATAGGGGAATAGGGTGGGAAGTAATTTAATTGAAATTAAGTACATATTAATAAATATTAATTGGTATTGATAATTAATTTATTGTTAATTAATTATTAATTGGTAATTAAATTTTATTAATTGGTAATTATTTTTTTAATTGATTGGTAATTATGTTAATTCTATTAATTAAATAGTTGTAGCGGGATGTGGGTTTATAGGGGAATAGGGTGGGAAGTAATTTAATTGAAATTAAGTACATATTAATTAATATTAATTGGTATTGATAATTAATTTATTGTTAATTAATTATTAATTGGTAAATACATTTTATGAATTGGTAATTATTATTTTTTAATTGATTTATTGGTAATTATGTTATTTCTATTAATTAAATAGTTGTAGCGGGATGTGGGTTTATAGGGGAATGTGGGGGAAGTAATTTAATTGTAATTAGTTAATTATAGAAAATATTTTTTTGTATTGATACTTAATTTACTGGTAATTAAATATTAATTGGTATTTATTTAAATATTTATACAAATCTGGTAATGATTATTAATTAGTTGTTAATGATTTATTAATAGGTAATTAATTTTTAATAAATAATATGTATTTTATTTATAATAAATTAAGTATTAAAGATTTTGTAATTGGTAATTGGTGTTATTAATAATATTTATTAGTATTGATAATTAATTATTTTTTAGTAAAATATTAAAATATTACTTTCCCTACTGTTGCACTCACTGGAGTGGGAATAGTAATTTTTACCCCTATGCTATCCAACGCTTTCCCTACTGTTGCACTCACTGGAGTGGGAATAGTAATTTTTACCCTCCCGCTATCCAACGCATTCCCTACTGTTGCACTCTCTGGAGTGGGAATAGTAATTTTTACCTCTACGCTATCCAACGCTTTCCTTACTGTTGCACTCTTTGGAGTGGGAATAGTAAATTTTACCCTCCCGCTATCCTACGCTAAAAGTAGTGATTATTATTTTATATTATTACGTTAATATATGTATGTATTAAAAAATAAAAATGTATGTAGATTTTTTTTACTTAAAATAATTATTTATTAATTTTAAAGTAATTTAACTAATTTTAAGTATGTTTTACTTTATTTTATTTATTATTTCATTAATTTTACATTACTTTTTAACAGATTTATAAAATTCGATATTTTGACTATATTTTTAACGCCGATATTTTGTATTCGATATTTTTGTACTTACCTGTTTGGAGATAGGGAGTCGATATTTTGACAGTCGATATTTTGTCCACGATATTTTGTCTGCTCGATATTTGTGCGATCGATATTTTGTCAGTGATCCGTCTCAGTGTATGTGTGTGTGCCTTCATATGTGTGCAGTTGTGTGTTAATGCACCTGTCGGATAGTGTGGGTTTGTGTCTAACTGGGTCTGTTTATGCTTATATGTGTGCGTGTGTGAAAGGGTCCCCCTGTGATCTATATTTTTGTGCATGGGCTAGCACATGTGAGTATTTGTTTGTGTGTATGTGTGTGTGTATGTGTGCGTGTGTCTGTGTCAGTGTCTGATATGGGTAAGATTCCTGGGGTAAGAAGGTATCCGGGCATTTTCAGAGAAGAACCTGCTCTACAATAAACACACATGGCATATGAGGAGGTTTACCTAACTAAAATGTGATTGTAGTTACTGGCATGCAGGGGTCGATCTAGGCAATATAATGCAGCATGGGCATGTATGGCAATATGTGCTTAAACTTGGGCACTGTGAAAAACTCACAGAACAATATGGTAACTGTTAAATCACTTTTCTGGGTTCAATGTAAAAAAATAATGAGAGGATGTTCCTTTAACTAGAGTGGTGTGAAACTAGTATGGACTATACTATAGCAAACCATGCTTCAGTGGAAATGCAAGCTTCACTATTCAATGTGGCATTTGGTCACATGTGGCAATTAAGATGCTTATGGCAGAACAGTGTTACATAAGGCTGTACTAATGTAGGTGACGTGGATCCGGGTCATGTGAATGTGTTTCCAGAAAATAAATGAAGAACAAAGGCATACAATGTTGAAGAAGGGGATGTGAGGCTGTATCCGTCCATCGGAGGCATTATTTAATAAAAGCAAAAAACTGACATTTAGAGGCAAAATTAATTACAGATTTGGAAGTGATGACACATCTAAGAGCTGTTGCCTCGAAAGATAATTTTAAGTTTATAATTAGATGTTAGTGGCTCTGTAGATGCATCCCATATAAAGGTGAAGATCTCACAGTTCCCTACTCGTTTTTTGCAATTTATGCAGCATGTAAGTCTGTATACATATTTTTCCTTCAGTGTCTTGCAATGTGGGACTTAGATCCACTCCATGGTGCCGATGTGAGTCGGCGGGTGCACGTCCAGCTACATAAATTAATCCAGTTCACGCTCTCTGGTGGCGGGAGACACATACACAAAAGACCACACTCCAAGATTGGCAGTAAAGTGCTTTATGTGTGGCAAAACATTTCAAACAATGCAGTCTTCGTCACAGCTTAGAAATCCAAGTTCCCCATAACCTTAGAAGATAGTGTGCATCCAGAGACATTGAAACAAGACTTAGGGCCTGATTTAGATCTTGGTGGACAGGTTACTCGATTACAACAGTGATGGGTATCCAGTAAGCTAAAATATAAATCCCATTATATCCTGCGTGATTTATTTTTCGGCGGTCAGGATATTCGTCACAGCTGTGATTGAGTAAACCGTCCAAGATCTAAATCAGGCCCTTAGGGGGTCATTACAATGGCGGAAGGCCCGCCACCGCCAGCCGTGCGGTGGCGGGCCCTCCGCCATCGGACAGCAATTTTCCCCCCACCACTTTACGATGGCGGGGGAATCGCTTTGCGAACACGGCAGTCGCAAAGACCACCCGCCACGCGTAACGATTGCCTGTGGTGGAGCGGTCAGCATGTGTAAAATGGTGGCTGTGCCTAGCAGGCACCGTCCGCCATATTACGATGCTGGCCGCAGCCAGCCTTTCCGTGGCGGGTAAACTGCCATTGAAAGGCTGGTGGCGATTGGTTTTGGGGGCCCGTTGTGTTGGACGTGGCTGCTTATCAAGGTGGCCTCCTATTTTAATTCGTTACTGCGAGGATTACATGTGTCCGAGCCATCCTCGCCGGAATTCAAACTCAGTGCGACTTATTGATAACTATATCTACAACCAATACCTGAAGAAATGTATATTGCAACATAAGGATTATTATGTCCAATTATCCGGTGTTTTAGGTGAAATCCTTAGAAACTTGCGTTTTTGCGTGAACCGTCAACAGAACAATCTCTTAAATTATCTGGAAATTTTAAATTGGAGGCATAAGCCCTGATGAAGTTCCAAAAAGTTGTATCTTTGGGAAACGAAACGCGTTGGCTGTTTTTATGAACTGATTTGAAATAAAAGAAGAATTTAAAGAAATAATCAACGGACTACTTTATTTGTGTTCGGTGCACCTCCTATTGTTAAAACCATACAAGTATTCGCACAACCACTCACTCAACCATAGAACCACTCACATATCCACTCACTCATCTATACAGGCACTTTCACACCCCCTCACTCACTCAAACAGCCACTCACACAACCACTCACTCACCCATACAGCTACTCATACAACCAGTCACTCACCTATACAGCCACTCCCACAGTTACACACTCACACATACAACTACTCACACACCCACTTATGCACCTATACAGCCACTAACACACCCACTAACTCACCCATCCAACCTCTCAACACAGTCACTCACGAAACCATACAAGCACTCGGACACACTCACTCACACACCCACACAACCACTTACATACCCATTCACACATCCATAAATGCACTCCCACAACACTCACCCATACAGCCATTCACACAGAGTAGCACTCTCCAATGTAGCCACTCACACACCAACTCACTCAACCAAACACCCACTCAAATAGCTACTCACTCACCCATGCAGCAACTGACACACCCACTCACTTATCAATACAACTCACACAGCCACTCAGTCACCCACACAGCTACTTACACACCCACTTATAAACACATACAGCCATTCACACACCCACTCACACACCTATACAGCCATTCAGACACCCACTCACACACCGATACACACAGTCACACAGTCACTCACATAATATATGTGAGAAATAGTATCACTCATCAGTTGTACACCTAGTATACTAATTTAACTTTTGTAATAGTTCATTATATATGTTTAGCAAACATAAACTCTTAGAAAAAACTTACACACACTGGATGATGTCATCAGTGATGTAATTTGAGATGTCATCAGTGATGTTATTTGAGATGTCATCAGTGATGTCACTGACCATGTCATGAGTAATGTAATATGTGAAGTCTTCAGCAGTGCATTGCGGGCCGTTTGTTATAGTTAGCTCAGGTAACTATAACTGTTGAATTTCTCAGTTTTTTAAAGCAAATTTCTATGTTTTTTTAACTATTAGTCGCATTTGCAAAGTGGTGGAGAGTGGGGGTGGGGCCTCGGAAGTCCTCTCAGCAATCACGCTCTGTGGGACTTACTGGAGGTAACAGGAGGGCTTGTTGGCCCCCAAGGACCATCAGTAACCAAGGGGACTTCATCCCCTAACCAGAAGTGCACCAAGAGGGGTGTTTGCAGAGTGGTGGAGAAAGGGGGTGTGGCCTTTGAAGTCCTCTCAGCAAACGCACTCTATGGGACTTACTGGAGGTAACAGGAGAGCTTGTTGGCCCCCAAGGACCCTCTGGAGCCAAGGGGACTTTATCCCCCAACCAGCAGTGCACCAGAAGGCGCGTTTGCAGAGTGGTGGGGAAAGGGGGCGTGACCTCCGAAGTCCTCTCAGCAATTGCTCTCTGTAGGACTTACTGGAGGTAACAGGAGGGCTTGTTGGCCCCCAAGGACCCTCTGGAACCAAGGGGACTTCATCCCCCAACCAGAAGTGTGCCAGGAGGTGCATTTTAGTGGTGGTAAAAGGGGCAGGGCCTACAGTGATTTTCCGGTCCCTTTTAAAAAATATATATATATTACTGGGGGAAGTGGGCCACGTGGCCTCCCTTCCCTGGGCCGATTTCAGCCCCGGGGTCACCATCCTCAAGGGCCAGGCCTTTTCTGAATAGAGGAGGGGGGCCATGCGGTCCCCCTCCCCTGGTTGATTTTGGCCCCATGCACCCCATCCCGAGGGGCCAGCCTTTTTTTCCTATATATATATCTATATATATATTTTTTTAGAGAGAGAGGGAGGACGAGCGACCCCCTTCCCTGGCCGATTTTAGCCCTGGGGATCCCATCCCCCGGGGTCTGGCCTCTAGTGTGGGTGCCCTGGTCTGACCGAGGGCACCCACACTTAAGTGTTGGGGACTGCAGGGGGCCTTAAGGCCTCCATGGTCCCTGGTGGCTCCCCGCCTCCAGCAGGAGCCGGCATTGCTTTGACACAGAGGCAGCTGCTAACATGCAGTTCCCTCTCTGTCAAAGCAATTGTGCCCTCTTTCAGCAAGCAACAGCATTTTCAATGCTCTCGCTTGCTGAAAGCAACACAGTTTGCTATGAAGCCGGGACATAGTAGGAGCCATTCCCAGGGGGTGGCGGTCCCCAGGGACATCTCTGGCTCCAGGAATGGGACGCTCAGCCTCAATCTATTGCAGGACAGCCCCTGAGAGGTGGTGGTCCCTGGAGCTACGGGGGCCACTTGGCCCCCCACTTTCATTATTAACATTTTCCATGGGGAGGCAGCAGCCCCCGGGACTGTGGGGGGGCACATAACCCCCTCCATATGTCATCTTTAGCCCCAGGGAGGTGGCGGGTGCAGGGACTGTGAGGGGGCCCCCCGAATTCATAAAACATTTGCCCTGGGGAGGTGGCGGTCCTTGCCCAGGGCAACCCCCACATAAATTATTAAAAAATGCCCCGGGGAGGTAGCAGTCCCTGGGCTTTAGGGATTGTAGGAGAGGGGCCAGTGCGCCTCCTTTCAAAACAGCAGCAGAAGTGAGCATCAAACTAGTTTTGAAAATTTGGCAAGTTTCCTTTAACATGGGGAAAGAGTGTATTGGGACCCCCCTTTTTCTCAGCCCCTGTTTGACAGATCACCCTGAAATTTTCAAACAGCAGTTGAAGTGAGCGTCAAACTAGTTCGCAAGGGTTCGTCAAATGACACAATTTATTAGCAAATGAATAAACGCTCTTTCTATGGAAACTAGGTTCTATCTATATATATATATATATATATATATATATATATATATATATATAAATGTTTATTTCGGGCACAGCCCATAAAACACTTCAAGCAATAAAATAACAGAGAGGCTCATTAATACATTAGGTAGTTATATATTTAACTACCTGCTGGCGACTAAATATATAGATGTGACCAAGAGCTGGATAGCTCAAAACGCGTCTTTTTGCCTTGAAATAATAAACATCATTTTGTCAAACTTGGATCGGTGTGGCTCGTGCTTACACAAATCAGTAAGCTATTTGGTGGATATATATATATATAGCAAAGGTGAAGTGGGTGCATATGAGGAACCTCAAAGTGGTTTGCGAGACAATGGAACACATGAAATAGTAACCTATGCTAAGCCCACTACTCGTTTCAAGGAGAAATCGAAATTCACTCCTATTATGGCGAGGGATTCCCTGGATGTGTTTAATGAGCAAATAGTAGCACAAATTAAAAAACTCAACATAAACATCCATAAAGCAAAAAGGAAAGTTTCAGATCGTGAGAGAAGATATGGACAACTCGTTGATAAACTAAGAAAGGAAAAAGATGTTGTCGTCAGAAATTCGGATAAGGGAGGAAACATAGTGTTATGGCCCTTAAAAGAATACATGATTGAGGCAATGGGACAACTAAATAACATAGAATGTTATAGGAAAAGCACATTCCAGAAATTTAAAAGCACACATGAGAATTTTTGTCTAAATTGTTGGCCTGGAAAAACTTGGGCATGCTGAATACTGATGAATACAAATACCTTAGGAAAGAGCATCCTACCATCCCGAAGATATATTTCATTCCGAAAGTCCACAAGGACAGACTCAAACCACCAGGAAGACCGATTATTTCGGCATGTGACGGACCATTTGAAAACTTGTCACGTTACCTTGATTTTTTCTTACAAGATCATGTCCGTAATTTAGGTTCTTATGTACAAGATACCAGTGATTTTATTTGGAAAATTGAAAACATACAATGGCGAAGTGGGTACCTGTTGATAGCACTTGATGTATTGTCCTTGTATACATGTATACGAAACTGTGATGGAATACGGGCAACAGAGTATTTCTTATCCACTAGACAGATAAAGTATGCCCAGCACAACAAGATGATAATTGATCTATTAACCTTTTGTCTACATAATAATCTGTTCCTTTTTAAGAACCAGGTCTACCAACAGGTACAGGGAGTAGCGATGGGGGCCAGCTTCTCCCCAAGTTATGCATCTTTGTTCATGGGATGGTGGGAGGAGCTGGTCCTTAGGAGGAAATATGACTGTATTTGCCAAGAAAATATAATCTGTTGGCTTAGATATATAGATGATTTGTTCATTGTATGGCAGGGTACGGAACATAGTGCTAAAGAGTTTATAGCACAGCTTAATATCAATGACCTTAACTTAAAATTTACATCCTGCATAAGTGAGGTAAGCATAACCTTTTTGGATGTTAGAGTTACCATAACAAACAATGTCATGTCTACAACACTGTACAGAAAAGACACAGCAGGTAACACTCTATTACATGCGTCTAGTGCACATCCTCCTCACTTAGTAGAAAGTATCCCCTATGGGGAAATGCTACGTATTAGGAGGAATTGCAGTAATGAAGAAGATTGCAAAAATAAACAAGCAGAGAGTAAGGTACGATTTCTGGAGAGGGGATACAAAAATGTAACTATAGACAAAGCCATGATTAAATCTAGGCAGAAACCCAGGGGTGAGCTATTAACGTACAGGAAAAGACTGGAGGGAGAAACTAGCAACACTATGAAAGTAGACAAAGAACCCACCAGGCTCATACTGTCATTTTCGAGACAGGAGAAACAGATTAGGGGAATAGTGAGACGCAGTTGGCCCATCATATTGGATGATCCGATAATTGGGCATTCACTTCCCAAGAAACCAGCTATTACATATAGAAAAACTGCATCCTTAGGGAATTCCCTAGTTAAAAATAACCCCGAGGATCAAGAGATGGGAACATGGCTAGCACCTAGGAAAGGATTTTTAAATGTGCTAGTTGCAAGGCATGCCAATTTGGAGTTAATAAATCTTTGTACTACACAGCTTTTAATGACAGTCCGCGGACCATCAATCAATATTTGACCTGCAAAACAGAATATGCGGTCTATATTTTAGAATGTAGCTGTGATTTGAAATATATTGGGAGTACAAAATTGGCGGTACATAAAAGGATCCTACAACATACAAGGGCGATCACTAACAATGACCCAAGTTACCCCGTAGCAAGACATTTTAAAGAGCGACATGCAAGTAATCTTAGGCACCTAAGATACTATGTAATAGATGCTATCCCCGCAGACAGGAGGGGGGGAAATAGGGAAGCTAAACTGAGACGCGTAGAAACTCAATACATCTTAGAGTTGGATACTAAGCACCCGGGGGTCTGAATACTAGTGAGGACCTTTATACATTCTTATGATGAAGTCCTAATTAATCCCCCATTTTTGAAGTCCTGATTAATCCCCCATTTTCGAAGATCTATTGACTATGGTTAAATGAAGGAGTTTTATTCAGTTAATTTCTATTGCAATCTTTATTATTATCTGAATTGATGCTTTTAATGTAAAGAGCAAAAACAAAAGGTCCGTTGGAATCCAATCTGCAATATATCTACATATAATAAAATTAGGATTTCTGTATTCCAAAGGGAAAACGAAAAGTAGTATGAACATTAGAGTTGTATATTTAATGATATTGAGATGTATTTATTAATGTAATGTTTAATAAGTGTCTATGTTTACAACTGTGGGAATTAACCGCATAATTAAATGATGATTATTAGGTCAATTTATCCCTTAGTCTACACTTGCTTAGTTTGCACAAGCCATGTTATGCACTAATAACTCTTTGTCGGGGCATGTTAAATAATATGCGAATAATGACACTATGTCAATATAAACGCGGCCTCCGACATTTGTGCTAACATGTAAACTGATGAAATATGGTTTTAGTTATTTGTCACTTTTAGACACCTGCACATTTGTAAGTTTTTAGCACTTTTTTATGGATTTTTAAGGGATAACACTTTTATAATATTTTTACCAGTGATATGATGAGACTTGAAAATTAGTGAAACATTGAGGATGGTCTATGGTAACATTACAGTCGAATCTAGTTTTAGCTATTTATATCAAAGTTAGGACTGGTCAGTGATATGTTTACATTCTTTGTACTTTTATACTTATTTATATGTTTGATATTCAATGAATTGTATACATGCACTAGATAATATTGACAAAAGGCATTTAAGCAAATAATTGTTTTACCAGGGACTGTATAGTGATTATGACATTTTGGTATCTGTATTTAACATTTCTTTCTTTCATTTCCATCATTTCACTGGTAGCACTGTCACTTTAAAAATGGCGATCAAACTTCCTAACGCTGTCATGTGATCAAGGCAGGGATCTGCCGAAACGCGTAATGGCGAGACTGTTTGTGCGCGAATAAAATACAACTTGCACAATACCTGGGTCCACTCTCGTTCGTGTGGTGGAGTAGCAGATGTGAGCGAGGAATTCTCATATATATATATATATATATATATATATATATATATTTATATTACCTACTGGTGGTCACCAGTAGGTAGTTATACTTAGGACCTAGTCCTAAGTATAACTAGGAAAAGCGTTTTTTGATTTGCCAATATCTTTGGCGCCGTTTGATGAATCTTCATAAAATTTTCAAAACTAATGGGGCGCTCCGGGCAGCTCCTGTCTTGAAAGATTCGTCAAGCGGGGGTCGAGAAAAAAGGGGGGTCCCCAAACGCATTTTCTCCATGTTAATTTCGATAGGAAATTTTGTTGCGGCTACAGCCCGAACTGCAGAACGGAATTACACCAAATTTGATAGAGAGATAGCCCTTGGTCCAGAGTCCACTCTTTGCTTTAAATGGTGTAAACCCATTCAGTAGTTCCTGAGAAATTTAAAAATAAAAAATATTTATATCTGGTGACCGCGGTGGATTCGCGAACCCTCCCGATCACGAGCTTCATTCTAATTGGCTGCCAACACTCTAAACCAGGAAGTGTTGGCAGTCATCTTGTGACTCGGTAAAATCGAGTCACAAGAAAACAGTAAAAAAAAGATAAAAAACAAGAAAAGGGGGCAGGGTAGAAACACCCTGACCGCCTAGGCTTGCCCAAAAAAAGCTTTCAGGCCGGAGTCACGCTGGGTGAGCGAATCCGGCAGACATTTTTAAAAAAATGAAGCGCGGGCTCCTGTGCTTCATTTTTCTTAAGCCCCCAGGTGGGCCAGGTCCCAGTGGCAATCCAAATTTATGTAGTGGGGGCCTGCGGTGGCCCTCGCAGCCCCGGGGACCGCCACCTCCCCGGGGCTTTTTTCTTTAATGTGCGGGGTACCTCACGGTTCCCTCAAGCCCTGGGGATCGCCACCTCCCATGAAGTGAAGCATATTGCTTTTGGACAAGGGGAGCTGCATGTCAGCAGCTCCCCTTGTCCAAATGCAATGCCGGCTCCCGCAGGAGGCGGGGAGCTGGCTGGGACCGCGGGGGCATTAGGGCTCCCCCCACGGTCCCCAACGTGAGGGCCGGCCCTGGGGGATGGGGTCCCCGGGGCCAGAAATGGCCCAGGGAAGGGGTCCACACGGCCCCCTCCCCTAATTATTATTATTATTTTTTTAAAAGAGGCCAGTCCCCGGGGGATGGGGTCCCCGGGGCCAATAGTGGCCTCAGACCACTCTCAGCAATCCAGCTGTGTGGTGCTTACTGGAGGTAACAGGAGGGCTAGTTGGCTCCCAGGGACCCTCAGGAGGTAAGGGGACTTCCTCCCGCAACCAAGAGCGCGCCAGGAGGCACATTTGCAGAGTGGTGGACAAAGGGGGCGTGGCCTGTGTCCACCTCTTAGCATTCCCACTGTGTGGGGCTTACTGGAGGTAACTGGTAGGCTAGTTGGCCCCTAACCACCCCCAGCAGTGAAGGCAACTTCTCTCCCCATCCAAGAGTGCACCTGGAGCGCGTTTGCAGACTGGTGGGCAAAGGGGGTGTGGCCTGCTATGAGAACTTACCAATGCTGCTGTGTGGGACTTACTAGAGGTAATAGAAGGGGTAGTTGGCCCCCAAAGTTGTCCTTGGGGGCCAACTACCCCTCCTGTTACCTCCAGTAAGTCCCACACAGTGGGATTGCTAAGAGGTCTTTGGAGGCCATGCCCCCCCTTTCTCCACCACTCTGCAAACGTGCCTCCTGGCATATTACGGGTTGGGGGATAAAGTCTACTTTTCTCCTGAGGGACTTTGGGGGCCAAAAAGCCCTCCTGGTTGCTCCTGTAATTCTTATGCAGCAGAAATCCTGAGCGGTGGTCGGAGGTCCAGCCCTCTTTCTCCACCTCTCTGCAAACGCGACTACTAGTTAAAGAAGCATTTGCAATGTAATAGGTTTCGCATTTGCGAGAGTTAGAGCTATTGGCATTGTAAATGTAAAAGTGTTTTATTAATGTTCCTTGGAGTGGAGTAGATGTAGGTTGTGTGTAGTGGAATTCTGTGGTATGTTGTGGAGTGAAATTATGTGGATAGAAAGTATGTGGTATTTAGTGTATAGGAATTACGTAGAGTGGGATTATGTGTTATGGAGAGTAATTGTGTGGTATGAAAGTCTGTGTTGTGGAGTCGTAACCTCAGGTTTAGACTTCCTCGTTTCCATAGCAGCTAAACTATAAACTCAATGAGACAAAAAAAAGAAGGAACCACTTAGGAGCACTTCTGGACCTAGTCAGAGGTATGAGCAGGGCCACTGGAAATATGCGACTGTTTGGCTGCACTGACTTTTGCACAATTATACATTTCCCGCATTTGCCACATAATACATCATCTGCTGCATAATCTGCATATTTGAACAAAAAAAAGCTCAAACGGCTCAAACTTTACCAAAAATGCAGTGACAAGTGTTACAGCGTGGTGGAAGGCCCTTTGCAAACCTAGAATGGTCACCTGTTACTTATTGCTAAATGTGGGTATTAAATTGGTACTAATGGTGTGCAAACCACTCTTGCTTTTTTCTGCGCCTCTCTTGCCTCTTTCTGCATTTCTGTTGCTTCTTTCTGTACCTTTCTTTTATTTTCTGCACTTCTTTTGTCTCGTTCTGCTCATTTCTTCTACTTTCTGCACCTCTCTTGCCTCTTTCTGCACCTCTGTTGCCTCTTTCTGCACCTCACTTGCTTCTTTCTGTATCCCTCTTGCCTCTTTCTGCACCCTTCTTCCCTCTTTTGGCACCTCCTTCGCCTCTTTCTGTACTCCTGTTCCCTCTTTCTGCACCTCTCCTGCCTGTTTCTGCACCTCTCTTGTCTCTTTCTGCACTTCTCTTTCCTCTTTCTGACCTCTGTTGCTTCTTTCTGCACTTCTGTTGCCTCTTTCTGCAACCCTCTTGCCTCTTTCTGCACCTCTGTTGCTTCTTTCTGCACTTCTCTTGCTTCTTTCTCCACCTCGGTTGCATCTTTCTGCACCCCTCTTGCCTCTTTCTTCACCCTTCTTCCCTCTTTGTGCAACTCTCTTGCCTCTTTCTACACCTCTCTTCCCTCTTTCTGCACCCCTCTTGACTCTTTGTGTACTTCTGTTCCTTCTTTCTGTACTTCTCTTGCCTCTCTGCACCCCTCTTGCCTCTTTCTGCACCTATTTTACTTCTTTCTGCACTTCTTTTGCTTCTTTCTGCACCTCTCTTGCTTCTTTCTGCACCTCTCTTGCATCTTTCTGCACTGCTCTTGCCTCTTTCTGCACCCCTTTTGCCTCTTTCTGCACCTCTTTTTCTTCTTTCTGCACTTCTCTCTCCTCTTTCTGCACCCCTTTTGCCTCTTTCTGCACCTCTGTTGCTTCTTTCTGCACTTCTTTTCCTTCTTTCTGCACCTCTCTTGCTTCTTTCTGCACCCCTGTTGTCTCTTTCTGCACTCGTCTTCCCTCTTTCTGTACCTCTTGCTTCTTTCTGTACTTCTCTTGCTTCTTTCTGCACCTCTCTTGCTTCTTTTTGCACCTTTCTTCCCTTTTTTGAATCCCTCTTGCCTCTTTCTGCAGTTCTCTTGCCATTTTCTGCACCTCTCTTGCCTCTTTCTGCACCTCACTTGCCTCTTTCTGCACTTCTCTTGCTTCTTTCTACACCTCTGTTGCTTCTTTCAGCAATTCTCTTGCCTCTTTCTGCACTTCTGTTGCCTCTTTCTGTATCTCACTTGCTTCTTTCTGCACCCCTCTTGCCTCTTTCTGCACCTCTCTTCCCTCTTTCTGCACCTATCTTGCCTCTTTCTGCATCCCTGTTCCCTCTTTCTGCACCTTTCCTGCCTGTTTCTGCACCTCTCTTGTCTCTTTCTGCACTTCTCTTCTTTCTTTCTGCGCCCCTCCTGTCTCTTTCTGTAACACTCTTGCCTCTTTGTGCACCTCTCCTACCTCTTTCTGCACCCCTCTTGCCTCTTTTTGCACCTCTGTTGGTTTTTTCTGTACTGCTCTTCTTTCTGCACCTCTTTTGCAAATTTCTGCATCCCTCTTGCCTCTTTCTGCACCCCTCCTCCCTATTTCTCCACCTCTCTTGCTTCTTTCTGCACTTCTATTGCTTCTTTCTGCACTGCTCTTGCTTCTTTCCGCACCTCTCTTGCAAATTTCTGTATCCCTCTTACCTCTTTCTGCAACCCTGTTCCCTCTTTCTGCACCTTTCTTGCCTGTTTCTGCACCTCTCTTGCCTCTTTCGGCACCTCTGTTGCTTCTTTCTGCACGTCTCTTGCCTCTTTCTGCACCCATCTTGCCACAGGTTTCAGGGACGTTAAAGTTAGTTGGACATTTCACTCGTACAAAACCAGAGAAATTCGGCCGTTATAGTTAGTTGAGCTAACTATAACTTGTGCCCCCACAATGCACTGCTGATGACGTCACATATTACATCACTCATGACATGGTCAGTGACATCACTGATGACATCACTGATGACATCTCAAATGACATCACTGATGACATTCCCTGAAGTAACTATAACTCGCATATGAATATTGTTTTTAAGTATGTAATTTTACTTTCTGAAATATTGTTGTATATAATAACATATGATATATTTGTATAAACTGTTTGTAATTCATTTAATTAATATTAGCTATTGTATCTGTTAGAAATTGTGTTCCTGGTTGATTGGGATGTGAGCCCTGGTCAGGCAGCAACCACAATCCTAGTCAGAGTGAGAGGCAGCCAAAACCTAAATTAACATGGGCTCACCCTCTGGTAGCTTGGCTCATAGCAGTCAGGCTAAACTTAGAGGCAATATGTAAAGTATTTGGGCAAATCTTCAAACAGTAAATCAGTTAAACACCACTCAAAAAGATCCCACATCAGGTTTAGAAAAATGTAATATATTTTAATAAATAAAACAAGAGCAAAACGACAAAAATCCAATCAGTACAAACGGAGATATTGAATTTTAAAATTTGAAATTAAAATAGCGCCAAAAAGCACAAAGCGCAAACAAGTGATATCTGGTCGAGCTAGACTGGGACAAAATCACAAGTTCAGGCCGCCCGCAATGGAGCGTGGGCCAGCTTCAAGGACTCATGTAGGCCCACTGTACACAGTACCTTAAATCCTGTTTGGGGAGCATTGCGTGGGTCTGGGTCGAAGAAGTGCCGGGCAGTCGCAGCGATGCATCGGCTCCGAGATGCGGTGAGGCTGTGTTGCGAGGTCCTGTTGCATTAACATTGAGGATCCCCTGAACGGGGCTTGCGATGTGAAGTCCGGAGTCGGGCAAGCAGAGTGCAGCTGGTGATATGTCAGTTCCAAGGAGCTGCGAGACTGTGATGCGGAGGCCAGCATAATTGTTGGGTCTGCCGTCAACGAGAGATGCGACAAACTGTGTTGGAGATGCACCGCGCTGTTGGCAATGCGTTGGGTTCAAGGACTACAATGTGGCCCTTCTGTGCTGGGTTTAATCCATGCAGCACTTGGCAGTGTGTTGGTTCTGCACACCAGAGAAGATGGATTGGTTCCTCTGGTAGGCACCTTAGGCCCACTTCCAAGGGTCTGGACTAGGGTGGCATCACTTAGCAGGGTAAACTCACAGATAGCAGAGTCCATGTGCAAGTGTTATGTCCCTGAGGCTTCAGATCACAAAGCCAGCCAACTAGCCCTTGGAGTCACTCTGGGTTCTGGGGTCAAAAGTCCTTCTCACCCAGGCAAGAGGGCAGCAGGCAGCAGGTCAGCACAGCAAAGCAGGAGTACAGAAGAGTAGCATTCCAGCAGAGTGGCAGTTCTTTCAACAGCACAGCAGTCCTTCTTCCTGGCAGAGTATCCACAGGTTCAGAAGTGTACAGAAGTGGTGGTGCCTGAGGTCCTTCTTTTATACACAGTTGCACCTTTGAAGTGGGGAGAAACTTCTAGAGACATGCCTTTGAAGTGCACAGATTCCCTGCTCTGCCTGCCCTGGCTCCAGAGTAACTACAGAGGATATGTGTCAGGTTTACCAAAACACTCTTACCTGCAAGACCTTGGTACTCTTACCTGTAAGATGTCTTGGTTGGTTTTCGCAGAGACTCTATGAGCCAACCTCCCAGAACCTCTATAATTACCAGTGATTTTATATTGACACTAAGGTTACTTAAAGAAAATCAGGGAGGAGGGTCGGAGTCGGACGCTGACAAATTCCTGTTGTCGACCTGCGAGGCAACAAGAAATAGTTGTAGGTCGTGATCTCTTGACTTGTGCTTATTGCCCTACCAACCCTACCTTACCCTAAGAATAAGGTGTGGTATAAAACCCTACCTGCGATCTACAGGAATCGAGCGTTGCGTCCTGGAAGTTGTCGTGTGATGTGGTGTCGTCCGTTAGGAGTCTTCACAAAGTGGTGTCTGTTGGAAGTGATGAGGATAAAACAGCTCCTGCTGTAGTTCTTCCCTATGTGCAAAAAGATAAAGCATGAACTTTCATTCTACTACCCAAAAGGAGTACACCGCAAAACCACCCTTTACATAACAATGTTTTGATGCCTTGTCGCCTTAACTTACTAGACTTTATCTCAGAAACTGGTCTTCACACGATTCTGTACTTCAGGGAATAAAAGGATTATACAGCAAACATACGTTGCGCAAATAACATAAAAGTCTCTCTTGACGAATTCCGTAATGTCTAAATCCTTTCTTAAATGCAGAAAAGTGTGTCCAAAAATTGTTCTTTCCGTTAGCACAAATGCGTGCTGATCTCACTGCTGTCTTGCGTTGGGCGCCTTTTGCACAGTAGAAAAGAAAGAATTAACTTAGCTTTTCTTTTCTCTGTCCTGTAGGATCCGGAGGTTGCCGAAGAACTCAGAGGTCTCTGGAGGCTCGGCGTTGTGACGTCTCTGGAGGACCGGCGGAGCACACAAGATAAGGCCAGGGAACAGGCGAAAGGCTAAGCGCCTTCTGGAACTCGGGTGTGGCATTATATAGGCATGCCACACCCAAACCGCACCCAGGACGGCCGTTACGTGTGCACACGTTCAGATGTGCTGCAACGTACAGCCGAGTAAGAGTTTTCTTTGTCAGCGTGACTGTGCGCGTTAACCCAAATATGCACAGACCG
This sequence comes from Calotriton arnoldi, assembly GCA_963921515.1. Lineage (NCBI taxonomy): Eukaryota > Metazoa > Chordata > Amphibia > Caudata > Salamandridae > Calotriton > Calotriton arnoldi. Next base: position 879,275 of record CAWUFW010004627.1, read on the forward strand.
CTGGAATCTTGTCAGCTTTTAGATAGTGTATATCTGGAACGTGCCACGACCATAATGGCACTGATGCATACAAGAATGCCAATATCGCTGAAACATTAAGGCTTGAAAAGGCAAACATCACACATTTACATATGAGAAAGCAAACATCGGTGATTTACATGTTTTACAGTGATGAGACAGATCGTTCCCCAATACATTTCCCATACATTCTTTGGAGTGCTGGATGCACGGGAAAGGGGTGGGTTTTATGATGGGGAATGCCTTATTGCAGGTCCTAGGGAGACAGCGCTGTGCGCTGTACAGTGCTATCTGTGCTGTAGCAACTTGGCACCAACTCATGACAATATGCAGCCCTTTGTGTAGGGAGGGGACACAGCCTTTTCTTGTGTAAGTGAGCCTGGCCCCAGCTCCTCCCTACCATCCTGTCAGTGATGGCCCATTCAGTCACACCCAAGGTCCCATTATGTTTGTCTGTTGAGAGGGAGAACACAAAGCCCAACTGCCAACTACACACAGTCATGTGAACAAAGACATGCTTCAGGCATCAAATGGCTAAGGCAAAAAATGCTAACTTTCTAAAAGTGACATTTTTTAGAATTGTAATTTAAAATCCAACTTTACCATAAGTTAGGATTCTAGAGACACCAAACATGAACCAGTCATATTTTCCCATTTGGAAATTACACTTATAAAATGTAATAAGATAAACCCAATGTTATCCTATGGGATATATGAATCTTGCAGTAGTGAAAAATGAGTGTAAGAGTTTTCCACTACTAGGACATGTAAAACTTAAAAGTATATGTCCAATTTTTTTAATAAACTGCACCCTGCGGCTTTTCATGGCCTACCTTAGGGGTGACTTAAATGTGTTAAAGAGGAAGATTTAAGCCTGGTAAATGGTTTATTTTGCCAGGCCAAAATGGCAGTTTACACCTGCACACACAGGTTGCAAAGGCAGGGCCCATTAAGTGGGTGGCATAATCAATGCTGCAGGCCCACCAGTAGCTTTCATTTTAAAGGTCCTGGGTGCATGCAGTACCACTTTACTAGGGACTTTCAGGTAATTTAAAGGTGTAAAATGAGTGTAAGCCAATGTTACCATGTTTTAGAGAGAGAACACAAGCACTTTAGCAGCAGTAAAGTGTGAAGAGCCCCAAAGCCAGCAAAATCGAAGTCAGCGAAAACAGGAAGATGGAAGGCAAAAAGTTGGTTTTTAAATTACTATTAGAATGAGTCCTTGAACCATATGTCTAGCTACTCCCAACAAACAACTTTAGATGTATTTCATTGCCAGGACATGTAAGACTGTAAACATACATGGCCTATTTTTATTAAATATAATTCACTCTGCCCTATGGATATTCATTGCCTAACTTAGGGGTGAATTATAAGTATTAAAAAAATAAGGTTTAGGCCTGTCAAAAGGTTTGTTTGATTTGTAGAAATGGAAGTTTAAAACTGCATACCCAGGCTGCAGGGGCAGCCCTGGAGACATGTTTTACAGTGCTACTTTAGTTAGTGGCACAATGAGTCCTGCAGTCCACTTGTAGCATTTCATTAACCCCTTCGATGCTCATGACGAGCTCAGCTCGTCATGCTGCGCGGTAGCGCTGTGCGCATGACGAGCTGAGCTCGTCACGACCCCACCCGCGATCAGAATGTCCAGCACACAAGCAGAATTCCGATCGCGGTCAAGGGGTTAACAGGGCCTAGGTACATGTACTACCATATACTACAGACTTACAAGTAAATTAAGTGTGTCAATCAGGTGGATGCATATTTTACCATGTTTAGAAGGGGTAGCCCAAGCACTGTACCACTGGTTAGCAGAAGTAAAATGTACAGCGTTCTAGGGTTAGAAAAAAACGGGTTCAGCACAAGAAGTAAGAATCTGAGGGAATACCACACAAAAGATGGTCCTCTCCAACACTGCCCAGCCTTAGCAAACTTGTCCGGTAGTAAGAAAGTTGGTTGTGATGTTCCTTCAAGGCCACTGGGAATTGATGAACACAAAGTTATGCTGACTAGTTGAATGTTTTTTTAATGGTGTTACCGGAATTACATTTTGATGGACAGAACAGTTGGCTTAGTGTCCCTGATGACTTTAATCAGTTTTTCTTAAATTACAGCATTACATTTGCAACAGCTGTTATCTGTGAGAGGTGAAAGTGATAGCGCTCCCTAAGAAGTGTCAGTTTTGTTGCTCAAATTCCTGATTTGTAATTTTATTGGAGATGGTGAGGAATTTAGTACATTTCTCATCCAATTTTATAGGTAGGTGGCCAAAAGGATATTTTTAGTTAATTTGAAACCATTTTTGGGTTCATTTAAAGAGTTATTTGTCTGGCATTGAAGATATTTGTATCTAAAACTTGAGTTGATCTCTTGTGACTTTTAGAGCAAAACGTGATGGGGATTTTATATCGGGTCTCCAGTGTTTCTCTAGTATCGTTTCATTTGTCTCATTAGGAATAAGATCTCTAAAAACCAAGGCGTGTGACTCGTGGTGATTAGAGCCTTTTCTTTGTGTTGCATGCTTTCAGCATATCAATCTTGTAACTGTTAAACGATGAATTGATTTCTTGGGTGAAGACAGCAAGTGACGCACTGAGTATATGCTGTTCTGTGATGTGATGAAAGGATCTTCGTAGGATATATCTTGGTAGTTGGTGCATAGGTGTAGGTGAAATTGCAATTGGATAATGAAATGGTCTGACCAGAGGTTATAGTATTCTACTTTAATCTGGTGCCTAGATATAGGAATTTGCCTTTCTACTTTGCCTTTTTATATGAAATGTTCGGCGATTGTTTGAAGTTGAGTTGTGCTAACATCTTCAGCAGTGTATTAGTGTAGCTATCTGGTAAATCATCTCAATCAATGTTGGAGTCATTAAGGTAAATTTTGGGGCCATTTTGCATTAGTTATTTTTTTAATGTAGTAATTGACATCTGTGAGGATGTTATTATGTAGTTTGGGGATGTGGTTATAATATGTAGATTGATAGTAGTATTGGGAGATGCATGTCATGCCATCTAGGATTCAAATTGTGTGATCCATTTTTTTTTACAGATTATATTGCTGAGAATACCAAACTCCCATTGGAAAGTCACAGCTGATATTGCTGTAGCTAGAAGGGACCTGAATGAATATAATTGCTTGTGAGTGTATGCCACACTAGGATTAGGTGGAGAAAAAAAAACATAGGGACATATTTATGACAGGGGCTGCATCGCCCTTGCACCACGCAATGTGGTGCATGTGCACTGCAAGCCCAAAATGCGATTTATGAAGCCACGCAAGGCCACCTTGCTGCATTGTGTTACTCTGCCCTGGGAAGACGTTCCACGGGCATTGCGTGATTGGTCCCATGCAAATCCCATGGATTTTGACACATTCCCAGATTTACCAAAAGTGGTAGACCTGGGAATGGGCCAAAATGCTACGCCTTCCCGTGTGAGGAGTAATGAGGAGAAATATCTTTATTTCATCTCAATACTTTCTGCAGCACACATAGAAAGAGGAATATGCCTCAGGGGATTATTTTTGTTCAGGAAGGTGCCCCTTCCTGCACAAAAGCAATCCTCCTTACAATGCAGGCACCCTTGCACCATGGTTCAAGGGAGCCTGCACTGGTGCTAGGCACATTCCTGCCCTTTCCCTGTCATGCAGTGCAGTGCAGCAGAGTGACTTGCTGTGCTGCCCTGCATGACATTCTTGTAAATATTACCCATAGCTTTAGGTTTACAAAGGTGTGAACATTGAAGGCATGAAGCCCTTTGGATGACCTGTGATTGAGTAATCTACCTTTGAAGCAAAATATGCCCAGAACCTTGAGTGATAATCTTAACTGCTTCTCACGTGTTTTTATATTATTTGCATTTCTTCACCTACCTACTCTGCCTACCTGTGAAGAGATGAGACTATTTAATGAGACTAACTGTTCTAGGATTGAGTGAGGTTTGCATACCGCAGCCATTTGCTATCTCTCAACTTACTACATAGGCTGGCAGTATTCTATGACATAACAGTTTAGGTGCTATTTCTAATCGGACCAGTTTCAGTATACATGGTCGTTAGGTGGTGCTAAATAGTAAATGGTAAATGGTGGAGTCTTGCCAAACAGACCCCAGGTTCACATTGTTGATCCTGATCATAGTTCATAACTTGGCATAATATATATTCTCCAGTGGTAGAAAAAAGCAAAGCTGTTGTTCAATCCATAAGGTGATGGAGGCTACTGATGTAGTGCCACCCAACTCTTTTTGCCATCAGCCATCTGTTAAATCCGTATCCATCACCCAGACATATTGTTTTCAATAATAAGACTTATTGTTTAGGGCCAATGTTTCTACCATTCCGCCAATCTGCAATAGTGGATTTTAAGAGACAACAACAACTAATTGGATTGATTGTGGAGGAAATCATTATTTAAATTTATTCAAGAGTTTTTTTTATCATAGCATTCATGCTTGAGGATGCTTTAGTGCACCCATTCGAAACACATTTTCTTAAAAATTTGATAATGTTCAATGGATTGTACTAATGGGGAAGAGGAGAACTATAGCTACAGTGAAACTTTAGGATTTCTATGAAATTATGAGATTAGGCCACACAACGTACACTTGTGACACACTGGAAAACTGCAATATGTGGTGTATTTATGGAAAGTCTTACATTAGCCTGATTGCAGCTTGCTGGCCAGGATCAATTTTCCCCTGGATACGCTTGAATATTTGCTGTTGTGGCAGTAAGAGAGTTCATCCGAACGAAGCCGACAGCCCTTATAATAAATAAAAACATGATCCAGTTTAGCATGCTTTCTTTCTATGCCATTATTGCAGTCTGTAATAGTTTACGATCTCAACAATCTAAAGCAAACTGGGGATGTTTGTGGTATTGGGGTCTGATTTATTCAGATATTTCTTCAGTTTTCAATTTTGTTGACCATCACAATCTGCTGGGCAGATGTTTGCTTGTTTGCTTGTTACTAAGAACATATATTGATTGAGTCGCTTTTGAGTGGCAGAAATTGGATTGTTTCAATGTATCTGTACCTGAGGATTATTCGTTGGGCAGAATGAGAGTCCTGTAGCGTTCGACTCTCTCAGGGTAGTGAAGCAGAGCAGTTCATGGCCTACTCACAGGAGGTGGTGTGGGCAATTAACCACCATTCGCTGGCATGCAACAATACCACTCAATGACCGATTGTCCAGTCCGTGCTTCTACTACATAGGACTTCACAATATTAGGGGGTATCACTTTAAATAAAAAATGGCCTACTGGTTTTGTGAAAGGGTCATCACAACAACCTATGAGGCAAACGCACTAGCTTTGCCAAAGATCACCACATCAATAATATAAGGGAAGCCTACTGGCTTTGACAAAGGACCATCTTAATAAAAGACCAATATTCACATCTCATAAAGCATTATCAATTCGCTAAAATAATCAATACTGTCAATAAAGCTTTACATTGTTTAGCAAAAACATATACAGTTAATAAATCACTCAAAGTGAACAGAACACATCTGGGTCTTTTTGAACCCCTTTAAACCACATAAACTGCAGGCACAGAACAAACCACTAGCGATCATTGGCACTGCCAGGCTGAAAAACAAAAGCTCCAGCCTTACAAATGCTTGAAATGCAATGAAAAAGTCTCCCAGGTCATTCATCCTTTGACCTGGGAGACATAGGGTTAATTGTTAAATGCATCCTCTGGTGGCAACAGCACTCTCTGCAGTCCTCACAGTACATGAAATTTATGTTGGTGGTGCCTCCACCATTGTGGAGCCACCATAAGCAGAGAAATGTATATGCAAATGAAGCCCTGTAGGGCATTATGGGGCGTGCCCTCCCTGGAGCAGTGAATATTTTATTAGTAACTCTCCTGCTGTTTTCAGGAAAGCCACTTTGTCGTCCTTTTCCTTTTTTTTGCTTTAAACTGGGGTACCTGGTCCCACCTGGGACACCTCCAAGGTTGGTTTTAAGTTGGGGGCTAAGCAGAGAGCCCCAATGCCCCCGCGACCCCACCAACCTCCCTGTGCACAGTTCCGTCCTGGGTGGGAGTGGCCAACATCTCCTCTCCTGCACCCACTGCACAGAAACATTTCCTTTGTGCTTCTGCGGTGGGGAGCAGTGTCCTTTCTGTGGTTCCTGGTGATGGGGTCCTGGGACCCAGTACTGATCTTCAGTGCCTAGGGATGAGTCTCAGGCCCCCTTCAATGTACATGCAGGGGCCAAGTGGAAGTCGCACAACCCCTACCCAGGAAAACAATTAGTTTAATCGCGCACCAATCTCTGGAGGTAGAATTCAGAATTTGCCACGAAGTGCCACGTGCTTTGTTCCCTGCAGGGGGTCAAAGGTCAACATCTATAAATGTAAATATCCAGGGCCCCTTTGGGCCAATTTCAATGATCTTGGGCTTGTTTTGCTCCTAGTGGCAAGCACTAGCCATCAGAAACATTTTAAACAGGCCTCCTGTCTTAAAAAGGGGCACACTTTGCAGGGAGATGGTTTTACTGGCTCCCTGCTCCAGCCTTCTCCTCTGCTGTGCCCTCCACAGACCCCATTGTCTCTTGGACATCTTGCAGGGCATCTGGGGTTTAGTGGAGTCCATGTCTTCCCCTAAATGGTCCTCATGATGTGTAAGGGAGCCCGCATCACTGACCCTGGGGACACCCACAAGTCCTAGCGTCAGCTGTGGGTAGAGTCCTTAGTCCATCAGGGCATCAGGGGGCGTGTACTTTCAGCTGTCTCTGGTGTTACCACTGTTGCAGGCAAAGTCCAAAGTCTTGTTCTCTTTCATGTTCTGGGGTGCCACTTTCATGCCCACTCCAGCTCGTGGATGGGAGGTTCCCCCTTTGTCTAACCTTCCTCCTTTCCTGGGTTTGGCTCTGGCCCAGCTAATGACACAAAAGCCTGAGATCAAGTCTCTTCATGTGTGCTGGGGAAAGACCATTTGATGTGTAATCAGGCAGGGCCCAACTCCTCCCCAGTAATCCTGTCAGGGAGACCCACTCCCCTCTCCACCCAGACCCTTTTGTGCACTGTCTGGCTCCCAGTGGGAGAGCCACCACCAGCCTAAGCAGTTGGAAATACAGAGAAATTTTAGGCAGAAAAATGCCAACTTTCTAAAAGTGTCATTTCCATAACAATAATTTAAAATCCGCTCTCACCATTACAGAGGACTTTCAATTACAATTCAAGAGTGTAAGAATTTGTTTTCTCACTGCTACCAATGTGAAAAAGCATTTAATAAATGTACGCATGTAGCCTAATGATTCCCTATTGCAGCAGCCAGCCTTCCTGCAATGAAAATCGTTTTGGGGGATATTTCATTGTAAGGACATGTTTAACATTAATTTCTACATGCTCTACTTTTAAATATCATGGAGCTGGCATTTGTGGGCAATGAGGCCTACATATGGGTGACTTATTAACATTTGAAGGAAAGCTTTAGGCCTGTCTAAAGGGGTCTTTTGACAGGTCAAATGTGCAGTTTGAGGCTGCCAGAGGCAGGTTACCTGTGTGTAGCTATCAGATTGCATATGATCATAGTCACTCACGTGCAGCCTGTTACAGGTGAGCATACATGTGTACACACGTGCTCACGTGCAAAAATCATGTTAGTTGGTGCCTCTGCTCTCTGGCCTATGGAGATTTGACCATCACCCTTTTCAAACGGCCACCCCTTTAAATATTTAAGCAAATTAAAGTGAAGAGCTCTGATTAATAAAGGCCAAAAGACTAGTGTCACGAAACCTGTTTCCTCTAGAAACGTCTGAGGAGTAAGTTCCTATTGATGACAACTCTCATAAATTAAGCTAATGCTGGCCTTAGTTATATCGCAAATAGACTAAGGCAGCCGCCCCTGTCTACATGATTCAAGGTTACAATGGTTACAGAATTCAGCTGCATGTCCCGAACATTTTCACATAGGAGATAAGTGCCTAGGGCCTCACTTACAATATTATGACGCACAGCAGCGCATCAAGCCTTCCTGATGCGCTGCTGTGTGTCAAAATAAAAGGGCAGGAATGCACAAACAGCAGCAGTGCCCCAGCGCAGACACCATTGCGTCATTTTGCAAGGGTGCCTGTCAGTAGCGGCCCGTGGTGGAAGTGCTGCCGGGCGGTGACGTGGGGTGGGGGAGGGGCAGGGTGGGGGGTAGTAAAGTACGGAATACAGCCGTATAGAGGTAAGTAGACATATAAATAATTAAAACGAATTTTGTTGCGCGCGCTGCATCGCCAAATGCGATGCAGCGCGCGAAACGAAATTCGTTTTAATTATTTATATGTCTACTTACCTCTATACGGCCGTATTCCGTACTTTACTACCACCCACCCTGCCCCTCCCCTGCCCCACGTCACCGCCCGGCAGCACTCCCACCACGGGCCGCTACTTGTGCCTGTGCTGAGAGGATGATTGTTTTTGTGCAGGAAGGGAAATCTTCCTACACAAAAACAATCACTAAAGACATATTCCTCTCTCTATGTGTGCTGCATAATGCAGCACACATACAAAGAGGAAAAAACGAGGAGTAAGAAAAGTATTTCTCCTCATAGGAGAAATAAAAGTATTTCTACTCGTAGCGCTCTTTATGCCTCCCTTGGGGAGGCGTAGGATTCTGATGCATTTCCGGGTTTACAAAACGTTGTAAATATGAGAAATGCGTCAAGTTCCTTTCATGTTACATGGGACCACCCACAGTAACACACATGGAACGCAGAGTTGTGTGAAAGGGAATCATATTTACAAGACCATGAAAAGTCACGCCTGGTGACTTTATATGGCTTTGTAAATATGGGGAAGCCCATTGCGCTTCTGGTGGGTCAATAAAAGTGATGAACCGGCGGTGCACTGGGCTTGTAAATAAGCCCCAGTATTTAGATTGGTTCACTGTCTGGTTCATTAGCAAATTGTGTTTAAATCCATTTGCATTGCTCATTGACACATCTGTGTTGTAACCCTTATTTGTTGATCAAAAACTCCTGCACTATCTCAAACTACTGAACATTTGCTCATTTTCAATTCTACTGCAGTGCTCTTCCTAAGACAGCAATAAAGCAGTTCGGAAGGTGGAGCTTTTTCGGTTCAATGGTTAGCTTTCCTGCAGTAAATTGCTCTCTACAACACTCCAAAACGTAACTGCGAGTGTTCTAAAACCCTACATACTTTTCATTTCTAATTCTCCTGACTTCATCTTACAAGAAAATTGAATGTGAGGGAGGGCATATCTATTGGTTGTCACAACAACAAGAAAGAACCCTCTAGACCTATATTTCTTTTAAGGCTGGCTAAGACAATCTCAGAAATAGGGCATCAAAAAAGCATTATTCTCCACACCAGAAATAGTATATCATTATTACAAATTTTTATTTCATATTTTTCCTTTTTTAACTTTTTTATAAAATATTTCGTACTAGAAGCAAATATACAGTACTTTTCAAAAGACAACTCAATTTTTACAAAAGTAGCACTTTATGCCATGAAACAACCATGATCCATAGGACAGAATTAGTTGCAACGTAGATAAAATTACAAATGATGAAACAATATCATTCTTCACATCCCCTCATCCAAACACACCTCTCACAAATCCACAACTACCACCCTTGCATACAATACACACACACTCAACACCCCAGAGCAACACCACATGCACAGATGGAAAAAACATGGGTGATGAAATCAACCCCTGGTGACTGTGCTGATAGCTGGGGTGTCACACTCTAGCTGGTCGACGTACGTTTCGATGGAATGTTTGAATTAATAATCCATCTTCTTCAGGACCTGTTATTTTCTAACTTATAACGGGTGGATGGAGGGGGAACTGGTCTGAAATGACAATGTGGAGAAGAATTACTAGTTATTTAAGTCAATTACAAAGAAGCCTGTGGAGATATCTTACATTTCTCCTACTTAATATATGTATTAAAACCAAGCGGATGTACCACTCTTAAGCATTTTCAAAGAATCATAATATCTATGATGTGTTTTCAGTGATACATTCTCTCTCACCACCATGTGCAGATTATAAAGGACAAAACAAAAACATAAGCATCTTTTACACAGTGACTGACCTGTGAAGGAAACACCGAACCCAACATGGTGAAAAATATATACAGTGCCAAACATACATGAAAAGATCAAATCGTTTTTTACATAAAACTCAACCAGAAGGAAAAAGATTTCAGTCCATAAGCCTTACTGCAGGTACTGTCCTGCCCCTTGCTAGGAATCATCATCTTAATGAACTAACAACAAAACCTATAACTCATTACCTGTAGTTTCCTGAAGATTACTAGGACTAGATACATATGAGTGTCCTAGTTGGCATTACCCCTACAAAACCTAGTTAATCAAAGAACAGTCTTATAATTGCCAATGGACAAAGTAGGACCATAATGTACAAGAAAAATAGGTCCCTAACATTGCAAATAGTCCTGAATAGAATAGACAGAATACCTTTCCAATATCTTAAGGTAAGGCTCATTAACCTACTCTATGCAGTCTTTATATGTGTGCTCAAAAATCTTCTAATATCTCATAATGAGGCATTTACCTGCTCTATGCAGACTTGTTCTGTATACTATTAAACTCTTCAGGTCTACCGATGCCACCATGTAATATCAAAATTTTATTCTAAATCTGATAATTCGGTCTCTCCTGAGCAGTCTAAGAGAATGAGAGAAAAAGAAAGAACACATGTATTGGAAAGATATTGTGCATATACCATCCCATTGCCTATAGCCTCTAGATCTCTGGTTAGCAGTATACAAATTTGGCAAGGACTTCATACGGTGGCATACCATTAGCTGTGTCAGTCCTTAGATGAGAATATTGTCATGGCTCTCCTCCGAAGCATAATCAGGCTTAATTTGTTCTCAATATATGCGTCGAGATGCTACAAGTTTTCAAACATATGGAGCCTGTGCAGGCAAACACAAAGAAAAGGAAATGCCAAGATGAGGGGCAACTTGTACACATCTTTGCTAATTTTTAACAACATAATGCCTGGCCCCTAAGTATCATACTGGCCATAGGAAATAAGCTGTGTACCTCTGGTCAATCCTGTTCCGATACGTGCGAATACTTTGGGGCCGATTCCGATTCGGGCCGGAAATCTCTCCGACCGAGCCGGACTCAGAGAGATTTCCGACCGAATCGGACCCTAGCAGTCCGACCAAACGAGTACGATGCGCACGTATGCCATCGGACTCGATTCGGTCGGACTCCCATTGAAGTCAATGGGAGCCAGTTGTACGACGCGTACACGGGCTCCCATTGACTCAATGGGCACGACGCGAACAAGGGCACCCCCTACAGCGTGTTCGCGTCGATGCAGGTCGCACCATACACGCATGTGTAGGGGGGACCCATGGCTCCCCCCTGTGTGCGACTCGCGTGCCTACGCTTCCAGGGGGGTCCGACACGGACCCCCAAAATGCGGTTCCGACAGCTCCTTGGAGCCGGACTGCGCGAGTCGGTCACAGCGGTCGCGATGCGCATCGTACTTACCCGGCCGGGGAACGTCTCCATTGCGCGGTGCGAGTCGTCCCCGTGTGAGTCGGTCGGAGCGGTCGGGTCCTGCGAACGAGTCGGTCGGAGATTTCGCGAGCGCACGCATCGTACTCGCTCGCCCGGACGCACGTACGATTCGGTCGGGAAATAGGGCTCCGAATCGGATCCGGTAATGCCAAATCCGATTCGGAGCCCTACCGGCCGAGATCGGAATCGGCTCCTTTATGTTGATGCCATCGTTTTAACTTCTTTAAAAACACAATATGTGTGGATGGCTCGCTGTGGGGCGCACGTGCTGTGTACAAAACGAAATCAGAAAAAACGCCATTGGCCGGACATGATAGAAAATACGGCAAGTTCTAATGTCTGTATCTATCTCAATCAATATAGAACGGGCTCGAGAGTCCCTATGGGGCCAAATAAACACCGCGTGATTACCGCGGTGCTTATCCCTCTCAGAGATAGTCAATAGACAAAGTGCCTGATACGAGAGTTATTACCAGCGCCAGGGTGTCGCTGGCCCAAAATCTGCTGTTAAGCAGTCGGCCCGTCTAAAGTGCGTCTTGAAAAACGTCACGTGGTCTATATATCGTACCTGTCAAATACACGGTGCCTGCCAGAGGGTCCTTTCACGGAGTGCATCAAAAGAGTGAAGCTCCCAGGCTTCTCATTTATATCCTGACGCCCCCAATCACCTACGGCAGAAGCGCGTCCACTTGGGAATGATGACGTGATTTCCAAGGGACCAAATTGAGCCCTGATAAGACTAGAGCAGTAAGTACTTGTAAGCGCCATCTTAGAGTGGTACGATGTCTGCCGAGCACCTATATGTGAATCCAATCTGCATGCGCCACATGTAAGGGCGGTGATACTCCAACCGAGATGATCCTTTTCCTTCGGTACGGATGTTGTAAATAATGTCACCCATTCAAAATCATAAAATAACATGATCATAACGAGATGCACTTACGCCGATCTCAAGGTGCTAATTTAAGGCACTAACTGTAACCACCCAAAGATATAGTGATACTGCTCTTACTAAAGTAATTAGAGAATATAATGAGTTGCTGTTTCTGAGACAAGCAATGCTTTCAATGGCACTGCGAAATTAGCGTGTAGTTTATATCGATGAAAAAGCCATCTTAGAAAAAAATATTTTTTGTCTGTTATAAAACAAAACAAAGGACACTCCTATAGCACTGGGCTATACACCATATAGGCATGTATATTAAAAGGCAGTGTATTTCATGTATTAAAAATAATGCCGGATACTCCCAGCGAGACTAAGGTACACAATATAGGTATTAAGTCACTTCCATCCAGGTCACAATGCCAACCACATAAGTATATGTATGTAGCGGTGGCTAAGGTACACATGATATATATAAAATCACTTCCATAGAGGTCACCATGCCAACTAAATAAATATGAATGGCTAGGGCTGGAGTGCACATAATATACATGTTGTAACTGCCATGATGGTAACGAAGCCAACTGAATCCATGTATATGACTATGTATGTGGTCATATTGGGATCCCATCCGGGATAAAATCATTTGTGAGTTAATGTCCTGATAATAAAAATCACTAAGCAATAAGCTATCAGTGTCTGAAAGATGGAACACATATATAATATCTATTGGTTGAACATTATGTGACGTAGCAGGGGAGACTAGCTCAGGAAGAAAATGTATCCTGCAAAACATTTTTAGCATGAACCAGTCTCCTGTGGGAAAAACAGTGTAAAATGTTGCACGGCGAAATCTAGTGACATTTTGCAACACACCATAAGGTAAGGTATTGTAATGCAGTGCAATGCAATACAAAACAAAACAACTTACTACTTGCAGCACTATTAGTACTACCTTATGTACTATAACTAGGAGCAGTAGGCCAAGTATAGCTTCTTTTATTGGTACTTCTAATAGAGCATGTACAACTACCACTGCTGTTAATACTAAAGTTGCTATCACTACTCCAGGCCCCCCTGTTTGCACTAGTGCACTAAATTGTACCACTATTACCGGAACTACTACAATGATTTCTGCTGCTGATGTATGTTACTACAATAGGTAGCAGTTTCACCAGTGCTAGAGTGACTACCCCACAGATCTCACCTTCTACAAGTAGCACTCATATGATCCCTCTGTGTTTTGCCAATTTACCACAATTCTCAATCACCACTAGTTACTGCTAGGGATAAATGAACTTTCCTCTGAAAACTAAGTGAAGTTTTTCAAATTTTCTGAACCTTGACAAAGGTTGCAAAGTTTAAACGTAATTCCATGAAGGAAATCGTGAAAGGTTTGGTTTTGGAGAAACACTACACTGCAATATTCCACTTTAGTGGCTGAACCTTCTAGCAAATAATATTTTTGCAGGACAGTTCTGACACAAAACATGTTTACAGGAATATTCACCTACAGCCTACTTTTTTTTAATGTGATGAAATTAGCAAATTTGCAAGTGTGCAAAGTTTTTCACGCACACAAAGTCTCACTGCTTAACTGTTATTTCATCCTCCGATTGATGATGCACGTTGGGTGGTAGATAATTGTGCTACTTTGCTAAATCAATCAGCATATAGTACACTTGAGCTAATCAGTAGAACGAGTTTTTGACCACATCATTTGCATTTGTGCAAAACTGCACGAAAGTCCTGATGAGGAAGAGCAACGTTTGCTATGTGAACATAAACATTTTTGCACATTTGAAAAACTCACAATTGGAAATTTGCCCTCAATGTTGCACATTCTCAAATGGTTAGTAGATCTGCAACAATTTCTTTAAAATAACAGTGTGGTAAAATGTGGTCACATCCCTCAAAGGACAGCCTTATTCAGTGATTCTTTTATTCTGCAAAAGAATGTGTATGAGATAACCATTTCCATAGGTGGCAGGTTATACTTATGTCGGCTTTATCTGATTTCTTGTGTGTATCCTTTTAAAATAGATAATTCATATTCATCTGTCACTGATGGGACACCTTCATGGGTGAGCAATCCAGTAGGTTACTCATGTCGAGTTAAATATATGCTCATGTTGGGCCAAAATATTCTAAATGCAAATGTTCAGAGTATTTCTGTATCTCAATCAGAATGAGACAATTTTAAAGTATATTCACCTTCATCCCCAGAGTACTTATCACACGAGGGGTCATATTTAGGAGCCCCTTTGCATCGCTCTTGCACCACGCAACATGGAGCAAGAGCGACGCAAATTAAAAATGAGATTTATGAAGCCACACAAGGTCACCTTGCGTGGCCCCAACTGGCTTCATAAATCTCCAGTAATTCATCACAGTGCCTATCGATGCATCAATCAATCAACCAGGGGCTTGTAAAGAGTGCCTGCTCACCCGTGAGTGTCCCAAGACTCTGGGGGGGGGGAGCTGCTGGTCCCTCTGGGTGTGATATCATTTGAAGAGCCAGGTCTTGAGGTCCTTCTTGAATTTGGTCAGCGACGCGGATTGCCTGAGGTGGAGGGGCAGTGTATTCCAGGTCTTGGCGGCGAGGCAGGAGAATGAATTTCCACTGGTTCTGGTCTTGTGGATCCTGGGGACGGAGGCTAGGGTGAGTTGGGTGGAATGGAGTTTTCTGGTGGATACGTGGAATGCAAGGCGGTGGTTCACATATGCTGGTCCTTCGTTGTGGAGAGCTTTGTAGGCATGTGTGAGGAGCTTGAAGGTGATTCTCTTGTTGACTGGGAGCCAGTGGAGTTGTCGGATGTGTTGCGTGATATGGCTGCGGCGGGGGATGTTGAGGACCAGTCTGGCTGCTGCATTTTGGGCGTTCTGTAGGTTCTTGAGCTGTTTCTGGGTGACAAAGGCATAGAGTGTGTTCCTGTAGTTGAGTCTGCTGGTGATGAGTGTGTGGGTAACTGTCTTTCTGGTTTCCGTGGGAATACATCCAAATGTTTTTCGAAGCAGGCGGAGCGTGTGGAAGCAGGCTGAGGAAACTGCATTGATTTGGAGGTTCATTGTGAGCGATGAGTCCAGTATGATGCTGAGGTTGCGGGCATGGCCCGTCGGGGTGGGAAGGGGACCCAGAGTGGCTGGCCGTTAAGAGTAGTCCCAGACTGAAGGGGAGGGTCCCAGGATGAGTACTTCGGTCTTGTCCGAGTTGAGCTTGAGGCAGCTGTCTTTCATCCAGGTGGCAACTGCCTTCATTGCACTGTGGAAGTTGGTTCTGGCGGTTGTGGGTTCTTTGGTGAGGGAAAAGATCAGCTGAGTGTCGTCGGCGTAGGAGACGATGTTGAGTCCATGGCTTCTGATGATGGCTGCGAGTGGGGCCATGTAGACGTTGAAGAGGGTGGGGCTCAGGAAGGAGCCCTGGGGCACCCCGCAGCTCATCTCTGTATTGCAATATTCTGCGCCAGCGAGGTGTTTCCATGGGCGTTGCGTGAATGTTCCCACTCGACATCCATGGATTTTGATGCATTCCTAGATTTACCAGAAGTGGTAGACCTAGGAATGCACCAAAAACCTACATCTCCACAGGTGAGGTTTAACGATGAGAAATATGTTTATTTCTCCTTGTTTTTTCCTCGTTCAATGTGTGCTGCAATCTGCAGCACACATACAAAGAGGAAACAGCCTTAGAAAAGGTGTCCCTTCCTGCACAAAACAAATCCTCCTTACAATGCCATGATGCAAGGGTGCCTGTGTTGGCTCTAGGCAGCCAAAAGGGCACCAGCACAGGGGAAAAGGTAGAAATGTGCCGTATTGACTTAAATACGGTGCATTCCTGCCCTTTCCCTATCACGCAGTGCAGCACAACAAGGTGACTTGCTGTGCTGCACTTCATGAATTGGCCATAAATATGGTCCAAAGTAAAATGCGATAAGCACCGCTGGCGTTTCATCAATCCAAAAAGAACCCATAGAGGAACAAATTAACAAAATCTATATTAAACATCAAATCCTCAGTTTTTGAAAAAGCTGTCATTTCGCTGTTAGTTTAGAGTGTACCTAATTTGAAGCAGTGCCTGTGAAAAAACGCAAGAAAAATGTTTTCATTCTCCAGGTTGGTATTAAAACAGATTATTGCAAGAAGTCAAATAATCAGTGTACAGTTTTTTGAGCACCCAGGAATTTTAATATCACCAGCTGCTGGCATTAAAACAGTTCATTGTTAAATGGAAAGTCATGCAATGAGATTGGGTATTAGCCATCAGTACTAAAATCAACATAAACTATTTTAACAATACTTGTGGGATCTACAATAGTTTCAATTAAACATCTGAGTGACAAATACATAGCTGTATTTCCTGGAACATATTATGGTGAAATTCAAGCATTATGACTTTGCTGCATAAATAGGTGATTGTTTTATTGAAAGATGAGCAGTGGCTCAAGGTTCAGTTGTTAACTATCCTAGGGTATCATAGAGCCTCGCTGTGTAAAAGTCAGGCATTTGCCCCCATAGCATTAGATTTGGAGAAAATGTCTTACTTTTCAGGGGTTTGCAATGAATCTCAAGAATACTGAAGGAAATCTTTTCCAGTTACTAATTTGGTGGATGTTAGACCTGCCAGCCTTGGGGTGGTCTTCTCCCTAACTATTTGCCTTCCTCCTCCATTTTTTCTGATCTTGTTTTTTCTGGCATTATGTCACTGCACACTTTACCACTTCCAAACAGTGCTGAAGGGCTTGTGCTCTTTCCTCTGAACATAGTAATATTGGCTTAATCCAATTTGGAATATTTAACTCACTAAAGTCCCTAGTAAAATGGTACTACCTATACCCAGGTCCTATAAATTAAATGTTAAGATTGGTCCTGGGATGCTTGTTTCTGGTCCGGGAAGGACCTGGCTAGAGAGTTTGGGCTGGACTGTTCCCATCGGGAGCAGGGTCAAGGCGGATTTGCATATGGCTGGTACCAAACTGGAATGGCGTGGTGAGCAACAAAACAATGGATTTAGGCTGTGATCTCTGTACTGGGGGGTGAGTGTTTGACATTGTTCAGCATTCCGTCCATCATTTGCTCTTTTTGCTAATGGGTCTGCCGCACTGATTTGTGCCACCCACTTAAGTAACCCTTTAAACATGTCTCTGGTCTGCCATTGCAGAGCCTGTGTGTGCAGTTCTAAACTGCCACTCTGACCTGGCAAAATAAACATTTGCCAGGCCCAAACCTTCCAGTTTAATACATATAAGTTACCCATAGGTTAGGCCCTGGCCAGTACAGAGGGCAGGGTGCAATGTATTTAAAAAGCAGGACATGTACTTTTAAATTTTACTTGCCCTGGTAGGAAAAAACTCTTAAATTAGTTTTCCACTACTGCAAGGCATATCTCTCCCATAGGATAACATTGGAGTTTCCTTATTGCATTTTATAAGTGTAATTTCCAAATGGGAAGTGATTACCAGTTCATTCTTGGTGTCTCTGTAATCACAATTTAAAATACTAACTTATGATGAAGTCATATTTTAAACTGCAATTCTGGAAATGCCCAGTTTTAGAAAGTTGGCATTTTCTTGACTTAGCTATTTAGTGCCTTTAGTCTGTCTCTGGTCACATGACTTTCTATAACTGACAGTTAGGCTCTGTGTATTACTCCTAGACATCCACACACAATAGGGAGCTTAGGTGTGCCTGGATTGGCCATCACTGGCAGGATTAGAGGGAGGAGCTGGGCACAGCCCACCTTACACTTGAATAGGCTGCGTCCTGCCTCCTCACAAAGGGCTACGTACTTCTGTAGTTAGTCTGGAGCCAGCACAGGGAGCCAAGGATGCCTAGCAACTTCAAAGGGAAACCTCTAGAAGCTTCTCTCCCACTTCAAAGGCAAAACTGGGTATAAATACCAGACCTCTGACACCAACACTTCAATACACTTCTGAACCTGTGAATGTTTTGCCAGGAAAGAGAACTGCTGTGCTGCTGATGGACTGCCACTCTGCTGGACTGCCCTCTGCTGGACTCCTTCTTGTCTGTGCTGACTTGCTGCCTGCTTCCCTCTTGCCTGGGGAAGAAGGACTGCGCCTGCAACTCTTGAACCCAGAACCCAGAGTGACTCCAAGAGCTAATTAGCTGGCCAGCTGATCTGCAGCCTCAGGGCCATGACAGGCTTCCAACAACCTTGCATCTGCACCTGGATTCTGTCATCCGTGAGTCTCCCCGTCAAGTCCTGCCACCCCTGGCCTGGACCCTTGGAAGTGGGTTAAGGTGCTTTGCCAGCATCTGTGGATCCAGCGGAACTGATGCATCTCCTCTGGTGCACGGCGCAATCCCGAGCATAACTGACATATCTCGCTGCGGCGTGGATGGACCCATTGCAAAGACTAACATTGCCAACCAGCAGCACTCATTGTCTTCAGAACTGCCGCTGCACAACGCATCCTTGGCTCAGGTGTCTCATCTCCCATCAACGGCATCCTAGACGGCGATGACATACTCCACATTGCAGCCTCGCACCTCCTCGGAACCGGCGCATCACCCCGACTGCGCAACACATCCCCAACTCTGGCCTTCGTATTGCAAGCCCTCGTCCACGAGATCCTCAATGTTGATGCAACAGGACCTCACACTCACGGCGCGACACATCTTCGACATGGATCCATGCAACGCTCTGCAAACTAGGATTGAAGGTACTCTGTTCAGTAGGCCTAACTGGGTCCCTGTTGCTGGCCCGTGCTCCATCATGGTCGTCCTGAACTTGTGACTTTGTCCCGGTACAATGCGACCAGATTTCTACATTTAGCACTTTATTCCTGTTAGACATATCATCCTTAGGGTGGTCTTCCCCCAACTTTCTGCCTGATTACCTCCATGCTTGCTGTATCTTTTTGCTGGCCTTAGGACTCTGAGCACTTTACCACTGCTAACCAGTGCTAAAGTGCTTCCCCCTAAAACGTGGTGACATTGGTGTATACCTGATTGGCATATTTAGTTTACTTATAAGTCCCTTGTAAACTGGTATACCATATACTTAGTGCATGTAATCTAAATGCTAATAGTGGGCATGCACCACTGATTGTGCCACCTCAACAAGTAGTATCCTGAAGAGCACGGCGGCCTGTTCTACACCAGACTGGCTGCATGATAATAACACACAGGTAAATGGGGAGCTAGGCTGCTCCAAGTGATCTGGCAGAAAGCCCTCAGACTATGATCTGTAGAGTATAAGTAGTGCTAGATAGGAGCATCATTATGACACATTTTCATGTATTCATATATTCATATAATCACTGCAATAATGGTTGAATTATTCATCTTCTTCACCATTCTTTTAATGGTGGTAACAATGCTTTGTTTCCTTCTACTAAATATTGCAGTTCATGTATTTTTACAAGTTTAAGTGCAAACTATCCCAAATATGCACTGCAAGGGGAAGTCCCAGTACTTAAGGGGTTAAGCCTTGACGTGGTTCTTTGTTCCACACATGATATAGATCTGCATTATCCTTAAATAGCTTTTAAAAGATGATGCACACATATCTCTGCGCTGAGTAACTTTGGGGTGTCATTGGCTACAGGTAACACAAATATCCCTGTTTCAAGAAATTAGATGTTAGAGAATAACCTTGTCAAAGGAGAATAAATAATACGGTATTGAAACCTATACTGCTTAGTTGTACATTCTAGGCTTTTCATAACTGAAACAAAGGAAGGAGATAAATAGATTTAGTAAGGGCCAGAGTATAACGCAATAAAGCTACAATACAAATGTAACAGAAACAAGATATTATAGCTCCTACACAAGGTACTAGGGAAACTGTTATAGGCAACAGTGTGCCGAGTCTTTAAATGGGACGTTCCACCTTCACCCACACTAAGGGGCATATTTTTGACTTTTGTGACAGAGGGCACTGCAGCAAGTCACCTTACTGTGCTGCCCTGCATCACAGGGAAAGGGCAGGAATGCAACATATTTATACAATACGGTGCACTCCTGTCCTTTTCCCTTGCGCTGGTGCCATTTTGGCAACCTTGCCATTGCTGTTTGACGAATCACCTTCGGAACCGATGCATCACTTCTGCTACGAGGGTTCTTCCGATGCAAAGGAAGCCACATCAATCGGCATTGGAACTGCCGCGGATGGCCTGAACTGGTGCCTTTTTACTGGCCCGGCGCGACTAAATATCCACAGTTGCCACTTTGCGCTTTTTGGTGCTATTTTCACTGAAATCTTAAAACCTGCATATCTCCGGTTCTACTGATGGAATTGTTGTCATTTTGGCCTTGTTTTATTCATTAAAAAATGACTTTATTTGTCTAAACTGGTATGGGATCCTTTTGTGGTGTGTTTTCACCATTTTACTGCTTAAAGTATTGCACAAATACTTTACACATTACTTCCGAGTTACGCCCGGCTACTCTGTGCCAAGCTACCCAAGGGTTGAGCACAGGTTAATTTAAGGGTTTGCCTGTGACTTCACCCTGTGAAGAATTGTGGTTGCTGCTTGAGAAGGGTTTCACCCCCCTCAACCAGTAACCCAATTTCTTACAATTATCTATTAATGCCACCCTGTTTCTTGGCTTAGCCATAGCCTGAATGTCCGTTCCTCCTTTGCAGCTGTCACATGAAAAAACTAATGTGGCCCAACTTTTGAACTGAGAACAAGTAATTTAAGGGTATGTCTTTGCAGGGTTTAAGGGTGGTGACCAAGCAGGGTTCAATCAGGTATAAGTCCATTAGTGGCTTAAAACACTGGAAAGTAGCTCCAGCTTATTTATTTATTTATTTAAAGAGTTTTATATAGCGCTGGCTAGACCCGAAGGTATCAGAGCGCTTTACATAAGGTTCAACAATGTAACAGAAAAAGATCAGCAATTACACATTACGTCAAAAAATAAGCAATACATTAAGAGAGGAGAGAAAGGAGAGAGAAAAGTAGTAGAGGGGGAAGGGGAGGTGAGAAAGGGAGGATGAGGGAAGAGACAACAGTAGAGACAAAAGGAAGTCTGTCTAAAGACCGACTGGGTAGGTGACGTCCAAGGAGGGAATCCACGGCCCGTCTCCCCTATAGCTAAACCAGGTAGCTCCATCGGGCATCAGACAAAATAGTTCGGTCTTACATGGCCAGGTTTAGCTAGTAGGTTAATGTCCCACTTCCAATAAGAGTCCACCCATCCTCCAAGTGCATAGGGACCAGCCAATCATTCTGTGTCAGAATTTTCCTACTTAGAGAGAACTCTAGGATAGAGTTCTTCCCAGAGGTTATTACAGTGGTCCCTGCATATGTGCATATAACTACATACACCTTACAGGGGATTGCTCTGGTATGGTAACTTGTGTATTCTTTTTCAGATTGCCATGGAGTTAAGCAGCTAACAGAGGTAAAAGGTGACAGATAGAGTTTCCTTCTGTAGGCACATACATCTTTTTCTGGCAACCATTATTCTTACACAGATAAATAATCACAAACAGCTATAGGTAAACCTAAAAATGGGTGTCCCACTAGAGTTTTGTGAAGTAGGTATACACATACATTGTCTGAAGATCATGATAAATATTGTGAAAATGCATGAGTGCAAACAGCCCAAACATAGAAAAATACTAAATACAATGAGCACCCTTATTTTACTTGGTTGGCAGCTCTCCTAGGTGCATCTACTCGAACCCCAAAACAAAAATGTATTGTGATCAACCAGGGGTTATGAACAGGGGTCAAGGTTGGCCGCCTCTTTTAGACCTTTGGGTCTGTAGACCCTTCGAGGACACTCCTCAAGATAGAGCAAAATGGGGTTGCTAGGGGAAACAATTTGAAATATGTATAGTGCCTTAGTATGAAGAGCCCCAATACCTCTTGCCAAAAATAATAGCCTATGGTAAAGCCAACAATTCTCACTTTCTAAGCAAGATTGACAAAGCCAAGGGGCCTGGCTTCTAACTTCAATATGCCAGTCAGGGGCAAAGGGGGCTCATGTTACTTTGATACATAAGCACCCATATAAGCTCTGTCACATCCATATTGCTGGTTAGGGAATTTCTATGATGATACAGTTCGATTAAATTTAAATATTTGATTTCTATTTTGGGAAAGTTGTTGAAGTGAAAAAGTAAGAAATTCAAGTAAAATGCCTGCTCTCAGGCTTATAGGTATCTTAAGACAGAAGTTTAATTTCAGGAAATCCTTACATTCTCCTGTTTTAAACTGAGAAGGGTTGTTTCTTTCACAGTGTTTGGATGCCTTTGGTTGTTTAGCTCTATGTAAATCTCGAATTAGGATAATACGCTAGCTTGGACCATTTGTCCATTTGCTAAATTCCCATCTCTCACAGCTTTTCAATTGACACAACCATCTCCATAAGCATATACAATAAACACTGCATTTCTGTCTGGGGGTACTCAAAAGTATAATTCGGTGGTAATCTGACCGTGACTACCTCACTACGGGGCATATCTACAAGGCCATGCGATAATTATCGCTCAGCGCTCTTAGCGCGAGGATAATTATCGCCGGCCAACTCTGAATTTTATCGCGGAGATAGCATGCTATCAGCAACGCTTATCTCCAAAGCGATAAAATTCAGAGCGCAAGCTGCCAATTGTGCGATTATCGCTGGAAATTCAGCGACAATCGCACAAGGTTTGGCGATAGCTTGCTGATAGGGCAAGACATACTTAGCCATGATATCCACCTTACATAGGATATCATGGCTAAGTCAGTCTTGAAGCAGGCGTAAGGAAAGTAGCGATAACAGAGGTTATCGCTACTTTGCTTGTCGCAATGCTTCATAGCGTGAGGCTTGATAATAGGAGAAATGTCGCTTAGCGACATTTCTCCCGTTATTCTGGGGAGGAACGCCCACTTTGCATCTCATTAGAGATGTAAAGCTGGGCGATGGGAGAAAGGGCGAAGAAGCATGGATTCACGCATTAGCGTGTCCTTGCTAGTAGGGCGTTAAAATTATCGCCGCTTTTCGTCCGAAAAAAGACGCTAAAGCGGCGATAATTTTATCGCCAGCCCTTGTAGATATGCCCCTACGCTTTTTGTGGAAGTTGCACACACACAGAAGATTAAAGAGCTTTTGTTTCATAGGAGGGAGGGAGTTTGTGCTCCATGAACAATGTTTTTTTTACCTATATAATAATTTTAGCCCCTGCTTACAAAACAATATTCAGGTCGTTGAATAACTAGGTTCTGGTATCCTGTGAGCCCTAAGAGAGACGAGTGGCTTCTAGTCCTGTCAAATGCAGTAGAGTGTGAGGAAATATGCACAACATCCAGATGCTACCAAAAAAAGTCTCAGAGGCTTTGAAAGTAAGCCATTTTTCACAAATTTTTCTAATATAGATGAAATTTGAATCTAGCAAGTCATGCTGGGATGGCATCAATCGCTATCTGCTTACTGCCATCTCAGTGAAACAGTTCTGTAAATAATTTGGCTACAGGGAGAACTGCCAATGAATTAATTTGTATTGAAAGCCTTATTATTTCATGAAACTAGCAGCAATATAGTCATATCCAGTAGAACGTGTGGCGATAAATAAGTAAAAATATCCCTATATTTACAGTGATTTTGAAATCAAATGAAAGGATGGATATTTCCAACCCCCACAGAAAGCTATTATTTAAGTCAATCCATCAATAAATGGATGTTGAACAGAGAAGCAACCTCCTATTTCCCTTTACGGATTGCTCAGGGCAAGGGTCAATGTGGAGAGGTTTGCTTTGCCTAAATGAACAAGTAGCCATGCACATGCTAATTTTTCGATTTAAAAAGAAAAAACACCATAAATTCCTTGGTGGCATTTCTCCCTAATCCCGCGCACATTCCAAAAATCCCCGCTACAGCCGACTCATGCAGGGAATAGTAAACAGCAAAAAACTCAGGGGTATATTCACAAGAACGTGTACTAAACATCTCCAAAAAATGTTAACGCAACTTTACACATCGCAGCCTATCGTGTGAAAATAACCCCTTGTCA
This sequence comes from Calotriton arnoldi, assembly GCA_963921515.1. NCBI lineage: Eukaryota > Metazoa > Chordata > Amphibia > Caudata > Salamandridae > Calotriton > Calotriton arnoldi. Next base: position 903,687 of record CAWUFW010004627.1, read on the forward strand.
ACCAGGAATTCACAACACGGCGATACCATGCGATAGTCCCCCGAAAACGCGGCCAATGTCCGCGATACAATCACCGCGACCGTGATAAAAACACAAACCTCAACGCGAAAAAACATGTGATGGGCCAAAGCGCAATGAGGAAATCAGCGATAAGCAGCGAGAGGCCAGCAAAACCCACGCGTAATGCGGGAAAAAGCACAAGAACAGCATACGGAAAATGCCACCACAAACTAAATCAACTGCGGAGTACCACGGACGCACCCTGACCGACTGCAGAGCACAACATGAACCCCACAATCCCCATGGAGGAACACCCAGGAATACAGGGCACGTGGAAGGGCAATGAGAAGAGGAAGAGGAAGAAGGGGGGCAGTCTACAGGAAAACCACATGATCACCATGGATGAGACAGAACACCACCAACAACTGTACGTCACCTCCAACGTGTCATTGGCAACAAAGAGGCAAAGATGGCACTCCACCTCGGACCATGTGAATGCCGCCGCATGCCAGAGGAGGACAATGGAAGAGCACAAGAGGTGCTGGACTGATGTGAATGGCAAAACCAAGCAGAAACTCGCTGCCAACACGAAAGCAGCAACGCACCCCGTATGAGGGGGGCCAGCAGGACACCAGGAGCCGAATGACATGGAGAAGATGGTGGCCACATTCACCAGTCTGGAGACGGTGACATGAGTTGGTGATCTGGACACTGCCCACATGACCCAACATCACATCAACATGGTGCGTAGCGACCTGGGAGTGGGGGGATGGGTGGAGATGGGCACAATGGCACACATGCACAATCCAGCAGGGCACACTGCACACCCACAATGACTCTGGTACATGTCCCTGATCCCACGGGAACACTCCAGCACACACACAAACACCAAGTAGGCCCACAAACAGCCTGTGCCCAAAGGGGCACCCACCAAACACATCAACAGTCACAGAACCAACACATGCCCACGTGCGAACATGCAAACATGCACATACATCAGCCACACTGACAATGCAAGAGATACCACATGACCAGTAGCTTGGCTGCAGTCCTATCATCATGGCAATGTACACGGCATGACACTGAGGTGGGTGAGTACGGACAACACCCGAAAAGGAGCAGGTCACACTCGGACACAACTACCTGCACAAACAACCCCTGACGTCAACGACACATCTGCAGACAAACCATGCCCAAGAGTCACAACTCGACAAAGAGCACACGTTACCCAAGTCTGCAACATCTCAGCACCCTGGAAGCACAGAACTGACAGGCACACCACCTGAAAGGGATCAGTGGCAGACAAATCAGAGCCGCAGGAGCGAATCACCCACCGTGCAGCATACGCACATAAGTATAAGTGCACCTCGACATTGACAACATCCCGGTACAAACAGCAACACCTCCACAACAGAACACAGGACAAATCACAGGCAAATCACATCTGGCACAGCAGGAAACTGTGACATGACAATGTACAAGTACAACCTGTAACCTGCAAATATGTTTTATTCACACATGCTGTGCTTGTGGACATTTTGTACTGTCCCATGATTGCCAGGGATGGCCACAATGTGACGTTCTCATGAGAAGAAATTGTTAATGATGGTGTTCCTACGGGCCATTCCTGCCGCAGCTGCAGTGGGATGTGGGCCACCTGCCCCATCGTCCCCATCATCGTCCGGTACTTCTGGAACTGGGCTCCATGGGGCATTGTTGCGTACACAGATGTTGTGCAACACACAACATGCAACGATCATCTTGCACACGATGTCCGGGCTGTACAGGAGCTTCCCACCTGTGCCGTCCAGGCATCTGAAAAGGGACTTCAACACGCCAAATGTGCGTTCAACGATGCCCCTGGTGAGTATGTGGGCCGCATTGTACTGCCTCTGGGCGGGTGTGTTCGGGTCTCGGAGGGGTGTCATCATCCAAGGGCAGAGTGCATATCCTTGATCACCTGGGACAGTGCAGAGAGAAAAGAGTCAATACTTGGTTCGGCATGATGTGATGGCAGGCCCACTGATCCAGTGACGCCTGTGCTGGCTGTGTGTGGGGTGAGTGTAAGCCAGCCCTCAGGGAGTAGCTGGTGCTGGCAACAACTCCAACAGTCATCAGGCACTCAGAAATGCAATGTCAGAACAACAAGGGAGCATGACTTGAGTCGCACAGGGTTAGTGGCCCCGGATGCACAGCGGCCGACACGGGCCCACCGCCACGGGACGCTGACCTGCGGGAGACTGGGGTAGGGTCATGAGGGCAGAGCAGGGTCTCGTATGTCTCAGAGGTGCCTTCCACGGAGTGTCTCGGGGGATAATGGGAGGTGTACCCCCAGGGCATGATGCAGAGGGCACATGCCAGCTGTGACCGGCAACATGGCGGATATGAATGCCACAGACTCATGCCAGACACCAAGTCCGTACCTGCCCGTTGCTGATGACAACCCCCAGGCCCCCTGGCTAATTAGTTGTTAGGACACTCGTGAGAGGCAGAGTGGTCTGCGAGGGTCCTTTGGTTCGTTTTTAAAACAAAAAGTAATTTTTTTAACTGCTGCTATTTGTTGTGTAAAGATCCTTAACTGCTGCTATTGTACTTTAATTGCTTTTTGCACATCTTTTAATTTACGCGCGGCGCTCCTCCACCCGGTAAGAGCTGTGTTCAATGCTCTGGGGGTGAGAGGGCATCGCACTCACTTCTGTCTGCACTTAGACGCACGGGGCAGCGGTCTAGTTGCTGTTCCCCGGCGCTGGGTAAAGACGTATAAAGCGCCGGATGACGCGACCGCGCAGCGGACGCGCCGCTGGCGCGCCGAAGGCGCGCCTAAGGCAAGCCCGTCTGCGCCCGTCCGACCCGAACGGGCCCAGGGGCCAGGACCCCTGCATCCTCTCCATCAGGTCACTACTGCTACTCAGGCGCACAACTCCAGCAGCTAAATAGTGCACCTCTAGCAAATTGTTCATTACATTCAGTGTGATAAACCTACGAATAAGTGCCCTTACTGCCCGTTCGCTCTCTCCCCCAGGATTGTGATCCCATCCCCACCTATAAGCCCTTATAAAATGTTTCTATTAAACTGCAGATTGCTGCCTAAACATACTATAGAGATCTCAATGTTGCTACATGATCAAGCCCCTGAGGTCCTATTCCTAACGGAAACTTGGGTCAATAGCAGTTCAGAGCCTGACATTGTGCAAACCCTCCCCCAGGGTTACCTGATACAGAGGGTGGAACGAACATTGGGCAAAGGTGGGGGGATCGCGATACTTTATAAAGAACATCTCACCTGTCGCCTTCTTGGGAATCCGCTCACAGACTGTGAGAATGTACACTTTTCAATAGAATTTACCCCCCTTCTTTCGCTCACAGGCATTTTGATCTATCGGCCCCCAGGAGCAGTAGGCACCTTCTGCAAAACGCTGTTGGAAGCAACCGTCAACCTTGCCAGCACTGCGGCAAATTTTACTCTCCTTGGGGACTTTAACTTACACTTTGACATTGGGGGAGCAACAATAGCACACGAATTAGCACAAGACCTGGCAGCTTTGCAACTGTCACCTAAGGTTGTGCGAGCGACCCATGTCAAAGGACACTGCCTCGACCCTGTTTTCTCTAATTTGGAGAATCTTATAGGAAATGATCCTATCCCCATTCCCTGGTCTGATCACTTCCTTATCCCTCTCTCGTGGTGTCAACGGGTCCCCGTTTCCCTTGCTCATCCTGCAAGGACCCTAAATCGGCCCTGGTTCAAACTCCCTCTGGACATATGGGCCCAAGAACTGGAAAAGACCAGACCAAAGCCAGATCCTAGGCCAGTCGCAGCTAACGATGACTTCTGCAGTTGGATAGAGGACTCGCTGAATCGGGTCCTCCCTAAAACTTTGATTAAAAAAAGGCATGGTCCTTATAAATCACCCTGGTACACGTCGGACTTACGCTCTCTTAAACAGCACTGCAAGGTACTAGAAAGAAGTTGGAGGAAAGATTTCTCTCTTAGCAAGAAGCTCGAATACAGAAGAGCCGTTGGCAAGTATAAAGCAGAAACTAAAAAGGCACAGGCCACCTTTTATGAGGAAAAAATTCTGCTGGCCGCCAACTCTCCCAGGGAGACTTTCCTCATTATAAAAAAACTCCTAAAAAGTCCGGCTCTTCCGGCTGCCCCGGATATCTCAGGCCAACGTTGTAATAAGCAGGCAGAGTTTTTTAACACCAAAATTCTAATCATTCTTAAACTACTGCCCCAAGCCAATGATGAACACTACCATGCAAATGAGCACGTAGGTCAGGGGCCTTCTATAGCCAGACATCGGTTGACGTTCATTCCTCCTCTCCCCCAGGAAACTCTCCTGACCTTGATTTCCTCGGTGAAAAGTGGCTCGCCGAGGGATCCTGCACCTATGAATGTACTGAAGAAGGTAGCGCCCATAATAGCCCCTACCATTGTGGACGTGATCAATGCCTCATTAACCACAGGAGTAGTTCCCCCGAAGTGGAAAAGGGCAATGGTTAAGGTGCTCCTGAAGAAACCTAATCTGGACCCGGCGGATTTAGGCAACTACCGTCCCATCTCCCTCCTCCCTGGGATTACCAAAATTGCCGAAAAACATGTCAACCATACCCTATCTAACTTTGTGGAATCCTTTAACCTGCTTTATCCCTCTCAAACAGGATTCCGTCCTCGCCAGGGTACTGAAACTGCTTTGCTAGCAGTGGTGGAGGAAACCAGAATGATCCTGGACTCAGGAGGATCAGCTGCCATCATCCTCCTTGACCTGAGCGCGGCATTCGATACGGTGAACCATCGCATCTTGATTCACCGTCTCAGAAATATAGGAATAGCTGCCACTGCATTGGAGTGGCTGCGCTCCTTTTTGGAGGGACGCTCCTTCCAGATTTTTGAAGGAGCTATGAGTTCTAAGCCCTTGCCTTTGCTATGTGGTGTTCCTCAGGGCTCATCGCTCAGCCCAACTCTTTTTAATATTTATATGACCCCTCTGGCAGCAATTGTGGCCCCTTTCGGAATCCATATGGTGACCTACGCCGATGACACCCAACTGGTCGTAGCGTTCAACCAAGCCACACAACAGATGAATGTCCTTCAAGCATGCCTAATGGAGGTCTCTAAGTGGATGGGGGCATCCCATTTGAAGCTTAACGGTGAAAAGACCGAGATCATGATCCTGGGCAATCCCTCGAATGTGACATTAGGGTCCATGTGGCCAGTGTGCATGGGCCCAGCCCCGACCCCCAAACCCGAAATAAAGAGTCTGGGCATCTGGCTGGACCAGAACCTGACATTCAAGGTGCAAGCAAGGAAGACGGCTGCCACTTGCTTTGGCTTGCTGAGAATGGCCAGAAAAGTGCTTCCCCTCCTTCCTCCCCAAGCTAAGAAAGTCCTAGTCCAAGCGCTGATTCTTTCTAGGATAGACTATGGAAACGCACTGTACTTGGGGGCCCCGATTGCAGTAATCTCTAAACTGCAAACGGTTCAGAACAGTGTGGCGAGACTTTTGACGGGAATCTCGAACCGCGTCTCAGCCAAACCGGCCCTTCGCTCCCTCCACTGGTTGCCAGTAAAAGAGAGAATTAGCTTCAAGGCCCTATGTGTCGTCCACAAGTCTCTGCAGGGCAATGGACCTCCCCTAATCTTGACCATGATTCGTCCCTATAAAGCGAGTAGGAAACTCCGCTCGGACGAACTTCACTTAGTTGAAGTCCCCAGAATCAAGAGGTCCAGAAGCGGTGGTCGTCTTTTCTCCCTCAATGCAGCTAGACTCTGGAATGCACTACCTCTTCACCTCCGCATGGAGCCCAGCCACCTTGTCTTCCGAAGGCAACTGAAAACTCTTCTGTTTCCTTAATAACATCTGTCCCTGATTACTGATTATGCACAGCGCTGGGAGGCCTCCGGGTAGCCATGCGCTTTATAAGTGTCTTTTTCATTTCATTCATTTCACCAGGTCAGTCCTTGCTACTGGTTGACCTCCTCCGTAACCGTGATCCGTGTTACCACCGGACTGTGACGCATCTCCCTCTCAGTCCTCCCCCTGCGTACACTGGCATGGACCCTGCCATTGATTAATGATGACTCAGTTCAAGATGTGGGATATGCTGGACTGCAGAGTAGCCGGGCTGCAGCGGTGGGGTATGTCGACGAATGGGGACCCTTGGGGGCCTGTGTCACCGAGGACAGCGAAGGCCTGAGGAGGCCGCCAAGGTCGCGGGCATGGGTCTTGGAGCTAGCACCGGCACGTGGTGGGCCCTCTTTGACACACGACGGTGTTCTACAGGTGAGCAGTGCGGCCTTGGAGCGCTGGTGCGGGCAGGCCTGGTCTGGGTATCAGCGTCCTGGGGTGCAGCAGGCGCACAGGCTCGCAGGCCCGCTGCTCATGGCGTCGGCCTCATGGCGGACTGCGAGCCGCTGCCCTGGCAGTGACATTGGCCTTTCTGGGAGTGAACCATGCTCTGCGCCACGGGGTTTTTGTCCACACCCCTGCGCAGGCCTGGCGTACTCCGGGCCAACCTACTATGCTCACGTACACAGGGACGTACGCAGTGAGCGACATTTCCGCGATCTGACCCACGGCCTGGGGTGGCATGGTTGTGTCCAATGTTCACTACTCTCCAGTCACCAGCAGTTGATGTCTGCATGGACATATCTGTGGTTTGCATAGCCATGTCTGTCCAGCACATCCACGCCTCACTTGTTGTTGTGTACATTCCCATTCACGGGTCACTTGCATCCTTCGCACAATGACTGCATTCCGCATCTCCACACGTTCAGCTGTTGTGTGGCTGTGGTGCCATGATATAGCTGCATTGTGTGCAGGGGAAGCCCAGGATCCCCATGGAGTTTTGTTGTCGTGTCTGGTAGGTGGGCATGTTGATTGACATGTTGTATGTGGTTTGGTCACGTGTGCATTCCCACAGTTGTGTGATGGTGGCTTTGAGGTGTGTGGTGTGTTGATTTGGCACTTACCAACGAGCAGTCCAGTTCCATGGATGCCATCCTGGAAGCGCTGGTTGATGATGGACTGTCGGAAGATGTAGAATCGTGCACACTGCCTGGGTAGTTTGCGATGACATTGGTGAACATTCCCCGGTGGTCGACTATTGCCTGCACATTGATGGAATGCGTGTGCTTTCTGTTGCGGTAGTGGTGTGCAGTATCCGCAGGGGGCACAAGTGGGACATGTGTGCAGTCAATGGCCCCAACACGTGTGGGAAGCTAGCAAAGGCGTAGAAGCCTTGCTTTGTCTCCAGCTGTTCCTGCGCAGTGTGGGGGAAGTGAAGGTACTGGGTTATGAAGCTGATGATGGCATCCAGGACAGGTGTGATGAACTTTGATAGGGCTGGCTGTGAGACTCCTCCGACTCTGGTAGTTGTTGGTTGGAAGGTACCAGAGGCCAACAGGTGAAGCACAGCCAGCAGCTTTGTCTGTGGAGGGATGTTGGTTCTCCGCTGGGTTGGGACCGTCAACCTGTGGGCGATTTGGGTCATGATGTGGATGATGGTTCTCCTTTTGAGCCTGTAGTGGGTGATGACTTCCTCGGGCATTAGGTCTGTGAGACTGGTGCGTTTTTGGTAGGTCCGCTGTCTTACTCTGCGCTGCCTCTGTGGTGGTCCTTGGGGGGGGTGTGGGTCCGGGTCCTGGGGGTGGTGGCGGTACTGGGGTGGTGGCGGTGGGTGTTGTGGCCCTATTGGGGCTCCAAGCTGCATGATGAGTAGCTCCATGGCATCGTTTGTTCTTCGGGTTTGGCTGTGTGCGGGGCTCCGTTGCCTACTGCAGGTAGTCGTCCAGCTTTACACCAGCAGAAGGCAGGTGTTAAATACATGCTACCGCGGCTTATCGCCTGGTTTTGACTCGCATCGCAGATCTGGCAGTTTGTTGTGAAAGTGGTGTTGTGTTTTTTTCGTGTGTTTTTGCACGGGAACGCCTACTCTGCATCTCATTAGGGTTAGTTGGTGATGTCCACCGTGGTGTTAAATTTTGGGGCAGTTGTCGCGGGAATACTGGCGATGTCTGCAGTTTGCACCCGCTTGTGAATGGGGTGTTAAATCTATCTGCACTTTTGATGGGTTAAGGTGGGGATAAATCGGCGGTAGGTCCTTGTGAATATCCCCCCCAGAATGATCAGGTCAACAGAACAATCAGATGCTGCTAAACCTCGACCGGGATATCTTTGTCAATAGCAGACAAATCAGGGGGCAAACCATGCCAGGATCCGAGATGACTTGTAAAATGGGGTGATGAGCACAGATAAAACTGCTGGTGGGGACCTGTTGGGGTAACTGGCTGTAAAACTGAGCAGATTCGCTGTGTGGGGATTACAGGCTCTAAAAGTATTGGCGATGAGTGACAGGCTTCAGCTGCGTTGGAAATGAAATATGTTGTGTTGGACTTGGCCCTTTTTGCAGGGTCATCCTTAAACTTTTTGCCTTCCTCCTAGCCTTTTTTCTGACCTGTTGTTGGCTGTTTTATGACTCTGGGCACTTTACCACTGCTGATCAGTGCTAAAGTGCATATGCTCTCCCTATGATAAATTGTGTTATGGATTATTGACTCCATGATTGGATGATTGGTTTACTTGTCAGTCCCTAGTACAGTGCACTGAATGTGCCCAGGGCTGGTAAATCCAATGCTGATGGTGGGCTTGCAGCACTGGTTGTGCCACCCACAGAAGCAGCTTGTAAAATGTGTCTCAGGCCTGCCATTGCAGAGCCTGTGTGCAGCCTAGGGCTGCCATGTTGACTTGGTGAGTGCACCCACTTACCAGGCCCTAAACCTTCCCTTTACTACATTTTGGTCACCCCTAAAGTAGGCCCCAGGGCAGGGTGCATTGTAAGTATAAGGTAGGACATGCCCTGGTGTGTGTGGCATGTCCTAATAGTGAATTACAGCCATTTTCGTTTTTCACTATTGCAAGGCTACCTGCTCCCCATAGGCCAGAATGGGCAGTTTGATTATTACACCTTATAATCCTAACTGACCCAGGGAACATGGTAGAAAAACGAATTTAGTATGCCTGAACTCAGGATGATAAAATACATCTTTTAGTGAAGTTGGTTTTAACATTCTGTGTTTGAAAATAACACTTTTAGAAAGTAGGAATTTTCGTGCCTAACTATCCAAGCCTGCCTCTGCTAGGTTGTGTATTCCTTGTCTGGGTTTGTGAGTGACAGGGGCTGGGGGACTCCAGGAGACAGGGTGAGTCAGCACAGGGCTGAATAGAGAGATCTGCATCCAGAGTGGAGGGAGGAGTTGCACCTGGGTCTGAATAGGGCTGTGCCTGCCTTCCACAATGCTGGCTCCACCTCCTGCCGGCCGGCTGAGCACTCTGCCCCACATTCTGAAAGGAAAGAAGGAGTCCTGTAAACAAAGTGCTCCAGGACTGACCAGAACTGGTTTTGGACTAGGCAAAGGCCTCTCTGCCTTCAGAGAACAAAGAGAAAAGGTGTATAAAAAGGGGACCCAGACCCCTAGGAAATTAGATCACTTTTTGGAAACAAGAAGAAACCTTTGCTGAGGAGCGGAACCAAGAAGAAACTGAGGAGAAGACTATCCCTAAGCTAGAGGGATCTGCCTGCAGTGGTTGCCTGACTGCCAAAGAAAGGAGAAGGGAACTTTGTGTGTACTTTCATCAACTTGTGAAGGATCTCCAAGGGCTTGATTTCAGAGCTTGCCTCCTGTTGAAGTCTCAGGGACAACAGACTTCACCCACCAGCTCCCCCTGTATTCCCTTGCTGGGAATTTGGACCTTCTGACACACGCGTGTCTCTGGGAGCTGGAAGCGCGACTCAAGACCAAGAAGCGTGTCGCCGCAGCCGCTGATTCTCGCATCGCCGGAGAAGAGTGTCGACGTCGCATCAGATGCCGGCGCATTCCAGAAGAAGCGCGCCGCTGACACCCTCGCATCCTTCGAAGCGCCTCGCAGCACCGGAGAAAAGTGTCGCCGTCGCATCAGACGCCGTCGCATCCCCGGGGCAGAGCATCGACCTTGCATCAGATGCCGACGCATCGCAACACGAGGTGCCCCGCATCCAAGGAGAAGATCGTCGACCTCGCATCAGACGCCGTCGCATCGCCATGGAAGCGTGTCGCAGGGCCTGTCGCGGCTCCAAAGACTCATCGAAATCGCCGCACGGCCGTCGGGCGTGCACGCATCACCCCTTCGTTGTCGCAACCTCCAGAAGACGCCACTTTGTTTCTTTGCACCAGATCTTCAACGCATCACCGTCCTTGCGAGTAAGGGACTACCGCATCACCTTCCCTGCAACACTTTCGTTGCCCTGCGTTACGCATCTTAAGGTACATTGAACTCAAAGTGTCGCATTTCCATTTTAAGAGACTCAAGCTAATTCTACCATCTTTAAAGTACAGTATTGTGGATTATTTTTGTCGTTTTATGGTCTTGTGGTAAATCTATATAAAAGATACTTATTTTTATAATACAACCTGTGTGGTGTCCATTTGTAGTGTTGTCACTGGATTACTGTATGTGTTCACAAATGCTTTACACACTGCCTCTGAACTAAGCCTGTCTGCTCGTGCCAAGCTACCAAGGGGGTGAGCAGGGGTTATTTCAGGAGTGTACCCCCTTGCCCTGACTAGAAGCAAGGGTCCCTATTTGGACAAAGGTACCTACCTCTGCCAACTAGAGACCCCCAGTTCTAACATGTTGTAACAAAACACTTGTGTTTTAGAAGAAGAGCAGAGGTAATTTTGGAAATTATACTGGGGATTAGAAAGAGAAGTGTAATGCTCAGAATGGATTTTCACTCTGATGCTCTGCTACTGGTTCTTAACAATGATATGTGCTCGCAAGTGGGGTTCATTCACTTGGTTCTGGGATCTCTTTCTAATCACAGGCTGCACTTTCGGTCACCCACTCCCTTTTCTATACATTCCTGAAATGGCTGCTGTGATGGTGGAGGCAAAGGGAGAAAACAAAACTACTACAGCCACAACTAAGTGAGCAGGAGAGTTCTAGGGGCAATTTTCTTACTGCCGCGTATCACCGAAAACTATCACCATGGTACCAACATATATACAATACGTCGCTACATGGCAATAGAATCTGCTTGCAGCGGTGATTGTTGCAGCAAACATCAGCGTCACTGCGATAAAAATCTTGCCGCTAACGTGAAAAAAATTATGGCTGGCCAATTAGCGGCTGGAAAGCTCACGTTAGTCATCCTCACATCACTTTTTTTACGTTTCGCAGAAAGAAAAAAAACCAAAATAGGCTGGACCCAGTTCAGTAGGAGACAACAATTCCACTAACAGCCAGGATGACCAGCAAGAGTCCCAGGGGAAGAAAAAGAGGAAAACAAGATTCAGTCAGGAGGAAAATGAGGTCCTGATTATGGAGGGGACGGAGAACCAACACCAGCTCTTCGTCAGCTCCAGGGTCTCATTGGGGACGAAAAATGCCATTCGGCAGTCCATCATGACCACGGTGAATGCAGTAGCAGAAGTCAAGAGGATTGTGGCTGACTGCAAGAAGTACTGGCATGATGCCAAGCTCAAGATGAAGCAGAAACTTGCCAGCAATCTACAGGCAGCACTGCACAAAGGAGGTGGGACTCCAGCGTCGCAGGAGCAGCTCGATGCTTTGGAGGAACAGGTGTCCGTGGTCATCTGTGAGGAGTCGGTGGTTGGAGCAGAGGGACAGGATAGTGCCGACTATGACCAGGTACATCAGCTGCACGGTAAGTAACAACCAGAGACATGGGGGTGGTGGGTGGGGGAGAAATGTAGCTTCTGTCCATCTAAAGATGTACCAAAATACATCGGTACTTGGGGGTACATTTACATGTCCCATGAGCTGTTGGCACCATTAACAAATACATAGAAAGTCACATAATGGTGAAGTAAGGGACTTGTAATTCAGCATATATATATATATATATATATCAAGCTCGTTGGGGTGTGTCCACAAATTGAGCCGCACTCGAGAGACAAGTTGCTTTCCCCATCAGCTTTATTAGGTACAGGCAGCGTGATTTCCGGTAAGTTCAAGCATCTGACGACAGCCTGACGCGTTTCGCTTTACATCTTTATCAAAGGCTTACGTAGTCAAAAGGGTGCATGAAAGTACTTCATTTCCTGTATTTGGCGAATATCGTTTGCCCCAATGGGCTGCTTATGATTCAGCACGTTGCCTTGTGGGAAATGAAGTTCTTGATTAAATCCATGATGGATGCACCCTCAATGAAATGCATAAAGCTCACAGATGAGCCCCAGAAGCCGTCGTTGCCTTAAATCCAACTTGTTCCCCACCTTCGAAACTCGCCGAATTTGCGAACTCCGTGGCCCCCTGGTTTGAGGTGGTGCAGGCTCGGCGGCTGGACAGCCGCTCTTACATCAAGCTCGTTGGGGTGTGTCCACAAATTGAGCCGCACTCGAGAGACAAGTTGCTTTCCCCATCAGCTTTATTAGGTACAGGCAGCGTAATTTCCGGTAAGTTCAAGCATCTGACGACAGCCTGACGCGTTTCGATTTACATCTTTATCAAAGGCTTACGTAGTCAAAAGGGTGCATGAAAGTACTTCATTTCCTGTATTTGGCGAATATCGCTTGCCCCAATGGGCTGCTTATGATTCAGCACGTTGCCTTGTGGGAAATGAAGTTCTTGATTAAATCCATGATGGATGCACCCTCAATGAAATGCATAAAGCTCACAGATGAGCCCCAGAAGCCGTTGTTGGCTTAAATCCATCTTGTTCCCCACTTTCGAAACTCGCCGAATTTGCGAACTCCGTGGCCCCCTGGTTTGAGGTGGTGCAGGCTCGGCGGCTGGACGGCTGCTCTTACATCAAGCTCGTTGGGGTGTGTCCACAAATTGAGCCGCACTCGAGAGACAAGTTGCTTTCCCCATCAGCTTTATTAGGTGCAGGCAGCGTGATTTCCGGTAAGTTCAAGCATCTGACGACAGCCTGACGCGTTTCGATTTACATCTTTATCAATTTCATGCATTTCATTGAGGGTGCATCCATCATGGATTTAATCAAGAACTTCATTTCCCACAAGGCAACGTGCTGAATCATAAGCAGCCCATTGGGGCAAACGATATTCGCCAAATACAGGTAATGAAGTACTTTCATGCACCCTTTGACTACGTAAGCCTTTGATAAAGATGTAAATCGAAACGCGTCAGGCTGTCGTCAGATGCTTGAACTTACCGGAAATCACGCTGCCTGTACCTAATAAAGCTGATGGGGAAAGCAACTTGTCTCTCGAGTGCGGCTCAATTTGTGGACACACCCCAACGAGCTTGATATATATATATATATATATATATATATATATATATATATATATATATATATATATATATTGACAAGTGACCACTCATGTGTCCCCTAAATCTGGGCTACATCAACAAGCAAAGGGGCACATACACCAGAGAAGTGGTGTAGCATGGCGTTAGCCTCCCTGGCTTAACACCACTCTCTGCCAACTCTGAAATGCAGGGCTGAAACATATTTTCAAAATTATGATGCAGCCCTGCATTTCCCCCTGCGCTGGTGCAGCCTAGCGCCAACACAGGCACCCTTGCACCAGAGTGCAAGGCTGTCTGGGTTGAGGTGAAGATTGTTAATGTGTAGGAAGGTCTCCCTCCCTGGGCATAAACAACCAATGGCCCTTTGCTGTACCCATTTGTTCTGCACAACGCAGCACACATGGAAACAATAAAAATGAGGCGAAATTAAGCAGTTTTTATATGATTAGCCTGTGTAAGACCCTGTTTTCCCTGCCCTCGATTTTGGCATTGACTCCCATATACGCTGCCCTTGCAAGTAGGACCCATTGTCCAAAAATAAAGGGTACTGAGGTGGAACGCCCTGTCAAGCCAAGAACACTAATGCTGCGTTACGTTACAGGTTTATACAACTGACCCCAACTACATAATGAACATGTTCCTCCTTCACAAGGATCTGGCCAATCCACATCAAGTGGGTGAACACTGCCTTGTAAAAATTCTGAAGCATGCTTTTCCTCAGTAAACCTGAAAAATTTGAGGGTCCTGTTGCAACAGTGCCGTGGAAATATTCCACAAGCAATTGCAATAGCTTAACAGCTGCTTTTATCTGTGCAGCTGAATTAAGCACATATAACCACATCTGAAACTGTAGGAGAGCACCTGTGAAAGTAGACTCACTCATGTTAGCCACATCCAATGCTGTACTGCCATTGCAAGCACCTTGTGGCAATGCTGAGCACATTCCAGGATGTAAAAAAACAACATACTGGTGGGCCAAGGTGCTGTACACCTCTGAGTAAAACGGATATGCATCTCAAAGGACAGTGTAAGGCCTCAGCATTGTAGGAATGTGCACCCTAAAAACACAGCATGCCTGTTCTGTTTGCAATGCTCCTACAACCACACATTCCCTGTCACGTGCATGGTAAGTGTAGTTAGCAAATAGGCCTCATTCACAATCTGGGAATAAAGCATGTTATTTGGCTACCCGTTGACTTGACATAATTCCTCAAAATGCATTCATCAACATCAAAGTATCTTCTTGTGCTGTTTAGTTGGCAGTATGTCATTGTCATGATGGTCCTGGGTTTGGAGGTCCAAAACACATTGACATGCATGGGAACTGGCCCTTACGTAAAGTCAACAGTAGCAGTGGACAAATGCATAGCCATTGATGTCTGTAAACACCCTTCCAGAGACAAATACATCCAATTACCCTGAGCACAACAGTATGTATCATCCATGTGCCCATCCCTGTGAGGTACAAAACATATATGCAGTGCAATAATGCAACCAATCTTAGAAGCCTGCTCAAATGCCTATGTCATCCTGCCTGCATAATCTTACCATTGACACTGCACCATAGTGCAAGGGTGTCTGGATAGAGGGAATGAATTTCAATGAACAGAAAGGTGGTCTTCCCTGCACATCAACCTCCATGAATGGGACTGACCTGTGTCAATGCGAGCTGGCCACCTTGAAACATATAGACACTTCCCAGAGATGGGGAATTCAAGCACATCTACTTGTCATCTCAACATGGACATCGCTGTATCCTTAATCTCAAGTGCATGAGTGTCCTCCACATCATGCCACTCCAGGAAATAGGTGGCAGTGCCAACATCAATGGGGGGTGCAGTCTAATCTCCGCCTCTAAACCAAGTGACCAACCCATACGCAAACTTGACTGAGTAAGGGTGACGTATCCACAATGCAGTGGTAAGACACATGAAGTAGATCAAATCTGCATTGTCAATGAGGTGAATCAACCAGCATCCAAAATAACTTTTGAACAGATGATGTAACAGGTGCAGCAGGGGCATAGAAATATGCCCATCACTGTTGGCAATCAGGGAAACTGTCCTGACCTATGAACAACCTAAATGTTACGTAAGTGACGTTGTAAAATGAATTACCAATCTGCGTGTAATAGCTGTAGCATGAAAGAACAGAGAATGGGAATTGTCACGCACTCTGATTGTCAACTGATAAAATGCTTGCCCAAACTAGACATACACATACAACAGTATCTGCCCTTTACATTGCAGAGGAAGAAACATCACCTCCTAGTCAGCAGCCTGTCCCACTCTTCAATGATGAAGATGAAGAAGAGCTCCATACCATCGACCAGGACACCCTTGAAGAGCTGCTCCAATCCATAGGCAGCCCATCTCCGGAAGCAGGGCCATCCAGCAGCATCGTTGCCTCTCTACCTGCCGTCCAGAACTTCCAGCAGGCACCACAGCTGTCAACCTGGACTCTGAGGACCTACTGTTACATTTTCAAAAGAGTGGGGTAGGAGTCCACCGTGAGATGGCTGAGCAGGTGCACGTGGGGTTGGACAGCCTGGAGGCCAAACTGGATGGGATCCGTGGGTGCCTCAGTCCCATTAGGGACCACCTAGAAGCCATCAGAGGCACCCACAGTCCGCTCCATGCCCTCCAGCATTCCCTGGCTGACATCGCTGGTGTCCTTTCTCAGAGACAAGAACAACTGTCCTGTCAAAGTGGCACCAGCGATGTAGCCAAACAGTTGGGGGAAATGTAAAAGATCATGGAGAACATGGAGTGGCAGCAGGATGCCCACTTGACTGCCGTGGCTGCCTACCACAGAGACGTTGCTGGAGCCTTGCAAGCCCTGTAGCTCATCATCACTGCAGTGATGCCTCATCTGTTGGCACAGATGAATGCTGCTGCACCATCAGCATCCACCTCTTACCCCCTGATGTGTCTCTGCCTCCCAGTGCTGCCGCCAACCTGCCATCAACCTCACAGAAGGCACATGACACATCAGAGGAGGAAGATGTGGATGAAACCTCATTCATAAGGAGAAGGTAGCCCTAGCATTCATCTGTGCCAAATGGGTAGTTTCTGCCTAGCTTGTGCTTAGCATCATGCCTCGGAACATCATCTGTCACTGTCCTCAGATTGACTCTGCTACATTCACCTTGCACTTTTAACGGACTGCTAATGTGGCCATTGATCCCCAATGACACCACAATCAGCCTCCTGACTGAACTTTGCCTCTTCCTCAACATGTCTCTGGACATGCTCCCCCCCAAGGGACTCTCCAAAGGCCATTTCAACAATGTGGGGGTTGTTGTCCAAAGAACTGGGCCAGTCTGTTAACTCCAGAACTTCACTTGTTAATAAAAGCACTAAAGTCACAAATATGTGTTTCCTGTGACCATTTAAGTATAGACCGGTCAAAAATGCATGAGCTGTCTAGCCAGCAAAACTAATCCAGAGGGCCATTAGAAAAAGGGTGCTGTTGAGTCTGTGTTCCTGATAGGCAGTGAGATGAAGGATATGTGTGAATTTGCCAATCCCTCATATCTCAAATACAACATTATTGCTGGAAGTTCACTTTTTCCTACATTCAGGATGGGATAGGGACTTGGTTCAATGTTCAAGTCAGTGTCATGCACAAGAAGTGGCTTCACCTAGCATTGCTAACAAGTCATACTTGGCAGATCTACATATAGTCAATGGTGTGGACAATGGTTGTTGTGTAGAGTGTCATGCAATACCACATCTCAAGATAGAGCCCTCACCATCTTCACAAAGATGATGAAGCATAATGGGGCATATTTACAAGCCCCTATCAGCCAAGTTGTGGTGGGGATAAGGGTTTCGCCTTATTTACAAGGCAGCGTTAAGCCACTTAACATGGCTTAAAGCTACCTTGTAAATAAAACTGAAAATAAGTAGAGGATTGCCTACAAGGGATTTTGTTCCTGGACTTAGTTAAAAAAATATTCTTGTATGTTCAACCCTGATTAGTGGTGAACTCAGACTTAATCTAAAATTGGAGTCTAAGGAAAACAAATATGCCGGGCAGACATATATCTTGAAACCCTGAATTAGATAACAAGGGGCTGGCTTTTCTTCAAAAAAAACATATCCACTGACCACTAATCAGGGTTGAACATCCAAGAATATTTTTTTAACTAAGTCCAGGAACAAAATCCCTTGTAGGCAATCCTCTACTTATTTTCAGTTTTATCGCCCAAGCCTCCAAGGGTATATTGGGTTTCCCACTTGTTTGATACACCTTGTAAATAAGGCACCTTTTCACGCTGTACTCAGCGTGAAAGGGACCGTAACACCCATTGATTTTGACGCTGCCTCCTATTTACAAGTGTGGCGTAAACAGGAGGCATCGCTAAAATTAAGACCTAAGAAAACCTGGTCTTACCCTTGCACAACTAGGATAAATGCTTTATTTCTCCTCGTCTTTGCTGTTTCTATGTGTGCTGCCTTGCGCAGCACACATAGAAACAGCAAATTGCCATTGATTGTGTATGTGCAGGAAGGTGACCCTTCCTGCACATAAACAATAATTTCCCCCAATGCAGACACCCATGCACTATGTTGCAAGGGTGCCTGCGTTGGTGCTAGGCAGTTGAACTCAGTGCCAGCGCTAGAGGAAACGCAGGGGTGCGCCACATTCTTGTGAAAATGGTGTATCCCTGTGTTTTCAGAATGGAGAAGCATAATGTTAGCAATGTTTGCTTAATGCCACGCTTCTCCATTCTGTTGTAAATATACCCCTATGTGTCTTACAACTCTGTCAGTTCCTCATAAGATGCTAAATAAATCAGCAGACTATCTCTATGCAAGGCCATTAGTCAGCTTTGCCAGCCTGAAATTCATGCATGTTTCCTGATCACAATCCAACAGCATTATGACAGTAGCCTTTCCCTAAAAGATGATGTCATGACCACACTTAGACATCCAAATGATTGTTATGTGAATGAATCTGTTGTATCCAAATTCCAAATCACCACTCCATCAAATCACTTCAAACATAAGTGCTAGCACAAACCACAAACCACGAACAATTTATCAATCTCAAAAAACTACCTAATTTAAACTAATCCTAATTACCTCAGCTAACCTAATCTAAACTAACTAATACTAACTAAATGTTGCACTAAACTAACTACCTTATCTAATACTAAACACTCAACAACATACATGAGACATCAACCTACCTCCTCCCCTTAAAGCACATCTTCAGACAGGACAAAGACAGCTTAATCTAAACATGAACTAACTATACATATATCCTAGACAAATATATATTTTTTGTATTTTGTTTTTTACAAGAAAAAAACATCAACCCCCCACCCAAAGGAAAAGGAAACTTAGCCCACAACACTGCATAGATTAAGTAATCAAAAACCTTATCTAAACCTTACACTAACTATTAATACTCTAAAACTACACTTAAGAACACATAAAATCCTACACTAAATATTAAACAGTATTAAAAAAGGAATAGGGGGACTGTATAAAGGGGGAAGGATCACAAATTGGAGGGCTCAGAATGGGAGCCGCAGGGCATCCTTGATGTCCTGGAGGTGGACGCTAATGTCCGATACGCCCCTCTCCACGTGTGCCAGTCTCACATTAATGTCCAGTAAACACCACAGTCCCTGTTTGTGTAATTGACAACATGTGTCTGGGGTGCAGATGGCAGCGATGCAGTGCCTTGGGTGCAAGGTCATGAGGGGGCACCTGGTTGTGTGTCTGAGGCAGTTGCAGCAGGTTGGATTTGTGGTGTCTGACTTGGAGTAGAAGTTCTGTGATGTTGTCTGGCCCCACGTCTGACATGAGAAGGGCCTGTGATTGCTTGGGTGTCCCTTTCTCCACTTTTCCGTGCAAATTCGGGAAGGGATTTCCATCATCTAGCTACCCTGTCCTCTCGATACCTCCTCGCCATAGTGTGGTATCTCTTGGACACCTGTCAGATGTGCAAGTATCGTTCCTTCCTGACTTGGAACTCTCGTACCTCCTCAGGCGACATGTTGTCTAAGAAATAAGACATATGACAATATGTAAGATCAAAGATAAATGACAATGTTCACCATTTAAGTTTGAAACACAATTGCATGAAAACATGGACTCTGCACTCTCATCAAATGTTTGGTACTTCCAACATGACCTGAACTATGC
Source organism: Calotriton arnoldi (assembly GCA_963921515.1). Lineage (NCBI taxonomy): Eukaryota > Metazoa > Chordata > Amphibia > Caudata > Salamandridae > Calotriton > Calotriton arnoldi. The sequence continues at coordinate 923,131 of CAWUFW010004627.1, forward strand.
AATGTGAATGAAAGGGCCAATTACAACCTGATAGTGTAACTGACCTGTCAATGTACGGCATGGGACATATCAAGGGCGGAGTACAATCACAACATTTGCAGATTAGCAGAGTTAAATGATGGTGCTGACACATACTCAGACTGAGTCTACCAGGGGAATGACCTCAAGGAGACAGCTTGACAGGCCCATTGCAGAGCCAGGCCATGTCATGACAAAAAAAGTCATAGGGGCATCTTCACAAGGAAGTGGCAGAGCGTGGCATTGGCCTCCTTGGCTTAACGCCCTCCAACTTTAGGAACACAGGTCTGCACCATGTCTACAACAGTATGGTGCAGACCTGTGCTTAACCCTGCGCTGCTGCAAAGGTTATGCCTCCTTGTGCCTAATCAGGACCCCTTGCACCATAGTGCAAGGGTGGGGTGTCTGCGTTGATGGGAAGATTGTTCATGTGCCAGAGGGTGCCCCTCGCTGCACATAAACAATCTTGAAATGACATTTTGTCACTTCTATGTGTGCTGCTTAATGCAGCACATATTGAAGTTACAAGATGTAATTTTTTTAAAAGATTGTTTATGTGCTGTAAGGCTCACCTTCCTGTGCATGAACAATCAATGGTCTCTTGTTGTTTCCATGTGTGCCGCACAACACAGCACACATTTGAACAGCAGAGATGATGAGTAAATAAACCATTCTCATTACAGTGCATTTTTCAATACATTTTGGCCAGGGTATTACACATTACGCACTCCAACATATTCACGTTGGGCTGGTAGATAGGGGCCAGAGCTCCAAAATGTTGGCTGTGCAGGTACACATTTCCCACCATTTGCACCCAAGATTTGGTGGTGAAAAGGTTGTATAAAGCACTATTGGGCATCAATCAGAGGGAGTTGGCTTAACGCTGCATTGTGACTAAGGCTAAGCCACTCTTGCTACCACAATGTTGTTCCAAGTAACGTTGCGTAGGCAATGGTGTCCTTGTAATATGCACCAAATGTCAAAGCTAAACTAGATCAGAAGCAAGACAGTGACTATAGACAAGAATCAAATGTTGGCACCTAACTATCTCTTACAGTGATGTTGACTTATCCAAAGGAGGTGGGACTCTGGCTCATGCCACGCAAACTATTTTCTCATGTACACCAGCTCTCATCTTGTGTATGTGACTGACTCTTTGGACTGATACCTGTAACTGACAACTGGTGCTCCAATGAATTGATCATCATTGACAGCTATCTCAGCCAAGGCTGTACATGGATTCCATGTCTGGTCATAGCCATCACCAACATCACTCACATGTTTCCTCTCGTGTATGTATGCTGTGGAATCCACATGCATCGGCTGGAGTGACATACCCCTTCTGAATTTCTGGACTCAGTGAAGTTGTCAGGGTGACTTTACATGTTTCATTGACTGAATCAGTCAGTACAGACTGATAAAATCACATGTCATTTAGCTGTCGACATGCAACGTGAGCCTAAGCTGCCACATACAATGATGTAATGCCTAGAAGGCATCTACACTTAGTGATTTGGACATGAATTCACACCTGATATCACAGTATTATGCATTTTTTCTGGCACATTGTGTGACAGTTGCATACAGCATTTATCTGGGCATGAGCACCCACAACATGCAAAGAATGGAGGTAATTTGGACACAATGGATTCCATTGGATCACACATCTGATGGGACATATCTCAGATGGGCAACCTTGGAAATGTATGTTGTATTGTATTGACATAACAACATCTCAGAAATATGGGTCGGACATGTTGCTAATGCATGTTGGCAAACAAGGTGCCATGATAATGTGGCAACACTGATATGCATACACAACAGTGTCCATTTGCTATGGCTAGTACCAAAGCAGGCCCACTTGCACATTTGTGGCCAAGTGCCTACATGTTTGGCATGCAGTGAAAATTCCTCTGAGACAGGTCAAAAGCCAGTGATAAGCAGGATATTTGCTAATACGGTGGGGATGAGCAACATAAAGTCAAGAAGTCAAATGCTGTGATCCTCCACAACAACATAAAATTGTGCATACATCTCAGTTTCCGGCTCCCTCATCACACTAGAGGTGAGGTCCATGTGATACATACCCAGACTGTGTTCAACTACATACAGGAGCATTTCCATCAAATCTTCACATCTCACAAAGACAATATAAGAGGAAGGCACTCACCAGTCCCCTGTGGGTCCATGAAGGCATCTACATCACCCTGAGTTATCAGTGGTCTTCCAGCTGTGAGACATGTAAAAAACGTGACTAGTATTAGACGTGAATTTCCACATGTCATGTTCATCATCAGATCACATTAAATTTGATCGCCTGTAACAGTCCTGTCTCTGTTCATGGTGCATAGATGAAGGGATCAGCTTTGCCTGCCTGGCACACAAAACATGACCATTGCAGCCTAGTGGACCACAAGACAATCCTGCTACTATATGTGATCATTTTGCACACCCTACTTGAGTGACACATTCAGAAGGCCCCGTTTTCAGCCGCAACGTCATTTTCTCCACGTTGGTTAGTCAATATGTGCTTAGCATATTTCACAAGGGTGTGTTCAGACAATTGACATGGTCTGATCCCACATTGTGTATGAGGCAGACTTACACAACAAAAATAGTGACAAGTGTTCCAAAGGGAATGGGTTTTTCGCTGGACCTTACACAACAACACTCATGTCATATTGCAATGTAGCAGATTTAAAAGTGTGGCATGCATGTGATCCAGCGCCTACATTGGGAACTGTTAACATATGCTTAGACTCTTGCTCAACGGAGATAGACAAGTTAATCCATCAGGCAGTGTGTTTTGTCATGTGTGCTGCATTGTGCAGCTCACATGGGCACTTCATGCGCATTGAGAGTCCTCACACACAAATATCCTTAAACACTATCTTAATATGCTGCACTGTGCAGCACACATTGAAATGTGACACAGCAGTTCATTATTTTTTATGTGCAGGAGAGAACAAATTCCTGCACATGGTCATACATCATCATCAACACTGGCACACTTGCACAATGGTGCACGTGTGATTGTGTTTGAGCAAGGCAGGTTTACCAACATATGGATGGCATCATCCAATAGCATTCATTACATTGTGTCACTGACTACATTTGTTGACAGGGAAAACACACTGCGATTTAATGAAACTTTTGTCATGTACTTACCACCATGTCTGCCAACTATAACTCCCAGGTGGTCCAAAAGGTCTCCCACACTTCCCACGCAATCCTGCCATTGGTGCTTCCATTGGTGGACAGTCCTGTTCACCCTGAAGATCAGCATCATGTGGTTGCAGATATGCTCCCACCTCACCTTACGGACCCGAACACCATAACCCTGCAGGATCCATTCCCCACTCTCCACCATCAGTGGCAGGTAAAATTTCACTAGCCAGAGGTAGCCCCCCAACCCCCCTCTGACATCCTGCCCTCCCTACCCACACCCGACATCTCCCAACACACATCTAACCCCACTATGTAAAAAGAAAACCCAAATAATGTTACCCTGAAACCGTTCGAAAGACAAATATACCCCTTGGACAGATACCCGACAAGATTATCAACAAGACGCAGAAAACACGTAAAGACTAGAACACAGGACTTGACAGAGACACTAGGGACAGTTCACAGGACACAATACCACTCTCTTCTCCACCAACACCAGCACACAACTCAAAACACCTCCAACACTCCCCACAGACACTGACAGTGTGCTTAAAAGAGAAAGTGAAAGTGTACAGTACTCCTCCATTACACAGGATGCAGACTGACATCACTTCCTGGGCGTTTGCGGCCCGTTTTTGCACTCTGAGAGAATATTTTACCAGCTATGGGCTGAGCTGTAATTTTCAGTGTTCTAACATGCATTTAGCGATAATTTTCAATAGCCTATGATAAAAATTATCGCTTACGTGTTTGGGCGGCCACATTTTTAAGTCTAAGTGCAAGTTGATCATCAGATGTACCATATTTCATGGAATAGCATGACTAATGATACCATATGGCTATGGGATGTGATGTGTGTTGTGTAGGTGACTTTAGTCGTTCTGGTATGTCATGATATCAGTAATCCAGAGCTGTCAACATGCCCTTGGTCCTCACATTGATGCCTATCCACATCTATTCATGTGTGATTATACATGCATGCATCAGTGGTAGTCACTATGGTTGGCATAGGTTGTATATGTGACCACATATGTGACTGTCACATTACACAATGCTGTGATGTCTGCACCTGTTTGACGGGCTTGCAACACACATGGACATGAGCATCAGGCATTCACTACTTGAAAATCTGATTTGTGATGCAGCAAACAATGCGAAGGCTTGACCACGGATTCACATTTGAGTATTTGCTCTGTTGTAATTGCAGATGTGCACATTTACAACGGGCTGTGCAAAATCACTCATGGGCATGATTAAAACAGGTTGTGTGACACAATAGGGATTTTTCAAAACAGATGATGCTTTTAAACAGTGCCTATCAGGCAGACCCATTGTCATGTTTGCAACATATATACAATACGATGTTACATGGCATAAGGAATGATATATTCCATATAGGTACCCCAATATAGGCTCAGGTAACATCCTAACCTTTCACCTATATTCTCCCCTACATTACAAACATAACGGTTCTTGGGGGCTGACCTTTTACCTAGATATGACACTGCACACAGAACGCAGGATTTTCCCTAGTAAAAGCCTCATACATTATGCATGAGGATTCGTGGAAACTCAGCACATCTTGCAGAGATAGGAATTGGAGAACTAGGACTTCCATGCCGACACACTGATGCAAGACGCTGAGGCTCCTGCATGCAGATACTCCAGCTCGCAGTGGTCTAACATCCCTTGTGGGGTGAACAACTCGAGACCAAAATGGGGTCCCACAGTCTCTCACTTCAGGTAATGGGGTTAACTTTATCCTAGAGGGATTCTTGGCTTAACACCTACACACATGCTAGGTACACTTAGGTACATCTAGTCAGGATTGCATCGTAGGAGTATGCATTTTACTGTCATGTATTTTATATACCTACCTGTATTCATGATTTTAGCATAATGGGAGAAATCCATTACTTTCCTAGTGCTTCTAATCATTTATATATGTTTCTGTCTAGTGGTTGTTTCAGCACATCTATTTAGCACTAGAATGACGACTGTTCAATAAATGCTTATTGAAAAACGTCCATATCATTTATTTTGTGTATCTCTCTGAGACAAAGGGAGCACAAGTGACTGAGCGAAAAGTATTACACTATTTCCACGTTCCTGAGAGAACAGGGTTGTCATGTGCGATAGTTGCCAAGAGCTATTCTCTCCTTGGTAAGAGGGGTTTCTAGTGGCACTGTGAGCTAGCTGGTATACAGGCTAACATACTGATAGGGGTGGCTAGAATCAGTCTGGCACCCATCCTACAGTGTATGTTGTCTAAACGTGCAGATCCTATATAGGTTTTATAGGAACTACACGACATGGCACCCAACGTGGGGTTGGGTACTTATTTAACAGTTAAATCTGAGTAGTTCAGTCGTGCTATTCTCAGAGACCCCTACTCACATTTCCCCAGAGACGTCTGGAGTGGGAGGGAACAAAAATCCACCGCAGCTGAGTAGGCAAATCCTATGTATTGGCTGTTGGTTAATCAAGCTTGAAGGACACAATGTTCCTATTGTGCATAAAACCTTATCTCAGTTTGCTTGGAAAACTCTTCTTACTAAAACAATGACTTAGCAGGAAGATGTTGTGTGTGCACTACATTTCACAGTCCAAGATGGAGAAGATGCAGATGCAATACAAATTCCTGAGAATGTTATAAGAAATGCCATCACCCTAAAACTAGCAGCATATGGTTTATCAGCTAGGGGTGGGCCAGTAACATTCGTGATTGAGGCACACGAATCATATAGAACAGATGTATTCTATTCATGGGTTAAATTCCCACAAGCAGATGCACGAACAAGCACATTCCTTTATTATTATATGGAAGACGACATACCGAACGAATTTTGTCCATATGAGGACATTGAAGTTCCGCTCACCTACCAGGAGCATATAAACTGGTTTAAAGGCGCCCTTCCCTAAACAAGAGATAAAGTAAGACTCGGTCCGCTCGGAAGAGACGGAGCAACATGGCCAGTATTAGCGGCGTATACACCACATCCTGACATTGACACAATGCCAGAAGGAGACTTACATACACTTCATAAAAAACTGATAAGGCTTTACAGAAAAATGACACAGTTTGTGATGAGAACTCTCACACTTCAGCAAGCCACAGCTTTACCAACAGGACCAATTCAAACATCCACAACTAAAACAACACCACAAACATTACACGCAGTCATGGGTAAGATGCCCATTAAACGTGAACAAATGCCATTCTGGTAGCTCAAAAAATAGCACAGCTAGAGGCAGTATTTCCACACACCAGCCCACAAGAAAAACACAGAATGTTAACAATCTGCTTGCCCATGGGGATAACTCCCCAGATAGAGGATTGTACCACTTGGGGTACAGTCTTCGCTGCCATATATACCAAGACTCATTGTATCCCGTCATTAGCAGTAATACCAGATGTATTAAGACAAATACGGAACGAGTAAGGAGCAGAACCTGCTCTGAACTTAGGGATGAAATTATCAGGTAATTTTGCCCAGGTATTAGCAATAATATTAGCAAACATTAAAGGGGAGGCAGCAGCAGTGGCAATATGCCAACGCTTGAGGGATTTCACTCCTTTACAACAGGAACACAAATTGCCCAAAATTATTGAAACCGCTTATGCAGCATTAGGTAGAGATAGTTTGGGAGCTAGAGCAGTAAAACCTCAACTGATGGGTGGTCCCAAAAAAGGATAACACCAAGCGAACACCTGCTTCTTCAAAGAAGAAATGGGATAATAACAAATAACAAAAGAATAGAGAGAAAAGAGAGAATAGATCTCAATCCAGAGGTAGGTCTCCTCAACAGGAGCCCTCCGAAAGGAGGTATAACCTTAGGAATAGAGATAACATTAGAAAACCTGACAGGTATCAGGACACTGATACACGTTCCTCTCGTTCCTTTCAGGGTTCATCGAAAAACTCAGAGAGGGAAGGACGGTCAGAACACAGACAAGAAGAGTGTACAAAGTCCAGAGACACGCAACGCGCTCCTGAATACACTTCAAAGAAAGAAGAAAAACCAAAATCAAAACCTCAATTTAAAAAGAAGAAAGTAGCAGGTCTTGAGATCAGACATGCCCAGAATACTGAGAACTCAACTACTAAACGGAGAATGGGCTCTGACGATGCTAGATAGTGCACCAGAAGTAACAATAGCTCGCCAGAACCTGATGGAATTTCTGGTGACAGCGGAGCTGAATGAACATATCACGGTGGAAACACCTGATACTAGGGTGAGGTTCCCACATAGGTCACATGAAATAACACTCCAAATGGAGGGGGACTAGCCCAGAAAAATTAAAGGTCTTTTTTGGAAGAACTTAACTTTTGGCTATAATATTCTTTTAGCTGAAAGAGATTGGCCGCCCACTATTGTTATGGATTGCCCAAAGGGAGAAACAGTAATTTTTCCAGCCTTTTCCGACCTCATTCCCATACATTTAAAACACACATACACACTGGAGTGGGCGGTAGCCCCTGCACTATATCGCAACCATGTTGGGTGGGATGAAGCGTCAACTCACCATGTGATGCCATTAAAATCTACTCCAACTCCACAGAGACAGTATCCAATAAAACAAGAAGCTAAAAAACAGGTCAGGGAGATCTTAGATCAACTTGAATTCCAGGGGTGACTGAAACTTGTACCTCTTCAATGAATAATCCTTTGTTTCCCATAATGAAACCGGACAATACATATCGTCTAGTTTTAAACTACAGACATCTGCACTCCTGCACAAAAACATTTGCAGTACAGAACGCACACAGTGCCGTACTGATGAATAACAAAACAACACTAGATATCTCAAATGGATTTTTCTGCCAAAATATAGCACCTGAGAGCAGATATTTGACAGCATTCTCAGCGCTAGGGTCCCAGCGTCAATTTTGTCGACTCCCCAAAAGGTATAAGAACAGCCCGGGGTTGTTCTCAGCTAGGGTAACTGAGTTACTTCAGAATCTGGATGAGGAGGCATTGTCCTACGTAGATGATATTTATCTGATGGATGATGACCTAGAGGAACACTTGAACAGGGTGAGCACCATCATTTTGGGATTCGCCTCTGAGGGCTACAAATTCAACTTTAAAAAATAAAAAATAGCCCACCTCAATGTCCTATTTTTGGGATATGAGCTTTCAAGTGAAGGAAAAAGCTTGGCAGCTAATTTTTTAGAAAAGTGTGCGTGGCTCCAACCTCCAAAATCATTGAAAGATTTACAATCCATACTGGGGTTCCTAAATTTTGGCAGAACATACATTTTGGATTATGCAGAGAGGGTTAAACCTTTCTACGACCTCATAAGACATGATTTTTCAGTTAGGCAATGGACACAGGAACACACAGATATCCTTCGTTCTTTACAAGCTGACATGATAGCGTCTAAACACTTACAGACATGCGTAAATGTCCGCAACCTGGTGATCGTATAGTTGCGGGTCAATCTGGGTACACCTACCTAACATACAATGAAGGGGAAACAGTACCCATAGCATACAAATCACACTTATACACAAACGCTGAGATGTGTTTTGCATCCACAGAAAAAATTCTGACAGCAGTACAGACTGCTGTAGTGAGAGAAAGAACACTGGCTCAGGGGAAAGGAATAATTGTCATGACTCCAGTACCGGCCTTAGAGGCTGCTACAAAGGCAAGCATTCCAAATGCTAAAGCCTTACATCCAAAATGGATACAATGGGCTAATTCCTCACTGCAACAGATGTAGAATACAGATACGACCCATGTCTGAAAACACAAGCATTTCTGCAATATGAACAACAATATCCTGTCCCAAATGAAATAATGCCTCTAGATCAGTATGAATACTTAATTTACACTGACTGATCTGCTCAGCCGGCCATTGGAAGTAAACAACAATACAGCACTGCATGTGCAATTGTAAAAGGTCGTATGCAGGACGGCAAGTTCCATCCTAGCTGTACAAAAACACAGTCTCTAGGAGACTGCACAGCTTAGCTGGCAGAATTAAAAGCTCTGTTACTGGCACTGATAAATACAGATCGAGAATTCCCCACACTGATTGTGTGCGATTCTTTTTACTTTGTCCAGGCATACAATCAATATCTTCACTATTGGGGACAAAATGGGTTCCAGGACTCAAAAGGTGGCACAATTAAGCATAAAATGCTATGGGAAGAGGTAGCTGAGTTGAAAAACGCACTACAAAGAGCCCATGTGATACACACGCTGAGTCATCAACGTGATGGCGTTCACGTTGAAGGGAATTCATTGGCTGATGAAGCCGCGAAGGGGGCAGTACGAACTGCTTCCGTAGGCTGCAATCACTCATTCTAAAATGAGAATAGACGGACAGATAATTGTAGCTGTCATTGCTTCACGCAAAGACAATAAGGCATTGAAGAAAGGTTTTCCACTCAAGCACTTCTAGAATTTAGATGCAAATAACATTCCAATTGCTCAAATTCCAGGAGTGGGGGATAGAGTATTACCAAACATGGTTCGCAGATTAGGGCTAATACTAGCTGCACACGAGGGTCTGGGTTCTGCACACGCAGGTGTTAATGCAACGGTTTCTTTACTGAAACAATGCTACTGGTGGCCAGGGTAACAAAGCAGACCAAAGATAATGTCTTAAAGTGCAACATCTGCCAGCAGATGAAGGGTTCCACCGTAGCTCGTCCTGTGCAGACACCATTATTAATATCAGACCGAAAACAATTGACACTTTTATGACCTGCATGGCTTTCTGATGCTTGTAGTCGTTCGAATTATATATATGGACACATTAGAGCTATTGCTTGAGTGACAATTGTTCTTTTTTTAGCATTTATTAGAGTTTTTTAACATGTTTTAGCAAAACTATTGTTTTTACTGTAGTTGTTTGCGTACCAGTGCCTAGACAGCCTAGTAGTATGTTAGAATTTAATTATGTCATCCAGTCAGATGAGGAGTCGGTGTTATATTCCATATAGGTATGCCAATATAGGCTCAGGTAACATCCTAACCTTTCGCCTATATTCTCCCCTACATTACACACATAACGGTTCTTGGGGACTGACCTTTTACCTAGATATAACACTGCACACAGAACGCAGGATTTTCCCTAGTAAAAGCCTCATACATTATGCATGAGGATTCTTGGAAACTCAGCAGGACTACCATCTCCTGCATAATTACTATGTATAAAGTTAATTCCCGACGTCATCCTAAGCCTGACAATGGCACAGCAAGATAGAACCCCTGGGGACACCTTTGGGTATATAAATATCACATCTTACTGAGCTAGGAAGAGGAGAACTAGGACTTCCATGCCGACACACTGACACGAGATGCTGAGGCTCCTGCATGCAGATACTCCAGCTCGCAGTGGTCTAACATCCCTTGTGGGGTGAACAACTCGAGACCAAAATGGGGTCCCACAGTCTCTCACTTCAGGTAATGGGGTTAACTTTATCCTAGAGGGATTCTTGGCTTAACACCTACACACATGCTAGGTACACTTAGGTACATCTAGTCAGGATTGCATCGTAGGAGTATGCATTTTACTGTCATGTATTTTATATACCTACCTGTATTCATGATTTTAGCATAATGGGAGAAATCTACCATCCATTTACTTTCCTAGTGCTTCTAATCATTTATATATGTTTCTGTCTAGTGGTTGTTTCAGCACATCTATTTAGCACTAGAATGACGACTGTTCAATAAATGCTTATTGAAAAACGTCCATATCATTTATTTTGTGTATCTCTCTGAGACAAAGGGAGCACGAGTGACTGAGCGAAAAGTATTACACTATTTCCACGTTCCTGAGAGAACAGGGTTGTCATGTGCGATAGTTGCCAAGAGCTATTCTCTCCTTGGTAAGAGGGGTTTCTAGTGGCACTGTGAGCTAGCTGGTATACAGGCTAACATACTGATAGGGGTGGCTAGAATCAGTCTGGCACCCATCCTACAGTGTATGTTGTCTAAACGTGCAGATCCTATATAGGTTTTATAGGAACTACACGACATGGCACCCAACGTGGGGTTGGGTACTTATTTAACAGTCAAATCTGAGTAGTTCAGTCGTGCTATTCTCAGAGACCCCTACTCACATTTCCCCAGAGACGTCTGGAGTGGGAGGGAACAAAAATCCACCGCAGCTGAGTAGGCAAATCCTATGTATTGGCTGTTGGTTAATCAAGCTTGAAGGACACAATGTTCCTATTGTGCATAAAACCTTATCTCAGTTTGCTTGGAAAACTCTTCTTACTAAAACAATGACTTAGCAGGAAGATGTTGTGTGTGCACTACATATCACAGTCCAAGATGGAGAAGATGCAGATGCAATACAAATTCCTGAGAATGTTATAAGAAATGCCATCACCCTAAAACTAGCAGCATATGGTTTATCAGCTAGGGGTGGGCCAGTAACATTCGTGATTGAGGCACACGAATCATATAGAACAGATGTATTCTATTCATGGGTTAAATTCCCACAAGCAGATGCACGAACAAGCACATTCCTTTATTATTATATGGAAGACGACATACCGAACGAATTTTGTCCATATGAGGACATTGAAGTTCCGCTCACCTACCAGGAGCATATAAACTGGTTTAAAGGCGCCCTTCCCTAAACAAGAGATAAAGTAAGACTCGGTCCGCTCGGAAGAGACGGAGCAACATGGCCAGTATTAGCGGCGTATACACCACATCCTGACATTGACACAATGCCAGCAGGAGACTTACATACACTTCATAAAGAACTGATAAGGCTTTACAGAAAAATGACACAGTTTGTGATGAGAACTCTCACACTTCAGCAAGCCACAGCTTTACCAACAGGACCAATTCAAACATCCACAACTAAAACAACACCACAAACATTACACGCAGTCATGGGTAAGATGCCCACTAAACGTGAACAAATGCCATTCTGGTAGCTCAAAAAATAGCACAGCTAGAGGCAGTATTTCCACACACCAGCCCACAAGAAAAACACAGAATGTTAACAATCTGCTTGCCCATGGGGATAACTCCCCAGATAGAACATTGTACCACTTGGGGTACAGTCTTCGCTGCCATATATACCAAGACTCATTGTATCCCGTCATTAGCAGTAATACCAGATGTATTAAGACAAATACGGAACGAGTATGGAGCAGAACCTGCTCTGAACTTAGGGATGAAATTATCAGGTAATTTTGCCCAGGTATTAGCAATAATATTAGCAAACATTAAAGGGAGGCAGCAGCAGTGGCAATATGCCAACGCTTGAGGGATTTCACTCCTTTACAACAGGAACACAAATTGCCCAAAATTATTGAAACCGCTTATGCAGCATTAGGTAGAGATAGTTTGGGAGCTAGAGCAGTAAAACCTCAACTGATGGGTGGTCCCAAAAAGGATAACACCAAGCGAACACCTGCTTCTTCAAAGAAGAAATGGGATAATAACAAATAACAAAAGAATAGAGAGAAAAGAGAGAATAGATCTCAATCCAGAGGTAGGTCTCCTCAACAGGAGCCCTCCGAAAGGAGGTATAACCTTAGGAATAGAGATAACATTAGAAAACCTGACAGGTATCAGGACACTGATACACGTTCCTCTCGTTCCTTTCAGGGTTCATCGAAAAACTCAGAGAGGGAAGGACGGTCAGAACACAGACAAGAAGAGTGTACAAAGTCCAGAGACACGCAACGCGCTCCTGAATACACTTCAAAGAAAGAAGAAAAACCAAAATCAAAACCTCAATTTAAAAAGAAGAAAGTAGCAGGTCTTGAGATCAGACATGCCCAGAATACTGAGAACTCAACTACTAAACGGAGAATGGGCTCTGACGATGCTAGATAGTGCACCAGAAGTAACAATAGCTCGCCAGAACCTGATGGAATTTCTGGTGACAGCGGAGCTGAATGAACATATCACGGTGGAAACACCTGATACTAGGGTGAGGTTCCCACATAGGTCACATGAAATAACACTCCAAATGGAGGGGGACTAGCCCAGAAAAATTAAAGGTCTTTTTGGAAGAACTTAACTTTTGGCTATAATATTCTTTTAGCTGAAAGAGATTGGCCGCCCACTATTGTTATGGATTGCCCAAAGGGAGAAACAGTAATTTTTCCAGCCTTTTCCGACCTCATTCCCATACATTTAAAACACACATACACACTGGAGTGGGCGGTAGCCCCTGCACTATATCGCAACCATGTTGGGTGGGATGAAGCGTCAACTCACCATGTGATGCCATTAAAATCTACTCCAACTCCACAGAGACAGTATCCAATAAAACAAGAAGCTAAAAAACAGGTCAGGGAGATCTTAGATCAACTTGAATTCCAGGGGGTGACTGAAACTTGCACCTCTTCAATGAATAATCCTTTGTTTCCCATAATGAAACCGGACAATACATATCGTCTAGTTTTAAACTACAGACATCTGCACTCCTGCACAAAAACATTTGCAGTACAGAACGCACACAGTGCCGTACTGATGAATAACAAAACAACACTAGATATCTCAAATGGATTTTTCTGCCAAAATATAGCGCCTGAGAGCAGATATTTGACAGCACTCTCAGCGCTAGGGTCCCAGCGTCAATTTTGTCGACTCCCCCAAAAGGTATAAGAACAGCCCGGGGTTGTTCTCAGCTAGGGTAACTGAGTTACTTCAGAATCTGGATGAGGAGGCATTGTCCTACGTAGATGATATTTATCTGATGGATGATGACCTAGAGGAACACTTGAACAGGGTGAGCACCATCATTTTGGGATTCGCCTCTGAGGGCTACAAATTCAACTTTAAAAAAAAAAAAAATAGCCCACCTCAATGTCCTATTTTTGGGATATGAGCTTTCAAGTGAAGGAAAAAGCTTGGCAGCTAATTTTTTAGAAAAGTGTGCGTGGCTCCAACCTCCAAAATCATTGAAAAATTTACAATCCATACTGGGGTTCCTAAATTTTGGCAGAACATACATTTTGGATTATGCAGAGAGGGTTAAACCTTTCTACGACCTCATAAGACATGATTTTTCAGTTAGGCAATGGACACAGGAACACACAGATATCCTTCGTTCCTTACAAGCTGACATGATAGCGTCTAAACACTTACAGACATGCGTAAATGTCCGCAACCTGGTGATCGTATAGTTGCGGGTCAATCTGGGTACACCTACCTAACATACAATGAAGGGGAAACAGTACCCATAGCATACAAATCACACTTATACACAAACGCTGAGATGTGTTTTGCATCCACAGAAAAAATTCTGACAGCAGTACAGACTGCTGTAGTGAGAGAAAGAACACTGGCTCAGGGGAAAGGAATAATTGTCATGACTCCAGTACCGGCCTTAGAGGCTGCTACAAAGGCAAGCATTCCAAATGCTAAAGCCTTACATCCAAAATGGATACAATGGGCTAATTCCCTCACTGCAACAGATGTAGAATACAGATACGACCCATGTCTGAAAACACAAGCATTTCTGCAATATGAACAACAATATCCTGTCCCAAATGAAATAATGCCTCTAGATCAGTATGAATACTTAATTTACACTGACTGATCTGCTCAGCCGGCCATTGGAAGTAAACAACAATACAGCACTGCATGTGCAATTGTAAAAGGTCGTATGCAGGACGGCAAGTTCCATCCTAGCTGTACAAAAACACAGTCTCTAGGAGACTGCACAGCTTAGCTGGCAGAATTAAAAGCTCTGTTACTGGCACTGATAAATACAGATCGAGAATTCCCCAAACTGATTGTGTGCGATTCTTTTTACTTTGTCCAGGCATACAATCAATATCTTCACTATTGGGGACAAAATGGGTTCCAGGACTCAAAAGGTGGCACAATTAAGCATAAAATGCTATGGGAAGAGGTAGCTGAGTTGAAAAACGCACTACAAAGAGCCCATGTGATACACACGCTGAGTCATCAACGTGATGGCGTTCACGTTGAAGGGAATTCATTGGCTGATGAAGCCGCGAAGGGGGCAGTACGAACTGCTTCCGTAGCTGCAATCACTCATTCTAAAATGAGAATAGACGGACAGATAATTGTAGCTGTCATTGCTTCACGCAAAGACAATAAGGCATTGAAGAAAGGTTTTCCACTCAAGCACTTCTAGAATTTAGATGCAAATAACATTCCAATTGCTCAAATTCCAGGAGTGGGGGATAGAGTATTACCAAACATGGTTCGCAGATTAGGGCTAATACTAGCTGCACACGAGGGTCTGGGTTCTGCACATGCAGGTGTTAATGCAACGGTTTCTTTACTGAAACAATGCTACTGGTGGCCAGGGTAACAAAGCAGACCAAAGATAATGTCTTAAAGTGCAACATCTGCCAGCAGATGAAGGGTTCCACCGTAGCTCGTCCTGTGCAGACACCATTATTAATATCAGACCGAAAACAATTGACACTTTTATGACCTGCATGGCTTTCTGATGCTTGTAGTCGTTCGAATTATATATATGGACACATTAGAGCTATTGCTTGAGTGACAATTGTTCTTTTTTTAGCATTTATTAGAGTTTTTTAACATGTTTTAGCAAAACTATTGTTTTTACTGTAGTTGTTTGCGTACCAGTGCCTAGACAGCCTAGTAGTATGTTAGAATTTAATTATGTCATCCAGTCAGATGAGGAGTCGGTGTTATATTCCATATAGGTATGCCAATATAGGCTCAGGTAACATCCTAACCTTTCGCCTATATTCTCCCCTACATTACACACATAACGGTTCTTGGGGACTGACCTTTTACCTAGATATAACACTGCACACAGAACGCAGGATTTTCCCTAGTAAAAGCCTCATACATTATGCATGAGGATTCTTGGAAACTCAGCAGGACTACCATCTCCTGCATAATAACTATGTATAAAGTTAATTCCCGACGTCATCCTAAGCCTGACAATGGCACAGCAAGATAGAACCCCTGGGGACACCTTTGGGTATATAAATATCACATCTTACTGAGCTAGGAAGAGGAGAACTAGGACTTCCATGCCGACACACTGACACGAGATGCTGAGGCTCCTGCATGCAGATACTCCAGCTCGCAGTGGTCTAACATCCCTTGCGGGGTGTCCAACTCGAGACCAAGACGGGGTCCCACAGCCTCTCACTTCAGGTAATGGGGTTGACTTTATCCTAGAGGGATTCTTGGCTTAACACCTACGCACATGCTAGGTACACTTAGGTAAATCTAGTCAGGATTGCATCGTAGGAGTACGCATTTTACTGTCATGTATTTTATATACCTACCTGTATTCATGGTTTTAGCATAATGGTAGAAATCTACCATCTTTTTACTTTTCTAGTGCTTCTAATCATTTATATCTGTTTCTGTCTAGTGGTTGTTTCAGCACATCTATTTTACACTAGAATGACGACTGTTCAATAAATGCTTATTGAAAAATGTCCATATCGTTTATTCTGTGTATCTCTCTGAGACAAAGTGAGCACAAGTGACTGAGTGAAAAGTATTACACTGTTTCCACGGTCCTGAGAGATCAGGGTTGTCATGTTCGATAGTTGCCAAGAACTATTCTCTCCTTGGTAAGAGGGGTTTCTAGTGGCACTGTGAGCCAGCTGGTATACAGGCTAACATACCCGGTAGGGTGCCTAGAATCAGTCTGGCACCAATCCTACAGTGTATGTTGTCTAAACGCGCAGATCCTATATAGGTTTTATAGGAACTACACAACAGGGACAGCTTGTGTCAGACACAATTGCCCATCAGTCTAGTGTGACAGCGATACACAGCTTGAAGCTAAGAGAGTAACGATATGACGGATGGAGAGGTAGAGGACCAAACATTTACGTGAGTAAGCACTGCGTCACTTTTCAGCCTCTGTGGGCAACAGAAGCTTGTGGAGGCACCTCCAATGTTGTTCCCAGAAATGTATGCACCAGAATGCAGAATGGAGCAGCCTTGTGCAAAATATGCAGAGGTCAACATTCCACACAAAGCCATGTGAAAACATGTTGTAGACCCAGAGTCCCTGGTGGACAGGACATTGTTGGCTCGAGACATCAATGCAGCACTTTACAATGCGCACTTCTTGCAACAGCATGGCGTCCAATGCAGGTAAGCACAGACAGTCCCCATTGACTTGAAACAACACTGTGCTTTTGTATGAGATCCATAGTGGTAGACACAGGCACTGCAGAGTTACTGCAAAATGACGTTGAAGGCGGGGCCTGCGTCATGCACAAGCCTGCGGGCCCTGGCTGTGGACATTGATGCGTCAGCAATGACCCTTAGCTGTTGGCAAAGTCTGGCATGTCAGATGTAGACACAATGCTGACAGGAGAAGCCCGCATGGTGCACCTTGTAGGGGTGAACAATCAAGGTGCTCCTGATCAGGTACAAAGGGTAGTCTGCATTGCATGGCACGCACCAACACTACACAGGGGTGACAGGGGAGACATCCAATTTTGTGCAGTGCCTCTCAACATCATCATGCATGAGGATTTTGTGCTGCCCATTAGCTGTGGAGGGTGAGGCCCCTGACCTGGACAAATCTTGTGTGGTAGGGGACGTGTGACTGGGGAACTTGGAGGGGCTATTTGCATCTCCTGCACCTGTGGGTTCCCTGGCATGCTCGGAGTACCCTGCTGTACACAGGCTTGTGTAATCCAGACTGACAGAGGATTCAGCTGGCTGAGTCACTGATTCAGAGAGGGCATGGCGGTTTGAGGCCCGGTGTCAATGTCCATGTTAGGAGAAGGTTCGGTGTGGAGCGGAGGAGGACCAGGGGTGGTATCTGGCCATAGGCTGTGGGTACACTGCTTGTACCATCCAGATTTCTGTGGCCACTGTGGAACATGTGATCTGCTTGCCAAAGTTGGCAGTCATGAGGGAACCGGGTGGTGCAGCTTTTCCTCGCCCCATGTTATTGAGCTCTGGGGTGTACGGTGGATTTCCCTTGGTGCTACCCGGACAGAGATTTCTGTCTAGCATACACCTGACTGGAGTTGAGGGGATAGTTGGCCACACTGGACTGCAACACATGCCATACACGGTGGCTGGCCATCTTGCGTAACAATGTTTTTTTAAGCTTATGTTGTACATTCCTTGAGAGATAAAACAATATGTGACATTGACAATTATTTTTAGATGCATGTTTGTTTATGTGTTCAACTGTGCCTGCAGATGTGTGGGTATTTTGAATGGTGCAGTTGTGATTAATCACTAAATTACCCACATCATGCAATTGACATAAGTAAACTTGTAGTGACCATCCAGAGATAGGTGGTGCAACTTTATGGTGCTACTATTTTTTCTCATGTCCGTCTGACCCAATACAATGACCATTCCTGATATAATTGGTTGTATGTTACTTGCATGTTTTGGCTGTACGTATTGCTTTCCCTGTTGAACTTCACTCATGTGGCTCTCTGTTCTCTGTCTTGAGGGTGTCAGCACAGGGTAAGTGTTATTTGATGAGGATGGAGCCCGCTCTCCACCTTCATTGCCATGCCACACTCATATTGTTGTGCATGTTACTTCAACACATTCTTGCCATTGCATTGCCAGGTCCATAGGCCTACATACACTTTGTTGATTGCTGATGCCTTTCCAGTTGTCCCATGGCTGACCTATGTGTCATTGTTTGTGCTTATGGAACTATATCATTGTTAGATCAGTGAAGTGTTGAGGGATGATTCATGCACAGTGTTAGTGATGCAAGACGTGATAATCTGTCATTCCAGTGACACATGGGTCAGTTAGGGAGGTAGTGTCACTTGCTAATGTTGAATGAACAGGTATGCTTGGTGTTAGAAGCATTCCCTGCACTGTATTGCTAAATCCATTATTCTAGCTGTACTATCCTCTGGATCTTCATCCTCCACACCCACAAGTGGATCCAGTCCACATTTGTCATGTATCTTTGTGGCTATTGCCAGTTACCCTTTTATCCTGTGGCACAGAATTCACAGATATGTTGTGTTTCAACTTTTATGATGGTTTAGAGCTATGTGGCCCCAGCTACAATGATGCAACAGACACGCATTGTATGTTGTACTACGCTCTTGTGTGAAAACAGACCTGATTGTGCTCCTATGAAGACACAACACACAGTTTGTAATTCTCACTGAGAAACCATACGCAGTCATAAGTTCAGATGCCCAATACATTGTCCCATTCCCACTCTTTCTTTAATTGGTGTCATATCCCCCGCTAGGTGAGTGATCTGTGTGACACTGTTGTTTTGCTAAAGTGACTTTACATGATTGATCACATTCTGAAGTCACAAACCAAGCATACACTACATTGTTGTAGTGATATTTTATTTGGGAAATACACAAGGTGTAAACTTTGGTTGAAAGAAATGGTTGTGACAAGACATTTGTTTCAATGGATTATGAAAAAAAGTTGCGGATGATGGCATACCTCCTTGCTGTTTCAGCTGCAGAAGTTGTGGTGTTCCTTGCATCACCTTCTTCGTCCTGCCCATCCTCCAGATTGTCCTGCTCCTCCTGGTCTTCTGTCAGTGGGGTGTTGGTCCGTACACAGATGTTGTGCACAATGCCAGTATGATTTTGCAGACCAGTTCAGGCCTGTATAGGAGTCTTCCGCCAGAAATGTCAAGGCAGCGAAACCTTGATTTCAGGACTCCGAAGGTCCGTTCCACGATGGCCCTTGTGTGTCCCAGTTCAACATTGTAGTCTCTCTGGGCCTGTGTGTGGGTCACTTTGATGGGAGTCACCAGCCATGGTGACAGTGCATATCCTTGATCACCTGAAAGAGAAAATGGAGATAAGTGTCCATTAGTATTCAGGCCTGATGTGTTTGCAGAGTGTTTTTTTCATTTTGTGTCGATTGTGCAGCTTTGTACTTTCTAATTCATCATGTTGTGGTTCATACAATTGACCTGCATCACTGACATTGAATTGCCTGTACTTTACAGCCTACAGATCACCATGATGCCATTGGCCAGGTCCTGTGCATTATCTCCATGTTGTAAGTGTCAGGATGTCTGGGTACCTCAGAACACCGTTGGGGTTATTTACAGGCCCATTGCGCCACCGGTACGTCACTTATTCACATATTGTAAATGAGGCACTGGTGGTGCATGGGCCTTGTGAAGCAGCCCACTTGACTTTTGGCACATTATTATGTATGTGCATCAGCAAGATACATCATTGTGAGTTATTGAATTGAGGGTAGCTGCCACAGGAAATACTTGGATCCTAAATGTTGTATTCATTGTGGGTTGTTTACATCCCCCTTGCACCCCAGGTGGGTCAGTGTTTGAGTCGCAGTAGCACTACTACCTGGTGTACTTGACTTACTGGGACATGTAAAGACATCGGACATGTCTATTGATGTCCTTGGGCATATGTTAACTTTGAATCTGCTTGTATGCGCGTTGGGGTCAGCCCATGGATTTTGCTGTGTGTGGTCCCACTCAGCACACTTTTATTTGGCTACATTTGCGCATCTGGTATTAATTTTCCAGCAGGAAATGCATCAGATTGCTACACCTCACCAGGCGAGGCGTAGAGATGCGCAACATGTAGTGAGATTTACATTTCTCTTGTTTGCATGCTCTCCTGGATCCTGGCGATCCTGAAAATTCCTGTTTACTCTGAAACAGTGCCGCTAACCACAGTTAATGGCACTTTGTAAATAAGTCGAAAAACAAAAGCCGCCATCACGTAAAAACTTGATGCTACAGTGGCGTTAAGTTCTTGTAAATATGTGTGGAAAATGGTGGAAGAGGCACCGCATACTCACGGATAACACAAGAGGCTCCTATGGAGAGATAGCATGGTGTGCAAAATTGATTGTCAGAGGTGGTCTTGTGCACACCTACAAGAAGAGAAAAGGAGGCAGCAGAATTTACAGAGCTGGAAAGAGAACTCATCCTATTAGGTCTGTCATACACCACGCGTAGTTGTGTTGGTGTTTACATGATGATGTGGCTATGCATGACATAGATCAGTTGGTGGCATTCCTATCTCTGAGGTTTTTGTGACACAGATCTATAGAGCCGACTCTCAGCATTGCACTTTTGTGCTATCATAAATCTTATGGTTACCAGACCAGGATAACCATCATGCATGTGATTGTATGGGCAGTCATCTGGCAATGGTGTAAAAATCATTACTATATGGTTTCCTGCCGTTGTATTAGTGATGGGTAGTGGTATGGGTGTAGTGGGGTGTGGGAGGTATGCAGACACTAGAGGATAGATAATTTATTAAATAAATAGATAGTTGTGGGGTATCAGTGGAGGTAAAAAGGAAGGAAGATAGAGAAAATAGTCTCTTGTGCACTTAATTAAAAGTCCTGAGGTCAGTAGTAGAAGGATACAACGCATCCAATCAGAACGTTATAAGACAGAAATGCCCCTGGGTGAGATGAACACAAGAATAGGGAGGAATGCCAATTGAATCAATAGCAGAGGCCTAGGATAGACAACGCCACCCAGTCATGACAAGAGGCTGACCCAAAGCCCACTCCATGGCCTTTATTACGAATCGCACAGCCCAGGAAGCAATATTTATTATATCTTTTAAAATGTAATTCTGGGGATCAGAATTTAACAGCTGAGATAATTATCACTGATTTTCAGTTCACTCCTGTAAATTGGGGCATTGTGGTATTTACCGCACCATAATCTATATGCCTCAGTATTTTCTATGCATTTCCTTCAGTAAACAGCTGGAGGTTTGACCTGCTGAAATTTACCTGGGGAAGGTTGGGTGGGTGCAGTGTTTGTCTGAAGACTTGCAATTTGGTAACTGTAAAGGGCCACTCATACTGAAAGCCTAAGTATAAGCAATTTATTGAAAACATTAGGTCCGCAATGTCTACAGCTAGACCTAACAAGAAGACAGGGGAACTCCTAGAGATAAAAGAAAATGGCAGGGATGACCCAACTGCAGAGGTTGGCTGTAACGTTTGGTGTCGGGCTGAATTTCTAGAAAAAATAAACCAAGTTTAACTTGTTGTTAATCTTGTATTAGGTGTACCAGCCTCACAGTGGGATTCCCTTGAATATAAGAAGCTTTGGAGCTCATCTGTTTATCACATTGTTACAATACACATACTTAGTCCAGCCTTAAAATAAAACGCCCCGTTGCCAGGGTTATTTTCTTTGTGAACATACACACACTGAGCCAATGCGTACAATATTTATAGTTCTCTTATCTTGCGATTTTACAGCTGAATTTATGTTTAGTGTTTGTAAACACACTCTCTGCTATGTGGGTGGGCAACACAGCTGTATTCATCTCCCGAGATGACATGTAGCCACCTAAGTTTCTGACTTCGAGTGTTTATTTAGTTGGTTGGTGACATTAAGCAGGGCACTGTACTCAGTAAAGTGCGCCCATAGAAATGTAAACTGCACATTATAGACTCAAGAAGTTTTCTAGCACAGCCCATCAGTGATGCAGTGGCAGCACTTACCAGTGTCTTGTCATTACACACACACACACATAAAGTCAAAAACACTTTGTTAATGCTGTCCAGTGATGAAAGGTGACTTTGTTGGCTGTATAAATAATGTTTCATACATGGTATCATGAAGAGCTTCACATAAACATGTGCCAGGGAAAGTATAAATACAGTGACCAAATAATAGTATCTCGAGCAACATTACAGGCACAAAAGGATGTGTTTGTGACATGCCTCCTATGTAGTTCAAAGTATTATTATTATTACATTGACTTTGACTAAATATTTGCCCAGTGGCTCAATTATTGTGTACAGGACCATAACAATTGTGTAACCTGTGCACTAGAAATACGATGTTATAAAAAGAGAGACTGTCTGTTCATCCTGTCGAGTGGCGTCGCAGAATATAATGAATTCGTGTTTTTTCCCATCTTCATAGAATGTATACCACCAGAAAGATTAAAAAGACATGCAAACGTCAAATGAATTCAACGAGCACAAAACAATCGTGACTTTTCATAACGTAAATTTTTATATCACTAACAAACTAAAATATAATGGAAATGATTGAACCAACACTTACATGCACATATAGATTGTGTAATGCTAAATACAAAAATATAACCTTGCCACACAAAGATATAATATTGGCCATGTGTAATCAATAGCAAACTTCTCCAAAGCCGATTTCCACCATGGAAACAGTTGGAGATTTACTCCTACTAAACAAATTTTTCAAAGGAGAGTCAATTTGATTACTAGGGAGAATGGGAAACTGGAGGGGTGCAGAGGAAGAGGTTTCAAGTGCAACTGCACCAGTGTGAAGGTAGTTTCGCATCTACAGGTATATACTGTGTAAAGTTAATCATGTGAAATTTCCTCAGCATTGACATAATAAGAAAGTCATAAAAAGTCCACAGTACTACTCCTGTAATCCTGCTACTCCCAAATGTTTGCTGAAGTCTTTCAAAAACAGCTGTAAGCTTGTGAAATGTGTAGCCATTATCCACTCGAAGTAGTAAGCCTATGGGAGCAGTTTCTTTCTTTGTGAATGTGCCCTCTAGATTCCAAAATATATTTGCTGTCATAAATTGCCTTTGTAACCACACATTGTTGTATTTCAGGTCTGAATTCCAAAACGCTGGTTCAGAGATTCATAGCTTGAGCAATTTTTGACCTTAAATATATGACGGAGTAAAAATCCTACTAGCATTGCATATTTTTAGCTGTTGTACGTATAGGGTCAGTTACAGGAGCAAGGCTGATCAAAAGGTAGGGGCATGGTGGTGTCCACTGTCAATATGATGAAGTTAAAAACCTGCATCTTTGTGGCTATTCACAAACATCCTCAGTGGAATCTAATGCCAAATTTGCTCACATACCATTAGCTGCAAAATGGCTAGTATGTATCTGAAATGTGTCTACATTTTGTCCAAGAGGTAGGATGAAGATTAAGAATAAAAAAATAAAATTAAAAAAATGCGGGTCCTGATTTACAAAGGTAAACTTACATGTTTGTGTAAGTTTACTACTTGTAGGTATTCACAAACTACGTGCTGAGTTTTACGATTCCACTGTCCCTATACTTATGTGTACATAGTTCTCAGCTTCAATTGTAGTCATCTTCTATAATGCTGGAAAAGCCACCAACAACTCTTAAGACTAGCCCTGTATGGCAAGTGAGTACTTACCAAGAAGCCATATGTCACCAAAGTCAAACACAGCATTCATATCTGTGATGCAGCCCCTAGCATCACAGAGTGCCTGCACGTTGATTGAATGCCAGTGATGTGTATTGCGGAAAAGGTGTGGTGTTTGGTGAGGTGGCTCAAGTGCCACTAGTGTATAATTAATAGCACTTAACACAAAAGGTAAGTGGAAAAGTGCATTAAAAACCCTAGCAACCCTGTGCCTCCCAGCCAGTGACTATAGCATGCCTATGTAGAGATGCACACTTTAGTTGCTGCATCTCAGGACCTGATGCAAGCACTGGGACTGGCTTGCCTGTGACATGCCTACAGTGTCACAGGAGACTCTCTGCCAAGATTCAGTGGCAAAAACATTTCAGAGCATCTACTACCTTTACAAAGTCTGTGATAGCCCATGAGTGACATGTATATAAATGCTACCATTTAGAAACCATGTCCATGATTTCTTCAGGTGGGAAGCGGAATCTGGTAATAACATCTTGGCTGCACATCCCAAAGATATTAAACCTTTGCCTATAAAACCACTCTCCACTCCTCTCATTATACCTCCACAAAAGAATGGGCAAACCCACAAACACTTTTGTGACATAGTGAAAGCAGGGAAAGAGTTTGTTTATCTTTGTTCCTTTTGAATGTATTCATCCTAGCTGTGATTGGCTATTGGTGTAACAAGATTCTGGTAGAGACCTATCAAGAACATATTGCCAAGAACCCAAATACAAGGGGCACCACAGATCCGGAACAAGGTGCCCGTGGTTGAAGAGCGCTCCAGTAGCTGCATACCACTAATCAGCTTTAGCACGTCTAACTAGCGTCATGGTGCCCCAACAAAGATACCCAAGAAGTGGTGAAAGCAGACAGTGCCCAGTGAACCCCACTCCCACTCACTGCAAACCATGACTACAGTTGATGATGAGATGAAGGAAGACATGCTTGCTGAATGGTCTTGTGGATTCCAGGCCTGTGTAGCACCAAATGCCTGACTTCACCATCACTGAGCTGGCGGGGACCAAGTGCTTGAGCTGTGTCTAGAGGCAGGGACAGCCTGCCACCTGCTCCTGACGCAAAACACCATTGCCAAGAGCTCCAAATGCAGTGAGGAGCGGAGGGGGCTTGGCCAGTGGGGTCTGCATACAATAGCAGCACCCACAAAGGTTTGTCAGACTGCTACATGAAGCCTACGGCAATCAATCCTTATACAGTAACCAGTGACCCCAACCTCAGTTATACCCCCTGATTTACAATTGTGCAATCCACCAGACAGGTAGCCTGATTGAGAAGTGCTGCATTACACAAGAGACACAATACCCCGCACTACACAGCCACAACAGATATTGGCGCAGGGTCTACCTATGAGCTGAGTACAAGAAAGATAAAGCATAAGTAGGGCAGGCTGGATATGAGACAAAGAAAACAATGCGTTCACAGGACAAAACCATGGATGCAACGTCAAGTGCAGAGGCGCAGATGACACCCGAGGTGAATGGCGAAGTCCGGGCACTACTGCTGACTTTACAATGCAAATTTGCAAAACGTGTCTCTAAAATTGATTCGCTGACTCTACAACTTTTTGCCCTGAAAGTTTGACAGGAAAAACAAGAGCAGTGCATCTTGTGGTCAAAAGTCGCTTCTCCGATACAGATGACATCTTAGCCACAGCAGCTAACTAGACGAACTAGAGTGTGTGAAACAGAATAATGATGATCTGGAGGTGAGATCCTAATGTAGAAGCCTATGCATCATGAAAATACCTGACACAATTGCCATGGGGTAAAATGGAGCACTTTGTGGAAAAACTACTTATCACCACCATTGGCAGAGAAAAGTTGTCTTCCATATTTGTGATGGTGTCAAATCAGGATGGGCGATCTCCACAAGAGCAGATGACCTTTCTCCAATTCCCCTTGACCGTAGCCAGCGTCAGTGAGAAAACCACTGAATCCGACTCCAGACCAGGGGAAAGGGGAAGTGGAAAGACAAAACAAGAGAGACTGCCTCCGCACACTGGTCAGCTTCTGAATTTCTGGCGTGACCTAAAAACATAAGCACAAACAGTTACAGCTCCCTATCTATGTGCAATGTTTACTTTCTTTTTAAAAGCTAGTGTTATTCTTTTTACCTGTGTTACTCTGAGAACTGCCCCTCTCTATGACGTTTTGTCTGAATTGATCATTTTATCAACTGTAGAACCTCTGTTCTTTTATGAACTATTCTGATATAGAGATGGTAATTTCTTTCAGTTTGCAAATAAATATATGTAGTTCCTTATTTCATAAATGACTCTTAATGCAGAATTGAAATGCACTCTTGTAAATAAGTCAATTCTCCTTGTATGGATGGTATTAAATGACAAATGATATCCTTTGATTGATGATGAGAATAAAGGTTTCACCAAATCTTATTTTTATAACAAGAAAATGAATTAAGTCTGCAGCTGCAGATTGATAATGTTCTTTTAACAATCAAGTTCAGCCAGGGTTACCGGGATTAACTGCAAACACTCGAACTGTCTTTCTTCAGACTTAATTCGAAATCTCCATGCTTCAGAAAATAGAGACACTCTTACTTGAAATATATTGGAGACGGCTTCTCTTCACAGAAGCCCATCTCTGAACACCTCTGAAATTAGTTCTCCCTCGACGTGCGCTGAGCTGTCCACCCAAATGATTTAAACGCGCTTCGACAACGGAGAAGAACTGTGGAAGAAAGTTCAAGGTCAAGAATCTTCCGTGAAATACAAACTAAGAAAGCCTCTTTTACTTCCCTGAGAAAAGGCTGAAGCACGGTCAAGAATTCTCCTTGTCTTTTCTCTTCACAAGACGGAGAGCTGAAACGAACGTCCATCAACTGTAATTTTACAGTTGAAGTGCACCGCGCGCTACACGCACAGGTGCGGTGGTAACTCCGAGGTGTCTCGAGCCCAGACAACTAGACCGAGCACCTCGGTGGAATGTATGCGCAAACGGGCCCTTGCGCAAGAGAGGGGAACTTCGCAATCCATACAAAATGGATTGCAGGGAAGCCCTCCAACTGAGACCCAAGCGCCTCCAACGTGGATACTTAGCAAATCGCCTTCTTTTAGTAAGCAAGGCTGAGCACCCAGAAGTGACACTAGAACAGATTAGAGGGTCCTTGACAGTACTCCCCTCCAAAAGGCGTCCCTTCAATCTTGGTTTCGTTGGATTAGCCTTGTGAAAGTCTCAAATTAATTTTGGAGCGTGAACATTTACATATGGTTCCCAAGACCTCTCTTCTGGACCAAAATTCTTCCAGTCGATCAAATAATACAATTTGCCCTTTCTAAAGGTAGAGTCTAAAATCTTGTGAACCTCAAATTCCTCTAATGAATCAAGGAGTACTGGCTTAGGAGGAGAATGTATTCTCAAATGGGGTGGGCTTTTCTTGAGTAAAGAGACATGAAATACCGGATGTACCTTAAGATAAGTGGGCAAGTGAATCTTAACTGTCACTGGATTTAACATCTTGTCTACCTTAAAGGGACCTATGAACCGAGGTTGGAATTTACGATTTTCTTTTAACCTGAGATTTTTTGTGGATAGCCAGACCTTATCTCCTGACTTAAATACAGGACTCTCTCATCTTCTCTTGTCAGCCTGAGACTTGTAGGAAGTTTTTGCCTTCACAATATTTTCTTCAGCTCGAGTTAATGTATTTTGCATTTTTTTTACAAACTCTTCTACCGCGGGAACTGGACCTTCTTCTTTTTCTAATATTAAACTTGGGTGCCTACCATAGTTCAGATAGAAAGGAGAGTACCCAGTAGAGGAATGCTTAGCATTGTTATAAGCAAATTCTGCAGCCCATACTAACTCTGACCAACCCGCTTTCTGATCTAACAAGTAAAGTCGAAGGTATTGTTCTAGGTCTTGATTGACTCTTTCCGTCTGTCCATCAGTTTCAAGATGGAAACTGGTGGAGTAGCGGGCGTCAATTCCTAATCTCTTAGTAAAGGCCCTCCAAAAATGGGAAACAAATTGTGAGCGCGGTCTGAAACTAAAACTTTTGGAATCCCATGCAACTTTACTATGTGTTGTGTAAACAATTGTGCCAATTGTGATGCTTGAGGAACACTTTTTAACGGGACAAAATGCGCCATTTTAGAAAATGTGTCAACCAGGACTAAGATAGTGTTGTATCCCTGACTTGGAGGAAGGTCGACAATCAGGTCCATGGACACTGTGTGCCAAGGGTGTGGTGGGGTAGGCATAGGCATCAATAACCCTTGCAGAGCCAATCTATCTGGCTTTCCTTTCAAGCATCTCTCGCAAGTGGATACATACTGTCGTATCTGAGACTTCATATTAGGCCACCAAAAATTTCTTTCTACCAATTCCATGTTTTTTTGTATTCCTTTGTGTCCTGCAAGTAACTCATCATGACAAGACTTCAATGCTCTTTCCTGAAGTTCTTTAGTAGGTAAGAACAACTGGTCGCCTTGATAAGGAAGACCTCTTCTTATCTCTCTATTTGATTGCTCCTTTACCCACTGTGTCATTTCTTCAGTTGTCATTGTCTTCTTGATTTCAGTTGAAAAGTCAGTGTTGAGAGTGGCAAGAACAAACCTCTCCTCTGGAATTATAGTTTGTTTTTCTGATTTTGGTTCTGAATTATCAGAATTGATTCGGGAGAGAGCGTCTGCTTTAACATTACTTACTCCGGGTCTGAAGGTAATTACAAAATCAAAATCCGCAAAAAATAATGACCAACGCAGTTGTCTGGCCATTAATGTACGAGCGGACTTGAGGAACTGTAAATTTCGGTGATCTGTGAACACTGTGACCTTGTGCTTAGCCCCAAGCAAATAATGTCGCCATTCCAAAAAGGCACATTTGACCGCTAACAACTCCTTGTCAGAGATTGAGTAATTACATTCTGGAGGAGTCAGCTTCCTAGAATAATAAGCCACGGGATGAAGCTGACCCGTGTCTCTGTGACGCTGAGATAGTATTCCACCCACGGCCACATCGGAAGCGTCAGCTTCAACGTAAAAGGGGTCCTCAGTTCTTGGATGCAGTAAAATTGGGGCCTGAGTAAAAGAACTCTTCAAGAATCGAAAGGCCTCTTCAGCTTCATTATCCCAATTAAACTTCACTCCTTTTTTAAGTAAGCGAGTGATGGGGCTCACCTTGTGAGAGAAATCTGGAATGAATCTTCTGTAAAAGTTCAAAAAGCCAATGAAACTCTGAATCTCTTTTACGCTCTTTGGAGATGGCCAGTCTTGAACTGCCTTGACTTTTGCCGAATCCATACTCACACCTTCTGGGGATAACACGAAGCCTAAAAATTCAACCTTCTCTACATGGAAAGCTCACTTCTCCAATTTCACATAAAGATGGTTCTCTAATAATCTTGTTAAGATGGATCTCACATGGGTCACATGTTCTTCGACGTTGCTTGAGAAGATCAAAATGTCATCTATATAGACAACCGCTATTCTATCAAAAAATTCTCGAAGGACGTCATTCACAAAGTGCTGAAAAGCTGCGGGCGCATTACACAACCCGTACGGCATCACTTGATATTCAAATAAGCCATAACGGGTTCGAAACGCCATCTTCCACTCATCCCCTGGAGCGATTCGAATCAAATGATATGCCCCACGGAGATCAAGTTTGGTATAAACTTTAGCATCTTTGACTTGGTCCAGCAAAACAGAAATTAGAGGAAGGGGATATCTATTTTTAATTGTCACTTGATTTAAGGCCCTATAATCAGTACAAGCCCGAAGATCTCCTTCCTTCTTGGGAATAAAAAATAAAGGAGAGGAGGCAGGAGATTGGGAAGGGCGAATAAATCCATTAGCCAGATGTTGGTCCAAATAAGTCTTCAAATATTCATTCTCTGTTTCTGTTAATGCATAAATACGACTGCAGGGCAGCACTGCTCCAGGTTCAATCTCTATCTTGCAGTCGTAAGGGCGATGAGGGGGAATCTTCTCCGCTTCTCTTTTATCAAACACTGAAGACAAATCTCGGTATTCTAATGGAATCTCCTTAACTTCCAAGGAACAAATCTGGACTGGATGGCTCACTAATCTTCTAGCTGGAGATTGATCCAAAGGCTTGGGTTTTTCACAGAAGCAATTTTCCTTACAATAGAGGGAATCCATTAAGACTGTTCTCTGGTTCCAATCTATTCGTGGATTATGCTCTGTTAACCAAGGAAGGCCAAGGATAAGCTGAAACTGGGGTGCGTCAATCAATTTAAATGCAATCAGTTCAGTGTGACCATTTAACCCAGACAATTGTACCAATTCTGTTTCATGAGTAATGGGCCCGGAGGATAAATTTGTCCCATCCACTGCTCTGACCGCTTCCCAAACCTTCCTTTCAATAAATTTTATTCCAATTCGCTGGGCATACTTGATATCGCAAAAGTTCCCTGTAGCTCCTGAGTCAATCATTACAGAAACCCCACTAACAGTTTTATCTTGGTACTTTGCAGTTAAAGTAACCACCAAATGTGGTGCCGAAGACTGTAAGGTATTTACCACTTGTTGAGTAACTGGAGCTGACTTCAAATTCGCTTCCACCTGTGCAACTCCTTCTACAGGTGAAGCCGACCTTTTCCCTGCTGAGATGACTTCGGCTTTTTGGGACAATCCTTAACAAAATGGCCAGCTAGACCACAGTACATACATAGTTGACCTGTCCTTCGTCTTTCTTTCTCTTCTTTGGTTAAAGGCCCTCTGATTGACCCGATCTGCATGGGCTCTTCAGATGATGCTTGTTCAGATGATTTATGACCTTCAAGCTTAGCACGATCAAAACGAGGAGGCGGGGGACGAAAATCCCTTCTCTTTTCATTTCGTCGTTCACTCAAACGATGATCAATCTGTAGAACCAGGTCAATTAGTTCCGAAATTTCAGTTGGTCTCTTCGGAATTTGCGCCAGCGCATCCTTGAGTTCATCTCTCAGCCCTCTATAAAAAATAGCGGCTCTTTTCTCTGCGGGAAAATTCGTCTCCACTATTAATTTATTAAAGTGGGCCAAATATCCTACTAGGTCCTTGTTCCCTTGCTTAAGCTCCAATAGCTCATTGTCAGTTGCTTGAGATGCAGATCGTCGATCAAAAATTCGCAAAAATTCGATCTTAAAATTATCAAAATTATAAAGCACAGGGTCATTTTGGGAGACCAATGACATCGACCAAGCTGCAGCGTCTCCATTCAGATACGACAGCATGAATGCCACCTTTGATTGATCTTCTGCAAATATTACCGGTCGGCACAAAAAATGTAAGGAACACTGAGTCAAGAATATTTGTGCCTTTTGCGGGTCACCACTAAACCTCTCAGGAGGAGCCAAAGGAATAATTGGTGAAATTGCATGGATAACCTGAGTTGAAATATCTGAAGGGGACGGGTTACTAGGCACGCTTGACGTTCCTCTAAAACCTGAACCTGAAGCTACGAGTTCATCTAACTTCTGTCTAGTGTGAACTGATTCTTGGCTCGCCCATCTGACTTCCTCCCTAAGGGATTTATTTTCTTCTAAGGCATTATTTAATTGGGACTGCATTCCTTCCAAAATGATAGCTAAGGTTTTAAGATCAAAACTTTCCGTCATACTGCCCAGGAGGAGATCTGCAACCTCAATGAAGAGGTTTTTCTTTTTCGGGCACTTCAATCTGTCAAATCAGGATGGGCGCTCTCCACAAGAGCAGATGACCTTTCTCCAATTCCCCTTGACCGTAGCCAGCGTCAGTGAGAAAACCACTGAATCCGACTCCAGACCAGGGGAAAGGGGAAGTGGAAAGACAAAACAAGAGAGACTGCCTCAGCACACTGGTCAGCTTCTGAATTTCTGGCGTGACCTAAAAAACATAAGCACAAACAGTTACACCTCCCTATCTATGTGCAATGTTTACTTTCTTTTTAAAATCTAGTGTTATACTTTTTACCTGTGTTACTCTGAGAACTGCCCCTCTCTATGACGTTTTGTCTGAATTGATCATTTGATCAACTGTAGAACCTCTGTTCTTTTATGAATTATTCTGATATAGAGATGGTAATTTCTTTCAGTTTGCAAATAAATATATGTAGTTCCTTATTTCATAAATGACTCTTAATGCAGAACTGAAATGCACTCTTGTAAATAAGTCAATTCTCCTTGTATGGATGGTATTAAATGACAAATGATATCCTTTGATTGATGATGAGAATAAAGGTTTCACCAAATCTTATTTTTATAACAAGAAAATGAATTAAGTCTGCAGCTGCAGATTGATAATGTTCTTTTAACAATCAAGTTCAGCCAGGGTTACCGGGATTAACTGCAAACACTCGAACTGTCTTTCTTCAGACTTAATTCGAAATCTCCATGCTTCAGAAAATAGAGACACTCTTACTTGAAATATATTTGAGACGGCTTCTCTTCACAGAGGCACATCTCTGAACACCTCTGAAATTAGTTCTCCCTCAACGTGCGCTGAGCTGTCCACCCAAATGATTTAAACGTGCTTCGACAACGGAGAAGTACTGTGGAAGAAAGTTCAAGGTCAAGAATCTTCCGTGAAATACAAACTAAGAAAGCCTCTTTTACTTCCCTGAGAAAAGGCTGAAGCGCAGTCAAGAATTCTCCTTGTCTTTTCTCTTCACAAGACGGAGAGCTGAAACGAACGTCCATCAACTGTAATTTTACAGTTGAAGTGCACTGCGCGCTACACGCACAGGTGCGGTGGTAACTCCGAGGTGTCTCGAGCCCAGACAACTAGACCGAGCACCTCGGTGGAATGTATGCGCAAACGGGCCCTTGCGCAAGAGAGGGGAACTTCGCAATCCATACAAAATGGATTGCAAGGAAGCCCACCAACTGAGACCCAAGCGCCTCCAACGTGGCTACTTAGCAAATCGCCTTCTTTTAGTAAGCAAGGCTGAGCACCCAGAAGTGACACTAGAACAGATTAGAGGGTTCTTGACAGATGGAGCGAGCACACCGCCCGTTAGGTCCAAGACCAGTCCCAGGTGCTTCACCGCAGCCTATCCTCTCCACGCTCCAAAATTACAGGGAATACAATACTGTTCTTCCCATGGCCAGCAAAAAGGCTGAGATATACAATGACAGCATCAATATCTCATTCTACTCAGACCACACACAATTGGTGCAAGAAGCCTGCCGTAAATTTGTACCGGTCAATGGAAGCTTCAAGACTTGAACGTAAAATACGCAATCCTCTGCCCAGTGATACTTCGGCTCCAATGGCAAGGCAAAGCTCACATATTTTATGACCCCCAAACAGCAACCAGCTTCCTGAAAAAGGATGGTGGGAGATAATACAAATCAAGGGAGAGGGGGCAATTGACCATTGGACCAAGGCCACTGAAACTCCTCTTTGCTGAACCACGACCAGAACAATGGGGAACTTATACACTGAGACTAGGTCATTGGCAGGGGCAATGGGGGGGCAACAAGGGCTGGGAAGAATGGAACAGATGATACATACATTTTCAGGGGATCGCCACACTACATGCAGGGAGTAAGAAATAGACAATTCCAATCCTAACATGAGGACACTTGGTGCATGTCAACAGTGTGACTGTGATGCACAAGTGCCATCCTTGAAACTCTACATGATCCAAAATATATGAATTTGCAGGACATACAACATGCCTACTGGCTGCCTCCAGGCAGACTTGCCTTACTTATGGGCAATCTGGAGAAGAATGGGGAAATGTGAGATTGCTGGAGGGGTGGAGGCTTTAGTGAGTCGTTAGGAAAGATTGAGGTTCAGCGTAGGAAGGTGAGGGAGTATAGTGTTGAAATGTTCCAACTACAATTTGCAATGTTTGTAAGCTACCTAAAACCCAAGAAGGACATACACTCAGCTGCATTTACTGTTACCTGTTATCATGTTGATTCATAGTGCTGTGCCCGCATTCATCAAATACATGATGTGGAATGAACTGGGATTAAATGACCCGAGGAATACATGCCAGGTACTGGGGTA
The DNA here is from genome assembly GCA_963921515.1 of Calotriton arnoldi. NCBI lineage: Eukaryota > Metazoa > Chordata > Amphibia > Caudata > Salamandridae > Calotriton > Calotriton arnoldi. The sequence continues at coordinate 957,392 of CAWUFW010004627.1, forward strand.
TGTCACGCAACATAAAATTGATGTCCTCCTACTACAAGAGACACACTTAATGGAGGAAAAGAGCCTCAATGTGGCCAAACACTGGGGATCACATCAGTTCATTGCAAACTACTCTTCCTACTTCAAAGTTGTTGCCACAATTATAAGATGGGGATGGAATTTTCTCCTTCTCCATACTGATGCAGAACCGGAGGGTCACTTCCTTATAGTACAAGGGTGACTCCAGAACACACATATTACTAATATAAACTGCTATGGCCCAAACTACGATGACTCATTTTCTTTACCTATATTTCTTCCTGGTTTCTATTTCTGGTGAGATACCACAAGGCACCCGAAGGCGGCTGAAACCTCACGATGATGATCCTCGCGATAATGACCAATGAAATATAGTCCGCCATCTTGGTTCTCCTGTTATTTAAGGGAAGGGAGCTTGGCCCGCGCTGCTTGTTATTGAAGAAGTTCCAGGGGGCTGTTGACTTCCACGAAGGTTCCCAAACCGGTAAGAAGAACTTGGGCAGTAAACAGAGAGGAGACTTTCTTGTTCATCAAAAGTCCCCAATCGTCTACAGAACCGTGGTAAGGTCTCTGCTTCGTTTTACTTCTCAGCCGTATCAGAGGTATCAGTTTCGACGTAGCAATACATCACAGATGAGAGTGTGTGTGTATGCAGAATCCTGCATCTTTTGAACAGCAATAAGCTTTGACTGCCAATTAGAGTGAAGGAACACGCTAAAGTTAAAAGACCACAGATCAAAAGGTACTAAGGTATAGAGTGAAGGAAACTCTAAGGAAAAAATTCCACAGCCCAGCCAGTACTTATTTGTAGAGTAAAGGAACTCTCTAAGCTAATAAGCCACAGCTCAAAGGTACTAGATAGAGAGTGAAAAAACTCTTAAAGTTCAAAGGCCACAGCTCAAGCAATACTGAGATTCAATCAGTGTGCATGAACAAGTTCAAAGCCACAGCTCAAGCAATACTGAGATTCAATCAGTGTGTATGAACAAAAAATGGTGAGTGTGGGAATAACTCCAATATTAGCTCAAAAGACACTGAGTTACAGGATTATGTCTTTTCAGATTATCGGCTACCAACACTTGTATTACAGAAGGATTGTCCCAACTAACAGTTTCTTCCAGAGGTATCCCTACCCTCAGTTCCCTCCCTAAATCCCTTCCCCTCTTCTGACCACTCCGAAACTCTGGAATTCTCAACTGCAGAGACCGTGCTGCCAGAAAGTGGGGATTTTGAGGGTACTGCTCCTGAGGAACGTGACATCCTGACACTTCTGAGAGGGGATATGGTTTTCAGGGGTGAAATCAAGCAAGCCATAGTCTCATATTTTGAAACCAATACACACTCAGTGGAAAGCCGGATCATGGTGTGGGAGGCATTCACGTTATCGGGGGACAATGCATCTCTAAGGGACATGGTGTACTGAAATCCATTAGAGCAACCATGACACACTGGAACAATAACTTGCACACTTACAATACATTGCAGGCAGCAGCCCTGACACAGTGACAAATACAACACAACCTCTAAGAATATTGTGAAACAACAGAAAGAGAAACAAATCAGTTAGGTAAATATTCTGTCGCGCTCCTGTATAATGAGGGATATACCTTAGCTGGATTGATAACACCGAGATGGGCGGCTGACTACATTACAACACTAACCACTCCTGACAGAGCAGAAATCCACCGACCTGCTGATATCCTTGAAGAATTCACTGACTATTATGAAACTTTATCTACACAAGCTATCAACCTAGTGAAGCAGAGATACACCACTAACTAAAATCAATCACACTACCTTGGGGAGGGGCAGCTGAGAGGGACATTCTCTGTTCCCTGATCACAGTGAAAGATATACAATATGTGGTGAAAGAGCTAAACAATGGGAAATTCCTGGGCAGTGATGGCTTGCTGAGGGAATTCTATAGATAATACTCAGATATACTGGCCCCTCACCTGTTATGGTGTGGTGTGACAAACCAAAAGGGTGAGCTACCCCCACGGTCAAAGAAGCACTAGTGAACACATTACTCAAACACAGGAAATCCGCCCATGACTGTGGCTCATATTGTCCATTGCCCCTCATAAATACGGACAATGAAATACTTGCAAAAGTCCTTGCTGCTAGACTGGTGCCTTTGCTCAATGACATCGCCCTTCCAGATCATTCTGAGTTTATCCTACACCACTCCACTGTGGATAATCTCCGCACACTGTTCATTGTATTGCACTAGATTGACCCGGAGACAAAGGCGATGGCTGTGTTTCTTGACGACACCAAATCATTCAGTTCAGTAGAATGGCCATATCTGGCGACAGTCTTGAGCAGAATGGGACTAGGGAAGGCAATGATGAAATGGATAGGCCTGTTCTATACTAAGCCCACAGCGCACGCAAAAGTGAATAACCAAACATCTACTTCGATCTCAATTAAGTGCGCAACCAGACAGGGATGTCCTTTTCCCCTATCATCTTCGAATTAGCAATGGAACTACAGTTGAGACCTCTGGGAGAACTACATTATGAGGGTTATATAGTTTGAGGTGCACAGGATCCTGGCCTCACTTGATGCAGATGATCTCCTACTCCAAGTAAAAGATCCCTAAGCCAACACAGAGTCCATAGATGCAGAGAATATTCAAATCGGCAAATGGTCAGGACTGATGATAAACTGGTTAGAATCATTGATGATGCCCCTCATCTCAGATACCACCACAGTAAGCTTCCCCCCTGCAATGGCAGAAAGACCTGATCAGATACCTGGGCATACAGATTCAGCATGCCATTGACATCCTCATGAAAGAAAAATATGGCAAGACTATGAATAGGGTAAAGGCCAACATAAATAAATGGATTTGACTGCCCTATCAGTGACAGGTCAGATCGCATTAATCAAAATGGTAATACTCCCTCAGTTACTCTATCTTTTTCCAAATATTCCAGTATCCTTGTGATAAGTGTTCTTCAGTCAGTTCCATACTCTGTTTATCAAGCTGACATGGGTGGTCAAACAGCCATGCATCACCTGGAAGATGCTACAGAGACCATACAAATAGGGTGGCTTCTCAGCACCACATTTTGAAGCATACTACTTTGTAGCACAGGCTCATTTTGACATGCAATGGTTTCACACTGATAGGCAAGTCCCATATTGCATCCTGGAGTTATGACTAGCAGCATCTTATGGTCTTGTTAATGTCATAGTAAAAACCATTACACACCCGCACCATGAGGTTTATACAGTGCCATATTCCCCCCTTATCAAACTAATATGCAGTCACAAGTTGCATATCACGAGTGAACCAGCGGCAAAAAAATGCCATTGTGATAGACAACTAACTACACTAGGGGACATACACATAGATCGCAAATTTATCCACTAGACACCTACCTGCAAAAAACTATGACTACACCCCTAGATGTGTCCATATAGCATAGACTGAAGGAGTCTGTTAAAGAAATGTGCCCAACATACCCGCAAGAGACCAATAACTGACAACCACTTCACCTGATTGCCGCTGGCACGGCCACCAAGAAGGTTAGTACCATGCCATATACATTTGTCATAAATATATACCACAGATTGAACACCAATCCCTGACCTGACAACCCCAATTTCAGATGCACTAAGGGAATACTGCTGCCAACACACCAAAGAGGTATAAATGAATGGTATTCACCTCCTCACACATTACAACTTGCATCAACTATACTATAGATAACCATGATATATAGATATGGGGGAAGGAACAATGCTAATTGTGGGAGATATGCCTCTCTGGAGGCTGATTTTATTCACCTGGTTTGCCAATGCCCGTCGATTGCTGAATACTGGCTCAGACTGTTCCAAATACTAAATGACATGATTGACCTGATCCTACCAGTGGAACCAAAGCTAGTCCTTTTGGGCTATCTGAAAACAGTGCCCAAGCATAGCAGAAACTGGTTAGCATAGCATTACTACTGGGCAAAAGATGAGTGGCCATGTGCTCAGGCAGGGGTGCATCCCTAAAGAATCTGACTAGCTGAGTGATTTGGCACAATGTAACATGCATAATGGCCTCTAGAGTACACTGCTGTCTTAAACATCTTGACCGAAGGATATTTGGATGCCACTATGGAACTACCTTGCAGCCAATACCTCAAAAAGAAACATGGAGGCAGATTCTAGCTACTGGACTGAGCTCCGGACTAACAATATAGCAAAGCAAGGTGGACAGTGCGAGGGACGCAGGAGGAAATAATACTGTGGCTGTTACAATGTACAATAGCATAACCTGTTTGGTTGCTATTATTATTGCGGACTCATAAGAAATATAAATGGAAAATGCTATTGGAATTGCAAGAAATAACTAATAAATACATTGAAAAAAAGAGTCAAAATACAAAAAGTTACCCAATATTAATTTTGGACTGCAGGTTGAACATTTGTTAGAAAAAAAACTATTTTCTTTTTATTTTAGAAATGGAAAATACAAAATGACATTACCATGTAATGTATTGCATTATACCTATGAACACCTATTGAATGAAATAATTATAAAAGAATATGCATAATTAATATAGAAATTGTATTCACTTTTAAGGCTATTCTTCCATTATTCCATATGTGAGGTTTTTGCAGTACCAGCTATTTTAAGTGGGAGACAGCTATTTTTGGCTTCAACAATTGGGAGTCTACCACCTAAATCAGTTCTGTTGGCATGTATTCACCATGTAAGGGGCTTGACTTACTACATTTTGGGGCCGACTCAATGAACTAATCTGAGATAAAATCCTAAACTTACTACTTTTGGTATTCACAGAAGGCATTTAGTAGTAGTAAAGTTAGGACTCCTAACTTTACTACTACTAAACTGAGATAAAGTCCTAAACTTACTACTTTTGGTATTCACAGAAGGCATTTAGTAGTAGTAAAGTTAGTACTCCTAACTTTACTACTACTAAATGCCTTTTGTGAATACTGAAAGTCGTAAAGTTAGGATTTTGTCTCAGTTTAGTAGTAGTAAAGTTAGGAGTCCTAACTTTACTACTACTAAATGCCTTCTGTGAATACCAAAAGTAGTAAGTTTAGGATTTTATCTCAAATTAGTTCTGTGAATCGGCCCCTTTGTTATTTAGTAGTAACCATGTAAGCGCAGTGTGTAAATCTCAATGCTGTTACTGTTTTGTGGGTGTGGTACATGTCTCTCTAAACCCCTCCAAGCCCCTCCCTAAATACTTCTGAACTCCTCCATATTGCCCTCACATTTAGGGCCCGATTCCGATCTCGCTCGGAAGGGCTCCTGACGGCATCCGTCAGGAGCGAGTCCGAGTCGCGAATGCGATTTCCGTCTGACTCGTCCTGCCGTATGAGCAAGTGAGTGCGATGTGAATATCGCCTCGGGCTTAGAGCGACTCTTACCCGTCAGCGAAGCCCTCCAGATGACTACAACATGGCCGACTCGTGCAGCGCAATGGGTCCGATTTCCGAGCGACCAAGTACGATGCGAGGTCGAGCAGCTGGATCGACTCAAAAAAACTTCGGGAAGGGGACTTCGGGGGGCCGTAGCAGGCCCCCCTTCACCCGTATCCCTATGACTCGGTCGCAGGGGGGGACCCAAGGGTTCCCCGACACATGCATGTACGGTTCAGGGGGCACCAACGCGTCCCCACGACAGGGGGCACCCTTTCCAGCGACATAATTTTTTCTCGCTGGAAGCCTATGTACGCGACGTACAACAGGCTCCCATTGACTTCAATGGGGCTCCGAGCGACCCGAGTCCGTCAGCGCGTACTTGCATTGTACACGGGCGTTCGGATGCCCAGTACATGAGTCGTTCGGAAAGCTCTATGGGACCGAGTCGGCCGTAGGGCTTTCCGAGCGAGATCGGAATCGGGCCCTTAGTAGTTATTTTTTTCACACCTCTCGCGTCTCTCACACTGATTTACTGTGAAATTCAATACTTATGTGTGCATAGACTCAGAAGTCAGGGCAGAGAACTCTGCACATACAAAGATAGGGTAGACAGAGACGTAAAATTCTACATGTAGTTTGGGAATAACATTTTGTGGTACATTTTGTAGTACAGCAAACCATAGATTTGGGCCTTAAATGCAGAGTCTTACGGTTCCGCCTGTCCTATCTTTTTATAGGCAGAGGTCTCAAACCCGACTGTGGAGTCTCCACCATGAGTGCAGTCTCTGCAGTCATAAAAATACTACTCATAAAATTTCACTCGTAGCTTGTGAATACCAAAAAATAGTAAAATACCATCAAAAGTGTAAGGTTAACTTTGTGAATCAGGCCTTTGTGATGGTATTTTACTATTTTTTGGCAGTTTCTCAATGCAATCGGTTGCGAGCATACGCGACCACTCGCAATGAGAAACCCGACCCCCCTGCATTGAGAAATCTCGCCAGGAGGTTTATTTTCCACGCTCGCCAACTTGATGTTGACGATCGCAAGTGAGGAAAAATCTCGCCGGGAGGTGGATTTTCCTCGCTCGCGCTCGCCAACTTGACGTTGGTGAACGCGAGCGAGGAAAAAAACTCTGCTCCGCGAAGCGTAGTTTTCAGAGCTCCGCGTAACGCGGAGTGCAGAAAACTCCGCAAACTCCGAGAGCGGAGCGGAGTTCACCGCCCAGGGTTAAAAAGGACTAGGAAAAGAAGAACAAAAACAGTTGCTAACATTGCCCCATCGACTTTTGAGAAAATAGACATCTCACACCATTAAAAACTCATCCATACAAAAGACGATTTACTTTTATTTGACAACTTAAATAATTAAAACAGGACAATCTTTCTTGCAACAGTACAAAACCTACTAATTCTAATGCAGTTTTCTCTGGCTAATGGATGGAACTTTTAAAACCTGCCCACCTCCTTTTGATTAATTATACATCATTTATGGACAACACTAAGGGGCTGATTAGGATGGTGGGCGGACTTCAGTCCGCCCGCCATCCCAGTGGAAACGGGACCGGCCGCCAGACATGCGGCGGTCCCGCTCCCCTTATTAGGATGCGACCGCCACCCTGGCGGTCTCATTCTGCATATTTGACATTGCAGCGGGTGCTGCTTCCAGCAGCACCCGCCGCAATGCCAAATGAGCATGTTGTGCATTCCCATGCACAACGTGGCCGGCACCGCGCGGTGCCTGCCACCTTGTACATAGAATTGCAGGGGGGTACCATGGGTACCCCCCAAGTGCACCCCCCACACCCCCTGGGGGCCCGCAATGGGCCCACAAAGCACATCTCTGCCAGCCTTTCCATCGCCACCATGGGAAGGCCTTTTGAGACACACCTCCTGATATATCAGGCCCCAATTCCGCCCAGCCGGCAATCGGAATGATTGCCGACCGGCGGAAAAGCGGCGGACGCACTTTGCGTCCGCCGCAGTACCCCCCACCATTGTAATATGGCGGGGGTAAATCGGGTAGAGATGGCGGGCGGATCGCCACCGCCTGGCTGGCGATGGCGATCCGCCCGCCATCATAATCACCCCCTAAGACAACAACATACCCCTAGTTTCCACACTACTACCAAATAATCAGAACACCACTTACAGTGAGCTGGTAAAAACAGTAGAACTGAAAAAAGCAACTAATCATCCACCAAAACAGCTATTGATTTTGAATATGCAATTATGCATACAGTGTCACCTTTCACTTTCAAATGTCCTAAAACGAAAGAAGCAAATGCGTTCCCGTCCCCACCCAAAACATACATAGTGCAATTAAAAACTCTAATTAAACCAAAATAACAATACCACATTACACCAATAATTAAAATAAAATATACATTACCTACTTCCCTAACAGATAACATCCTTAAAATGAAAACACTAATAAATGTACATAAACACCAAATAACTACTTTGAAACATAAACAAACTCCATACACCTTAATAAACATAAATACACCTACCACTAAATATAAACTATCTAGTAAAATATGCATGTAAAGCAACCATAACTGATTCAAAGAGCTGAGAACTGACCTCTATCATCTCTTTTGAATGAAAAGAAAAAAGAAACACTACAATGCAGCATTGACAGTAAACACAAATGGCAGTTTAATTAAAACAAAGAAAGTCTTTTTCTTGATGCAAAAAAAGATGATGTTACTTTTACATTTATATAAAAAGTATTATTGTAATTTATTTGAATTATAACTAACAATGTATAAATAAAACAATGTTTAAAAATATATATATCATTTTGTATATATAACTACAAAATGTATTATTGTTGTATTGATATAAAAAATACATAAATGTTAATGATTGATAAAAAAAGATTTATATTGTTTAAACATGAGAAATTTATGTTTTACTTTTCTAAAACATTGTTTGGGTTGTTTTCTGTAAATATCAATTATGTTAGGTATAATATTGTTTCTGATATTAGGTTAAATAAAACTAATAAAATACTATTACTAAATGTTAAATAATATAATTTAACTGAAAACAAATGCCTTAGATCAGTGGGAAATAATTGGAGGGTCAGATTTACTATTTTAACTGCAACCTAACACTTGGAAAAAGGCATACACTAGGGGTTCAGATTTACTACTCTTACTCCTGCTCTCCCAACATTGAGGAAAATGCATATATTTGGGGGTCAGGTTTACTATTCTAACTCACACTCTACTAACACTGGGGAAAATGCATATAGAAGGGAGGTAAGTTTTACTATTTTATCTCTAACCCCACTAACATTGTGGAAAAAACATGTTGTTATTGGAATTAAATTTCCTATTCTAACGCCAGTCCAACTAAAATTGAGTAAACTCCATTCAGTTGGGATGTCCGATATACTATTCTAACTACAAATAAACAAACATTGGAGTAAAACCATAGCATAGATAAAATAACTATCAAAATCTAACAAATAACAACTTAAAACCAAATATTTAATACAATCAAAGTATAATAAAATGAAAAATTATTTTGATTTTGTTAGAAAGCATCTAAAATTCAATCTGAAAATTGCAAAATAATAAAAAATAGAAATATTTAAAAAATAAAATTAAAATAAAACTATTGCAAAATATATTAAGAAAAAATAGAATTGGAATGTGTAAATATTACTAATTTTAATCGACTGTAAATATAATTCAAGGAAATTGAAAATAATACAAAAAAAGCTCTTTTGCTTTAATTGTTATTGTTGTATATTATTTAAAATAAATGAAGAAAGTTAATAAAAATTGTATAAACATAATTTTAAACAAAATAAAACAACTCAATATAATTATTTAAAAACACTATTAACCCTGTTCCCCAATAAACATTCTTCCTCACTTTTCTGTGTCATTAAAAAGATTTTGTTGAATTACAATTAAATAGAAATAGAAAATCCCAATTTTTGCCGGTCATTTTAGGAGGAAAGATACCCATGCTGCCATTCCGCATGATACAGAAGGACAGAGTGACCTTGCCAAGAAAAAGTCTTACTGGCCTGCTTCGTGCAAGCTACATGGCAATGGATCTTCTTGTGAGATAAAAAAAAAGTATGTGCTCTGGAGAGTGTATGTTGGGTGTTGAAGAGAAACAGGTGAGGCCACAGGCATCTTGTGACCACATGTCCCAGACCAAGTCAATGGTTCACAGGGGCTTCCATAAACAAAAGTATCTTTGTTAGAGAAAACAACAGCCACTTTGCATCTTAAAATGATGGAATCTTAAGTAACTAAATCTTGAAAGAATTGAGCTAAAGAAATAAGCATTTTTTCCTGCAACAAAGCTAATAAAATTAATAAAGTATACCAACACAATGTGAATGATTGTTCTTTCAAATAAAAAAGTATTCCTACTACTGTTTTTAAAGTATCAGATGGCCTGAATCTCAAACTGCACTTTTTAGTACATTTTGTATTACTACAAAACATACTAGAAAATGCAAATGTTTCCAATACTTATATGTGTAGAGTGTTCCGCCTAACTGTAGAGTCTCTGCACATGTAAGTACAGATTTGAGGAAGTGGGTGGGAAAAGGGGCAGACTTACTACTAAAGTGGATGGGATTAGGGAGATAGAAAAAGGGTTTTGAGAGGTCAGGGAATGGTTTAGGGAGCAACGTCAGCCACCCACACAACAGTAAGTCAGTTGCATTACTCGGGGGTTGGAGACATGTAGCCTACACTTTGTAGTAAGTTTACCCTAGAAGTTTGTGAATACCGAAAGTAGTAAACGTACTACAAAGGGCCAGATTCTGATGCGGGTTGGAAAAGCTTCCCGACCGAGGGCCTGATTCTGATGCGGTTAGGAAGGCCTCCTAACGGCATTTGCTCCTTCCAAATCGGATCGGGAACGTGTCTTCCCAACCGAGGGCCCAATTCTGATGCGGTTAGGAACAAATGTTCCCATTAAAGTCAATGGGAGTTCAACCAAATCGTATCTGGAAGCATCCGGATGCATCCTACTCCGCCGGTCGGACTTTCCCGATCCGAGTGGGTCGGACACCATTTCCCAACCGATTCGGTCGGGAAGCTTTTCCAACCCGCATCAGAATCGGCCCCTAAATGTTTTAATTCAATCAAGACATCTTACTCTGTAAAAAACATCAGTAATGCTCAAGTCCAACCTGGTCATCTGTTTAAGTTACTTTCTCAATTAGGAGTTCCTCGTTCATCAATGAATTCCCAGCAACCAATGTGGCAAAATATTATGCCAAAAATAGTGGACCTTTTATTCTGATAGTTCTTAATGCCTCTTTTGGGTGTCTTTTCTTACACCCAAGAGGTCTGATTGTAACAACCCCTTGCTAAAATAGTACAACATTTCCTAGGCAAACTAATTTACAATGTTCCACTTACCAAACTCAAATACCACACTTAGGGGCCCATTACGATACCCGGCGTAAAAGAATCCGCCAGGCATGGAAGCGGCAAAAATCCGCCCGCACACACCGTCTGAACACCGACCACGCCATTACGATTACACAAACCGAAAACCGCCATCGGCAGAAAAATCACGCAAAATACCGCCCGCCATCGTCCGAGTCGGAGTCAAACCGCCCACCACGGACGGAAACACGCACGACAACAGAAAACCACCCGCCCTCACGGCCGACACACCGCACGTGAGATTACGATCGCACCGCCATGAGCGCGGGAAAACTACAAATATACCGCCCGCCAACGCAAACAACGCCGATGAGAATCGACACGGCAGAAGCCATGGCGCCCACGTCCCTGCACAGAAACCATCCGCTGACAAAAACAATCGCACACAACATGGCCAACAAGTCCACACAGCAAGGCACGCACAAATACACAAGCACAGTACACATCCCGAAAACACCCCCTGGACAAACAAAAACTACAAAGGCCAGAACCCCAGACACAACACACCTGAAAACAACAGACCATGAGGACACACCCACATAGGTAAGTACAAAAGCAGCACTCCCACAGACCACAACCCCTTGCAACATTGCAAACTAGAGAGGAGAGGAGAGGACACAGTGACACAGCAAGGACAGCAGCACACTACAGAAACGCACACATCACAACCACCACCACCACCACCACCAAACACCGGCACCACAAACCCCCTGCACATTACACAACACACACCGCACCAGCACCACAAACACCATGGCACCACAAAGAATGCCCAAGTTCACGCCCATTGAGCTGACGGTCATGGTCGACGAGATCATCAAGGTGCACCCACAAATCTATGGGAACATGGTCCAGCACACACCACTAGCCACCAGAAACAGAATGTGGAACCGGATCGTAGACCAGGTCAATGCAGTCGGGACCCTGCCCAGGAACAGAGTCGAAATAAACAAACGGTGGAATGACGTCAAGAGCCTGGTCAAGAAGAAGGAGACCAAGAACAGAGAGCTGGCAGCCGTCACTGGCGGAGGGAATCCCGCGCTCTTCAAGACCTTCAAAGCGTGGGAGGAGAAGGTGCGAGTCATCATACATCCCGAGATCCTCGCCGGATTAGCAGGGGGAGTGGAGGCTGGTAAGTACAAACTAATGTATACCAGCACACCGCTATGTACTCACATGCACTACCACCATGCCACAGCTCCCAGGGACAAACACCCCCATATCCAGCACACAATACACAACACATCACACACACATGCAACAGACACCACCACACACAGCCCAAACAGAACAACTGTAAGATGCGTGGGGACATGTGTACACTCAGCCAGCCACGTAACCACCAACAGGTCCCCAAATATGCCAGAAGCGCCACAACGAGCACCCACCACACCCATGTGTCCGCCACAGCTGCACTAACCGACAAGTAACAGGTAAGTGGCAGGAACACAAAGTGCAGTGGGTGGGAGGGTGGACAGCCCAAGTACAACACACACCAGGCCCCTAGTCCCACAGCACAGCAAGGAGGAGCATCCCCCACACCCCACAGCCACGTGTCAGCCACCGCAGTGCACAACGACAGCCGAAAGGTAGACATCACGGTCCACAGCAATCGGTGTCAGTGGGTGTCCAGCCACCACCACGACCCACAACACACCCCCACCCCCACAAACCTGCAACATGGAGCACCCCCGCTTAGAACCATGTGGCATCCAGTACAGTGCACGCCCGAACAACCTGCAGGTGGGAAACTGGACAGGGCTGGATTACTGGAGGCATGAGGACCGTAACACGACCAACACATGGGACATGTCACGTAGCAGACGAACACGCAGCACCGCCCACTGTCACGAACAAGTGAACAATGTGCACACGGACATGAACCACAGACTCACACCTCACATGACCCATCACAGACACAGCAACACCCAAGGAGCCATGTCTGCATGCACAAGCCACACTGAATATAGTACCACACGGCAGCCACTGTGCAACTCATCACACACAACCGAAACACCATTGAAGTCCTGTCCATGTAGCCCCTACTGCCTGTCAACCACACACCCCACAACTACGCCTATGTAAGACAAACAACACTAGACGCAACAGAGCGGAACAACATAAATGCACACGAACACCACTGAACCCATCAAACACACAGACACACCATGCACATACAACATACCATCCATCCCATCCGTCAGCCCCAGTCTCATGAAAGGCATGTCATCCGCACAGCTGCCACACATACAGCAGTCACGCTAAGATACATGCCCATGACCAACCATGTGCCAGAAGTCAATGAAGCGCACGCCACACTGTGATCAACAACACACAACATGGGCCACACCCCCCACGAGCACTGCAGTGATGCACATGGCACAGGGCAGCACGCACACCAAGGAGATGGGACAACTGCAATACGTTGGCTGGCACACAACCATCACTCACTCATAACGATGCGTCCAATGCCATGTCCAGTAATCACAACAGACAGCAAATATGCAGGCCATGTCAGGCATGCACACACCTCAGACCATGCACTGTCATGCTGCCACAACACATGTCACGTTCGGCACCCATGGCTCACAGCATGTACCCCAAAAGCATATTCCCTCCCAAATGCGAATCTGGGGCATGGCCCCCATGTTGCCATATGCATTCCTAAGCGTTCCATTTGAACCCCAAAAGCATATTCCCTCCCAAATGTGAATCTGGGGCATGGCCCCCATGTTGCCATATGCGTTCCTAAGCGTTCCATTTGAACCCCAAAAGCATATTCCCTCCCAAATGTGAATCTGGGGCATGGCCCCCATGTTGCCATATGCGTTCCTAAGCGTTCCATTTGAACCCCAAAAGCATATTCCCTCCCAAATGTGAATCTGGGGCATGGCCCCCATGTTGCCATATGCGTTCCTAAGCGTTCCATTTGAACCCCAAAAGCATATTCCCTCCCAAATGTGAATCTGGGGCATGGCCCCCATGTTGCCATATGCGTTCCTAAGCGTTCCATTTGAACCCCAAAAGCATATTCCCTCCCAAATGTGAATCTGGGGCATGGCCCCCATGTTGCCATATGCGTTCCTAAGCGTTCCATTTGAACCCCAAAAGCATATTCCCTCCCAAATGTGAATCTGGGGCATGGCCCCCATGTTGCCATATGCGTTCCTAAGCGTCCCATTTGAACACCAAAAGCAAAGTACAAACCAGACCCAGGATGGGCCAGGAGCCCGCATACACCAGAGTCACAATAAGTAGGGGCACAGGAACACACCCATCGGCATGGCCAATCCGTCCCATGCCACATGTGCACAGCACACAGTCCCATTGCCAAGCACACACAACTACAAATGGTATAGCCACACACACGCCTCCGGGAAACCCATGTACGAGATTGCACGAACTGTGAATGTCAGACGACAAATACATACTTCGCCAGGTGCAACACAATAACAAATCTCATTCTCTCCACAGGTGACGAACTGCTGGATGCTGGGGATGGAGACAGCAGCCAGCACAGCCAGCCTACAAGCCCCCAAAGAGGACACACGGATGTGGAGGATCTGTCCTCCTCTTCGGACACGGACCACCAAGCAGGCCCATCTGGTGTGGCAGGGCCCAGCCGCTCCCCAGGACCCCTCCTACCCACCAACCCATCATCCAGGGCTGCTGAACATTCCCAGCCCCCTGCTGCCACTGTCGTTGCGGCCACACCCACGGTCATTGCGGCCACACCCACGGTCATTGCGGCCACACCCACGGTCATTGCGGCCACTACCACTGCCGCAACCGCCACCATCGCCGCACCGACCACCACCGCCGCCACCACCACCACGTCTTCGCTGGCACCAGCCCCAGCGCAGGTGGTGGCCCGGCCGACTGGATCCACCCTGGGAGCCACAGCGAGGACCGTGGTGAGCAATGTGGCTAGTGGGCAGGCCGGTGGCAGCAGGACTGGTAGGAGGAGCAGGGTCAGGGAAACGCCAGCCTCCCCTGGGAGCCATGCCCTGCCTCAAATGGCCAGAGTCCTTGGGGCCTATGAAGAGGCCCAAGGACAATGGGCCAGGTCAGCTACAGACACGCGTGAGGTGCTGGGGGTGCTGAGGTCCATGGACGCCCGTATGGGCCAACTCGTGGACCTCATGGGCCAGCTGGTGGTGGCGGTGAGGTCACAGCCAGGGACAGCAGCTCCCCTCCGCCACCACCTGCCGGGGCGCAGGGTCGTGCAGCAGTGTCCAGTTCCCCTGCGTCCACAGCCAGTGAGCACACCTCAACCACCAGCATGTCGCAAGTAGGCACCCCCCTCGCAAACGTGGAAGGGGCCGTCCGAAGTGGAAACAGATCTCCCGGGAGGACTTCGCACGCTCCAGACGCAAGTGAGGCAGCCAGCCAGCCTTCCTTGACCACCCACTGCATTGACTTGGACTATGATCCCACTCCACACAGCCATCTGGATGGCATGTGTGTGTTGGACTATGGACATAGAACCAGTGGGTACACCCTGAGCATCACGCAGCCATGACCGACAGCTCATTGTCACTGCACGCACCACTTTTGTCATCACCTTACACACAATCACATGTCACAGTTTGAAATAAATGCACCTCTTACACAAACTGCTGTTTGTGCCCTGTGTTTTATTTGTACGGAATACAACGGCCACCTTGGGCGCAAAGGCACCTGATGCGTGGCATGGCAATGGAACCGGAGGGCCTGTAGGGACCTAGGGGTGGGAGACAGAACAGGAGCACATTCAATGAGTGTGTCACACACCCATCACACAGTACATGTCAACAACTACAAGCAATGTACACACATCGCACAGAGCAATAGGGCACAATGCCACAGCCACCAACAGTGGCATACAACCCTGGCCATGGAGCGTTGACACACAGCACGCAGTGAACAAACGGCCACCCTGACACAGCACACACACACCTGCACAGATACAGCCACATCAGCCGTCGTACATGGACACTCACCGTCAAGTGAAGTAGTGGGCGATGAGCTGCTGCCGCACATTACCAGCTTCCTCCTCTCCGCTGTCCTCCTCACTCGAGCTGTCCTGGTCTGCGGGCTGGGGCCCTGGTTGATCTCCGTCATCCACGATGAGGGGGATCTGCTTCCGAATGGCCAGATTGTGCAGCATGCAGCACGCCACCACTATCTGGCACACCTTCTGTGGGGAGTACGCCAGCGCACCCTCGGTGCGGTCCAGGCACCTGAACCTGGACTTGAGGAGGCCAAAGGTACGCTCGACCACACGTCTGGTCCTCCCATGTGCCTCATTGTAGCGATCGTCTGCTGGGGTGCGAGGATTCCTCAATGGACTGAGCAGCCATGCCCCATTCGGGTACGCAGAGTCACCTGGGTGTGAGGGACACAGAGAACCGTTGCTATTCCAACTGGACAGGGGACAGCATCGCACAACCAGCACGCTACACCACTCCACATACTCACCGACAATACAGCCACGATCCTGTTGCAGATTGGACATCAGTCGTGGCAAGATGCTGTTGCGCATTATGTGTGCGTCATGGGCCGAGCCTGGGAACTTTGCACACACGTGGGTGATCACCATGTCCGCAAGGCACACCACTTGCACATTCAGGAGTGCGTGTGCTTCCTGTTGCGGTACAGGTGCTCAGTGGCCTGTGGTGGAACAAGGCCAACATGTGTGCAGTCAATGGCTCCAACGACGTGTGGGATTCTGCCAAGGGCATAGAATGCACCCTTCACTGCCGCCAATTCACGAGTCCTGGGGAAGCGGATGTACCTGTTTCAGTACAGCATCATGGCTGCCAGTACATCCCTCAGCACCTTGCTGAACATGGGCTGGGACATCCCTCCTCCACTGCCCACTGTGTGCTGGAATGACCCAGTGGCGAAGAAATGCATGGCGGCCATCACCTTAGCCGTGGGGGTGACAGCTGTCGGATACACCCTGCGGGGACGGAGATGGGGTTCCAACATGGCACACAGTCGATGCAGGGTTGGCCTGTCCAGCCGAAACTTCCTAATGACCTCTGTATCGTCCATGTCCGCCAGCAATTGGTATGGGCGGTCAATGTTCGGTCTCCGCCTAGGGAAAATGGCAGTGGACACATGTCAAAGCAACACAACACATAGCAATTTCGCATACACATCACTGACATGACTGAGCAAGCACATGAGCCACAGCCCAGCTGTCAAGCTGGGACGGCACGGCCACAATACACTTACACAGGTCTCCCAACAATGGCAATGGCTAGTGATACAGACCACTGCCATGTGCATGCACATGGGGATCTAGGCCCCAATGACTTGCGGGGCGTGCTGATGGGGACTGACTGCATATTCGTCAAGCGGCAACGCCACGGCAACATGAATGTCTGCTGAGCATGGAACTGCTTCCGAGGCTGGATGAGTATGGCACACGACGACGACGATGTGGGCACAGGCTGAGCGGCCAAAACAAGTGGGACCTGTGGCACGAGGGGATATGAGACAGTAGTAGGTGTCAGCACTGCACCCTATGTACAGCACTGTACGGATCACACCTCCCGAAACATTGACAGGTGTCCACATTGACAGCCCCATGCCAAGACGGCTGTGTGCTTGCAGTCACACGTCACAGGTGAGAGGTTACATTGCACGTGCCAGGTGGCAGACGTACATAGTGGGAGCTGGCATGTGTGTGCATGTGTCTCCTGTTCAGGATCCACCAGATGGGCGCTGACTCTGTACTGACCATTGGACACAGCATGTTCCGTGGAAGGCTTGTGTGTGTGGGATGGTGGCACTGGATGTGCCTCCGTTGGGTGGGGGGCCATGCACAGGGCGGGTACGTCGATGATTGCGCATTGTTGGTCACGGTGGGTGCACCCACTAAGATGTGTTGCCCTGTGTTCAATTCCTATGTCCGCATGATGATGGACTGTAGATGTGGGCAGACTACACATTGGTCGATGTGCTGTCTATATGCATGTGCCTTCACACCAGGCACAGCTGCCCCTGCACATGTGACCCCTGCTGGACTCGCTGCTGGGTCTGTGGAGCTGATGCACCTTCTGTGCGTGGGGCGGACAGCTCTCCTCACTTCCCTCATTGCGCATGTCATGACTTTGCCGCAGGTGACATGGATCATGGAGGGCCCACATGTACGCGTGGGTAGGCTACACATGATTGTTCACTGGTCGCCACCCCCAGTCAGTGTTTCGAATGGGAAGGTTGTCGTGCTGGTGGTATGTTCGATGTGGCGGATGGGCGGGCCTAGGTGCGGGCTTACATTCCGGACATGGGGGTAGTCGGATTGGCGACTAGTTGCAGTACACACGGGACACGTCTCTTCCTTTCCACATCTGGGTCATCCCTTGTACTCACTGACAGTGATACAGTCATCTTCGCCCCAGCCCTCATGTCCTCCCTCGCTCCCCCAATATGCATGTGCACCTGCGAGGCTAGTGCTTGCACAGGCAGCCCCAAGCTCGCACCAGAGAGGGCAAGGAGTGTATGTGTGGGTCCAGTTGCACGAGTGGGCTGTCTCAGGGTATGATGTGTTGCGGGACGCCGTCCACCTGCGTGGTGCCCCAAATGGAGACCCGGCCTGCATGGACTATGCATCACAGTCTTCGCCTTCCGGATCCGCCACCTGCGACACCCAGTGGCTGTGGCTGCCCTTGCGGCCAGGCCGCGTCCGTCTGTGACTGATGGCCCACACATTCACTCTTTGGCCTCTCTGGGGAGGGCTCGGGGGTGGTGGCGCACGCGCTTGCACTTAGTCGCAATGGCATGTGGCGTGGTTGGTATAATGGGCAATGGATGGGATGGTGCGAGCCACCTCCCGTGACGTCAGTGCTGCTCGTGCTGTGGTGCGTCCCCCTACACTTCCATTTGACTTGTGCCATGCTAGACGTTGAGGTTCTATTGCCTGCGTGATATGACCAGGAGGAGCGCGAGGAGACCTCTCACACACCATGCTCCACTGCCATCCCGTGCCCTGTATCGCCTGTGCGGATTGACTATGTTGGGGTTACACCTGGTCGACTGGGGCTGTGTGTGCCTTGTCAAGGGGCATGGCGGGCGCACAACAGGATCCAGCTTGTCCACAGAGGGTGGGCTGAGGTGCGCCTGGTACCGCTTTGTACGTGTGCCCGGCTGCTGTGCACACACGTGTTCACTCCCCCCCGACAGGTGTCCTCTCACAATGCCCAGGGAAGCGGTGGTGTACTGTTCATGACCCCTCCCAACACGGCGTGCTCCAACTTGGCATGTGCGCATCTACCCGTCACACCCACCCACCTGAGCACTGCGTCCATACGACTTCACACGACACATGTGTGTCTTCCACAGTTGTGCTACTCATTTGCGTTGACATCCAATACCAGTGGACTACATGGTCATGTCACGACTGCCGTGTACTTCACATACTCTCATCCTCTCTCATTCGTACTTGTGAAATGAGTCAGCGGAGACAGTTTTGGTTTCAAACATTATATTGAGTCTTCTGTCCTCTGTGATGCAGTATAGTGGACACTACTGGCAGCGGAATACATGTTGAGGATATACTGAGCATGATTGCAAATGGGATAGGGTGTGGGGTTACATGTGATTGGCTGTTGCATGTGGGATGTGGGCTTCAGAGTTACATCTGCTTGGCCAAGGCTGTGCTAATGTACATTTACGTATAGCTGCGGAGCTGCGGACTTTGACACAGACGGTATACATGTAGCCTACCAGACCGCTTGGCATCATGGGCACAGTCCATCTCAGTTCCATGTGACAGGTTTGCTGCGGTTGTTCCTCATGCACGCGTGCATGTGAGATGACATCAGGGCATGTGCTTGCGTGCATGCAGCGGCGTGCCACTTGTTGTTGCACTGTGGTGGTTACTGGACATGTCACAGTCACTGGGGTCGTGTTGTTGTTGTATGCACTTGTCGTCCATGCAAAGGTCCTGGTATGGGATTCCCGGGGCGGGGGTGGGAGGGGTGCAGCACCCACAGACTCCAGGCGACCTATTCATGTCCACTGAGCGGTGTGTGTGTCCATGGGCGCTGGATCCATGTCGTGTCCTGGTTGTTCGTGCAGTTCCGTCCATGTGGGTGCGATACACAGACCCCATGCCACTGCCTCCCACGATGCATGCGGTGTTCCTGGATGTGATGGGGAACAGTGTGCATGTCCCGGTCATATCCGATGTCATGGCGATGTCGTTGATGGTGTGGTTACAGTTGCCGGTCGTTTGGTATGGCTGTTGTGGTGGTGACTGGCCAGTCCGTGCGGAAGCTAAGCATGGGTGCGGGGTTGGACATCATAGGTCAATCGGGGAACTTGCGTTGTGGTCCTACGAATTTACAGGTTGTCAGGTATGCGATGCCGTCCAGCAGGGCTTCCATGTCATTGGTGGTGTACATGTTTGCCAGCCAATGTAGCGGATGGTGGCTGTCAAGGTGTTGTTCGTAAGTTGTCCCTTGGAGGACCATGATGGGGCATGCTGGGTGACATTCGATGTAGCTGTTCTCGATGATCCGTCGTGTGGAGGCACAGTGGTCCCATTTCAGTGCGGGTGCGATGTTGGCCACATACACCATGCCCCCATAGGCAGAGCAGGCCCTGTCGTGTGCGTCCAGAGGGAGGAGTAGTGGTAGCAGGTCCGCCTTTAGACATGCCGGGTTGGAGAGGCATATCTCCACGGGATGCTGGTAGGGACACCTCCGACAGTAGAAGACGGGCATGACGCAGCTGAACAATGTGATGCGGTAAGTCAGTCGGTAACTTACGTTCAGCAGGGACAGGAGATCGCATCCCAATATATGTAACAGGTTGGTTTTGTACAGCTTGAGCTGTCCGGCGTAGTTGGGTAGGTGTGTTGCGGTTGCCATTTCGCAGCGGTGCGTTGTGGTGGCGTGCTCCGGCTGTGTGTGCAGTCTGCAATGTGCACGCTCCGAGGTTGCTGTGAGCTCTGTGTAGTCGTAGGGAGACAGGACTTGTGTTCTGTTGGCTTGTTTGGAGGACACGGGCCCTCATCCCACATGCTTCTCAGACAGTTCAAGGTCAGTGATGTGTGACTCCTTCCAATTAACTTCATGTGGCCGACATGGGGGAGTGTTTTCTTCTTTCTTCCCCGTCCGTTGTGTGCTTCTGTGATATGCGCTATCTGCCCTGTGGTCGGTCTCCTCGGCATGCCTGTGTTGGTCTTTTCTTGGACAATGGCTGTATTCACCGGCTTCTTTCGTAGGGCTGTGGTATCGGAGTTGGAATGGAAGGTCATTCAGTGCTGTCTGCTCTCCCTTGTGTGGGCGGCAGGCTGCCTTTCCGCTCTGCGTTGGGCCTTGTGTGTGAATGTTATTCTTGGGCCACCTGTTGTCGGTCCCCGGGCTCTTTGGTGTTCCGTTTTATATGTCTTGTTCATATGTGCAGGGTGGTATGGGTGTTTCAGTGTGGTACTGGCGTTCCTCTTCCCGAAGGGGCCCTGCTTCTCCTAGTTGGTGTTGCCGCCGCTGTGTGCTACGCCATGTTTGTTACACTGGGGTGTGTCCTGCTGTTGCGTGACTTCACTGACATGTGTGCGTCGGTTGTGTGGCGTTGGGTGTTGTCCGTGAATTGGGCGTTGGGGACATGTCTGTGGCAGGCCTGTCACGTGTCATGTGCGTTCGGGGTGGGGCTGATGTGTGTGCTGCTTGGTTGTGTCCCTGTGTCTGTGTGCGACGCATGCATGGCGCTGCGGTTGGCCTCTGCGTTGTGCGCATGTGTGGCGGCGTCATCGCCGCTTTGGGGCCGCGACGGGGTCGTTGGTTCCTAGTCCCAGGTGGTGTGTACACATGTGTTACGCGATGTTACGATTTGGCCTGTGTGTCATATGTGGATGCAATGGTGGATGTGTAGTGTACACGCGCTGGTGGGGGGTTGTCCGCTTTTTCCGCCCTTGCACTGTGTGCGCTGTTTGCGTGCACTTGTTGTGTGTGTGCCTACCTGCGTCTCCGCGGTACGTTGCGTCCTTGGTGGTGCATCAGCAGGAGCATGGGGAGGGCCTGCAGTGCTGGATTCATGCTCGGGGAGCTGCTTCTTCGTTGTCCGTGCTCGGCGTCCGTGTTACCGCTTCGGTTTGTCGTACGGTATCTCTTGGCCGTGGGAGCCGTTTGTTTGCGGCATCGTAATTTATACGCCGGGCGGGACGTGTTTCGTCGGACGGTGTGTGTCAATTGGGCTGCGCCGCTACGTGTACGGGCGCACTTTGATGGCGGACGGTGTTGCTGGCTTGCCGGCGGTGTTTGGCCTACTTTTCGCATCGTAATTGGGCGGGCGTGTGGACTGCTGCGTGCCGGCGGTAACTGGTGGTTTTTGCATCCGCCAGCACGGCGGTTGTGCTTCCGCCCGCCATCGTAATGACCCCCTTAGGAACATAATCTACTTAGACCCTATTATTCTGGAGTGTTGGTGCAGTCTGGAGACAGTTTAAATGACTAAAAAAACATCCACAATACTGTAAATATTAAAGTGAAATTACACAAATAAAAGTATATACCTCTCAACTTCAAAACCTTTGACACATGTAGGTGATTCCATCAATATATACGGTAAGAAAAAATCCTGCATGTCAATGATGCAAACTCCTCTGGGTCAACTGACTTAGTTACACAAGGCTGGATAACACTTTAATATACAAGGTTGTGGTGAAATCTGAAAGTATCTATCTTATGACTCATCCTTTTACCTCGGCGGTTGATTACTAGAGAACACTCTTCTTTCTTTCCATTATTAAAGTACTGAATCAGTGCTTGGCTTTCCTTTCACAATTCATCAACTCTATAAAGACTGAATAGTCAATATCTGTGCCTCTGACTAGTGATGAACTAAATGATTCAAAACTGCCAAAATTCAAATTCAACGGTTGAAACAATTACAACCCTTCATTTTCTAGCAACACTTCAAATGTGTTTTCTATTTGGTGGTCACATATATCTGGAGAGAATGTTACCATAACGGATGTGCAAGAACTCTAAAAGCCTAGATAAAGGATGGCCTACATTTAGCCACCTGAATAAACATGGGTATGAAGACAACGGACAATTTAACCACTTTATTAAATAGCCAATATTGGCTATCATTAGATACTTGAATAACCTTTAAAATATCTTCTATGAACTATAAGGTTCATACTGAGATCATTCTTCCTACCTGAGAAAAGCTCACATGTATGAGTAGTGATTAAAAACGCTTCTAAGCAGTGGTATCATGAAATTTTACTACCAGCATTATCATATTGTATTATTGAATGCATATTATGGTGTAGTAAATGTCACTGGTAGATTGACTTCCATATCTTACACTTCCTTCAAGTTTGCAGGATTTTTCATTATTACCAAACTTTGAATCAGGTCATAGTTATTACCCAAAAGGCTTCCTAAACTGTTCCATTAGTTCAAAATAGCATCTACATATTCTCAGTTTAGATGTTGCCACCAGAATGTAATTTGACCATAAAAAAACCTCTTTCATGAACCACAAGGCTCTAAATTTTGAAGGCATCAATCTCTAGCATGCATTTTCCCTTTAGCTCTTTCTCTTTTAACTATTTAACTTCTATTGTGTCTCTCAAATACTTATAAATAAAGATTTAGTCTACAGGTGGATTACCCAAAATTTTCTCCTGCAATTAGTGTCTCTCTAATGTCAGAATTAGCCACACTCCACCATAGCATCCTAATCATCCCAACCTTCGCTGTATTGGGTTTTGGAAATATCTTAGCTATTTAATATTCTACTGTACCAAATGTCAGCTGCAGGCATAAATGTATACAGGATATTTTCTGCACACCTAAATTTAACTTGAATGTAAATAATTATTTCATGTACGAGGATCCTAGCAAAATGTGTATATATGGTATACTTCTGCATTGTTTACTTTGCCATACATAATTACATCTCAACACCGGAAGCTCACAATTAGCTGACCTAATGAATAGTAGCCAGATATAACAAATATTACATGTAAAAATGTTACTACTAATAAACAACTGGGATCGAGCTACAGAACCATATCAAGTAATCACAGAAGAACGTAATGAGAAATAGTTCCAATCAATTGCACCTGGTCTTTTTTTCTTGGTTCTCATACAGATACACAGACGTTTTATTTCTCTTCGAGTAAAAACAAATATTGTAGTGCCTTTAATCTAAACATGGTGGGCCTGATTCATTAAGGTAAGTTACATTTTTGAGCAAGTTTACACTAAGGGCCCGATTCTGATGCGGGTTGGAAAAGCTTCCCGACCGAATCGGTTGGGAAATGGTTTCCGACCCACTCGGATCGGGAAAGTCCAACCGGCAGAGTAGGATGCATCCGGATGTTTCCAGATACGATTTGGTTGAACTCCCATTGACTTCAATGGGAACATTTGTTCCTAACCGCATCAGAATTGGGCCCTCGGTCGGGAAGACACGTTCCCGATCCGATTTGGAAGGAGCAAATGCCGTTAGGAGGCCTTCCTAACCGCATCAGAATCAGGCCATCGGTCGGGAAGCTTTTCCAACCCGCATCAGAATCGGGCCCTAAGTCTTTATGACTGTGTCCATTAATTCAGGTGAACTTTCAGACAAATTTTTATTGGAAGCTTTACAACTTAGACACAAATATTGTCACAGTATTCCACCAGCAAAGTGGGATTGGCAGAAGTCTTCCTTTGTTTCTGGGTCTTTCAGCTGCAGGCACCACCAGGCTCATGAATCAGGCTGAACAACAGCATGCAGGTTTTCATAGCAGACCAGGACTGCAGTTTCTCTGGGACGCTGTTCAGCAGCCTGTCTACCACAGTTTCTGAACACGTTCTCTGAGACAGAGCCATGTGACTAAGAAGTTCTTTAAGAACATATTCTGAATTCTTAGATATCACAAAGCTTTCTAGGAGTACTACTGGGTAGTTACATCTATAGGAGTGTTTCAGGAGTACATTTGGAAATCTGTGAATTCCATGTTTGCATGATCTATTATGCACTTGTGCAATTGTTCATATGAAAATCAGTGAACAGATGTAAACAATTTGCTTACAACATCATTAAGTTTGAAGTAGTTTCCTGCCAATTCCCATTCTGGAAACAAATTTACTCCTGTACTCCTTCACAGAAGTAAATCTCCAATTGCTTTCAGGGTGTAAATGGGCTGTGAAAAGTTTATAAATGTGTATGTGCACACATATGTTCAAGTGCAACACCACACTGTTGTAATGTTACGTGTGAGAAAGCAGTTTTAGATTTTAGGACTACAAAATGGGAATTTGAACTCATAAATCATGCCATTTTCCACCAGTAAGTTTAACTTACATTCACAAACTGCTTTTAGAATCAGGCCCAGAATGCTTGGTGAAATGTCAGGGCTGAAACATGGAGAGTGCCAACACATGTGAACATGCTAACAATTCCAAGCAAGGTACTGGAAAGTTAGGAGCATGTCTCCTCTCCCGTAATCCTTGTGTTGTTCAGAAATCCTTTTAAGCTATTGTTTATATGGTGTGGGAAAAGTGTTAAAATTTCAAACAAACCCTCACTCTCCCAAGTCTTCAGGAATGATATGAATGAACTTACTCCTTATTAAATCATCTGACACCAGAACTTTACATGGCAATTGAACACTATGAGATATGTAGAAATTAATTTTCAGGTGTTTTGCAAATCTTTAAACACATATTAATTTCTTCATTGTTTATTCTTCCACTCCTTTGTAGAATTACGATTCTTGTGTTAGGGTATTTGCATGCTTTAAAAAGCCCATCAATCAATTAATAATACTACGTTCTACATTACAAGTAGTGACATTTCTACAGGTGAAATTCTGCATCTCGCATTCTAAGTCTCTGTAGCCCTGGAATTATTGGTACCGCAAACTCTGAAACCGATAACTACGGGACTGGAGACACCCGACCTAGCTTTGTTGCTGCTGTAATGGTCTCATGCTGGGCCCTAGGCCCACATGCAGATCATAATGATGGACACAGACACCAAGGGTTACTGGGTAGCAATGGCCACGAGCACGTGCGCTCGGCCCCTTTTATTGTCAGGGTCACCTGACTGGTGACGCCTGTGAGGGGTGGGTGTATAGTGTGGTGGAGGCACAATGCCAAACACTAGACCGGTGATCAGGCGATCACTACATCCCTCCTAAACTTTCTTTAAAGTCAAAACAGAGTCCAAACCTGTGGGAAGGAAATAAAATTGAAACACAATACAATACAATAACAAAACTTCCACGAAGCCCCTTTTACTGCTTGCCATCCGCCGACAATGGAATCTTTGCAGGTGGGATCACTAGTTCTCTTTTGGCACGATGTCAGGGTGCCCTGTGGACCTAGTCTTTCTTGGACTCAATAATGTGGACAGGTAATCCACAGTCTCTCTCTTTCTGTTCCACGTGCAGCGAAGGTACATGTGGAGTGATGGTGGATGAGGTATGTTCTGTGTTCCACCACACAGTCCTGGTTCAGGTATTCGCTCCATATGAGTAGTCGTGATTCTCTCTGCAGATAGGTTTGCAGTTGCAGGACGTCCCTCTCACAGATGTCCCTCTCTCGGGGTTGTTCTCTCTCACCGAATGACCCAGAGGCCCTCTTCTGCCAGGCTTCCACTGGACTGGGTGGACTTCCGCCGTGTCACTCCAACCTCGTTGGAGGAATCGCTACGGGCCACCTCTCGTGTCCCACGCTCCGCCTGAAAGAGTTGTTGTTGGCTCCTGCCCTTTCTCACGAGACCTTCGCCCCCCTGGAACCTGCAAACGAGCGGTTGTGGATCCATCTCTCTTGTCGGGACCCGCTGCCACCGGCGTCCCTGAGGCCCTTGCCACTTGGATATCCACGGTCTCCCGTTCTATCCCAAAGGTAGGTGTTACCAATGGTCCATCCTGCTCGCCTCTGCCGTTACCAGGAGATCTGGGGACTCGTAGGTAGATGTCATAGATAGACGTTTACTCCCGGTGTCCCTGATGTTGGTTCCAGGCCTTGTGCTCCGATGTTCATATACTTTTCACCTTCCCTTCAGGTGTTTTCCTTCTGGTGTGTGATTTGACCTGTCACACCTCTTTCCTCTTCTCCTCTTATTTTCTTCTCCTTCATGGCGTCTTGCCACTTAACTTCTGTCTTCTCTTTCCTTCCTTCGCGACGCGGTCTGGTCCTCTCTTATACTTGTCTGCCCTAACCAGGCTTCTCCGTGTAGCGTGCACTCCACACGTATCTTCCCGGTCTTGTCCTAACACTCTAGGACACTGTCTTTACTTCGCTCTGTGACTGGACCTGTCGTCGCGACCTTCTTCCATTCCGTTACTTCCGATCAATATTGTCAGACTTCTCTTCTGACCTCTTCTTGGTCCTCGTCCCGGACCTCTCCTTGGTCCTCTTCGTGACCCTCTCTTCGGTCATTCTCTTCCCGGACCACTCCTTCATTTTCCTTGTCGGACTTCTTGTCCGGTCTCATCTCACCGACTACTTCACTTGGTCACGGCTCTTTGACCTCTTCTGCGGTCACTGCTCTCTGACCTCTTGTGTGGTCACTGCTCTCGGACCTCTGCGTCGGTCACTGCTCCCTGACCTCTTCGTCGGGCACTGTTCGCTGACCTCTTCTGCGGTCACTGCTCCTCGCGCCGGCCTCCGCCCCGGTCGCTTTTCGAGCTTCTTCCGGTACCGTCCACGTCCGGTGTACCTCTTCTGCGCAAGGTCGCTTCTTGCGCTCTTCTTCTGTTCGCGGTGGCGTCTTTTCGCCACTTGGTGTGCACACTGCGCACTTACTCCAGTCACTCAGAAACTGGCTGCCTGGATCAGCGTCTTCAAACTTTGCCATCCAAGTGCGTTGCTCACTGCTGTCATCACTCCTGCGGCGACTACCCCTGGCCAGTAGGCGTCACCGCACCGCAGGCAATCTTGGCAGCGTTTCCTTTTGCGGATTCCATGTAGGCTCACTTGTAGAGATCTGCCCTTTTTGAAAACTTCTTACAGGCTCAATGGGCTCGCAGCCACTGTTGCTGCGCTGCCGCACCCTTGCTTGGTGCTATGTGTTCTCCTCTTCCTCTACAGGCATGGAGCTGCCTCTCCTTCTGCTGTGTCCGCATATCCTGGCAGTCTTCCCTGTGAGGTGACATTAGGTTGCAGTACTTTCTCTTTCACTGTACTTATTCTGACTGCTGCGATGTATATAGCCATCTTTGTTTTCTTTTCTTTTCAGGAAGAACAGTGACTTAGCTGCCTCTCCCCTGGCCTCTCTGATCGTGGGCCAACACAGTCAACCACTATGCTGCAACTCTGTCTTTAATGCACCTATTGTACTGTCACAAGCGCGGTGCTGCCACATGGCCACTAGGTGGCGCTGCCGCTTTAGTTTTTAGCCGTTTCTTTTTCTCGGCGTGCTGCTCTTCCACACGCTGCATTTATCCTGGGATGTGGAGCACTTCCAACCTCACCTCACCTCCCTTCCGGACCATGGATGTCATCCCGGCTCCCGGTACGTCTTTATTTCCGCGGCAATGGCCGCATTCAGTCACTTTCGGCGCTGTGCCCATCGCAGCAGGCCCTCTCTCGTCACGGGCTGCGCGGGGCTAGATTTCACGCCGACTGTCTGCTCACTTGGTTGGGGGGGGCTCACCTCTCGCCGGCACTTGACGGGACTCTGCCTAATGTGGAGTGGGCACCCGCTCCGCTTTTCTTTTTTTGCGGGGCCTGGGCAGGTCGATGGCACGGGTCACGACTCCACACCCTGCCTTCACTTTCGCCCATGCCCAGGGTGTGGGTCCGCCTCACTGCTGGCTTTTTGGGGCAGGCCTCATTCCTACTGGCCGCTCCCATCGACCCCAGCCGCTTCACTCCCGCTGCGGACCTCACCCTGTCTCCTTCGCACTCTGCTTCACCCCCACCGCAGCAGCCTCACACATTTCACTCTGCTGCGCGGGGGGGCTGTAGCTGGTGCCGGAGACCGCTTGCTCCGTGGTGAGGCAGAGTACCTTTCCCTCGCGGGGGTGGGGGAGTGGGTAGCTACTCCACTCTCCGACCTCCCGCTTCAAGTCCACTTCGCTGCCCCTTCTGACCTCACTCCGGGCTCACCTTCCGCCCGATGTTGACTCAGGCCTCATCTTCAGCGGCGGCCGGCATCCTGGCAGTCCGGCCCGCATGTCTTTACTTCTGCCCTCCCAGGGCCTTACTTCACCAGACCCACGGGCAGCAGGCTCCTCCGATGCGGGGTGGGCTCCCGCTCGGCTTCTTGCACCCCCGGGGCACTTCTCACGCCCTTGGACTGTCAGGCGCGTCCGGCGCTTCGGCGCAGGGGGCACAGTCAATGCAGGCACTGCAGGATCGGGGTGGGCTCCCAACCTCCTCACCTTCACCCTGGGGCACCTCACACTCCCCCGCGGGTCTTCACTTCGGTGCAGGGTGGGCTCCCGAGCACCTCTCACGCCCCGGGCTCTTCACACGCCCCGCGGGCGATCAGGCGCTTCTCTCGCCTGCTCCAGGGGGTACCCTCGATACGGACCACACTCTCCCCCTCACCACCTTCAAAAAGGCGGCTGCACACGCAGGATTAGCCCGCTCGTCGCCAATGTAATGGTCTCATGCTGGGCCCTAGGCCCACATGCAGATCATAATGATGGACACAGACACCAAGGGTTACTGGGTAGCAATGGCTACGAGCACGTGCGCTCGGCCCCTTTTATTGTCAGGGTCACCTGACTGGTGACGCCTGTGAGGGGTGGGTGTATAGTGTGGTGGAGGCACAATGCCAAACACTAGACCGGTGATGAGGCGATCACTACAGCTGCATGGGCTGCTGGCTGCGGCCCTCAATTAACCCCTACAGCAGCACAGGGGAACCGAATGCTTCCCCAGACAGATAGAAGGCTGCCCTGCATCCAATAAACAGGCCTCCCCCACTCTCCACCAGCAACTGGCCCTCCTGCTGACATTTTATGCTTTCTAATTGAAGATGGAAAATATAAGCAATTTTTCACCTTGAATAGGGGAAAACTGCCTAGAGGAGGATCTTCTTTTCCTAAACTCAAGCAGCTATTCTCCTTCCCAGGGAAAAAAACCTGTAACTGCTGGAATCTAGTGTGGGGACACAGGCCAAAACCTCAGACTCCTGACCCTTGGTATCACACACCAAATTCCACAATACTTGTAACAAGGACCTGAGTGGTAAAGCATTTCGGGTTAAAGCGGCTTATACTGCGAAGGATCATCTAACTTTTGAAGTGCATTTTTTACTAGAAATGCATGACAGCTATTGGTTCATTTTCTTATTTTTTTTATTGTTTGTCAGAGAAAAGAGCATACAATCAGATACAATATAAAAATGTATACTTACAGACATAAATACATATCTTGGAGAATAAATATGCTGCATTAATCACACATTTATGTACAGTTCCATATTAAAAATTATTAAGCATAAAGGGGTCATCATTGGTACAAACATAAATATATAATAGCCCAGTATTTAATTTATCAGATAGAGCGTATAAGAGTGTGCCTAACATGGCAGAAAGGCAGACCTGTCTCTACGTCCAAGGTTGCCACCCAACCAGTCCGACAAGGGGGACCAGATCCTTCGTCTCCACTTCCTAGCCTGTCTACCCTTACAGTTATATAACGCTCTCTCCTGGTTGTACATACCCATGATACATCCCATCTTGGCCTGGAATGAGGGTGGGTCTGAGTCTTTCCATCTGGTAGCTATTAAAAGCCTAACACAAGCGACTGATACAAAAACAAAATTAATTTGAGTTCTGTCTAAGCAGCTGTTATTATCATATCCGTGGAGCATCATCACAGGGCTGAGGCAAATCTTTCCCCCAAATAATTTCTCCCAGAATACCTCTAGATCATTTTTCAAAGGTTGTAACTTGTCACAACTATAAAACATATGTACCAGCTCAGCTGGGCCTTCCCCACACCTGGGGCATTTATCATCCACCCTTTTTCTCCACTGAAAAGCTTAGCTGGTGTAAATTATAGATTAAAGATTTTCTTGTAATGTTGAGCTTTCAGATTTGCTGAGAGGAGGGTCTTTGAGGATAAATCCAGTGACATATCTAAGTGAGTGTCTGCCTCCTCTAATTTCCTCGCCCAGGCTGTTTCAGTCTTCTAGAAATCTTCTGGCATGTTGTCCATTAAGATATTGTAAACATGTCTTATCTTACTATCGTTACTATTAATCACCTCTAGGAGAGGCATATTCTCTAAAGAGAGATCCACCCCATATTCTTTTGTTTTAAAAATTCTTTAACTTGCAAATACTTAAAATATGCACTATCAGGTATACTGAAATCATGCAGTAGATCCACAAATGGGCGCAGTTGTCCCAACGAAAACATATCCGCAATCTTAACAAGGCCGCATTGCTCCCATTGCCGTCCAATTGCACCATGATAGAGCGTTGGAAAGAGCGGGGATCGCCACATAGGCGTATACTTATCATAGTTTGGTATCTTCATTAGTTTCCTGACTTTACTCCAAACTTTCCCAGCGTTTATCATGCACTTTAATCTAACTTTCTTAAAGTAGCTCGGCGCAGCATACCCCGTACTGCTCTCCCAACTGCCATCTTGTAGATGGTAGGAAGAGCAGTGGGGTAGTCCTGATCTGCCCCATCCTTATTCACTGCTGAAAATAATATGCTCATTTGTTGGATGAGAGCCGACCAATAATAAAGCAGTAGGCTGGGGATGCCTAGCCACCACCTTCCTGTGGGAGCATAAGCAATTTGTGAGAGCGCCTGACTTTACTATATTGCCAGATAACATTAGTAAACATAGAGTCTAGTTTGTTTAGTTTTAGTGCTTTCTATCTCTATAGGGATATACCTAAACAGATATAAAATCTTTGGTAGCAAAGCCATGTCATCAGGGTCTTCAAGTACAACTTGGCATAGGTACGAAGTGGGATTGTCAGGGGGTTTACCCTTATTTGGGAAGATGGCGATATCTTTACCTTTCCAAGATTTGGGGGGAGCCAATTGTGTTGTTTACCTAAAAACAGATCTAAAAGAAATGGGGCTAATTCAGTTTGCACTACCTTATACAACTCCAGCGGTATTTTATCGGGGCCTGCCGCTTTCCCTGAGGGCAGTTGATGTAGTGCATTTAGTACTTCTGTTAGCAAAAACTCTTCTTCCAGTTCTCGCCTAATAGCCTGGTCTATTTTAACACCAATGTCCAACCCCTGGGCTATCCTATGCCCACCCAGAGCTCTCATCCTTATTTAGGTTTCAATAGAATTCCTCAAATACACGTAAGATATCGCCCACTTCTGTTACACTTGTCCCATACTTTCTTTTAATCTACGCGATATTATTCTTAATAGTTTTCTGTCTAGTACTTAATGCTAAGAGTTTCCCAACAGATTCACCATACTCGTACCTGTAGTTCCTATATTTCTGGTATGTTTGTGCAATTCTCTGGGTATAATAACTGCTTATCTCTGCTTTTAAGATTGTAATTTTCATCTGGATTTGGGCTGTATCTAATCCCTGACTAATCCGTGCCACATGCTCTTTTTCCAGTACACATAGGGGTATATTCACAAGAACGTGTGATAACTACCGCAAGAGTAGCGTAGCGCAACTTTCAATAACGCAGCCTATCACGGGAAAATAACCCCGTGTCAACGTGGAATTCACAACAAGGCGGTACCATGTGATAGTCACCAGATAACGCGTCAAATGTCAGCGTGAAAATCAATGCCACGCCGAAAAAATGCGTAAAGCGAACGCGAGAAATCATGCGATGAGGCCAATCGCGGTACAAAAAGTAGCGTAAAGCAGCCTCAGGCCTGCAAATCCCACGCCTCTGGCGGGAAATTGCACCATAAAAACCACAGACACAACACACCAGAAACAAGCCAAAGCACGTAGCAACATGGATGCACCCTGACCCAGCGCAGAGGGCAACGCGAACCACACAACCCCCACAGACCACCAGCAAGGAACAACGGGGTCGGGGAAGGCCAAGGAGAAAAGGGAGAGGAAGACGGGGTGCAGACCGCAGGAAAACAAGACCAAGGCCACGGAGGTGACAGAACACTACCAGCAACTGACCCACAAGCAGACCACTTGGAATGCAGTCGGAGTGCCCAGGAGGCCAATCCAGGAGGCCAAGAGGTGCAGGCAGGACGTGACAACCTAAACCAGGTACAAACCAGCTGCCAACAGGAAGGCAGCAATGGCGACAGGAGGTGGCAGTCCAGCACCACAGGAGGAGCAGGAGGAAACCCAGGCCACAGTCATCAGTGTGGAGAGGGTGCAAGGAGTAGGGAGTACGGACACAGCTCTACAGGACCTGACACAACAACAACAGGGTGAGGATCCAACAGGGACTGGGGGACGGGGGTGATGGGCACAATGCCACACATGCACAAGGAGGTGTAACACACTGCACACCCACAATTACCCAGGGACATGTCCCCCATCCCCCTGGCACACTGCAGCACACACACATAGCAATCACAGCACATACCATGACAATGTGGCACAAAGTGCAACACCCACACTGCAGAACAGGGGACACAACTGGGTCCACCCAGGCGCAGAAACAGAACAATCGCATTGGACAGAGCAGGGAACTGTGAGATGCACATCTACCCCTACAACCCCACATCAGCCATGTAGGCCAAATGTACACTGTCCCAACTCAAATAGCCACCACCGCCCAAACAGTCACAATGTACATTGTCACACAGTCTGCATGTCGACAAGAACAAGGCGCCAACACAATGCCAACATGCACCTCCCCTTCACAATGCAGAGGGACAAACAACACCTCCAGCAGGTCAGAACAGACAACCCATCAGTGATGCCCGAGACGAACACCACAGCCCAGACACCGACGCCCTACAACAGCCCATGGACATCCCACACAACCCACCACCAGGATCAGGGCAGACAAGCTACTCAGAGGAGAACCCAGACCCTGCAACAGACCACACAGCATGAAGCACCCGCAATCACGGCTGCCTCACAACACTTCACCCACCCACACATGGCACCCCAATGCCAGGTGGCAGAACGCCAAAAGGAGGTGGCCCAACAGGTGCGGGTGTTGCCCAACCCATGGAATGCGAACTAGAACACATGCGTGGGTGTCCAATACCCTTCAGGGACCACCTACACCCCACAAAGGAGACCCACACTGCCATAGAGACACATGCAGATGCACATACCCAGTACAGAACCATGCCCAGGGGCACGCACATATCAGTCACACACCCACGTTGGCTCTGCGTACGATGGCACAGTCCACTCCCCTTACGAATTGAGTGGGTGACCACAAAGCCACATGTCCAGGTTCTAGCCCGCTGCCTGCGGTGACATGTCTGCGTCCGCTGTACACAGCACAATGTAATGTCGTAGGGCCCAGGGCCCCAATGCATACAACAAGACCACAGGGACACATGCACATATCATGTTGAACTGGCTAAGGGCACGTGCGCCCGGCCCCTTTATTGGCAGGGCCACATGTACAGTGACGCCTGTGCTGGATGTGTGTGTGGTGAGTATAAGCCAGCCCGCATGGAGTGCTTGGTGCTGCCAACAACCTGAAAAGTGGACACCAGTGTCATGGAAACAGAAAACACTAGCATAACAGAGTCAAATGCAGAGCAACATGGAGGGATCCGGAGTAAGGCCAGAGGTCACCCAATATTCAGTCTGGACGTTCCGTGAGTTGCAGTGCACTGAGCTAGGGGCACTAGAGAAGAGCGCGCTCATGTGAAGAAATTGCTAGGATTAAGTCCGTTCGGGTTAGCCCTGATGCAGATGCAGTGGGGTGTGTTACACCTGCATCAACTTCCTCATCAACGTCCCAGGTCTCCCACACTGCCTGAGGTGACAGTTGCGTCCGCAGTCCACATCGCAATACTCAGTATTAGATCCGGGTGTGTAGCTTGACTACCGCCACCAGTCTGCATTCTTGTCTTGGGGCTGTTGCCACCTGCCCTCCCATTGTCTGTGCCTTCTCCCGTCCGCACACTTGACACATCCTCCTCCTCATGGTCCCATGTCTTCCCCACTGCATGAGGTGACATTGCTGCGCAACCTCACAACAGCACAAAACTCAATCAGTAACGGACAATGGCTTGTGGTGCACTGAGTCACTGGCACCTGGAGTGCTGAGCAGGGTATCAGACCAATGATGGCATCCACGACAGGTCTGAGCAACTCCGTAGGTCTGTCAGGACCACCCTTTCGACTCTGGCAGATGGCGGTTGAAGGTGGTCCTTGCGGTGGTGGCGTGTGCCTCTTGCGGTGATGCGACGTCCGGGCCGGTCAAGACTCGATGCCATGTGTGGGCCCTGGTGGCCCGCACTTGGGGCCGGAGGAGGCGGACAGCGCAGGGCCACAGACACATGGCATCGATGACCCCAAGACCATCGCTACAGAGGCCATTCAATGTCTCAGAAGAAGGGGTCCCAGGCCTGAGCAGCACTAACCCTATTCTATTCCTGGCTAAAATAGCCACCCCTTTAATGTTAGAGCTCTGAGTAGAACAGACCAACAGGGTATATCCTTTAATTGATAGCAATTCTCTCTTGCTCCATGGGATATGTGTCTCATGTTGGCATATTATATCCAGGGCAACTGGTCTCAAAATCTCGGCAACCCTTAAGTGTTTGGTCGTGTTGTTTAGTCCTCCCACATTAACAGAGCATATGGTTATTTTACCCATTCAACAAAAAAGAAATTAACATTATGCTTATTCTCTCAATCATATTTTGCCAAGATTCTACAAGACTCCTTTTGCTCCTTCTCTGGTTTTTATTAAATTTTCTGACCCCTCCCCCTCCCCTCCTCCCTCTTACCCCCATCTACCCCCAACCATCCTCCCCTCCCTCCTGACCTTCCCTGAACCCAGACCCCCTTCCCCTCCCCTACCCCTTTCCCCCAACCCTTAGAAGAATACTGACCACACACCAGTCAGCGTTTTAATTTTCATCACACAACTAGTATTCCATACACATCATCATTACTGCATATACAAAAAAAAACCTGTAAAAAAAATGAAATATATTATTAAGCTTATCCAAAGGGGTTAGAAAAAAGGGGTTTCGCGTCGCAGTATACTAACAGCCCAATCTTTTATCTTATCTCTGCTAAGAATTCCTTTGCTTTGATTTCCGATGAAAAAAAGCATGTCTGGCTACCCCAGATCACCTTTAGTGTTGCAGGATTCAATAGATATGCCTGCGCTCCTTTATCTTGGTATGGCTTAATTAATTGCCGCAGACGCCACCTTCTTTCCACTGTTATATGGCCAAAGTCCGGTCTGACAAAAAATGAAAAATCGCGCTCTCCCGCTTGGCCTCAGGCCTAGCCTCCTCGAAGATTACCTGTCTCAGAAAAAAGTTTACGAAGTATACCAAAATTGCTTGCAGCTTTGAGTCTTCCCAGGACCGTGTTGTTTTAGAACAAATGGTACCCTATGGACTCTTTGCACCTCCTGGGACTGGTTCCACCCTTCTAACTCTGGAAAAGCAGTGCATAATAATTCCACCATGTATACCCGAATATCATTTCCTTCCTTGCCCACAGACACTCCTAGTAGCCTCAGATTGTTATGCCATTGACGGTTCTCCTGGTCCTCGAGCTTCCATTGAATGTCAGTGAGTTGTGATTATTGTGCCTCTACCTGTACCCGGGTGCTTGCCATATCATTTTCTATAGCCTCCATTCTTGTTTCCAGGTCCGTTAGCCATTCCCCTACAGAGCTACATACTTTAGCCAACTTTCTAACATCACCCTGTACTTTTCTTGTGGCAACTTGAGTTTTATGACTATCTTCCGTGTTTCTTCATGGTGCATCATTATGCATTGCAGGATGGTATACAAAGTAGGGGGAACTGAACAGGAGATCTCTTGTGGGGATGCAATAGTAGTGCCTACTAGTTGTTCAGATGGTGCATAATTCCATTTTAACAAGTATTGCCTGTCGCCCTGCTTTCTTTATATAATCAAAAGGAACTAGCCAATGTAAAGGAAACATCAGAAACTGTGTGTATTTAAACTAAAGAAAAAATTTTTCTTATGAAAGCCCTCACCCACCAACCTAGTTGGTGGCATGCTTCATCATCGGGCCTCACCCGGTGGCACCGAGCGTACCCCAGGTGTGCTACAACGCCTGTGTACCGCGGAGCGGGTAGTTTGGTAATTGAGTGTGCAGTGATGGTGTGTGAGTGTGAATTAAAAACTGTCCTAGGGTCCCACTACCCACAGGGGTTGTTTAATAGGTTGGCCTTTGGCAGTAGTAAAAACAAGGCGGCGGATGTTCACGGAGTTAACTATGGTCTCCCACATCCATTGTGGTCAACATGTTTCAGCCAGGCCTTGGATATGATCTGGCTTTCTTCAGGACCTTATATGTGTGAAAAGTGAGGTCAAATTAAAGTATAAGTGAACGAATATGTGCTGCACTCGCTAAGGTGCACTATAGGTAAGAGGGGGGTTCCCTCTAAGGTTTTACTCTTATGATTTACAGAGATAACCTCATGAGTATCCGGAAAAGGGGTCTGGCTTATAGTCACACTTTCGTCAAAGCTCAGGACCCTCGTTACGACCTACTTGGTTGCATCGGATCTCCGCCCTGCTTTCTTTGCCATTTTCTGAGCTGTCATAACAGAGGCGTCTTCACCAGTATCTGGGGCACTATCGTTGTCATTATCACTGGACCCTGTAGGGGAGCCAGACCGACCGCTGACCATTCCGTACCATCGGAAAGAAGCAATCATTTGCCTCCATATCCAGGTCGTAATTCCCAATTTCAAATCCTAGATTTCGCATTTCTTGCTGGTGAGGTCTTTTTAGAAGATGAACGCTACTAGGGGGCAGAAAGTCTAGGGGATCAGGGGGGTCTGATGGGTTCTGATTGCAAGAAGAGAAAATATTTATGCCCACCATGTCGCTATTCCGCGGACCACCCTTCTGCCCCTTGTCCAACCCTGGTTGATTCAGGGCCTCCCTTTCTCTGACCCCCCCCCCACATTCTCAATGCTTTCCATACTCTTGTCGCTATAAGTCTTAGCCTCAGTTACCATAAGCATTCCGGCACAGTCCTTTAATGTATTTGAGGGAGGATGAGAAGTTGAATCTGACAAACCTCCATCATGAGGGGCCGATGTCCTGGTCTCGTCTTTGGGCTCATCTCCCTGAGGTACAGAGGCTGTATTGGGCAATTGCTGTACTCCATTGTCGGGAGCGTCCTGCTGCACCAGTTCGCCAGACTTTTCCGAGGAGCCTCACAGCAACTCCAATACCGTGGAGCCAGCTGAACGCTGGCTGGACACAGCACTGCCTTTCCCCTCCTCTCTGGCCGTCTCAGTCCGAATGTATGATGATACAACGTGTACCATCACAACGCGGTATGTTACATTGCGGTCTTGACAACGTAAGTCATTACATTGACTTGCGCTGGAGGGCTCTGGATTTAGGAATAGTGTGAATTACTATTCCAACTCCAGTCTACGTACAGTAGGGAAGGTGTTGGAATAGTAATTCACACTATTCCTTAGTCTAGAGCGCCCTCCAGTGCAAGTCGATGTAACGACTTGCGTTGAGAAAACCACGATGTAACCATGCCGCGTTGTAATGGTTTCGTGGTAAAGGATGTTTCCCCTCAGTCCTGGAAGCAAGCAGCATACGTTTCCCAGCCTGCCACAGTGACGATGCAGGGAGAGCCTGAGCTCCGGAGTCCGCTGGTCAAACCGGAGGGAGCAGCCTTTCCTCTGTAAGCTGCTTTCGGTCACAGCTTCGTCAGCAGGTGATTACTGCACCTGCAGCAATCGGCGTGCTCCAACACCAAGCAGCTGAAAACGATCAGTGTTTCGAAAATCAACACCGCCCTGGAGCAGCTGCACGCCGGTAGCTGAGCAGCGGAGATACTGGTGAGGATAATAAGATGGTTGGGTGAACTATCCCATTTCTAGTTTACGCTGCAGATTGAGAGCTGCCAAACGACCACCTGAGGCGGCCGCCATCTTGCTCCTCTTCTGTCCCTCGCGACAGCTATTGGTTCAATCAGGGATAAAGTGTTGGGGACTTTTGGTGTGACGGTCCGTACAAGGTCAGCACATGCATATCCAACATCCGCAGTGGGAGCAGCTGGTTACTTGGCTTATACAGCATTTATCATAAACTTAGCTCAAAGCATAAGCCATGTGTGTACAAAAGGCACATTGTTGATACAATCCAATTGTGAATGAATCATTAATCAGGTATACTATCTTTGATTGTGTTACTTGTTACTTGGGTAATTTTAGTAAGTGTAGAGTAATGCATGTAGAACTGTGGTGTGTATTTTTCAGACCAGATCAATCCATGCACACGCAGCTGTTTTGGTAGCTGTAAATAAACTTAGGATGATCTCACTTTTATGTAATGTATTCTGGATGTCTACCCTACCAACTATCTTGCTGACCATGGGTAACAGAAAACCAGGCTTGCTTCTGCAGAAAAACAACTACAGATCCAAGGACCACAGCAGGGGCTAATTATCCACTTCCAACTCCACTTTGCAGTAACAAAAATGACAATACAGTATGTTTTCATGACTGTTTAATTGTAATAAGCGCACTTTAATCACTTAAAAAGTGTCCATTGGTTACAAGCCTCATACTAGGAACTAACATAAATTGAGCTCCAATGATATTTATGTACCTGCAGTTTTGGATCTGTGAAGAACAGTGGTGTTCTGAGGAAGACAAGTTGCTTCCATGGCCTCTCAATGTCCTTGATGCACATTAGTGAGTGCCTTTGTGTTCTAATAATTTACGTAAAAGTCTAAGATTATTTAAAGCTGTCTGCCACATGGATAATTCATTCAAGAATAAAGAATGGGAGTCCACTCTATTTCAAGAAGCCATTCATGGAAAGGCACAATTTGAATCAAAGCAAAATCATGTGCTAAAACTTCCTCAATGATCAAGAATTAAAATCAGAAGTTCAGAGATACACGCATACTTCCAACCATGACCTGTGACAACTAGCAAATCTGCAACATTATTTCCATCACTCAAAGAGCAGTTTTGTGGAATAGAACGACTGGATTATTCAACAAATATGAGTAGCCAGCTCATTTTCATTCATGAGAGGGACTGCAAATAATTTCCATGGACTATGAATTCATGGCAAGTCAAGGTCAGAACCTTTTGTTGGTTAAGTCCCTGCTTTTAGTATACACCACCTGAAGCAAGTTAAAATTGGATAGTTTATTCAGGTTCTTGTATCGATCCTGCCAGGATCAGCAACAGCCCTAAAGGGATGAAAAGAATCAAACTTAACTATCTAAAAGAAGTAAAGTTTGTAACAAGGCTTATGTAGATGTACTGCGGAAGAGTCATTAATGGTTATGCAGCTTGAGTGATGCTGTCTGCCCAACCTTAGCTGCGCCTGAGATGGAACCAGATAGAGAGCCCAGTTCTCCTATAATGTGGATTTTCTGTGGACATGAGCTACTTGGTCAAGGGCAAAGCTTTGGGAGGCCTGCTACCCAACTAACCCAATTGACGGGACTCAAACCTTGGGCTGGCAAGGTAGAGAGCTAGGCTACATGAATTGGGACTTTCCTCTGGGCACACATGTGATAGTTGAAGCAGTCTGCTGGATGTCATGATTGAAAGGGGTTATGGCCATAAGTCTGGC
Source organism: Calotriton arnoldi (assembly GCA_963921515.1). NCBI lineage: Eukaryota > Metazoa > Chordata > Amphibia > Caudata > Salamandridae > Calotriton > Calotriton arnoldi. The sequence continues at coordinate 997,875 of CAWUFW010004627.1, forward strand.
TTTCTCCCACTTGGAGAGAATACGTGGGGCTCTCCTCATATGCAGCATGGTCTATGGAGTAGCCTGGGCAGATAGGTAGAGCTCTGATCTGGCAGAGTCCTTATCCCTTAAAAGACCTCCTAAACCAGAACTTATCCTTGCTTAGCAAAATTTGGGGACTGAATAACTGCACCCTTGACCTAGCATGAGATGCCTTGATGTTTGGGCTTGCAAAAATATTACCATGTCCTTAATGCCAACGACTCTCTAAAGGCACAAATATTATTCCCGGCTCATTTTGATGGAGAGGGAATGTTGATCATACCTTCATGGACAAACTTCAGCAGTTATTTATGAATTGCTTTGCAGGCAAGGAGATAATGGTGCTGGTCAAATGGTTCATAGACAGTTTGGAGGGCACGATATGTAAAGCCCAATATGATCATGTAAAGGAGCTTCAAATTATTTTGGTAGGAGATTTTAATATAGAAGTATGTGACCCTAGAGTGCAGGCCTCATGTGGTATTTGTGGTCAGGAGCATCAACCCCTCACGCATTTTAAGCACACCCTATATGGGGATTCATTGAATAGAGTTACTTTTGCTAAAAATATATTTGCTCAAGAATATGATATGTCAAATTTTGTGCAGATTCCAACATATGTAGGGGCAAGCTCCAATTCAATCATTGACCACATATTCATTGATAAAGAATTTTCTCAGTTTTTAAAAGGATGTAAACTATTGGTCAGTTGTATAAGTGATCACAACCCCTTAATATTAATCCTAAACCTAGTTTTGGGAGGTAAGTCGGGCAAAAAAACCACAACAAAGGGTACTATATCATAAGAACAGGGGTGTACATATTAAATGAGAGAAAATAGATAAGGAGGCCTTTTAAGAAATTTGTAGTCAATAATCAGGTACACATTGAGGCAGCTTTATTAGATGACCGTAATCCAGTTGATGGTATACAGGCTTTTACATCCTTAAATAGATATGTGGCAGTTAAACCAACTGAATGTGGCAGGAAAATATCTGATACCCCTAAGTGGTTTAATAGTGCCTGCTCAGAGGCCCATAGATCTTTAAAGCGAGCCTTAAGCAAGAACCCAAGGGACAAAGAAGAAGTAGTAAAGGCCAGAAAAGATTATAAAGAAATAATTAGAAAAAGGAAAATGGACTTGAAGGAGAAGGACTGGGAAGACCTAAAAATTGCATGCACAATGAAAGATCCACAAGTCTTTTGTAAGGTCGTGAACTTTATTACTTTGCTGAGGGACGAAATGCCTAAACTAGAGACTACTGTACTTGCTAAAGATTGGGTAAACCACTTCTCAAAAATATTTTGTTGTAAACCACAGAGTCTTAATCTGGCTTTGGACCCAAAGGTTCCCTTTGATATGAAAGCATCTCAGGCCCTGAGTAATTCAATTGAGGTAGCTGATGTAATTCTAGCTATAGAAAATAGTCACCCAGAGAAAGCTCTGGGACCCGATAGAATTCCAATAGATCTGTATAAATATTTACCACAATTTTGGGCCCTGCTAATAACCAATGTAATAAAAGCTGCAATAGTGGGACCTCTAGTTAAGTCCAGGCAGGAAGCCATTATTGTCCCGATTTTCAAAAAAGTGGACAAGAGCCAACCTCACTGTTACTACCTTCTCTCCCTGCTTGATGGTGCGTTATAAATTTGGGGCAGTGTCATTTTAGCCAAACTAGAACTCTGGGCATCTGAGACTCAAGCTCTTTCGGTCTTTCAATTTGGGTTCCGACCAGGTCTTGCAACAGTGGAGCAGTCTTTAAACCTCGCCCTAATTGTCCAAAAATACACAAAGGCACAAAAAGGCTGTGTCCATCTAGCCTTTATGGATTTAACGTGTGCCTTTGACACGGTGGACCGTCCTAAATTATGGTCTCTTATGTCACAGTTAGGGTATGATGGAACAATTATCATTCTGCTCAGTAGGCTCCACAAGTATACATTAGCCAGAGTCCGTTACTACAGGGATGGGGATTTAACAGAAGAATTCCCTTCTGATGTGGGGGTTAGACAATGGTGTGTCCTGACACCATTCCTCTTTTTATTTTATATTAATTGACTGGGAGAACATCTGTGTAAAGTGGGGAAGGATATCCCGAGGGCCAATTCATGTAAAATCCCTGTGTTAGTATACGCAGATGATGCTGTAGCGAGAACAGCTAATGGCCTACAAACTGTGCTTGATGCTTTTAATGTTTTTATGAATAATTTAGGACTTAAGACTAATCACACTAAATTGTTTATAATGAAATGTGGACCAAAAATAGCTAAAACAAGGACATTTTTACTTGGAGGTGAAGAAAGTGTCCCTCATTTTACATATTTGGGAGTACCATTTGATGTGGACTTTAATTGGAAGTTTTTATTAAATGTCAGAGCTAAGCAATTCCAACAGTCCATTGATGCTGTTTTTAGATTTGCTAAGAGACTGGGACACAAGCCAATCAAAGAATTGCTCTCTGCTTTAAAGAGTAAATGCCTTTCAGTTGTCTCTTTCGGAGCTGGAGTCTGGGGATACTAAACTGTAATTTGCTACAAGTAATAGAAAATAAGTTCATAAGGAGATTGCTTGCAGTGCCCCAAACTACCTCTGAATTTTTCTGCCTCAAGGACGTCGGACTGTGTTTCCTACATGATTATATAACACTGCAGTCCTTGTTGCTCTGGGTAAGAATCTTGAATAATCCTGGGCACATTTTTGTAGAATAGTGCTAACAGATTGTATGAAACAGGACAATTGTTTAGCTATACCCTGGTTCAGATTTATCAAAACAAGCTTTGCCAGGATGGGCACTCCGGAATATTTACCAACCCAGATACTCTTAGCAATGTTTCAACTGCTACAATTAAAATACTTTTTTTACAAATGTTCTGTGCTGTCACAGCCAACGATTAATCACGTTAGGCAGATGGAGTTTTATCGACAGCCCCAAATACAGGTTGCACTTTATTTGCAGCTAAGCCTGAATGAGAGGCAACAATTTTTGCTGACTAGGTTTCGATTAAAAACAATACATATTTTGACAGCTTTTCCAACCCAGGGTATGTGGCTTCCCTCAAAGCATCAAGCTCTTTATTTTATTTTGTACTTTTTATGACAATCAGAGAAGGCAATTCCTTCATTTGTTACTATTAGCTCCGGGAATTAGGTCTCATGAGTTGGCGCTGGCGTATTTATTATCCATAGTTAGTATATATGTTATATATGGAGTACTAAATTATATCTTATCTGTGTTTAGGCCTCGTAGCAAATATTAGATTATGACTCTGTTTGAAAGTGTTTTCATGGATATGTATTTTAAATAGTTTTTAATGTCTATTTATTTATTATTAAGTGTGGAAGCGTAAATGATTTTATGTAAACTTTTATGGCTCAGCTGAGTCGAAAAGTATCTTTGATGATGATGGTGCTGTTCACACTACCATGGATACATCTCATTGGCCATTTCATGAGTTCTTTCAATAGCAGTACATCTGGCTCATTTTATGTGGCATCTCCCAGGCTCAGAGACTTAGCTGCTCATTTGCTTTGGAATTGTACCAAGGTGACTCTCATCCTTCATAGGCGAGTACTGGCTCCACAGTCAAGTGGTGTGAGATAAATGCCCTAGAGTAGATGGGGTGACAGACCTTCCTGTATTGCTGGATATGTGGTGCTCAGTCCAGTGCTGCCTCTCTATGTTTTAAAGAATCTAAGAATGTTAACCAGCTTCCGCTACAACAGGTTGTGCCCACATGATTGCAGAAAAGGGTCTGAAGCTCCTATGGTGGGTGGGCCGTGTGGGGTTGGATGGTATAGGGGGGAGAGGGGTTGGGTACAAAGAACCACGGGGAGTCAAGTCCGGAGAAGGAACACTAATAGGGAAGGGGCGAGCTCCAATAGGAGCAAGGGCCCTCACACACCCCAAGGGCTGTCATGCTTCATCATAGGGCCCACATGAGGTCATCATTGCAATGAGTGTCTATTTGTGTCTGAGTGGGTTAGCTGTGGAGATGCTTGCTACTGAAGCCTCTCCCTGCATTGTGATTCAAATGGCCAGTATGGGCTCCCAGACTGAGCACCTAGAACATTTTGAAACTCTAGATCAATTTCCACCAAGAAAGCCTGACAGGGTGCTGGCCCAACCATCCACATGGGAAGCATACAGGCAGTGCTACCAACATCCTAAGTCTTCAGTATGTGCAAGTGGATTAGTAATGCAAAGGTTACCTGTAAATCTTAGCCATGGATCACTCTTCAAAGTGTGAATTAGAGGATGCATTGATCACTGACATTGTGAATGCAATACACATCACTATAAAGCCAGTGGCTGTGCTTGCCTTAGGGGTATTTGAAGATCTCTCACCTAGTGAATCCACTGTATATCCAGGATGCTAGGTTATACAGTCAAATGCTCATGAAGGCAAGGACACCACATTGCAAGTGCTTGGGGACTGGACTATCTGGATCATGGCTCCAATTAAGTAGGCCATTTGGTTATTGACTGCAGGAGCCTACACCATTTGGTTGATGGCTTATAGACCATATGATTGGAGTGGCATTTGGACCAAGTAACTTCAGCATTTTTCTCCTCCGGCTTTCTGTAAATTCCAATGTCATTGATAAAAAATGTTTCTTAGTTGGACTGGATGGTACAGCAGGGTTTTAGTGCCTTCTCCACTTCCCAAACATGTGTTCCAGGAAGCCAACTGACATACTTATGTGCTCCCCTCCCCTCTATCTTCCAAGAGGCTGAGGAAAGAGGACTTCCTCTGGCAATGCAGGAGAACTATAGATACATGTGAGATGCTCCAGGCAGATCCTAATCCACACATAAGCACAGAGTGATCAATGCAGACTATGTTGAGCTTCATTGGAAGTCACTGCCACCTTCACAATGCTTTCCCTATTTGCTGTTGAGAGACTGAGAAGGACTTGCAGAACTTCACTTTCATTGTGGTGCTTCGGTTGTGGTGCTTGGGTGCCCAGGAAGAAAACTAGGCCAATGCTATATTGGTCTTCACAACCTCTGGCTCACATGCATTAAGAGGTGCCAATAACTGCCTACCTTGAGTTGATGGTGTCAGGTGAGGCAGGGAAAATCAAGAGCTCTGACCATTCCAGGCATGGGCCGAGCTAGAAGGCTAAAGGGCCTGCAGAGACCGCTGCATTGGCTGACAAAGGAAGCACCTAACTTGCACTTGCCAACTTAACAGAGATTATGCAGTCTTCTCATTAGTACTTTGCCTTACATGCACCTCTGGTGTTTAGTGATCCTAGCTTTTATTTTAATGTTTGTCCTCTGAACACAATTCTGTCACATAAGTAGCAAAAGCAGTTTGGAAGTTAAGCAAATCATAAGCTTCACTTAAGAATGGTTCTAGGGTAGAATGATATGAATGTGTTTGAATTAGTCAGCAACGTTCACTAGAATATGAGTCTCTGGTGTTTTAATATGATCAGAAATTTTACGGTGCCCTTTGGTATCAACAAATTGAACCATATGATATTTGTGCCATGGAGTGAAATGGATTTAATGGAAGAGTAGCATTTTATGTTTTGTAATTTTTTTTTTTTATTGATGTTTGGAAGCAGATGAGCACTGGAGAAATAACAATTACGTAACAACTCAATGATGGCACAGGATAAATATACACAATCTTCCATCATGCATGAAGTTTATAGGGTGCAGAAAAAGGTTACATAACTGTCCTAAACTAGTAATTCTCACATGCTAATTATTGAGATAGTTGTCACAACCCATTTGGGAGCCACAGAGCAGACATGGGCTAATGGTCCCCAACTATGGTGGTTAAGAATGTTTGAGGTTGAGGTTTGTTTGCCACTGAAGTCCTGGGATCCAGCCCCTATGATATTGCGTTAACTATGACTCAGGTTTATCTCTACAAGGTTTATTTTCACATGCACGCATGACACGAGTGTATCTAGTTCAATGCACCAACACTTGAATATGAAAAGACAAGCTACTGTAGTCCCACAGAACCCTGCCCAATACATAGTTGAAGTGGTGTTAATGCTTTTGGGTTACTAACAGTCCCTCTAACCAGGGATCCAAGCAGGCTGTGATAATCGTAAACAACCCTATTTTGTTCTTCACAATATCACTCACACAAAGCAAAAAGTGTTTATTTTAAAAGTCTCAACCTGTCACTAGTACATCTAAAATAACAACACAAAATATCATTAAACAGCACAAATGATTGTTGCAAACAACATGAATAAAATGAACATTTCAACCAGAGTTAAAATGTCATCCAAAAACCTAACACCCTAATATCTCCTTATAAGCGCTAAATTAGGGGAGAATGGAGTAGCACAACTTGCACCTAGAGTGTCTTAGGAAAATTAAGACACGCCATACTTATTTACAGCTAAATGATATGGTTATCAGCAGTCAGAGAGACAGTGTTCCCTGCAAAAGGAAAACACATGTCACATCAGCTCTTCTCCTCCCAGGCATGGCTTGGTAACAGAATAAAGCAAGATGAGCAGCATCCAGGTAATCTGGCAGTCAAGATCTTCTCTGGCAGTATCTTGTGCAATAACCTGGCATGAAGGGCCTCTCCTCCTAAGTGGTCAAGTGGCATCCCTTTTATACAGTATCTTATCTCAGATGGGAATTTCTGGCATACCCTTAGGAATGCCTCACATAAGCTATGTGCATCACGATGCTAGTCTTAGATACATTGTTACAAAACAAATAAGGTAAACACAGGTCAATTCAGATGACATTGTTTATGTTCTTGTTTGTGTCTGATCTCAAAATAGAGATAACAATGCACTTGTCACAGACTGATGTCTCATAAAGTGTTCTTATCAACGCTATTGCTTGTGCAGTAGGTGTCTTATCTATTTCATTGTCTAAATGACTTGACACTTTCACGAGTTCTTGAAAAGACAAGGACAGACAACATCTGCATCAAAGGCAGACATGTTAATGATACTGTAAAAATTGAGAAAATGGAGTCTCGACCTGCTCAAGATGGAGTCTAGCCTTATAGACTTTACGTCAAGGTCTCTGCAAATGGAGCCATGTACAATCCTCCCAGGGAACTGAGGGTGAGCAATTACAGGCTTCTTGTGGAGGTAGTGTGGAAAGCAAGATCGTACAACTCAAAAGTCAACCAACAGAAACAATAAAGTACTGTCCAGCCCAGTGTCAGTCTTTTAAGTAAAAGAAAGACCTTTAATCACACAGAATTGCCAAATACTATTCATTCTAAAGGTCATTCAATTACAAGGTTGCAGACCCCTTATGGGATGTAGTGAAAAACTATTACCCTTATGGTGCATGATTCCTCCCCCTCTCTCTCTTGTGTGACTCGGGCAAAGCTATTGGTTTAGGCATAGGCTAGGCACAGATGCAGATCACTAGTGATTATCCAAAGATTGGCGCATAGGTCAGTACAATTGTCTTTCAGCCCAACAACTTTGTGCCAGCAAAGGTCAATGTTAGCAGCAAGAGTTTCCCTCTACTCGAATTTAAGCATAGTCTCTTAGTGTGTGCAGATTCAGAACTTCCTTATCTGCTCAGTGATGCAGGTGAGTCCCAGGAGTAGACTGGTGTGACCAACGTCTTCACACTCTTGAGATTTGGTACTGGGGTGGGACACTGTGGATGGCACTCTAGCCTACTACAGGATCACGAGTGCTGAGCAACTTGCTTGATGGGATTTTTGTCCATCGTGGCCTTTTGACTAATACAGTTTAGCTTTTGCCTTCAGTAGCTGTGGGCTTTTGGGCTTGTGCATGTGAATACCCATCTTCTGCTGTTGGGGCCTTAGAAATTGATACAGGTGGTCACTTGCCTTCTGCAGTTGTGGCCCGGGAAGCCAAAGCAGGTGGTTTTTCTTCTTCGGTAGTTGTGGTCTTATAGATGCAGCAACTCCTCTCAGATGGGCTCCTCAGGTGGCAGCTGCAGCACCAAGTTCTCAGGATTGATTGCTTTAACATCGGGCCACACAGTGACAATTTGGTGAATACTTCAGTACACAACTCACGTTGGGAGCAGCAACAGGAGACTAGGAGGTTCAACCCAGGGCCAATTTTTTTTCCCCCTCAGCAGTCAGCTACTTATAGGTGACCCATGCCCTGTGAGAACACTGGACTTCTCCTCCGTCTAGCAGGAGAAGTCTCTCTGCTTGCAGGGCTGGGCACTTTCCTTTCTTTTCTGAGCAGGCAGGTAGGCATCCAGGCATTTAAGCAGACCCTCAACATCTCTAGCATGTTGCAGAATGTTCCATCACCTCTGGGGGACTGGCTGTAATGCAGACAAATAGTCTGGCCACCCAGCAGTCCTTCAAGTACTCAGGGGAGCACTCCCTGACTTGGTCATGAAGGACTTGGAAGTAGAACAAAGTGGGTGGTTTGGTTTCCATTTTATACAAAATTAGAAGGCATTGGATGTGGATCCACTGTCTCAGGCTTCAGCACCTGTTTCTGTTGGTTCTCTTTCAAATTTCACTTCCAGGCTGCTTTTCAGAAACAAGCTTTGTTCAAAGTGATGGATAACACACAAGGTAGCAATGGCCTAGCTCCAAGAAGGGGTATCAAAAACATGGGTACAATGAGATGCGAGTTATCTGTACCTTGCTGGCATCACCCTCAAACAGCAGAAACTGCAGTCCCACCCCTCATGCCTACCATCACCAGATGGCAGTGCTGAGTAAGACCTAATCATCAACATTTTGCTAAAAAGGTTGTCATGGAATTTCAAAAGGTAGCCCTGTCTCCATCCTCCTCACTTCAGTATCTGGGTCCCGACCCTCCAGGCACAGGAAAACAGAAGATACACTTCCACTTTCTGTAATCTGGGGAAGCAAATTAAGCCAGGGGTGTCCATATGGATCCCACTGGCCCCAGCACTCAAACTCATACAACAGAGAGTCCTGCTTCAATACACTTGACATACACACAGAATATCAGCAAAAGGTTTGAATTTCAGATAACAGGATAACTTTACACAAGAGGGTTCAATAGACCACACTCTTACTGACCCAAAAAAGGTCTGGCTACACTATAAATTCACAAACACAGTATTCTGCCACCACCACTATTTGTAATGTACCCAAGGCAGGGACCGTAGATCATTGCCTAATTTGAGGGAATGCTTGATGCACTCCTCTAGGTCACAGGATAGGTCCTGGACCTTGAATTATCCGGAAAAGAGCTAAGCTTCTGCAGTCATGCAAGAACAGCAGGGCCAAAATAAAAGTCAGGATACCAGTTTCACACACAGTCGGGCACTCATGGCCGGGGTACATGCCCATTTACCATGCAGGGGACATTGCCATCCCAGCAACATAGTATTCTCTCCTTGTCTCCAGTTAAAGTTGCTACCATTTAATTTGCATCAGTACTTCCACAATCACTTCTTGAATGTCTTTTACCCAAATTGGAAGGGGATGGACTGTCAGCTGCATCAATAGTATCATGATGTGTCTTTTTGCTTATAATAGAGAAAAGGCTACAAATTTAACATGGATAATACATTGTTTGTCTGTAGGTAGGATGCTACGCGTAACAGTTTGTGCAACAATACAGCGGACAGCCCTTTTCAGCACTTCTATACTCCCAATATGTTTCCACAAGCAGACATGCCCTTATCATATGGAGCTAGTCAGAGATCATTTGATGACATCTCAGGCATCTCCCTGATCTAGTTAGATAAATCTTACCCAGAGAGGAGAGCATAAGATATATTCTGTGTAAAAATGTATATTCTGTTAATAAAAGTCTTGCGTTGTTCGATGTCCTCTTTTTTATGCTACTATGGTAAGTCACTGCATCTGTCAGCTACTAGCGCCCTACCATTTGCCCCTAATGCACTGAGTTGTTGACATTCTTTCATATGTTAGAGCTCTCTATAAAGCTGAGATTGGTCCACCGCCCTGTGTCATCATATCCAGCAATTTCAACACTTGCTATTTAGATGAAACCCTCGCAAGTCTTTCAAGCAGCTTTATACATTCTGGTGTACGATAGAAACTGGTCCACTCAATGAAGAATCTGTTGTGGACATTTTCAAATGTCAAAAAGGTATTATTCCATCCAAATCGTCCAGTATGCAGCAACCTCCCTCAATCTATCCTACTTGTATTCATTCTTATTTATATTTGTAAAGGTTCGGGTAAACCCAAATGTTCCATCCTGCTCAAAACAGGACATGTTGCAGAAACCTTTGTGCATCTAATTCCTTGTCTCAACCATCAAGGAAACCAGATATGGAGTCTCCGGCCTGTCTTCTTGGAAGACATTAACAATTTATTTGCTGGCTCATTTACACGGTATCTAGCTAGTAGCAGGAGCTCCCAATTAGTCATCCGTTTCAGCCATATGGACAGATGCTGGGGTTGTGAAGCTAAATAATAGCATTCTGAATCTAGAAAAGCCAGTCCCCCACTCTGTCCTAGGGAAATGTACGGGTACTCATTCTAGTCCAGGGTCTAGCTCCTCACCATAGGAGATCAGTCACTATCATATTATATCAACCTAGGAAGCACCCTTGTCAACCCTTGAAAAACATACAGGTAGTGGGGTTAAATCAACATTTTCACCAGCTTTACATGGCTATTCCGTTAAAGAGAGACCTTTCTATGGGGATCAACTTGATCAGGTCAATACAGGCTCTATTTGCTCAAAAGTAGCATATAACATAACATTTTCTGCACAAGATGTGGCTGTGGCCATAGCCCAAATGTCCGGCAATAAAGCACCGGGCCCGGATGGAGCCCCTGCCGACTTTTTCAGGTCAGATATCAATTTATGGTCAAACATATTGGCCAATTTGTTTAATGCGGTCTGTTCAAAAGGATTGCCTAAATCCTGGTCAACTTCCACTATTGTCCCCGTTTTTAAAAAGGGTGATAGAGGGGATCCAAGGTGATATAGACCAATATCGCTGATCGATTCCACAGGCAAGGTGTTGGGGAGAGTGGTACTCAGCAGACTGACTGAATGGATCGAGGAGCATAATGTCCTGTCAGACCTGCAATATGGTTTCAGGAAAGGCAGAGGTACCTTGGACCAGTGCCTTAACCTCTATCTCTTAATAGGGAAATACACAATGGCCAAGAAGGGGACTTTACATCTTGCCTTTATGGACCTTTCTTCGGCATTTGACCGGGTGAATAGATCTAAGCTCTGGGACCTGTTATTAGAAATGGGGATGGATAAGAACATCGTATATTTTCTTGTTGACTTGCACAGGAACCTATCGGCAGCAGTAAGGTTCGATCAAAAGGGTAATCTAACGCAGAAGATAGACATTACAAGAGGAGTTAGACAAGGCTGTATTTTGGCACCCTTGCTATTTACCCTTTATATTAATCATCTCAAACCGGTTTTATGTGGAGCTGCTAAAGATGTTCCCCGCATAAGGAACAGATTGATTCCAGCTTTGCTTTACGCAGACGACGCTGCGCTGCTAGGACGCACAGCTGTGGGCCTACAGCACCTGCTGACCGCCTTCACTAACTTTATGGGCTCATTAGACTTAAATGTAAATTTGTCTAAATCACATATTATGAGCCTGGGAGGGAAGTCAAAGATACCAAAAACGTTTTGTTGTGGCGGGACTGAAGTAACTAGGGTCTCCACATTCCCGTACCTGGGCGTTTTATTTGATAATAGGTGTTCATGGGCCCCGCAAAGGAGGGCAAAGAGAAATGCTATGGCTCGTTCAACAGGTGCGATACTTGATTTTGCCCGGAGGCTGGGCGCAAAGCCTGTGAAGGCTATGCTGAACATATACAAGGCTAAGAGTATTGCTATCGTTAAGTATGGCTCCGAAATTTGGGGTTATAGTAATAATTGTACTGAGTTACAAATTGTTGAAAATAAATTTTTAAGAACCTTGCTCTCAGTCCCCCAATCTACATCTTCGTATATTATTCATCAGGAGATGGGTATTGGTTATGTGGTGGATTCGATTAAAATGTCGCCCATTCTCAAATGGATCTCGATCTGGTCCAACCCGGAGCTGGTGTTAAATAAGGAGATTATACGAGATTGCATGGCCCTAGATAGGGCCAACAATATACCGTGGTTGAGACATTTGAAAAGCACAGCTGAGTTATTAGGCCGCCCAGCCTTGCTTGACAACCCTGAAACAATATACAAAAAAGACCTTTTGTGGGCCAAGAACTCGTTTCTGCGCATAGCGTCATCAGAAAGAGAGGCCGCAGAATTATTTAAACCTACGGTCCGTGCCCATCAGCTCCTAAAAACTTCTTATTTTATGGAGCCTTATTTGAATATTGTCAACAAGCCTCAGCACCGTTTTCTCCTGACGAGATTTAGGTTTAATTATCACATCTCTTGTTGGCTGACCCACCAGGCTGGGCAAAGACAGAGGACCTGGGGCCATGCTCTTGCGATTGTTTTTCAAGGCAGGACACCATGCATTTTGTACTTTTTTGTGATAATTACTCAGCCATACGTAGGCGTTATATCCTTCCTATCTTAAAGAGCAAAGGTTTCCTGAAGGCTAGACCAGCGCTCATATATTTGCAGATGTTGAGTAGTCCCTGGGAAACTTTTAGCATTGCGAGCTTTTTAGCAGCAGCAGTTAGATTAAAGAAAAAAAAAAAAATAGCGGAGCGCATAGGATCAGGCAATCAGAACCTTTTATGTATCATTAACCTACTGTGTATGAAATGTTTTTTTTTATACTCTTTGAATCTCATAGTGGCACATGTATATTCAGACTTGGGATTACGTTTTAATTATGATTGATTTTATGTATCCATTTTTAGTTTTGAAATGTGATGGGTATTTTTAACATGCTTTTATGGTTTTAAATAACCGAATAAAGTGATTTTTGACTTTGATCTAACTCCCCATTACCTGAAGGTTAGTTTATTCAGGTCCCCGTCTTGGTCACAAGTTGGATATCCCTCCTCGCAGAGGGTAAACAGGAATCAGCTGGGCTGAGACTCAGACAACAGCAACCTCGCAATGACAGGAGAGTGCTCATCTCATTCGAACACAAAAATACATGTGTATTTATGATAACAGCATCCATGCTTCTGTGTAGAGGCTTCAGCCAGGCTGACAATGTTTATTCTCTTGTGATAGCCATGTCACCTCGTGGACGAAAACCAAACAACAACAATTGCACAATGTGTGTTCAAGCTTTGCACAAAAAGTTCAAGGTGTCATGATTGTGTACTTAGGAAGTGGAATTGTAAGCAATGTGGTTTCAGAGAACCTAATCCTGCACTGTCGCGCAAGCAAATGTGTGTTAAAAGTCATTGTGTAGAAAAGAAGGCAACTTAAGAAATGTGTGCATGTAAAATGACAGTATTTCTTCCTGGGCCTAGCCTAGCCATGTGACACCCACCCGTGAGTCGACTAAAGCTATCTAGTATTAAGAAAACAATCCAAAGTAATGCTATGGGTTATATATCTATATAAAAGATGCTAAAATTATTAAAAAGGCAATCATACAGTTTGAAACCAAAGCATACAGAAAGCCATTATTAAAAATATAAAAGCGAATAAAAATTAATTTAAAAGGAATGCAGGGGCATATTAGCAAGACCGGCGATAAAATTATCGCCGTTTTAGCGGCAGGAAACTGCCGCTAAAGCGGCGATAATGGGCTTGCTAATATGCGTTATAAAATTCAATAGAAGCCCAGGTTAGATGTGCAGGACATCTAACCTGGGCTTCTATTGGAATTCTATAACGCATATTAGCAAGCCCATTATCGCCGTTTTAGCGGCAGTTTCCTGCCGCTAAAACGGCGATAATTTTATCGCCGGTCTTGCTAATATGCCCCTTAGAGTGTTAAAAACAGGCAAAAATAAATTTGGAAGAGCCAATTGTTTATGTCAATCAATCGAAAACTCTTTATTTTGGCCACCAAGGCCATAAAAGTATCATTCATCACACTATACAACATACATCACAAAATAAATAACAAAAATACATCAATTATTTCCGAAAAGCGTATAAGATATATATACATATATATATATATATACACTCCACAGTTTAGTTAGAGTCCAATCCACTTCAGACGGCGGGCTTGCGGCGGGGTAGCAAACCCCTAATATTCCACACTTCTCTGGTGACTGAGTTGTTATCGTCAAAACAAACAAAGAACCACCAGTGCCGCGGCCACTTTTCCATCAACGTATTTATTTGGCAACACAAATCCCGACGCGTTTCGGAGTTAACAGCACTCCTTTCTCATGGGCAAGTTTTAGACGTTGTCAGTTTCACATTTAAAGAAACCATCATGTGAATGACGTGCACATAATCATGGACATAAAAAACAGTGTTCGAAAAAATCTCTGTTGTTGTCGTTTTTCATTAAAGTTATGTTGCCGAGCATGCTACTTTGGGAAAACGTTTTCATCACAGTATTGTTATACAAATGATGTAGCATCTTTCAAACTATTTTACATGCGGTTGAACCATTCACACATTTTTTAAATGCATCGCCCCAATTGGAACATTTGTGTACATTCAATGTATAGATGTAATTCAACAGTGCTGACGTCTTCGCGTAATTAATTCAATTTTGCCCTAGTGGGCTAACTGACCGTCACAACAAATTCAATGTTTTATATGGATTGAATTACTTGTTGTCAATTCAATCTTAAAGCCAATTTCGCCCCTGTGGGCTTTAATAAATTTCCGGCTAGTGTTGAAAGAACAGTCGTACTGTATCCTCTCGTTTTTCATCACAAAGCGACTGAAAACAGTCGCTAACACAACTTCTCCCTATTAGCAACGCAGGCGAAGCAATAAAAAAATTCGCGCTAAGCGCGAATATCGCTAGAATTTAACACCCGCTAAAAACATGACTTACCTGTTTGTAGAATAGGAGGTGGATTGTCAGCCTAAGTCCACCATGGCGTTAATGCGTGAATATCGCTGGATTTCCAGCGATATTCACGCATTTCGCCGCTATCGCTGGATATTTTATCGCATTGGAGATAAACCTTGCTAATAGCATGTTATCTCCACGATAATATCCAGCGATAGGCGGCGTTAAGAAAATACGCGCTAAGCGCGGTTAGCGATAATTCTCGCCTGTTGTTGCTAATATGCCCCCATGTTTTTAGGCTTTCTAGAACAGAAGTTCTATCTTGAATAACTTCAGCTGAAGTTGAACAGAGTTCCATAGCTTAGATGGGAGGAAGCTGAAAGAGCTCCCCCCTGGCAAACTCTTTTCACTCTGGGAACCTGCACTAGCAAAGTATCAGAGGACCTAAGACATCTTGAAGGAGAGTAAGGTGTGATAAATGGATGCAGGTAGGCCACATCTGTCTTCCTGATAATTCTGTAGCAGACACAAAGGGCCTTGAAAACTAGGCATTTCTTCACTGGGAAACAATGAAGTTTGAGAAGTGTCGAGCCCATGGAAGCCCATTTTGGGAGATTTAATAAAAGCCGGGCTGCTGAGTTCGGAACCCACTGGAGCCGTATCAGCCTGGACTGGGAAACTCCCAAATAAAGGACATTACAATAATCCAGCTGGTAGATCAATAAAGTTTGTATCACTATCTTCTGGGTGGAATGAGGCAGCAAGCTGATAATTTTTGAGAGATTTCAGAATCCAAAAGCACTTGCCTGCCAAGGTTGTGATTTGGCCATCAAAGGCGCGATGTTCATCAGACCACATGCCTAAGTTCTTTGGCAAAGGAAAAAAAACCTAGAGACACTGACCACCAGTCAGGTGACCAGATCAAAGGCTGCCTACCAAGGATGAGAACCTCAGTCTTACCTGCACTCAAGCAATTGAGGTCCATCCATTGAGCTTCTTCAAATAGGCAATCCCTCAAGGAGGCAGAGACTGTGGTGGAATTCTGCGACAGTGTGACAATCTACTGAGTATCATCGGCGTATGATATGATGTCAAAACCATAACACTGGTTGATATCAGTCAGGAGGCGCATGTAACACTATAATCCCACAGCCGCTCTAGTAGATGGCTGTGGGATACAGTGTTGAAGGCAGCACTCAGATCCATCAGCAACAAAGCTGCAGTATCATCCCTATCCATCATTTGGTGAATGGACTCCATGCATACAAGAGGACTGACTCGGTACTGCACCAAGGGCGAAAACCTCATTGAGTACTATGCAGGAGATTCTTTTCCTCAATAAATTCTGAGAGCTACTGATTGATGTATTTTTCTGCCACCTTCACAGGGAAAGGGAGCAACGAGATTGGCCTGTAATCCTCAGACTTAGGGGTCGATTCCGTTCTCGGTCAGAAGGGTTCCAAATCACATTTGCCTCAACCGATCCGGAGCCATTGTTTCCGACCGAATCGTTCACAGTTCCGAATGACCAAGTACGATGCCTGGAAACCATTCGGAGAGCTAGAGCCTTCCGGAGCCGACTCGTACAGCTCTATGGACTAGGTTTTCTGAGCGAGCAAGTACGATGAACGATTTGGACAACCTTTCTGATTCGGTTTGCCCGGAACAAAACGGCTGCCAGAATCAGTCTTTAGGGCCCCGTAGCGGGCTCCCCTTCACCCTAGGCCCTCCGAATTGGGCCCGTGGGGGTACCCATGGGTCCTCTCTTCTCAACCATGCACAGTGTGGCAGGCACCAAGGGGTGCCTGTCACAGGGTGCACGATTATCCCCAACCACCCCTTTTGTATATGCAAGCCTGTGTTCGCGTTCGGCACACAGGCTCCCATTGAAGTCAATGGGAACCCAACCCAATCGTATCCAGATGCATTCAAATGCATCGTACTCGTTCGGCCAGACTCTCCCGATCTGAGTCGTACGGAAAGCATTCCGGACCCGAGTCGTTCGGTATGCTTTCCGAACGAGATTGGAATCGGGCCCTTAGTAGGGTCGAGAGAAGGCTTTTTGAGCAGTGGAATCACTGACGCATGTTTCTATCTCAGCAGTACTTGGTCCACCACGAAAGAGTTGTTAAGAAGATCCCTGAACACAAGAAAGGTTCACCTGCTCCACGATGCCAGGAGTAGCTAGATCGAAAGGATAGCCATACTTTACCGTTAACATGCAAGAATGCAGCTCATCCAGCTCAATGGGTTTGAACTGAAGTAATCTTTATCCGTCTGTCGAAGGCTCACACCAGGCATCAAGACAAGGAGCATGTCTAGCAGTCTCTGGAAAGGAAGAATAGATGGCTACTAGCTTGTTTGAGAAGAATTTAGCTAGAATGTTACATCTATCCTCCAAAGGAGGGGTGGAAGCAGACACTCGATCCAATGATGAGAGAGCTTTAACAATAGTAAGAATCTCTCTAGATGTGTTCTGAGCCCTCTCTTCTTTATTGGCATAGAATTTCTGTTCTCTTTTCTTTCTTTCCTTCTTTCTTGCTTTCTTTCCTTTTTCCTACTTTGTTTCCTTCCTTCTTTCCTCCTTTCATTTCATTTTTTGTTATTTCCATTCTTATTCCCATCTATCCATATTTCATTCAATCTGTCTTGTCTTTCCTCTTTCTTTCTTTCCTTTCTTTCTTTTCTTCCTTCATTCCCTTATGTTGATTTCTTTCCTTCTTTAATGCTTTCGTTCCCCTTTTCTTCCCTTATTTTGCTTCTTTCTTTCCATCTTTTATCCTTCTTCGTTTTTTCCTACTTTCTTTCCTCCTTTCCATCTTTCTATCCTGCTTTTTTGCTTTCCTTCCTTCTTTCATTCTTTCTTGCTTTCTTTCCTTCTGTCTTTACTTGTCTTTTCTTTTCTTTCTTTCTTGGCTTTTTCAGGTCTGTGTTAGCCAAGGTCTTTTGATTTTACTAGAATTATGTTTATGGCATAGTTACTTATAGGGGTTTCCTGCCACCCGTCATCCATTTGTCTGAGGCTGTGCTATTCACATTTTCCTCAACCCACTCAAGCATGCATCAAGGGGTAACGAGTCATCCCAGATCAGCCATTGGCTGACTTCACTGTGAGTTATGGCATTATGCCTTTTACAAGGAGCACATCCACACACAAAGTAGTTCCTTTCAGTGTCAGGGAGAAGTATGGTAATGTGTTCTAGTTTCAGATCTAAAAACTTTTTGGCCTTCAGTCAATGCTTTTTTGTGGTTTGGCAAACGCCCAGCAGCTTGCCAAACAATTTGGTTTTGCAAATACCATGATAAAACAAAACAAACATTGCCAAAAGGCTGGAGGGCCTATTGTTTTGCCAATGATTATTTTAAATTGCAGCCCCTAACAGTTTAATGGGACTTCAATATACGCATTTAGCTAATGTCCATGCAGGATAGAAACTCTGCTGTTCCCTTCAGTCATCTGTCCATGAATTATCAGATGTTGAAGTGGAGCTTTGAAAGTGAATCCTGCTCTGGTAATATGCATGTGTGTGATGTTTTTGAATCCTACTAAATTTCAGTTTTTTGGGGCAGCAGCAGATTTGTACATGACAGAACAGGAATTATATTGTCTGATAAAAGTGCTGGCCATCTTGGAATCGTACTGTTTCCCATAGATCAAAAAATATGCTGTATGAAACAGAATGAGCTCTTTCCACTGCTTATACAGTATGCCTTGTATTTTCTTATGGTTGGAAAATCAAAGGGCCTTATTCACAAAGGTAAACTTAAACTTTTGGTGTACATTTACTACTTTTTGCTATTCACAAACTACGAGTGTAGTATCTTTACGACTGCAGAGACTGTCCTATCTTTTATGTGCAGAGTTCTCTGCATTCGTTAAGATACTACACATAAAACTACATTCGTAGTTTGCAAATAGCAAAAAATAGTAAACTTATACCAAAAGCGTACGTTACCTTTGTGAATAAGGCCATTGGTGTTCATCAAAAATGTGTGCTTGTTTACCTGTATACATTCAAAGTGGAGACCATGCCGAGTATACAGTTTTAATTCCTCTTGCTGTTTTCTACTATTGCAGACAGGAAGTACTATAAATGCATTACCACTGGGGAGGCCACTTTCCCAGGCCATGTTCCATCAAGGAGGAGGACATATTCTAGCTGATGCTGCACCTCAGTTAAGGTGACAGACTAGCCTTCCTAGTATATTTGTTATTGTTGCTGCAGATGGCAATTGTAATCCCAAATGCCGCCTTGACTCTACACTGCCATGTACCATGTGACAACCTCCTTCTGCTTTGCCTGATGGTGTGCAGCCCTGGGGGGTTCAGAATGCCCTAGGACAGTTAAACCCCAAACTGGCCATGAATTGCCTTTATTCATGAGCAGAGACAGTATAGCAAGGTGCGCCACAGCAAGATCGCATGGTCAAATATTTTGACCACCTGCCCTGTAGACCCTGTCCTTTTTTTAAACTATTCTGCTTGTTTTCCAGACGTGTTATCTGTGGACTTCATAAATGTGTGGACTTCTTTTTGATGTGGGGCCATGATGGGAGACTTGCCAAAGCATCTTCATGCACTCTACCTTCGGCTTCATATCCTCTGATTCCACTTGAATCAGGAGGTGCCACTGAGAGGGATGATTCGACAGCCACTATCTGTCATCTGACCTTCTGAATACTTGGGGTCTGCATGGAAGAACATATGTTGTAGAGAGGTGTGTAGTTCTGGTCAATGGAGGTAGAGGAAACATTTCAAAATGTCCTCCTATTCCTCGCTGGACAACGACTTAAGACAAATATGTGATTGCGAAGAATAAAACGCTTTCTCATGTGGCTAGAAAAGATCTGCAAACTCCTTCTGTGGATGCTCACATATAGGGCTTGCACAGCTGTAATCCTTAGTAGTGAATACAACTAAATGTCTGCACATAAATGCAGGTGTGGAGGGACATTTTGTTACTTTCCCCAAAATACTATGAATGAGAGTTGTAGCAAACAAGGCCATAGTGAGTCCGGGCACAGGGACGTGATGTATGTCTAACTGCGTCATCAATGAAATCTGAACACACTCATTGAAACAACTAAAGATGCAAGGTGGAATGTTCTCAAACGTCTCAGCCACTAGCATTCACTGAGGCCACATTTCAGTCTGTTGGCCTTTTGCCCACTGAGTCACTCCAGAAAAGGAGCAATCATAAACAAATCAGTGTTGGTCATGCTCCAATAAGAGTATTGTGACCCAAACTGCCAGGCCACATCCACAATGCGAACATGAACAACCCCAGACTGGTATCAGTCTTGTTGGGCCTCATCAGTGAGGTGCATCTCGCATCTTATGACGCACCGAACAACGACCCCATGTCTGGGCACACCACACACTCAGGACATCACATTAAAACAACAAAAGAAGATGGGTGCAATACTTGCAAAACTCGCAGCAACTGGCATCCACTTAGTTTCAATTGCAGTCCAGTGTTGTGTTTACTGCAACACTTCAGACGGGGAGAGCCAAATGCAAAAAAGTCTTGGTTGTGCTCCAAAAGTAACTGTCCAACCCCCAAACAGCCAAACTCCATCTCCTCAAAGCAGAAACGCAAGCAACCCTAGACCGGTTTCGACCTAGTTGTCTCTCAATACTCAGATGCATCTTGGGTCCTATGGCACAGAAAGCACGTTTCTTAAAAAAAGAAAGAATTGTCTAGTCTGCACTGCCAGGCCACTTCCGCTCTAAACAGGAACATAATCAACATGTGTTTCACATTTGAGCTAGGTATCAGTGGCCAAGATTAAGTCAAACTTTCCACCAATTAATCATTTGTTTTTCTACTTGAGACAACCTAACTGCAACAGGTATGCTGAGACATGGGCCCGTTTTCTTTTTCCCACAGGACTCAAGCTGTACCTCAATGATGAGGCCCAACGAGGCCAGTCCTGGGATACTTGAGTTCCTTGTGTGTTTCTTGAGTCCCCTTTTACATGGGACCTGGCCTGACAGTTCTGGATGGTCTGATCCTAACGGAAAAAAGCAAGTCTCATTTTCAGTTGGCCGGTCCTGAGTGATATTGTGGGCAATAAAAGTATAGACTTGAACGTGACCCAAGTAATTTCCAGTGGCTGAGATAAACCCATTGGTCACTTGTTTGTTTTTCTAAGTGAGATGAACTGAGTGCAGCTGGTATTCCTGCAAAGAGGTTTCATGCTGACTGTGCCATAGTACTGAGGCTTCACCTCATTGATGAAGACCTACACAAGCAAAACTGGGATGGGATTGCTTGTTTACCTTGCGTTCTCTTCTAGATGTATAGTGTAATACAAAGTTCATTAGCCGAGGTGTATATTATATAGATGGTTTATTTAAGCTTAGTTACAGGGTAAGTTCCAGGTAAGTAGGTAGATGATAACAGATAGCATGTATTTTTATTTTATTTATTTTATTTTATGCGTTTTTATATAGTGCTGACTTTACCCGAAGGTGTCAGAGCGCTTCACAATAGGAACAGTAACGTTACATGAGGAGAAGATTACAAATGGGCATAATACAAAAGCAAGCGTTACATTACATGAGGAAAAAGTGACAATTGTGCAAATAACAAAAACAAACAAGATACAAGAAGTGTGCATGATACATAAGATACAAAATACAAATAGAGGTATAATACTGCAATAAGTGGCAGTCACTCAGAACACACTGGGAAGGCACTTCTATAGGCATGGAGTACAGAATTTCCTATAGGGGAAGAACTTCCTTGAGGGAGTAGAGAGGGCGTGAATTAGGTTTGGAAGTGTCTTTGGAGAAGGAGAAATTTGAGGTCAGTTTTGAAGGACCGGGAAGAGGTGGTGGTCCGGAGCTGAGGCGGAAGTAAGTTCCAGATTCTCACCGCGTTGCCTGAAAAGGATTGGGCCATCGATCTTTCCTTTAGATAGCCCCACCAGGAGCAGCCTCCCTGCTGCTCAGCCTGCACACTCTAACTGACACTCAGCACATCAGCAGGCTCCCATGCATTCTATGACATCTCCAAGCATTCAGCATTCCACTTATCACCAAGC
Organism: Calotriton arnoldi; assembly: GCA_963921515.1. NCBI lineage: Eukaryota > Metazoa > Chordata > Amphibia > Caudata > Salamandridae > Calotriton > Calotriton arnoldi. The sequence goes on from CAWUFW010004627.1 coordinate 1,019,729, forward strand.
ACTCCAGCACTCACCCTGGCTGAGCAGTAGAGAAGGTGGAGGTAAGAAAAAGATATGGTAACACTTAAGTCACAACAAGGGTGGCCCAAGCGACTACCAGTGGCTGAGAATAATTAAAGAATGTCAACCATAACATTTATATCTCTATGGGATACACCCTTAGTGTGAAGGGTATGCCCAGAAGTGGATCCTGTGCCATAAGACTCAATATGAATCTCACTGATAATTGTCAACGAGGCCTACACCAGTCCGGGTTGCTTGTATTACTGTCTGGAGGCGGTCCGACAGCTGGGTCTGCACGATTCCTATTGCAGCAAAACCAGTTCAGATTTTCTTATGGCTGACACTTGTCTGGAGTAGCATCGTGGGGAAACCAGCAATGAACTCGAATGTGGCCCAAGAAATGACCAAGTGTTCCACTCACCACTTTTTAGAATAAGGGAAGTTCATTTCTAGTCCTTCGTATCATTTAGAATGGGAAGATTTTGGCATGGCCTTACCCTCACCTTGCGAAACGTTGTGTTCATCACTTTCTGTTCCTTTTAACTCTGTAATACTAGATAAGACACAGTTAAACGCCTGTCATCGTCACCGTTTAAATCTCCTCACAAGTTCTTGTGTGGATAGACAGCACTCTGAAGGACATCGCTTTTGAACTAATCATTTCCATGTGGGAAAAAAAGTCAAGATTTGGAAATGTATACAGCCAGGATAATAGTGAGGAATTCAAAGAAGTCCTTTTGGAGCGCACCTGAAAAATTGAGTGAGAAAAGGACTCATCGTGACTTAAATGTGCATATAAAATCCCCCGGGAACATGGCAACGAAATTACATAAGACATTACGTATATATTTACATTGATAGAACTTTCACAGTATTCTTTTGAGAAATTATCGCATACTCATGCAGCTACTGTATATGATTTTTTAATATTTTTATATGCATTTGTTTATTCATTTATTTATTTATCATCTCAAACAAATATGCTGCACAGCAGAGTCACCAATTATGGCACACAGGATCTTGTACGTGCTTAAAAGCATAATCCAAGGTGAATCGAGGAATGATGAGAAATGAGGTTACAAACAATAATACAGCATTTTCATGCCAATCCATGCAGTTTGCCATGGTCGGCTTGTTCATTAGGGCGCAGAGACTCCCTCTCCTGAATTCAGAGCCTCAGACTAAACATTTTCATCAGTCACTTATCTTTCTTCACACGTTGTTGCCCGGTCCGTCGACATCCTGCTCTGTGAGAGAATCAGCGTAACAGCTAATGGAGAGACGCAGTGTTCCTCAGAGCACGGGTAAATAATCAGTACAAACACATGTGGTTCTGTCGAAATAATAACTTCAAAAACATTCACACAATTGTTGGGAGTGCATTCATCTTTAATCCCAGCCGTTTCGGGTCGAATACATTAAATAACGACCACCATGCTCAATGACATATTCCCTAGTTCATTCAAACAATATATGTTGTTATGAGTATCAAAAAAGTGTAAAAAAAAATATGTTTCTCAGAAACAGGATGTGCCGATGTTATGGTAATAAATAAAGTGCTCGTGCAGGGCAGAAAAGGTGGCAACACAAAGCAACAACAATTTTTAAGTGAAAATATTAGGATTTCTTTACAAAAAAACTTGGCTACGAACATGTTATGTATTTGTAAAGCGCACTATGGGGGATATTCTCAAGAACGTGCGATAAACCGCCAAAATAGGCTAACGCAATTTTTCATATCGCCGTCTATCGCGGGAAAATAACTCTGTGTCAACGTCATATTCTCAACACGGCGGTAACATGCAATAGTTTCCCGATAACGCCTCAAATGTCCGCGATACAACTACCGCGACGGAGATAAAAAAGGAAACCCGAACGTGAAAAAAGTTGCAATGGGCCCAACTGCGATAAAACTCCAGCAAAAAGCAGCGCCAGGCCCGCAAGTCCCACATGTAAGGCGGGAAAAATCACTATAAAAGCGGTAAAAATGAAATACAAATAAAACACAAACAACTGCGAAGCACCATGAAGGTAGCCGGAGCAAGCACAGAGGACAACCCGAACCCCACAATCCCCACGGAGGACCAGCCTGGGACCTCGGGGTCAGGAAAGGGCAAGGAGAAGAAGAAGAGGAAGACGCGGTTTAGTCCGCAGGAAAACAGGATTCTGATTACGGAGGTGACAGAACACCATCAACAACTGTCCGACACCTCCACTGTGTCATTGGCAACAAAAAATGGAATATGGCAGTCCATCCTGGACAAGGTGAATGCAGTCGGAGTGCTGAGGAGGACAATGGAAGAGGTCAAGAGGCGCTGGAATGATGTGAAGCGCAAAACCAAGCTGAAACTCGCCAACAACCGCAAAGCAGCAATGCAGACTGGGGATGGGAGTCCTGCGCCACAGGAGGAGCTGGATGAGATGGAGGAAATGGTGTCCACAGTCATCAGTGTGGAGACGGTGGCAGGAGTCGGAGGACCGGACACTGCTCAACATGACCTGACACAACAGCAACAGGGTGAGTAACCACCAGGGACTGGGGGACGGGGGAGATGGGCACAATGGCACACATGCACAAGTAAGTACAGCACATCTGCGGACAAACCATGCCCAAGAGTCACAACTCCGACCAAGAGCCCAATTTACCCAAGTCTGCAACAGCTCAGCACTGTATAAGCACAGAAGTGAAAGGCACACCGCCTGAAAGGAATAAGGGCCAGCGAAATCAGAGCTGAAGGGGCAAATCACCCACAATGCAGCACACACACATAACACTCAGAGCACCTCAACATTTACAACAAAGTGGACCAAACTGCAACACTTTCACAACAGAACAGAGGACACAACTGCTGCCGCTTGTGTGTAGAAAATGGCCATTCGCATTTGGCATAGCAGGAAACTGTGAGATGATAATGGACAAATACAACCTCACATCCGTGATGGTGGCGAAATGTTAACTGTCTAGCATTAAATAGGCATCTCCACACAAACAGTCACAATGTACCTTGACATGCAGTCTGTTTGTACACTTGGCCAATGCGTCAACATACATGTGAACACAATGTCAAACTGCATCTCCCCTTCACATTGCAGAGGGAGAATCATCACCTCCTGCAGAGCAGACCGTACTCCTCATCACCGATGATGAAGAGGACCTACACACCATCGACCCCGATGCCCTCCAACAGCTCATGGACACCCTCAGCACCCCACCCCCAGGAGCAGGGCAGCCCAGCTGCATCGAGGAGAACCCACCCCCTGCACAGACCACACAGCAGGAAGCACCCACCACCACGGCCGTCTCCCAGGATCCCCACGAGCATCACATGGCATTCCAACGCCATATGTCGCAGGGCCAGAAGGGGATGGCAGAGCAGGTGCGGGTGGGGTTCGACCTCATGGCAGCCAAACTAGATGCCATAAGTGGGTGTCCAAGTCCCATCAGGGACCACCTACAGGCCCTAACGGACACCCACTGTCCACTCCATGGTCTCCAACAATCCATGGCTGACATCGCCGGAGTCATGACTCGTAGACAAGAACAACTGTCTAGTCAGAGTGGCTCCAGCGATCTCAGCCGTGAGTTGGCCAACATGGGGAGGAACATGGAGAACATGGAGCGGATGCAGGCGGGAAGAATGGCTGCCACGGCTGCACACCAGCGAGATGTAGCAGGGATCTACCATGCCCTGCAGATCCTCATCATGGCAGTGCGGCCACAAGGCCTGGCGCAGATGAATGCTGCTGCCACTACTCCCTCCACATCACCGCCCCTTGATGTGTCAGTGCCTCACAGTGCGGCTGCAATCCACCTCTGGCCCCTGATGTGTCACTGCCACACAGTGCCGCAGACAAAACACCACCACCCACATGTGAGGCACATCACACATAGGAGGACGATGATGAGGATGAATCTGCCGTTGGGCTAAGTAGGAAGCGGTAGCATTCATCTCCGTCATATGTCCTCTTTCTGCTTGGTTCTGTCCTCTGCATCATGCCCAGGAATAACACTCTCCACTGTCCCCCTTAACACTCCGCAACACTCACCTTGGCCCCCGACATGGACTGCTACATTTGTTTAGGCAACCAATGACACAGAAATCAGACTGCGGACTGAACTCCCTCTCCTACGATGTACTTTTCGCTCTCCAAAGGACCCTGGCTGGCCCTCCACGGGGCAACATTGTAAAGTAGCGCGTGCATGGCCAGGTACTGGTCCACCTTCACCACTCCACCAAATGTTATTAAGACATTCAAATTCACACAGATGAGTCATGTTCATGATCAAGAAAGTATGAAAGTATGGATGTATGTAGGGGCAGTGATTCCAAACAACGGTGCTCCCTGGGAACTGATTTCAATGCGCATGTATGTCCGTGACCCAGATAGGCAGTGAGATGACCGGGAATGTGTGAACTAGCTGTGGCCTCATTGCTCCAAAACAACAATCTCGCTATTTCCAAACTTAGTCCCACATCAGTGTATGAAATAGGGCTGTGTGTCACAAAGGCAAAGTCAAAGTTATGTGGAAGCCACAGCTCGGAGCAATGATTGGTTTGAGTATGGAGCGCTTGGACTCCTGGGATGGTCGGTGCGTAAGTGTGAAGGTCATACCATGCAAGTGAACTACGAGCAAGGACTCCTGAGTGTGGGGTGTGTATACGTTGGTCTCTGGTTAGCGCTGTGCGTAGTGCGGGAGCCATCAGCAGCTGCTATGGTATCACTCAGGGGGTGCCGGGCGCATGCATTCCCAAGGTCGGAGGTGCAGATGTGCTACCGCCTTCTAGTTCAGACAGAGGGGCTGTCATCCACAATGATAGTTTGTCATCTGCTTGCATTCTGGAAATGTGATGGGGATTGGGTGGGGTGGATGTCACTGCTTCGTCTTCCGGCATGGTTGAACCCTTACCAGCCATGTACGTGCCCTCACGGTCAGTATTGCATGCTCTGATGTAGCAGTGTTGTTTTGCTGCAGTCTGACAGTGATGGGTGCAGGTAGCTGTGAGGAGGCGGTTGACTGCTCACATTGCACCTATTAGCTGGCACTGATCACTACTCTTGATGGATGACGTCCGTGTACACATGTGACCTGTACATGGCACATTTGACCAGGGGACACCTTGGTGTGTTCCACGCAAGGTGGACCTGCTGGCTTCTAGGCTGGTGTGCATTTCCCAATGTTGCTGAGGTGTCCACTGTGCCCACATCCCCCTTACGGCCATGTTGTTCATGTTGTGGGACTCGACACACAGGGTGTATATTTGCATCAGGCAGGTACATCTCTGACCACAAATGGCACCCTGTTGTCTTTTCCTGAACACCAATGACGCCCTTCATGTCATGTTCATGTACACGTGGGACGCTGATGAGTGGCATGACGTACTACATGTGACACCCTGATATGGCATATCGAATACGTGACGCCCTAAACAGCCTCTCGGTACAGAGGTGACATACACACCATCTCTTCTTGCAACATATGCGAATGTTAGCACTCATTGTTGCACTTACACTCATCAGAGTAATGTGCTAATGCAGAGGACTGACATGCACACGGGGAATGTGTGTTGCTAAGATTTTATTTGCACATGCTGGTCATGTGGTCATCTTGTACTGTGCCATGATTGCTGTTGACAGTCACAATGTGACGTGCTCATGCGAAGAAATTGTTGATGATTGTGTTCCTTCGGCTATTCCTGCTGCGGCTGCAGTGGGGTGTGGTCCACCTGCATCATCTTCCTCATCATCGTCCGGTGCTTCTGGGACTTGGATCCATGGGGCATTGGTGCGCACATATGTTGTGCAATACACAACATGCAGTGATCATCTTAATAATAATAATAATAATAATACAGACACTTGTAAAGCGCGACAGCTACCTCAAACAGAGGTGTCCCGGCGCTAAGCGGAAAGTAATACAGCATTGGACCGCTCAGGGCCAAGTCATGGGCCCTCAGTCTTCCTTAAAAAGCCAGGTTTTCACCATTTTCCTGAAAAGGGGCTCAGTATCGATAGTGCGGAGATTGTTCGGCAGGGAGTTCCACAGTTTTGCAGCCCCGAGCGTAAAAGATCTGCCACCCATACGTGCCTTTTAAAACGGGGGATACACAGTAGATTTTGGGAATTGGACCTCAAGGTTCTGGATTGTTGGTAACCACGTAGTCTGTGTTTCAAGTAGATGGGGCAGTTACCATGCATAGCACAGAACGCCAGAGTCAAGGCCTTGAATTTGATTCTTTTCCTCACTGGAAGCCAGTGTAATGCTTTTAAATGCGGAGAGACATGCTCGCGAAACGGCACTCGCCTAATTAGTCTCGCAGCCGCATTTTGCACTATCTGCAGGCGTTTAATCAGATAGAGGCCATTTGCATAGTCTAGCCTGGAAGTTACTACAGCATGTACTATGTTTTTCCGACACTCCTCTGGAAGCAGATACAAAAATTTCTTCAAATTCCTCAGTTGACAGAAACAGGTGGCCGTCACCTGACGTATCTGAGCCGAGAAGGAAAGGTCAGACTCCCACTTAACACCTAGATTTTTTATACAATCTGCCGGTGAGGGAGGGGGACCCATTTCGGTAGGCCACCAGAGATCCGAAGCTGGGGGTGGCTCTTTCCCGAAAAACAACACCTCTGTCTTTCCTGCATTAAGCCTGAGTTTGTTGTTGTTCATCCACCACGCTATGTCTCTCAGGCAACCCTTGAAGCTCTCAAAGGCAGCCACGGTCTGCTCTTTGAAAGTGAAAACCAATTGTGTATCGCCTGCGTAGGAGATTGCTCTTATCCCCCAATTGGCTATCAGGGTAAACAGAGGAGCCAGGTACACTTCTTGCACACTATTTCTGGGCTGTACAAGAGTCTTCCACCGGTGATGTCCAGGCACCTGAAACGTGATTTCAACACGCCAAATGTGCGTTCAACAATGCCCCTGGTGTGTTTGTGGGCCACATTGTACTGCCTCTGGGCCGGGGTGTTCGGGTCTCGGAGGGGTGTCATCATCCACGGGCAGAGTGCATATCCTTGATCACCTGTGAGAGGTAAGTTAGATAAGTGTTAACTGGTGGTTCTGCATGCTGTGTTGGCAGACATACAAGTTTGGTGGTGTGTGATTTGTGTGACCTTGGGATTCATGTTAGCCATGTATTGCTGCTGGCAAATGTGGTAGGACAATGTGTATTACGTAGCCTCACAGCTGCTCCTCCCTCCCAACGAGCCTATTTACTTGTGTGTGCTGCGCAGTTGCATCACTTGCGAGCGGTCTCGTGCTCCTTTATTAATCCATTCGGGCGAGGCCGCCCTCCTGGTGCATGCTACATTGCAACATTGTCGATTACAGGCCGGGTGGCCTGTAATTAAGAAACGAATTCAAAAGGATATTGAGCTACCAACCCCTGAGAAGACAAAAACATATAATTATCCAAAGAACGCCATACACTACTAGCAATTGAAGGCGAATACTGTTTCTTTTCAACAAGAGTATGAGCTCCATGAAGATATGAAACCCACGCCCACCAGGTATGGTAAGAAAGGAGATGAAAAGATTTCCATTCTGTGAGTATAATCTTGACTGCAATGGATAAGAGCAAGTCTAAAAGCTCCAAATCCGTACTGTCAAGAGTTAAAGGGGTATCTACAGCCCACGGACCCAGCAAAATCATAGGTAAAGAGAGAGCTATAGGTGTATTAAATATTAATGATAAATGTTTTTGAATCGGGCCCCAAAAGGCGTCTAATAGCGTACTTTCAAAGAACATATGTTGATGGATGCCTGGTACTGAATTACAATTCCAACAAAGATCATTCTCTCTTAATTTCAGCTTGTGCAAATGAGCGAGAGTCCAGTGTAAAGATAATTTGCATATCAGTGGCCAGGTATCCTCTGAAATATGTTTAAAAAAGTCATCCTCAAAATGATGAGACCATTTAGCAGAAGTAACTGTGGATTGTGAAGGTAGAAGAGCAGATAGAAATTTATAAATTTTAGAAGCGGTATGGACTCAATGTACCCACATAGAAAGAAGTGAGATAATAACCGAATCTGTGGAAAGGGGTATCTTAGAAAGTTTGACTTTTAACTTCAAAAAAATATAAAAATCCATGTTATTGAGATTATATTTTTGGGCTAAGAAGGTAAAAGGAAGAGGATCATGATTAGTATCATAAAGATCTTTCACCAGTCTGATGCCCATTTCGGCCCACGAAAGAGCGATGATGGGTTCGGTGCCAGTAACAAGCTTTGGATTAGACCATAAAGATGTCCATCTTGATTTATGAATAGGCTTCGAAACTTTCCGATCAATGTATTTCAATACATTAACCGTATCTGACATAATACGCTGAGAGTGTGCTAATGTAATTTGTGAGGCTGTGAGCAAAGAAAGAGTGGAAAGGGGAGCACACAATTCTCGTTCTATATAAATTCATGGAGGTATATGTTGGGGTACTGGTGAAAACCGAATTGCTCCCTGAGCCACCAAGAAAGAAATCTGGTATAGATTCCAATCTGGGAGGTTACACCAATATAGAGGGCTTCCTAAGATATTTGTAAGCAATTCTAGCTCTCTTATCATTCCATAATAATCTTGAAGTGATTACGTTAATCTCATGAAAGAAAGAAGAAGAAAGCTTTATAGGTAGCATAGAGGATTAAAAAGTTAATGATTGGGGTTATCATCATTTTAAGAGTTTGTAACCTACCCCACCAAGAAATATATTTAGGAGACCAAGAGGACAAAAGATCCTTAACTTTATTTATTATATGGGGTTCATTATAAGTAACAGAATCTGTAAGATTTTTGCAGAACCAAATCCCCAGACATTTAATGCACGTAGATTGCCACTTAAAGCCTGAATCAACCAAGTGAGACGGAAGACACAAAGAATTCAAAGGAAACAATTCTGTTTTCTCTTTGTTAAGAGTATAGCCAGAAACGACCGAAAAAGCATGAATAAGATTAGAAATAGAAGGGAACGCTGATTCAATGTCTTCTGAAAAAATAAGAACATCATCAGCATAAGCAGTTGTTTTAAGTGTATGTGTTCCAAATTGTAAACATTTAATATCCGGGTTCAGATTAAGTAAGCGGAGGAGTGGATCAATAGCCAAAAGAAAATGAAGGGGTGAAAGTGGGCATCCTTGTCTAGTGCCTTGGCGAAGATTAAAAAAGGAGGACGTTGTGCCATTAATTCTAATATTAGCCCGCGATATCGCATAAAGAGCCATAACCATATTAATAAAGAGCTACCAAAATTGTGAGATTCTAACACGGATTGTAAAAAAAGGCCAAGATACCTTGTCAAATGCCTTTTCGGATTAAAGGGCAATCGCCACTGATGGCAAAGAGGAAAGTTTTGCTTTTTTCTAAAATGTGACAGAACATACAAACGTTGTCCCTAGCAAGCCTACCCTTGACACAACCTGTTTGGGAGTCATGAATAAGATTAGGAATATGACATTCTAGACGATCTGCTAAAATGTTTGCAAACATTTTTGCTTCCATATTTAACAGGGATATGGGATGAAAGTTTTTGTGATTAGAATGATGCTTACCTTCTTTTGGTAGGACTACAATAGTAGCCTCAGCGGCCGTACCTGAAACCTTGCCAGAAAGAACATAGTTGTCAAAAATCTTTTTAAGGTATTTAATTATGGAAGAAGTAAACTTTTTATAAAAGGCAATGGGAAAGCCATCCGGACCGGGAGCTTTTCCCGATCGAGTAGCCTTAATAGCACAAATAATCTCCCCAATCTCTATTGGTTTACCCAATTCGATCATATCATCATTCGAAATAGTATTAGTAGGAAGTGAGTTAAGGAATTGTTGCCAGTTAAGCTTACTACATTGACTTCGAGGGGAATATAAATGTTCATAAAATTCTCGAAAGACTCCAAGAATTTCTTGGGTATGAAACTTTCTCTAACCATTTTTATCAGCAATATGAGAAATATAAGAACTACTGGTATTCTGAGATTTGAGGGTAGCAGCAAACAACTTGCCAGCTCTATTCCGTAGTAATAATTGATGAGATTTTTGAGCGTGTACTCCAATATAAGCTCTTTTAGTAAATATAGAATTAAAAGAGTATTTTAGATGTTTAATATCTTGCAAGAGAGATTTGTCATTAGTATGTCTATATAATTCCTCTTTCCGCTTACTATAGTCTCCCAGAGATTGAAGAGATTTCCTAATATCGCTGTTCATTTTAGCCATTTTTAAAAAAATGGGACCTCTTATAGTATTTTAAACGCATCCCATAGTACTATTGGATAGTCTACTGACAAATCATTATCTTTGAAAAAACTAACAATCTCGTCATAAAGTTCCTTAACCTCAGAATCATCCTCCAAGATTTCTGTATTTAGATGCCAATTGCGGGGTCCCTTAGTGTCTGTAAGATTGATGATGGTTAACGAAACTGCAGCATGGTCAGAAACAACTATTGAAAGATTCATGACATTTATGGTATGTTTCAAAAGAGAAGTATCAACCAGAAGATAATCAATACGAGAAAAGTTAGAATGAGGGGGAGAGAAAAAAGTGAAGTCACTACCTGTAGGATTGTGTAATCTCCAAGCATCCAAAAGATGGTGTGACAAACACATATTAAGCAACTTCTTATGTGCCATTGGGGGTCGAAATTTAAAAGTTGAATACCTATCCAAAATAGGATCGAAGTGAAGATTAAAATCTCCCCCAACAATTCTTCTTGAATTTTGTGGAATGTCAGTAAGTTTCTTATTTATTGCACGCCAAAAATTTAGGTCATCTATATTTGGAGCATATATATTCATAACATATAGGTCATCCGAACCATTAGTCAGACGAGTCAGTAACCATCTTCCGTTGGTATCATGTTCAGCTGCAACTATAGATAAACCAGATCTCTTAGAGATAAGAGTAATAACCCCGTTTTTTAGGTCGAGCCTAGCGAGACTGCTGTAGTAGAGTATGGGAGAGAAGACGCGCCCACTCTCCTCCCATATTTTTCATTGGCTTGTGTCATTGTCTTTCGTAAATGCTGTCTTCAGAATCGTTAATAGGCTTGTTAGTCCCTCCTTAGTGCGGCCTTATCTTCAGTTGTACCCTCCCATGGTGACTGGCCCCTTTACTTTGGTTGTTTCACGCGACCTGTTATTTAGTCTGTAAGCACTATTCATTTTATTGAGTTTCTCTTACTGCAGGCCGCTGCTTCAGCTGAAACGCTTGTGTTTTTTAAGCAGCACAGCTGCCCCCCTAACACGGGCACCTGCTTTTAATCACTTTAACCCGGCATTATCTTGTGACTGTTTCAACCCCCAAGTAAAATGGATTTAGAAATGATTAGCGAATTAAGTCATGAGAATTCCAGGTAGCACATAATCCTGTGCTAATGAGCTAAAGCTGACAAAAGGACATCTGTGTTACATGTCATCTGCACTAAAGCCACCTGCCGGGTTGTTTTCAAAAGCCTGTTTTATTAACAACACCACCACCACCACCACCAATACCACCATCACCAATACCACCACCACCACCACCTCCACCAATACCACCACCACCAATACCACCACCACCGCCAATACCACCACCAATACCACCACCAACGCAAATACCACCATCACCAACACCACCACCCCCAATACCACCACCACCAATACCACCACCAATACCACTACCACCACCAATACTACCACCACCAATACCACCAATACCACCACCAATACCACCACCAATACCACTACCACCAATACCACCACCACCAATACCACCACCACCATCAATACCACTACCAATACCACCACCACCATCAATACCACCACCACCAATACCACTACCGCCAATAACACCACCAATACCACCACCACAAATACCACCACCACCAGTACCACCACCAGTACCATCACCAATACCACCACCAAGACCACCAATACCAATACCACCACCACCACCAACACCAACAATACCACCAACACCAACAATACCACCAATACCTCCGCCACCAATACCACCACCACCACCAATACCACCACCAATACCACCACCACCAATACCACCACCACCACCAATACCACCACCACCAATACCACCACCACCAATACCACCACCTCCACCACCACCTCCACCACCACCACCAATACCACCACCAATACCACCACCAATACCACCACCACCACCAATACTAATACCACCAATACCACCACCAATACTACCAACACCAACACCACCACCAATACTACCACCACCAATGCCACCACCAATACCACCACCACCACCAATACCATCACCACCAATATCACCACCACCCATGCCACCAATATCACCACCACCAATATCACCACCACCACTACCACTACCACCAATACCACCATCACCAATACCACCACCACCACCAATACCACCACCACCAATACCAATACCAATACCACCACCAATACCAATACCACCACCACCACCAAAACTATCACCACTAATACCACCACCACCAATACTGCCACCACCACCACCAATATCACCACCACCAATACCACCACCACCAATACCACCACCATCTATACCACCACCACCACCAATACCACCACCACCAATACCAACACCACCACCAATGCTACCACCACCACCAATACTACCACCACCAATACCACCACCACCAATACCACCACCACCAATACCACCACTACAATACTACCACAACCAATGCCACCACCAATACCACCACCACCATCAATACCACCACCACCACCACCACCACCACCACCAATACCACCACCACCAATACCACCACCACCAATGCTACCACCACCACCACCAATACTACCACCACCAAAACCATCACCACCAATACCACCACCATCAATACCACCACAACCAATGCCACCACCAATACCACCACCACCAATACCATCACCACCACCAATGCCACCACCACCAATACCACCACCAATACCACCACCACCAATACCAATATCACCACCTATACCACCACCACCATCAATACCACCACCACCACCACCAATACCACCACAACCAATGCCACAACCACCAATATCACCACATCCAATATCACCACCACCAATACCAACACAAATACCACCACCACCAATACCACCACCACCAATACCACCACCAATACTAACACCACCACCACCAATACCACCACCAACAATATCACCACCAATACCACCAATACCACCACCACCATCAATACCACCACCACCAATGCCACCACCACCAATGCCACCACCAATACTAACACCACCACATCCAATATCACCACCACCAATACCACCACCACCAATACCACCACCAATACCACCAATACCACCACCAATACCACCACCACCAATACAACCACCAATACCACCACCACCAATACCACTACCACCACCAATACCACCACCAATACCATCACCAATACCACCACCATCAATATCACTACCACCAACACAAATACCACCACCACCAATACCACCACCATCACCACCAATTCCACCACCAATACCACCACTAATGCCACCACCAATACCACCACCAATACCACCAATGCCACCACCACCACCAATATCACCACCAATACCACCACCATCACTACCACCACAAATACCACCACCACCAATACCACCAATACCACCACAAATACCACCACTATCACCAATACCACCACCACCAAAACCACCTCCACCAATACCACCACCAATACCAATACTACCACCAATACCACCAACAATACCAATACCAACACCAATACAATCAGCACCACAATACCACCACCACAATACCACCAATACCACCACCACCAATACCACTACCAATACCCCACCACCAATACCACCACCACCACTAATACCACCAATACCACCACCACCAATACCACAACAAGTACCACCACCACCATCAATACCAGTACCATCACCACCAATACCAATACCACCACCAATACCACCACCACCAATACCAATACCACCACCAGCAATACCAGTACCACCACCATCAATACCAATACCACCACCAATACCAATGCCACCAGCAATACCAATACCGCCAAACCACCACCACCACCAATGCCACCACCAATACCACCAATGCCGCTACCACCACCACCAATACCACCACCACCAATACCACCAATACCAACACCACCAGCACCAATAGCACCACCTCAGCGCCTCTCGCTCACTAGTAATAGCAGGGGCACTGTACGAGGCCGGAGCTGCAGCCGAGACCATCCCTCCCTCCCTCCATGCCTGCCATAAAGCACAGCCCGTCCTGCACCAGGAGGTGAAGCCAGGGCCCTACTACAGCTGGAGTGTTTTTTATTAGGCCAAAGATAGCAATGACATTACACAATGCCACACTGCACACTCAAGTCACAGAGAGGGCAGGAAATACAACCACCAATACCACCACCACCAATACCACTACCACCACCAATACCACCAACACCCATACCACCACTACCAATACCACCACCATCACCACCAATTCCACCACCAATACCACCACTAATACCACCACCAATACAACCACCAATACCACCACCAATACCACCAATGCCACCACCACCACCAATATCACCACCAATACCACCACCATCACTACCACCACAAATACCACCACCAATTCCACCACAAATACCACCACTATCACCAATACCACCACCAATACCACCACCACCAATACCACCACCAATACCACCACCAACAATACCAATACCACCACCAATATCACCAGCACCACCAATACCACCACCACAATACCACCACCACCACCAATACCACCACCACCAATACCACTACCAATACCCCACCACCAATACCACCACCACCACTAATACTACCAATTCCACCACCACCAATACCAATACCACCACCACCACCAATACCCGTACCATCACCACCAATACCAATACCACCACCAATACCACCACCACCAATACCAATACCAGCAATGCCAGTACCACCACCATCAATACCAATACCACCATCAATACCAATACCACCACCAATACCAATACTGCCAATACCACCACCACCACCAATGCCACCACCAATACCACCACCACCAATACCACCACCACCAATACCACCAATACCAACACCACCAGCACCAATAGCACCACCTCAGCGCCTCTCGCTCACTAGTAATAGCAGGGGCACTGTACAAGGCCGGAGTTGCAGCCGAGACCATCCCTCCCTCCCTCCATGCCTGTCATAAAGCACAGCCCGTCCTGCTCCAGGAGGTGAAGCCAGGAGCCTACTACTGCTGCAGTGTTTTTTATTAGGCCAAAGATAGCAATGACATTACACAATGCCACACTGCACACTCAAATCACAGAGAGGGCAGGAAATAGTCCCCCCTCCCGCTCTTCCTCCTGAGCCGTGACAGTGTAATCACAGAGCAAAAGGTGTTGGAGCGCTTTGTTCGTGTTTATAGCTGGGATCATATGTAACTCTCACTTCACACTTTGTGTCTGTTTAATTTAAAACGCTTACACATCTTCTTCACTGCACTATTTATCACTACTTTGAAGACGTCGCAGGCCGGTCTCTTCATCTGATATTAACAATCTAACAAGCGGTCGATAAGGCCCTTAATTGCAATGCAATAGTCTCGCATTTGCGAGATTTTAAGCTATTAGTATTGTAAATGACAATGCCTTTTATTTATGTTTTAAAACCCAAAACATAAATAAAAGGCATTATCATTTACAATGCCAGTAGCTCAAACTCGCGTGAATGCGAGGCCTCTTGCATTGCAAATGCTTGTCTTCCCAGAAGCCTCAGAACATGTAGCATATAATACCTAATCTTTCCTCAATAGAAGAGCTTCTTTAAAACCTATCTTAGTCTCCTGAAGTAGGACCAAATCACCAGATAGACTCTTACAATAATCTAGAATCTTGATCCTCTAAACGGGTGATTCAAACCCCTAACATTAAGGGAAACTACATTTATACCAGGCATTTATATATGTACATTTTAAACAGCAAGTGCTTCTCGTGAAAGAGTACAACAATGAAAATAAACTTAAAAACCAAAGGAAGTGAAGCAGATGTCCCAATATTAGGGTGAGGATAATAGGGAGGAATAAAGAGAAGGGAAAAGAGAAGAGGGATCAAATGCACTACAGAAAAGTCCAGAGCAACATTGAAGCCCAACCCCACCAGGGGATGTCTGTACGAGACATACTGCATGGGGAATCAACGTGGATGAGCAACAGCAGAGGCTAGCCACATCAGTGTAGAAAACTCAAGTATTAACAAACCGCAGAGCAGCAGAACAAAAGTTGCCATTCCAAATACATAACCATAGCAGACACCCAACTTGGGTGTAATATTAGGCAGCAGAAGACTAAATAAATATAACTTAAATGGAATGTCTGCAAAGAGAAGACATTACATAAGCAAACAAATCTTCACTATCATAGCATATAAATTCCAAGTTTACATACTTCAACCCATCTATCAATAACATTCAGATAAATAGCAAATTGGTACGTCCAAAATTATAAAATAACTATAAACTATCAACCTATGAGCATGAATATTAAAGATGCAAATCACAATGATCTATCATTAATAGCGGCACTAAGAACAGAACGAAATAGGTGTATAAAATAATAAGAGAACATCAGTAGATAATGACGCTTTTATTGGTGATCAGTGAAATCATTAAATAATAAATAACATATAGACAAACTTCCATATACAAAAGAAGCAAAGATAAAGGATAATAGCTAAGGGGTAGAAGGTAGAATACTCACCTATACCAAAGGAACTATAAGGCAAAGTAAAGAATTAAAAAGAGAGTAATTTCATAAACAATGCCATTGAATTATAACAAAATATTAAATAGAAGGAGACTAAATAAAAAATGATGTAAATGGAACATCTGCGATGAGATGACATTTTGTAAGCAAACAAATCATAACTCTAATAGCATATAAATCCAGCTTATACATACTTCAAACATACAGTATTATAAAATAACTATACAACTATCAGGTAATAGCAAATGAAGAGCACCAATTAATAAAGGTGGATCTCATAATAGCATACCTTTAATTGTGGCGATGAGATTAGAACAAAAGAGATATATAAAGTAATAGAAGATCAATAGTATAGAAAAACATATTTCATTGGTGATCAGTGAAGTCATTGAATGGCACATAACATATATATAGACTTCCATAGAAAGAGGGAATAAAGATAAAGCATAAGAGGTAGAATGAGAGGTAGAATACTTACCTATTGCAAGATTAATAAGAGAATAATTTAAAAAACAATGCCTATCAATTAGAACAATATTCCTTAAGAAGACCATGTCAGTTAGGTATACCAACTTTATATAAGACATATCCATAAAAATATGATCCCAAAAAGAACGAAATACAAATTAGTGTACTGTATGATACTGTATAAAATATCAAAATCTGGCTACCCAGAGTATGAAGAGCATAAGCACAGTTACAGCAAGATGTAATATATACTCAATATAAAGTAAAAATACAACAGAGGCTGTTATTAAGCATACAATAGGAACAACATAGACAGAGTTATATGAAATCTTATAAAAACTTGAATATGCAAAGACATATCCAAGTATTATTCAGCGACAAAAAGAAAATCTAGAAACATAGGAAACAGGCCAGGTCAACCTATACAGATGACTAGGAATGAGAAGTACCAGGTAGAGAATTCGAGTCCATATGGGATTCAGATTGATTGTCCAAGAACGTAGAAAGATCTGTGAGTTCATAAAAGATCTGTGGATGACCTTTGAAGATGATCCGGAATCTAGAGGGCCCAGAGAACGAAAATGGAATGCCCATATCAGTAAGCCTCCTGCATAAATTGAGGAAGCCTTTGCGACGACTGACGGTATCTCTGGCAAAATCCTGCGAAATAGATATTCTGTGACCTTCCCATTCATTGAACCGTCTTGCTCTTCCTCATTTGTGCTAAGATTTGATCAGTGTGTTGATGTAGCAAAGGTTTAAAAATCAACGGCCTTGGAGAAGACATATTCCTGGGTTTAAAAGTTGGATCTCTGTGAGCTCGTTCTATCTCAAAATCTTTTTGAAAGAGAGATGCAGGACATTTAGGATCCAAGTAAGCAAGAATTCAATTACGGAAGGAGCAGAATTCTCACACCCCTCCGGTAATCCAAAAATACGAAAATTACTTCTGTGATTACGATCTTCCTGTTCTGTTAAGTCTCTCCTTAATGATGTAATGGAGCGTTCCAAGTTTTGGATGTGTTTTGCTTGTTTATTTGTATAATCTTCCACACAACTTATTCTCTTCTCAGCATTAGAAACACGTAATGAAAGATCTTTAAGGTCATTACGAATTGCTGCCACTTCCACCTGCAGTAGTTCTGTTTTGGTTTTGGTACTTTGAGCTATATCATCGACGGTTTTAAGCTTGAGCAATATAGCTTCTAGAGTTGAGGTAGAGTCAGGACTACCTTTAGCGGGCAAATCCGGGGTAGGTGAGGAATGTTTGGAGCATTTCAAGTTCCCTTTGGAATCTCTGTCCTTAGTGTTGCAACCCACACCTTCTGCCATTGGAAGTAATCATAATGGATCTTTAATGTAAACTGAGAAGAGCAGACAGGGCAATAAGGATGAGCCACCAAGCCACAAAGATAAGGGTGAATAATAAGCCAACACTGCTGCAACACTGAGCTGTGACTCAGTAATCATATTAGAGTCCATCAGCTGATATAACATGAGACAGTGAGGTTCCAGTCAGTAGTCCCCCTTTCATAACTGCCAACATTTAAATAAATAAGCCCACCTAATGTTGAGAGATGAGGTTTTGAAAACTTGGTATAGTGAGCAAAATTAATGCAGAGAGGATCTTATTAGAAAAAGGGATAAACCACTTTAAGCGCTGAAAAACTGACCAGATTTGCCTTCTGCCGTGCCGTGACGTACATGAAATAATGACACCAAAGCAAAGCACTATCATAGTCGAAAAACCTTCAATTTAATAAACAGACACAATAATAAATTTGCAGACTTTCAGTGAGAGTCACAGAATGAAACGAAGTTCCAGTCAGCTGCCGCCATTTAGAATCCTCCAATTGTGAGGAAAACAGCCTTCTACTGCACTTAATAAATATAAGTCAGCGATGTGACAGACAAGAATAGTGCGCACAGTACCTTAGGCAGAGTGAACCTTAATTTCACAAAGGATTTGATAGTGGGCTCCAGCCCTCACACGTCGTGCTGTGGCAGAACTGCAATGACGGCCGCCATTTCAGAGCGCTACCACGGACGAGCTCCCTTATGTGTGGCAGCCTCTAGCGAAGTGGCGTGGAGCACGTGAGAAACAAAACACTCCTCAGTGCTCACCAGCTGTTCCGCCGGTCTCCGATATCCAAGAGTGAACAAAAAATCACCCGTACCACATGATAAATGAGCGTCTGCACCAGCAGTGTTGCCGAGCTCAAGGAAAGGCAGCCATCTTCGCTGTGCGTCAAGCCACGCCCCCTTAACACCTCATTTATTAGGTTATGGCACAGGGCAGCCCTGCAAGGAATCTTGCTGCGCTACTCTGCATCAAAACAACAGGGCAGGAATGCACCATATCTATGAGATACAGCACATTCCTGTCCTTTTTCCCTGCGTTGGTGCACAAAGGACTTCCATGTGCCATCGCAGGCGCCCATGCGCCATGGTGCAAGGGTGACTGAGTTGTAGGGGTGATTGTTTTCCTCTTTCTATGGGCCTCATTTACTACAAAATGACGTAGCACGGGGCCACAAGCCATTTTACTGCGCCGAGCTGCGTCATTTTAAAAGCACAGAGAAGCATCATATTAACAACAATACGGCACATCCATGTGCTGTCCCCTGTGCTGGCTCACAATTGGCTGCCATGCACCAGCGCAGGCACCCTTGCGTCATTGTTGCAAGGGTGCCTTTGTTGCGGGGATGATTGTTTTTGTGCAGGAAGGCAACCTTCCTACACAAAGACAATAAGTGGCGGTATTTTCCTCTTTCTATGCATGTAGCATAATGCAGCATGCATAGAAAGAGGAAAAAAGATTAAATAAAAGTATTTATCCTTGCTGCGCACTCCTGTGCCTCCCCTTGGGAGGTGTAGGAATCTGATGCATTCCCAGGTTTACGAAACCTTGTACATCTAGAAATGCGTCAGATTCCATTGATGTTGCATGGAAAAAACACCCACAGCAACACCCAAGTAACGCCCATTTCATGCGGAGTAATGCCTGAAAGGGGGCCATATTTACAAGGCAATGAAAAGCCATGCAGGGTGACTTTACGTGACCTTGCAAAAATGGGTATGCACACTGCGTCACTGGTGCGTCTAAAGAAGTGACGCACCAGCGGTGGTATGGGCTTGTAAATAAGCCCCCCAAAATTTACTGCGTGCCCACTTGAAAATTCATTATAGATGATTATGCAATGAAATCTGACATATATTTGGATGATGACACATGCACATTTCTTGAGGTGAAGATTTATTCCTGGGCTTAGGTGCCGACATTTCCACCTGTAGTTTTTTGTGAATTGTGTGCTTAATATTGAGTACCAACAATTACATTTGTATTATGTGATATATGAATGGGTATTGGTGTAATTGCACACATTAACATACTTGAGAACATTTTTATGCTGCCGGAGGATTGTCGCAGAGTCATAGTCCACACCACTGTGACATCTAGGCTGGACTTTGCAAACTGCCTTTACCTGGGCCTGCCGGTGTACCTAGTCATAAGACTGCAGATGGTACAGAATGCAGCTGCAAGATTGATTAGACGTGTACCGTTTCGTCACCATATCTCTCTGCATATTAAACAGCTCCACTGGCTATCGGTGGCAAGAAGGATCGAGTTTAAGGCTTTAACGTTGGCATTTCGGACAATACATGGCAAATGTCCTAGGTACCTTAAACTACGGTTGTGTCGATATAAACAGAACCGTTCATTGAGGCCCAATTTCCAAAATCTGCTATGTACTCCGGGCTTTGTGAAAGCTCGTTTAGGAGGCAGATCTTTCACAGTGGGGGCTACTAAGCTGTGGAACTCTCTGCCAAGCAATATTCGCCTAATTGAATCAGAGCCACTTTCCAGGAAATCTTTAAAAACTTGGCTCTTTAGCCTAGGATAGTGCTCTTGTAACCAGCTTTTTTTGTCTTCTTTGCATGCCGCCTACTGCTATAGCGCCGGGACACCACTGTTTGAGGTAGCTGTTTGCGCTTTATAAATGTTGGTATTATATTATTATATTATTATAACATAGACTATTGAGCTTGAAAATGTTGTAATATCAGTGTTTGAGGTTTCTGATGTGCTGGGACAAAAGGAAATGCGGATTGTCTGAGTAATGAAAGTTATATGTTAGGTTGTCCTTTTCTAGAGAAATTGACATCAAGAGAGAAAGGACAAGAGACATGTTCACTTATCAGCTGATATCAGAGTTGAAGGCCTTTGATCCTCTGTTTATTCATAAGCTGAAAAATACTCACTGCTGGGACCCTCTTTCTTATTTTAAAAGGTGTGATGCCAGTTTAAAGCACAATGTTATCTTTGGAGATATACACATTTTTACTTTACCTCTCTTTTTGAATGAAAAGATTGATCATAAAGCATACATTTTGTTAGGTATTTTAAATTGGGTGCTAAATATGAAATGCAATAAGAAATGCTATTTCAGTGCATTTATCATTTAGATTTTAATTTCACTCTTTGGTATTGATCATTGATTTTAATTGGTATATACAACATACACATGCAAACATCTTTAACTAAAATCAAATCAACTCTGCAATGTTTCCTCTCAGTAATACCAGCAAAATAATGAAATAATTGTGCATAGTCCCTTTACAGTTACTATATATTGTGTCATCCTGAATCTGGGATGATAGCTGTTCTAAAATAATAAAATATACACAATGCCATAAACAATATCCCATCTGTTTGCAGTCAGTGCAAAGACAGCCTTCTTAATTTATGAATATAGGGACAACGAGATGCAGGCATTTTTATTTAACTCTTAATGCATTGCTGGTGTTTGCACCACAGACTATTATCATGGTGATAAACCATATGAAATCCCCATTTTCATATATATATATATATATATATATATATATATATATATATATATATATATATATATATATATTTATTTATTTATTTATATAGAACCCAGTGGTGGTTGCCACTCGGTATTTATAGTTAGGTCAGCTTTTCTATAGGAAATGTGTTTTTTATGTTGCTGATAACCTTGGCACCGTTTGACGAATCTTCATGAAACTTTCCAAAAAGTGCTCTCTTTTCTCAGTTGTGCATGGAAAGTTTTGGGGTAATCCGACAAACAGGGGGCGAGAAAAAGGGGGGTCTCAAAACACAACCTCCCCATGCATTTTCCATAGACTTTTTAAGAAGCGCTACCGCAAAAAAAATGCTGAAAGGAATTACACCAAATTTGGCAGGATACTAGATCTTGGTATGCAGATTGTGCTTTTTATGATTTGATGTAAATCTATTAAGTAGATTTTGAGAAATGAAGGTTTCAAAATATTTGGGTATCAAGACAGTTGGATCCGCGAGAAGCTCGCAAGAGTCTCACTGGAGCGCCAATTTTAAAATATGCCTAGGGAACTTATCTTTTCCCTTGAGCCATCTTGCTCCTATCGGAGTCAGACTCCAGCGGGAGTGAGCGCAGCATGAGAAAAATTTTGCTGGCAGCCATTACAGGGCTTGAGGACTTAGGGGCCGATCACGATGGCGGGCGGATCGCCCCCGCCGGGCCGGCGGTGGCCACCGCCGGCCTAGCAGGGCGATCCGGCCGCCAACCCGACAGCAAAGACCCCCCGCCATATCATGATGGCTGGGGGGTACGCGGCGGACGGAAAGACCGTCCACCGCTTTTCCACCGGTCGACTCGTTGCGGGCCCCCATGGTGTTGGAGGTGTGGGGGGTGCACATGGGGGGTACCTATGGTACCCCCCTGCATTTGCATGTGCAATGTGGCAGGCACCGGTCGGTGCCTGTCACGTTGTGCATGTAAAGGCACGACATGTATATTTTACAGTGCGGCGGGTGCTGCTTGCAGCAGCACCGCCGCAATGTAAAATATACGGGATGCGCCCGCCAATGTGGCGGGCGCATCACAATACGTATGGCGGGACTGCCGCACCTATGGCGGGCGGTCCCTTTTGCAGCTGCGATGGCGGGCGGACTTTGTCTGCCCGCCATCGTGATCAACCCCTTAGTCCCCGGTCCTGAATTAAAAATAAAAAATAAAAAATAAAAAATGATATAAAATGGCAGGGTAGGAAAAAAAAGAAAATGGCAGCCCGAGCCACATTCTTTAATTCTTTAATTAAGGGGAGGGGGACGTGCGGCTCCCTTCCCCAAGACATTTTTGGCCCTGGGGACCATATCCCCCAGAGCCCAATGTAATTATTATTGGGGGGATGCACAGCCAATGTGTGCTTGATGGGTGTGCACTGGGGCACCCACCTTTAAATGATGCTGGCCCTGGGGTCCCAGGGGCATAATTGGGCCCCCCTCCCTTTATTTCTAACTTGCCCCAGGGGATGGGGTAGCTGGGATCTAATAAAGCTTGGGGAGAGGGTCCACATGGCCCCATCTTCCGTTTTAAAAAGTGGCAGCCCTGGGGAATGGGAAACCTGGGGTCTGAGAAAGCTTTGGGAGTGGGGACAAATGGCCCCCTTCCCTTGGCAAAAAATAAATGGCCCTCTGGATGGGGTCCCCAGGAACTAATAAAGCTCAGGGAGGGGGCCATGCTTTCCACTCCCCTTTTTATATTATATTTGGCCCCGGGGGATGGGTATACCTGGGACTATTAGGTCTCGGGGAGGGGGGCCACGTGGGCAACCTCCCCTTTTTTGTTGCATTTGGGCCTGGGGGATGGGGTCCCCGGAACATGTTAGGGGTCAAGAAGAGGGGTTACGTGCCTCCTTCCCCTTAGATTTTGGTCCCGGGTGTCGTCCCCGGGTCCAAGAAAGCTCCGGGAGGAGGGCCATGTGGCTACCTCCTCTTTTTTATTGTATTTGGCCCTGGGGTTTGGGGTCCCTGGGGCATATTAAGGCTCGGGAGTGGGCTGCACAACCTCCTCCCATGTCTAATTGTATTTGTCCCTGGAGCATTTTGAGGCTTGGGCAGTAAGGCCACACAGCCCCCTCCACTTTTTACTGGAACTGGCCCCGGGTATTGGGACCTTTGGACCAATGAAGGCTTGGGGAGGGGGCTGCACACCCTCCTCCCTTAATATTTATGTGTTGCCTCAGGGGACAGAATCCTCACGGCCCAAAGGCCAACCCTACGCTGCACATGCCAAAGTCTGTGTGCAGTGTGGGGATAGCAACCTGCTGGGGGTTTTTGCCACAGGCCCTGGCAGCAGGCCAAGCTCTGTGGTCAACAGCCCACCTCAATCAATCAATCAATCAATCACAGAACTTGTAGAGCGCACTACTTACCCGCGAGGGTCTCAAGGCGCTGGGGAGAAAAAAGGGGGGGTGCTGCTACTGGTCGAACAACCAGGTCTTGAGTAGCCTCCTGAAGGTCAGCAGGTCTTGGGTCTGTCGTAGGCTTAGTGGAAGGGTGTTCCAGGTCTTGGCGGCGAGGTGAGAGAAGGATCTGCCGCCGGTGGTAGTTCTTCGAATGCAAGGGACGGTGGCGAGGGAGAGGTCGGCGGAGCGGAGCTGGCGGTTGGGGACGTAGAAGAGGAGTCGTCTGTTGATGTAGGCTGGGCCAGTCTTGTGGAGTGCCTTGTGTGCGTGGATGAGGAGTTTGAAGGAGATTCTCCTGTCGACGGGGAGCCAGTGCAGGTTCCTCAGGTGGGGGGTGATGTGGCTGTGGTGTGGTACATCGAGGATCAGGCGTGCGGAGGCGTTTTGTATGCGTTGCAGTCGCTTGATGAGCTTGCCCGGGTCTCCCGCGTAGAGGGCGTTCCCATAGTCAAGTCTGCTACTGACGAGGGCCTGGGTGACTGTTCTTCTTGTATCTGTCGGGATCCACCTGTAGATCTTGCGAAGCATGCGGAGGGTGTTGAAGCAGGAGGAGGAGACTGCGTTGACTTGCTTGGCCATGGAGAGCGTTGAGTCGAGGATGACTCCCAGGTTGTGTGCGTGGTCGGTGGGTGTCGGGGCTGCTCCCAGCGTCGTTGGCCACCAGGAGTCGTCCCAGGCTGAGGGGTTGGAGCCGAGGATGAGGACCTCTGTTTTGTCCGTGTTCAGTATTAGTCGGCTGATCTTCATCCAATCGGCGATGGCCTTCATTCCTTCATGGAGGTTGGATTTGGCGGCGAGGGGGTCCTTGGTGAGGGAGAGGATCAGTTGAGTGTCGTCGGCGTAGGAGATTATGTTGAGGTCGTGCTGTCTGGCGATGCGTGCGAGCGGGCCATGTAGATGTTGAACAGTGTTGGGCTGAGGGATGATCCCTGGGGTACGCCGCAGATGATCTCGGAGGCTTCGGATCGGAATGGTGGGAGGCGGACTCTCTGGGTTCTGCCGGCGAGGAAGGAGGTGGCCCATTCCAGGGCCTTGTCTCGGATCCCTGCGTCGTGGAGGCGTGTGCGTAGAGTGCGGTTGCAGACAGTGTCGAAGGCGGCGGAGAGGTCCAGCAGGATGAGGGCTGCGGTCTCACCGTTGTCCTCACATGGCCAGAGCCTGTGTGCCGCGTGGGGTGGGCTACCTGCGGAGAGTTGGAAGTAGGCCTTGCTTCAAGACATGCCCTGTGGCTAACCTATGCCATGTGCGATCAAAGGTCGTATGCAGCATGGGGTTAGCTGCCTGTGGGGGTGTTTGGTTGCCTCCGGGGGGGGTCTACCACAGGGGCTGGCCACAAGCCCCTGCAGTGCATGACCGAAGGTGTGGGATTGGCTGCTTGTGGGAGGTTTACCACTAAGCATGGCCAAAGGCCAGGCCCTGTTGCTAACTCCCTGCTGTGCATTCTCAAAGGCTGTGCACAGCATGGGATTGACTGCCTGTGGGTTGTTCTCTGTATGGCCTGGTCGCATGCCAGGCCCTGTGGCCAACCCCCTGACTGCGGGCAAAAGTTATGTGCGGCAGGGGGTTGGTTTTATGAATGGTGATAAAATATTACTTTACGTAAAATAAAACGCTAAAAATTCACTGAAAAAAACAAAGGTTAAAGTAACATTATAGTTAGCTGTGATAAAAAGATCTGTTCTTGTTTTAAAAAACCTTAAGAATTCATTGAAAAAAACAAAGGTTAAAGTTCCTCAGGATATTCGAAATTATTGCCCTACTATGGACATTTTATCTGTATCAAACCCCTCACAGTCACCGATCCTACAGTGAAAAATGAAGTTGATTTGAATCGTAAGTGGGTGCTGTAAACCGTGATTACTCTATGGAGAGAGTGTACTCAGTTGCACACTGTTTGCAGGCAGTGAAACTCACATGAAAAATACACCACAGAGTACTAAACATTATCTAGTAAGAACAGTGTACACTCTATGCAACACTTGTCAAAAAGGACACTATTCTCTTAAAATAACCAAAGTCTGAAGGTGCTAAAGATCATACTACCTGAAGCATTCCTACTGTGGTGAAAACATTACAGATAGCCCATCTCCTGAAGCAAAAGAAGATCATGTACTTAAGTTAGTACCTGGTGCACACAGTCTTCTATGTTATGTAGAAATTGTCATGCTGAGACGATTCTGTCTAATAACTCAAGGCTGCTTACACTACTTAGAGTCTACTATGCAGAACCTCTGCCCTGTTAGAAACTTTTTCTGCAAACCAAAAAACTTATGTGGAACATACTGGACACAAGTCCTCAACTGTCATCTACACACAGAGTTACTCATCATTTCAAAGATTTATATTGTGTTCAATACCTTTACAAGCCTAAGATGCATGAGAAGCACATGCAATTTGTAAATACTTACACCCATTACCTGGACACAGGCTGTACATAATAAGGTAGAAGAATAATATGGTAGTTACCCGCCACCATGAAAATTCTAAAACAAACTAACACACTCATTGGATGATGTCATCAGTGATGTCAGCAATGATGCCATAAATGATGTCATAGAACATGCCATGAGGGATGTAATATGTGGGGTCATAAGCAGTGCATGGTGGGGGCTCAAGGTATGGGTATCTCTGTGGTATCTTGAGCTCAAAAAGTTAATGTCACTGACATATACACCTAACTATAACATTACTTTAATCTTTGGTTTTTCCAGTGAAAATATATATATATACATATATAGAGAGAGAGTAAGAGCAATATTTAGAACTGTTTCCCTGTGGGTACGGACTTGGGGGTCGATTCCGAACTCGGCCGGTAGGGCTCCGAATCGGACTCGGCATTACCGGATCCGATTCGGAGCCCTGATTCCCGACCGAGTCGGACGTGCGTCCGGGTGAGCGAGTACGATGCGAACGTACGCGAAATCGCCGACCGACTCGTTCGGGGGACCCAACTGCTCCGACCGACTCGCACGGACACGACTCGCACCGCGCAATGGAGATGTTCCCCGGCCGGGTAAGTACGATGCGCGCCGTCCGGCTCGAAAGAGCAGTCGGAGCCGCACTTTGGGGGTCCGTGTCGGACACCCCTGTATGCCTAGCCGCGCGAGTCGCACACAGGGGGGACCCATGGGTCCCCCCTACCTGTGCGTGTATGGCGCGACCCGCTTCGACCCGTACCCGCTATAGGGGGCGCCCTTGTTTGCCTCGCACCCATTAAGTCAATGGGAGCCCGCGTACGCGTTGTACGACCGGCTCCCATTGACTTCAATGGGAGTCCGACCGAATCGAGTCCGATAGCATGCAAACGCATCGTACTCATTCGGTCGGACTGCTAGGGTCCGATTCGGTCGGAAATCTCTCCGGGTCCGGCTCGGTCGGAGAGATTTCCTGCCCAAATCGGAATCGGCCCCTTGGTGTTTGCTCCTGCTTGGTGGGAGATTTAAAATTGCTCCAGCCAAGTGAGAGCAAACACAGGTTTCCCTGCCCCAGCCGTTGTGGGCAGGGAAACCTCTATGTCCCGGGGTGGGCTCCCTGGGACAAAGCCTGTGAGCCTTCCCCGGAGGATGGGATCCCCAGGGATAGTAATGGCTCAGGGAGGGTGGGCCACATGCCCCCCTCCCTTAGAGGAATCGGCCCTGGGTCTAGGCTCTCAGGGCATTTTGAGGCTCGGGGAAGGGGAGACACAAGGCCCCCCTCTCCATGAGCTCGCAGACCCGTGGATCTCCGCGCTGAGTCTGCGGTTGTACTGCGACATCAAATATGCATACATTTTTAACTTTAATTTCATAAAAACTACTAAACTTGGTGCAATTCTGTTCAGTTGTTTTTTCTGAATCACTGATCAATTTTCCTACAGAAAATTGTACGGGGAAAACACATTTTGGGACCCCCCTCTGTTTCTCATACCATGCTTGATGGTACACCCCAAACTTTTCTAGGAAAGAGCTGGTGTGTATGAGACTTTTTTTTTTAATTCGTGAAATGCGCCAAACAGCAACAAAGTTATTAACAAATCAAAAGAAAACACCATTTCCTATGGAAACGTGGTGCTTACTACAACTACCCAGTTGTGACCCACTAGGATACATATATCTGTGTGGTTCAGGGACACTTGTCAGTTTCAGATGTGGCAGGGCATTTTCCTATAAAGGCTCTTGGCTCTGGTACTCAAGTTTATCGAAATACCCTTTCACAATCTCTTCAAGTTCTCAAAATGGCTCTGGAGACGTACCTTTTTAAGCTTATTAGCAAACTATTAGATCCAGGTCAAGAGACCTCACCTCCAAGGTAGATTGTATGCTATAAATGCATCAGCTTCAGGTAGTTTAACCTTTGCTCTTTCTCCTGGCCCAGGACTCTGGGTACTAGCATAGAGGTAGCCTGTTGTTTTCTTGACTCCCCAAAGCTAGCTATGATGGAGCAGTGAAACCTTAGTCAGAGAGGGCGTATTGAGGCTCATATCCTTACCTGGCAAACCTGAAATGGCCCCTTCATATTGAAATTAGTATCCTTTCCAGTTAAAGCCTTCACAAAGGCCAATAAAATTGTCTGCATAACATGTATTTTATTTTATATATTAGGGAAGTCAGATGTTGGCTGCTTTACCAGTCATTAGTTTTCCACCATGGTATTGTTTTTTCTTTGTTTGTATCTTCAACAGATATTACCAATAGGGCAAGCATAAACTCCTTGCTAGCAAAACTATTTTTGTGCCTTACTTCCAACAGTTCTCTCTCCCACAAGAACTACAAGAATGACAAGATCCTTCCAAGAACTTTCTCCATGGTAGGCTGGTTTATCCCCTCCAGCTTCCATTCACTGATTACTTAACCTTACCTCCACGGTCATTCTGCCAAGGATTTCAGGCAAAGTACAGAGCAGTTAATGGTGTCTTCCTGTGGATTCATCCCTGATTGGGTATTTAATAACAAGGTAGGGTCTATCCCCACTAATTCTGCCTAAACCTATTGCTCTGCCATCATTATCATCTTCATATTCCCCCTCCAAACCTCTTAAACTAACCATTTGTCCATTCACAGGCTCAAGGATTTATCCTGGCTGTCATCGTCTGTAACACACACAGAAAACCATAATTTGGTGTGTGTTTTTTTCAATTTGAACAGTCCTGCTGAAGTGCCAGGTCAAGTCACTTTTGAAAGGAAGAAAACAAAAAACTCTAAACTGGTTTCAGCCTTGTTGGACCCCATCAATGAGGTGCACCTTGGATCTGATGTCATTTGGGCATCTGAACTTCTGGATATAAATGCCATACTTTGGGTGTCAAATTAAACCAACAAAATCTCCTGGGTGCAATCCATGGAAAGAGTCTCAGACACTAGCAATCACTCTGGGCTCATTTAAGGTCATTGTTTTTTGTCCACTCTGCATCTCCAAATGGGAAACAACCTTATATCATTCAAACTTGATACTGCTTCAGTAGAAAAAGTCCTGCCTGAACTGCCAGGCCAGGTTTCTTCCAAAGAGCAACACAAGCAAACGCAGGCTGGTTTCAGCCTGAATGGACCTCATGAGTGAGGTGTAGCTTGGATCCTGTGGCACAACATGCACAGGACACATATCTGTGTGTACCCATGTCAATTAGGATATCACATAAAAACAACAAAAGTCTCAGTCACTGGCACTCATAAGAGCAATAATCTAGTCCACTGTTTTCTGCCCACTACATCACTTTAAACTAAGAGTGACCATATGCCAATCAGTCGTGGTTTTGCCGCAATTGTGAAAGTCCAGCCCAAACTGTCAGGCTACATTCACTGTGAATGAGGACACACCAAGGTAAGCTTTGGTATAATCTGAGAAGAATCTTGGCAGCATTGGTGGGAACATTTGACAAGCTCTCAAGGACTTCTGGGACACGTCTGCCCATTGGCTGGTGCTGATTGACTCCATTAGAGAGGTCTAGGTGGCAGGGAATGGGAGAGAGACAGAGGACTGATGACAGCCCTAATTGGGGGGTGGGGGGTCAGGTGGCCAGCAGCAAAGTTTTCTGGGACACTTCTTCTTAGCTGCTGCAGATTGAGTGTATAGGTAACATTTTTGGTGGGAGTCAAATGACTGACGTTCAAGAGACGGTGCATACTCACAGTAGATACAGTTGTAGCATGCAGATTACTCTAGGGTGGCAGGTACTTGTATGTTCATGTCTTTTTTTGTATGTTTGTTTCAACACCTGTCTATGAGCAGCCTTGCGGGAACATGAGCAGATCTTTGTTATGTTATGTTATATTTAATTTGTAGAGCGCACGTTCACCAGATTGGTTTCTTGGCGCTACTCTGACGGTGTTGGACTGAGATGTTACTCGTATGCCTGTCTAAATGACCATGTTTTCAGGAGTTTACGGAAAATCATGAGGTCTGTGCAGGATCTAATCTCTAGAGGTAGGAAGTTCCAGTATCTGGGACCTAGTGTGGAGAATCTTGTTCCACCAAAGCGTTTCAGTTTAAAGGGAGATATAGTCAGGAGATGCATATGGGCAGATCGCAGGTTGCGGGTCGGAGTGTACCTGTTGATCAAGCTGTTGATGAATTTAGGGTTTCTGCCGTTCAGAGATTTAAAGATGATGCATCCCACCTTGAAGGCGCATCTCTGGGCTATAGGGAGCCAGTGTAGCTTCTTTAGAAGAGGAGTGACATGTTGGCGCCTGTTATCTTTCTCGCCATACATGAATGACATGAAAACACTTCCCAGATAGATTAGAATTCACTCATGCCCTCTTACCCATCTACTCGCTGGCTTTGAGCTTAAGTGCCTTATCACTCACTACTTTTGGCCTCATGCCTAAGTTTAGTGTCAAACTTACAATAATTGCACAACTCTGGTCCTCTAGAACAGCATCAAAACACTACGCATTACTGACACATGACAGACACACACTTTTCAAACTATAGCACTTCCACAATCACTCATCCACAAATATGCCTCAGCGGCTCATCAGAGGCATGAAGCGCTACAGAAATGTTGCAGTGGCGCTAGGTGGAATTTAAATATGGTAGGGTGCCTCATATGCTTTTAACATGCTGGAGCATCTCACTTTAGTACATCAGTTCATTTCACTATATCGAGAGGCATTCATTAACAGTTTTAATAAATACCTCTCAATATAGTGACACAAACTTTTAAATATGTCAGTTCTTGAGTGTACATGAAGCCAGTTGCTGTCATGAATATATTTATTTTTGTAGGGGAAAGTAAAGTTCCACTTACCTAGTATCTCAGGAACTGCAAACCGTATCTATATTGTGTAATGGTGATGGGAGGCCTCAGCCTGGCTGTCCTGCTAAGGATGACCCTCGGCCACCTCGGAGCTGCACGGAGTGGGGCTGAAGGCTGCAAATATTCTCTGTTCAAGCAGCTGCCATGAATTTTAGTTTCACCAGCCACAGTCCGTGCAGGTAACAGAGGTGGGGTGGTGGGGCTGGGTGGGGGGGATTTCGACAGACGATGCAGAGGGAAAATTAAATAAATATTTAATTTTCCTTCGTTATCGTCCGTCGGAATCCCCCCCAACCCGGCCCCACCGCTGTTACCTGCACGGACCGCGGCTGAGTTTCACGTTGGTCAGCAGCATGAATGTAAGGGCACATGTGTTCTTCATTCTTTAACAGGTCCAGTCTCGGGCTCCCGGCTGGAGAGAGCTACCAGACTCCTCCCCCAACACGACTCCTCAGCACCACCCACTCCTATATTGACATCATAGGTTACCCTATTGTGAGAAGTTGGCCTGGCATATGCTGTCCACTAATTATAGTGGGCACCTTGCACCAGTCCAAATCGACTCTTATGGTAGGTAGGTTAAAGACAACCTTATTGAAAGCTATCCTAGTGGTAGCTGTGGAGAGCAGCCTTCAGGCTAAGTCTTGAAGGAATGTAAAGCAGCTTGTTTTACCAGTCTATAATCTCTTGAGTGACCAAATGAAAGAGCACCACACCAGGTATATATTCAAAATATATGTATTTATTACTAAACACACCCCTCTAGTCTCTTTATGAGGCTAGAGTTCGAAGTACATAGGTTATAAGATCTTAAATCACAGTAATAGCACAAATACACGTTTGGGCCCTAGGGGCGTACCAAACCATATACCAATAAAGTGGTATGCGAACCACGACTGAACTAGACACTAGGCCTAGAGCCTCTAGAAGTGCTTGGACCACAAGGAACCACCCAAGGTAGTGACACAGGGGACCCACGGGAGACGCGTGCAGTGTAAATACACAACCGCGATACGCCGTTAACTTCTATGGAGAAAGTCGGGATCGGGAAAATAGAGGAAAGGGACACTTAGAAGAGGACTAGGACAAAACCCTTTGAGATCTAGGACTTTGAAGAGTCTCTACCCACGGGAGCACCGGAGTACTCGTGTTACCTCACCCAGGGAAGCCGGGTGCATAGGTGCCTTTCGGGGTCGGGTTTCGTCGTCGGTTCTTATGGCGATCTGCTGCAAAGTGCTGCTGGCGACCAGGAGAAAAGTGTCCGGGTGGATCCAAGAGTGGATCGGAGTTCTGAAGAACCTGAAAGCAGAGGGGACAGAGTCTGGGTCACTAGCCAGTGACCAGGGAGGCGATGGACAGATGCCCACCGATGTCGAGTGCTTCAGATTCGATGACAGTTGTCTTGACTCTTCAGCCACGAGGTCCGGGAGGCGTTGTCGGCGACCAGGAGCAGGATTCGGGCTGTTGCTCGATGTCTGTCGAGTGCAGAGGTGTCGGCGACCAGATTGGACCCAACAAGCCTTGGCAACGGCAAGTCTCGAGTAAGATGTAGATCGTCAATGATGCAGACCAGCAAGGTCTGGGGAACTCACCCAGCAAGGGTAAGTGAGGGCAGGCCTGGAGCAACCAGACTGCCAAGTAAAGAAAAGATTGGCCTTCGGGAAGGGCTACTAGCCAATGGGCTAGCAACCGCGAAGGAGCCTCGTGACGCCGCACGTGGAGCTGGCTTACAGGACACTCGTGGAGTGGGGGCCAGTGATCTTCGGTGCAGGTGGTGCTGGAGGCTAGGGCTACTCGGAGCCCAAAGCACGACTTCTTGGGAGACCCAGAAGATGGTGCACTTGCAAATGTGCTCGGTGTCCAGGGGTCACGGTCTCACGTTACCCACGATAGCCACGGGCCTCAGCTTTGCTGGGGACTCAGGAGTAGCCTCGGGAAGTCTGAGAATCCACCTCTGGTGATGCGATGACTTCGGCGTCCGACGGGAGCTTCAGTGATGCGAACCGGACAGATGCTTCTTTGGTGCCTGCCAAGCAGGGAGTCACTCCTTGACCCCAAGGGAGATTCTTCAGTCCTCTAATCGTGAGTAGAGCGTCGAAGGTCCAGGATTCTGTTTCAGAGTTTCGTCCAGGTATAATCTAAAGTCCTAGGGACTGGGTTCCTACCTTTATTCTAAAAATAGGGGATGGACTACTCTGTGGCCCCACCTATGGGTGGGTCAGGGCAGAGGGGTGGCTACACCCCTTTCCCTTTGTCCAGTTCGCGCCAAAGCAGGGGCTGCAAGCCCCTGATCCGGTTTGAACTGGGGTATGCACAGGGACACCAAATGTGCCCCCAGTGCAGGACTTCAAAGCACCCGAAAGTGCTCCCGCCCAGCCCCAATACACATTGTCCTGTCTGGGGAGGTGGTCACACCTCCCTGGGACAGGAAACCTATTGTCCAGGCCTCCCCTGCCGGAGTTTCGTCCAGCAGCAGGAGGCCAGACTCGTGTCTGTGGCAGCAGCATCCATTTTGTGATGCCAGGCTCTGGAAAGAAGTTACCGGACTCGTCAGAGTTAACATGCCTTTCCCTCTAGAAGGGTGGAATGCTACCCCCGCCGCCAGCATTGGCGGGGGGTAGTATTCCAAGATGTTTGACACCAAACACGACATGTTTAGGTGCAGCCATTCCATAGTTAGCATTTTACCGCGAGGATATAATGCGTTTAAGAGTATATGGTCAGGCTGCACTACAAACAGCATCAGAGATGGTCTCCGAACGCTGCAGAGGGGCCCTGCTCATGCAGGGGCACCCTCTCACATAGGAACCATGCACTCTGGCTTTAGGATTGATAAGGCCTGCCTTAGAAGTGACTTATAGGTTTATATGTGTGTATGCATTTAGTGATATAGGTAACCTATACCACTGCAAGGGGTGCATGCACCACCTTACCCAGGCTGCAGTAGCAGACCTGTGGTGCCAGTTTGGATGGCCTACCAGGGGTGGCATAATACATGCTGCAGCCCCTGGCAGGCCTCTGAGGTACCTATGCCCTTGGTACATAGTATACCATATACTAGGGACTTACAAGGGCACTCCAGATCCCAATCAGTGATGTGCCTAAGGCACATGGAGACCCTTTTAAAGAGGAAACAGCTAGGCTGGGGTTCTGAATAGCAGGGCCCCAGCCAGACTAATGTCGAAAACCAGTGAAGTATCAGCAAAAAGTGGGGGTACCCCTGTGAAGCAGATCCTACTCTCCTACACCTATCCCCAGCCATTTACTTTCATGGTACTCTGCTGACTCCACCCTGGGCCACAGGAATCACGCCCTAAGGCAGACTTATGCTGAGCTTCTGAAACAAAGCGATACCAAAGGGGATGATGCACGGAGCGTTAGAGCAAATCACTCACCCCCAGTCAACTGATTTGGGTTTAATCCATCATCATTCTTTAGCTCACTCCACCACCCCAGTTCAGACATGGCCATATGCAAATCAGTCTGACCCTGTGCCTCATGGGAACAGTCCAGCCCGAACTGCCAAGCCATGTCTTCCCTGGACCGGAAACAAGCATCCTGGGACCGGTTTCGGGTTCAAAACCCTCATCAGCCAGGCTATCTTGAATCCAGTGGCAAAGTGAGCAAGGGACCCACGTCTGGGCATACCCTGCCAACTTAGGGCGAACAAAGCGATACCAAAGGGGATGATGGACGGAGCGTTAGAGCAAATCAAACACTCACCCCCAGTCAACTGATCTGGGTTTAATCCATCATCATTCTTTAGCTCACTCCACCACCCCAGTTCAGACATGGCCATATGCAAATCAATCTGACCCTGTGCCTCATGGAACAGTCCAGCCCGAACTGCCAAGCCATGTCTTCCCTGGACCGGAAACAAGCATCCTGGGACCGGTTTCGGGTTCAAAACCCTCATCAGCCAGGCGTGAAACAGGCCATGCCCACCACTTCTGATGTCACTGCACTAATTTGGGTCTTGAGGGCGAGTTAAACCTCACCCTGCACATGTACAATAACTCTCACTTCGTCTTCCCTGATCACTCCTTCTAAACGTTCAGCCATTGTAGACTGGTTAACTCCAAACACTCTGCGGTCCATAATTTTAAGCTGCTTGGTGTGCCCCTTTTACCATCTCCACTATGAATGGCTCCCCAATGCCCCAATGTTCTTTAAAACCAGCTGCCCCTGAAATGCAACTACAATGCAATTGTTAAGCCTCCTCATGTACTAAAACTATTAATTCATATCTTAGAAGTGTGCTCGCAGAAGCACTTCTGTTCGTTTTCTGTTAGTGACTGTGATGCAGGACACTGTCTCCTCACACCTGAAAAATCTGCCCCAATCTAAGTTGCCACGCATTCCAACCATTTTCAACTGCAAGGCAGCCATGGATCCGACTTAACATGGTGGGGAAAAAGAGTACAGTCGCAGCTTAAATCACTTGGCAGTCTGGGAAGGGTCACATACTGGGTCATTATCGGTGTAAGCCCCTCAAACTTGCTTAATGTCCTCGACCTGTCCACACCAGACCTCCTCTCCTCATCAATCATAGGAGTCTGTAGAAGAGCATTGCATTAACAGCCAATCACCGCCGGCCATTCCTTCTTTATCTTCCAACCACAAAAAGAGAAATAACAAAAAAGCTCTAGTCTATCAATTTATTTCACAAAAGTATGTTGGACATGTAATCTAGTTGTAAGGGCCACAAATTTAGACCAAAAAGGATAGCGCCTCAGATAAGCTGTCTCCACCAGGCCTCCTGAAAGATTAAGACTTCAAACAAACAGCCACAGTAAGGAGACATGTAGAATAATCAGGTTATAGCTCTCACTTCTCCAGCCAGGGCTGACTCAGGGATGTTGACTTCTTCTCGCTCATCTCCACTCATTCCTCCCAAGGCTGGGCTACTCACTCAGCATTCCCCGCTGATTGCTAACATCTGTGGCCCAGGGAGCTCCACCTGCATTTTCGCTTCAGGTTTTCGACCCCATCTATTTCTTCTTGGTAGAAACGTATCAGGTAAAACGGTTGGGCTGCGGCCGGTGAGGACTGTAAAGTGACAGTTGGCCATGTGTTTCAAATAAAAATGAGGGCCCTGCTTACATAATTCATGAATTAAATATGTCTTTGCTGTTAGCCGGCTGCCCAGATAATTATGGGTGTGGGCTGCTACTTGTCACTGCATAAAAGTGAATCGATTTCTCTGCATGTAATAATGTTGGAGTGCTGTGTAAAAGAGATTATCTCTACAAAACAAAAATGCCAGATTTTATAAATGGCTCCGTTTGAACGGTCTCGTATGTCCAGCTTGGTTGCCAATCCTTAATTAGTGGATTTCAAAATGTATAGAGTATGCAGTGACAGCACAGAGCGCGCGCCTCTCATCTTACAGGAGGTTTATGGTCTTCGTGCAAGGCACGGTGCTAATACATTTATAAACTGAATTCAAAGGCACACAGGCAGCAGATTCACAGATTCTGACCAGGGAAGTGAGTAGGCGAGACTTACTGCTTGTGACAAATGAAACTTAAATTCAGCCGAACATTTCAAACTAATATATTTTTGGATTCCTAGTCATGAAATTCTCTTTCTGTTAAATTAAATACAGGCAATGAAAAAGTACTACTCAAAGGATTTTTATTGGAGGTGACTACTTTTAGACAATAGCCGTATTGGCAGACAGTTAGTCACTCTTTGTGATTAACAAAGGACTGATACACGTACGAAGGTCGCGCCAAACAAAGAAACAATATACGAATGATTTCCTTATACCATTGTTCTAACTTGCTGTCTTCAGATTTGCCCAGAAAACACTACAAATACACAGGGCATCAAATAACTATCAAATTAAGCAACGTCAGAGTTTACAGGTGAAACGAGAAAGCATGAACTGGAAAATAAATAATCTATTTAAATTAAAAAGAATAATCTGGCGTTCATTACAAACCATTAGCTGCATTCTATCTCATTGAGACACACATACGAGTAGATGAGATATCTAAACTAGAAATATTATTCTTTTCAAAAGAAAACTCTAGCAACTTTGAAATTATGTAAGGTCTCTCTCTATACATTCTGTATAACTATTTAGCATGTGCGAATGTGCGTGCAATGCATGAAGGCGCTGAAGTCATATGATTCGGAATCTGAGAAGAACTTCAAAATTCCTAGTGGAACTTTAAAGTAGGGGTTAGAAGGCGTCCGTATCTTAACATCAATATTGGGCATTGGAAACAAAAATAAAATGTAATCTCTCTGCCAGTGCTTTAAATGGGCAGGTACTATCCGGTACTGAGTACTTGCACTTCCTTAATTTGAAAGGGAGAGTACCTGCACTTCTCAGCACTGTTTCAATACATTTAATGGGAGAGTACCGGGACTTCTCGGGAGCAAACAGGTACTCCATCTAGAGAGTACCTGCACTTCTACATTTCCATTTAAAGCACTGCTCTCTACATTTTACTGAACTGTCTTGAGCTGCGTTCATAAAGTTCTTACCAAAATTTAGATTTGATATAATTGAATTGCAAATAGCTGATTGATTCACCACTTATAATTAGATGTGTTGGAACACTAATCCATGTGGACTCGCTCAATCTTCTTGAATTGTCAAATCTGTTGTCAGACTAAAATGTGGCACTGCACATTTACAGCTGAGATATCATATTCATGAAAGAGGTAGATTAACATGTTTCTGTGCTCATTGCCTTTATTTCTCTAGCCACATTTATGACCCACTGCTGGTCAGAACTGGGCACTCACCGTGCCACTCCGTCCTTGGCGATGGGAGAGTGAGTTTAGTGCACCCATGTTGACGGTCCTCTATCCACCACTTCTTGTGCAGTTCTTTTCTCCTAATGAGTGGATATAGGTGTGACTGTCATTTAGCCCAGAATCACAGATGTCACTCTATATTTTAAATGGTAATTCACTTAGGCTTTGATGAGCTTATCTGGCCATTTGAAGGTGAACAATGATGGCTGACTCATGCTGTGATCCTCTCGTGACTGTGGTGGTCTGGCCAGGGCTGTCAGGCCTGTTGTCATCATAAGTACTCCATGGCATTGCTTATTCTTCCTAAGCACTAGACAAATGTATTCCTTGTAATGTGTCAATGTGTTAATAATGACTACTTTTATTTCTGTTGCCTGTAAAGGCCTTGTTTCATCGAGGGCTTGCCAAACCCTCTCACGCCACAGAAACTCGATTCTTTAACAACCGATCAGGCCCAGCATCAAGACCCTGAGGTACAAATTGTAGCAAACTCCAATATCTCAACATTAAGGGGTCGATTCCGATGTCGCCAAAAGTGCCTTCCCAATGCTATTCGTAGGCTTACCTTACGTCCGACCCGTATCCGGAGCTTTTTCCTACAAACCAGCAAGTACGATGCGTATAACAGGCAAATCTCCGACCGAATCGTCCGCTCCGATTCGTGCACTATGTCAGTAGCGAACAGGCTCAGGAAACACAGAAAGCGAGTCGTACGGAGGCGCAACCTAACCAATTTCCGGATACGCAAGTACGATGCGTCCCCAATACGTGTCGCACAGGGCGCCGGCTCCAGCACGTCACAGCATCCGGACGAGGCGTATGAATGAAAGCTCCGAGTCGCGCCAGAACACGATCAACGGGGACGAGACGGAGCAGCCATGTATCCAATCGCGCATGTCTTCCCTATACTGTACGCCCATCGTTACCGACGCGCACGACGCAGAAGGTAAGTTAGACACCTACCACACACCAAAATGTCACGAGTACACGAAAGGAAACACCACCATAGGGGGGTGGATGATTATCCCAAATAGCATATCCCACCCATAGGGGGGTGGATGCCTTTCACTCACAGTATTGTCCACCCCATAGGGGGGTGGATGCCTATCACTCCCATTATTGTCCACCCCATAGGGGGGTGGATGCCTATCACTCCCAGTATTGTCCACCCCATAGGGGGGTGGATGCCTATCACTCACAGTATTGTCCTCCCCATAGGGGGGTGGATGCCTATCACTCACAGTATTGTCCACCCCATAGGGGGTGGATGATTATCCCAAATAGCATATCCCACCCATAGGGGGGTGGATGCCTATCACTCACAGTATTGTCCACCCCATAGGGGGGTAGATGCCTATCACTCACAGTATTGTCCTCCCATAGGGGGTGGATGCCTATCACTCACAGTATTGTCCACCCCATAGGGGGGTGGATGATTATCCCAAATAGCATATCCCACCCATAGGGGGTTGGATGCCTATCACTCACAGTATTGTCCACCCCATAGGGGGGTGGATGCCTATCACTCACAGAATTGTCCACCCTATAGGGGGGTGGATGCCTATCACTCCCATTATTGTCCACCCCTTAGGGGGGTGGATGCCTATCACTCACAGTATTGTCCACCCCATAGGGGGGTAGATGCCTATCACTCACAGTATTGTCCTCCCCATAGGGGGGTGGATGCCTATCAGAATGACCATCCCCACTCATAGGGGGCAGGATGCCCATCAACACCAGGATACACACACATAGGGAGACTAAGCAAACCACCCCCTCTACCATCTTTGTAACATTGCATGTTTGTATGTGAAAAATGCTCACAAAACAGATCGTGGCAGTGGACATACAATGTGACTCACAACACATGTGTGCCCAAAATGTTAATGTGTGTCACTAATATCCTGCAGCAACTGATCACTGTGGTAATGGGGACTAAACCCCCCATCACCACAGTGACCAAAAGCTGATTGGGTGCATCAGAATTCCTGCATCTACTGATCATTGTGGTAATGGGGTCTAAACCCCCCATCACTACAGTGACCAAAAGGTGATTGTGGTGTTCAAAATTCCTGCATCTACTGTTCATTGTGGTAATGGGGTCTAAACCCCCCATCACTACAGTGACCAAAAGGTGATTGTGGGGTTCAAAATTCCTGCATCCACTGATCATTGTGGTAATGGGGTCTAAACCCCCCATCACTACAGTGACCAAAAGCTGATTGTGGGGTTCAAAATTCCTGCATCAAATGATCATTGTGGTAATGGGACATAAACCCCCATCACCACAGTGACCAAAAGGTCATTGTGTACATGAAAATACCAGCATCTTCAAAACAGCATGCATGAGTCCGTGTCCAAATTGCACAACTAATGTTGTGGCAATGTAGTGGTTGTGTCACATACAAACATAGAATTGGTTTGGCAAATATTGCCGTGTATCACAAGAACACCCTCTGCCATGTGCAGACAAGCAATGGCCATGACCCTTGACAATGGCTCCAGTGAACAATCAGACAATGTGCAAAGTGAGCACTATGAGGAATACACACATATCTACACCAACAGACACACACACTAAGGAATCCTGTGGAGACTGTAGATGTTATGTGAACAAGTCCCATACCATGTCAGGAATGGGAGATACCAAACATGATGAATGTGCAGGCCGATGAGCCAGGAGACACAGGGACACTAGGGTAAAACCTCCCAAAAACATACTGCCAATGGCCTGGAAAAGACATAACAGTGCAGTGGTGCTGTAGCACAAACACAGACACCATTACAATAGCAAGTTCATGATACACATCATCAACATCATGTACATAAATGCAACACCACTGGATAACAAAAATGGCTTTATTCAGCAATAAAATATATATGAATGTTCATGCCACGATGCAAAAAGGCCATTGACCAGTCCATCAAAGAGTCCAACCAGGGTAAGAGGTGAAAACTTGTCATCCATTTATTGCCTGCACTGCTATGGACCAGGGACATCTCACCCCTTGGAGGGGCATACATAGTGGCAGGCCAGGCACCGCAGGGACAGGATCAGGGGACAGGAGAATGGGGCAGGGGAGGTGTGGTGGGTGCAGGAGTGACGCCAGCAACTGCAGTGGAGGGGTCTGACACAGTGGGCGCCGTCACCACTGCTGGGCACAAGTCAGATGTGGGGTTTACCTGCACCACTGCAGTGTGCAGGACAGATGTGGTGGACGGGCTCTCAACTGCAGTGCCCAAATCAGATGGGTGGGATGTCCCTCCTACTGCAGTGCCAACATCAAGAGGAGTGAAATGGGGTTCAGATGAGGTGGGCAGGACAGAGGGGGGAGACACGGTTTCCACACCAGTGCAGGAATAGGCTGAGCATGTGAGGCGGGGGTGGAAGTGCATGTGGAAGGGGGGGAGGGCCTAAGCATCCTGGGTATGCGGTATGAGTGTGTGGGTGAACCTGTTGCAGGGAATGGCCGTAGGACCTGTGTATTTGCGTCCGGGGTGCT
Source organism: Calotriton arnoldi (assembly GCA_963921515.1). Classification (NCBI taxonomy): domain Eukaryota; kingdom Metazoa; phylum Chordata; class Amphibia; order Caudata; family Salamandridae; genus Calotriton; species Calotriton arnoldi. The sequence goes on from CAWUFW010004627.1 coordinate 1,061,733, forward strand.
GCAGGATGGAGAGTGTGAGGTGGAAGCCTGTGCCTTTGGTGGTGTCTTACCCTTCTTGGTCCGGGGAGACTTGCGGGTGGGGGCCTCAGTGTCCATGCGCCTGGGGGAGGGTGTCCGTTTTGCAGGGGAACTCCCCTCTGTGCGTGCTGACTTCCTCTTCCCCCTGTAAGTTGGAGCAGATGGTTCTGTGGGGAAGAGGCCAAGGTCACAGAGGAAGAGCTGCTTGGAAGTGGGGGCAGTAGGTGAGGCAAGGGAAGGTGTTTTGGAGGGAGAGGCATCTGAGGAATGCGGAGTGCTTGTGGATGCCTGTATGTGTGTCTGTGACCCATCCCCTGTGCGTGTGCCATCAGTCCCCGGAGTGTGCGTGCTTGTGGATCGAGACTTTGGCTTGCGTGTCTGTGTGGTGCCATTGCCTGATGTGGTGCGTGCATGTGCGGGTGTGTGTGTCTGTTGGACAGGCAGGGGAGTGGTGACTGTGGATGTGGCAGAGGTAGCAGGGGTGAGGGCCTGTTGGAGGAGGGACACTGCTGCCGTCTGTGTGGAGGCCATGGCCTGAATGGTCCGATGTAGGGCAGACATGCTTGATGAGATGCCCTCCATGAAGGACACCAGTTGTGTCAACAGACTGGTGTGGGAATGGAGGACACTCAGCATCGCTGTCTGACCTACATGGAGCTGCTTCAGTAAGTCCACAGACTCCACACTCAGGGCAGCAGGTGAGACAGGGGCAGGTGGTGCGGTGCCTGGCATGAAGGAGACATGCTCCCTTACACGGGAGCCTCCATGGACATCTGGAATGGGAGCAGAAGGGAGGGTGGAGATGGTGGTGGTGGCGGGGCCAGACCTGCTAGGTGTTGTCTGGGGGCTGCTGGCACCCGCCTCCACAAGGGAGTCATCACTGAAGCTGGCGTGTTCCTCAGCCGAGGTGGACGTAGCCGAGGTCTCCTCAGTGTGGCCCCCCTCACCCTCCGTTCCACTGGGTCCCTCCGAATCCTCCGCAGCGGACCCTGTCTGGCGCTCTGGCTCCTCATGGTCCGTGGAGCTGTCTCCTCCAGTGTCCGTAGATGTAACTGCAAATCAACATGGTAAACAGAGAAACATCAGTCACATGTATAGACATCACACATCACAGTCAGAACAGCACATGACAGCGCACATTTGTGCATCATTTGCAGTAAATACTCTTAAGTGCAGACACATCTTTGCAAAACACACATGTCAGTCTGCCAGCAAACCATGCCCCTCATATCCTACATGTCCATGGAGACATCAGTCTGGTGCATGTAGCCAGACACGACTCATTTGTGCACACATGCACCACATAGACAGTTGCCTGAACGGCAGGATTTGCAATGGAAATGTGTCAGTACACACATATACCATCTCCTGCCACTGAGTTTGTACATGTGTCAGGTAAAGGGATGGCCAAAGTAATAGTCAGTAATATGTATATGCTTCCTTCACCACACACCATGATGTGCTCATGTTTTGCTGGACGATGCCACAATTGAGTGCATGCAGGACAACTTCCAGCACTGCAGGATACACTAGAGCAAATTAAACAACATGCTACAGGGCAGTCTGGGTAATCAGTCATTGCTGCCTTCTGTCACTGGGGCAGTGCATCACAAAAAAACAGTCTGCACTGTATTTCAATCATGTAGTTGTGGGGAATATAAGCCCTGCATCTGTCAAGTGCACATGTTGCCCCACTGCTACCCACATGTTAAGGCAAATGATGATCCCACTTCCAACATATGCCACAGTACAGTGACAGCAAGCACAAGTCTGGCAACATGAGCACATCACAGTCTGATGACAATGAAGTATAGCTGCCTGCATTTAAATTTTGGAAACACCATCAGGCACAGTCAAGTGATTACACACCGATGTTTGACCCCATCGTGAAGATCCATCAGCCACATGTCAGCTGTCTGACCACCAAAAAATAATTGACACCCCAGGAGTCTAAAAAGCTAGCCCACTCCACAATGAGACAGAGGCTGACACCTGATTGCACATTGCACAATGCATTCAATTAACTTTGACACACATGATTCGGAAAACTGAGTGTACACCATGTCCAGAGTAGACATACCTGACCTGGTCCATGTGCAACATGGGATTAGCCCGAACAGTAGGCATGTGTCCATGCATGTATGACACACATGATGGACATACTTCAGAGATCACAACATTGTCACACATGCTGCATGTGTGTGTGGGTAACACCCCAGACACATATGGCGAGGCAGAGCATCAACTAGGACACGTATGTATGGCCCACACAGAGTGCATGTCACATATTTGTCAATGTGCAGATACATGTCAATAAATTCCACACTCATGAAGGCCTATACATATTGCCAGTAGCAGATGCGGTCCCCCACATCAACCTTGAACAACAGCAGGCCCCCCCCAGTGAGACATGTCACTGACTGAAAGGGACACACCTGTGTATCAGATGAGGAAGGGCCATTACAGAAATAATGGACATGATTCTAGTTCAAGCAGACAGACAAACTGTGGTAGCGTAACCAGGCTGAAGGAATGCAAAGATCATGTTAGACACAGTTCACAGACAAGGCATGCACTTACCCCCTCCTTGCTGCTGTCTGGCCTTTAACAGCCCATCCAGGTCAGGGAAGACCACTGGCAGAATCCGGCGCATGTGGGGGGTCAGGGTCCGGTGTCCGCCCCTACTGCGAGGAGGCGACAGCTTCAGCAGGACTCTAGCAATGCTTCTGCTCCAGCCACGTAGGTCCTGCCACCTCTTCTGGCAGCTGCGGATGCGACGCCTGTGGACCCCCACAGATCGAACTGCCCTGGCAATGGTCAGCCAGATCTCCTGTTTCTGATGGGCATCAACCTGTGAGGATGACAAAGTTAAAGGGCCATTAACACACATACAACATGTTTGTGCATCACACAGTTGGATAAACATGTGCTGTTCACAAGGGCATCTGATGTACACAGGTAGTGCAACTATGTGGATGGTCACTTGTCCTGCATCACCAACATGGAAACATTGCCTGGGTAGTATGACCGTCTCTAAATGCACTCTCACAGCACAGTACCAGTTCAGTGCAGGTACCTGCACACTTTGCGTGTGACAACTACTGAGTGAACATGCTAGCCAATGCTTCACACAATGCCATCAGTGCTAGTCAGACAAGATGCACAATGAGAGAGGATGTGGACTGCACACTCACCTGCTCCCCTGGTTTCCCATACAGCTTGCTGTACTGTGGTAGAAGGCTGTCCAGCAGGGCCTGGTTTTCCTCCTCTGTGAAGGCTGGGGCCCTCTCCACAGTACGTGCCATCCTTGGAGCCAGAGGATACAGAGACAGCAGCAGTGGTAGCAGAGATGTCTAAATGGAGCATTCAGTGCAGGCAAGTGAGCTCTCAGGGCAAGACACAGCCTTATATTTGTGCTGCAGAGGCAGAATCGGTCCCATGCGTACAAAGCGATAGGTCCGACTCGTTCGCATCCTATGAATTAGTCCAATCCATGAGATGGGACGCATCGGACACGCCTACCGCAACTTTCAAAATACCTGCATCATGACAGTTTAGATTTTGATACATTTGTACTAAAAGTTAACCGAATCGTACCCTACGCGAATCGTGCACGATGCAAAATGCGCGTCTGTCACCATGACGACCAACAGGCAACCAGTGCGTCTGGCTCGGTCAGGATGTGTCAGACGCGTGTATTGAAAACTCACCCGCATCGAACAGCATTGATTCAAGCATGCAATCGGTCAGTCCGGCTCGGTCAGGAGGTGTCAGACGCGTGTATTGAAAACTCACACGCGTCGAACAGCATTGAATCAAGCTTGCAATCGGTCAGTCCGGCTCGGTCAGGAGGTGTCAGACGCATGTATTGAAAACGCACACGCGTCGAAAAGCATTGAATCAAGCATGCAATCTGTCAGTCCGGCTCGGTCAGGAGGTGGCAGACGCGTGCATGCAATGCCCACTCATCAACTCAGACAATGTATGTATGAATAATGGCATGCTGTATGCCCTGTGTGGATGGAGTTCTGCACATGTCAAATGGGACAGACACAATAGACAAGACTACTCACATTATGATCCTAGCTTACAGTGCAACTATAGCAGTGTTTGTGAGGGACATGACTAGTGTGAGTGACCACTTCACAGATCATCCTCCTATGCTTGGCCACTGTCCCAGGGGATCATTGTGTTGTGTAGGTCATACATCACATCATGACAATGTCCAGACCATGACAGTGTTGTGCATGGTGACAAGCTGTCTGTATGTAGTGTTGTTGCTAGGTCGTAATACCTTGTCCATGTCTGTGTACATTCAATGCATGTGCTATTTGACCTAAGAATCTATGGCTGATACTTAATTGTGTGTGTGTTGTGCATGTTACAATTGATCACATGGAGAGTGTCAGAGAACAGTGAGTAGTCACAGTACTACACAGGAGTATTTGGTAATACATGAAATAATTGTGTGTATGTTCATGCTCACATTGCTGTAATTTCTGGATTAGGTCAACCTCAGAAATCTGACTTCACTGTGTCATCGTTGTAAGTGCCACGCAATCTGTTGATACTGTATTACTTGAAGTTTAAATCATATAGTAGTATGTGTACATACTTTGGGGCCGATTCCGATTCAGGCCGGAAAACTCTCCGACCGAGCCGGACCCGGAGAGATTTCCGACCGAATCGGACTCTGGCAGTCCGACCGAACGAGTACGATGCGCACGCATGCTATCGGACTCGATTCGGTCGGACTCCCATTGAAGTCAATGGGAGCCGGTCATACAATGCGTACGCGGGCTCCCATTGACTCAATGGGTGCGAGGTGAACAAGGGCGCCCCCTACAGCGGGTACGCGTCGATGCGAATCGTGCTGTACGCGTGGATACGCATACAGGGGGGTTTGACACGGACCCCCAAAGTCCGGCTCCGACAGCTGTTTCGAGCCGGACGGTGCGGGTCGGTCGGACTGCTCGCGGCGCGCATCGTACTTGCCTGGCCGGGGAACGTCTCCATCGCGCGGTGCGAGTCGAGTCCGAGCGAGTCGGTCGGTGTGGTTCGGACCCGTGAACGAGTCAGTCGGCGATTTCGCGTGCACTCGCATCGTACTCGCTCGGCCGGACGCGCATTCAAATCGGTCGGAAAAGAGGGCTCCGAATCCGATTCGGTGCGCTACCGGCCGAGATCGGAATCGGCCCCTCTGTCATGTGTTCCTCAGGGCACCAAATGTCCACAGACCCTTCCCGGATCTTGAAACCATGGTGGAGCGTGAGTGCATGAGGAAATACAGGTTCACAAGGGCATTAATTTTGGAATTGACAGACCAGATGTCACCACACTTGCTACCTGGACGCACATATCCCTTTGCCCTGACCCCCAAGGTGAAGGTGATGGCGGCACTACATTTTTTTGCCACCGGTTCATTCCAGTTTACTGTGTCTGATGCTGGTGGGATGTCCCAGACGATGTTCAGTCGAGTGCTCCGGGATGTGTGTGAGGCCATGTTGAGGTTCCTCGACCTGTACATACATTTCCCCACACCGCCACAGTTCTGTGCCATTAAGGATGACTTTTATGCACTGGGACACATGCCACATGTGATTGGATCGATTGATGGGACTCATGTGGGTTTGGTTGCACCACGAGCGCATGAACAGGTTTACAGGAATCGTAAACACTTTCATTCAATCAATGCCCTTGTGGTATGTCTGGCGGACCAGATCATCTGAGAATCAAAAAGGGGGGACAGCGGGGCAGGTTTAAAGAGGTCCAACATACATGCCCCAACAATACTATATGCACGAAGGATATGGAGTTCCTCTGAGTCCAAGTGAAAGAACAGGGAGATACTAGAGGTGGGGATGGTGGTGGCCCCACACTGAAGGTGAAGGGGGAGATCCCCTTTTCAGAACTAGGGCTCTCACACACCTAGCAAGCTAGGTGTCATGCTTCCTCATATGAGCCATCCCGGTTTCCGGCGGCAGGGTAGGTCATATACGAAGCGCTCTTCGAACGCTGGACCCAAATTGGTGTCCTTTACGACCGCCGGATACTGTTGCAGTCCTAACTAGACAACAGTATAGGTTATTGACCTGAGAATGTGGTATGTCGTTTTTCACTTACCACGCTGTGTAGATAGCATTGACAATTGGTCCTGAAGAAGTGCCTTGATCCCCCTGACACACAGGGCACGAAACATGTTGACCGACCGAGAGTAGGGCACATACAGCTAGATACCTTGCCTCTAGTTCACCGCCACTCTCTATATTTTTAACTAGGCAGTTTACCTTCCTGAATAAATCACTGTTAGGACTAACTGACCTATTTTAACTCACTTCCCTCCCACATCTACACTTACTAGGCCCCTCACCCCCACTGCACCCAACGGCAGGAACAAAAGATCCCCGCCAAAGAGCCCCGTACTGGGTGCCCGTCAGGTATTGCAGCGCCGACCTGACGAGGGGCAGGCTCATATGATGAAGCATGACACCTAGCTTGCTAGGTGTGTGAGAGCCCTAGTTCCGAAAAGGGGATCTCCCCCTTCACCTTCAGTGTGGGGCCACCACCATCCCCACCTCTAGTATCTCCCTGTTCTTTCACTTGGACTCAGAGGAACTCCATATCCTTCGTGCATATAGGACCAGATCATCTCCCATGTATGTGTGCGTTTCCCGGGATCTGCACACGACGCATACATAATGAGGATGAGTCGGATCCCCCAGCTGATGTCCCAGTTCATGAATGAGCGTGCCTGGCTTGTTGGTGAGTCAAGTTGTCAGTGTCAGTTGTGTGATCATTGTTTGTCAGGTTGTACCCTGTTGTTGCTCAACTGATCCTTCATATTTGATAATTTGAGAGTCTGGATACCCAAACATGCCCTGGTTGCTGACACCACTCAGGAACCCGGTCACACCTGCTGATGTCCGTTACAACGGGGCAGATGGGCGGACCAGGCGTGTGATTGAGCGCACATTTGGGCTGCTGAAGACCAGATTCTGCTGCCTTGACCCGACAGAAGGTGCCCTTCAATATTCCGCAGAGAAGGTGTGCAAAATCATTATAGTGTGCTGCATGCTTCACAACAAGGCTGTGAGGAATAAGCTACCGCTCATTCAGGATGACAGGGACCAACGTCCTCCCTCATGGGAGGATCCAGGCCTGGGGAACGTTGCCAGTGAGGAGGAGGAGGAGGAAGAGGAGGTGGATGTCAGGAGACAGCTCATTGACAACTTCTTTGCTTGAGTGTAAGTATGCATATATGTCTGATGATGCCTTTCCTAAGCGTGATGTGTGTATGTAGGACAATATGTTGTGATATGTGTGTGGGTCAGCTAATTTACAGGCTCATTGCCGTTGTACAGTGTATGTTAAGTTATGATGGTCTCCACTACATTGTTGTATTCACTCCTAGCAATTGGTCAGAATTTACAATGGACAATAGTGACAATAGTGAGTCAATGATTGGATATGTCCTCATGGCAAGTTGTATTTAAGACTGTACTATGTCTCTCCTTCACAGGCTCCTTTGGCTGTTGTGGAACACAACGCTGTTCCATAATGGATTTTCAATTTGGACCACTACTCTCTGACAGCCAATCTATTTGGTCAGATTTGTCTTTTCTTAGTTTTATTTGGATACTTGGAACTGTCATCAGTTTGCTTTTGTGTTGAGCAGAGCTTCTGCCTGTGTAATAAACCTGTTACACACATTGATGTTTGCCTTCTCCGTAGCAAAAACATGCTACAACCGTTCATATCATGTTTTTCTGCCATGGTGTTCATTTCATTAGACAATGGTCTTTGTTTGTGCGGTTCAATGGTTTTTATTTGACAACAGTGTGTGCAATGTTTAATGTTGCATGTGCTATGTGTGTTGTGCTGACCTTGTGTGGCTATCTCTGGTATGTGTCATGTGACATTTCTTCATGAGGCGTTAGATGAATTGTAAGCTGGTCCCTAGGATCATGCTGTATTATGCTAAAGTTACCAGAGCCAAGCTGACATAATAGCTTTGTGTGTGACATTTTAGCACACATTCTTTCTGTGATTGTAGTGCAAGATGCCTTTGAGTCCACATGAGATCATTTTGGTACTGTTGAAGCGCTGCGCCACAAGGTTGAAAAACAGGACTCTTTGTAATGGTAGAACTAGTCAGCACGGATAGTTTCGCCATGAACTGCTACACTTTGTTACACATAAGTGGAATACATGCATTACATTGACGCACAGGGCAATAATCTACACAGATGGAAGATCTACGTATACGCACCAGTGCTTTGCTGTGCATATGCTGTGACCAGTACTCCTACTGTCTGAGGTGAGCGGTTGACCCGTATTGCCACAGAGTTCTTCAATGGTTTGTAGAATCTGTCACCATCACAGGGAGGGTGATGCTTTCCACACTGAGGTTGTAAACACATTTCACCTGTACTATTATGTTTGAATATGGAATTGTAGGTTGTTTGAGAATCATGTTTACTGCTGCTGGGGCTAGCTCATATGCTGCATTGTAGGACAACAGTCAGAGATTGTTTTCTCTCACACGTGAATTATTGAACATTACACACACTCTGATTCCTGATTTGGTGGACAAGCATGGGTAAGTGAGCGTGAATGTGTGCATTGCTACCTTGCTTCGGAGATGTTGTTGGTGCTGGCTACTGGGTGGTAGAATCATTGGGTGTCTTCTGCATATATTTTGTAGAGATGATGAGACACCAGAGGTAGTAGGTCATTGGATTGTGTGTTCTGATGTGCAACTTATGTCCAGCCATCCTTCGACAACGGCCTATTTTGCCGTGCATACTTCTGTATGAGAAGAATTACTACCACAGAACTCATGCACCTCAGTGTGAGACGTTGCCAGGTGATACAGATCATGAGATAATAAGTGGGTACAGTGTACAATTCACAGAAGACACAGGGATTGTGTGAATATGAATTTATTAATGTGCATGTGACAAAATCTAACAGGTAAAAATGATTGCATTCTCAAATGTATTATCCACAGTTCATAGAGGAGTTGGAAGTGTTGTCAGATGAAAATCCTTCTGAGCGAAATCCACAGTCCATTTGGCATTTAGTCCAACTTACATGCTCCATCCCATGTGGGAGAGTCCAGGGACTGTCAACAAAGTGAATGATTTGCACACAATGGAGGATATCCAGAGCATTTCTTTGGTTCTGGGGGGGATGCATGTCCATCAGTCTCTCACTTGCCATCCTTCCTTGGACGGCCCCTCCTCTTCTTTGTTGTGGGTGGACCCTCAGTATCAGGCTGCAGCAGCGGAGGGGACTCTACGCCAGACTCCTCATCCCTCCCTGTGGCAGTTGCCGATGTAGAGGCAACAGGTGTGGAGTGCACACGGGGAGGTGGGGTAATGTTGGTGGTTATCTTGCGTAGGCATGTAATTATGTCCCTATGCACCGCCGTGAGATTGTCTATTTTTGACCAGTTGGACTCCATACGGTCCATGTGTTGGTCCATACGGTCCATGTGTTGGTCCACACGGTCCATATGGTTGTCTATCCGGTCGAAATGTGCAGCCTGCTGATGTTCTATGTCCCTGAGGATCCCGACAACCTGGCCAAAGTCTCTGGTGCATTCGCGATATACATCGAAAATGCATTGTAACTCGGGGTCAGCTTGTTGTCCGACACCAGCTGTGGGACGTGTCCTCCCACCACGCACCCTCACACCACTCCTTTCCCTACCCGCACGGACATTGCCTGGCGTAGCACGCACTGACAGCTTCTGTCCTCCTTCATTGTTGACAGGGCTGGTATTTCCTGCCAAATCCAGATTGGGCTGTCTTGCTGTGCTCCCAGGGTTTTGTTGTCTGGGTGTGTCCGTGGGGATCCGGGGCATCTGGATGTTAATGGACGTTGCAGGAGTGGTCGCTGGGGCTGCTGATCGTACTGGTGCCACATGCTGACCCACACCGGAGGTGCCAGGTTGGTTCCCATCGCCCGAGGAGGTGTGAGAGTCATCCACACTGGAGGTCTCAGTGTCCGACGTTGTGCTGGAGCTGCTGGTGGACTCTGAATCTTCTCCAGATGATGCCCTCTGTTCTGGAGTGCCTGTGGGTAGTAGAGAGACACAATGTTAGTTGTGTATTTTCAGATGTTATGTTGTCATGCACAGCCTAATGTGAGGATGTTGTGGATAATGTTGCGTTGCCTTCTTATTTCTACTCATCAATCGTCACAGACACTGAGATATTTTGTAATCGGACATTGTTATTTTGGAGACATGTGGTTTACTGAGCATGTCCAGCTCTGTGCATCAATGTACATGTATTGTTATCCTTGACTGTTCGTATTAATTTTTGGGCAAGTGTCACACTGTGCATGAGCCAGGTGTGTTGTTATTTCACACATCAGTGTTTTCACTATGACATACATACTGTAACTAATCTTATGTTTGGCAGGAATTGTGCATCTGTGCTTGCCTTTGTGGAGTTTCTCACAGTTACATTGCTGGGGTGACATGCAAACTCACTCTCCTGAATATGTGTCATCATTAGATGATTTTGCTTGGATGTATGTGTTGATGTGAACAATCAATGACATCACATGTGTAACCTCGTATGCAATAGCAATGCGTTTCTTATGACAAATGAATTGTTACATGGCAGTCCTTGTAACACAGCTCATTACATTGGCATGCAGTAGGGGAGTAACTGACATGAGTAGTTGTATTATGCGATAATGGTATGATCTGACATTCCCTAATGTTGCCCACACTGGACTTGTAATGGTGAATAGTATAAGTTTGTACTCCTGCGCAGAGCCTACAGCAAGTTTGTGTGATGTTTCGCATTGTGCTGTTCTGCTATGTCCCAACATGGTTGTTGAACGTATGCAATGTGAGTAGTCATATTTATGTTGATATTTTTCATCACTTTGCACACATGTGTATATCTTGATGTGGTGCATTTTGTAGCTGCATACTTTTGCACATGATCACTTCATGTACATTCTACTTGTTCTCCATGGACAGAGAGATCTTTCCCAGGGATGGTCTTTTGCCTTTTCATGGTCAGAGCTGTGAGGTACAGTGTGTTTAGTGCTTGAGTTAGGCTGTGTTGACTTCTACCCCACTTTCCAATGGCTAACAGACCAGCTTACTCATCATTGTCAGAGGAGCAATGACAGTGAGGGTGGTATTTTTGAAGGATGCTGAGACCGCTGACTGATGTTGAATTATAATGCTACGCACAACAATGCCTTGTGCACATGACACAACGCAAGAGTGTCAGCCGTCTTGCATTACACCTCACATCTACTGTCCGTGGGCATTGTCCCGGATGTGTGTTTATCTGTGTGTGTTTTGTGTTATGTGGTGTGACAGCTACTTAGAGTGTGTCCTGTCCTCCACCCACATTTGTAGCATGCACATTGAGGGCACATGTGACTGATCTATTCCTGTCAGTGTGTGTAATGTGCAGTTAAGGTTATGGTCTGTAGTTGTGTGAGTAGGACAAGAACTGGCAGTAGATATTTCCAGATTTCGTACAGGATGGCCCTGTGTAGCCATCTTGACAGGGCATTTGCATTCACTCTCAGGCACAGCATAGTGACACATGTGTTTTTGTGGGACTGGGGGGGACTAGTGTGTGCTGGTGGCAGTAGTCATTGCTTCCACTCCTCCTCCCACCCAGGACAAATGGGCCAGCATGTTCCAGGGTTTCATGACAGTGTGTACAAAGTTACATTCAAGATGTCTGACAGTGGTGCCTGCAGTCATGCTGTACAGGACTGCCTACAGGGCCTTGTGTTCCCCACACCGTGGCCAGTGTCAGCCATCTTGACAGGGCATTTGCATTCACTCTCAGGGACAGCATAGTGACAGATGTGTTCTTGTGGGACTGGGGGGGACTAGTGTGTGCTGGTGGCAGTTGTCATTGCTTCCACTCCTCCTCCCACCCAGGACAAATGGGCCAGCATGTTCCAGGGTTCCATGACAGTGTGTACATAGTTACATTAAAGATGTGTTGCTGTGGTGTCTGTGGCTGTGTATTTGGGGTGAATTTAGACAGTATGTACATGTACTCACCAGGTTCAGGGATTCCAGCTAGTCCAGTTATGGCCTCCTGTGGGAGGAGGTCCCGCACCTTCACCTCCCAGGTGGTGAAATGCACCGGTTTATGACGTCCACCGCCAGTCTTGGTGCTCAGGGCATGTTCTCTGGCAATGAGCCTCTTTACCCTCCTGCGAACGTCATAATACTGGTTCCGGATATCCTCCTTTGTGCGCAGGGTAGGTGAATGGGCATTCACCTTGTTAACAATCCTCTCCCACATCTTGGTTCTCTGGGACTGGGAGGTCTGTTGGGCCAAGCTGCCAAATAACTGTGGCTCAACTCGGATGATTTCATCTATCATCACTTCCAACTAAGCAGCTAAGAACTGTGGATTCTTCTTTGGCATGGTGATGGGTGTTGGTGGAGATGTGTGTGTGTGTGAAGGTGAGGGTGAGTGTGTGTGAGTGGAGGTGTGTTTCTTTGGTGCTAGTTGTGTGGATGTTGTTTGGTGGATGGGATGTGTGTGTTTGTGGTAGCTAGATGAGTTGTCTGTCTAGTGGTGTGGTGTGCTTGCATGTCTGTCGAAGTTGCAAATGGTGTTGGGAACTTTTGGCTCCCTTTATATTGGTTGTGTTGTGGGTGTGTCTTGTTATTTGAAAATGTGTTTTTTTGGAGATGACAATGCGTTTTTTGGTAGTCTTCTTTCTGTTTCCATGGTTTTTTTTTCTTTTCATTTTGTAAGTCGTTTTGACAGCACTTGATGCTTGTTCTTGTGTAATTTGTTTTGGACGAGTCTATTCCATTCATACTGGGCTATGTGGCATTGTTGGTGTCCAAGTCTGTCAGGTCGTGTTGATGCTTGCCTATGTGGCATCGTTGGCGTCCGAGTCTGTCGTGTCGTGTTGATGCTTGGCTATGTGGCATCGTTGGCGTCCGAGTCTGTCGGGTCGTGTTGATGCTTGGCTATGTGGCATCATTATAAAAGTACAATGGTTCTGTCGGGTATAACCACAATATTTCTTATAAATATAATATTTCTTATAATTCAGTATACATGAACAAATTATTTCCTACACAAATTGAATGTAAGTATATTAGGCAAGGAACACGTAATAAGAGTGAAGTGATCCGGTTTTTGGGGAATTCAATATTTAATATAAATTACATCATTTATATTAACCCACATTTTATGTTGCATTCACAGCTGCCAAAATTGTGATCAAGTGACATAGTGTGATAAGTGACACAATAAGTGCGTAATATGTACAAAGTGGTTAAAATATATACAAAATGTAAAAGGCCAGAATAGATACAATGACCCTGCTACTCTGTACAATTTCAGTGTTTTACGAGCAGGGACTTGAACTGGACCAAACGGTAGCGTCGACGTTTCAACCCTATATGTGCGATTTTAAATCATCACAGCGGGTCTTCATCAGGACTGAAGTAAGGAAAAGAATGGCAGCCTAACAAGAACCAGAGTTATTCCTGGTGGGGCTCAGGTCGGGAATGAACAAGGGCCCATCCGGTGATCATCAAGAATCTTGTAATGAGTCCTATATGGCTAAAAAGGCAGCAATTGTAAAGAGCGTCTTAGTTGTTTGATATGGAATAGAAATCCAAAGAGCAGTGGAAACTCCTGCCGTATGATCGCATCATTGGCGTCCGAGTCTGTCGGGTCGTGTTGATGCTTGTCTATGTGGCATCGCTGGCGTCCGAGTCTGTCGGGCCGTGTTGATGCTTGGCTATGTGGCATTGTTCGCGTCCGAGTCTGTCGGGATGTGTTGATGCTTGCCTATGTGGCATCGTTGGCGTCCGAGTCTGTCGGGTCGTGTTGATGCTTGCCTATGTGGCATCGTTCGCGTCCGAGTCTGTCGGGTCGTGTTGATGCTTGGCTACATGGAGTCGTTCGCGTACGTGTCTGTGGGTTGACGCTTGGCAATCTCGAATTCTGCGCGTACGAGTCTATCGCGTCAGGCTCCTTTCCTGCTGACTCGGACGTATAATATATTTTCCGGCTGAGTCGGTCGTAAATTTCAAGCTTTGCATCGTACTCAGCTATTTGTAAGGCGTGTGTACGGTTCGGTTGGAAAAATTGACGGGTCCGTGTCGGGTAGTACGTTTTCCGGCCGAAATCGGAATCGACACCTAAGAGTGCCACTCTGGGGCAACATAGTTACCACCCAGCCGAAGGTTCGCGCACCAAATAGCCAACAGTTAGCACTTGGTCAATAACAAAGATCCGCCCCAATACCTGTTTTACCGCCAGGATGCAACTTTGTCCTGAAACCGCCACAGACCCCGAAGTACCAGCACTCAACACCCAGAGCGGGCAAAAGTCCAGATCCAATCCACACGCCAACAGGCAACTCAAAAGATGATCTGGAGAATTCATGGCTCCACTCAACACTGATAACGAACAGTACGGAACTCATCCGAACCCTGGGGATTGAAACCATTAATTTGACTAGTAATGATGAAATGTGTGTAACCTCACCATTAGAGAATCTAAGTCAACCAGGCCACTCGCCTCAAGATGAATGCATCAACTTCACAGGGACAACAAAACACAGTGCAGTTTCTTCGATTATAGAAATTCTAAGCCATTCGGTATCATCAACCCAAGCAGATCTAACTAATGTCCCTAAATCATTAACAAAATACGACCCACCAGGTCTTATGTCTGATCAACTTGGTGCATTAGGTAGAAACTACAGTCCCTCTCCCAGACCACAGCAAGGCAGTAGCCACAGAGAAGCAACTGCAGGTCCTGAACTAAAAGAGGACTGGAAACAGATAAAGGGGGAGAACATATCTTCTCTACACTCCTCACTATTACGCATCCTCCGGACCTCAATTTCAGTACTTAACATGCAGTCAGATAAAAGGACCTCCAGATTGATCTCATGAACATTATGGCGACACATATCGCCATTATTATCAACAAAATAGAAACACCCACTCATTGGATCATGACTGGACAGACAATAGCCTGTCACCTTAACAAGAAGCATGTAGGAGCAGCCCAATCATCGACAAGTTGAGTGTCCTACCAGCGATCTTAATTGACATTCTAGATGAAATTAAAAACTGTGAGAAGGCAACCACATTGACCATTCAAACTTTGTCAGTGAATACAGATATACAAGAGTCAATAACAGACAACAATCACAAAACAAAAGAAAAAACTAAAGCAAAAAGCACACCTATAATTTCTTCCTTGAAAGCAGCTGAAGCGAAGGATCAGGGTCCATTACATCTGGATTCACCTGTATCCAAGATAGCTGAATTTGGCAAACCCATGTCTCTCGCACAAACTAAAAGACAAAAGAAATGTGCAACGAAGGCAAGAATCATCAGCACAAGGGGAAGTGTGTAACACACAATAATAATCTATTCCCCATTTTTACAGTCAAACAGAAACATCATGACTCCTCGGCACTCAATCCCCCAATGATTCTGCTAAAAACCGACTAACCCGAGTTACTCAATAAACCAGAGAGAAACATGACCTTTCGAGCCACACTGGACAAATCGCAAACTACAGTGAGGAAGCCAGACACCGACCAGGAGGCCCACTCAGCAAACGCCGATCAACCTGGCGGCAGTGAACAAAACAAACATTTTTTGTGGCCTATGAAAAGCGAGGGCACAGATAGGATCATGTCTGCAAATGGGAAAGAAGGCCCTACGGTAAGGTGGGTAATGGATGCCGCCCCTCCCTTGAAAAAAAAATGCCAAGTAAATGGACCTGTAAGCTTGAAAAGTAACACACCGCTGGAATACACTGATCTGCACACACAATCTATGCGTGGTGGTGCAGCCAAAGTAAGACCTCAAGAGCTGCCTCAAATCGAGGACTTTTCAAGATATTGACAAAATTACGGTCAAAGTCAGCACCCAAAGTATAGCGAGGACAAACAACAAAAGGCAGCCACCCAATACCTGTCTGGATCATTCATTAGGTAAACGGATATAATATCGAATTTTAAATATCGAAATGACATAATATTGAGTTTAGTATATCGAATATACTAAAATATCGATGTTATGTATATCGAATGTCAAAATAGAATAAAAAAAATATATATATATATTGAATATCAAAATATCGAGTTCAAAATATCGTCATTACAAAATATCTTTAAATTGTAAAGGTAAGAAATATCGAAAATGATAATATAAAGGCCCATTACGATACCCGGCGTAAAAAAATCCGCCAGGCATGAAAGCGGCAAAAATCCGCCCGCACACACCGTCTGAACACCGACCACGCCATTACGAATACACAAACCGAAAACCGCCATCGGCGGAAAACCACACAAGATACCGCCCGCCCTCGTCCGAGTCGGAGTCAAACCGCCCGCCACGGACGGAAACACGCACGACAACACAAAACCGCCCGCCCTCACGGCCGACACACCGCACGTGAAATTACGATCGCACCGCCATGAGCGCGGGTAAACCACAAATATACCGCCCGCCAGCGCAAACAACGCCGATGAGAATTGACACGGCAGAAGCCATGGCGCCCACGTCCCTGCACAGAAACCATCCGCTGACAAAAACAATCGCACACAACATGGCCAACAAGTCCACACAGCAAGGCACGCACAAATACACAAGCACAGTACACATCCCGAAAACACCCCCCTGGACAAACAAAAAATACAAAGGCCAGAACACCAGACACAACACACCTGAAAACAACAGACCATGAGGACACACCCACATAGGTAAGTACAAAAGCAGCACTCCCACAGACCACAACCCCTTGCAACATTGCAAACTAGAGAGGAGAGGAGAGGACACAGTGACACAGCAAGGACAGCAGCACACCACAGAAACGCACACATCACAACCACCACCACCACCACCAAACACCGGCACCACAAACCCCCTGCACATTACACAACACACACCGCACCAGCACCACAAACACCATGGCACCACAAAGAATGCCCAAGTTCACGCCCATTGAGCTGACGGTCATGGTCGACGAGATCATCAAGGTGCACCCACAAATCTATGGGAACCTGGTCCAGCACACACCACTAGCCACCAGAAACAGAATGTGGAACCGGATCGTAGACCAGGTCAATGCAGTCGGGACCCTGCCCAGGAACAGAGTTGAAATCAACAAACGGTGGAATGACGTCAAGAGCCTGGTCAAGAAGAAGGAGAGCAAGAACAGAGAGCTGGCTGCCGTCACTGGCGGAGGGAATCCCGCGCTCTTCAAGACCTTCAAAGCGTGGGAGGAGAAGGTGCGAGTCATTATACATCCGGAGATCCTCGCCGGATTAGCAGGGGGAGTGGAGGCTGGTAAGTACAAACTAATGTATACCAGCACACCGCTATGTACTCACATGCACTACCACCATGCCACAGCTCCCAGGGACAAACACCCCCATGTCCAGCACACAATACACAACACATCACACACACATGCAACAGACACCACCACACACAGCCCAAACCTAACAACTGTAAGATACGTGGGGGCATGTGTACACTCAGCCAGCCACGTAACCACCAACAGGTCCCCAAGTATGCCAGAAGCGCCACAACGAGCACCCACCACACCCATGTGTCCGCCATAGCTGCACTAACCGACAAGTAACAGGTAAGTGGCAGGAACACAAAGTGCAGTGGGTGGGAGGGTGGACAGCTCAAGTACAACACACACCAGGCCCCTAGTCCCACAGCACAGCAAGGAGGAGCATCCCCCACACCCCACACCCACGTGTCAGCCACCGCAGTGCACACCGACAGCCGAAAGGTAGACATCACGGTCCACAACAATCGGTGTCAGTGGGTGTCCAGCCATCACCACGACCCACAACACCGCCCCCCACAGACCTGCAACATGGAGCACCCCCGCTTAGAACCATGTGGCATCCAGTACAGTGCACGCACGAACAACCTGCAGGTGGGAAACTGGACAGGGCTGGATTACTGGAGGCATGAGGACCGTAACACGACCAACACATGGGACATGTCACGTAGCAGACGAACACGCAGCACCGCCCACCGTCACGAACAAGTGAACAATGTGCACACGGACATGAACCACAGACTCACACCCCACATGACCCATCACAGACACAGCAACACCCAAGGAGCCACGTCTGCATGCACAAGCCACACTGAATATAGTACCACACGGCAGCCACTGTGCAACCCATCACACACAACCGAAACACCATTGAAGTCCTGTCCATGTAGCCCCTACTGCCTGTCAACTACACACCCCACAACTACGCCTATGTAAGACAAACAACACTAGACGCAACAGAGCGGAACAACATAAATGCACACGAACACCACTGAACCCATCAAACACACAGACACACCATGCACATACAACATACCATCCATCCCATCCGTCAGCCCCAGTCTCATGAAAGGCATGTCATCCGAACAGCTGCCACACATACAGCAGTCACGCTAAGATACATGCCCATGACCAACCATGTGCCAGAAGTCAATGAAGCGCACGCCACACTGTGAGCAACAACACACAACATGGGCCACACCCCCCCCCAAGCACTGCAGTGATGCACATGGCACAGGGCAGCACGCACACCAAGGAGATGGGACAACTGCAATACGTCGGGTGGCACACAACCATCACACACTCATAACGATGCGTCCAATGCCATGTCCAGTAATCACAACAGACAGCAAATATGCAGGGTATGTCAGGCATGCACACACCTCAGACCATGCACTGTCATGCTGCCACAACACATGTCACGTTCGGCACCCATGGCTCACAGCATGTAGCCCAAAAGCATATTCCATCCCAAATGCGTTCCTGGGGCATGTCCCCCATGTTGCCATATGCGTTCCTAAGCGTCCCATTTGAACCCCAAAAGCAAAGTACAAACCAGACCCAGGATGGGCCAGGAGCCCGCATACACCAGAGTCACAATAAGTAGGGGCACAGCAACACACCCATCGGCATGGCCAATCCGTCCCATGCCACATGTGCACAGCACACAGTCCCATTGCCAAACACACACAACAACAGATTGTACAGCCACACACCCGCCTCCGGGACACACGTGCACGAGAGTGCACGAACGGAGAATGTCAGACAACCAATACAGACTTCGCCAGGTGCAACACAATAACAAATCTCATTCTCTCCACAGGTGACGAACTGCTGGATGCTGGGGATGGAGACAGCAGCCAGCACAGCCAGCCTACAAGCCCCCAACGAGGACACACGGATGTGGAGGATCTGTCCTCCTCTTCGGACACGGACCACCAAGCAGGCCCATCTAGTGTGGCAGGGCCCAGCCGCTCCCCAGGACCCCTCCTACCCACCAACCCATCATCCAGGGCTGCTGAACATTCCCAGCCCCCTGCTGCCACTGTCGTTGCGGCCACACCCACGGTCATTGCGGCCACACCCACGGGCATTGCGGCCACACCCACGGTCATTGCGGCCACACCCACGGTCATTGCGGCCACTACCACTGCCGCAACCGCCACCACGTCTTCGCTGGCCCCAGCCCCAGCGCAGGTGGTGGCCCGGACGACTGGATCCACCCTGGGAGCCAGGGTGAGGACCGTGGTGAGCAATGTGGCTAGTGGGCAGGCCGGTGGCAGCAGGACTGGTAGGAGGAGCAGGGTCAGGGAAACGCCAGCCTCCCCTGGGAGCCATGCCCTGCCTCAAATGGCCAGAGTCCTTGGGGCCTATGAAGAGGCCCAAGGACAATGGGCCAGGTCAGCTACAGACACGCGTGAGGTGCTGGGGGTGCTGAGGTCCATGGACGCCCGTATGGGCCAACTCGTGGACCTCATGGGCCAGCTGGTGGTGGCGGTGAGGTCACAGCCAGGGACAGCAGCTCCCCTCCGCCACCACCTGCCGGGGCGCAGGGTCGAGCAGCAGTGTCCAGTTCCCCTGCGTCCACAGCCAGTGAGCACACCTCAACCACCAGCAGGTCGCAAGCAGGCACCCCCTCGCAAACGTGGAAGGGGCCGTCCGAAGTGGAAACAGATCTCCCGGGAGGACTTTGCACGCTCCAGACGCAAGTGAGGCAGCCAGCCAGCCTTCCTTGACCACCCACTGCATTGACTTGGACTACGATCCCACTCCACACAGCCATCTGGATGGCATGTGTGTGTTGGACTATGGACATAGAACCAGTGGGTACACCCTGAGCATCACGCAGCCATGACCGACAGCTCATTGTCACTGCACGCACCACTTTTGTCATCACCTTACACACAATCACATGTCACAGTTTGAAATAAATGCACCTCTTCCACAAACTGCTGTCTGTGCCCTGTGTTTTAATTGTACGGAATACAACGGCCACCTTGAGCGGAACGGCACCTGATGCGTGGCATGGCAATGGAACCGGAGGGCCTGTAGGGACCTAGGGGTGGGAGACAGAACAGGAGCACATTCAATGAGTGTGTCACACACCCATCACACAGTACATGTCAACAACTACAAGCAATGTACACACATCGCACAGAGCAATAGGGCACAATGCCACAGCCACCATCAGTGGCATACTAACCTGGGCATGGAGCGTTGACACACAGCACGCAGTGAACAAAAGGCCACCCTGACACAGCACACACACACCTGCACAAATACAGACACATCAGCCGTCGTACATGGACACTCACCGTTAAGTGAAGTAGCGGGCGATGAGCTGCTGGCGCACATTCCCAGCTTCCTCCTCTCCGCTGTCCTCCTCACTCGAGCTGTCCTGGTCTGCGGGCTGGGGCCCTGGTTGATCTCCGTCATCCACAATGAGGGGGATCTGCTTCCGAATGGCCAGATTGTGCAGCATGCAGCACGCCACCACTATCTGGCACACCTTCTGTGGGGAGTACGCCAGCGCACTCCCGGTGCGGTCCAGGCACCTGAACCTGGACTTGAGGAGGCCAAAGGTACGCTCGACCACACGTCTGGTCCTCCCATGTGCCTCATTGTAGCGATCGTCTGCTGGGGTGCGAGGATTCCTCAATGGACTGAGCAGCCATGCCCCATTCGGGTACGCAGAGTCACCTGGGTGTGAGGGACACAGAGAACCGTTGCTATTCCAACTGGACAGGGGACAGCATCGCACAACCAGCACGCTACACCACTCCACATACTCACCGACAATACAGCCACGATCCTGTTGCAGATTGGACATCAGTCGTGGCAAGATGCTGTTGCGCATTACGTGTGCGTCATGGGCCGAGCCTGGGAACTTTGCACACACGTGGGTTATCTTCATGTCCGCAAGGCACACCACTTGCACATTCAGAGAGTGCGTGTGCTTCCTGTTGCGGTACAGGTGCTCAGTGGCCTGTGGTGGAACAAGGCCAACATGTGTGCAATCAATGGCACCAACGACGTGTGGGATCCTGCCAAGGGCATAGAATGCACCCTTCACTGCCGCCAATTCACGAGCCCTGGGGAATCTGATGTACCTGTTTCGGTACAGCATCATGGCTGCCAGTACATCCCTCAGCACCTTGCTGAACATGGGCTGGGACATCCCTCCTCCACTGCCCACTGTGTGCTGGAATGACCCAGTGGCGAAGAAATGCATGGCGGCCATCACCTTAGCCGTGGGGGTGAATGCTGTCGGATACACCCTGCGGGGACGGAGATGGGGTTCCAACATGGCACACAGTCGATGCAGGGTTGGCCTGTCCAGCCGAAACTTCCTTATGACCTCAGTATCCTCCATGTCCGCCAGCAATTGGTATGGGCGGTCAATGTTCGGTCTCCGCCTAGGGAAGATGGCAGTGGATACATGTCAGAGCAACACAACACATAGCAATTTCGCATTCACATCACTGACATGACTGAGCAAGCACATGAGTCACAGCCCAGCTGTCAAGCAGGGACGGCACGGCCACAATACACTTACACAGGTCTCCCACCAATGGCAATGGCTAGTGATGCAAACCACTGCCATGGTCATGCACATGGGGATCTAGGCCCCAATGACTTGCGGGGCGTGCTGATGGGGACTGACTGCATATTCGTCAAGCGGCAACGCCACGGCAACATGAATGTCTGCTGAGCATGGCACTGCTTCCGAGGCTGGATGAGTATGGCACACGACGACAACGATGTGGGCACAGGCTGAGCGGCCAAAACAAGTGGGACCTGTGGCACGAGGAGATATGAGACAGTAGTAGGTGTCAGCACTGCACCCTATGTACAGCACTGTACGGATCACACCTCCCGAAACATTGACAGGTGTCCACATTGACAGCCCCATGCCAAGACGGCTGTGTGCTTGCAGTCACATGTCACAGGTGAGAGGTTACATTGCACGTGCCAGGTGGCAGACGTACATAGTGGGAGCTATCATGTGTGTGCATGTGTCTCCTGTTCAGGATCCACCAGATGGGCGCTGACTCTGTACTGACCATTGGACACAGCATGTTCCGTGGAAGGCTTGTGTGTGTGGGATGGAGGCACTGGATGTGCCTCCGTTGGGTGGGGGGCCATGCACAGGGCGGGTACGTCGATGATTGCGCATTGTTGGTCACGGTGGGTGCACCCACAAAGATGTGTTGCCCTGTGTACAATTCCTATGTCCGCATGATGATGGACTGTAGATGTGGGCAGACTACACATTGGTCGATGTTCTGTCCATGTGCATGTGCCTTCACACCAGGCACAGCTGCCCCTGCACATGTGACCCCTGCTGGACTCGCTGCTGGGTCTGTGGAGCTGATGCACCTTCTGTGCGTGGGGCGGACAGCTCACCTCACTTCCCTCATTGCGCATGTCATGACTTTGCCGCAGGTGACATGGATCATGGAGGGCCCACATGTACGCGTGGGTAGGCTACACATGTTTGTTCACTGGTCACCACCCCCAGTCAGTGTTTCGAATGGGAAGGTTGTTGTGCTGGTGGTATATTCGATGTGGCGGATGGGCGGGCCTAGGTGCGGGCTTACATTCCGGACATGGGGGGTAGTTGGATTGGCGACTAGTTGCAGTACACACGGGACACGTCTCTTCCTTTCCACATCTGGGTCATCCCTTGTACTCACTGACAGTGATACAGTCATCTTCGCCCCAGCCCTCATGTCCTCCCCTCGCTCCCCCAATATGCATGTGCACCTGCGAGGCTAGCGCTTGCACAGGCAGCCCCAAGCTCGAACCAGAGAGGGCAAGGAGTGTATGTGTGGGTCCAGTTGCACGAGTGGGCTGTCTCAGGGTATGATGTGTGGCGGGACGCCGTCCACCTGCGTGGTGCCCCAAATGGAGACCCGGCCTGCATGGACTATGCATCACAGTCTTCGCCTTCCGGATCCGCCACCTGCGACACCCAGTGGCAGTGGCTGCCCTTGCGGCCAGGCCGCGTCCGTCTGTGACTGATGGCCCACACATTCACTCTTTGGCCTCTCTGGGGAGGGCTCGGGGTGGTGGCGCACGCGCTTGCACTTAGTCGCAATGGCATGTGGCGTGGTTGGTATAATGGGCAATGGATGGGATGGTGCGAGCCACCTCCCGTGACGTCAGTGCTGCTCGTGCTGAGGTGCGTCCCCCTACACTTCCATTTGACTTGTGCCATGCTACACGTTGAGGTTCTATTGCCTGCATGATATGACCAGGAGGAGCGCGAGGAGACCTCTCACACACCATGCTCCACTGCCATCCCGTGCCCTGTATCGCCTGTGCGGATTGACTATGTTGGGGTTACACCTGGTCGACTGGGGCTGTGTGTGCCTTGTCAAGGGGCATGGCGGGCGCACAACAGGATCCAGCTAGTCCACGGAGGGTGGGCTGACGTGTGCGCCTGGTTCCGCATTGTTCGTGTGCCCGGCTGCTGTGCACACACGTGTTCACTTCCCCCGACAGGTGTCCTCTCACAATGCCCAGGGAAGCGGTGGTGTACTGTTCATGACCCCTCCCAACACGGCGTGCTCCAACTTGGCATGTGCGCATCTACCCGTCGCACCCACCCACCTGAGCACTGCGTCCATACGACTTCACACAACACATGTGTGTCTTCCACAGTTGTGCTACTCATTTGCGTTGACATCCAATACCAGTGGACTACATGGTCATGTCACGACTGCCGTGTACTTCACATACTCTCATCCTCTCTCATTCGTACTTGTGAAATGAGTCAGCGGAGACAGTTTTGGTTTCAAACATTATATTGAGTCTTCTGTCCTCTGTGATGCAGTATAGTGGACACTACTGGCAGCGGAATACATGTTGAGGATATACTGAGCATGATTACAAATGGGATAGGGTGTGGGGTTACATGTGATTGGCTGTTGCATGTGGGATGTGGGCTTCAGAGTTACATCTGCTTGGCCAAGGCTGTGCTAATGTACATTTACGTATAGCTGCGGAGCTGCGGACTTTGACACAGACTGTATAAAAGTAGCCTACCAGACCGCTTGGCATCATGGGCACAGTCCATCTCAGTTCCATGTGACAGGTTTGCTGCGGTTGTTCCTCATGCACGCGTGCATGTGAGATGACATCAGGGCATGTGCTTGCGTGCATGCAGCGGCGTGCCACTTGTTGTTGCAATGTGGTGGTTACTGGACATGTCACAGTCACTGGGGTCGTGTTGTTGTTGTTTGCACTTGTCGTCCGTGCAAAGGTCCTGGTATGGGATTTCCGGGGCGGGGGTGGGAGGGGTGCAGCACCCACAGACTCCAGGCGACCTATTCATGTCCACTGAGCGGTGTGTGTGTCCATGGGCGCTGGATCCATGTCGTGTCCTGGTTGTTCGTGCAGTTCCGTCCATGTGGGTGCGATACACAGACCCCATGCCACTGCCTCCCACGATGCATGCGGTGTTCCTGGATGTGATGGGGAACAGTGTGCATGTCCCGGTCATATCCGATGTCATGGCGATGTCGTTGATGGTGTGGTAATTGTTGCCGGTCGTTTGGTATGGCTGTTGTGGTGGTGACTGGCCAGTCCGTGCGGAAGCTAAGCATGGGTGCGGGGTTGGACATCATAGGTCAATCGGGGAACCTGCGTTGGGGTCCGACGAATTTACAGGTTGTCAGGTATGCGATGCCGTCCAGCAGGTCTTCCATGTCATTGGTGGTGTTTATGTTTGCCAGCCAATGTAGCGGATGGTGGCTGTCAAGGTGTTGTTCGTAAGTTGTCCCTTGGAGGACCATGATGGGGCATGCTGGGTGACATTCGATGTAGCTGTGCTCGATGATCCGTCGTGTGGAGGCACAGTGGTCCCCGAGGAATAGTGCTAGCAGGTCCGCCTTTAGACATGCCGGGTTGGAGAGACACATCTCCACGGGATGCTGGTAGGGACACCTCCGACAGTAGAAGACGGGTATGACGCAGCTGAACAATGTGATGCGGTAAGTCAGTCGGTAACTGACGTTCAGCAGGGACAGGAGTTCGCATCCCAATATATGTATCAGGTTGGTTTTGTACAGCTTGACCTGTCCGGCGTAGTTGGGTAGGTGTGTTGCGGTTGCCATTTTGCAGCGGTGCGTTGTGGTGGCGTGCTCCGGCTGTGTGTGCAGTCTGCAATGTGCACGCTCCGAGGTTGCTGTGAGCTCTGTGTAGTCGTAGGGAGACAGGACTTGTGTTCTGTTGGCTTGTGCGGAGGACACGGGCCCTCATCCCACATGCTTCTCAGACAGTTCAAGGTCAGTGATGTGTGACTCCTTCCAATTAACTTGCATGGGGCCGACATGGGGGAGTGTTTGCTTTATTCTTTCCCGTCCGTTGTGTTCTTCTGTGATATGCGCTATCTGCCCTGTGGTCGGTCTCCTCTGCATGCCTGTGTTGGTCTTTTATTGGACAATGGCTGTATTCACCGGCTTCTTTCGTAGGGCTGTGGTTTCGGAGTTGGAATGGAAGGCCATTCAGTGCTGTCTGCTCTCCCTTGTGTGGGCGGCAGGCTGCCTTTCCGCTCTGCGTTGGGCCTTGTGTGTGAGTGTTATTCTTGGGCCACCTGTTGTCGGTCCCCGGGCTCTTTGGTGTTCCGTTTTGTATGTCTTGTTCATATGTGCAGGGTGGTATGGGTGTTTCAGTGTGGTACTGGCGTTCCTCTTCCCGAAGGGGTCCTGCTTCTCCTAGTTGGTGTTGCCGCCGCTGTGTGCTTCGCCATGTTTGTTGCACTGGGGTGTGTCCTGCTGTTGCGTGACTTCACTGACATGTGTGCGTCGGTTGTGTGACGTTGGGTGTTGTCCGTGAATTGGGCGTTGGGGACATGTCTGTGGCAGGCCTGTCACGTGTCATGTGCGTTCGGGGTGGGGATGGTGTGTGTGCTGCTTGGTTGTGTCCCTGTGTCTGTGTGCGACGCATGCATGGCGCTGCGGTTGGCCTCTGCGTTGTGCGCATGTGTGGCAGCGTCATCGCCGCTTTGGGGCCGTGACGGCGTGGTTGGTTCCTAGTCCCAGGTGGTGTGTACACATGTGTTACGAGATGTTACAATTTGGCCTGTGTGTCATATGTGGGTGCTATGGTAGATGTGTCGTGTACACGCGGGGGTGGGGGGTTGTCCGCTTTTTCCGCCCTTGCACTGTGTGCGCTGTTTGCGTGCACTTGTTGTATGTGTGCCTACCTGCGTCTTCGCGGTACGTTGCGTCCTTGGTGGTGCATCAGATAGAGCATAGGGAGGGCCTGCAGTGCTGGATTCATGCTCGGGGGTGCCGCTTCTTCGGTGTCCGTGCTCGGCGTTCGTGTTACCGCTTCGGTTTGACGTACGGTGTCTCTTAGCCGTGGGTTCAGTTTGTGTGCGGCATCGTAATTTGTACGCCGGGCGGTACGTGTTTCGTCGGACGGTGTGTGTCAATTGTGCTGCGCCGCTACGTGTACGGGCGCACTTTGATGGCGGACGGTGTCGCTGGCTTGCCGGCGGTGTTTGGCTGACTTTTCGCATCGTAATCGGGCGGGCGTGCGGACTGCTGCGTGCAGGCGGTGACTGGTGTTTTTTGCATCCGCCAGCACGGCGGTAGTGCTTCCGCCCGACATCCTAATGGGCCCCATAGAGTGTTAAAAATATCGAAATGTTAAAATATCGAAATGTTATTAATTTAATAATAAGAAATGTAAAAAAGTAGTAAATAATATTAGTAAACATTTATAAAAAAATTATTTGTAATATGAATTTTAGGAGCGGGATGTTGGGTTATTAGGGGATAAGGGTGGGGAGTGTTTTAAAAATATAGAAAATGAAATATAAATATATAGAAAAATATATAGTAAATAATAAAGTGTTGTTTTAGGAGCCGGATGTAGGGTTATTAAGGGATAAGGGTGGGGAGTGTTTTAAAAAATATAGATTTATAAAATTGAAATTAAAAATAAATTTTGTTGAGAGTAAATAATTATTTATGAATGAATATTAAATTTTGAGGTTAAAATTTTGAAATAATTTAAAAATAAATATTTAATTTATTTAAAAATATTAATATAAAATTTATTTTTACATGTAATCTAATTTGTTTACAAAATATCTTATTTGTACTGATAGGTCTTGTTGTATTTATAATTAATTAATTAAATTTAAAAATTAGTAATGTTACAAAAAAAATATATATCATTAATATTAATAGTATAATTATGATAGTTAATTTTTGGTAGAAATGTATAGTGTGGTTATATAAAAATTAAATATTAAAATTATAAAATATATGTAAATCTCATAATTTATAATTTACAAATTTTAAAATTTAATACCCAAAAAAATATATTCAATATATATGTATTGAGCAAATATTAATAATTTCAAATATTATTTATAATTTATAAATATATTATACTACAGAGAATTATAGATGTAATAAGGTATGGTATTTAAATATAATGTAATGGAGTACATATAATACATTATTGATAATACATTTGTGAGTAATATGATAATATATGTAATAAAAATTAATATAAATTAATATTTGATAAATATATTACCATTAAATATTTATAAATTTTTTGTAATCATATTTAATGTAAAAAAGTATTAATTTTTTTATATTTAATAAGGAATTAAAATAGTATTACATTAATAATGACATATGTATACATTTTAATGAATTAATTGTATTATAATTTATAATATTAAATTAATATATTAATAACTATAATATGTGGGAATATTATAATAAAGAGTGTTTTAACTCTTTTATTTTTTTATTTTGTTTGTATTTTGAACAAAAATTAATAAATGTTTAGTAGGTAGCATTATTATTTAAGATATATTTATTGTAATAAAATTTGTAGATGAAATGTAAATTTTATAAATAGTTTTTAATTTTGGAATTTTAACTATAGTTTGAATTTCATAATATATTTGTTTACTGTCAACATTTTAATATAAGTTAAGTTAAAGTGCAGTGGGAATAGTAAATTATATTTATTTACTAACCAACACCTTCACTGATTTAATATTAACTGGAGTGGGAATAATTATTTATATTCATTTACTGACCAATATTTTGTTTTATTTAATACTAATTGGAGTGGGAATAGTAAAATATATGTATTTACTATTTAGCACCTTCCCTGATTTAATTCTAACTGGAGTGGTAATAGTAAATTATATTGATGTAATATCCAGCACCTTCCCTTATTTAATAATAATTGGAGTGGTAATAGTAATTTATATTTATTTAATATCCAGCACCTTCCCTGATTTAATACTAACTGGCGTGGGAATAGTAATTAATTATTATTTACTATCCAGCACCTTCCCTGATTTAATACTAACTGGAGTGGGAATAGTAAATTATATTGATTTACTATCCAGCACCTTCCCTTATTTAATATTAACTGGAGTGGGAATAGTAAATTATATTTATTTACTATGCAGCACCTTCCTTGATTTAATACTAACTGGAGTGGGAATAGTAAATTATTATTATTTACTATCCAGCACCTTCCCTGATTTAATACTAACTGGAGTGGGAATAGTAAATTATATTGATTTAATATCCAGCACCTTCCCTGATTTAATAGTAACTGGAGTGGGAATAGTAAATTATATTTATTTAATATACAGCACCTTCCCTGATTTAATACTAACTGGAGTGGGAATAGTAAATTATATTTATTTACTATCCAGCACATTCCCTGATTTAATACTAACTTGAGTGGGAATAGTAAATTATATGGATTTACTATCCAGCACCTTCCCTTATTTAATATTAACTGGAGTGGGAATAGTAAATTAATATTATTTACTATCCAGCACCTTCCCTGATTTAATACTAACTGGAGTGGGAATAGTAAATTATATTTATTTACTATCCAGCACCTTCCCTAATTTAATACTAACTGGAGTGGGAATAGTAAATTAATATTATTTACTATCCAGCACCTTCCCTTATTTAATACTAACATGAGTGAGAATAGTAAATTATATTGATTTAATATCCAGCACCTTCCCTTATTTAATATTAATTGGAGTGGGAATATTTAATTATATTTATTTACTATCCAGCACCTTCCCTGATTTAATACTGAGGGGTCGATTCCGATGTCGGCCCGAAGCGCACCTAACAGTATTCGTCCGGAAAAAATACGAGCCGAAAGCGTGTTTTCCGACTGACTCGAACACTCTACCGAACGAACAAGTACGATGCGTATAACAGCCCAGATTCCGACCGAGCCGTACTTACCCATTCCAGCTCCTGTTCCCCGCCCGAGCCGGATCCGTAAACGCCGAATCGAGTCGCACGGAACCAAATACACAGCACCTTCCGGCCGGACTAGTACGATGCGTCTCCCGTACGCGCCGAACTCATCGCTATGTCCGGCACGTTTGAGCATCCGGGAGAGCTGCACATAAGCTCCGATTCGCGCCACAAGACGATCCACGGTGACGAGACGAACAAGCCAGCGACGAGTACGAGTCGAAGACACGAGAAACCCGAACGAGATGAACCAACCATGAATCCCATCGCGCAGGTCCTACCAATACTCTACATCTATTACCGGGACCGGTACGGACGCGTACGGCGCAGACGGTAAGTCAAACACCCACAACACAAACAAACAACACGTACCCGAAATATGTCACACACACATAGGGATGCACAAATGACGTACACAAGCAACAGCAGAACCATAGGGGTGGGATGGCCAACACCAATGCCATACACACCCATAGGGGGATGGATGCCTACCACCAACACCACCCTACAACTACCCCTACTCATGGGTGGCTAGATGCATGCCACCACCACCCCCCCCACTCATGGGGGGCTGGATGGCTGCCACTACTGCCATCCCCACTCATGGGGGATGGATGCCTGCCACTACTGCCATCCCCACCCCTAGGGGGATGGATGCCTACCACTAACACCACCCCCACTCATGGGGGGGCTGGATGGCTGCCACTACTGCCATCCCCACTCATGGGGGGATGGATGCCTACCACCAACACCACCCTACAACTACCCCTACTCATGGGTGGCTAGATGCCTGCCACCACCACCACCCCCACTCATGGGGGGCTGGATGGCTGCCACTACTACCATCCCCACTCATGGGGGGCTGGATGCCTGTCACTACTGCCATCCCCACTCATGGGGGGATGGATGCCTGCCACTACTGCCATCCCCACCCATAGGGGGATGGATGCCTACCACTAACACCACCCCCACTCATGGGGGCTGGATGGCTGCCACTACTACCATCCCCACTCATGGGGGCTGGATGCCTGTCACTACTGCCATCCCCACTCATGGGGGGCTGGATGGCTGCCACTACTGCCATCCCCACTCATGGGGGATGGATGCCTACCACCAACACCACCCTACAACTACCCCTACTCATGGGTGGCTAGATGCCTGCCACCACCACCCCCCCACTCATGGGGGCTGGATGGCTGCCACTACTACCATCCCCACTCATGGGGGCTGGATGCCTGTCACTACTGCCATCCCCACTCATGGGGGATGGATGCCTGCCACTACTGCCATCCCCACCCATAGGGGGATGGATGCCTACCACTAACACCACCCCCACTCATGGGGGCTGGATGGCTGCCACTACTGCCATCCCCACTCATGGGGGATGGATGCCTGCCACTACTGCCATCCCCACCCATAGGGGGATGGATGCCTACCACTAACACCACCCCCACTCATGGGGGCTGGATGGCTGCCACTACTACCATCCCCACTCATGGGGGCTGGATGCCTGTCACTACTGCCATCCCCACTCATGGGGGATGGATGCCTGCCACTACTGCCATCCCCACCCATAGGGGGATGGATGCCTACCACTAACACCACCCCCACTCATGGGGGGCTGGATGGCTGCCACTACTACCATCCCCACTCATGGGGGCTGGATGCCTGTCACTACTGCCATCCCCACTCATGGGGTGATGGATGCCTGCCACTACTGCCATCCCCACCCATAGGGGGATGGATGCCTACCACTAACACCACCCCCACTCATGGGGGGCTGGATGGCTGCCACTACTACCATCCCCACTCATGGGGGCTGGATGCCTGTCACTACTGCCATCCCCACTCATGGGGGATGGATGCCTGCCACTACTGCCATCCCCACCCATAGGGGGATGGATGCCTACCACTAACACCACCCCCACTCATGGGGGACTGGATGGCTGCCACTACTACCATCCCCACTCATGGGGGTGTGATGCCTGTCACTACTGCCATCCCCACTCATGGGGGGATGCATGCCTGCCACTACTGCCATCCCCACCCATAGGGGGATGGATGCCTACCACTACTACCATCCCCACTCATGGGGGGCTGGATGCCTACCACTACTACCATCCCCACTCATGGGGGGCTGGATGCCTACCACTACTACCATCCCCACTCATGGGGGGCTGGATGCCTACCACTACTGCCATCCCCACCCATAGGGGGATGGATGCCTACCACCAAGACCACCCTACAACTACCCCTACTCATGGGTGGCTAGATGCCTGCCACCACCACCACCCCCACTCATGGGGGGCTGGATGCCTACCACTACTACCATCCCCACTCATAGGGGGATGGATGCCTACCACTAACACCACCCCCACTCAGGGTGGGCTGGATGCCTGTCACTACTACCATCCCCACTCATGGGGGGCTGGATGCCTGTCACTACAACCACCCCTACTCATAGGACGGGTAATGCATGACACAACTAGCATACTGCCACATAAGGACTGTCTGTAAATTACATTCCACCCCCAACACCATGACAAGCGTGTGTGGTCTGTGTCAAATGCATACAACACTGAACATGACATTGAACATACAATGTGACCCTCTAACACATGTGTCACACATAATTGTGTGTGTGGCCTACACAATGCAAGCACACCATGACCACTGTGGCAATGTGGCCCAAAGCCCCATCACCACAGTGCCCAAAAGGTAAGTGTGTGCACCATAGCTGAGGCACATTTTGAACAGTGTGGCAATGGGGCCCTAAGCCCCATCACCACAGTGCCCAAAAGGTAAGTGTGTGCTCCATAGCTGAAGCACATATTGAACAGTGTGGCAATGGGGCACAAAGCCCCATCACCACAGTGCCCAAAAGGTAAGTGTGTGCTCCATAGCTGAAGCACATATTGAACAGTGTGGCAATGGGGCCCAAAGCCCCAACACCACAGTGCCCAAAAGGTAAGTGTGTGTACCATAGCTGAAGCACATTTTGAACAGTGTGGCAATGGGGCCCTAAGCCCCATCACCACAGTGCCCAAAAGGTAAGTGTGTGCTCCATAGCTGAAGCACATTTTGAACAGTGTGGCAATGGGGCCCAAAGCCCCATCACCACAGTGCCCAAAAGGTAAGTGTAGTCCTGGTAAAAGCTGCTAAACCAAAAATGCAGGGATTATTCCTGGCCACACAACACCAAACACTACAGTGGCATTGTAGTGCTTGTGTCCCATAGCAACATAGATTGCGTGAGGCAAGCAGTGCAGTGCCAATGACACATTGTTCTAGCCATGTGCACACAAACATCAGCCATGGGGGCCCACATTGTCTACATTCACAAATAACACAATGACAGAAGTGAGCATCATAATGCAGACCCACATATCTGCAGCAATGGACACACAAATGTAGATATCCTGTGGAGACTGTAGATGTCATGTGAACAAATACCATACCATGGCAGCAATGGGACATACTAACCATGATCAATGTGCTGACTGATGACCTAGCAGTCCCAGAGCCAGCAGGGGAAAGCCAACAAACAACATACAGCCAATGGCAAACTAAAGATATGCCAATGCAGTGGTGCAAATGCACAAACACAAACAGGCAGACTCACACTGCATATCATACACAACAGGTGAGGGGGTTGTGTGCCAGTGTCCCCAGGCAAACACACAACACATGAGGAGGCCAGATTCACTAATACACAGATGTCAACACAGTCACATACAAAACTAACTCAGGGATTGGATTCCCCTATGTGGGCAAACAGGCATTGTGAGATGAGAGGGAGCCCAAATTACACATGTCACACAAGCTTGTAGGAACAGCAACAAACACAGCAAGAGACAGAACCACCACAGCACTCCCCCAGGGACCCCACATTGTGGTGACACTAACCTGCATGACAATCACACTGTGATGGCAAAGGTAGATGTCATCCACACTGTGAACCACAGCCATGTGTCCTGAGCAACAAACTACCATCACACCTATACAAGCACAAAGCACTCAGCATGGCCTGCCAGCCAAGGACAATATGGAGGTAGTGCCCCAGCCGTGCAAGAACTCACATTTGCACACACTCAACGCCACACACCTTGAACTCCACCAATGTGCAGCAGTGAAGCTCACATGGACTGCTGACATTGCACATGCACCCATGAAAATCCCAGGGGTGGTGGGGGAAATAAGGTGCAGAAACCCATCACACATGGCCAGTCAACAATACTTGTGAATGTCTGACACACTGCACAGTATGCCGTACATGGGCATGACGTGAAATCCACCCCAAACAATGGGATCCTGGCCATAGTCACACACCAATGAAGAAGCCAAGCTGACCCACAAAGGACACACATAGACAACTTCCAACATTGCAGCTCTGACCCTGAGGAGTGGCAGCAGTCACACACACAACGTGTCACAATCACTGAAAGCATACACAAACAGAAAATCACATTACTCGTGTAACCAACAAGTGCCAAGAGGAATCTTGACTGTGTCCCATCTGCGTTTGCCCACATCCCCAGCCCTGACAACAAAGACAACTAGGGATGACAACCTCATTAACATTATTTTGCCATGCACCCACATCCCGGAGAAACCAGGTCCAAGATGCTGGATGAACACAGAACAACTCAGCAAGCATCACAAACAGGAACATCCGTAGGGACACAGCCTGTGTAGGAAAAGGAGAAGGGTACACGCACAGACATGCCTACACAACACACAACACGGGCACAGCCTATATCACGGAATCACGCACTGCCATGAGGGCACTCCACTCCTGTGGAAGGTCAGCTGTGCCAAACCTTGTCTGTGCACGACTCAAACATGTCAGCAAAACACTCGGTGAGTGAGTCAACAACTACAACACACTGAAGGCTCTGCTCATATCAGCCTGGGCACGGGAGTGTCACGTCAGTCATCTGCATACACCCAAGACACGTGTCAAGCAACTTGCACTGTGTACACAGATGAGTCCTCCACATTTGATGTGCTAAACTGCATGTCCATTGGAGACAGGCACACAGTCAGGGTACTAGGAACATTGGACAGTGGTAAGCCCACCAGATGTGCATCATTGTAGGACAAAGATGCTAATCTACAAAAGCTAAACGTACATCCCTGTGTCAAATGCTGAACATTACACCCTCAGACTGCAGCAAAGGATGCTATAGATCAAGACTAGATTAGGACACATATCCCATGGACCACATGGAGCCCATCACAGCAAAACTTCATTTACCTGATCTGAACACTATTACAACAGCAAATGCATGATTCTACACATCTACATCATAGACATCCAAAGATTAACCACAAGTAAACAAAAAGAGGCTTTATTCAGCAAGTGTGCAACTCAAATCAAAAGTCCAAAATAAACTAAGGCCAATGGCCAGTCCAAATATACAGTCCCAACAGGGTGATGTGTGACAACTTGTCAACAATTGCTTGCCTGCACAGGTACGGACAGGGGACATCCCCCTTGGAGGGGCATACGAGGGGCAGGCCAGGCACCGCAGGGACAGGATCAGGGGATGCCAGAAGGAGGCAGTGAAGGGGAGGTGGGTGCAGGAGTGTCACCGGCAACTGCAGTGGAGGTGTCTGACTCAGGGGGGCTGGCACCACCGCAGGGCTCAAGTCTGATGGTGTTGGTGCTGCAACCACTGCAGTGGGCTGGTCAGATGGAGTGGACTGGGTCCCCAATGCAGTGCCCGAGTCAGACGGGGTGGTTGTGGACTCCACCGCAGTGCATGACTCCAAGGTAGTGGAAGGGGGGCGGAAGAGCTGGGCAGGACAGAGGGGGGACACGGTCTCCACACCAGTGGCACAAACAGGCAGAGCGTCTGGTTTGGGGGTGGAAGAGCAAGTGGCAGGGGGGGAGGGCCTAAGCAGTCTGGGGATGCGATATCGGTGTGTGGGGGAACCTGGGGCAGGGTGTGGCGGTGGAACCTGTGGAGTGGTGGCCTGGGGGATGGAGGTGAGAGACTGGGTGGTTGACTTGCAGGGCGGTGGCGGGGTCTTGCTCTTCCGGGACCGGGGGACTTGCGGGTGGGGGGCTCACTCTGCCTGCGCCTGGGGGAGGGTGTCCGGGGGCGAGGGGCACTCCCCTCTGTGTGGGTGGACTTCCTCTTCCCCGGTATGCTGGATCAGCGGAATTGGAGGGGAAGAGGCCGAGGTCACACAGGAAGATCTGCTGTGTAGGTGTGGTAGCAGGCGAGGCAAGGGAAGGGGTCTTGGAGGGAGAGGATTTGGAGGACTGCGGAGTTAATGTGGATGCCTGTGTGTGTGTGTGTTCCCCGTCCCCTTTGTCTGTGGTATCAGTCCCCTGAGGATGCTTGTGTGCACGTCTTGCCTTTCTCTTGGGTGTGTCTGTGCTGCTCTTGTCTGTGTGTTTGGGTGACTGTGCAGGTGTGCATGTGCTTTGGACAGGTAGGGGGGCAGGAAGGGGCAGAGGTGGGAGGGGTGGGGGACTGTTGGAGGAGGGACACTGCTGCCGTCAGGGAGGAGTCCATGGACTTATTGCTCCTCTGTAGGGCAGACATACCCGTTGAGATGCCCTCCATGAACGACACCAGCTGTGTCAACAGAGTGGTGTGTGCATGGAGGACACTCAGCATTGCTGTCTGCCCTACATGGAGCTGCCGAAGGAGGTACACAGACTCCTCAGTCAGTGCAGCAGGGGACACAGGGGCAGGGGCTGCGGTGCCTGGCACGAAGGAGACACGCTCCCGAGTACGGGAGCCTCCACGGACCTCAGGAATGGGAGCCAATGGGAGGGCGGTGGTGGTGGTGGTGGTGGCGGGGCCAGACAGACTAGCTGGCCTTTTGGGGCTGCTGACACCCGCCTCCACAAGGGAGTCATCCTCCGAGCTGCTGTGGTCCTCAGCTGAGGTGGATGGTGATGTGGACTCCTCGGTGTGGCTCCCCTCACCCTCCGTGCCACTGGGTCCCTCTGACAAATCGTCCGATGCTGACCCAGTCTGGCTCCGCTGCTCCTCCTGGTCCGTGGAGCTGTCCCCTCCTGTGGCCGTGGATGTATCTGCAAACAATTAGGGAAACAGACAAACATCAGTCACCTGCACTGACCGCACACACCACAGTAAGTACAGCACATTACAGAGCAAGCCCTGGCATCCTTAGTTGAACATTGCCTAAAGTCCTCACACAGATTCGGGAAGCCAATTGTCAGTCTGATGGTCAACCATGGGACTCACACCCCTCCTGCCCTTGCACCCATCTGTCTGGTGCCTGTCTGATGGTAAGACCCCAGTGTGGACACATGCACCACCTACACAGTTGTTGGACATTGCAGGGAACACGGTGAAGTATGTGAACATGCACACATCACATCTCTTGCCACTGAGTCAGTGCAGGTGTCCGGATTAAGGGATGGCCAGAGTCTAAATACAAATGCATGTGATGCATACCAGCACCAGACACCATGATGCACCCATGTCCGGATAGTCAATGCCACAATGGGGTGCATGTTGCACATGTCACTCCCCTGCAGGATCAGTCTCAGGAAGTTGAATGCCATGACACAGGAATGCGTGCAAAGTCATACATTACTGTCTCAAGTCACATGGCCAGGGCAGCCAGCCAACAACAGTCTGCACTGTGTCACAATCCAAGGGCATGGGGAATGCAAGGTATGTGACTGACAAGTGCACATGTCCATCCCCCAAATACCACATCATCTGTACTACTATTTGTCCACGTCATACCAACTGGACATATGGGGGACATGAAACACAACTCTCTGAACATGAGCACCTCACAGTGTGCTGTGAATGACAATACAGCTGCCTGAAAGTCACAGTCGCAAACACCTGTGTGCACAGTCAAGTGATCAGACACCTATAAGTCACAGAAGTATCGTCTATCATGGTCACATCTCAGATGGCATGCTGAGCCCTAACCGATAAACATACCAGTAGTCCTGACAACGAAGACACAGCACAATGAGACAGAGGCAGACACCTGAGGGTACATTACACTGATCACAACATGCCAGATGATACACGGGAGTGGGAGTACAGAGTGCATTGCATGCCCTGGAGTAGGCATTACTGTCCAGCTCCACCTGTAAGAGGGATGAGTCCTGGACAGTAGGCAGGTGGCTAAGCATGTGTGACACACTGGATACACATACTCCTGAGGCCCAAACATTGTTCCCACCAGCAGCATGGGTGTGTGCCAAATTCCCCAGGGACATGTGGTGATTCTGATCTGCAAGTGGACCACATAGCAAAGTTACACCCAGACTACATTGCACGACTCAGGCATTGTGTGAGCAATTGACCCACCCATGAAGGCCAACACAATGTCACGGGAACAAAAGCTGTCACCCACCTTGACCAAAGCAAAATGCAAGGACCCTGTACCCGAGTGACACAATTATCCTGAGCGTAAGGAGCACACCTGCGTATCAGATGAGGAGTGGGCATGTCACAATAGAGGGACATGGGTACTGGACAACAAGACTTAGGCATTGTGTAAGCAATTGACCCACCCATGAATCACACAACATAGTCACGGGAACAAATGCTGTCCCCCAGCTTGAGCAAAGCTAAATGCAATAACACAGTCCCCAAATGACACAATTTCCTGACTATAAGGGCCACACATATGCGTATCAGAGGAGAAGTGGGCATGTCACAAATGAGGGACATGGGTCCTGGACCACATGACTGATGTACTGTGGAAGTTTAACCAGGCCAGAGGAGGGCACATAGCATGTCAGACAAAGTGCACAGTGCAGTCATGGACTCACCCCCTCCTTGCTGCTGTCTGTCCTTCAGCTGCCCATCCAGGTCAGGGAAGACCACTGCCAGGATCCGGAGCATGTGGGGGGTCAGGGTCTGGTGTCTGCCCCTCCTGCAAGGTGGCGACAGCTTCAGCTGGACCCTTGCGATCCTCCGGGTCCAGCCACGAAGGTCCTGCCACCTCTTCTGGCAGTTGCGGATCCTGCGCCTGTAGACCCCCACGGATCTTACTTTCCGGGCGATGGTCAGCCAGATTTCCTGCTTCTGGTGTGCATCAACCTGTGAGGATGACAAAGTGAAAAGGCCATTACTACACATGCAACATATACGTGCATCACACAGTTGGATATACATGTCTCAATCACAGGGGCATATGATGTACACAGGCAGTGCAACAATGGCTATGAACAGTTTGCAAGCAGTCACTACATGGTATCATTGCATGGGAAGTAAACCTAGTTGGAATGCACTGTTACTGCACTGTACCACTTCAGTGCATGTAACTACACACTTTGGGGTGTGACAACTACTCAGTGGGCATGCTAGCCAGTGGTGTGCACACTGAAAGTCCTGCTAGTCAGACAACATGCACAATTAGTGAGGCAGTGGACAGCACACTCACCTGCTCCCCTGGTTTCCCATACAGCTTGCTGTACTGTGGAAGGAGGCTGTCCAGCAGGGCCTGGTTCTCCTCAAGGCTGAAGGCTGGGGCTCTCTCCACAGTACGTGCCATTGCAGGAGCCAGAGGATGCATAAACAGCAGCAGTGTTGGTGGCAGATGTCGTCCTGGAGCATGTAGTGCAGGCAAGTGAGCTCTCAGGGGAACAGCCAGCATTATATGTGTGCTGCAGAGGCAGATACTGTCCCATGTGTCCAAAGTGATAGGTCCAAGTCGTTTGCATCTTCTGAATCTGACCAATCCATGGAATAGCAGCACTAATACACGCCCACAGCATCCTTCAAATCTTCAACTTCATGACACCCATGATTTTGCAACATTGTTGTGGCTGGCCAACTGAATTCACTGCATCAGACTCGTTGGAGCTTCAAAAACGCGTCCGTTGCCATGCCAGGCCCCAGCCAATGTGTGCACACCGATCGGTCCATTGCTGGACAACGCGTACCCGGGATACAACGCGTACCCGCTCACATACAATGCAATGGGCCAGCCGGGCACACCGATCGGTCCATTGCTCTACAACGCATACCCGCTCACATACAATGCAATGGGCCGGCTGGGCACACCGATCGGTCCATTGCTGGACAACGCGTACCCGGGTTACAACGCGTACCCGCTCACATACAATGCAATGGGCCAGCCGGGCACACCGATCGGTCCATTGCTCTACAACGCGTACCCGCTCACATACATTGCAATGGGCCGGCCGGGCACACCGATCGGTCCATTGCTGTTTAACGCGAACCCGGGATACAACGCGTACCCGCTCACATACAATGCAATGGGCCGGCCGGGCACACCGATCGGTCCATTGCTGGACAACGCGTACCCGGGATACAACGCGTACCCGCTCACATACAATGCAATGGGCCGGCCGGGCACACCGATCGGTCCATTGCTGGACAATGCGTACCCGGGATACAACGCGTACCCACTCACATACAATGCAATGGGCCGTCCGGGCACACCGATCGGTCCATTGCTGGACAACGCGTACCCGGGATACAACGCGTACCCGCTCACATACAATGCAATGGGCCGGCTGGGCACACCGATCGGTCCATTGCTCTATAACGCGTACCCGCTCACATACAATGCAATGGGCCGGCCGGGCACACCGATCGGTCCATTGCTCTATAACGCGTACCCGCTCACATACAATGCAATGGGCCGGCCGGGCACACCGATCGGCCCATTGCTCTACAACGCGTCCCTGGACAGGTCACACACATATGTCACCATGCTGGTCACTGGTGAACCTATGCCAGCCACATTTACTTTCCAGGGACTCAGGGGCACACCTACAACACCACACCCAGTCCACACTGTATCTAAGGCATGTGTGGCAGCATAACCTTATCTGTGTATGGGGGTGAACATGTGGTTTTTGGGGTGGCACTTGGGGGCAGACACACCCAGGCTGTGCACGTGTTCATGGGGACAGGGTCCTTTGTGTGTTGTGCACCTGACCACTGTGGTGTGCAACTTTTCATTTCTGAGCATGTGTCATGGTCACATTTCCAGGTTGTGTATGTGTATGACATGTCACATACCCCCAGGCTCACATGTGGGAAGGCATGTACGTCACAGGGTGGCCCATTCCAACAATAGTGATGTCCCTCCACAGTCTGTGTGCATGTTGTGTATCACATGTCTCTGACTCCATGTGCACAATGGGAGACAGTCTCCACATCCACGTGGTTTGTGCATGAACTTTGATGTTGTGTGTGTGTGTGTCACAGACGTCCATGTCTGTCCTGCAGAGGCTACATGGGCCACTACCTGTGGGTGTCATGTTTGTTTTTCTGACGTGTACATGATACGCCATGTCATGCCAGTGTCCATGTGGCAAGACAGGGTCCCTGGGAATCTACCTGTCAATGAGCTGTGATGCCTGTGGAGCATCTGTCCAGACATGTCACTGTGGTATGTGTGTGGAACGTGAGAGCAGTAAATGGGTACTGTGACACAGCCTAATGGTTTCCCATAGCACACCCTGGAACCTGTTGTCAACACTTGTTGAACAGAGATGTTAGATGATGTCCATGTAGGTGCCATATATGTCCAAACGGAACGACACACACATCAAGCACTTGTGTTTGTTAATGATGTATCATGTGAAATTGAGTATGGTGAACGGCACATAGGTGGGGTGACTGACAATCTTGCTTTCTTCACCTATGCACTGCAGGGCTCCTGCTGTCCATCGACCATTCCCAGACCTGGCAACGATGGTGGAACGTGACAGCATCCGACGGTACCGCTTCACCAGGCAGCTGATTGAGGATTTGGCAGTGCGGTTGGACCCACATTTGCAGCCTGGCCGGCCGTATCCTACAGCGCTGACCTCCAAGGTGAAGGTGATGGTAGCCCTACACTTCTTTGCCACCTGTACCTTTCAACACACTGTGGCAACTACTGGTGGGATGTCACAGACTATGTTCAGCCGTGTGCTACGCGATGTATTGGGGGCAATGTTGAGATACCTGAACCAGTACATCTATTTCCCAACACGTCAACGACTCACTGACGTCAAGAGTGACTTCTATGCCCTGGGGAGGATGCCACATGTAATTGGCTCCATTGATGGGACACATGTGGCTTTGATACCACCACAGGCACATGAGCAGGCATACCGGAACCGTAAACATTACCATTCGATCAATGCTCTGGTGGTATGTCTTGCAGATATAACCATCACACATGTGTGTGCCCGTTTCCCCGGTTCAGCACACAATGCCTACGTGATGAGGAGTAGTCGCATCCCGAGGATGATGTCACAGATGCCGAACCAGCGTGCCTGGCTTGTTGGTGTGTACTGACTTTGTACCATTGTGTGTGTTCTGCTATGTTGTTTTCGCACACATTTTCAAATCGGCTAATGTCACATTGTCTGTCTGTTGGTGACTCGTGATACCCCAACATGCCGTGGTTGCTGACACCCCTCAGGAACCCTGTGACACCAGCCCAGATGCGCTACAATGAGGCACATGGTTGGACGAGGAGGGTGATTGAGCGGACCTTTGGTCTCCTGAAGAGCCGCTTCCACTGCCTGGACAAGACAGGAGGGGCCCTCCCATATGCCCCAGTAAAGGTGTGCAAGATTGTCATCGTCTGCTGCATGCTACACAACCTGGCAGTGCGGAAGGAGTTGCCTCTCATCCTGGATGACGATGACCAACGTCCCCCACCTGTGGAAGATCCTGGCCTGGGTCACGATGCCAGTGAAGATGATGATGATGATGATGGTGATGTCCGCACACAGCTCACCACCAACTTCTTCAGCTGAATGTGAGTCTCCAGAGGGTTGTAATGTCAATGATTTGAGTTTGCATGATATGTGTGTGTGGTGCTCTGGTGCTGTTTGAGTGTGGCCATGTGCTACTTGACTGGATGCGTGCAGCGATGTGTCCTTGCAGGTGGTCTGTACTGCCCAACAGTGTTGACATGCTAACTTGGTTTTGTGTAGTTATCGCGTGACATGTATTAGACATGAGTATTGCTGTTCTGTGCTGTTCTTCAGTGGTTTTGACTGTGTGTCATGTCTGTCCTTCACAGGGTGCTGCCGGAGTTGTCTGATCAACTTGGATCCCCCGAATCCATGATTCAACTTCCAAGGTGGAAGCAGTCGTTTCCCTACAGGTGATGTGCCACACACCCCTGGACTTTCTATCTTCTGCACTTTTTGACTTTGTGGCCACAGCCAGGTTGGATTAGCTTGCATTTGTAGTGGAAACAACATGTTGCAAATGTGTAATAAACCTGTGCTTCACTTTGGGATGTGCGTTGTCTGTAGTCACACATCTGACTGACATTTGCTTACTGCACCTGTAGTCTAGTTGACAGTGACTGTGAATAGGTGGCGTGTCTGTGCATTCCACTGTATTTCGTTGCAACATCAGTATAGGTGATGAGTCTGATGGCCCTGGTGTGTATGTGTTGTGTGGCCCTAGTGGTGTGTCTCCCTCATATGTGTCACGTCGCCATGACTGACATGACGGTGTTGGACTTGCTGTAGCAGTTAGCATGCACAGTGTCATTTAGCAGATCACCATCTACATGACAAAAACCACGTTGGAATCACAACAGAGGCAGATATGGTGTATTGGTGAGTTTATTTACATACAGGTGTGAGGATGGTGCACAGGATGGTGGGTGCTGTACATAGAAATTGGAATCCAAAGTTCCCATGTGAATTGGAAGTCTTGGTAGCTGAAATGTCCAGAGTAAAGTCCACAGTCATCTGATAAATTTGGTCAACTAGAGCTCCCCATGTCATGTGGGAGAGTTGGGTTGACTTCGACAGGCGTGCAGTTTGCACACAGAGGAAAAGTTCCAGAACAGGTGTTGGCTTCCTGGGGGATGTAGATGGCCATCGGCCTCTCAGTTTGGCCTCCTCGGACGGCCCCTCTTCTTGGGGGGGGGACCCTCAGGTGCAGGCTGCGGCGGTGCAGGGGA
This sequence comes from Calotriton arnoldi, assembly GCA_963921515.1. Classification (NCBI taxonomy): domain Eukaryota; kingdom Metazoa; phylum Chordata; class Amphibia; order Caudata; family Salamandridae; genus Calotriton; species Calotriton arnoldi. The sequence goes on from CAWUFW010004627.1 coordinate 1,105,309, forward strand.
CTCTCTGCCAGAGTCCTCCTCCCTCCCTGTGGCATTTGCAGTTGTTTCAGCAGCAGATGTTGTGGGCACACAGGGAGGTGAGGCCATGTTGGTGCTGATCTGGCGGAGGCATGTCAGTATGTCCCTATGCACCGCTGTCAGTTGTTCCAATGTGTCCCACTTGGACTCCATGCCAGACATGTGTGTCTCGACACGTGACATGTGTGTCTCGACACGGGACATGTGGGAGTCCAAGCGGGCATGATGGGCAGCTTGCAGCTGTTGTATGTCCTTGAGGATCCCCACTACCTGGCTGACCTCTCCGGTGCTAGTCTGGTACGCATCCGCGATGCTTGCCAGTTTTGGGTCATCATGCAGTCCAGACCCCTCTGCAAGGAGCGACCTATGTCTACCACCCCTCCCACCACCCCTGGCGACACGTGCAGGACCTGCGGTGGCACGCACAGGTGACCGTGGGCCCACTTGGGTGTTGTTCCTGGGCTCGTTGTCACCAGCTCCAGTTTGGGCCTGGGTCCCTGCGCTGTTGTCATCTGTGGTCCTTGGTGTGTCCGTGTTGGCAGGGGTGGCCTGTGTGTTGGCAGTTGTTGGAGGGGTGGGTGCAGGGGGTGCAGATGTTGGTCCTGCTGGTGCTGCATGATGACTCACACCGGAGGGTCCAGCTTGTTCTTCGCCATCCGAGGAGTGCAGAGGCTGATCCACACCAGTGAGCTCAGTGTTCCCCGGAGCCTGGAACAGGGACTCCTCCTCGTCTGCTGCTGTGTCCCCATCATCACCTGTTTTGGGGAGAGACACAGATTGTATGTTATGTTTCTACTTGCATCAATTGTTCAAACACCTGACAGTTGTGACTGTACCTCTGGATGTGGGCCAGGACATTGCATTCTCCTAAATTGTGACAGTCAGAGAGTGATATTGGTGTAGCACATTGTCCTGCCAACCTGTGGCATGTCAATGTGAATGTTGAGGTGTGTGCATGACCAGCATTGGTGGTATTTGGTTGCCATCCAGGCCTCCTTCTCCCCCAGCCCAGTTATCCCACCATGAAGCGTGCTTCCATTGCAGGGAGTGCAAGTTGTCTTTCAGGATGTCAGTCAGTGGTGTCCTGCTGTTGGTTGTTGCACAGTTCCCAGCAGGGCCTTGTGCTCCCCCAGCAGTACCCAGTGTCAGCCATCTTGTGAGTCCTTTTCCACTCCCTGTGATGTGAGCATGGTTCAGAGTGGTGTTGATGGGCCAATTGTGAGGGTGACCAATATCTGTGCCTACAACTCCCATCATGCTATTGCCTCCACCCCCTTCCCAGCATGCCCATCCTTCCTTCCTTTTGACTCTGCTTCCCTGTGGGGTGGGGTGCCTGTGCTGACAGGATGGCTGGGAGTGTTGTCCTGGCAGTTGTTTGGCTACAAGTCCCAAGAGTGTCCCTGTGCTTCACACAGCATAACCCTGGGTGTTGGTTCTTTGTGGGATCTTCAGTTAGGATGTGAGGCATTGCATTCTCCCAGGTGGGTTATGTGGAGTTTGTGTTGAGGGGGGGTGTGAGGGGAGGTGCTTGTAACTATGGTCAGTGCTGTGAGTCCTCCTTCCCACCCAGCCAGATATCCCACCATGGAACGTGCTTCCATTGCAGGGAGTGCAAGTTGTCTTTAAGGATGTCAGTCAGTGGTGTCCTGCAGTTGGTTGTTGCACAGTTCCCAGCAGGGGCTTGTGCTCCCCCCAGCAGTACCCAGTGTCAGCCATCTTGTCAGTTGTCTTCCACTCCCTGTGATGTGAGCATGGTTCAGAGTGGTGTTGATGGGCCAATTGTGGGTGTGACCAATATCTGTGCCTACAACTCCCATCCTGCTATTGCCTCCACCCCCTTCCCAGCATGCCCATCCTTCCTTCCTTTTGAGTGGACTTCACTGTGTGTGAGTGTGACAGCAATGGCAAGATGGCTGACAGTGTGGTCCTGTTGTTTGTTGGTGCCCAGTTCCCAGCAGGGCCTTGTGCTCCCCACAGCTGTGGCCAGTGTCAGACATCTTTGAAGTGGCTTTTGACTCCCTGTGAGGTGTGCATGCTTCAGTGCTAACTTGCTGGGCCATGTGGGTGTGAGATGTTGATCTGTGACTACCACTCCCATCATGCTATTGCCTACACCCCCTTCCCAGCATGCCCATCCTTCCTTCCTTTTGAGTGGACTTCAGTGTGTGTGAGTGTGACAGCAATGGCAAGATGGCTGACAGTGTGGTCCTGTTGTTTGTTGGTGCCCAGTTCCCAGCAGGGCCTTGTGCTCCCCCCAGCAGTACCCAGTGTCAGCCATCTTGTGAGTCCTTTTCCACTCCCTGTGATGTGAGCATGGTTCAGGGTGGTGTTGATGGGCCAATTGTGAGGGTGAGCAATATCTGTGCCTACAACTCTGTAGTAACTGAGTCCAGATGCGTAGAGGATCTTTAGATGTTTATTAGTAGTAAGTCACAAGTCATCCAGTTAAGTTCAATACAAGACCCCACCAGGAGCAGCCAGGATGGTGCTCAGCCCTTCTCAACTGACATCTCTGGCTCCCAACATTCTGTAACGCATCATTGGATGAACATTCCACTGGCAGAGCAAGAGATTGCATGCATGACAACAAAGCCAGGATATAACATATCCCCTTTCCTTCCATATTAAACATTGAAGAAAGAAAAGGGAACAAAAAGAAAGATAGCGGAAAGACAAAGAGTAAATCAGAAACACCCCAAACCAATGAGATAACAGAACAACCAAAAGAAGATGCGAAAATATAAGTGAGGAAAACAGAGAAGAAAGACAAAAGGTGAGAATGCCATAAGAAAGACAAAAGGTGAGAAAGCCATCCTCCCTTCTACCACAACGACAGAAACGAAAAGAGAAAACACCAATAACTACCTCAAGATACACTAGCTGGCCAGGCATGTATAAAAAGAGACCAGTCATACCAGACACTATAAAATAGTGGGAGAAAAAAACCTCCAATGAACGAAAGAACACAACAGTAAGAGAAAAACAGAGAAGAAAAGAAACCAGAATCCACAGATGACACCAATAAGAGATATCAAAAGTAAAACTGGACAGTAACAGGAAATAGTGAGCCAATAAAATAAATCACTCATACTTCCCATAAATAAAAATCTCAATATAATAAATGATGACGTTGAACACCAATTGAAAGCTGTAAACAAAACACATTAAACATGAGAAAATCAACAATTGGTATTCAGACCAAATACCTTGTATGAAGGTAATATTGAAAAAAAACATGTGGTGAACGGGTGCACACTGTGCACTGAACTGAATGAGACCAAACCCATTAAACACACCACGTCAAAATATTGTGCACTGTTGTGAAGGGACTAAAAAAACAAACGACACACCCTAAGAAGGGTAAAACATAAAATAGTTGTGCACTGTAAAGGATGGGAATGTAACCCATGTGAGACACCTCATGGAGAGGTCAGTGTTGTGCACCAGTAGAAGGGCAATAACCCTTGAGATACACCTCGTGTGAAGGTAAGGACAATGTGCACAATTGAACGGAGATGCTGTGACGTGGTTGGCACTAAACAGAACAGTGTGATTGCGAAACCAAATATGGCCGCACGCAAAACACGTCGCGCCGGGTGGCTGCCTGCATGCCTGTGCAGTAGAACGTCCTTTCAGAAACGCCCAGCATCAGAAACATCGTCACAACATCGTAACAAGAGGAGCTTGGAATAGGCAGCACATCTCCACACTCCAGGTGAGATTCCACGTGCCCTGTCAAGAGCACGTGCGGCTTCTAATTTAAATTTGAGAGCGGCGGTTGACACCGCAGATATCAGGTCTCAAAGATGACCATTAATAAAAGCCCAAAAAAATGAAATGTCTCACCTGACTTCACCAGCAAGCACCAGTGAAATCACGTCCTGCAGCTCGCTGTTAGATGCGAGTCTTTGTGCCAATACCTCCGTACACCTCCATGTGAAGTTGCTCTTTTGTAAAAATCCACAACTGACTCCAAGCTTAACGAGTTTGTCTTTGTGCAAGACAATGTGTAGCGATCTCTGCTCACGTTGTGTATACAGGAAACACGTAAAATCGTACTTCAGGCACCTCCAAAGTAGCGCACAGGTCGGTACACACTTCTAGGGAACTGTACGTTGAGAGGGACAGCCCCAAAATAGAAGGAGAAACAGACTTCTTCCAAGACAGGCAGTTTCCAATAGGTGGCAGAACTCTCCAGGCATCCAAATGAGGTCGCAGAGAAACAGTCATGCAGATTAGTGACTGGTGCAGAGGTACAATAGTACACTACTTCTCCACTCCCAGGCAGAAACAGTAGAAACTGGTACACATCTGAGCACACACACTTCTTCAGCAGACAGTGTGCAGACGCAGGCTTACCCTCATAGAAGGCTCAGCACCATTAGAAGTAGGCTTTGACTGAAACTTAGAGATGCACTCAGGAGAGTAGACAGCCTTAGGAGATGAACAGCTCTTTAAGTTGAACAGACTGTGCTGCGTAGAGTGGAACTGGCACTTTGCGTTGAGGGCGACCGGTGGGAGGTCACTGGTGGGGTCAAGGGTGCCAGTAGAAGGTAGAAACAGCTTCAGTTACTGTTAAGTCTGTAGTAGAAATTGATTGAAGTTTGAAGAGGTGGAAGTAGTAGGTTCTTTAGAAGATCGTCGCCAAAAACTTGTAGTAACTGAGTCCAGATGCGTAGAGGATCTTTAGATGTTTATTAGTAGTAAGTCACAAGTCATCCAGTTAAGTTCAATACAAGACCCCACCAGGAGCAGCCAGGATGGTGCTCAGCCCTTCTCAACTGACATCTCTGGCTCCCAACATTCTGTAACGCATCATTGGATGAACATTCCACTGGCAGAGCAAGAGATTGCATGCATGACAACAAAGCCAGGATATAACAAACTCCCATCATGCTATTGCCTCCACCCCCCTTCCCAGCATGCCCATCCTTCCTTCCTTTTGACTCTGCTTCCCTGTGGGGTGGGGTGCCTGTGCTGACAGGATGGCTGGGAGTGTTGTCCTGGTAGTTGTTTGGCTACAAGTCCCAAGAGTGTCCCTGTGCTTCACACAGCATAACCCAGGGTGGTGGTTCTTTGTGGGATCTTCAGTTAGGATGTGAGGCATTGAATTCTCCCAGGTGGGTTATGTGGAGTTTGTGTTGAGGGGGGGTGTGAGGGGAGGTGCTTGTAACTATGGTCAGTGCTGTGAGTCCTCCTTCCCACCCAGCCAGATATCCCACCATGGAACGTGCTTCCATTGCAGGGAGTGCAAGTTGTCTTTCAGGATGTCAGTCAGTGGTGTCCTGCAGTTGGTTGTTGCACAGTTCCCAGCAGGGCCTTGTCTCCCCCCAGCAGTACCCAGTGTCAGCCATCTTGTCAGTTGTTTTCCACTCCCTGTGATGTGAGCATGGTTCAGAGTGGTGTTGATGGTCCAATTGTGAGGGTGACCAATATCTGTGCCTACAACTCCCATCCTGCTATTGCCTCCACCCCCCTTCCCAGCATGCCCATACTTCCTTCCTTTTGAGTGGACTTCAGTGTGTGTGAGTGTGACAGCAATGGCAAGATGGCTGACAGTGTGGTCCTGTTGTTTGTTGGTGCCCAGTTCCCAGCAGGGCCATGTGCTCCCCACAGCAGTAGCCAGTGTCAGCCATCTTGTCAGTTGTTTTCCACTTCCTGTGATGTGAGCATGGTTCAGAGTGGTGTTGATGGGCCAATTAAGGGTGTGACCAATATCTATGACTACCACTCCCATCATGCTATTGGCTACACTGACTTGACCAGCATACACAGAATTCCTTCCTTTCAGTGAGCTTCCCTGTGAGGTGGTGTTCTAGTGGTGGGTAAATATCTGGGAGTGTTTGTTGGTTCTATTTGTGCCACTGCCTTGCTGTATTTGTTGTTAGGTTTGTACATGTCATGACACAGTTACATATCACTATGAGATGGCAGGTATTGTGTTTGTCTGACTAGCATTCACATCTTGGGATGAATATCTTTTGGTTGCTGTGTATTTGCTAAGTGTGCATGGTTTGCCTATCCCCTTGACTGTGATGTGTGTGTGTTGTCACACCATATTGTGTATATTAGTTGTGTACTCACCAGGCTCTGGGATGTCTGTTAGACCGTATACGCTCACTGGTGGTAGGATGGCCCGCACCTTCTCCTCCCAGGGCCTGAGGTATACTGGTTTTGCAGGAGGGCCACTGCCAGTGTGCTGGCTGAGGAGGTAGTCCTTTTGAGTAGCTCCCGGACCCTCCTGCGCACATCATACCACCTGTTCTGGATGTCTTCCTTTGTGCGCAAACATGGTGATTGTGCGTTCACCCTGTCGACAATCCTCGCCCACATCTTGGTTTTCTGCGACATGGGGGTCTGTTGTACCAATGTACCAAACAACTGTGGCTCTACCCTCAGGATCTCGTCTACCAGGACTTCCAATTCACAATCTAGGAACTTATGGTTCTTCTTTGGGGGCATGGTGATGGGTGGTGGTGGTGATTGATGTGTGTGTGTGTGCAAGTGGGGGTGTGAGTGTAGGTTTAGCTGTGTGTGTGTGAGGGTGCTATTTGTAGGTGTGGTAATGGTGTGTGGCTTGTGTGATGTATGAGCTGTGAGTGTGTCTGTGGTTGCTGTGTGATGGTGTTCTGTATGGCAGGTCAGTGGAATTTGCAAAGGATCATGGTAGGGATTTGTGGCCTTTATGTAGGTGGAGTTGGAGGTGTGTCCTTGTTCCATTTTTTTTTTCCTCCTTGTATTTATTGGCTTAGTGGTTGCTTGTTTGGCCCTTTTTTTTCTAATTTTTCCTTGGTGTTTTTGGTGCATGTAGGAGTCGTTCTTGTGTCCGAGTAGGACGCTGCAGTTGTCTGGTGCGATCTTGTCCGACTCGTTCCCGCTGTGTGTCAGCTAGGTTTCATATGCGGCGTACGAGTCGGTAGCGTAGTATTGAGTTGCTTCGGCTGGGTTTTGTATGCGTGTCGGTCGTACGGCTTGTGCTCCGGGCGAGTCGGTCGTGTTTTGCACGCACAGCATCGTACTACGCGGGTCGGAGTTCGCGGGTACGTTTCGTTCGGGTTCAATCCGAGTGCGTGTCGGTCGGTTTGTTTCGCGTGATTTCCCGGCCGGATGGCTTGTTTCCGTCCGGCTCGGTCGGTCGTTTTGTATTCCGTCCGAGTCGGTCGGATTTCACATGCATTTCATCGTACTACCCGGGTCGTACGGCGCCGGTCCGAGTCGGTCGGACTAAATTCCCGTACCGAGTCGGTCGGTATGTTTTCCGGCCCGAATCGGAATCGGCCCCTGAGTGGAGTGGGAATAGTTAATTGTATTGATTTACTATCCAGCACCTTCCTTGATTTAATACTAACTGGAGTGGGAATAGTAAATTATTTTTATTTACTATCCAGCACCTTCTCTGATTTAATACTAACTGGAGTGGGAATAGTTCATTATATTGATTTACTGACCAACAGCTTCCCTGATTTAATAGTAAGTGGAGTGAGAATAGTATATTATATTTATTTAGTATATTTAAGCTTTTATTAATTAATAATAAATGTAGTGGGAGTAGTAAATTATATATGTGTAGAGTTTATTAAGTTATTTGCATTAATAGTATTTGGTGTAGCTAATTTAAATTAAATATATTTGTATATATGTGAATATGATATATTTAAAAAAAATACAGTTGTTATATGTATGTATTATAATATTAATTGTCTCTTGTTTATTAAATATTATAATACATATTTAAATTGTTATTGATGTACAACACTATTTTTGTAAAATATATGCATTTTTAATAAACATATAATAAAATAACATACATTGCAAAATAATCAGACTTTCAAATAGGGTAAACAAACATTTTATTTTTATTAGGATATAGTTAGATGAAAAACTTATATTTTATTTTGAAAATGTTATAGAGATGAAGACATATGGTGAAAATATTTACATATTTTATTTTTTTGCATAACATTTTTTGAACGCATTACAATGTTTACAATATATATTTTTTAACATATATAATTTATACATTGTTATGTTTTAAAATACATGTATTTTTAATTAGTAACATAAAATAGTATTTTGCATGTTTGTGGCAAACATTTTTTTATACAAAATAATATTGGTATATTACTTAGTTTATTTTTCCATGCTTCACATTTTATAATATAAAATATAATTTGTTGAAAAAGAATATTGCATTATAATATACCTGTATTTAACAAAACATAATATTTTTTTTACAGAACATTTTTTCTATATACACAAGATATATTTTTTATTAATATTATTATTATGTATATAATTAATAATATTAATAATTACATTGTTTAAGTTTCTATTTTTTTTTTAAAAAGGTATGTATTTATTTAACATTTGCATATATTTTATGCATTTATTTATAATGTATAGTACGTAATACAAAGAAATATTTTATTATAATTAATATATATAATATATTATTTATTATTATAAATTAACAATGTTGAAAAATTTTACAATATTTTTTAAATGTATATAAACATTTGTTACCTTTAAAAAAAATATATTTGTTATTCATTTATAACTTTATTGCATGTTTTCATATTATTTAAGATTAATAATAATATTCAACCAGCCATGTTTGTTTAGGGGGACTAATTTTGTAACCGCTACCTTTTGTTTTGGGTCATTTCGCCGGGGATCATATCGCGGTTGGGAGCTGCTTCGCGTTGAGACAGGTAAGACTAATTTTCTTTACTTAAACTTAGGGGCCTATTAGGATGGCGGGCGGACTTTCGTCCGCCCGCCACCCTAGCGGTGCTGGGACCGGCCGCCAGTGGTGCGGCAGTCCCGCACCGGCGATTAGGATGCCACCGCCACCGTGGCGGTGGCATCCTCCATTCCCAGCATTGTGGCGGGCGGTGCTCACAGCACCGCCCGCCTCAATGCTGGGAATGCACTGTGTGCATTGTCATGCACAAGGTAACAGGCACCGCGCGGTGCCTGCCACCTTGTGCATGACAATGTTGGGGGGTACCATAGGTACCCCCCATGTGCACCTCCCAGCCCCCCAATACCCTGGGGGCCCGCAATGGGCCCCCAACAGCAAACTCTGCATGCCTTTATGTGGCGGCATCACCGCCACGGAAAGGCTGCTTCCTGCACCCATGCTAATATGGGTGGCGGTGTCTAGCAGACACCGCCACCATATTAAAACCTTTTCCGCCCGGTCGACTTGTGGACCGGGCGGAAAAGCGGCAGACGGTCTTCCCGTCCACCGCGGTACCCCCGCCATAATAATATGGCGGGGGAAATGGGTGGCGGGCGGTGAGTAATAGCGGGCAGATCGCCACCGCCATACGGGCGGTGGCGATCCGCCCGTTATCATAATGGGCCCCTAAGTTATTACTTTAATTTGGATGTAGTTAGGTGGTGTATAGTGTATTTACTGTTAGGTAGTTGTGTTTTTGGTGTGTTTTAGGTGTATGTTCGATTTTTTTAGTTTTGACTAGAATTGGTGTTTGAGGCCTAGGGGCCCATTATGATAACGGGCGGATCGCCACCGCCCATATGACGGTGGCGATCCGCCCGCTATTACTCACCGCCCGCCACCCATTTCCCCCGCCATATTATTATGGCGGTGGGTACCGCGGCGGACGGGAAGACCGTCCGCCGCTTTTCCGCCCGGTCCACAAGTCGACCAGGCGGAAAAGGTTTTAATATGGTGGCAGTGTCTGCTAGACACCGCCATCCATATTAGCATGGGTGCGGGAAGCAGCCTTTCCGTGGCGTCGATGCCGCCACGGAAAGGCATGCGGAGTTTGCTGTTGGGGGCCCATTGCGGGCCCCCAGGGTATTGGAGGGGGGTGGGGGGTGCACATGGGGGGTACCTATGGTACCCCCTACATTGTCATGCACAAAGGTGGCAGGCACCGCGCGGTGCCTGTCACCTTGTGCATGACAATGCACACAGTGCATTCCCAGCATTGTGGCGGGCGGTGCTGTGAGCACCGCCCGCCACAATGCTGGGAATGGAGGATGCCACCGCCGCGGTGGCATCCTAATCGCCAGTGCGGGACCGCCGCACCACTGGCGGCCGGTCCCAGCACCGCTAGGGTGGCGAGCGGATGAAAGTCCGCCCGCCATCCTAATAGGCCCCCTAGTGTTTAGAGTCTATAATATGTTTATAACTTTATGTGTATTATTTTTAAACAGTTATTAACAGTATATTGCAGTTGTATATGTGTATTATTGTGTGGGTGGGTATGTTTTACTTTTTTTTTACAGACTTTAGTTTTACGACGTTGAGTTTTGGAGAAGATTGCCGTTTTTTTCTAAGAGGTGTGTATTAGTTTTGTAAACTAATATTTATTTAACACCTACTTAATTTTTCGCGTTTTCATGGAGCGTTTTTTTACTATACTATTTTTTCGGGTTTTTTATGGTATTTGCCAATTGGATTTATCGAGAGAGTATTTGTTTTTGGCGATATTTTCATTTTTGCATTTTGTTTTGGGTTTATTTTAAATTAATTTGGAGAAACCGACACCTGGATGGATGTAGAAGATGTGTAAAGTTAGCTTTGGAGCTACAACAACTGTAAGTCATTTTTAATATTTTATGTGGGAGGGAAATGTTGTTTTATTATATTTTAATATGTATTATATTTTGGAAAATATTATTAAGCAGTCAATATATATTTATATTATTATAAAATATATATGTGACAATTTATTAATGTTTTATAAAATATAAAAACAATATATATACATGTATATGTTGGGTTTTAGAAGAAAATGTATTAATTACTGTTTACTTTAGATTTAAAGTATGCTTTTTGCTATTAGGGATAAGTATTCTAGGCCTCTAGTTGTTGGGAAGAGTGTAACTTGACTTTGTAGAAGCTCATACATTTTTTTAGTTTGTTTAGTTAGTTTTGGTCCAATTAGTGTAACGGATTGTTCTATTCTTAGGGGCCGATTCCGATTCAGGCCGGAAATCTCTCCGACCGAGCCGGACCCGGAGAGATTTCCGACCGAATCGGACCCTAGCAGTCCGACCGAACGAGTACGATGCGTTCGCATGCTATCGGACTCGATTCGGTCGGACTCCCATTGAAGTCAATGGGAGCCGGTCGTACAACGCGTACGCGGGCTCCCATTGACTCAATGGGTGCGAGGCGAACAAGGGCGCCCCTACAGCGGGTACGCGTCGAAGCGGGTCGCGCCATACATGCACAGGTAGGGGGACCCATGGGTCCCCCTGTGTGCGACTCGCGCGGCTAGGCGTACAGGGGGTCCGACACGGACCCCCAAAGTGCGGCTCCGACTGCTCTTTCGAGCCGGACGGGCGCGAGTCGGTCGGACTGCTCGCGGCGCGCATCGTACTTACCCAGCCGGGGAACGTCTCCATTGCGCGGTGCGAGTCGTGTCCGTGCGAGTCGGTCGGAGCGGTTGGGTCCCGCGAACGAGTCGGTCGGCGATTTCGCGTACGTTCGCATCGTACTCGCTCGCCGGATGCACGTCCGACTCGGTCGGGAAACAGGGCTCCGAATCGGATCCGGTAATGCCGAGTCCGATTCGGAGCCCTACCGGCCGAGATCGGAATCGGCCCCTCAGTTGTTGGTAACTTAGCTCTTTTTGGATAGATTGTAGTAATTTGTGAAGTGTAGGTGTCCCTCTGCCTGTTGTTGCCTGGAAGGCATTATGCCATCCTTCAACAGCGTTGTTAGTTTTGGTTTGCTTGTTTAGGGTACTAAGGTACACATTCCACCATGGAATGTGGAACTTAGGTAATCTTCTATGCCCTGATATATGTAGTCTACCTACCCATGTATCCTCAAAGTAATCCAGTAGTGGGCTTAATTTCTCCTCATTTCTTTTGTAGTAGGGGCTCTCTATTAGCAGGTTATAGTGTTCTACTACATCAGTCACAGGCACATAGGCTAGGGCTACAAGTTTTTTAATTTGATATGCTAAGGTACTGTCTGTTGCATATTGAACACTATGGGCATCATTACAACGGAATGCGAGACCGTCCGCAAGGGGTGCGGCGGTCCCGCACCTGAGATTAGGATGCCACCGCCACCGTGGCGGTGGCAAGCCCCATTCCCAGCATTGTGGCGGGCGGTGCTCACAGCACCGCCCGCCACAATGCTGGGAATAGACGTCGTGCATTGGCATGCACAAGGTGACAGGCACCGCATGGTGCCTGCCACTTTGTCCATGCCAATGCAGGGGGGTACCATAGGTACCCCCCATGTGCACCCCCCACCTCCCCAACTTTATGGGAGCCCGCCACGGGCCCCCATAGGCAAAGACCACATGCCTTTCCATGGCGGCAATGCCGCCATGGGAAGGCACATCTCCGCCACCATCCTAATATGGATGGCGGTGTCTTGCAGACACCGCCACCATATTAGAGGCCTTTTCCGCCCGGTCTCCTGTCTGACCGACGGAAAACCGGCGGATGGTCTTTCCGTCCGCCGGGGTCCCCCCCGCCATCGTAATATGGCGGGGGGAAATTGGATGCGGGCGGTGAGGAATAGCGGGCGGATCGCCACCGCCATTCGGGTGGTGGCGATCCGCCCGTTATCATAATGGGCCCCTTAGTGTTGACTTTTGGAGATGTCTCCACAGACACTGGTTAAAATGATAGTAGCACCCTTGGATAGCTGTATGAGGGTACGTTTTTAGTATTGCGTTAATCATTGCTTGCTCGAATCGATGATTATTTTCTGTGGAAAATAATTAGTGTTTTTGTTTTTTATTTGGTTGAGAATTTCTAGATAGGTAGTTTGGGTTTTATTTGGGAGTAAGCAATAGATGAAGGGAATATTAGTATTTAGATATATAGCATGCACAGTGTATAGCTGGAAAAATGGTTTGGGACATATTTTAAATGTCCCATACATCATCCAGGTGTCACATTGCTGTAATTTTATTAAGTTATTTGCAGTGGCAAACATAATTATTCGTTTTTTCACTGCTTTTATTGTCAAAGAAAAAAATTGGTTCATTATTATGGGTAATGCTTAGTTCAGGTGGGATAAGTACTTCTTGGAATGTTTTAGGGACAGGCATGGTAGTTGTCGTTTTCTTTTTCTGTCTAATTATAACTTTTTTTAATGCATCTATGGAAGGTAATTGTCCAGATGCATGTTGGGGTACTCTAAGTAATTGCTCCTTTAATATTTCACTAGTGGGTTTGTCTGTACTACTGCTTGCTTCTTTAATATTTTCCAGAGCATCCCTAACTTCAATTTCGGTTATATATGGGGGTGGTTGTGCTCTTTCACAGATAAAACAGTAGTTTCGTGCGTTATGGCTCTTCCATAGCATTTGTTAGAATAATACTTGCTACATTTCCAAAACACTTTTAAATCTTTCTGCTTTTCCTGAGTATACACATAACCCATATAACATAGGAGCATTTTCCCCTTCTGGGACTCTATGAATTGTGCGCCTTCAGTCATGGTGGTGTCTTTAATGCTAAAGAAAATGTATATAGAATTTAATTAATATAATACAGTCGATTATTTTGTTTCTAAAATATACATTTTTTGCAATATACTTACAATGTTGAATTTGATGGCAAGAAAAATGTTCTTTTGATGTGTTGAAGCTTTTATTTTCGGAATGTTGAAGGTCTTTCTGTTGATATAAGAAAAAATAATGTTAAGATATTTAAATATATTTGTTGTAGGTGGTAGGGGAATTGGGAAAGAGTTCGTTTTTATTTTCTAAATTTAGGGTGTTGTTTAAAATAGCAATTTAAGATACTTAGGGGTCTATTATAATGTCGGGCGGACTTTGTCCGCCCGCCATCGTAATAGACCCCTTACTTTTTGATTAACTTTATTTTCTTAGCTGTTGTAGATTATTTTTGCTGCTGTTGGAAAATTCTGTAGAATAGATATAAATAAATAAAAATACATTTTAGTGTATTATGAATTTGACATATATTTGGGAGAATGTTAGCAGTATTGTAAGATTTAAAATGTTAATTTACTTAATGCAGTTTCAAAGCTTTGTTTTGAAATCAAAGTCTGCGATCAGGATGCAATCTGGCAGAGTTTCCTCGTCTTTTTTCTTGTAGGGTTGAAGTGGAAATGAACATAACTTTTTCTTTGCTTTTATACTGTTTAATTAATTTGTTCATTTATGTTATTGGTGCTTTTTGTTAGTGGTAGCATTCTATTTGTTGCTGTGCAAGTTTTGTATTTTTTTATCAGTTTGTTTCCTTATATGGAAGACGCTAATTAAGAAGTTGTTACCCTTTTTTTTTACCATATTCAGTTGGTGAAATGTGTTTTATAATGATTAAAATGTTATATATTTAGTGCATTATATTTTTTAAGTATTTATTTATTTAGGACTAAAGTGATATGAGCTAAAATAATTTTTTGGGGTGTTAATGTGTTTGCAAAATATATTTTTATATTTATCAAATGTTTTGTATATGTTTATATTGTGAAAATGTATTTTTTTCTGAAGATATATTTAATTTACTGTGTAAGAGTTATTCGATTTTATAAAAAAACGATAATATTCGCTGTCTATATTTTGGGAGTCGATATTATGGCTCTTTGTTAGTTATTTGAATGTATTTCGATAATTTTTGTTTCGATATTTTGATGTTCGATAAAGTTAGAAACGATATTTATTTTAGTCGATATAGTGGTTTCGATATTTTAGTGTTTTGTTTATTAAGTATTGGTGGTCGATATTCTAGTTTTCGATAATTTGGCGACTATATTTTGTAAAGTCGATATTTTGTCCCTCGATATTAAGTCACTGATCCCATTCATTAAACTCCTCGCACTCAAGTACTTTGTCTCGAGCCATAAACAGTGAAACTCAGCAAATTGTCTTTACACCTCAATATGTTTCACAAGGTAAGCAGGATATCCTAAATAGGGGGAACATTATGAGGCTGTTTGCTGTGATACCGACTCTGCAGAACATTCAGTCTACAGATCTAACATCAGTCAGATTCCTGTGTAACGAAGATCACAGTCTTACAGAGCAAACACTCACCACATGGAAATCAGAGGAGATAGCCCTCCAACTTAAAAGTGCAAAACAACGGTTTGGATCTTTGTGTATATTTCTTTCAACACCAATAATACCGCGTTATCCATCATCCTTCACAATAGTGGTCCAAAGGTCACGCACCTGTATATTCTTTACTACAAATTGCTGGTGACCCAACTGGAATCAGTACCCAATCGGAAAAACACACATCAGACAAAATTCAAGGTCAACGGCGTGCCCCACAATATACCCATGCCCAGATCAGACCAAGCATCCAACTGAAGAAAACAACAACGGATGAGAGTCAGGGCAATGACGCTGGCTAGCGACTGCTCTAAACGTCCCAAGGAAAGAGTGACTTTTAAGTCGAGCAATAAACATCACGCGGCACAGTTTCCTGAGAATTCTTTCCTGGAATATCGCTGGCGCAAAGCATAAACTTACTGATGATGCACTACTAGCAAATTGGGAAAAATGTGAAATCATAGCTCTTTAACAAACTTGGCTGATCCCTCCAATGCAACTGTTTGGCTATGTCCTGCACCACGTGGATGCCAATAAACTCCATCGATCAGGGAGGTCCAGTGGGGGACTCGCACTATGGGGTCTATTATAATGGCGGGCGGATCGCCACCGCCCAAATGGCGGTGGCGATCCGCCCGCCATTATTCACCGCCCGCCTCTCATTTCCCCCCGCCATATTAGGATGGCGGGGGGACCCCGGCGGACGGAAAAACCATCCGCCGGTTTTCCGCCGGTCAAACAGGAGACCGGGCGGAAAAGGGGATTGATATGGTGGCGGTGTCTGCAAGACATCGCCATCCATATCAAGATGCAGGCGGTGATGTGCCTTTCCATGGCGGCGTTGGGCATGCGGAGTCTGCATGTGGGGGCCCGTTGTGGGCCCCCAGGGTGTTGGGGGGTGGGGGTGCACATGGGGGTACCTATGGTACCCTCTGCATTTAGCATGCACAACGTGGCAGGCACCGCACAGTGCCTGCCACGTTGTGCATGCAAATGCACAAATGCCTTTTTCACATTGCGGCGGGTGCTGCTGAGAGCACCGCCCGCCGCAATGTTAAAAATATGGGATGCGCCCGCCAGTGTAGCGGGCGCATCCTAATTGGATTTGCAGGACCGCCGCATACATAGCGGGCGGTCCCATTTGCCGAAACGATGGCGGGCGGACTTTGTCCGCCCGCCATCATAATGATGCCCCATATGTTTCAACAGCACTAAATGTTATAGCAGAGTAATCACCAAATTCAACTTCTGATCTACAGATAATTAAGCTTCATTTTGCCCATGGATATGTGCCATCCCCAGTAATGTTATTCATATACGTGCATCCAAATGCTAAAAGGAAAATAATACTATGTAAGAAATTAATCAACAAGCTAACGGAACTAAAATTCAGGAATTGTACTTGGGAAATACTGGTGACAAGAGACTTTAACACCAATTTGATACATATACTGGCCGAAAATTTAAAATTGGCTGCAGAAAATGCTATCTGGGCTGTTTTCCCACAAGCTAGTCACCCCCCGGAAACAACCTGTCCAACTAGGGAAAGATCTGGTTTCCACCCCCTAACCTAGGCCTAAGCGTAGTTAACGGTAGAATTCAAGATGACACCCCTCCCAGCTTTACATACCTTGGAACAACCTCAGGATCCGTTATTACTACACAATACTCTCTTTGCCACTATTAAACCAGTTAAAAGAATATAAAATCAAAAACACTTTGCAGAGTGATCATCTGCACCAACCACTGGTGCTGAGGTTAAACCCAGCAAGACATGCACCAGCCCCGGTAGAAACTGGAAATCTAGAAATGATCAACTGGAAATATTTAAAATGGTCACACCGAACACTTCCAAAGCTAGATGCCAAGGCAAAAGAAATACTTGAGTCTAGCAAACCTCTCCAATCTGCACCAACAACAGTCTAGTCGCTATTCCTGACTTCATTGCTAACGCATGGAGAAGCATTAAAGGCAAGAATAAGGCAAACACCCTGGCAACCAGAGAATCTGATGGAAAAAACTTTAAATCTGAGGAAAGAACTCAGACGCACAATAAGGAAGCTCAGAAAACCCAATGCTACAACAGCCACTTGGGAGAGTATGAAAAAACTAAAGAAGCTATCTAAAAAACAACTTTGGGTAGAACAGCAAATCGAATCTGACAAGTTCTGGGCAAAGCTCCTCTGTAATTCTAAACAAACCAATAAAAGAGTCTTTTGGGCAACCGTCAACAGGATTGAGAGAGAAGCAAGAATAATAAATAGCTCAAGTGTCTCTGAGAAGAATTGGGCAGCTCCTCTGTCGATGACCTTCTCAGTAAAAAAAGGTACTCCAGATCAAGAACAAGGCAATGACGCTAGTGTAAAATTCACACACGATCTGCCCAGCCCTACAAGAAAGATGTTGCTCCAGTCACTGGCACCAGCAAATCAACATTATACAATGGCTAGAGTGTCAAAAGTGATCTCGGCAGGACGCAGTGATGGAGCTCCTGGCCCAAATTGCATCCCACAGGCAATTCACAAGCTAGATCCCGAATACTGGGCAAATCTGCTAACTGTGGTGTACAATGAGGTGAAGTCAATTGAGCTAATCCCTACCAGATGGAGAGGGTCAATAATAAACCCAATCTACAAAGGTGGGGATCGATCAAACCCAGCAAACTACAGGCTCATCGCGCTCATCGACTCCGAAGCTAAGTACTATGCCACACTAATTCTGAAAGATCTAGCCATATGGGCCAACGCCAACAAACTAGTTCCTCTAAACCAAACAGGGTTCCGTAAAGGTTACGGAACCACCGTCAGTTTGCTAGCGGTTACAGCAATTGCGGACAAATGCAAGCACCTAAAGAAGAAACTTCATCTACTTTTTATAGATTTTAAAGCTGCATTTGACCGGGTGGACATAACTCTCCTGTGGGCTAAACTTCGACAAATCATTGCGAGTCATTGAGCAACTGTACACAAAAAAGTGGACATCAATTAAGCTGGAAGATGGGTCAAGACTTTCCAGGAGAATACCTACAGCCATTGGTCTCAAAACCAGGCTGCGTCCTGGCCCCTCAGCTCTTTAACATTTTCATGGGTGATTCGGCTCCCAGGCTTGACCAGGTTAATGACCATATCCCGAAACGAGGATCACTAACCCTCACCCATCTCTCCTACGTGGATGATATCATCCTACTGAGCCACACGACAGTGGGCCTATAGAGATCTCTTGCTGAACTAACAGAATATGCCGCAGCTAGAGATAAACACGACCAAGACAAAAATTATGTCCATTTAGAATGGCTCTGCTCCCCCCTTACAATCAACTCAGGTGATGTATGTCTGGAAGAAGTCAGCAACTACAAATATCTGGGTGTGTACATCAACAAGAAATTAAACTTCCTGGCGCATAAACAGTACATGGTAAAAAAATAAATAAAGTGTGGACCTGCGCCTTCTGTGCTCTCGCTAAAAAGCTGAATGGTCCTTCATTCAAATCATTACTGGGTGTTATTCCAGCAAAATTACTTGTTACGGTAACCTACGTAAGTTCTGTCATGCATGGGAAAGATGCACCATTTCTGGACAACTTGCAAATAAGTGTTTATATGCGAGCTCTTGGACTACCACGGAGTGCCTCGCCTGCACAAGTCCGACTAGAATCCGGGCTCGTGCAGCAAATCATACCAAGAAGATACCACACCATTAAAACATGGTACAAAGTACCGTGAAATCAAGGTAGCCCTCTGGTCAGAGCTCTGTGGCAGTACCTGGGAAGTTGCCCACTTTCAGCTTACAGCAAATACCTGAAGTCTTCACTGCAACAAACAAATACAATAGACTTATGGCACCTAGATGAACCGTACATGGTGTTCTGCCGTGTCATCGATATATCCACCAGATTGCACTCCCTAATTGATGATAAGCATAAATGTACTGCCCGGTCCCATGCTTAGATGGCAATACAATCATATGACATCTTAAAACCAGCAGCATTGTTCAGCACGACTTACCCACCGCATCTAAAGAGGAAACTGTTGGCCATCAGGCTTGAGACCCTGACATGTTTGGCTGAACAACCAGTATCGATGCCCCTAAGGAAGATATTAAACATCTGTTTTGCATATGTCCAGTGCTAGAGAAACAATGGAATTTGCTGCTGAAATCCTTCTCCAATGAACGGGGTATTCAAACTTGTAGGTCGACTTGTCATCAAGTGTCTCGACTCTACAGATCCGCAGATTAATTGCAAACTATTGAAATTCCTGGCACTACATGGAAAACTAATCTCTGGATCAGTATAAACCACTGAAGCTTTTGTGCAATTTCACCGTGCAATCACACATCAATAATCACGTCACCAAGACGCATAACACATTCTGGTACTTCAAATTCAACTGGTTATGCAAGAGCGGATATAGGTAGAGGTATTCTAATTCTATTAAGATCGTCCAGCTCTTTTTTATTAAACATATACTAAGAATTTTATATGTGGTTAATACCACCTTCTTGCACTTTTCAGCACTTTACCAAACCAGCACTAAGACTGGTGGCTCCCAGGAGATAAAGCATATTAGAACTTCAAAAAAAGCAGGGTCCAGTGGTCTTTTACATTACTTTGATTATTTTATTGTACAGTACAGTGTAGCTAGAGTAAACAGTTTTAAACACTAGTCAGGTTTAGCCAAAATGAAATAGAAATGTATTGTGTACTATTTGGCATTGTTTTAATGTGTTTATCCTTTGTATTTCTGAATATGTAATGGTTTTAATTAACTAGGCATGATGAACAAATAAATAAATAAAATAAAAAATAACATTCCCACAGTTTTCTTTCACACGTTCAGCCCATTTTCTTAGTAAAAATATTGGGAGTGTGGTTTAAACACACAACTTGTATTTCTGATGTACCAAAAACTCCCCTTTTCTCCCACATGGTAACTTGTACTTGGGCTTCTTTTGATTCGGAGTCTGGTGAGATAGAATTTGAGACATTACACCGTTCAAGGCATTTCTGCAGTGTCTCAGCCTTTCACTTGGTTCATGATTCACCAATGTCACACTGCATTCATCCATTTGGGCTGTCTTTTTGAGCGTGGATATGAAGTGTTCAGCCTAGTCAGAAGCCATAACAAAGCTTTCTTCTTATGGGCTATTCCTGGCAGTAAGGGAATTTGGGGGCATATTATCAAGGGCTGTCGATAACATTATCGCCACTTTAGCGTCCGTTTTCGGGCGAAAAGCGGCGATAATATTATCACTTTATTAACAAGGACATGCTAGCGCGTGTTTCCTTGCCTTAGCACCCGTTGTCAGCACGCCTCGCATCGCATCGTTAATGAGATGCAAAGGAGGCGTGCCTGACAAAACTCCATGGGAAAATATCGTTAACCCAGGTTCGCGATATCATCAACGAGGGGTAGCGATATTTGAAATCGCGTTAACTATGCCTTAACGCTGGAATTTAACGTCTGTTAAATTCCAGACTAAGGCATACCTAACATGGGGGGTGGATTGTGTGGCTAAGACCACAGGCCCTATCATCAAGGGTATCACCGTTTTCCATGGAACATCGCTGGAAAACCAGCGATGTTCCATGGAAAACACCGCTATCGCTGGAATAATTATCGCCATTGCGCTAAGCGTTGTTAATACAGCGCTAGCATGGCGATAATTTCCAGCGATAGCCGGCGATAACAAATCTCACGCTAAGCGCGGCCAGCGATAATTATCGCTGCCGCTTGATAATATGCCCCTAAGTAAGTTTGTATGTAGTGAATGGGGGTTCCACAGGATCAATGAGACTCGTGGGCAGCTGTCAAGAATTGTCTGGTGTCCATAGATCCAAATCAGCCAGATACTACTTCAAGCTCACTTAATTGCCACAAACCCATTGCTCTAATACGGAAGTTAAAAATATTGTGTGGACAACATATTGTGTCAAAAATACAGAGTGCCAAAATATTGAGAAGGTAAGTGCAAATAGGCAAGTATAGATTTACTATTCTTAACTCCACATCTAGGTACCTTGAAGATATACATATCATCAATGTACATATATGTGGAGTTAAGTATAGAAAAACTTTGCTTACCCATAGAAACTTATCTTCACAATATTTTTGTCCTCGATATTCTTGAAACAATTTTGTCCCACAATATTTTTAACTCAATATATTGCCCAAAACACCTTGAATTTTAATGTGTAACAATGTCAAACAGTCACGGCTTACACTTGATGGATGGTGTAGGGTAGTTTGTAAGATAGCGCTAGTACAATGATAGCACTCAGAAATTGTATTGATCAGTTAGTGTTATTTCTTTTAGAAAATAGATAGGACTGTTATTCTTGTTTAGCTCGTTTCTACAGCAATAATGTTCTGTGAGCTTACAGCGAAAGTTACCTTTAATAATCCAGCACGGCAGGGGAAGTACCATGCTTTAATCAGGAAAGCAGCTTTTACTTACCAGAAATCTGCTTCCCCAGCCAGTCTGCATCCTCCCGCCCCTTGGATTGGTGACACTCTCTGAGGGGGGAAGCTGTGGAAGCATCTGGAAAGGAACTGGAGAAAATCCTATGATTAGGAATATAAGCTTAAATATAGATCTGCATTGAAAGAATATAATAAATTATGTATGCTACTTTCAACTCTGATAAAATCGCTGCTGCTCAAATTTGCCCCAAAACTCTTTTTAGAGCAGTCAAGCAGCTGTCGGACCCTGGAAAGATGACCCCACCTATCCTCCTTTTCACTGCCACAATAAAAAGAACTGGCCTGCTTCTTTGAAGAAAAGGTGACGGATATTCAACAAGCATTAACCACTGCCCAGATCATCAAGCCTCCGATTGATTATAAGATCATTGACACCAATCATTGTCAATAGGGTTGGCCATCGTCCTAATCAATGTCTAGATTCTTTTGCTCCTATTGATGTCTCTGTCTTTGGCACTTTATTGCAATCTATAAAATATGACTCTCATCTAGACCCCCTTCCCCAGACCATGGCAGCAAACTCTGCCCTGAATCATTACAAACTATGACCACTCTTCTCAACTCCAAGTGTGGAAGCATGGTATGGTTCTGCCCCTACAGAAAAAACCCAGTCTGGATCCTGCCAATTGGTCAAACTTGCTGCTCCCCCCGCTCTCTAAAATGTTGTAAAAACATGTTAACCAACATATCTCATCTTTTGTGGAGTTGCATGATCTTCTCCACCCGTCGCAGTCTGGATTCCTGGCTGGGTATAGCACTGAACCTCCTCTGCTCGGAGTCACAGAGCACCTCTGACTGCACTTGGATAGTGGCAGCACTGTTGCACTAATCCTGCTTGATTGGAGCATGAATTTTGACACTGTGGGGCCGAATCCGATTCGGGCCGGAAAAAATACCGACCGACTCGGTACGGGAATTTAGTCCGACCGACTCGGACCGGCGCCGTACGACCCGGGTAGTACGATGAAATGCATGTGAAATCCGACCGACTCGGACGGAATACAAAACGACCGACCGAGCCGGACGGAAACAAGCCATCCGGCCGGGAAATCACGCGAAACGAACCGACCGACACGCACCCGGATTGAACCCGAACGAAACGTACCCGCGAACTCCGACCCGCGTAGTACGATGCTGTGCGTGCAAAACACGACCGACTCGCCCGGAGCACAAGCCGTACGACCGACACGCATACAAAACCCAGCCGAAGCAACCCAATACTACACGACCGACTCGTACGCCGCATATGAAACCTAGCTGACACACAGCGGGAACGAGTCGGACAAGATCGCACCAGACAACTGCAGCGTGCTACTCGGACACAAGAATGACTCCTACATGCACCAAAAACACCAAGGAATTTTTTTTTTTTAAAAAGGGCCAAACAAGCAACCACAAAGCCAATAAATACAAGGAGGAAAAAAATGGAACAAGGACACACCTCCAACTCCACCTACATAAAGGCCACAAATCCCTACCATGATCCTTTGCAAATTCCACTGACCTGCCAGCACAGAACACCATCACACAGCAACCACAGACACACTCACAGCTCATACATCACACAAGCCACACACCATTACCACACCTACAAATAGCACCCTCACACACACCCAGCTAAACCTACACTCACACCCCCCCACTTGCACACACACACACATCAATCACCACCACCACCCATCACCATGCCCCTATAGAAGAATCCAAAGTTCGTAGACAGTGAATTGGAAGTCATGGTAGATGAGATCCTCAGGGTAGAGCCACAGTTGTTTGGTACATTGGTACAACAGAACCCCATGTCGCAGAAAACCAAGATGTGGGCGAGGATTGTCGACAGGGTGAACGCACAATCACCATGTTTGCGCACAAAGGAAGACATCCAGAACAGGTGGTATGATGTGCGCAGGAGGGTCCGGGACCTACTCAAAAAGGACTACCTCCTCAGCCAGCACACCAGCAGTGGCCCTCCTGCAAAACCAGTATACCTCAGGCCCTGGGAGGAGAAGGTGCGGGCCATCCTACCACCAGTGAGCGTATATGGACTAACAGACATCCCAGAGCCTGGTGAGTACACAACTAATATACACAATATGGTGTGACAACACACACACATCACAGTCAAGGGGATAGGCAAACCATGCACCCTTAGCAAATACACAGCAACCAAAAGATATTCATCCCAAGATGTGAATGCTAGTCAGACAAACACAATACCTGCCATCTCATAGTGATATGTAACTGTGTCATGACATGTACAAACCTAACAACAAATACAGCAAGGCAGTGGCACAAATAGAACCAACAAACACTCCCAGATATTTACCCACCACTAGAACACCACCTCACAGGGAAGCTCACTGAAAGGAAGGAATTCTGTGTATGCTGGTGAAGTCAGTGTAGCCAATAGCATGATGGGAGTGGTTGTCACAGATATTGGTCACACCCACAATTGGCCCATCAACAACACTCTGAACCATGCTCACATCACAGGGAGTGGAAAACAACTGACAAGATGGCTGACACTGGGTACTGCTGTGGGGAGCACAAGGCCCTGATGGGAACTGGGCACCAACAAACAACAGGACCACACTGTCAGCCATCTTGCCATTGCTGTCACACTCACACACAGTGAAGTCCACTCAAAAGGAAGGAAGTATGGGAATGCTGGGAAGGGGGTGTAGGCAATAGCATGAAGGAGTGGTACTCACAGATATTGGTCAGCCTCACAATTGGCCCATCAACACCACCCTGAACCATGCTCACATCACAGGGAGTGGAAAAGGACTCACAAGATGGCTGACACTGGGTACTGCTGGGGGGAGCACAAGGCCCTGCTGGGAACTTGGCAACAACCAACAGCAGGACACCACCGACTGACATCCTGAAAGACAACTTGCACTCCCTGCAATGGAAGCACGCTTCATGGTGGGATAACTGGGCTGGGGGAGAAGGATGCCCGGATGGCAAGCAAATACCACCAATGCTGGTCATGCACACACCTCAACATTCACATTGACATGCCACAGGTTGGCAGGACAATGTGCTACACCAATATCACTCTCTGACTGTCACAATTTAGGAGAATGCAATGTCCAGGCCCACATCCAGAGGTACAGTCACAACTGTCAGGTGTTTGAACAATTGATGCCAGTAGAAACATAACATACAATCTGTGTCTCTCCCCAAAACAGGTGATGATGGGGACACAGCAGCAGACGAGGAGGAGTCCCTGTCCCAGGCTCCGGGGAACACCTGTTCTGGAACTTTTCCTCTGTGTGCAAACTGCACGCCTTGTCGAAGCCAACCCAACTCTCCCACATGACATGGGGAGCTATAGTTGGCCAAATTTATCAGATGACTGTGGACTTTACTCTGGACATTTCAGATACCAAGACTTCCGAATCACATGGGAACTTTGGATTCCAATTTCTATGTACAGCACCCACCATCCTGTGCACCATCCTCACACCTGTATGTAAATAAACTCACCAATACACCATATCTGCCTCTGTTGTGATTCCAACGTGCTCTCTGTCATGGAGATGGTGATCAGAAAAATGACACTGTGCATGCTAACTGCTACAGCAAGTCCAACACCGTCATGTCAGTCATGGCGACGTGACACATATGAGGGAGACACACCACTAGGGCCACACAACACATACACACCAGGGCCATCAGACTCATCACCTATACTGATGTTGCAACTAAATACAGTGGAATGCACAGACACGCCACCTATTCACAGTCTGTGTCAACTAGACTACAGGTGCAGTAAGCAAATGTCAGTCAGATGTGTGACTACAGACAACGCACATCCCAAAGTGAAGCACAGGTTTATTACACATTTGCAACATGTTGTTTCCACTACAAATGCTAGCTAATCCAACCTGGCTGTGGCCACAAAGTCAAAAAGTGCAGAAGATAGAAAGTCCAGGGGTGTGTGGCACATCACCTGTAGGGAAACGACTGCTTCCACCTTGGAAGTTGAATCATGGATTCGTGGGATCCAAGTTGATCAAACAACTCC
Source organism: Calotriton arnoldi (assembly GCA_963921515.1). NCBI lineage: Eukaryota > Metazoa > Chordata > Amphibia > Caudata > Salamandridae > Calotriton > Calotriton arnoldi. Next base: position 1,130,870 of record CAWUFW010004627.1, read on the forward strand.
GGCAGCACCCTGTGAAGGACAGACATGACACACAGTCAAAACCACTGAAGAACAGCACAGAACGGCAATACTCATGTCTAATACATGTCACGAGATAACTACACAAAACCAAGTTAGCATGTCAACACTGTTGGGCAGTACAGACCACCTGCAAGGACACATCGCTGCATGCATCCAGTCAAGTAGCACATGGCCACTCTCAAACAGCACCAGAGCACCACACACACATATCATGCAAACTCAAACCATTGACATTACAACCCTCTGGAGACTCACATTCAGCTGAAGAAGTTGGTGATGAGCTGTGTGTGGACATCACCATCATCATCATCATCATCTTCACTGGCATCGTGACCCAGGCCAGGATCTTCCACAGGTGGCGGACGTTGGTCATCGTCATCCAGGATGAGAGGCAACTCCTTCCGCTCTGCCAAGTTGTGTAGCATGCAGCAGACGATGACAATCTTGCACACCTTTGCTGGGGCATATGGGAGGGCCCCTCCTGTCTTGTCCAGGCAGCGGAAGCGGCTTTTCAGGAGACCAAAGTTCCGCTCAATCACCCTCCTCATCCGACCATGTGCCTCATTGTAGCGCCTCTGGGCTGGTGTCACAGGGTTCCTGAGGGGTGTCAGCAACCACGGCATGTTGGGGTATCCCGAGTCACCTACAGACAGACAATTGCACATTAGCCGATTTGAAAATGTGTGCGGAAAACAACATAGCAGAACACACACAATGGTACAAAGTCAGTACATACCAACAAGCCAGGCACGCTGGTTCGGCATCTGTGACATCATCCTCGGGATGCGACTACTCCTCATCACTTAGGCATCGTGTGCCGAACCGGGGAAACGGGCACACACATGTGTGATGGTCATATCTGCAAGACATACCACCAGAGCATTGATCGAATGGTAATGTTTACGGTTCCGGTATGCCTGCTCATGTGCCTTTGGTGGTATCAAAGCCACATGTGTCCCATCAATGGAGCCAATTACAAGTGGCATCCTCCCCAGGGCATAGAAGTCACTATTGACGTCAGTGAGTCGTTGACGTGTTGGGAAATAGATGTACTGGTTCAGGTATCTCAACATTGCCCCCAAAACATCGCGTAGCACACAGCTGAACATAGTCTGTGACATCCCACCGGCAGTCGCCACAGTGTGTTGAAAGGTACCGGTGGCAAAGAAGTGTAGGGCTGCCATCACCTTCACCTTGGGGGTCAGCGCTGTAGGATACTGACGGCCAGGCTGCAAATGTGGGTCCAACCGCACTGCCAAATACTCAATCAGCTGCCTGGTGAAGCGGTACCGTCGGATGCTGTCACGTTCCACCATCGTTGCCAGGTCTGGGAATGGTCGATGGACAGCAGGAGCCCTGCAGTGCATAGGTGAAGAAAGCAAGATTGTCAGTCACCCCACCTATGTGCCGTTCACCATACTCAATTTCACATGATACATCATTAACAAACACAAGTACTTGATGTGTGTGTCATTCTGTTTGGACATATATGGCACCTACATGGACATCATCTAACATCTCTGTTCAACAAGTGTTGACAACAGGTTCCAGGGTGTGCTATGGGAAACCATTAGGCTGTGTCACAGTACCCATTTACTGCTCTCACGGTCCACACACATACCACAGTGACATGTCTGGACAGATGCTCCACAGGCATCACAGCTCATTGACAGGTAGATTCCCAGGGACCCTGTATTGCCACATGGACACTGGCATGACACGGCATATCATGTACACGTCAGAAAAACAAACATGACACCCACAGGTAGTGGCCCCTGTAGCCTCTGCAGGACAGACATGGACGTCTGTGACACACACACACACAACATCAAAGTTCATGCACAAACCATGTGGATGTGGAGACTGTCTCCCATTGTGCACATGGAGTCAGAGACATGTGAAACACAACATGCACACAGACTGCGGAGGAACATCACTATTGTGGCATAGGCCACCCTGTGACGTACATGCCTTCCCACATGTGAGCCTGGGGGTATGTGACATGTCATACACATACACAACCTGGAAATGTGACCATGACACATGCTCCAAAATGAAAAGTTGCACACCACAGTGGTCAGGTGCACAACACACAAAGGACCCTGTCCCCATGAACACATGCACAGCCTGGGTGTGTTTGACCCCAAGTGCCACCCCAAAAACCACATTTTCACCCACATACACAGATAAGGTTATGCTGCCACACATGCCTTAGATACAGTGTGGACAGGGTGTGGTGTTGTAGGTGTGCCCCTGAGTCCCTGGAAAGTATATGTGGCTGGCATAGGTTCACCAGTGACCAGCATGGTGACATATGCGTGTGACCTGTCCAGGGACGCGTTGTAGAGCAATGGACCGATCGGTGTGCCCGCACGGCCCATTGCAATGGATGTGTGCGGGTACGCGTTGTATCCCGGGTACGCGTTGTAGAGCAATGGACCGATCGGTGTGCCCGCACGGCCCATTGCAATGGATGTGAGCGGGTACGCGTTGTATCCCGGTTATGCATTGTAGAGCAATGGACCGATCGGTGTGCCCGCACGGCCCATTGCATTGGATGTGAGCGGGTACGCGTTGTAGAGCAATGGACCGATCGGTGTGCCCGCACGGCCCATTGCATTGGATGTGAGCGGGTACGCGTTGTATCCCGGGTACGCGTTGTAGAGCAATGGACCGATCGGTGTGCCCGCACGGCCCATTGCATTGGATGTGAGCGGGTACGCGTTGTATCCCGGGTACGCGTTGTACAGCAATGGACCGATCGGTGTGCCCGCACGGCCCATTACATTGGATGTGAGCGGGTACGCGTTGTAGAGCAATGGACCGATCGGTGTGCCCGCACGGCCCATTGCATTGGATGTGAGCGGGTACAGCGTTGTAGAGCAATGGACCGATCGGTGTGCCCGCACGGCCCATTGCATTGGATGTGAGCGGGTACGCGTTGTATCCCGGGTACGCGTTGTACAGCAATGGACCGATCGGTGTGCCCGCACGGCCCATTGCATTGGATGTGAGCGGGTACGCGTTGTATCCCGGGTAAGCGTTGTACAGCAATGGACCGATCGGTGTGCCCGCACGGCCCATTGCATTGGATGTGAGCGGCTATGCGTTGTATCCCGGGTACGCGTTGTACAGCAATGGACCGATCGGTGTGCCCGCACGGCCCATTGCAATGGATGTGAGCGGGTACGCGTTGTATCCCGGGTACGCGTTGTAGAGCAATGGACCGATCGGTGTGCCCGCACCGCCCATTGCAATGGATGTGAGCGGGTACGCGTTGTATCCCGGGTACGCATTGTAGAGCAATGGACCGATCGGTGTGCCCGCACGGCCCATTGCATTGGATGTGAGCGGGTACGCGTTGTAGAGCAATGGACCGATCAGTGTGCCCGCACGGCCCATTGCATTGGATGTGAGAGGGTACGCGTTGTATCCCGGGTACACGTTGTAGAGCAATGGACCGATCGGTGTGCCCGCACGGCCCATTGCATTGGATGTGAGCGGGTACGCGTTGTATCCCGGGTACGCGTTGTACAGCAATGGACCGATCGGTGTGCCCGCATGGCCCATTGCATTGGATGTGAGCGGGTACGCGTTGTAGAGCAATGGACCGATCGGTGTGCCCGCACGGCCCATTGCATTGGATGTGAGCGGGTACGCGTTGTAGAGCAATGGACCGATCGGTGTGCCCGCACGGCCCATTGCATTGGATGTGAGCGGGTACGCGTTGTATCCCGGGTACGCGTTGTACAGCAATGGACCGATCGGTGTGCCCGCATGGCCCATTGCATTGGATGTGAGCGGGTACGCATTGTAGAGCAATGGACCGATCGGTGTGCCCGCACGGCCCATTGCATTGGATGTGAGCGGGTACGCGTTGTAGAGCAATGGACCGATCGGTGTGCCCGCACGGCCCATTGCATTGGATGTGAGCGGGTACGCGTTGTATCCCGGGTACGCGTTGTACATCAATGGACCGATCGGTGCGCACGCATTGGCTGGGGCCTGGCATGGCAACGGACGCGTTTTCGAAGCTTCAACGAGTCTGATGCAGTGAATTCAGTTGGCCAGCCACAACAATGTTGCAAATTAATGGGTGTCATTAAGTTGAATTTTTGAAGGATGCTGTGGGCATGTATTGGTGCTGCAATTCCATGGATTGGTCAGATTCAGAAGATGCAAACGACTTGGACCTATCACTTTGGACACATGGGACAGTATCTGCCTCTGCAGCACACATATAATGCTGGCTGTTCCCCTGAGGTATCACTTGCCTGCACTACATGCTCCAGGACGACATCTGCCACTACACTGCTGCTGTCTCTGCATCCTCTGGCTACTGCAATGGCACGTACTGTGGAGAGAGCCCCAGCCTTCACCCATGAGGAGAACCAGGCCCTGGTGGACAACCTCCTTCCACAGTACAGAAAGCTGTATGGGACACCAGGGGAGCAGGTGAGTGTGCTGTCCACTGCCTTACTAATTGTGCATGTTGTCTGACTAGAAGGATTTACAGTGTGCACACCACTGGCTAGCATGCTCACTGAGTAGTTCGCACTCCCCAAAGTGTGTAGTCACATGCACTGAACAGGTACAGTGCAGTAACAGTGCATTCCAACAAGGTTTACTTCCCATGCAATGATACCATGTAGTAACTGCTGGCAAACTGTCCATAGCCCTCGTTGTACTGCCTGTGTTCATCATATGCCCCTGTGATTGAGACATGTATTTACAACTGTGTGATGCATGGATATGTTGCATGTGTAGTAATGGCCTTTTCACTTTGTCATCCTCACAGGTTGATGCCCACCAGAAGCAGGAGATCTGGCTGGCCATCGTCCGGGCAGTAAGATCCGTGGGGATCTACAAGCGCCGGATCCGCAACTGCCAGAAGAGGTGGCAGGACCTTCGTGGCTGGACCCGGAGGATCGCAAGGGTCCAGCTGAAACTGTCGCCTCCTCGCAGGAGGGGCGGACACCGGACACTGACCCCCCACATGCTCCGCATCCTGGCGGTGGTCTTCCCGGACCTGGATGGGCAGCTGAAGGCCAGACAGCAGCAAGGAGGGGGTGAGTCAAAGACTGCACTGTGAACTCTGTCTAACATGCTATGTGCCCTCCTCTGGCCTGGTTAAACTTCCCCAGTACATCAGTCTTGTTGTCCAGTACCCATGTCCCTCTATTGTGACATGCCCACTCCTCATCTGATACGCAGGTGTGCTCCTTACGCTCAGGATAATTGTGTCACTCGGGTACAGGGTCCTTGCATTTTGCTTTGGTCAAGGTGGGTGACAGCTTTTGTTCCCGTGACATTGTGTTGGCCTTCATGGGTGGGTCAATTGCTCACACAATGCCTGAGTCGTGCAATGTAGTCTGGGTGTAACTTTGCTATGTGGTCCACTTGCAGATCAGAGTCACCACATGTCCCTGGGGTATTTGGCACACCCCCATGCTGCGGGTGGGTACAATGTTTGGGCCTCAGGAGTATGTATGTCAAGTGTGTCACACATGCTTAGCCACCTCCCTACTGACCAGGGCTCATCCCTCTTGCAGGTGGAGCCGGACAGTCATGCCTACTACAGGGCATACAATACACTCTGTACTCCCACTCCCGTGTATCAGCTGACATGTTGTGCTCAGTGAAATGTTCCCTCAGGTGTCTGCCTCTGTGTCGTTGTGCTGTGACTACGTTATCGGGACTCCTGTGATGTTTATCAGTTAGGGGTCAGCATGCCATCTGCTATTGGACCATGTGAGACAAGACTTCTGTGACTTATAGGTGTTTGATCACTTGACTGTGCAGACAGGTGTATGCGACTGTGACTTTCAGGCAGATGTTCATCATTCACAGCACACTGAGGTGCTCTGGTTCAGAGAGTTGTGTTTCATGTCTCCCATTTGTCCAATTGGTGTGCAGTGGACAAATACGGGTTCAGATGATGTGGTTAGTGGGGGGTGGACATGTGCACTTGTCAGTTACATTACTTGCCTTCCCCATGTCCTAGGATTGTGACACAGTGCAGACTGTTGTTGGCTGGCTGGCTACCATGGCCATGTGACTGGAGACAGTGATGTATGACTTTGCAGGCATGCCTGTGTCATGGCTTTCAACTTCCTAAGAGTGATCCTGCAGGGGAGTGATATGTGCAACATGCACCCCATTGTGGCATTGACTATCCGGACATGGGTGCTTCATGGTGTCTGGTGCTGGTATGCATCTCATGCATTTCTATTTAGACTCTGCCCGTCCATTTATCCAGACACCTGCACTGACTCAGTGGCAAGAGATGTGACGTGGGCATGTTCACATACTTCACTGTGTTCTCAGCAATGTCCAACAACTGTGTAGGTGGTGCATGTGTCCACACTGGGGTATTACCATCAGACAGGCACCAGACAGATGGGTGCAAGGGCAGGAGGGGGATCTGTTCCATGGTTGACCATCAGACTGACAATTGGCTTTTCCTAATCTGTGTGAGGACTTTTGGCAATGTTCAGCTGGGGATGCCAGGTCTTACTCTGTAATGTGCTGTACTCACTGTGGTGTGTGCGGTCAGTGCAGGTGTCTGATGTTTGTCTGTTTCCCTAATTGTTTGCAGATACATCCACGGCCACAGGAGGGGACAGCTCCACGGACCAGGAGGAGCGGCAGAGCCAGACTGGGTCAACAGCCGACGAGTGGTCGGAGGGACCCAGTGGCACAGAGGGCAAGGGGAGCCACACTGAGGAGTCCTCAGCACCATCCACCTCAGCTGAGGACCACAGCAGCTCGGAGGATGACTCCCTTGTGGAGGCGGGTGTCAGCAGCCACCAAACACCAGCTAGTCTGTCTGGCCCCGCCACCACCACCACTGTCCTCCCATTGGCTCCCATTCCAGAGGTCCATGGAGGCTCCCGTGTCCGGGAGCGTGTCTCCTTTGTGCCAGGCACCGCACCCCCTGCCCCTGTGTCCCCTGCTGCCCTGAGTGAGGAATCTGTGTACCTGCTTTGGCAGCTCCATGTAGGGCAGACAGCAATGCTGAGTGTCCTCCATGCACACACCACTCTGTTGACACAGCTGGTGTCGTTCATGGAGGGCATCTCGACGGGTATGTCTGCCCTACAGAGGAGCAATAGGTCCATGGAGTCCTCCCTGATGGCAGCAGTGTCCCTCCTCCAACAGTCCCTCGCCCCTCCTACCTCTGCCCCATCCACACTTCCTGGCACCCTAACTGTGCCAAGCACATGCACACCTGCACAAACACCCAGACACACAGACACGAGCAGCACAGACACACCCAAAACCAAGGCAAGACGTGCACACAAGCATCCTCAGGGGACTGATACCACACACACAGGGGATGGGGAACTGACACACATACAGGCAACCACAGTCACTCCGCAATCCTCAAGATCCTCTCCCTCCAAGACCCCTTCCCTTGCCTCACCTGCAACCCCACCTGATAAGCAGCTCTTCCTCTGTGACCTCGGCCTCTTCCCCTCCAATCCCGCTGATCCAGCATACCGGGGAAGAGGAAGTCCACCCACACAGAGGGGAGTGCCCTCGCCCCCGGACACCCTCCCCCAGGCGCAGGCAGAGTGAGCCCCCCACCCGCAAGTCCCCCGGTCCCAGAAGAGCAAGACCCCGCCACCGCCCTGCAAGTCAACCACCCAGTCTCTCACCTCCATCCCCCAGGCCACCACTCCACAGGTTCCACCGCCACACCCTGCCCCAGGTTCCCCAACACACCGATACCACATCCCCAAACTGCTTAGGCCCTCCCCCTGCCACTTGCTCTTCCACCCCCAAACCAGACGCTCTGCCTGTTTGTGCCACTGGTGTGGAGACCGTGTCCCCCCTCTGTCCTGCCCAGCTCTTCTGCCCCCCTTCCACTACCTTGGAGTCATGCACTGCGGTGGAGTCCACAACCACCCCGTCTGACTCGGGCACTGCATTGGGGACCCAGTCCACTCCATCTGACCAGCCCACTGCAGTGGTTGCAGCACCAACACCATCTGACTTGAGCCCTGCGGTGGTGCCAGCCCCCCCTGAGTCAGACACCTCCACTGCAGTTGCCGGTGACACTCCTGCACCCACCTCCCCTTCACTGCCTCCTTCTGGCATCCCCTGATCCTGTCCCTGCGGTGCCTGGCCTGCCCCTCCAAGGGGGATGTCCCCTGTCCGTACCTGTGCAGGCAAGCAATTGTTGACAAGTTGTCACACATCACCCTGTTGGGACTGTATATTTGGACTGGCCATTGGCCTTAGTTTATTTTGGACTTTTGATTTGAGTTGCACACTTGCTGAAAAAAGCCTCTTTTTGTTTACTTGTGGTTAATCTTTGGAGGTACATGATGTAGATGTGTAGAATCATGCATTTGCTGTTGTAATAGTGTTCAGATCAGGTAAATGAAGTTTTGCTGTGATGGGCTCCATGTGGTCCATGGGATATGTGTCCTAATCTAGTCTGGATCTATAGCATCCTCTGCTGCAGTCTGAGGGTGTAATGTTCAGCATTTGACACAGGGATGTACGTTTAGCATTTGTAGATTACCATCTTTGTCCTACACTGATGCACATCTGGTGGGCTTACCACTGTCCAATGTTCCTAGTACCCTGACTGTGTGCCCGTCTCCAATGGACATGCAGTTTAGCACATCAAATTTGGAGGACTCATCTGTGTACACAGTGCAAGTTGCTTGACACGTGTCTTGGGTGTATGCAGATGACTGACGTGACACTCCCGTGCCCAGGTTGATATGAGCAGAGCCTTCAGTGTGTTGTAGTTGTTGACTCACTGACCGAGTGTTCTGCTGACATGTTTGAGTCGTGCACAGACAAGGTTTGGCACAGCTGACCTTCCACAGGAGTGGAGTGCCCTCATGGCAGTGCGTGATTCCGTGATATAGGCTGTGCCCGTGTTGTGTGTTGTGTAGGCATGTCTGTGCGTGTTCCCTTCTCCTTTTCCTACACAGGCTGTGTCCCTACGGATGATCCTGTTTGTGATGCTTGCTGAGTTGTTCTGTGTTCATCCAGCATCTTGGACCTGGTTTCTCCGGGATGTGGGTGCATGGCAAACTAATGTTCATGAGGTTGTCATCCCTAGTTGTCTTTGTTGTCAGGGCTGGATATGTGGGCAAACGCAGATGGGACACAGTCAGGATTCCTCTTGGCACTTGTTGGTTACACAAGTAATGTGATTTTCTGTTTGTGTATGCTTTCAGTGATTGTGACACGTTGTGTGTGTGACTGCTGCCACTCCTCAGGGTCAGAGCTGCAATGTTGGAAGTTGTCTATGTGTGTCCTTTGTGGGTCAGCTTGGCTTCTTCATTGGTGTGTGACTATGGCCAGGATCCCATTGTTTGGGGTGGATTTCACGTCATGCCCATGTACGGCATACTGTGCAGTGTGTCAGACATTCACAAGTCTTGTTGACAGGCCATGTGTGATGGGTTTCTGCACCTTATTTCCCCCACCACCCCTGGGATTGTCATGGGTGCATGTGCAATGTCAGCAGTCCATGTGAGCTTCACTGCTGCACATTGGTGGAGATCAAGGTGTGTGGCGTTGAGTGTGTGCAAATGTGAGTTGTTGCACGGCTGGGGCACTACCTCCATATTGTCCTTGGCTGGCAGGCCATGCTGAGTGCTTTGTGCTTGTATAGGTGTGATGGTAGTTTGTTGCTCAGGACACATGGCTGTGGTTCACAGTGTGGATGACATCTACCTTTGTCATCACAGTGTGATTGTCATACAGGCTAGTGTCACCACAATGTGGGGTCCCTGGGGGAGTGCTGTGGTGGTTCTGTCTCTTGCTGTGTTTGTTGCTGTTCCTACAAGCTTGTGTGACATGTGTAATTTGGGCTCCCTCTCATCTCACAATGCCTGTTTGCCCACATAGGGGAATCCAATCCATGAGTTACTTTTGTATGTGACTGTGTTGACATCTGTGTATTAGTGAATCTGGCCTCCTCATGTGTTGTGTGTTTGCCTGGGGACACTGGCACACAACCCCCTCACCTGTTGTGTTTGATATGCAGTGTGAGTCTGCCTGTTTGTGTTTGTGCATTTGCACCACTGCATTGGCATATCTTTAGTTTGCCATTGGCTGTATGTTGTTTGTTGGCTTTCCCCTGCTGGCCCTGGGACTGCTAGGTCATCAGTCAGCACATTGATCATGGTTAGTATGTCCCATTGCTGCCATGGTATGGTATTTGTTCACCTGACATCTACAGTCTCCACAGGATATCTACATTTGTGTGTCCATTGGTGCAGATATGTGGGTCTGCATTATGATGCTCACTTCTGTCATTGTGTTATTTGTGAATGTAGACAATGTGGGCCCCCATGGCTGATGTTTGTGTGCACATGGCCAGAATGATGTGTCATTGGCACTGCACTGCTTGCCTCACACAATCTATGTTGCTATGGGACACAAGCACTACAATGCCACTGTAGTGTTTGCTGTTGTGTGGCCAGGAATAATCCCTGCAGTTTTGTTTTTGCAGCTTTTACCAGGACTACACTTCCCTTTTGGTCACTGTGGTGATGGGGCTTTGGGCCCCATTGTTCAAAATGTGCTTCAGCTATGGAGCACACACTTACCTTTTGGGCACTGTGGTGATGGGGCTTTGGGCCACATTGCCACACTGTTCAAAATGTGCTTCAGCTATGGAGCACACACTTCCCTTTTGGTCACTGTGGTGATGGGGCTTTGGGCCCCATTGCCACACTGTTCAAAATGTGCTTCAGCTATGGAGCACACACTTACCTTTTGGGCACTGTGGTGATGGGTCATTGTGCCCCATTGCCACACTGTTCAAAATGTGCTTCAGCTATGGAGCACACACTTACCTTTGGGCACTGTGGTGATGGGGCTTTGGGCCACATTGCCACACTGTTCAAAATGTGCTTCAGCTATGGAGCACACACTTACCTTTGGGCACTGTGGTGATGGGGCTTTGGGCCACATTGCCACACTGTTCAAAATGTGCTTCAGCTATGGAGCACACACTTCCTTTTGGTCACTGTGGTGATGGGGCTTTGGGCCCCATTGCCACAATGTTCAAAATGTGCTTCAGCTATGGAGCACACACTTACCTTTTGGGCACTGTGGTGATGGGGCTTTGGGCCACATTGCCACACTGTTCAAAATGTGCTTCAGCTATGGAGCACACACTTACCTTTTGGGCACTGTGGTGATGGGGCTTTGGGCCACATTGCCACAGTGGTCATGGTCTGCTTGCATTGTGTAGGACACACACACAATTATGTGTGACACATGTGTTAAGGGGTCACATTGTATGTTCAATGTCATGTTCAGTGTTGTATGCATTTGACGCAGACCACACACGCTTGTCATGGTGTTGGGGGTGGGATGTAATTTTCAGACAGTCCTTATGTGGGAGTATGCTAGTTGTGTCATGCATTACCCATCCTATGAGTAGGGGTGGTTGTAGTGACAGGCATCCAGCCCCCTATGGGTGGGGATGGCAGTGGTGGCAGGCATCCAGCCCACCCTGAGTAGGGGTGGTGTTAGTGGTAGGCATCCATCCCCTATGGGTGGGGATGGCAGTAGTGGCAGGCATCCAGCCCCCCCTGAGTAGGGGTGGTGTTGGTGGTAGGCCTCCATCCCCCTATGGGTGGGGATGGAAGTTGTGGCAGGCATCCAGCCCCCCATGAGTGGGGATGGTAGTAGTGGTAGGCATCCAGCCCCCCATGAGTGGGGATGGTAGTAGTGGTAGGCATCCAGACCCCCATGAGTGGGGATGGTAGTAGTGGTAGGCATCCAGCCCCCCATGAGTCGGGATGGTAGTAGTGGTAGGCATCCATCCCCCTATGGGTGGGGATGGCAGTAGTGGCAGGCATCCAGCCCCCCCTGAGTAGGGGTGGTGTTAGTGGTAGGCATCCATCCCCCTATGGGTGGGGATGGCAGTAGTGGCAGGCATCCAGCCCCCCATGAGTGGGGATGGTAGTAGTGGTAGGCATCCAGCCCCCCATGAGTGGGGATGGTAGTAGTGGTAGGCATCCAGACCCCCATGAGTGGGGATGGTAGTAGTGGTAGGCATCCAGCCCCCCATGAGTGGGGATGGCAGTAGTGACAGGCATCCAGCCCCCCATGAGTGGGGATGGTAGTAGTGGTAGACATCCATCCCCCTATGGGTGGGGATGGCAGTAGTGACAGGCATCCAGACCCCCATGAGTGGGGATGGTAGTAGTGGCAGGCATCCAGCCCCCTATGGGTGGGGATGGCAGTAGTGACAGGCATCCAGACCCCCATGAGTGGGGATGGTAGTAGTAGCAGGCATCCAGACCCCCATGAGTGGGGATGGCAGTAGTGGCAGGCATCCAGCCCCCTATGGGTGGGGATGGCAGTAGTGACAGGCATCCAGACCCCCATGAGTGGGGATGGTAGTAGTGACAGCCATCCAGCCCCCTATGGGTGGGGATGGCAGTAGTGGCAGGCATCCAGCCCCCCCTGAGTAGGGGTGGTGTTAGTGGTAGGCATCCATCCCCCTATGGGTGGGGATGGCAGTAGTGGCAGGCATCCAGCCCCCCCTGAGTAGGGGTGGTGTTAGTGGTAGGCATCCATCCCCCTATGGGTGGGGATGGCAGTAGTGGCAGGCATCCAGCCCCCCATGAGTGGGGATGGTAGTAGTGGTAGGCATCCAGCCCCCCATGAGTGGGGATGGTAGTAGTGGTAGGCATCCAGCCCCCCATGAGTGGGGATGGCAGTAGTGACAGGCATCCAGCCCCCCATGAGTGGGGATGGTAGTAGTGGTAGGCATCCATCCCCCTATGGGTAGGGATGGCAGTAGTGACAGGCATCCAGACCCCCATGAGTGGGGATGGTAGTAGTGGCAGGCATCCAGCCCCCTATGGGTGGGGATGGCAGTAGTGACAGGCATCCAGACCCCCATGAGTGGGGATGGTAGTAGTGGCAGGCATCCAGACCCCCATGAGTGGGGATGGCAGTAGTGGCAGGCATCCAGCCCCCTATGGGTGGGGATGGCAGTAGTGACAGGCATCCAGACCCCCATGAGTGGGGATGGTAGTAGTGACAGCCATCCAGCCCCCTATGGGTGGGGATGGCAGTAGTGGCAGGCATCCAGCCCCCCCTGAGTAGGGGTGGCGTTAGTGGTAGGCATCCATCCCCCTATGGGTGGGGATGGCAGTAGTGGCAGGCATCCAGCCCCCCCTGAGTAGGGGTGGTGTTAGTGGTAGGCATCCATACACCTATGGGTGGGGATGGCAGTAGTGGCAGGCATCCAGCCCCCCATGAGTGGGGATGGTAGTAGTGGTAGACATCCAGCCCCCCATGAGTGGGGATGGTGGTAGTGGTAGGCATCCAGACCCCCATGAGTGGGGATGGTAGTAGTGGTAGGCATCCAGCCCCCCATGAGTGGGGATGGCAGTAGTGACAGGCATCCAGCCCCCCATGAGTGGGGATGGTAGTAGTGGTAGGCATCCATCCCCCTATGGGTGGGGATGGTAGTAGTGGCAGGCATCCATCCCCCTATGGGTGTGTATGGCATTGGTGATGGCCATCCCGCCCCTATGGTTCTGCTGTTGCTAGTGTACGTCATTTGTGCATCCCTATGTGTGTGTGACATATTTCGGGTACGTGTCGTTTGTTTGTGTTGTGGGTGTTTGACTTACCGTCTGCGCCGTACGCGTCCGTACCGGTCCCGGTAATAGATGTAGAGTATTGGTAGGACCTGTGCGATGGTATTCATGGTTGGGTCGTCTCGTTCGGGTTTCTCGTGGCTTCGACTCGTACTCGTCACTGGCTTGTTCGTCTCGTAGCCGTGGATCGTCTTGTGGCGCGAATCGGAGCTTATGTACAGCTCTCCCAGATGCTCAAACGTGCCGGACGTAGCGACGAGTTTGGCGCGTACGGAAGACGCATTGTACTAGTCCGGCCGGAAGGTGCTGTGTATTTGGTTCCGTGCGACTCGATTCGGCGTTTACGGATCCGGCTCGGGCGGGGAACAGGAGCTGGAATTGGTAAGTACGGCTCGCTCGGAATCTGGGCTGTTATGCGCATCGTACTTGTTCGTTCGGTAGAGTGTTCGAGTCGGTCGGAAAACCCGCGTTCGGCTGGCATTTTTTCCGGACGAATACTGTTAGGTGCGCTTCCGGCCGACATCGGAATTGACCCCTGTGTCTCAGAAAATACTCCTGAAAAGACTAGAGAACTTGGGTGCCAAGGACAAAGCATTGTCCTAGGTGACTTTGTTCCAGCAGGATCAGAACTTTCAGGTCTTTTCCCCTAGCTGACAACATTGAAGGCTGTGGCCTCTCTTTATTTCGTGCACTGATGACACTCAGATCATCTTTCCCCGTCATCGACTGAGGGTCACAGCGCAGACATCCTGAATTCATGTCTCCTAAAGGTTTCCACCTGAATGAGCAGTAACTCCTTGAAGTTAAATGGTGATAAGACTGAGGTTATGGTCATAAGCATGAACCCTCAATTGTGGGGGACTCACCATTGGCCTGATATTCCCAGAGCCCCCCCTATGCCAGTTTCTAATGTAAAGAACCTAGAAACAAACTGTCTATTACAGCCCAAATTTCCAAGGTAGCCTCTACCTGTTTCGCAGTCCTAAAGTGGCTAAAGATAATTATCTGGATGCTTCCCTTTTCTGCTCAGTGGACAGTCATCCTGTCATGTGTCCCAGTTAGGCCTAGTAGGACCCGTTGCCATTTTACGTGTACACAGCTTTCTCCTAAAGTTGCCTTGACTTTGCCACATTTTTGCATTCATGACACTTGGGTTAGTTTCTTGGAATCAACGACCTTGCTAACATGAATAAACATCTCAAGAACACTATCACTTTGCCTTGGCATTGTGTACAAGGCCCTCACATGCGTTGTGCAAATATGTTTGTTATTACGTCCATAGGGTGACACAGCTATCTGTGGAATACAAACAATGGCAGCCTGATCACAATCTCAACGCATGCAAGGATGCAGTTTTTAATATATAATCTTTTGTTTCCGAGTTTTATCAGAGGAGACACTTTGTCTGAGTTCAAGGGGTCCCTGCATGCTGAAGCTTTCACCCAGCAGCTCTCTGACATCTCTATGAGGGGTGTCCAATTCATGACCAAGACGGGTTCCCACATCTTACCCACCAGGTAACGGGATTGGATCATCCAGTCGGGGGTTTCTTGGCAGAATACACATTTACAGCCTAGATATGTAGGTTAGGGTTTGCATAGTAGGAGAATGCTAGATTGTTATACTGTTACATATGCTTGCATATATTCATTGTCTCAGCAAGATGGTGGAATTCTTCATCCTGTTCACTGTTGTGACACTTATTATAACTTTTGTCTGTTTCTGTTTATTGATTATTGCGGCACATATGTTCTATACAAGTAGCACTTCGGGTCAATAAATGTTGGAAATGTCCCTTTGTGTATTCTTTGTATATTTATCTGAGTGAAAGAGAGCACAAGTGTCTGAGCGAAAGGTTCCTGGTCTATCACCATGGTTCTTGGGGGAACAGGGTTGTCATGTTCAGAGGTTGCCAGAGCTGTTCGCTCCCTGTCTAGGTTTAGGGGGGGTTTATGGTGGCACTGTGAGATATCCTGTGGGGGTGCACGGAATCAGTCTGGCACCATCCCAAAGTTTATGTCGTCCACAAACGCGCAGTTCCTAGTGATTAGTGGAAACATGGTGCCGCCAACGTTGGTTGGTTTCTTATTTTGTATGGATCAACTGAGTAGTTCAATCCTGCCTTCTCAGAGATTCCTACACACCTATTTACCAGAGAAATCTGTAGTGGTAGGGAATAAACTCCTCAGCTGAGTAGGTATATCCTATGTATTGGCTGTTGGCGATTTCAAGCTTCAAAGAATCTAATTCCCACTGTGTTAGCCGAACTCTGTACTTCATTTTCCTACATATATCATGGCACAAAAGATCTCTGAGAACTGTAGATATGCAGTCACTCAAAAACTACTACAGAATGGCCTCTCACTAGACGGTGGGGACATTACCTTCGTGGTAGAGGCACACAAAGCAAATAAAACAGAGGTATTTTACTCCTGGGTTCCATTCCCCGCTGCAGATGATGCAACATGGGTATTTCACAAATACACTGAAGATGAAATACCAGATGAATACACTCCATTTGAGGCAATTGAGGAACTTACAAAGAGAATATTAATTGGATTAAAGGCGCCCTTCCCCATACCATACAAAAAGTGAGACTGGGTCGGCTCAGCAATGAGCGGGCGACATGGCCAGTCCTAGCCGCTTATACACTACATCCCGGTATTGACCGCTTGACCGCAGCCCAGCTGCAGGGATTATATAATAATCTAGTAATGATATACAGATGCCTTACTCAGTTCATAATGCGAACATTGACGCTAACTCCTACTTGGGCTGTTCAAGCTGCACCACCACAATTAGCTATGCTAAGCATTAGCCCATAAACATTAAATGCAGTCATGGGTAAGGTTCCTACTAAGAGGGAAGAAATTCCGTTTTGGAGTGCACAAAAACAAACCAGATTGAAGCAGTGTTTCCCCATACGGGTCAACAGGAAAAACACAGGATATTAATGACTTGCTTGCCAATGGGGGTGGCTCCCCCAGGAGAGGACTGTGCCACTTGGGGTACCGTCTTTGCTACAGTATATACAAGAACACATGGTACCCCTTTTTAGGGAGTTCTACCTGAAGTATTAAAACAGGTCTAGAATGAGCACGGGGCAGCACCTGCCCTGGCCTTAGCGATGAAACTGATGGGCAGTTTTGCCACGGTATCGGCCATAACGTTGAGCAACGTTAAAGGGGAAGCAGCAGTGTCAGCTATCTGCCAACACCTAAGGGATTTGCTTCCCACACAGCAGGAGCGCAAATTACCTAAAATTATCGAAGACACCTATGCTATGCTGGGTAGAGATAATTTGGGAGCCAGACCTGGGAAGCCACAATTGAAGAGTTATTCTGAAAAGGATAACTCTAAGCAAGTACCCGACTCTTCAACGAAGAAGAAGTGGGACAATAAGAAAAATAAGGATAAAACAAGATCATGGGGTGAGTCTCCTACACAGGAATCGACCAAAAAATGTTGCAGCTTAAGTAACCGTGATAATGTTAAACCGCCTGATAGGTATCAGGATACTGATACATGTTCCTCTCGTTCCTTCTCGGATTCATCCGATAAATGTTAGGGGAGAGGACGATGATCAGAGCACAGATCAGAAGAGCACATGAAACCAAGGACGGACTCACAATGCTCGTCTGACTATATAATAAAACAGGAAGACAAGCCTAAAAAACTAAACCTCAATTTAAAAAGAAGAAGGTAGCTGGACTTAAGATCAGACATGCCCCGAATATTGAGGATTCTGCTTCTGAATGGGAAATGGGCATTGACAATGCTGGACAGCACGGCAGAAGTCACAATAGTTTGCAAAAACCTGATGGATTGTCTGGTGGGAGTAGCGCTGAGTGAGTTTATAACAGTGTCAACACCAGATACCCGGGTAAGCATTCCTCATTGTTTATACGAAATTCAACTACCGTTGGAGGTGGTGTACCCAGGTTTATCAATGTCCTCTTTTGTGAGGAACTCACTCAAGGATATAATATTCTACTGGCCTAGAAAGACTTGCCACCTGCTTTTGTAATAATTTGCCCAAATGGGGAAACAGTGATTTTCCTACCTTTTCTGACCTCATTCCAGTATCAATTAAACACTCATACGCCAGGGAGTGGGCTTTAGCACTAGCTCCTACATTATACTAAGCAACTATGTGGGGTTGGATGACAGGTCACCTTATAACGACATACCATTGAGGACAACCCCACAACCTCAAACACAATATCAGATAAAAAAAGAAGTAAAACAACAAGTTAAGGAAATTCTAGAACAACTTGAAGACTAAGGTGCAATAGAAAGTTGCACCTACTCAATGAATAATCCTCTGTTTCCTGTAATGAAACCAGATCAATCATATCGTCTAGTATTGGATTACAGACATTTAAACTCACCTACTAACACATTTGCAGTTGCACTAATGAATAACATTGTCAACAAAAAATTCAAAACAACACCAGATATCTCAAATGGATTTTTCTGCCAAAATATAGCGCTTGGAAGCAGATATTTGACAACCTTCACCGTGCGAGGTTCTCAATTTTTTTGGGCCATTTACCACAGGGTTATAGGAATAGCCCTGGGATGTCTTCAGCCAGAGTTACAAAATAACTTGAAAATTGTGATGATAAGGGATTGTCATATGTCAATGATATATACTTGACGGACGATGACCTGATGGAACACTTGGCCAGAGTAGACTGCATAATCTTGCGTTTTGCCCACATGGGCTATAGATTCAATTTCAAAAAGTCAAAGATTGCCCACTTCAGTGTCCTATTTTTGGGATACGAGTTGTCAAGTGAGGCAAAAGTCTGGTGACCCATTTTTAGAAAAATGTGCATTGCTCCACCCTTTAACGTCTCTGAAAAGACTGCAATCCATATTGTGGTTCATAATTTTGGCAGAACATGCATTCCAGATTACGCAGAATGGGTAAAACCATGTGACTTAATCTGTCTAGACTTTTCAAGCACACATTGGACACAGGAACACACGGAAATTTTACATTCCATTCAAGCTGACGTGATAGCTTCAAAAACTTACACACACGTGTGAACACAACAAACCTGCTGTTCTGTGTAATCGAGGGTATATCCGAATACACATATATCAAGCTCAATCAAGGTGGCACTCTACTGATTGCATATGAATCGCATTTATATACTACTGCTGAAATGCGCTTTGCACCTACTGAAAAAATACTGACAGCGGAGAGAGAGTGTGCCCTGGCTCAAGGGAAACGCATTATTGTAATGACTCCGGTACCGATCTTAGGGGCGGTTACCAAAACAAGCGTTCCAAACACTATAAGAGGGTCATTATCATAGCCCGTACGGCGGTGGCGATCCGCCCGCCAATTCCCACCGCCCGCCTACCATTTCCCCCGCCACATTACGATGGCGGGGGGGACCCCGGCGGACGGAAAGACCGTCCGCCGGTTTTCCGCCGGTCGGACAGGCGACCGGGCGGAAAAGGCTCCAATATGGTGGTGGTGTCTGCAAGACACCGCCATCCATATTAGGATGACTGCGGAGAAGTGCCTTTCCATGCCGCCATGGAAAGGCATGCGGTCTCTGCCTTAGGGGGCCCGTTGCGGGCCCCCAGGGTGTTCGGGGGTGAGGGGTGCACTCGGGGGGTACCTATGGTACCCCCCTACATTTGAATGCACAAGGTGGCAGGCACCGAGCGGTGCCTGTCACGTTGTGCATTCAAATGCACAACATACATTTTTCAGATTGCGGCGGGTGCTGCTTGCTGCACCGCCCGCCGCAATGTAAAGAATACGGGATGCGCCCGCCAGTGTGGCGGGCACATCCTAATGTGAATGGCGGGACCGCCGCACCTATGGTGGGCGGTCCCTTTTGCCGTTGCGGAGGCGGGCAGACTTTGTCCGCCCGCCATCGTATTGGACCCATAAATCTCTACATCCACAATGGATACAGAGGGCAAACTCCCTCACTGCAATTGATGTAGATTACAAATTTGACCCTACACTACAAGCATATCTGTAATATGAACAAGAATATCCTCTGCCTAGTTAAATTATGCTTCTAGATTGCTCTGACTACATCATTTATACTGATGGTTCTGCTCAGCCTGCCGTAGGGACCAAACACCAATATTCAGCTGCATACTCAGTGGTAAAGGGCGTATGCATGATGGAGCTTTCCATCCTGAAAAAATCTGCACACAGTCACTAGGTGATTGCATGGCACAGCTGGCAGAACTGAAGGCTCTAGTACTGGCACTACAGAATTCAGATGCTGGATTCCCAAAATGTATTGTGTGTGATTCGTATTATTGTGTACAGTCATACAATGAGTACCTTCATTATTGGAGCCAGAATGGATTCAGGGATTCAAAAGGCTGCAACGTGAAGCACCAGTTGCTTTGGGAGCAGGTGGCGAAGCTGAAAAATGCTTTCCACGGGCTCATATCATACGTACTTTGTGTCATAAATGTGTTGACGTTCACATTGCAGGGAAATCATTGGCTGATGGAGCTGCAAAAGTGACCGTTCACACTGCTGTGGTTGCTGCAAACACTCATTCAAGTATGAGGATAGACAGAGACATTATGGGGGCCGTCTCTGCTACATGCAATGACATATACCTGCAGAAAGTTTTTCCACTGAAGTACTCCTACAAATTACATGTCCAAAATACACTGTATGCTTAGATTCCAGGAGTAGGGGACAGAGTAATACCAAACAGTGATTGCAGACGGGGGTTAATTATAGCTGCAGATGAGGGTGCCTTCTGCACACGAGGGGGTAGCTACTACAATGTAATTATTACAGCAATGCTATTGGTGGGCAGGTGTTTGCAAACAGACCAAAGACTTTGCCCTCTGGTGTGACATCTGCCAGCAGATGAAGGGTTTCACCATGGAACGTCCAACTCAGACACCTCTAGTAATTTCTACCAAGCCATTGACTTGTGTTTATTAGGAATAATGCGGCCCCCTATCATCAAACGGGCTTACAAGTATATGTTGGTAGCAGTGGATTCCTGCTCTAGATTCGTTTTTGTCTGGCCATAGCGATCGGCTGATGCCCAAACTGTTATAAAGAATCTGCGAGTCTTTATTGGGACATATGCAGTTGCCACACTAAATTCTGACTGGGTCCGGTGTTTAGCTCTCAGACTTTCAAAGAGGCCATGGGAAGTTTAAGTTTGACCCTATGTTTCTCATCTCCATACCATTCCTAGGGAAATGCAGTAGTGGAGAGGAAAAACTAGGACTTAAAGCATTCTTTAACAGCAAATGTATTAGGCTCTGGTCGCAGTTGGGTCCATCACCTATATGTGATCCAGAGTGCTTTGAACACTATGCCAAGAAAATCCCTGGGTAGTCGGAGTCCTTATGAGATCCTGTTTGTTTTTAAGATGTGGGTCCCAGAACTTGACAATGCCAGCACCGTGGTGGCGGAAACACCATTTGACATCAATGAACGTGTGGATGCTTTGCAGGAACTGAATGCCTTCTGGGACAAACTAAGCAACGTCCAATTGAAACTCACCGCCACTAGAGAAGTGAAGATAGTTCTGGCAAGATCCGGCTGGATTCCGAAAGTCAGGGCTATGGTCTGAGAAAGGATTATGGACAACAAAGAATTTTGGCCATCTTACAGAGTCTGTGCTTATCCTGGCTGTTGAAGGTACGAAACTGTATTTCTCTGCCTCTTACCGGATGCCAACACACATGGTTTGTCTCCATTGAGCTGATCAAACCATACTATGTAGCCGATTCTCAACAGTATGCCATGGGGGCTCTTGAGTAGCTACCAAACTCCTCTCGCTGCTATACAGGAAGTTCAGATGGAATCTTACTTACAAATGAAGCTTACACTCTTCAACAAGTGACAACAGTAAACAACAATGAAGTATGTCTTCTACCTGTTTCAAAAACAATGACAACTGTGCAGTCAACAAGTACAGAAACACAGATTTCAATTCGGAATCCTGACAATAACAAGGTTTACGTCAATGTACCACAGATTGAGTCTTCATCTAATTCGAACCAACATGCTATGCTGCCTAAAATAGACCACATAGCTTCTGGATACTTCATCGACTTTGATGACTTGTCTTCTGACTTATTGAATGCGCCTTTTTTACTGAAGGTGCGCGTCTTCTATCTTTGGCTGAAAAGAACATGGTTTGTCTCTCCATGGTTACACCTTTGGATTACAATTGGATTACTTTTTCTGTTACTCTGGATTGGTTTTGTGACTGTACTCTTTCTGCTCCTGAATGGACATTTTGTCCCACAACTCTCTGCAGTAAACGTGGTTAACTTGGTTCTTAAACCACATGCATCTTCACACCTTGAGCAAAGAGACTTGTCCCTGGTGAACATTTCAGCTGTTCCAGTTCTGGATGGGATTGTATGGGATAAGCTATCATTTGATGTGTATGGTACAACTGAGCGTTTACAAATACCACATTTATTTAAAATTTCTTTGAATGACATATCACCCCAAGTACTATTTCTGATGATTTGGACATTGATTCAGTATATGAAATGTTAGAAGATCTAGAACATTCAACAGTTTTTTCATCTGATGAGTTATATGATGGTACAGCAAATTTTGATGAGATGTTTTGTTTTCAACATTATAGACATCATTCTCTACACAAAGTTAGTATTCTATGTGAATTTTTTAATTTTACACAATGGGGACATTGCCCTACCCCACCAAGGGCTAGTTCAAAAGAATTTGCACAGATGTTTGACTATTTTTCTGGGTATGACACATCTCACCTGGCCTCCTTTTACTATAGGCTTGCACCGTCACCTGCAAAGAAAAATATGTTAACTAACACCAAGCTTATTTACTCTGCTTCTTTCCTTTCCCAGCTCTCCGTACAAGGTTTTGACTTTTGGAGGGACACAATAGATGTGAAGTCTATCTGGGGGACAAAAAACTGGCAGGTTCAGGGAACTGAGGCTTTGTTTAGGGCCTGTTTAATACCACAACAAATGATTTTCCTGAACAAAACTGTGCAACAGACACCGTATCTTTGCTTAGCCAAGATAAAAGCTTTGAATACACCACAGGTTCCCACTCTTACATGGTTTGAAAACTGCCAGCAGCTTACACCATACGATGAAAACACCACTGATAATATGCTGTATAAGAGTATGCATACCTCATCAGATCGCAATTGGAAGGGAAGTTGGTCTGGCCATTAGACACTAACAAATGTGTGAATAGATACCTAGGTAACATCAAGGGATTTACAGCAAATAGGACTGCGAAGCGATATATGCAGACTTAACAATCAGGGGTGGAAACATCTTACAGTGTTGGAAAGTTGTGCCTTGATTTGCTAAAAGCTTTGACACTGTCACAGGTAAAACATCATTTGTCCCTTTTATCTGATGACCGGGACTTACGGTTCTTCTTAATGGGTCCTCGAAAACCACGTTAAAATGCTTCCTTTATGCTGTCTATAATGAGATATGGAAAATATCTCAATAAGAAGCTGCTGAAAGGCTGCGTGAGATTGATGGAGCCAACTTAAAACAGGCTCTTGCAGTAGTGGACAATGGTATGACTACCTTATCATCTAGAATTTATTCTTTAGGTAACATTGATTCTTCCACAATAGACGTTATACAGCACGACATGTCTGCATTACAGCATGGACAGTCCCAGCTTCAGTCTATTCTATTGTTGATCTGGACACTACAGACACTACATTCTGGCCACATGCCGTGGCGACACATTAACATCATGAATCTGTTTTCACGATACCATCTCTCAGAACAACAGATAGCTACAGCACAAAAGGATGCAAAATACACAATGTTACATATTGAAAGACTGGAAAAATTACCTTTCACCTTTGCTGAGAAAGCATCCTCGGATTGGATAATCCATGGGCACATTACACTACCAATCTTGACTTTTCACTTTCAGTACTATCTACAACACCATCAAGTGCGCAGATATGAAGCGTTGAGTGAAGAGTACATACACAAACAGTGGGAGCTTCCGTTCACATTCCGGTGTCGGAATGAGGATACTGACTTTTTTTTCAGCTGCGCTGACTGCAAGAATACTTTAACTGGGTCCTCATTATCCAAGGATGTTTCATTACACGGAGCATGTAATGCATCTGTGGTGAATTTATCTTGCTACTTGAAGGGGTCTCCAGCAGCCATGATAAGCCCAACTTTCAGATTGCTCTTGAATGGGAGTTACCTGAGTTTGAACAGTAAAGGTTGCTGTGGGATGAAACCAGGGTGTGCCTATGTGGTGCGTGTATTTTCTATTGGTTATTGTTGTACACAAATTCTGTTTCTGCCTGCCCATGTAGTTAGGGAGGATAAGCTATGGCCTTCAATTAACCCTTACCTCCGTGCGTTTTGATGCCCTGAGCAAACTGAAAGCCTTTTTGTTTCAAAAAGATGTGGCCTTCACTTTTTCTTCAGGTGGCACGTTCCTCTTCGGAGATACAGGCACTTCTCCGTATCAACTTCGCATGACATCTTGGGGAGCTGGTCCATCGTATATTTAGCATGTCTAGTACAACTGGAATAGCAGGGTTTTTCAGGAGCATTGACTCTGGGTTGGTTAGCACCTTTCAGACGGTGTTTGGAGTTATTCCATCTTTTATCCACTCCTTCCATCTTTGGAGGTCTTTTGCTAGTCCAGCTGCTAATTGCAGGGATATTGCTCTTAATATTTATTCTGTACAATGGATGTCCCAGTTCGAGATCAAATGGAGCTGGCACTGCCTCACTTCCTGTTGTATGCTTTGCTTTGGCGCTCCTTTGCTTCAAGAACTGGATGAGCTTTGGGTCCTGTCGTTCCGGCCTGTATGGCTTCATTGCATACAGCTTGTATTCCGCTGCTTCCTGTGCACTTACAAATGTGCCCTGGATTTGTGCTTGGGGTCGCAATTGGTTCAACCTTCGGACATACATGTACTTTTTGACCCGCTGAAGGCTGATTTGTGCAGCTGTCCTTTGAGGATTCCATTGCTCCTGGCCGCATTTTATGAGCCTCACTGGGTTGCCTCCGTGCCTAATGGTTTGGATCTTGTCTCTGTCTTAACAGAACACAAAGTGGTTGTTTTCTCTCCCTCAGTGGCTGCTGTGGGGGGTGGATGGGAACATACTAGCCCTATCAATTTGCTCCGAGTTATGCCTCTAGGATCATCATCTGTGTACGCTGGGAACAGCAATGTTTTGTCTGCCACTGAGAGCATTTAAACATTTGGCTGTTCCATGTAGTAGGAACTTTTTTTCGACCTGTTTTTAACTTTCATTTTTTTGCTTTTATATTTTTTAAATATGTTGGCTTTCTTTATCCTTTAGGCCTCCAAATAGCATGAGTGCCTGATTTCAAATGATATTTATCATCCTTTTTAGCATATAGTTTTTTAGTATTTTGCTTTTCATATGCTGTTGCGATTTTTAGTTATGGGATTTGTTTGCTTTAGATAGCTTCTTAGCCGACTTATGTATGAGGAGTGGGAGTCATGTGTCCCAGTTAGGCCTTGTAGGACCCGTTGCCATTTTTACATGTGCAAGGCTTTTTCCTAAAGTTGCCTTCACTTTGCCACATCGACTATTAACACACTTTTGCAGTCTTGACACTTGGGTTTGTTTCTTGGAAATAACTACCTTGCTAACACGAATGAACTTCACGAGAACACTATCACATTGTCTTGGCATTCTGTACAAGGCCCTCACGTGCGTTGTGCAAATGGGTTTGTTATTAATGCCCATAGGGCGAGACAGCTATCTGTGGAGTACAAACAATGGCAGCCTGATCACAATCTCAGCAACAAGCAAGGATGCCATTTTCTATATATATTCTTTTGCTTCCGAGTATATTCAGAGGAGACACTTCGGCTGACTTTGAGGAGTCCCTGCATGCTGAAGCTTTCACCCAGCAGCTGACTGACATCTCCATGAGGGATGTCCAATTCATGAGGGGTTCCTACCTTCCTACCTACCAGGTAATGTGGTAGGATAATCCAGTAAGTGGTTTCTTGGCAGAATACATATTTACACCCTAGACATATAGGTTAGGGTTTGCATATTAGGAGCATGCTAGATTACAATATTGTTACATTTGCTCTCATATATACATTGGCTCAGCAAGAAGGTGGGACTCTTCATCCTGTTCACTATCCTGACACTTATTATAACTTTCGTCTGTTTCTGTTTATTGATCATTGCTGCACATATGTTCTATGTGAGAATCACTTCAGTTCAATAAATATTGAAAACATCTCTTCGTGTATTCTTTGTATATTTCTCTGACCAAAAGAGAGCACGAGTGTCTGAGTGAAAGGTTCTAGGTCTGTCACCATGGTTCCTGAGGGAACAGGGTTGTCATGTGCAGTGGTTGCCAGAACTGTTTGCTACCTATCTAGGTTTAGGGGGGCTTATAGTGGCACTGTGAGCTAGCTGGACTAAGGGACAACATATCGAGGGTGCATGGAATCAGTTTGGCAACATTCTAAAGTTTAAGTCGTCCTCAAATGTGCAGTTCCTACTGATTAGTGGAAACTACACGACAATTTAGGCCTTGATTTTATCAAGGTTAGACTATGGCAATATTCTTTACCAGGGGGCTGGAAACACCTCAATCAAACGCCGACAATTGATCCAGAACTCAGCCACTAGATTACTTTTTCATCTCCCCAATCACGCCTCCACATCCAGCCTTTTTAGTGACATTCACTGACTCACAGTTTAAAAACAAATACTGTTCAAAGCCATATGCATGCATGCATACATGCATGAACTCAGACAAAATTGAGATTATTTTTTTGGTACTAAATCTATCCCTGATCCTAACCTCTGGTGGCCATCAGAGATGGGATCTCACCTCGCCCCTCTCTGGTGATAAGGAACCTGTGGGTCAAATTTGATTCTGCGCTCACCTTTGAGCCTCAGATTAAAGCATTCTCCAGTTCTTCTTTCCTGACCCTGAGATCCCTGAGACGTATGCTACTCCTTATTCCCATGGAAAAGCAAGACAATCATGCATCCCTTGATCACTTCCAAACTGGATTACTCTAATAGTTTGTTCCTCTGGTTTCCAATCTTTCTTATACAGCGTCTTCAAATTATTCAAAATGCTGTTGCCTGCTTGATCCTTAAAATTCCTTCCTGGGTTTCAATATAAAGTCATCTGCGACAGCTACATTGGCTATCAATCAACAGAAAGATCCAGTTCAAGGCTCTCACGCATGCCTTTAGAATCTTCAATCTAAAGGGACCTCTTTACCTTAGGCATCGGTTTAAGTTGTCCTTTCAGGCCCAGTCACTGCGTTCTAACAACCTCAAATTGTTTTAAACTCCCCGCATTTATTAGTCTAGAAGAGGAGACCATTCTTTTGCGTACTTGACGACCAGGCTTTGGAATGCTCTGCCTCTGACCATAAGAAGTTGTCCTTCTGAAGTGGCTTTCAGAAAACGAATAAAAACGCTTCTCTATGATTCTGCTTTAATTACTTCCTAACTCTGCTTTTCATATTTTGACACTGTGGCAACCCTTTCTGCTAGCGCTGGGACACCTTGGCAGGTAGATGTGCGCTTTAGAAATGCATTGCATTGTATTGCATTGTATAAAGCCAAGTCTAATATAGGCCCACGCTATCTGCAACACTTAGTGAAACCCTACAGCCCCAGCCATTCTCTTCGGTTTATCAACCAGAACTTTTGCAAGATCCCCAGATTTGAAAATACCCGTCAGGGTGGTCGCTCATTTATTATCTATGCTCCAAGCTCTGGAACACGCTGCCCGACCCTCTGAGAAGTTTTCAATCTTTGACCTCCTTTCGTAAACTTCTAAAAACATGGCTTTTCTAACTCTTGCTTATCTCTGGCTAAGTCACCTAGCTAACATGAGGAAACCCTGAGGGTTACCTATGTGCTCAACAAAATAATGTAATAATAAGAATAATGAAGCAGCCTAATTGTGGTGCCCAGTCTGGGTGAGTCGGGCATAGTTCATTGTTCAGCACATTCTTATTCAATTCTGGAATGCACACTGGTATGGCATTGTGGGTTGTGGTCTCATGTCAGGTTGTTGGTTGAGGAAGAGACATACAGAAGATGCTTCGGTCTTTCCTCTCTTGGGAAGAACACCTTAGGTCAGTGGGCTCAAGCACACAAGCCTGGCAACACCACTATAAACCGGGGACTTGCAGGCAGGAAGGGATCTGAACATCACTGTCAGACTTGCCAGTGCTAGGCAATGTAGGGGAAAGTCAAATATATGAAGAGTGGGGTTTCTTGAGCACACAACAAAAGGGGGAATGCTGGTCACAAGGAGGACGAAGAGTTTCTTGAGAAGCCTGTGTTTTTTTGCAGTGGAGTGCCCTGCACAATCTTAAACTAATTCCCCCTTAGACTGCAGGCTGGGTTGCACAATGATTCTCTCCTCTCTCTGGATGATATTGAATAATTAGGCAGATTTCTGCGTTTATCAATCATGATCTTGAGTTTGGGCTAGGCAGCAACAATAGGTCTTGAACATTGGTCAACTCTTCATAAAAGAAGTGTCACCACAGCATGAGGAGCACTCAGCTTCCAGTTCAGTGCGTCAATAAAACAGGGTTTCCCTGTTTACTTTCTTCTCTTTCATTCATCAGCAATATCAGACTTTTATCCTGTCCTGTGTTCTTTATTTCTTAAGCAGAGTCAGACAAAAACCCTGGTTCTGGTTTAGATATTCCTTTGGCACTGGTTCACAGAGCTCATCAATGTAAACTTGAATACATCTCACAAGCCAGATTATATAGCACAGACAGGTGCAGTTGTTGTCAAATTCATCAGGAACTAACGTTGAATGTTGCCATCAAATATTTGAGTGGATTCAATCTTTACCAGCTAAGTATTACTGAAGGTTTTGTTTGTCTCTCAGTGGAACCCAACATACCATACTATTTCTGGGGTGTGCTCCCCTTGTCAGAGCTAGCTACAGAATAAGGAAGACGAGTAAGCAGTCCATCTCCTTTTTGTAGGTATTTTGCAGTGACCTTCCCCTTAGCCATGGGCATGTCTCTTCTTTAAGGGCACATGCTAGCATGCTTGAATTGCATGATCACCGCTGATGGGGATGTGATCTCAAACTAGATGCACAATACCTTGGCATTTAGAAGGTGGCAATCATGAAAGCAGGAGGCAGCAAACTATTGGGCGAGCCTTATGCTTATGACCACCCTACAATCTTGGGACTACAAATACTCAAGGGGACCTCCATGCTGAAGTTTCCTAGGCCTCATATATCCATGCACTACTTAAAATCCACTCTCTTGTTCAGGGGTAAGATAGATACTAGGCCTAGGCAGAACTTGCAGAGTTTTGCTCCATGAAATTCCATAAAGTGCCAAAAAAACTCTGCAAGATTCTGAGGAACTTCGCAAGTGGGCAGAAGTGCTTGTCCACCCATTCATGCTGGTTTTTTATAGTCAAGTAGTGTGATCCGTGCTTCCACACTGAAAAATCAGCACGAACGGTACCACGCGGACTGCATGGGCTTGGCCATTTTGTTTAACCTGCTTTTTTTTCCTGCATGGTGCTGGGCCTGATGTTTGGATGCATTTCAATCCTCCCCATGTCATACTCATCGGCCCCTCATTTAGCTTTTTCTTTAGTAGTGTGTGTCTTTGTGTATTTACGTTTTTGTCTTTTTTTTATTTACTGTGACTTTTTGTACTTTTTTTGTTTTCGCTTTCTATTTCCTTTATTTCATCCTTTCTGCTTCTTTTCCTTATTTGCTATTTTTCCACCCTAGCTCTTTTTCTGAGGAGCACCAGGGAGCAAGCAGCAGCACCAGTGTGGATGCTACAATCTGCACACCTTGTGCGCCGTCAAGGGGTGCAACCCCTCCCCATTTTTTCTAAGGCAGAGGTGACCGCACTTGTTTTTTATGTGCAGCGCCACCTCCCCTTCATGCTGGCTGCAGGCGCTAAGCTTGGGAGGGGTACTACCTGCGGGAGCTTCAGCTGCTGTGGGGGAGAGTGCTCTGTGTATGCGCCAGAATACTGGGGTGCAGCGCGCAGTGCAGCAGCTGATGCACCGCTGAGCTTGCATCATCAGCAGTTAACAGAACCTGCTCAACCTTGTGGGTGTTGAGGTTGAGGGGCTCGGTGAGTAATTATTTATTGTTTGTTTTCTAAACTGTTAATTTGTTTTTCAAATAGAATGCTGCTCACATTCTGAGGTAAGTTAAGTTTACATGACGTTACAAATATGTGATCCAGCATGAGCTAGCAAGGTGCTCGGCGCTACCTAATCGAACTCGTTGGTGCTACCTTGGGCTGATTATTTAGGAAGTCATTCAGTCTCCTCTGTCCTATCACTAAGATATTGGTTGTAATATCAGTGAGTTAGCATTCTCTGTGCCTTTCTTTATGTAGTTCATACAGTCACAATCTCCCAGTGATGTGTAGTATGCATCTATGCATTGAAAAGGGAGACTGAGTTGGCCCATCAAAGGGGTTGAGAGGCAAACATCATTCGCTGCAATTAATTAGTAGTTCCAAATGTAGTTTAGGTTTAGGAAATTAGGAACAGGGCTTAGGTTTAGGAAATTAGGAATAGGTCAATTCAATACTACTAGTACTATAGGAGATCTGAACTAGTCTGTAGCTTTCTTTTGCTTTGTTAGCAAGCTTTCCTTCTCCCCTTATATAGCGTGTGGTCTTGTAAGTCTAAGAGAACAGTTTTTTGGTACTCAACAATGAGGAATGCAGGCCCAAGTAAGCTAGTATTATTCCCCATGCATGTTTGTTGAGAAGGCTTTCTTTTTCTTGCTCATGCTCAAACTTTTAAAATGAGAGAGTTGCCATGCTCATGGTGGACCCCCCCAATGTTGTGCTATAATTCATTTATACAGTATACCAGCAGTTTCCATGACAGTGCAGCATGGCAGGAAAGTATGAGGTCCCATTGCATTTGCCAACCAAGACCATATGTCCTTCATTGACCATTATTTCACCCCTTCATTGTGCTTCAATGACTTAAAATCATCATAACTCTGCCCCTCCATTACAGCTTTGCTAATCGAACTGTAGTGAGGTTTTTACAGTTGGATTTTATTGAAATAAATAAAGAATAAGGGGAGGCACATCTGGTGTCTAAGTTGTGCAATTTCTTTTCTAGATGCACAGTCTACCAGTGCTGGGGCCAGCGGCAGGAACAGTGTGCCAGAGGCGGAAGAGGCGCGGGAGGGGGAGTCCCAGCGGTGGCAGGAACGGTTGGTGTTAAGTCACATTGCTTGCTTATTGTTAGAAATGGGCTTCTGGTTGGGTAGGGTATGCGCCTGAGCCAGGCAGAGCCCACCACACTAGTCAGGATAAGGGAGTTACATACCCAAGATAACCCCTGCTCACCGCCTTGGTAGCTTGGCAGAGCAGTCAAGCTTGTCCCAGAGGCAATGTGTAAAGCATTTGCGCCACACACACACACCAGTGACACACTAGGCGCACCACAAAAGAGACTGACACAAGGTTATATAAAAATAGCCTTTGTATTATTTACACATACACAAAGCACATTAGACCATAAGTCACTGCGTAGCATGTAAAACACATTTAGACCACATAACATAAATCACTGCGCCACTAGGCGCTTGTC
Organism: Calotriton arnoldi; assembly: GCA_963921515.1. Classification (NCBI taxonomy): domain Eukaryota; kingdom Metazoa; phylum Chordata; class Amphibia; order Caudata; family Salamandridae; genus Calotriton; species Calotriton arnoldi. The sequence goes on from CAWUFW010004627.1 coordinate 1,162,111, forward strand.
TTCAAGATGCAGATAAGGTCATAATATATCAGACCACAATCACATGAAACACTGCGCCACTAGGCGCTTGTCATAAAGATGCACAGAAGGTCAAAACACATCAGACCACCATTACACCAATCAGTTGTACCACTAGGCAGGCACTTGTCAAACACCCTTAGTGCCATAAAGCAGTACTTATAAGTGGCACATCAGGTCTAACATCCCAGTTGGCGTCAGGGAGTAACTACTTATGGGTTGTACACCTTATAAAACATCTGACAACCTTGTGTATCCCACCACTTTACACCCTCACCGTATAGGTTGTTCAGGTTCTAAAAGTAACAGTACTTTTTTATGTTGCCTGTGTGATGTAGGGATCCAACGCTCATCCTACCTCAGGGTGTAGAATGCAGTAGGCTACGGTGGATACCACGGAAATCATCCATTGTCCCAAGTAGCGATTTCAATAGTTTGCAAAAATGGCCGAAAGACATATCATGATTATGTAACAATATAGATTTCTAAAAAATTAAAAGCAATATACACTCGTTTATAGACTAGAAATCAAGAATTCATAAGTAATCCCAAACATATATATGAAGATCAATTTGTCAATATATGGTGCTGTGATATGCAATCACCAATTCCAAATGGACTCAACTCTCCAATGTATTATTTGTGGTTCCCCATGTGAGAGCTATGTGCATGGTGAAAAGTTGTTATGACATAACCCCAACATTTGAAAGTGCAGGAGGAAAGGCTTGATATTGATTCATATAGTAAGTGTATAAAAACATATACCATTTAAACATTTCTCAAGAATAAATAGCCAATTTTAAAGATATTTTAATTATAAATATTAACAGTGAACTAAGTTAAAAAATATCATAAATATATACAACAAACAAAATATTTAACCTAATTAAAAAATTAAAATAAACATATTAACATTTGTTTTATTTTCTTAAACTATACACAAAATGTAGAAATAAAGACAAATGTAATTAATAATATTTTAATAATGTGCACATTTTGAAAAATAATAATATCAGAAACTCGACTTTGTGGTTATACTTAGGATTCCCTGTGATAGGAATTCCTTAGAATGTATCTTGCTAATAACTTTGCCACCATTTGACAAATCCTCACAAAACTTTGCCGACCCATCCCTTTTTCTACATTGCAGTGATTCAATAAGGGGGTGCAAAGAAAAAAGAGGGTCCCAAAACACATTTTTCCAAAATGCATTCTCCATAGACTTTTTAAACAGATATAGAGCCAAAATTGCCAGTCAAATTTTCATAACAATTGGCAAAATTATAGATTATGGGGTGGAAAGGATACTTTTTGGTACTAAAGGTAATTTGGTTCATTAGTTAAAAACTTATAATGCTTAAAAGATTTACTGAAATAATGTGCAGTGGTATACTGCTGTAATTTCACAGTATACTGCAGTACATGCCGATGACAAAGCAGTATATGATTGGGTATTGACTGCCTTTCCAAAAGTAAAAGTCAGCCATGTTGTTTAGCTCACATTCAGTCTGCAGTGTGGGTTTTAAGTTTAAATATAGTGTACTAATTAGGCCTGAGTGTAAAGTTCCTCTCCGCTCGCAGAGTTTGCAGAAATTGGAAAACTCTGCGTTCCACAGAGAGCACAGATTTAGCGATAAACTCTGCACTCCGCAACGGAGTGGATTTTCTTTTCCATTGGTGCACTCGTTACATCATTTTGCGCACGAGGTGAGTGCAACACGACTGGCTGGGCACTCATGAGCGCCCAAGAGATTTCCTAGTCGCCTGGGAGCTCCTGCCAGATTTTGTGCCCACTAACGCGGCTTTAGGCTGCACCAGCAACTTCTGGTGCTTCTTTTGTGATGTGGGTGAGCACGATAGAGCGCGAGCAACTGCGTATGCAACCTGGAGAAGATTCTCTCCTGGAGAAGCAGCTAAATGTCCTCAAAAGATCATTTGGAGTTAATAACCTTCACGAATGTACCTTTCATGTTGTTTTTTTGTGTGCGAGGAACCCTTTTTTATTTTACTTTTTTCAACAAGGAGCAAGTGCCCCAGAAACTCCACCTTCCTGTTCCTGTCCAGCATGCTCCTCCCAGTGATTTGCACATCTCCTGGTCACTTCTTATTTGGATTTGGAGCTGGAAGGATCACTCTGTTTGTCTGCTGCATATATACCATTTGATTTGAGTACTTCGTTTTTGTGCTATCACAAGTAAGTTCAAAAACTGTTGCATAAGGGTGTTGTTTGTTTGATAGAGAGCATGCACCAGGATTTATTTGTACTATTATTCGATTTTTGAAATTTATTGTGGTGGGTGCCATGCAGTTTCAGTAGGAGCTTAATTGTTTTTTTGCATGTAATTTTTCTTCTTTTGTAAAGCACAAATGTTGCACAGTTCAGTACTTTTTATCCATGTTTTTTAATAAATTTGCAATATTCATTGAATTCTCTATGTGGCCTAGTCTGCCAATTGGCCGGCAGCCAGTAGGCCCAGTACTAATCATGGTTGCATGAAACAACTGTCGCTGTGGAGTCTGTTGAATTGAAACATCGTTCAGTCCATTGGATTAAATTACAAAATGAGTTTTTGGGGATATTTTTTTTTTTTTCTGCAAACAGTTTTTAGGTGGGGAAATATATTTGATGCCTTTGGAGGATGTGTGTTGTTGTAAAATTTTATAGCCCAGTTAAATTTTGTCTTTGGCATTGCTGAATTAATGCTGTTTTCTCCTGTGTTACCGTGCCGGCCAGTGTGGGAGTGTGTTTGCTATAGGCCACCATTTGTCTTTTTTCCCATGACATGTGGCCAGGGGCCATTTTGTATAGTCCATAGGCCTGCATGTTTTCTTTGTTCTCCTTGCTTGTTGTTTGACCATGTGGCTGGTGGCCATTTTGTGTAGCCACTACCAGCCAGTGTGCTTTTGCCATATGCCTGCATGTGTTCTTTGTTGTGGCCACGCCTCCTTGCTGCTTGTTGTTGTTTGACCATGTGGCTGGCAGCCATTTTTTGTAGACAGCTATTGTGCCTTTGCCATAGGCCTGCATGTGTTATTTGTTGTGGCCATGCCTCCTTGCTGGTTGTTGTTGTTTGACCATTTGGATGGCGGCCATTTTGCATAGCCAACCAGTGTGCTTTTGTCATAGGCCTGCATGTGTTCCTTGCTGTGGCCATGCCTCCTGGCTTGTTGTTTGACCATATGGCCATTTTGAGCAACCATCCTTTTTTAGTTTTCAAAGCCATCTAGTATGTAGAGTCAAAAGAAAAAACAGGGGAACCCTACTCACTAAGGAACCAGGGTAGTAGTTATATAAGAAAGACAATGGTTCCTGTGGAATCATATAACCTATACTTGTAGTAAAATGCACAATCGCGTTATAGAGGGTTAACTAATGTCAGAGGGCGAAGGAACCACCAACACCAATGATTGAGTATAACATATTTTATAAATTTTCAAAGGAAACAAAAAGATATATACATTATTCCAATTCTATTGAAAAGACATTTGTGCATTGTGTCCCAAGTGAAACGGGAACCTAAACCTAAGTGACAGTGTGATTTCTATATACAAGGTTTCCTCAATTCATATAAGTCGACCATTATCAAATAATTTCTATATGAACAGCAGCTATATACAATGATACGCGCTGGGTAATGGTTCGCTTCTTCTGTTTGTCGACGGCGTTTCGACCCTCTAATCAGTGTGGGGTCTCTTCAGGACTAATGATGTAGGGACATCTATGAGGGAAAATAAAGAGAGCATAAGGCCCATATACCGGCACAAATGCGAAAAAATGGAAAGGACGTAAGATGGAGGGGGTACCTGAAAATGCAATTGCGCAGCCTCGTGAGAATGATGTGCCACACGTGTGAAGAAAAGGAAAGGAGTTACTCACATGAGGACCCGTCTGAGTACTGGTGTTGTGAGAGGGAATGAAAAGAGGAAGAATGTGGTTAAATAACCGTTGTTGTAATGGGGAGAGTGCTCTAAGAAGGGAATGGATCTGTAATGTGGTAAAAGTTTGCCCGGGAAGCACTTACCTCAATGTGAGGGAAGGCTGGCAATCGGAAGATGTAGATCGGCCAAATCGGCTCTTCGAATAACTCGCTACAGCCGTAGCGGTCATGCAATTCCCTTGGTGGGTACGGAGAACAGTGTCAGTGCACTGAAATTGTCCGCGGGGTTTAAACAAAGAGGTTGGTTGCCCGAAAGGTAATGAGCGTGAGGAAGAGGGGGCAGTATACGCCGATTCTTACCAGGATCGTTGATTTAGAACCGCGGGACAGAGCTCCGCGTGTGTTTTCTTCAAAGCAGCCTAAGTCAGCTTTGTATCCGGGTACAATGACAGTGATCCCCAAGGAGAACAGAAGTTATATACAGTGTTTCCCGCCCTCCAGTCTAGGGAAACGGCAGGCCTAGCTGGCGATAACCGCTCCACCGTTCAATCCGGTGCTCAGTAACCGTAAGAAGTGAAAAAAGACCTCAGTGGGAAAATCGAGAAGTGAAAGAAAGAATTCAGAAGTGTGGCACATAGCGGATTGGCCGAGCTACTGGCAAATGCTAATATTTCTACTGTACATGCAAGGGAGCATATAAGTGCAATTCACATAGCGCAGGGAACGTGAATAAAATACTAATAGCACATATGAAACAGATTGATGTATTCCTTTGGTCTGGCAGAGATCCATGTACGATTTCAGTGATGATCTAAACATGTCACAATAAAGGGTTCAGAATCATGGGCAGTAATCGTAATTATTAAACAACGTGACAACATGAGTGTTTCTTGTAATGCTTTCAATTCTCTCATTGCAAGACGAACATTCCATGTACAATACTTCGAACAAGAATCCCATAGAGCCAAGAATCCACATAATCCACTATGCTGTGTATATTGTATAAACAGGTACTGCATGATTATAGTGCAGGTCAATTAACAGAATCACAGAAGAATTTTTAGTGAAGGGTAGTGACATACCCCCTCCATTCTTCAGCTGAGTTGAGCCCTTCATCTATTGAATTAACCCTGTCTATCCAGCGGCATTCAATGCATTGTAGTATCTGTGTAATGTCACCTCCTCTCTCAGGTAGGGTGGCGATGTCGATTACTTGCCACTTTATCTCCTCTGCAGTGTGGTTTATTCCGCTATAATGAGACAAAAGGGGTGCATTTGTGACAGATCTCCGTATGCAACTGCGATGTTGGCTAATACGGGCTTTGACAGGTTGTTGTGTTTGTCCAATATAAGGGAGGCCACAAGGACACCATATGCAGTACACAACATTCTGTGTGTTACAGTTGGAAAAAGATTCTAAGTTGTGTTTGACATTACCATGTTCAAATGTGTTGGTGTTAAATGTGAAATTACAAGAAACACAGTTTCCACATTTGTGGTGCCCTTTCATTTTAGGTAGACCCCATTCAGTGATTAGCGTATTGGTCCTGTTTGTGTTTATGTCTGTTGCCGACCTGACAAGATGATCTTTAATGTTTTTCCCTCGTTTGTAAGCAAATAAAGGTGTGTCTATTGTGGGATCAATACTTTTAATTATGTTCCAGTTTCTTGTGATCAGGTTACGGACTTGATTGGTATGGATGCCAAAGGTTGTGACACATACAATCTTGTTGAGATTGGGTTTGTCTTTAGTCTTGAGAAGTTCTTCTCTAGGGCAATGCCAGGCACGCTTTAAGGACTTCTTCACTAGTCTGTTGGGGTAACCTCTTGTGACAAGTTTGGTTCTAAGTATCTCAGCCTCTCGCATATAATCTGCTTTGTATGTGCAGTTACGGCGTACCCTAAGGAATTGGCCAAAGGGCAACCCATCCCTTAATGCACGGTGGTGTTGGCTTTGGTATGAGGGGAGAGTATTTCTTTCAGTTGGTTTTCTGTGGAGGGAAGTGTAAAGTGTTCCATTGTCATGGTTGATGTTAAGATCCAAGAATGCTATGGTAGGCTTATGTACTGTGGATGTAAATGTAAGATGGGTCTGGATAGTGTTGAGGTACGTGACGAAGTTGTTAAAGTCAGTCTCGCTGCCTGTCCAAATCAGAAAAATGTCATCAATGTACCGCTTCCAACACTTAATGTTGGGGCGGTACACATTGTTGTTGTTTAGAGCAAATTTTTGCTCCACATGGTCCATATAAATATTCGCTAGATTTGGCGCGAAAACGGCTCCCATGCTGGTACCGGAGCACTGCTGGTAGTAATTACCACCTGACAAGAAGTAGTTGTTCTGTAGAGCAATACGCAATAGTGTGATAATAAAACTCGTGGGTACCTGGATGGGTCTGGGTCTACTTTCTAGCAGTTTTTCTATAACCTTGATACTCTCAGTCTGGGGTATGTTGGTATATAGTGAGCTAATGTCTAAAGTCGCTAACAGGTCAGTTTCCATATTGAAAGGCATCCCGTCTACAAGATTAATCATGTACATTGTGTCTCTTACGTATGTGTCTTGCAAGGGGTCAAATTCCTTGATAAAATGGTCTATGTACATACCAATGGGTTCTAAAATAGACCCGCAACCCGATAGTATGGGGCGACCAGGGGGGCTCGTGGTGCTCTTGTGTACCTTAGGTAGGGTGTAGAGCACTGGAGTTCTGGGATTCTCCGCATTCAGGAATTCAAATTCTTTTTTAGAGATATATCCCTCATCCCTACCCACAGTAGTGACTTGTAAGATCTCGTTTCGGATTTCTGTGAGGGGGTTGGTACCAAGTATCTTGTAGTATTTTTTCTCACCGATTTGTTTGAGGATTTCTGTCTCATAATCTTTGTATAATCTAGTATGTAGAGGCTTACGCCTTTGTGTTTGTGCTAATTTTTTATTACTTTTCCCTGCTATCTGTTTAATAAAATGCTTGAGGCCTAGTTGCTGCTCAATGCTCATAGTAAATGTACTTTATGAACTGTATTTTATATTATTATATACTTTTTTGCATTTTTCACCTGCAACACTCCTTGTCTCCCAAATTCCAATGGGTTTCTCATGGTAGTCCCCTACTGCATTAGCAATCATTTTTTTTCTCGTCTTTACATACTTTTTGCTTTATTTCTGTTTAAAAATTTATTTATTTTTTTAATTTTGTTGTTTGTTTTTTTAATTTCTTTAAAAACATTTTTTTTTTACTTTTTTTTTAATAATATTCTGTTTCACATTTTCCCAACATCCATTAACCCCCTGTCTGCCGTAGGCGCACCGCTGTACAAGAGCATTACTTTTTTAAGGATTGTCACCTGCACCTCCCTGAATGCCACATAAACAAACAATTATATCTGTATGTTGTTGCTCTTTCTCATCCTTCCTGATTGTAAATGAAACTTTATGTTGGTGTGGTTTTACTTTTGAATGGATACAGTGTATTGTTGTTAATTATTTTTAACTTAAGTAACCACACTAAATTATATTGTTTGTACTACTAATTCAAACTGCAACAATGCCACGTTTCACTAATGCTTTTCTTGCTTGTTTGCTTTTAGGTACACAAGAGAAGAGACATCACCCACTGTACGGTCAGACAGAAAGCATGTACAGATGACGCATGACTACACACAACACGTGACGTCAGTACTCACATCTCTTCAGCTTGTGAAGCTAAGTTCCACTGCCAGGTGACAGCTTCAAGATGGCCCCAAAGAAAGGTGCTACCAAGAAAGTGGCCAGTGATAAGAAGGAGCTTACCACCACTGGTATACCTCCCCAGACCTTTTTCGGGCAACGTCATGTGTCTGCTGCACCAGCCTCCAGGGAGCAAGCTGGGAGTTGCACTACCGCATAAACAGCCCCACCCAAACCTAGTTTCAAGCCCATGCATGGCACAGAGGCAGCCACTGTAATCACTGCAATGCTGACTAGCTGTGTTGTTGATTTGGAGTTATCTCTTTTTCAATGTAGTACCCAATTGTTGCCGGAAACTACGCTAGGTGGATAACAACAGCTGCAGCCAGCAATAGTAGTTCCTCGCGAAGTAGGCGCACTTTAGGAGATTGATATTCATGCTGAGGAAGTAGAAGAAGCCCCTCTTTCAGAAGATTGATTGTTTACCAGATCTCCAGGATTAAAAAGGAAGGGTTTTCCACCATCTTCTTCTCCATGCACCCCTTTTTGATGATCAAGTCTCCACTTGGATCCCGCGTCAGTCTGAGACACGCCAGGAGAGGCAAGAGAAAAGAAAGGTTCCTAAAAGCCTATGGATGAAGAAGAGAAGGATGACGATAACCCAGTCATCGTGGATGTTAGCCGTGCCCCAGAGAGGACCAATGTTACCCCATCTCAACCTGCTCTGAGGGATGTGGCACAGATACCACCACTGCCAGCTTTCATTTTTGCAAGGCCCTTGCAACCTGCATCCACAGCCACCTCAGTAGAGGTAGGCACTGCAGAGAGGTAAACATTAAAACACCCACCTACTGCCGCTTCTTTGGACATTGGCAGTGGCACCAGTGTCAGAAAGTGGACCTCCACAGTTTGGGACTTCTTTACGGTTAGCAAGCAGGAGGCAAACATTACCATATGCTCCCTCTGCAAGCCAAGTGTTAGTTGAAGTAAGCTTGGTACAAACTATGGTACCGGAGGCCAAACACCACGTAATCCACTGGGAGGCACACCTTAGCCAGAAAACTGCTAATGGTCCCCTTTTCTTTTGTGGAAGGAGTGGGTTTTCTAGATTTTGTGGCTGCCATCTGCCCGAAACTGAAGGTTCCCAGCTGGGCCTATTTTGCCAGAGTTGCTGTTCCAGTGCTACAACACAATGTGCTGGAATAGGTTGGACAAGCTTAGTAGCAGAGTGCTATCCACCTGACGACAGACATGTGGACCATTTGTCAAGTCACTGGTTACATGTGCATCACTGCATCACTGCACACTGGATCTCTTTTGTGGGGGGGTAGAGAAATTATATCTGCAGGTGTTGACACTGCTGGAATTTTTAATGGCACAAGGGAGAATGCAACATTAGCCATGTTCACTATGGAGAAATCCTATACAGCTGCAAACATCTTAGATGACGTTAACACAACATCTTTGAATTGGCTGCAACCCAGAGGACTTAACATTGGATTTGTTGCCACAGACAATGGCAGTGATATAGTAAAGGCCATGTCAGATTGTGACAGGGTCCTGTGTTTGGCGCATTGTATCTACATCGTTGTATACGACTTTCTCAAAAAAGAAGACTGAGTCAGCAACCTACTGTCCACCTGCAGAAGAATCTGCATTCATTTCAGCCATTCTTTTAAGGCCTGGAAGTAGTTGAGGATCATTCAGCGTGATATTAGAAGGCCAGTTAAAGCCTCATACAGGAGGTGCTAACACGTTGAAACTCGACTTATTACATGTTGCAAAGTCTGTTTGAGCAGTACAGACCGATCAATAAATATGTCATGCAAAGAGGGGATGCAACTGTGAAAGGCATGATCATTGAGATGGACCAATGGGGCCTAGTCAAATGCCTTACAGAGATTCTGCTTCCTTTTGAGGTTTTTGCACGGGAAGTCAGCAAGGAGGACAGTACCATGGGTCGAGCTATCCCTTTGTTGCATATGCTACAGGAACGGCTAAAGGAGGTGTCTGAAATGTACATAGGTATGGATGAAAAAAAAGATACGCATGAGTTGGTGGAGAGCTTAATCCTTCGCTTGGCTTTTAATACAAGGCTGCAAAGAGACATTGTGTCATCCAAGCATTACATTGGTGCCACAATTCTTGATCCACAGTACAAACAATTACTGGCCACTGGCCATTTTCATTCAGATGGGGTTTTTCATACTACAAAACATGGATTGCTGAGCAACCCAGTGACTGATAAAAAGAATGGCTGTGAATTAAAGGCCCACTCCCAGGCAGAAGTTCTGGGGTGCAGACTTCAACTTTCATACAGCCTGAGGGCAGTGCTGTTGGCTCACCGCAGCCAAAACCAACAAGAACACAAGTAACAACAACAGGAACAGGAGCATTGGCCCCAAAATCTGCATTTGATTGGTTTCTAAAGGCCGGATTAAGTCCAGTGCAGAGGCGAAGGCAAAAGCTGTCGAGCAAGTCGGAGAACCAATGACAATTGAGAGGATGGTCTAGGCCTATCTGGATGACCCAAGAGAGGTCAATCTGGATCAAAACCCATTAGTGTATTGGTATGGGTAGAGGCGCCAATGGCCAGTAGTCAGCAGACTGGCAATAAAGTATCTGGCTTGTCCGGCAACCCAGTGTGTCTGCTGAGCGTGTGTTCAGTGTAGCTAATGCAGTTGTCACAGTGAGAAGGACCAGTCTCTCGCCCCAAAATGTGGAGAGATTCACCATGATCAAAATGAATCAGCACATTATACCACCAAATTACACCATACCTGAAGAATGGGAGGAGGGATGAGGGTGATTGGTCAGACTCAGGTCATGGTAGTGTGTTAGCTGACCAACATCTGGGCAAACCACCTGAGTTTGAGGATGAATTCTACTTACCTGACTACTGAGTAGGCATGGGCCACCATAGAACTTTCTGTTGCTGAACTGCTTTGACAAAAAAAGGATAAAGCTAGGTGAACATTATATTATTTTGCTTGTTTGTGTCTGACTGACTAATGCAGCCCCACTGTTTTAGACATACAGATGGCCGGATTGAAGTTGGACCAGTGTACAGTGAAGAAGCCTCCCCCATTTCCCTTCAAGGACATTGGAGAGACAATGCCTGACTCCATCCCATACCAATACTTTTTTATATCCCCAAGCAGGGTTACCCCTGAATATTTGATTTACAAGACTGGTCAATATGTGTTGTGTGAATCAATGAGGATCAGTAATGGACCACCGTGTTTGAATTGGAACAGTTAAGTAATGCACCAATGAGTGATATACGAGTGATTGTGAGTGTTGAGATGATTCATGTGGTGGCAGACAGTGAGTGTGGGTGACGGTGTTCAACTATAATTTGTAAGCTTGATTGTGTTTGTGATGATTTACAATTTTGGTGGCCTAATGAGCCATCATTTTTTTTCCTGAAGGCATTTTTTCCTTCCCCTTTGACACTTAGCGAGATTTGTTTGTTGGGTCCTGTTAGAAATGGGGGTCTCTAGTTGGCAGTGGCTGGCCACTGTCCAAGTAGGGACCCTTCTTCCTAAGTCAGGGTAAGAGAGCCACACCCTTTGATAACCCCTGCTCAACCCTGTGGTAACGTAGCACGAGCAGTTAGGCTTATCTCAGAGGCAGTGTGTGAAGCATTTATGACCATACACAGTAACACAGTGAGGAACACTACAAAGGGACACCACACAAGTAGTTATAAAAAATAAGTATCTTTATATATAGACTTAGCACAAGACCAATAACGATAAAAAGCCACAATACTGTCAAATAGGATCACTCTTGGAATGCTGCAAAAATAGTTCAAGTGCGCAAAGAGGAGTTCAGTTCAAAGCAGTGGTCTCTGCGACCCTTTTACTTACAAAGTACCTGGATTTCGTAGCAAAGTCAACAAATTGTCACAAAGAAGCTGTAGCGATGAATTTCTGCATGCGAGGCCGGCGATAAATCCTTGCCGCGAGGGATGATGATGCGGCGATCTGCTGATGCGTGTGGAGACGATGCGACAACTTCTGCACGCTAGACCGTTGGTGCGATGACTCCTTGCCGCGAGGGAGGAGGCGAGGCGACGATCTTGTTGCGTGTGCGATCGGGTTGCGATGCGGAAAAATGGCGCTCCGCGAGGGAGCGACGATCCTGATGCGATGCGATGAAAATGGCGGACGCCCGGCGTCCGCGCTGCGATGTCGTGAAGCGATGATCTCGGTGCGATGACTCGATCTTTGGTTGCGAGCACTCGGCGGCAGCAGCGCGATGATTTTTCGGGTGCTTTCGGCTGCGGCGGCTCGCAAACGTGCGTTATCGATGATTTCAGCACTCTCTTCTCTGTAGTAGAACTAGAGGCCCTGGAACTCACAGGAGCCTCACCTGCAGATAGAAATCCTCGCTGGGAGGAATCAGGAGGCTGGTGGTGAAGTCTGATGTGCCTGAGACTTCAACAGGAGGCTAGCTCTCTCCTAACCCTTGTGTGATTGCTTTAGCAAGATTAATAAAAGTTCTCTCAAAGTCCTTTTCCCTCTTCTTCCAAGTCCAATGGTAACCACTGCAGGGTGATCCAAGAAACAGCACACAAGCACAAGGATAGTCACCTCCTGCAGATTCCTTCAGTTACACGGACAGAGGTTCGTCTTGACGTCCAGGAGCAACACACTTGTAGGGGTTTTTGGCACAGATATTTATACCCCAAAAGTCTTTGTTCGCAGAAGCTACAAGTCACTGAGCCTAGCCAGAACCAGTTCTGCCCAGTCCTGGAGCACTTTGTTTACCAGGCTGCATCCTTCCTTTCAGAAAGAGGGGGTCTGCCATCAGACGCACAGTAGGAGGTGGAGCCAGCATTCACCTTGCCAGGCACAGCCCTATTCAGGTCAATGAGCTACCCCTCCCCATACTCCAACTACAGATCTCCCTATTCAACCCAGGTCTGACTCAGCCTGCCCTGTCCCTCCAAAACCAGACAGTCATTACACATAACAGCAGAGCACACTGGAAGGCTTGGGCAAGAAAATACCTACTTTCAAAAAGTGGTATTTTCAAACACAGAATATAAAAATAAACTTCACTAAAAGATGTATTTTAATATTCTGAGCTCAGGCATACGAGATTCGTTTTTCTACCATGTTCCTGGGGTCAGTTAGGACTATAGAATGTAATAGTCAAAATTGCCCATTCTGGCCTATGGGGAACAGGTAGCCTTACAGTAGTGAAAAACGAAATTGGGTGTAAGTCACTACCAGGACATGCTACACACACCAAGGCATGTCCTACCTTACACATACAATGCACCCTACCATAGGGGTGACTTACATGATGCCAAGGGAAGGTTCAGGGGCTGGGAAGTGGGTGCACTTCACAGCCAAGATGGCAGTTCTGGACTGCACACAGACTCTGCAGTGGCAGGTCTGAGACACCATTTACAAGCTGCTTCTGTGGGTGGCGCAAACCGGCGCTGCAGGCCCACCAGCAGCATTTGGTTTACCAGCCCTGGGCACACACAGGCCACGCTACTAGGGACTAACAGGTAAACCAAATAAGCCAATCATGGATATACCAATTCACATGTCACCTTACCAAGGGAGCATTCGCGCTGTGGCACTGAAGGGCAGTGGCACAGCGCCCAGAGCATCTAACACCAGCAAAAATAGGGGGACAACAGCAAAAAATGGAAGGGAGACTCACGCCAATGGTGCCAGGTCTAACAGGTCCATACTGCTTTGTTTTCTGGTTCACACTCCTCAAAGACCAGACCAGTTCGTTCAGCAAACAAACACAAAAAAAATTATTTTTCTGTTTCTCTTGTTTTTTATTATTAGGATTGCACTACAGGTCGATCTCTCTCATTTGGGTCAGGAGTCGGAATGTAGTTGGACTTATTCGATACTCAGAGTCAGGAGAATGATGGAAGGACTCAGGGCGGAACTACCTTAACAACTGTCAAAGAAGGAAGTTATCAACCACTCCAGGGAAACCAACATGGTGATGATGACTCTAAGAGGCCTACTCAACTCTGTGAACTCGTGAGAGGTGCGTTGATTTGGGAAATGCAATGCTGCTGAGTGTGTGCTGGCTGATTCAAATTCAAAACTATGTGGTTGCGTGGGGGGACCTGTTGTTGTAGATACCTGTAGACAGACGTGATGATGTCAAATCATCACATTATGCACGCGCTAGGCCAAATGACAGTTGCAAGTTTGATCAGCCCAGTACATGCAGCCACTTGTCTGTGATTGTTGGTTGTTGTAATTATGCTCACTTATTTGATCACACATGAGTCATAAAATGAATGATTGCAGCGAGCTACGCTCTTGATCTGCTTCCAAGTCTTCTTGGTAACTCCTCATGAAGCTTACCTTCTGTCCTTCTCCTTGACTCTACAATATAATTTCTGTTTCTTTTCTCCTGCACAAAAGGCAAAAGCACCAAACACTAATGCTTACCTCACCGGACAGCTTCAGCCAGGCACCCAAGATTGACAGACAATCCAATAAGAATGCAGATGAACCTGCCCAATATGGCAATACAGTATAATTTTCCTTTCAAGGGTCATTTTTTAGAACTGTGTGGGTTCTCTTTACTCCTTCATAATTTGTATTTACTATTTTTCAAACCTAGGTACTTTTTCATACTCATTCCTTCATATCCTTCCACAACAGATTGATGACAATCATGTGCTGCTCATCGCCCAGATGAACATTGTCCTTGTGTAGTGTAGTGTTTGTCTTTGTTACACCATTCCCCAAATCACCTTTACCATCCAATCATCAAACCCCTAACCTACTTCCCTTGGTCTGTGTGAATTATTGAGGTGTGACTTAATTTACACCTTGAATGGATCACACACTTGGTGGTACAGATATGGTGAAAGTGACACCAACTCACTGCAGGGTTTTCTATCACCTAAGCAGTAGCCCACATTGGCCCCATTTACCCACTCGCACATAAAAGTGATCTATATTTTAAATAACGAACGTCAGTCATCAGCACCATCATTCAGACCTTGTGTTGTGTAAACACTTAACTTATTCAACTCCAGACTTTGAGTCCACTTTTTATGACTCAAGGATTTCCTAACTTTAGTTTTAATTAAAGACTAACTTCCCATTGCTAAGAAGTTACTCTTGCTATTTTTTGTTATTTTTATCACCATTAGTTATTTTTTGTTGTGTCATGTAGTAAGTAGTCTGGTCTCAATTCTTTGTAACGCTATGATATAATTTATAACCCATTAGCTCAGTGTTTTTATTTTCATTTAGTTGCCTGTCATAAATAATCCTTCCGAATAATCTTACAGTTGGAGCTCACCTGAGTGGGAGTGGGACCTCGCTTGTGAAGCTGTGATGTCTTCCCCATTATTGCTTAATCTATATTCAGGTAAGAGAACTATGAAGTGAAGTGAACTAGTTAAGTAAGCAAATAACTGCTACTGCATAAAAAATATAAAAAATCGTTTATCTAGGTTGTTGTAGGCAATATAGGTCATGGCAGCATTCCCCCTAATGGTCAAGATTGTTGCAGAGATATGTCTAACTATAACTAACCGGTATACACTTTTACAAGAAGATTAGAAAAAAAAAGGCTGCAAAAAAAGGCAGTAAATACAAACAAACTACTTCAGGCATAAAGCATGAAGATATAAAACTTTCCCTTTATTTTTTTACACAAACCACCCACAACAGGCCCACCCCTTTCCCCAGCAATCTCTTGTATTGTTCAGCATGGGAGGAGGCGGTAGCAGTTCCAGTTAGGTCCCTTGACTGGCGGCGGCCCTGGCGATAGGATGACTAGGAGGTTAGAGGCTGTGGCTAGCTGGCTGCACTCGGGCCTGGCTGAGAGGCAGATGTTCTAGCCTCTTCTTCCTCATCCATCTGGGCCACCAGGTGCCGATATTCCTGCTGGATCTGGTCCAGCCTCTGCCGCCACAGACGGGCCAATATCTCCTGCCTTTTGGGTTGTATGGGTGGACTAGCAGGATTAGCTATATCAAGAAAAACAAAGAGAAAAAAGAGAAATTGTAAACAATGCTCTGTGCAAACTATGGATTCAAATTAATAGGTGGCACAGTAGCAGTACATTGCTGGTCCCCTAGTGCCATTGGAATTCAATGTGACTATAGTAGGAGAGTCACATGGCCAATTTGATATTTTACTCACACATGCCTCGCATAAAAAGCACTGACTGTCTGGCAGAAAAGTATTAAGGCAGAATAAAACCGGATTAAAAAACTGTGATTTGATTTCTATTTCTTTTTCTTTTAAAGGTTTTTCTAGTACCTAAACAGACACCTTGAGTGGAAAAATAAAATTAAATGACCTCTCATTAATGAGCAAGGCACTATGCACTATGGAGTACAATTTGTGTTGTGCTAAATGAATGGAGGCATGCTAGCTAGCATGTCGGGTACTTTGCTACTGTCTGCAGCTGGGGCAGTTTTAGTTGACAATTATCTAGCTTTAATTGCAATGGCCCTGCACTTCTCCAAATGACTTTCACTTTCTACACTGACAACAAAGAAGCAAATGTATAATAAATAAGATACTATGTCACACACTTCATGTATAAAAAATGCGGATGGTATTATCCTGCTTGCCGTAAGTAGATGTTGGGGAAAACAATGCACTGCGCTACAGGGAAAGGAACAGGCTATATAGATTGTGTTTGTCACATTCGTCACAGAGTACCGCCTATGCCAAACTTGAAGTTTAAATCAAACCAGGCACTTAATCCCACTTCACTCACTGGTTTACCCACTGGCCTAATCTACCTCCACAAATTATTTCTAACAAATTCATTTGCTGAGCAGTAAGGAAAGGAAACTTTACTTACTCTATTGCAGAGTAAGGTAAAGCGATTAGGCAGGTAGGTAGAGCTTTTGCAATAGCCTAGAGGGGTGTCACTGATCATCGATTTGTCATGTGACTATTAAGCTTTTGCTTTTTCAGTTACTGTAGTTGATGAAAGTCAAAAGGGAAAAAGCTGAACACGCGTAAAATAATCTATTATGGGAAACCATGAAATATATTTTGGAGTTACTTCACATGGCGATAAAATGTAGCACATGCCAAGAATGGATTTTTCAATTTTTTGGTGGGCTGGGATGGAAGAATTTATGAAAGAATAAAGGAGTGAAGTACTAAGAGTTGACTGAGTGGGAAAAGAGAAGCACACATTGTGTGTTCAGTTTGCAATGCATTGAGAAATTTGTAAATTCTGCATTAACTGAAGCAGACGTACATTGCACAGTCAACACTGCAGTCATGAAATTGAACCATACTGCATATTGGAGTAGAACAAAATGAAAAAAAAAAAAACCCCACTTTGAACCATACGCTTTGATGACCATAAAACAAAGCAAGCGACTGAGGTGAGCAACACGCCCCTCTCCAGAAGACCTCCCTTGCTCATGCATCCAAGTATACCAATTATTCATTCATCTTTTTATTCTTCTATATTCACCCATAGCCACCATGATTTAAGTATTACTTTTTCTCATCCAGTCTTTCATCAAAATTTCCAATCCATTATCCACCATTCAGTAGCCACCCTTTCTTTCAACCATCCTTTCACCCATCTATCCCTTTACCCAATAATACCCACCCATGCACCCTTTTATCCATCCATGCATCCTTTTACTCATATACCATTTCGCCCATCCTTTCTTTTAACCTTCCATTTTTTCCTGTTTCCCTCAAGCCATCATTTTGAGCACCTTTTATGTGAGCTTTTGCTCAGTTGCAGATAGAAGAGGCCATAACTCAACCACTGCTGCAGCTGGTAAAGCGGGGTCTTCATGATCACAACAACATCCTTGTAGCTAGTGAGTATAATAGTAATTGTCAATAAGCAATCAATGTAACTTACCACCTGTCCCTACCGCTGCTTCTCCCCCTCCAAGTGACTCTCCTCCTCCTGCAGCAACACTTGAGCCGGTGTCACTAGTGGTCAGTGTGGCTAGAAAAAACATTTTTGAGATGCCAGATATGCCTCCAATTAATTCTTTTTATCAGAAAAATACAATCGCAATACATCACTACAGTTCGGTTGGCACTGTAGTATCTTCTAACAAACATATCACTCTGGGCAAAGCCAGGTAGTAAAGCAAGCCAAAAACCTTTCATACTAGAGGGGCTGAGCTACAGCTTATTATGATCATTATGATGACTCTGAGTCATTGAAGCACAATAAAAGGTGGAATAACGGTCGATGAAAGACATATGATGTTGGTTGTCAAATGCAATAGGACCTCATACTTTCAAGCCATGCTGCACTGTCTTGGAAACTGCTGTTATACTGTATAAATGAATTACACAGCACAAAATTGGGGGGGAGGTGGTCCATGACCATGGCCACTCTCTCATCAACTGTTAGAGCAAGGAAAAGAAAGCCTTCTTAACAAACATACATGGTGAATATTATTTATAATACTAGCTTACTTGGTCCTGCAATCTTCACAGTAGACTGTAGAGTACCAAAAATCTGTTCTTAGTCTTACAGTACCACATGATATACAGGAGAGAGGGAAAGATTACCAACAAGGCAAAAGATAAATGAACTAGATACTACTACATACCGGAAAAAGTCAGCTAGCAAAACAAAACATGAAATAAGGTTAAAAAGGAAAATGACTTAGAGGGCAGAAGAAAAAGAGCTAATCCATTGTACTTTGCCTGTATGGGTTTGTATTCCATCATCATCACCACGTGAAATGAAGATGGCAGGTAAGGGTGTCAGAGCAACTTTATTTCTCGCCAGCAACACCATGCTCCAGGCAGCAACTCCCGTTCTGGAACCCAGCACCAACAATACCCCAAGATTCTACCCTAAGCCCACAACAATCATAAAAACCAACATTAGGAAAATAATAATAATACATAATAGGACTTACTAGGCTGGGTGGAGCCCTCAGCGGTTGGGCTGGTGGTTGGCGCCTCCTCCCCAGCTCTTCCCGGACCCTCCTTTGAGATGCCCCTCTTCTTTTCCTTGGGTGCTGATGTAAGAAATGAAAGAGAATAAAAAAATTGATTAGTTCTAGAGCTAGAAATTATTATGACAGGCCAACACAGTCACATTGTACTTATCTAAAACAGATCGCCTGTAGTACTAGATTCAAGTCTGCCGTCTGTTATTGAGTTGGCCATAATAATCAGGAAATCCCTATTCCAAAGTTCCTTAACAAAACCTACATTTGGAACTTCATGTCCAAAGAATGATCTTTGCTTATATTCTCATTTTTCAGCCCCCTTAATGGGCCAACTCAGTCTCCCTTTTTTGCAATACATAGATGCCAGCCAAAGAGAGCGCCAATGAGTAGGATTAGGTAGCATTGAACACCAGCCTAGCTGAAACTGAACCACATAATAATAATATTCAAACATAAACTAAATGTACCTCTCAGTGTGAGCAGCATGCTATTTCGAATTTTGTTTTTAGCATCGTAGAACACAAACACAAAAAAATTATTAATACTCACCGAGCCCCATATTCTTTACATCGAGCAGGTCTAGCAGGTCCTGCTCCCGGTCAAGAATGTTCACACAGCAGTGCGTCAGCTTCTGGACGGTGCGAAGAATCTTGCTAATGTGCTGCACAAACTAGCGCACCCTCCCCCAGCACAGCTGATGCTCCAGCAGGGGGTGCCCACTGCTGGGCCTGCCGCCTGCTGCCAGCATAGAGGGGAGGTGGCGTTGCACAGAAATAAACAGTGCACCCACCTCCACCTCACTGAAGATAGCCTGGGCCTACCCACTTGGGCGGCACCGGTGTTCGCAGGGTAGGTGGCTGGTCGGGGACCTTGCGCTGCCTCTCCCCTGTTCCAACATGGCATTAGGGGGGAGAAAAATAGAGGAAGGAAGGAAGGAAGGAAGGAAGGAAGGAAGGAAGAAAGGAAGGAAGGAAGGAAGGAAGGAAGGAAGGAAGGAAGGAAGGAAGGAAGGAAGGAAGGAAGGAAGGAAAAAAGGAAAAAAGAAATGAAGGGAAGTAAAGGAAAAATAAATAAAGTACAAAAAGTCACGGAAAACACAATTAAAAAAAAAATGCAAAATGCAAAGACACAAAAATACACACTAATATAATAAATAAAAATTTGGGGTAGATTATTTAGGAGGGCAGAGAATTGAAAAGATTTAGAGCAGATTGAAAAATAGCCCCAGCACCATGAACAGAATAGAGAAAGCAAGATGGCCGCACCCATGCGAACTGGGTGGCACTATTCGCTTGCGATTTCTCATGCAAGGACACAATCCGTATTACACTTGATGTGAAACGCAATGCAAACTGGCTGTCGCCACTTCGCAGAGTACCGAATAGCGCAACTCCGTGAACTCCGCTCAGACCTACTGTTAAATCAGAGCATAGGAAGGATTGAGGCACTTTAGGTAAGCCTGTAAAGATAGATAAAAGTCATTTTATTACCTTATATATTTTTAGAAAGATTTCCAATACCATTTCATACTTTAAAAAGATTTCGGGGGTACTACCAGAAAAGGATCGCAGTGCTTAAAAAAAAATAATAAATAAAAAATTCTGAAATAATTAACAAAATACTGTAATACACTATATTTCACAAATATAGTGTACTACAATTTATTTTTTTACATATTTAATTAAGGTTAAAATAAAAAATTGTAAAAAAATAAAAATACACTGTACTACATTATATTTAATATAGTGTACTACTGTGTATTTTTACTTTTTTACATTTTTTTTTCTTTTTCTAACTCCACTCTATGCCACTCCACTCGACGTCATTCCACTCTACGCCACTCCAGGCTACACTGTTCCACTATACACCATTCCACTCTATGCCACTTCCCTCTATGCCACATCACTCTACGCCACCACACTGTATGCCACTAAACCATATACTACTCCACTCTATCCACTCCACTCTACACCACTTCACTCTACCCCACTTCACTCTACTGCACATCACTCTACTGTACGCCACTGCACTCTGTGTCACTGCACTCTATGCTACTGTTCTCATCTCTACACCACTGCACTATACGTCACTACTGCACTCTGCATCACAGCACTCTACTCTGCAGCACTGCACTCTGCTCTGAATCACTGCACTCTAGGCCACTGCACTCTATGCAACTCCGCTCTCCATCACTCCACTCTGTGCCACTGCACTCAGCGCAACAACACTTTATGCCACTACACTGTATGCCACAACACTGTACTCAACTTCACTGTACACCAATACACTGTATACTACTTCGCTTTGCCCCACTCCACACTACGCCACTTCACTCCACCTCACTTCACTCTACTCCACTCGACTCTATGCCATTCTACTCTACGCCACTCCACTCTACCCCACTTCAACCTATCCCACTCACTCTACCTCACTTCACTCTGCTCTATGCCAATCATCTCTGCGTCACTTTACTGTATGCTACTCTTCTCTGCGCCACTCTAAGACACTGTATAAAAAGAAAAAACATTGATGGATTTACTTTGTGTTATGTTAAAAAACGATTTTTTACAAAATAAAAAAAAACATGCACATTCAATGAAAAAACAAAGATTAAAGCTTAGTTATAGTTACAAAAAACTTCAATTTTTCTTTCTGTACAAACCAAACTTAAACTACACAAACATTACCAACTCTAAAGTTATAGTTAGAGCTTAAATTTATAATTTACGCACCACATTCAAATTACTATAACATTATTTATTCATTCCAAACAAACCAATTTTAAACTACACAGAAATTCCAAAGTTATAGTTATACCTTACATTTTAAATTTAGGCACCACCTTCAAATTGCTACAACTAATTCACCTCCGTACACAGTGTTGTTAACTCCTAGCCACAATAAAGTTAATTATAACTTGCACCAGGAGAGACAACAGCAATGATACCCTGTCACTAGTGGGGGAGTCCTTTAATTAGGACAAAATACCATCACCCACCGAGGTGGCATGCTTCATCTTCTGGGATTTTCCTCTTGGCGGAGACTCCTAGCCCCGCAAAGAGCTACGACCCCCTCACTGTGAGGGAGGAGCTCAGGGATGTTTTATGATTCCTATTCTACAAAGGATCTACTAAATCCTAGAGATGTGAAACACTAAACTGGTTGGGTAACGGGCGCAGCGCAGAAAAAATAAATCTCAAAACATGAGGTAAGTGATACTAAAACTAACTACCAGGAGCAAAAAAAAAAATTATTGGCTCGTTCCTAGTGGCAGGATTAAAAACAGTGCACCTGCAGTATGGGGTAGATAGTAACTGCTTGTGACAGATGAAACAGGTCTACATGTTTCGGCCAAATCGACCCACAAAGGTGTCACGGCCTTCGTCAGGACCTATAAACAAAGTGCTACTGCGATAGACTACGTGAAAAAGTGAAAGGTAATAAGAGATAGATACAAAACAAGTAATCCCACTTTTGGTGAACACGATTTACTGGTTTTATCTGTAGGAAACAGAAGCAACAAGAGAAATCAAATGCATGTGTCTCAAAAAATATAAGTCAACACAATTGTAAAACGTGTGAGTCGTATGTCCTCATCACTGGCCTGCCGCCATAGTGCAAATAATAAAAAGGTCAAACTTTGTCTTAGCCGTTGTTTACGGATAAGAGGCCTCACCTCAGCCTGGCAACAGCTCAGGGGAGAGGCACCACTCTGAAAGAAGGATGTTTAAAAGTGTCAGCCCAATATGGCAATATTCAGTCAGACACAACTCCAATCATGCATGCACATTGGAGAAAACTGTTCACAGTATCAGCCAGGGCACCAAAGTGCCAGTAATTCAACTTTGTAATAATGGGAGACGTACATAGTGTGTTGTGGACAATACGCCTTGTTCGAAGATGTGACACAAAAAACTGGATGGGATGCCAATGCAAGGGAGTGATTTGCGTGATTATCAAGATTTGCAGTTGGCACACCTCTGTGTTTGCGATAACAGAGTTATGGCATTATAGTTCGAATCATAATGTATTCCTTACCCATTTCTTCATATCTGCCTGCCTGCTTTTGTTCAAGGCAATATTGACACTGAAAAGTAGTGACCAGTAGAGTTATGTGGCCATGGATTAGCCATTCTGTAGACGGTGATTCTGCCGCTGTGAATGGTAATCTATCCAGTTTTTCGATACGCAGAATTGTATATTTTGCTCCCCTGTGTGCCATTTCTATCTGTTTATCTGTTAGATTGTATTCAGAAAACAGAGGCGTGCTGTTGATAAAACGCAAAGGCACGTAGCCTGCACGCAAAGATTGCAGCGTCCAGCTTAACAACATAATAGAACGTAACTGTGATTGCCTGAGTTGTAATATGGCCAAATCTTGTTCTAGTATGTCTATCGCAGAAGATACAATGTTACCTAAGGAATATATCCTGGAGGTCAATGTAGTTAACCCATTGTCTACCACTGCTAGATATTTTTCTAGATTTATACGGTCTATTTCCCGTAGTCTCTCTGCGGCCTCTTGTTGGGATATTTTCCAAATTTCATTGTAGACAGCATAATAGAACCGTTTCTGACGTGGCTTCCTGGGACCCATTAAAAAATCCCTAAGATCCACATCCTGTGACAGTAAGGATAAGTGTTGTTTCACCTGTGTGAGTGTTGAGGTTTTTAGCCAGTCAAGGCACAACTTCACAACACTGTACGATGTCACTACCCCCGGATGTTGTCTCTGTACATAACGTGGGTCTGGCCTATGGATACTAAACCCTTCGGTTTTTCCCATGAATCTTGTTTGACAACTATTAGTGTCTGTGGGCCAAATCAACCATTTTTTCCAATCGGGGTCTGATCTGTTGTATTGTATAATGATATCTACTGTAATCTCTTTCTGTGATGTTATATTGTACCCGGTGTGTGATGGAGTTGCCACCCGAGTTGTGTTCAAGTCTTTGCTCTTAGCTAGTCCAAGGCAAGACGTCTGTTGCACTGTCTTGTTCAAAAACATGATTTGTTGAGGGATGAGGCATGCTCTAAACAAAGCTTCTGTCCCCTGTACCTGCGATTTCCTAGTACCCCAGACTGATTTCAGGTCTATAGTGTCTTTCCATAAGTCGAAACCTTGTTCGGACAAATGGGTAATAAAGGAAGCAGAGTAAATCTGTTTGGTGTTTGTCAACATATTTTTCTGTGCTGATGTTGGTGCAACCTTATAATAGTATGAGGCTGGGTCAGACATATTAAACCCCGAAAAATATGGAAACTTCTGTGTAAATGTTTTTGAACTGCCTTTCGGCGGTGTTGGACAATGTTCCCACTGGTGGTATGTGAACACATTTCTAGAATTAGCAGATTTATGCAAAAAGTGATGACCATAGTGTTGATAACAATACATACTCTCAAAATCTGATGTGCTTTCCAATGTTTCACTATTAGAAAACGCAGCAGATTTTTCCAAATCAGATAACATGTTAATAACAGTTTCAAAATCCCAATCATCGGAAAATGTACTTGAGGTAATGATATCACTCAATGATATTTTTAATAAATGAGGAATTCTTAAAATTTCAGTCGGACCAAATATATCAAAATCAACCTTGTCCCACACTATACCATCAGGTATAGGAACTGCTGTAATGTTCACTGATGACAAGTCTCTTTGTTCTCGATGAGATGATTGGTGTGGTTTTAAAAGTAAGTTCACCGTTTGGGCTGCAGAGCTTTGTCGAACGTATTTCCCATTAATAACCATACTAAAAACTATTAACAAGCCTACCCAGAAAAGAAAGAAAAGTATCCCGGTGATTATCCATAGTTCTACCCAGGTTGACACCAGGTAAGTCTTCTTGAGAAAGTTCAGAAAGTCTTTTACTTGCTGTTTGCGTGATTTTTTGGCTGGCGTCGTTTTCGGTTCGCTTGGATCCAAAGAAAACGTATCAAAGTTTATGAAGTAGCCAGAAGCAGTTCGATCAATTGTTGGTATTGCATCAGGATTTGTAGAAATCGTTGTTTGCTCTTGTCGAGGCATGCTGAAGTAGACATCTGCATTTGGTCTAATTGCAATTTGTTTTTCATTTTGAGTTTGATTTTGAATTTGAACTTCAGGTTCAAGAGGAACGAGTTGCATAGCATTGTTGCATAGTCCTTCATTCCGTACAGGAGGCTCTTCGAACGTGATGAGTCTTTTCGTTTGAACTTCTTTGATTGAAGCGAGAGGAAGGCTGCTACTTTGGAGTCCACGTGGCCTACTGCATAGTGTGGTTTGATTAGGTCAATTGAGACAAATCTTTTCTCCTTTTTTCCGGCAAGAGGCGGCAGAAGTACAGTTCTTGTTCCTTCAATTGCTCGGACCGGTACAGGCTTTCTGTATGATGGCCCAAATTCTTTTTTGTCCGCTATTTTCTCTCTGACCAGATCCCCGACTTTTGGGATCCAGACAGGTCTTGCCGTGACTGATTTGACTTCCCCAGTGGCGGTCTGCTTCAGATGGACATTACTTTGTTATGTCCTGGATTCATTTAGATCCTGTAAAACAGCCAAACGATCATGGATGTCAAATGGTTTTTCATCCGCCACTGTGACTTCACAATCAAGATCAGGTACCCACATTCTTGTCCCAAATAGGACCTCATATGGAGTGACCCCCCTAGAGAACTTCTTGGCATATTGTTAGGAGCACGCTGGACTCCATACAGATGTTTTACCCAACTTTCACCCGTGCCTAATACTCTAGCTGTTAAAGATTGCTTTACGTCTCGGTTTTTTCTCTCCACTAAGGAATTTCCCTCGGGATGGTGTGGAGATGAGTACCGCAATGCTACATCCAATCCTCACATGGCCTCCTTGTAAGCCCAAGAGCTAAGCGCAGGACCCTGGTCAGAATGTAATGTGCCAATTGCGTATGTCCCTATAAAGACTCGCAAATCTTTTATAACAGTTCGAGCGTCAGCCGCGCGCTGGGGCCACACCCATAGGAATCTCGAGCAGGAATCCACTGCAACCATGATATACTTGTAAACCCCATCTCTTTGTAAGGGACCGCAGTGGTCCAAGTAAACACATGCTAGTGGTTTGTCAGATATTAATAATGGTGTCTGTGCTGGACGTGTTACGGTGGAACCTTTCATCTGCTGGCTGATGTCGCATTTCAAGACATAGGGGCCGATTCCGATCTCAGCCGGAAGCGCACCGAATCCGATTCGTCCGGAAAAAATACGAGCCGAACTCGTTTTACCCGACCGATTCGTACAGTCGTCCGAGCGAGCAAGTACGTTGCGATTGAACACGAAATCTCCGACCGACTCGTTTCCGGGTACGAACCGCTCCGTCCGACTCATTCGCACTCGATTCGTACCGCGCAATGGAGACGTTTTACGACCGAGCCAGTACGATGCACGATCCGGACAGCCGGATCGAGTCGGCGCCTCCAACACGAAAAAGCTCTCGGAAGCGGACTTCGGGGGTCCGTGCCGGACCCCCCTTCACCGGTAGCCGTACGAGTCGGACACAGGGGGGACCCATGGGTCCCCCCTATACATGCGTGTACGGTGCAGATGGCACCAACGCATACCCACTACAGGGAGCCCCCTTGTGCGCAATGTACCCATTGAGTCAATGGGAGCCCATGTACACGTCGTATGACCGGCTCCCATTGACTTCAATGGGAGTCCGACCGAACCAAGTCCGGCAGCATACGGCCGCATCGTACTCGCTCGGTCGGACTGCAGGGGTCCGGCTTGGTCGGAAAACAATCCGGATCAGTCGGAGAGCTTTCCGACCCAGATCAGAATCGGCCCCATAGTCTTTAGTCTGCTTTGTTAATCCAGGCCACCAATAGCGTTGTTTCAATAAAGAAACAGTCGCTGTAACTCCTGCATGGGTGGAACCTATCCCTTCGTGTGCTGCTTGAATTAAACCTAACCTACGATCCATGTTTGGAATTACTCTATCCCCCACTCCAGGAATCTGAGCAAATGGAATGTTATTGGCATCTAACTTGTAGGAGTACTTGAGTGGAAACCTTTGGTACTGCTCCGCTGTTTTTGCGGGTTGCATTAATAGCTACCATAATCTCACCGTCTATTCTCGTTTTAGAACGAGTGATTGCAGCTACGGAAGCTGTGCGTACAGCCCCCTTTGCGACTTCATCAGCCAATGAATTCCCTTCAACGTGAACGCCATCACGCTGATGACTCAGTGTATGTATCACGTGAGCCTTCGGTAGTTCGGTTTTCAACTCCACTACCTGTTCCCATAGCATTTTATGCTTAATTGTGCCACCTTTTGCATCTTTGAGCCTGTTTTGAACCCAGTACTGCAAATATTCATTGTAAGACTGATCACAGTAAAAGGAATCGCACACAATTAGTGTGGGGAATTCTCGATCCGTATTCACTAGTGCCAGTATCAGCGCTTTTAATTCTGCCAACTGTGCCGTGCAGTCTCCTAGAGACTGCGTTTTTGTGCAACTTGGGTGGAACTTTCCATCCTGCATGCAACCTTTAATGATTGCACATGCTGCGCTATATTGTTGCTTACTTCCTATGGCCGGTTGAGCAGATCCGTCAGTGTAAATGATGTATTCATACTGATCTAGAGGCATTATTTCGTTTGGTAGAGGATATTCTTGTTTGTATTGCAGGAATGCTTGTGTCTTTAAATTTGGGTCGTACCTGTATTCTACATCTGTTGCAGTGAGAGAATTAGCCCATTGTATCCATCTCGGATGTAAAGCTTTAGCATTAGGAACGCTTGCCTTTGCCGCAGCCTCTAGGGCTGGAACCGGAGTTACTACTATTATTCGTTTCCCCTGAGCCAGTGCTCTTTCTCTCACTACAGCAGTCTGTACTGCTGTCAGAATCTTTTCTGTAGATGCGAAGCGCATTTCAGCATTCGTGTACAAATGTGATTTGTATGCAATAGGTACTGTTTCACCTTCATTATATGTTAGATAGGTGTACCCAGATTGACCCGCAACTATACGGATCACCAGGTTGCGTATGTTTACGCGTGTCTGTAAGTGTTTGGAAGCTATCATGTCAGCTTGTAAGGAACGAAGTGTATCTGTATGTTCCTGAGTCCATTGTTTTACTGAAAAATCAGGTTTTATTAAATCGTAGAAAGGTTTCACTCTTTCTGTGTAATCCAAAATGTAAGTTCAACCATAATTTAGGAATCCCAGGATTGATTGTAAATTTTTTAATGATTTTGGAGGTTGGAGCAGCGCGCATTTTTCTAAAAAATTGGCTGACAGGCTTTTTCCTTCACTTAAAAGCTCATATCCTAAAAACAGGACACTGAAGTGGGCAATTTTCAATTTTTTAAACTTGAATTTGTAGCCCTCGGATGCAAATCCCAAAATAATGGTATTCACTCTGTTCAAGTGCTCCTCTAAGTCATCGTCTGTTAGATAAATATCATCCACATAGGACAATGCCTCTTCATCCAAATTTTGAAGTAACTCAGTTACTCTGGCCAAAAACAGTCGGGGGCTGTTCTTATATCCCTGGGGGAGTCGACAAAATTGACGCTGGGTCCCTAGCGCTGAGAAGGCTGTTAGATGTCTGCTTTCAGGCGCTATATTTTGGCAGAAAAATCCATTTGAGATATCAAGTATTGTTTTATATTTTTTCCGCACAATGTTATTCATTAATGCGGCACTGTGTGCATTTTGGACTGCAAATGTCTTAGTGCAAGTGTTTAAATGTCTGTAATCTAAAACTAGATGATATGAATTGTCAGGTTTCATGACAGGAAACAAAGGATTGTTCATTGATGAGGTGCAAGTTTCAATCACCCCTTGGTATTCAAGTTGATCTAAGATCTCGCTGACCTGTTTTTTAGCTTCTTGCTTTATTGGATACTGCCTTTATGCAGTTGGAGTATTTTTTATAGGAATTATCTGGTGGGTGGAATCCTCATCCCATCCAACAAGGTTTTTATATAATGCCGGAACCTGGGCCACCGCCCACTCCTGCGCATATGTATGTTGTAAGTGCCTGGGAATATGGTCTGAGAAGGCCGGAAGAATTACTGCTTCTCCTTTAGGGCAATCCATGATGAATGCTGGCGGCCAATCTTGTTCAGCTAATAAAATATCATAGCCAAATGTCAGGTTCTCCCAAAAGAGACCTCTCTCTATTCTACATTTGTCCCCCTCCATTTGGAGCGTTATTTCATATACTTTATGTGGGACACTTACCCTAGTATCGGGTGTTTCTACCGTGATATAATCATTCAAGTCCGCTGTCACCAGAAATTCCTTTAGGTTCTGGCAAGCTATTGTTACTTCTGCCGCACTGTCTAGTATCGTCAGAGCCCATTCCCCGTTCAGTAGTCGAGTCCTCAGAATTCTGGGCATGTCTGATCTTTAGACCTGCAACTTTCTTCTTTTTGAACTGTGGATTTTGCTTTGGTTTTTCTTCTTTTTTAGAAGTGTACTCTTGAGCGTGCTGCTTGTCTCTGGACTTTGTAAGCTCTTCTTGCCTTTCTGACCTTCCTTCCCTCTCGGAGTTTTTTGATGAACCCTGAAAGGAACGAGAGGAACGTGTATCAGTATCCTGATACCTGTCAGGTGTCCTAATATCATCCCTATTCCTGAGATTATACCTCTTTTCGGAGGGCTCCTGTGGAGGAGATCTACCTCGGGATTGAGATCTATTTCCTTTAAAATGTTGTTGTTTTTTATTGTCCCACTTTTTTTTTGTGGAGGCAGGTGTCTGCTTAGAAGTGTCCTTTTCAGGACTGCCCATCAGTTGTGGTTTTAAAGCTTTCCCACCCAAACTGTCTCTGCCTAATTCTGCATATGTAGTTTCAATTATTTTGGGTAGTTCGTGTTCCTGTTCTAAAGGATCGAACACCCTCAGGCGTTGGCAGATGGCCACTGACGCTGCTTCCCCCTTAATGTTAGCTAGTATTATGGCTGATACCTGGGCATAGTTACCTAGTAACTTCATCCCTAAGTTTAAGGCAGGTTCTGCTCCGTACTCATTTTGTATCTGTCTCAATACATCAGGTACTACTGCTAATGACGGGATACCATGTGTTCTGGTATAAATGGCAGCAAAGACTGTACCCCAAGTGGTACAATCCTCTAATTGTGGTGTTATCCCTATGGGCAAGCAGATTGTTAGCATTCTGTGTTTTTCATATGGGGTAGAATGCGGGAATACTGCCTCTAGCTGAATTATTTTCTGAGCTACCCAGAATGGTATTTGTTCACATTTTGTGGGCATTTTACCCATCACAGAGTGTAATGTTTGTGGTGTAATTTTAGTTGCTGTACCCTGAATTTGAGTTCCATTTGTTGCAACTATTGCTGGTTGGACTGTAAGTGTCCTCATGACGAATTGCGTCAAGTTCCTATAGATTTTAATTAAATCTTTATGTTGTATGAGTAAGTCTCCTGGTGGCATTGTGTCAATGTCAGGATGTGGCGTGTAGGCCACTAATATTGGCCATGTTGCCCCTTCTCTTCCGAGCGGGCCGAGTCTCACTCTTCTTTTTATGTGGGGTAGGGCGCCTTTAAACCAGTATAAGTGTTCCTGGTAGGTGAGCGGAACCTCTATATCCTCGAATGGATAATATTACGCTGGTGCATCTCCATCCGTGTAGGAGTGAAATGTTTTTGTTCTTGCATTTGCTGCTGGGAATGTAACTCACAAATGAAATACCTCTGCTTTGTTTGATTCATGTGCCTCAATCCCGAAAACTACTATGCCACCCCAAGCTGATAAACCATGCTCTAGTAGTTTCAGGGTGACTATATTTCTTAAGTTTGGTGCAATTTGTATTGCGTCTGCATCGTCCTCGTCTGTGAGGGACAGATTTTGTTGCATTGGGTCAAATTCTTCGTTATTTCTGTCCTTAGTCATTTTGTAAAGAAGAAGTTTTTCAAGGGAACTAAGATAAGGTGTTTTTGCACAATTTAGGAACAATGTGTCCTTCAAGATTGATTAACCAACAGCCAATAAATAGGATTTCTCGCCTACTCAGCTGTGGCAGAGTTTGTGCCCACCCACTCCAGATGTCTCTGGTGTTTTGTGAGTAGGGGTCTCTGAGAATAGCACGACTGAACTACTCAGATTCGACTGTTAAATAAGTACTCAACCAACATTGGCGGCGTCATGTCGTGTAGTTCCTATATTACCTATACAGGATCTGCGCGTTTGGATAACAAACTGTGGGATTGGTGGGGGACGGATTCTGTGCACCCCCACCGGATAAGTTAGCCTGTCTGTATTAGCTAGCTCACAGTGCCACTAGAGTCTCCTCTTATCAGGGAGAGAATAGTTCTTGGCAACCTCAGAACATGACAACCCTGATCCCCCAGGATCGTGGAAACAATATACTACCTTTCGCTCAGTCACTCGTGCTCACTTAGTTTGTCTCAGAGAGATACACAGAATAAACAGCCTGGGCGTTTCAATAAGTATTTATTGACCAGTTGTTAGTCTAGTGTAGAATAGATGAGCTGCACCAACCATTAGACAGTAGCAGAGATATATGATTAGCAATACTATGAAAGTAAAGTGATGGTACAGTTCTACCATCTTGCAGAAATCATGATTATATACATGTACATAAAACACATGATAAAAAGTGCGTACTCCTACGATGTCTCCCTAACTAGATGTACCTAAATGTACCTAGCATCTATGTAGGTGTTATGCCAAGAATCCCTCTAGGATCTAGTCCACCCCATTAGCTGAGAGTTTAGAGAATGTGGGACCCCGTCCTGGTCTCGAGTTGGACACCCCGCGAGGGAGGTTAGACCACTGCTAGCTGGAGCGTCTGCATGCAGGAACCTCAGCGTCTCTGGTCAGTGTGTCAGCCGGGAAGTCAGGGTCTCCTCTATCTTCCCAAGCAAGATGTGTTGTATATATACCCATAGGTCTTCCCAGGGGTCCTACCTTGATGTGTTACTGTGTCGGCCTAAAGGATGACGTTGGGCCTGAACTTTATACAGAGATATTATACAGGAGATGGTAATCCTACTGTTAGTTCTGCTGTGCTTCCAAGAAGCCTCATGCATAATGTATGAGAATCGAACCAGGGAAAAACCCGAATTCTGAATGCAGTGTCATATCTAGGTAAAAGGTCAGTGCCTAAGAACCGTTATGTATGTAATGTAGGGAAGGATGTAGGTGAAAGGTTGCGATGTTACCTGCGCCTATATAGGGTACCTATATGGAATATACCAACTGCAGGTGCACTGTTTTTAATCCTGACACTAGGAACGAGCCAACAAAGTTTTTTTCGCTCCTGGTAGCTAGTTCTAGTATCACTTACCTCACATTTTGGGATTTATTTTTTCTGCACTGCGCCCGTTACCCAACCAGTTTAGTGTTTCACATCTCTAGGATTTAGTATATCCTTCATAGAGTAGGAATCATAAAACATCCCTGAGCTCCTCCCTCACAGTGAGGGGGTTGTAGTCCTTGGCGGGGCTAGGAGTCTCCGCCAAGAGGAGAATCCCAGATGATGAAACATGCCACCTCGTGGGTGATGGGATTTCAACCTAATTACAGGACTCCCCCACTAGTGACAGGGTATCATTGCTGTTGTTTCTCCTGGTGCTATTCTAGCACTTTAGACCCGAGATTTTCTTGTGTTTTGTATTAATGTTTGGGGAATGTATCCTCGCTGGTCTTTTAACTTCCCTCGGACCCCCGCTGCCCTTTTGTGTCACTAATTATAACTTGCGCCTTCTCCCTGCACTGCTTATACCTTTTCGTAGTACATCACTTATAGCATCTTAAATGATAGCATTTGTAGCAAAATTCATGACTTGTCTAATAAGATAATTTATGGAAACACTGTACATGGTAGAGTGGTAAGTTATAGTTAAGGATTTTGGCTAGAGAGCTCCCTCTCCATGCACTGCTTATACCCTTTTATATTACATCACTCATAACATATGATATGATATAATTTATAAAAAATACTTATGAAAACTCAAATCACATCATTTGTGAGAACACAGTGCATGATAGAGTGGCGAGATACCTTTTTTGCTGTGTGGTTAGTAAGCTGAAACAGTGTGTATGGAGGTACACTAGTTATAATAATGTGAAGGTGGTGCATAGATTATAAATGTAAGGTATAAGTGTAACTTTTGAATTTCTTGAATTTCTAATGTTTGTGTAGTTTAAGTTTGATTTGTAAAGAAAGAAGAAATAAAGTTATAGTAAAGTAAAGGTGGAGGGAAAATTATACATTTAAGGTATAACTATAAGTTTAGAATTTCTAATATCTGTGTAGTATACATTTGGTTTGTATAGAAAGAATAAATACAGTTTTCCTAACTATAACTAAGTTTTAACCTTTGGTGTTTTCATTGATATATATAAATACATATATATATATGGATGGCACTGTGCTAATCCTATGCTTAATGACTTTGCTGTAGAAATGGCAAAAGACTGTGTCCCCTTTCTAGCTCAGTGTGGATGGCATTGCGCTAATTCTATGTTTAAGGGTTTCGTAGAAAAACAGACATTTGAAGTGAACACATTCAGAGTGTCCCTGGTGTTGTAGGGTTCTCTGTACAGGAGCTGCTCTCCACCTAAACTTGGGAACTACACAGAGTTCTCAGCTTCTCTTTTGAATATATAATCAAAATAAATAAAAATATTAACAGTATTAAAAATGCTACTAATCAACAATAGGTAAAGCATTGGACATTGGAGGGGTTATATTTACTATTGCCACTCCAGTCTAAGCAACAGTAGGGAAAGAGTTGGACTTCAGAGGGGTTAGATTTACTATTCCCACCCTAGCCTAAGTAAAAGTAGGTAAAGTGTTGGATTTTGAAAGAATTACATATAAGAATAGATGTATTAATCATTTGCTGAAAATATTTTATTCCCTATTTAAAACAATAATACATTTTATTACATAGAAAAAAGAAATACTTTAATATTTAAGAAAAATATGGAAACAATGTAAAATATAAAATAAACATTTCAAAAAGAAAGCAAGAAAGAAAATGACTTATAAAAACATTCACCTGCCTAACTACAATACCTGTTATTGTAAAATAAATATCAAATTATATGATGTGAATTGATGCAAAAAAATATATATTTATTTAAAAATAAATAAATAAATATATATATATAATATATATATATATATATATATATATATATATATATATATATATATATATATATATATATATATATATATATATATATATATATATATATATCATTGTCCAATTGCCCTTGAGCTTAGGAGAACACTCGGCTGGGTGCCTACCATCTGGTTACCAATTCCATTTTTCTTGTCGTGCACAAAACAGTTTTCCATGCCTTACGCGTTTCGATGCATCAGCATCTTAATCATAGGCAGACATCATGGAAAGTTGTGGGAAGTGCTCTTTTTATTGCCATTATTTAAATTAATTTCACGCCCACAGTGGGCTTGCCAAAGTGCATTTGCTGTGCTTGAGCATTCTGGGACATGTAGTCCCTTGCGAGCGTCCATTCTTCCCTTTGTAGGGTCCAACAACATCCAATATTTTAGTCACTTGATTGAAGTGAATTTTGAATGCCTGTTTTACTGAAGCCTATGAAGAAGAGGCGTTCTAGCCTCGAAACGCGTCGGCGGCATAAAGACACACTATGGCACATGTGAGGCAAGCTGCAGCGAGGCTAAAAGACACCTGATGGTGAGGGGTGCTGTTGAGTGCCCGTTCAATGCTGAGGCAATTTGGTTTGAAAAATACTTGCACGGCGGCCCGCTGTGGAAAGGAGCACCATTCCAGGTTGAGTGGAAGGCTGTGGAGAGAAACTTGTTCTCGCTATGTAGCACAGCGCCCCAATTGCAGATAGAAGCTTGCCTGGACTCTGCCTACCTACTAAGGATTAAAGTAATGCTTTTAATTCCGAAAACGGGACATTCAACCTACCAAGGTAATAATGTTATTCACTTCAAGGGACTATTATTCCCATAATGCCTGGTTAAAAATGATTGCACTGAGCCAAGCCCACTGGGGGCGTTTTTTCAAATAAAAGCGCACTTGATTGAAGTGGATTTTGAATGCCTGTTTTACTGAAGCCTATGAAGAAGAGGAGTTCTAGCCTCGAAACGCGTCAGCGGCATAAAGACACACTATGGCACATGTGAGGCAAGCTGCAGTGA
Organism: Calotriton arnoldi; assembly: GCA_963921515.1. Classification (NCBI taxonomy): domain Eukaryota; kingdom Metazoa; phylum Chordata; class Amphibia; order Caudata; family Salamandridae; genus Calotriton; species Calotriton arnoldi. The sequence continues at coordinate 1,196,747 of CAWUFW010004627.1, forward strand.
GGCTAAAAGACACCTGATGGTGAGGGGTGCTGTTGAGTGCCCTTTCAATGCTGAGGCAATTTGGTTTGAAATATACTTGCACGGCGGCCCGCCGTGGAAAGGAGCACCATTCCAGGTTAAGTGGAAGGCTGTGGAGAGAAACTTGTTCTCGCTATGTAGCACAGCGCCCCAATTGCAGATAGAAGCTTGCCTGGACTCTGCCTACCTACTAAGGATTAAAGTAATGCTTTTAATTTCGAAAACGGGACATTCAACCTACCAAGGTAATGTTGTTATTCACTTCAAGGGACTATTATCCCCATAATGCCTTGTTAAAAATGATTGCACTGAGCCAAGCCCTCTGGGGGCGTTTTTTCAAATAAAAGCGCACTTGATTGAAGTGGATTTTGAATGCCTGTTTTACTGAAGCCTATGAAGAAGAGGCGTCCTAGCCTCGAAACGCGTCGGCGGCATAAAGACACACTATGGCACATGTGAGGCAAGCTGCAGCGAGGCTAAAAGACATTTGATGGTGAGGGGTGCTGTCGAGTGCCCTTTCTATGCTGAGGGAATTTGGTTTGAAAAATACTTGCACGGCGGCCCGCCGTGGAAAGGAGCACCATTCCAGGGTGAGTGGAAGGCTGTGGAGAGAAACTTGTTCTCGCTATGTAGCACAGCGCCCCAATTGCAGACAGAAGCTTGCCTGGACTCTGCCTACCTACTAAGGATTAAAGTAATGCTTTTAATTTCAAAAACGGGACATTCAACCTACCAAGGTAATAATGTTATTCACTTCAAGGGACTATTATTCCCATAATGCCTTGTTAAAAATGATTGCACTGAGCCAAGCCCACTGGGGGCGTTTTTTCAAATAAAAGCGCACTTGATTGAAGTGGATTTTGAATACCTGTTTTACTGAAGCCTATGAAGAAGAGGCGTTCTAGCCTCGAAACGCGTCGGCGGCATAAAGACACACTATGGCACATGTGAGGCAAGCTGCAGCGAGGCTAAAAGACACCTGATGGTGAGGGGTGCTGTTGAGTGCCCTTTCAATGCTGAGGCAATTTGGTTTGAGAAATATATATATATATATATATATATATATATATATATATATATATATATATATATATATATATATATATATATATAGTTTGTACTCACGGCAAAATGATAGAAACCCACTCACTCGTGTGCTAGGAATCAGGGCGGTTTTATTTTAGATGTTCGCCATGCTCAACGCGTTTCGCCTTAACACAAGGCTTGTTCACGGGATTATCCCGTGAACAAGCCTTGTGTTAAGGCGAAACGCGTTGGGCATGGCGAACATCTAAAATAAAACCGCCCTGATTCCTGTACACGAGTGAGTGCGTTTCTATCATTTTGCCGTGAGGCAAAACCTTGTTTTCATTAAATACCGGCGTGGCTCTGCCGGAAGAAACGCACCGCCCCATCTAAGAGCGCCGGCGTCGAACAAGAGGGCTACATTGTGGCAATATATATATATATATATCAATCAACAAACGCCTTCCATACCTTGTGAACGCAGTAACGGCACTCAGTGAGTTTGTTTTTCTGGCTTTTAATACTTCGAGTGTTACATCAATGCGTTTCAGCCGTTGCCTCACGGCCTTGCACACGATGTCAAGCTACACACAGATTTCCATTTAAATGCATAAAAAACTGTAATGTTTAAGCATAGACATTAAAAAAGGACACTTATTACTCGCAGTTGCATATGGTGCAGTCGCAATAAGAAAATGTGGCAGCCATTTTAAAACATGTTCTTTTAAACTTGCACTCAATGTGTTTAAATGAAAAGCGGAAAGTTCCCAACACTATACAACCTGATCCTCTATCAATATTCAATTTCTGGTTGTATAATACATTTAAAGTACCTTCAGTGCATACTGTTAATATTTTACTGCCACATTTTATTTTTTCCTTCTTTTTATATTTAAAAGCAAGGGGGACAAACTCTCTAGACATCATCAACTAAGTTACCACAAGTCCAGAATATCATTTTTGGGTTTCATAAAGTGCTGGTGCTTAATTTATTTTTTTCTTTGCTTTTTCAAAGTGCTAGTGCTGTGCTAAAGTTTCTAAAGTGCAGATCTACTCATTATTCAAGTGTTTGATGGTTACCTGATAAAATACATTCCAAACTCTTTCTGACTGAATGCCAGATAATTAAATAGAGATGAAACCTCTCTATAATATCTTTTCACTTGAATCTTTTTAAACTAATCTTCCTCTGTCTAAAGTGCTTCATAACTTTTTAATTAAAGTGCTAGTGCTCATTATCTTACTTGTGGTTGTTTTCTAAAATTACGTACTAAACTTAAAAACAGTAAAGTATTCTAATTCATCTTATGTTGCTTTTCCCGATGAAAGTGTCATACGGGAATTTAAAATACTTTCTTTAATAAAGGCATGTAAATAATTCCTCGTCCAGATTAAAACCATTTGGTTCTTTAGCATCCAGTTCAAGGATATAGAAAGTCTCCAGTTTTCTCAATTCTTTCTCCCTGTCCCCTCCTCTTCTTCTCTTGGGTATTTGAGCTATACAACTATATTTCATAGACTTTGGATCGCTTTGGTGTTCTTTTTCAAAATGTCTGGCTATTGGATAGCTTCTATCCTTGTTAATAATAGCTATATTTATATATATAAATCTGAAAACAAAAATCTTTCCGCAGATGAAATTTCACAAACACCTACTATTTCATCAACTAATAATTCAAATAAAGATAATAATAAACATTAACAAGTACAACAGCAACATTATACATATTCAATTATCAATTAATTAAAGTCAAAGTCAACTGTTTTGTTAGATTAATTCAAATCATTGCAATATAAATTAAGTGCAGGGAATGAATAAAATACATTAAAATGATAAAACGTAATTGATGTATAAGGGAAGGAGGGATTTCAATAATCAAGGTTCAATTTCACAGCTAAAAGTTGAAGTCCTTCTTTGTGCAAGTTAGCAAGAGGCTGCTTAACATGAATGAGTGGATGGTTTTACAGTTAAAACCGCCTGAGGCAAGGATGGTTCATGTGGCCCGGGTGGAAAAAGTGCTTTGTGGAAATGGAAAAACCTGTGCAAATCATAGCTAAAACACAATGGGTAATCTGGGGATGCTAGTCCAGTGCTGTGATAGACAGAGGAGATACTTCACCCTTTTCCTCGGTGGAGACCATATGTCATGGCTGGGTGGGCTGTACAGGCTGATGGTGTGCCTTCTTTGAGGCCTGGTTGACTCCCCAGAAATATTTAAATGGTTCGGGAGATTGCTCGAGGGTATCCAAAGTTTAAACCTGTTATTATGGCTAGCCTGCAAGAGTGCACCCAGACCTGATTCCAAAAGGGCCTTAGCCAGCGGCAGTGCAGATTTAAGGTGGACCTGCAAAGGCAGAATGAGTGGATTGCATCTTCCTTTGGTTGGCTCCATAGCCTGTAGGGAGCTTCTCCTTCTGCCCTTAGCCAAAGTTCTGCAAGCTTCGCCCAGGTATAGCTGTGTTTTTAGGTGTGTATAGCTATTTAGTACCATCCAAGCGTGGGCACGGTTCTCGAGAGATGCCTTCTGGGATGAAATTTATTTTGACATTTTCCTAGTTGTCTGTCGAAATGACTTGAGAGTAGGCATTGCAGACTATAGTTGAGCTAGTCCAAGCAGGTATATATTATGTGTAAGATATTTTACAGCTTCTGAGAGAAGTTTGTTGATCACCAGCCGAACGTTGTAGTTGATGGTGTTTTTTTCTGCAGACTTAAGCCTGTAGCACATGATGGTGAATGCTGCACATTTGGCTATTGACTGTTTGGCTAGACCAAATTCTAGCCTGATTTTAGGCAGCCAAGGTACATCTAGGGAGGTGAAAGTTTCCCTTTAGATTATGATGATCATGTTGTCCAGAGTAGTTGGGCCCTGCCTTGGAGGGCTTTGTTTCCCTATGCCAGAGTTGGGACAATCTTCACCCTTGCGATTGCTAAGATAGGGCTGTACGAAAGTCCATTCAGGTTCCTTAAAAGTGCCCTGAAGCCTGTTGCCAGTGTGAGCCCTTTTCTTTTTATTTCCTCCCTGTGCGGTTTAAGGTTTCCTTTGGTATAGATTGTGAGTCTGAGGTACTTATCATCAGTGACTTCTACAACCTTGGTGGAAGGAAGGAACCAGCTGATTTTTCCACTTGTTCATCTGGAGCAGTTCATGATTTTAGTTTTCTTGGTGTTGATTGTCAAGCCATTACTTGATGAATAATCATGGGTGGCATTTGGAAGGCGCTGCATCCCCACTTTAGCCCGGCTGATCAGCACCAAATCATCAGCATAAAGCAAATTTGAGAGGAGGATAGTGTCGGGCTTCGGGTGTGAGAGTTAACTTAAGCCAGGAATGAGGGAAGATCCGCCAGGAATAGAATAAAAAGCATTGTGGCTAGAACGCAACCCTATTTGAGTCCACTGGATGTTGAAATGGCCCTGGAGAGATTAGCCCCAATTCCCAGCTTTAGCCTGACCCAGGTGTCATTAAATAGATTTTCAATTGCTCTTCGAAGGATTGGCGGTGCATCCCTGTTCTTTAGTTTGCTCCAGAGCAGATTTCGGGTAACACAGTCAATGGTCGCTTTGTAGTCTATGTAACATAAATAGACTGGATGTTTAGTTGCTTCTGAGGCATCAAGCGGAAGGGTTAGTGCCATAATGTTTGTCATCATCCTAGTTTTATTTGTGAACCCTGTCTGTTTGATTGGGATGATAGAAGTGGCGTTGGCCCAATCGACGAGTGGGTCCAGTAAAATGCTTGAGTAGTACTTCGCCTCGTTATCAATAAGGGCTATCACTCTGTAGTTTTCAGGTTTTGACTTGTCGCCACCCTTGAAAATTGGGGAGATGATGGAGCCTTTCCAGGAGGCTGGAATTGTGGCACCTCATAAGGCATGAGTGAAAAAAGGGGCCATGTGACCTGCCCATTTGGCTGGGTTGGTCTTATAAATGGCCTGGGGTCTTCCATTTGGACCAGGAGCTCCAGTGATTCTGCCTTTAGTTATGTCATTTCACAGTAGCTTCGTCTACGGATTGCTCCTCCTCTAAGACGCTAGGCGAGGGATCTGGTAGACGGTACTCATTTCCAAAGGCTGCCCCTGATTGACCCAACATGTCTGCTGTGTTTGTAGGGTTGTTGAAATGAGAGAGGAGGAAAAAGGCCCAGCATACTTTCGACAGATTTGAACCCGGACATGACGGCGCTGTGTTTTTGTAAGGCATTGACAGATCACCAGAATGCATTTGAATTGTGGTGCTTGGTGTCCCAAATGAGCTTGGGCAAGAAGGAATCTGAAATTTCCCTCTTTTTGCTCCAGCTTGCCCTTTTTAGTTCCTTTTGTTTTGCACCTTAGATCAGATTTATGGGTTTCATTTTGAGGGAACCGTCATACTGCTCTCAGGGCTCTTTTAACCTCTCTCTTCAGTGTTTTAATTTCTCTGCTCATGCATTTGCTGCGACCATGTGCTGGGTGGCCTGTTGATGGTTGAACTGTGTGAGGCTTGACTTTTGAGGAGTGTTGTTGAGAGAAAAATTGTATAAATATTTCCCAGGTACTTTTCAGAGAGTTCCTATTGCTGTGAGCCAGCTTAAAATAGTTTTCAGCTTCCTGTATCAGTTGCAGTCCGTTTTACCCTCCATAGGTCGGGCACATAAGTTGATCGCGGAAGGTCTGCGGTTTGCGTATTCTCAGACACATCAAGGGTGACTTCCAGCTCCTGGGGCAGATGGTCACTCTCTGTTCTGTCCCCCATTTTGAAAGAGCGCACTTGTTGTAGTATTGGCAGGGAACCAAAGCCAAACAAATAGTCAATCAGGGAGTTGCAGTTGGTGGAGTGAGAGGACATGGCAGGTGGGAAATTGCCTCTGTAGCAGCCGTTAGGGACCCTGAGACCTAGGTGTTCCAATTTGCCGCACATGTCAAGGCCCTTTTAACCCCTTCGCTGCTAGGCCTTTTCCCCTCCTGTGCTAAGCCTTTTTTTGGCTATTTGGGGTAGTTTGCGCTTAGGCCCCTGTAACCTTTTGACCACATAACGTATCCACGCCAAATTTGGGTCCTTTTTTCCAACATCATGGGGATTCTAAAGGTATCCAGGGTTTGTGGATTCCCCTGGAGGGGACACAGAAATTAGCCAAAATACAGCTAAACTTTGGGTTTTTTGGGAAAAATGTGAAAAAAGGGCTACAGATGAAAGCGTCTGGTTTTTTCCCTGCAAATGGCATCAAAAAAGGGGTTGTGGTGCTGAAATCACCATCTTCCCAGCTTTCAGGGAAAAGCAGACTTTTGTCAGAAAACCAAAATATTTTACACAGTTTTGGCATTTTTCTGTGACATAGCATATTTTTGCTATTTTTTGTGCTTTCAACCTCCTTCCAGTTAATGGTAGAAATGGGTATGAAAGCAATAATGGATCCTGGAAAGCCATACAGTTCTGAAAAGTAGACAAAATTCTGAATTCAGCAAGTGGTCATTTGTGTAGATCCTTCAAGTTTTCTTTATAGAAACAAACAGTTAAATATAGGAAAAATTGAAAATTAGTTGAAAAAAACAGCCATTTGTGTCAACGTTTTCACCTGTAACTTCTTCTAATTATGACAGCTATTTGAAAGCAATATACTGTTACATCCGCTGGACCTTTCTGGTTGTGGCGATATATAGGACTTGTAGGTTCACCAAGAAACCGACGAACCCAGTGCCAATAACTGAGCAGCGTTTTGCAATGGTTTTTTATTATGTACCGGGTATATAGCAATTATTCTGGGAACATTTATACATGGAAAAATTGGTATGAAAGACACCTATGTATTTCTGAAATGGGAACAAAATATAGAGTTTAGAAACAGTAGATATTTGCACATTTCCGAAATTGGGAGTACCCATACTAGCATGAGAATTATAGGACATTTTTCAAAATGACTTATTTTTACACATTGTCTTTCATTTGGAAGGCAGAAATGCATCGAAAGTCAATAGATAATAACAGTTGCTCTACAATTTTGTGTTACCCGAAGTCTCCCGAGCAAACCTATACATTTTTGAAGAGTAGACACCCAGGGGAATCCAGGATGGGGTGACCTGACTGGCTCTCACCTGGTTCTGTTACCCAGAATCCCTTGCAAACCTAAAATATTGTTAAAAAAAACACATTTTCCTCACTTTTCTGTGGTGGAAAGTTCTGGAATCTGCGTGGATCCACAAAATTCCACCCACATTTTCACAGTGAAAAATGACCCCTTTTTTGCAAATTGCCTAGCTGTAGTTTTTTAACCCTAGCTCTGCCGGCACCTAGGGAAACCTAGTAAACTAATACATTTTTGAAACCTAGACACCCAGGGGGTGACTTGACTGGCTCTCACCAGGTTCTGTTACCCAGAATCCCTTGCAAACCTAAACAATTGTCAAAAAAAACAAATTTTCCTCACTTTTCTGTGGTGGAAAGTTCTGGAATCTGCGTGGATCCACAAAATTCCACCCACCCCGCATTCCCCGAAGTCTTCCGAGAAAAATGGTACCAGAACTTTCCACCACAGAAATGTGAGGAAAATGTGTTTTTTTGGACATATTTTTAGGTTTGCAAGGGATTCTGGGTAACAGATCCTGGTGAAAGCCAGTCAAGTCACCCCATCCTGGATTCCCCTGGGTGTCTAGTTTTCAAAAATGTATAGGTTTGCTAGGTTTCCCTAGGTGCTGGCAGTGTTAGGGTTCAAAATCTACAGCTAGGCACTTTGCATAAAAAGGGTCCGTTTTCACTGTGAAAATGTGGTGTGTCCACGTTGCGTTTGGGCCATTTCCTGCCGCGGGCACTAGGCCTACCCACACATGTGAGGTGCCATTTTTCTCGGAAGACTTTGGGGAACGCGGGATGGGTGGAAATTTGTGGATCCACGCAGATTCCAGAACTTTCCACCACAGAAATGTGAGGAAAATGTGTTTTTTTACAAATGTTTCGGTTTGCAAGGGATTCTGGGTAACAGAACCTGGTGAGAGCCAGTCAAGTCACCCCATCCTGGATTCCCTGGGTATCTAGTTTTCAAAAATGTATAGGTTTGCTAGGTTTCCTAGGTGCCGGAAGAGTTAGTGTTCAAAATCTACAGCTAGGCACTTTGCAAAAAAAGGGTCCGTTTTCACTGTGAAAATGTGGTGTGTCCATGTTGCGTTTTGGGCCGTTTCCTGTAGCGGCCACTGGTCCTACCCACACAAGTGAGGTACCATTTTTCTCGTAAGACTTTGGGGAACGCGGGGTGGGTGGAATTTTGTGGATCCACACAGATTCCAGAGCTTTCCACCACAGAAATGTGAGGAAAATGTGTTTTTTTGGACACATTTTTAGGTTTGCAAGGGATTCTGGGTAACAGAACCTGGTGAGAGCCAGTCAAGTCAGCCCATCCTGGATTCCCTGGGTGTCTAGTTTTAAAAATGTATAGGTTTGCTAGGTTTCCCTAGGTGCCGGCAGAGCTAGGAACCAAATTCAACAGGTAGGCACATTCCGAAAAAAAGTCAGTGCCTAGTGGGCTTTCTGCCACCCTGGGGAGGGGGGAAATCAGGGGCTATTGCCCCGATATGCCCACGAGGGGGGCAGAAAGACTGTGGCTATTCTTTTGGGGGGTCAGGGGCATTGGGATGCCCATTCTGGTCAGCCCCCACCCCTGCGTATAAAAAAGCCAGCATAATCGCTGGCACATAGTGGGCATTCTGCCTCCCGGGGGCAGATCAGGGGCTACTGCCCCCATCTGCCTCCTGGGAGGGGCAGAAAGACAGTGGCATCTTTTTGGGGTGGGTGGGGGCATTGGCATGTCCATTCTTGGCATCCCCACCCCAAACTTTGTAAAAAAAAAAAATCCCTGGTGGCTAGTGGGCTTTCTGCCCCCCCCCGGGGGGTGCAGATAAGGTGCTATTGCCCCATATGCCTCCATGGGGGGGGCAGAAAGACTGTAGCATTTTTTTTGGGGTGGGGGCATTGACATGCCCATTCTGGGCAGCCCCCACTCCTACCTATATAAAAAAATCCCTGGCGCTTAGTGGGCTTTCTGCCCCCTCCCCGGGGGGCAGATCAGGGGCTATTGCCCACATCTGCCTCCTGGGGGGCAGAAAGTCTTTTTTTTCTTTGGGGGTAGGGTGGGGGCATTTGCATGCCCATTCTGGGCAGCCCCCACCCCGGGCCTATAAAAATCAATCCCTGGCATCTAGGGTGTTTCTGAACCCCCGGGGGGCAGAAAGACTGGAATTTCGTGGGGGGAGGGGTGGTGGCAATTGGCATGCCCATCTTGGGCAACCCCCACCCCTAAATTTATCGAGGGGAAAAAAAACCCTGGTGTCTAGTGGGCTTTCTGCCCCCCGGGGGGGCAGATTGGGGGCTACTGCCTCCATCTGCCCCCCAGGAGGGGCAGAAGGACTGTACCTTTGCATCGGGGGTGGGGGCATTGGCATGCCCATATTGGGCAGCCCCTACCCCAAATTATAATTAAAAAAAACATCCCTGGTATCTAGTGGGCTTTCTGCCCCCCCCGGGGGAGCAGATTGGGGGCTCCTGCCCCATCTGCCCACCAGGGGGGGCAGAAAGACTAATTTTGTGGCCAGGGGGGGGTGGGGGCATCGGCATGCCCATTTTGGGCAGCCCCCACCCCTAATAAATATCCCATAAAAAATCCCTGGTGTCTAGTGGGCTTTCTACCCCCCCCGGGGGGGCATATTGGGGGCTACTGCCCCCATCTACCCCCCAGGGGGGGCAGAAAGACTAATCATGCCAAACTTTTTATGGGGGGAGCAAAGGCCCTTGCCCAAGGGGCCGCTCCCCCCTCCCTGGTGCCTAGTGGGTGGATCCCTGCTTGGGGATCGCCCTCCTGGGGCGATCGCCAAGCAGGGATCCACTAGGGAGGGGTACCATTGCAGAGGGGAGATTCTCCCTTTCCAACGATACCTCTCCTGAGTTTCTACGTGCTCAGGGGGCTGAGATAGCCCCTGAGCACGTAGAAACTGAAACTGAAATGAGCCTCTTGGCTCATTTCAGTTTCGGCTTCACTGAAATGACATCAGCGCGACGTGCGCGCCGATCGTCATTTCAGGGAAACCAGGGAGGGACCTCGGGAGCTGGGGAAGCTCTTCCCCAGCTCCCGAGGCTTTAGGGGAGAAAGGGAATCCCTCTGGTGCCCGCACCAGAGGGATTTCCGGTGCTGGGTGTCATGACGAACTGGACTCGTCATGAGCACACGCCCACTGTGTGCCATGCCGAGTCCAGCTCGTCATGAGCACCCAAGGGGTTAATCCCTCCTCCACAACTCTGTGTTTACCTGTATTGAAATGCCCCATTGGCGCTCTTGTGCCTCGATGATCTCACTCTTTGGTGAGAAGCCCAGTAAATAAATGTTAAAGTCACCAGTGGCTATGATCAGGGAGTGCGGGTGGAATGCCCCTACTCTGAGAAGACTATGGCACAGCTTCTTCAACATGTCTGCATGGCCTTTGCTGTTTGGTGGTGCGTTGAAGTTTACTAAAGAGATCTGTGTTGACTGCACGCCCTTTCTGCATAGTTAAGTTCAGTATTTGGATGTTGTCTGAATCTATTTTTTGCTCCTTTGTGCTGGCTATGATTTAGGCCTGGGCATAGTTCGCGGAGTTTTGCTACGCGGAACTTCGCGAAGATACAAAAAACTCTGCGAAGTGCCGTGACTGGCGGAGTGCAGTGCGAACTGCAGTTTGTGCTGGTATTCCTGCCGCTCGGGTAGAAATTATACCCGAGCGGCAGCTCGCGCTCGCGAACTTACTGTTTGCGATCGCAAACTTACCATTCGCGATCGCGAGCGGGGAAAAAACTCCGCTGCACATCGCGAAGCGGAGTTTTCTGCACTCCGTGAGCTCCGCGGAGTGCAGAAAACTCCGCAAACTCCGCGAACGGAGCGAAGTTCACCGCCCAGGCCTACTTTGATTGAGATAGACATGTAGATTGGAAGATTCCCTCTCCTGTGTCCAAATTTTTAATTCTTGGTCGCCAGAGTTATGTGATGTGAGAAGCCTGGATGGCAATCGGCTCTTTGGCGCAGGTCTCCTGTAAGGCAACTACCGAAAAGGTTTGGAGATAGGAGATGAAGTCCTGGTCTTCAAGCTTGTTTGCTAGGCTGTGTATTTTTCATGAGCAAAGTTGAAGAACAGGTGTTACGATTTCTGTGAGGTCTGCATGGGCTACCCAAGGTCACCTTGCAGGTTGTGGGTTGTTTGGTGATCTTGCAATCCACCCCCACTTGCGTGTCGCTGATCCTCTCCTATGCTGATTTGTAAAATGGGGTGTGGGATCTTATTCGCTCGTTTTTTCCTTGCTTTATGGGCTTGCGTCTATTTAATCAATTACATACAGAAAACAATTATTATACCTTTGATATCTTCCCACCCTATTCCCCTTTCAAAAAATAACACAGTATTAAATATAAAAGCATAATGAACATATACAAATTAAAATACACCATAAAAAATACAAGACTTCAAAAAGTAAAGAGCATTGATAAAATTAGGTAATGCACATCATTATTATTCAATTAAATATTCAATGAACATAAACATTAAGTTATTATTACATTTAAAGACATTTTATTTTAATCAACACCCCTCCATATTCCCCTTTAAATCCAACAACCCACTACTAAAATATAACTTACTAGTACTCAGAACAAAAATTAAAATATGAGCAAATAAAAATACAAATATAACGATTAAAAAAACATAATTAGTAATGAAATAAATAATTTACAACAAAAACTAATTAAAATCAAATTTAAGTTAATTATAATTTAATTCCCTTCCCTACCCTATTCTCCTACAAACCCAACCACCTGCCACTACACTATAAATAACTAATTCTATTTAAAAATAAATTACTAAAACACTTACAATTACAACCTATTAAAAAGATATTAACAGTTATTCTAACAATATTAACACCTAGAAATAATATACTAACTAGAACATTTGAAAATTAATTAACAAGCAATAAATAAGTATGATCCTTTTTCTGATTCGATTCTCCAAGAAGAGGAGGTGTGCAGCACTGCAGGGTTATTTAAATGTTATGCTGCCATGGAACTGGTGGACCCCTTTGTGAGGTCACACGTACTGTGGATCTAGTTTGCTCATTTTTTTGTAATGTGTTAAAAAAAGAATCCATGTTTGATTAAATCTCTATGGCTTTTTATTTGTTCTTAGAGTTTGAAAGTAAGGACGATCAGTCACAGAAGTTGCCAGTTCAGGCAAGAGTGGTGGAGCGGCGATGCGGCAAGCGCAAGGTAAGCGGTTTTATTTATTTTATTATTTTATTTACCCCATTTCTACGTATGTCGACTCCCCAGCCCCACCGCCTCACCGCTCTTACCTGAACCAGCAGCACCTGATCAGTCAAAATCTTCACCTATGTATCTTTAATTGAATTCAAGCCCTTTGTAACGTGACTGGGGGAAATTTTTCAGTGTGCATTGTTATTCTATGAAATCATTCCTGTCAACGTTAACATAATGAGACACCAGCTTAAAAATGCAGCCATTTCTCTTTGTATACACAATGGACATAACCTTAAAATGTAAGTTTTAGGGTTTAAAAAGATAAATGATGAGTTTGCAGGTACTGAAACTAAACTATTTCTTCTGAATTTCATTGAGATGTTTCCATTTCATAGGTGAATTCATTTTCTCTATACTATTGTGGAAGGTGTTATTTAAAGGTGGTATATTTAGTAACATGATTAAAAGTATTTTCAAACAAACTTCCTCACATATTCATAGATATATAGGGGCAGATTTACAAGCCCCTTGCACCACTTTTGCATCATTTTTAACATGGGAAAAGTGACGCAAAAGTGGCGCAAGGGGCTTGTAAATCTGCCCCATAATCTTTGGAGATTATGAAAGCCCTCAAGTCAGGCTCACCCACTGACCCATGCCCAGCTAAAGTGCTGGCTTCTATAGCCGGGATTATCAGTCCAGCTGTGAACCTGATCCTCAATACTTCACTGCAGAATGGGCAGGTGCCAGACAGATGGAAGAATGCAAAAATTCTTCCTCTACTAAAAAAACCTTTGGCCGATCCTTTGATAGCCTCTAATTACAGGCCAATATCTCTACTCCCCTTCTTCTCCAAAGCATTGGAGAAATATGTGAATCTTGTCACTATGGAATATGTGGAAGTCAACCATGTGCTCCACCACAGCCAGTCTGGTTTCAGAGCAAACTTTAGTACTGAAACAGCTCTACTGGAAGTCTCTAAGGTTATCAAGGAGACATTAGATAATGGAGGCAAAGCGGTGCTGGTTCTGTTGGACCTATCCGCGGCCTTTGATACCGTGCCCCACGACCGGCTCCTGCAGACAGCGGGAGTGCGGCCTTGGAGGCACGGTCCTCAAGTGGTTTTCTTCTTTTCTGAAAGACCGCCAGCAAATGATTTGGTCTCCGCCCTTTGCTGCCCCCATCCCCCCCATGAAGGGAGGGGGTCCTCAGGGCTTGATTCTGAGCCCGACACTTTTCAACTTATATATGGTCCCCCTTGCGCATCTTGCGGAGGCACATGGCGCGACAATAGTATCATACGCAGATGATACTCAATTGCTGTTTACCTGTGATAAGGACGCTGATTTTAGAGGGGATGTGATCAACACCTGCCTGTCAGAGGTGTTCTCCTGGTTACAACTGAACCAATTAAAGTGTAATCCGGAGAAATCAGAGACATTTTCTTTGGTCGTTCTCCCAGTAATGGGTGGCGCCAATAGTGGCCTTTGGACATGTCCCCACCTGCAACCTCAGTAAGGACAGTCAAGAACTTAGGGGTCAAACTGGATGATGAGTTATCCATGAAAGCTCAGATTTAAACAGTAGCGGGGTCCTGTTTCGGCTTGTTAAAAATGTTAAAGCACTTTCTGCCCCTGCTTCCAGTGACTCACAGAAAGACGGTGGTCCAGGCTCTGATTGTGTCAAGGCTGGACTATGTGAACGTCCTGTACCTGGGCCTTCCGGAATATTTACTGACACGTCTTCAAGTGGTCCAGAATGCGGCGGCGAGGGCGATTCTCATGCTAGGACCTAGAATGCGGGTGTCCTCCCACTTGAAAGCCCTGCACTGGCTGCCGGTCCGCAAGAGGATTCGGTTCAAAGCTCTGGTTCTGGCCTTTAAAGCTCTACACAACACTGGTGCCTTTTATATTAGAAAAAGAGTTCAGCGTTACATTCCGCAAAGAACGCTGAGGTCCTCATTGCAGCAGCAGTTGTCTATCCCCAGGTTCTCCCGCGCCCGCATTGGCGGCCGCTCCTTCCAAGTGCAGGCCTCCCGTCTTTGGAGCAGCCTGCCACTGTCACTTAGACAGGTGCAGGATTTATTCACCTTCAGGAAGCGGTTGAAAACTTGGCTATTCCAGCAATAGCCAATTAGCCGAGTGCTCTGTTAGATTTACTGTCAGTTGTATGTCTTGAGGTCTTTCAGCGCCGGGACACGCTATTGAGTAGCTGTGCGCTCTATACCTAGTTACATTACATTACATTGTGCTATTTTGGGACGTGAGGCATTGCCAATGTAGCAGACTACTGTGCAGCAAAACTCTAAAACGCAAATTAGGACAAGTTTTCTTTGTGGTTTCTATGATGTTATCAATATTAATTACTGTTATACCCATGTTTGTACAGAATCTGGAATCCTAGCATATTTTGCAACTTCAACTGCACTGATTATCTTTTGGGACATTACCCGATATTCGTACAAATCATGATTATACGGGACATATACCATGTAAACTTGTTTATTTGGTTTCTTATAATTTTTTGTTTATGACATACAATTTTCAATAAAAATGTATTGAAATAAAAAAAACTATAAAGCACGAAAAAGAAAAACATCTCCATTTTCTAATGTATCTAAACATAGGTGCATTCTGTGCATGCAAATTATATTTGAATGCACATGATCAATAGGCTATAACATGTTTTGGAAATGACTTGTCAAATGCAAGCCTATAAAACAGAAGTTATGACTAGCAAAATGAAAAGAAACACAATTTCATCTAATGGCTTTTGAGTTTGGGAAGAGCTGGATGGATACTGTATCCGCAAAGAGAAAAAACATAATTGAAAAGTGACAATAAAGCAAAAATGCTAGACTATAAAAATCAGCTTTGTGGCGGGCACATGAAGTACACTGCCCAGAAACACTGAACAGTTAACATGAAATACAGCCATTCGTTTGCATTACAAATGTATCACCACGAATATGAAGAAGATATAGCGGCGTTATTTTTATTTTTACTTTTTATTCTAGCCCTGATGCTAATAAGCGTTTCCTTCTTTGGCTTCAGTGGAAGCTGGAAAAGTTAGTTTGTTGGTAAGAACTTTAAAAATCATTATGTAAGCTGCATTTTGCTTCAAATTGGATTTTAAAGGGCCTTTTTAAGGAAAGGGGATGCAATCCTTTCCAGCAGGCTTCTGCACTACGCACACTATGATGAATTTCAACGTGCTGTCAATCATTTCTTTTCGCAGAATTCGATAGTTGCGGAAGGTTTGCGTTACTGTTTTTGGTCTCTACCATTCAATAGAGCATCAGGGACAGGGAATCAAGGCTGTTGTTGAAATGTTATATACTTAAACGCACTCCAATGAAACCTCAACATACCGTAGACACCGTGGATCGTTTGGTATTCGTTTATTTGTCATCATTCCTGAGCGGTTCCAATTGCTGTGGTGTTTCAAATTGAACAAAATGTTCTGTTTGCATCCTCAGAGCTCTCCTCCGAGACAGAACATGCACGTGTTCTGTGAACATGTCCAGGGCTGGGGAAGCTTCGACAGGCCCGGCCAGCAAACAGAACACAATGCCCTTCAACACGACTGCATTTCCTTCGAGTGGTGTAGTTTATAAATTCGGATCAGTTGAACAGAATAAACCATTTAATATGAGGCATTTGATGCAGCACCATCAGTTGGTATATTACGAAACGCTAAACATATATATATATATATAGATATATAGATAGATATATATATATTTTTAGTGAAAACTGGCTCAACAACATGAACCATGACAGATCTGAATCCCAACTTCCACCCATTGCAGTCACTCCGATTCATTCTGAATTTATCCTGGGCACTGACTTCACCCTCACAGAATATATCGCCAGGAAAACCGAGGGCATATTAGCAAGAACCTCGTTAAAATTATCGCCGTTTTAGCGGCAGGAAACTGTCGCTAAAACGGCGATAATGGGCTTGCTAATATGCGTTATAGAATTCCAATAGAAGCCCAGGTTAGATGTGCAGGACATCTAACCTGGGCTTCTATTGGAATTCTATAACGCATATTAGCAAGCCCATTATCGCCGTTTTAGCGGCAGTTTCCTGCCGCTAAAACGGCGATAATTTTAACGAGGTTCTTGCTAATAATACCTCGAGTCTTTCTGGTGGAATCTCCCCCTTGTAAAGAAAATAAAACCCTTCTTCCCAAAAAACTGACTTCAGATCTGCTGTCCAAGCCCACATTCATTCTCATCTGGACAGTGGCAACTTCCTTTTCCATGGCCTCCCACAATCCACATTGCACCCCTTGAGGCCTTCCTACAGGCCACAGTAACCAACATCACGGGCCTGAAGACATATGGCCACATCACCCCCCATCCTGATAGGTCTTCTCTGGCTCTCCTTGCCTGAATGTACCATCTCCACAATACCAGCGTTTTCATAACTGTCATGATTGGCACACCTCCTATTCGACAGACAAGTTAACTGCCTCCTATGACTCTGCATACCTGCAGCTAACCCACCATCAACCTGGAGATGAAGAAGTGCAAAAAAAAGCAAAGCAACAGAAATTCTGCACTTATGCACCCAGATCTGGACCAATATCTCTCCTCTGTATCCACCTGAACCGCCCAATCCTATTCCAATTAAGGAAAGTGCTGAAGACCCACCTGTTTAAAGAACAACATATCACAACTAAGTGACCGTACACATCCACTCTCAGAACTCATCTTCCCCTCCAATCACTCACTGAATGTATCTATGCCTTTGACCGTGCATAACACCACGCTGCCCTTTGGATAGGTCCTGATGCTTTACAAATTCCATAAGCAACCAGATATTTACACATACATTCTATTAAAATGAAACAATTCCAGAATAAGATTGATAATTGTCTTATTTTCAGAATTATGTGTTACCATAGGACGAGATTTGCCTGGCCAGTGCAGTAATAATCTTTTTATAAACTATTTTCGAACATCAGCAAATCCTAAACTTAGTATTGTTTTATTAAATGAAGTGTAATGTTAGAACTAATATTCCCCAAGTATCAATATATCCTGGTTTGTGCCTTACAACCGAAGTGCTTATGTTTTCTTTGAAAATGTTAAAGACAGGAACATATTCAGAATTACTTTTCGTGCATCTTTTCTCTGAAGAGCTGGAAGCATTTGTGGAATAAAGAGGTGAGAAGTTTTTAATGGATGAATGTTCTTGATCGCTATTTCTAATGCACACAGTGCACGCGGAAGGAAGCCAGCTGCAGTGAACTAAGCTATATTCTGACTGGTCCCAGAGGAAAGACCTACAGAGATGTCATAAATAGTGTTGCATCTTCCTTTTCATGCGAGCCTTGAGGACATCCCCAAGACATTCCGCGAGCATTCTCTACAGTTGTTGATGAAATTGTTTTCTTTTGATTCTCATTTAATTCCCATGTGGCACCAATTATTAATAGAATTGTTTTCATTTGATTTTCGTTTAATGCCCATGTAACTGCTGTATTCAATTGACACTGAGCCAGAATAAAGATAACTACACCTTTACACGTCTCACGCGTTCTACAACAAATAGCCACGTTTTAAGTGCTTGCTACAAACCTTGTGGTGGTAAGCGCTATGATTGGCATCTTTAAGAGATTCTAATGCGTGAAAGATAAATAGATATTTCTATCTTATATGTGAGCATTTCTAAAACAAGGAAGGGTAAGCAAGCAGGCAGAAGATGATCATAGAGTGCTGTCAATGGCATACCCATGAAATCTGTCGAAAGGAAAGGAGGGAGTCTTTCTCATAAACTGCCTTGTAATGGACAAACACACTTTGAACTATGATATTTAAGCAACAAGGAGACTGTGGAAGCAGGTTAGACTAATTGAATAGATATATGCTAGCTCTGGAGAATCCCTAGGGCTGGCAGAACAGCAGTGTTTTGTATAAGTTGATGTCTCTTACACAGGACCCAACCTCCTCCCCCCCCCCCTTATTACACACTTTGCAAAGTCTGCCTGCATGTAAGGGTAACAGTGGGGAGATATGGGATAGGGAAAAGAACAAAGAAATTATGGCAATGGACTTGGTGGACCTGCTGCCTACTGATGTGGAATATGGAGGTGTGTAAAATGCCCAGTTGCTCGAATAGAAATTAAGTGAAAAAGTGTAGTATCCTCTGTGTTCCCTGTAAGTCTCATCTGCTGTTTGTAATTTTGAAAGTGAAGTGCTGAGAGTGAATGATGTAATACAATGTTGGTGAATGGTTTGCATTGGAAGCCAGGAAGTAGGGAAAGTTGAAGGGAGAATGGAGCCCATTTCGTACCTAGTTGCTGTTCCTGTCACAAAAGGGCCCAATTTGAAATAAAAATCTCCTACCCAACTGGCTCCAGACCCTTGTATGAACACCCTGTACTCTGGCTACAATATTTTGGCAATGAGTTGTTAAGGACCTGTGTGAAAATGCAGCTCGACACTGGTAGCAGGTGGGAGCTGGTCCTGACAGAGGTAGAGGCCTGTCAATTGATGGAGAGAAGCCCTGTTACCATGGAGGACTAGTTTGGAACTGTCCAACCTCAAATCCACGAGCAAGTTTTGTCAGCTTATGCTTCTCGGCAGAAGGAGGGTGGGCAAGGTCTGGCAAGGACAGGGAGCCACCTGATTAGATTTATAAATTGAGGTGATGTGTCTCAGTGTATAGTCCTGAGCTTAAGTACAATGATATGGAAACCATGCCATAAGGACAGTACTGTGGATGCAATGATGTGGAGACAGTGGGAAGAGGTCAGAAATCTCCTTTACAGTAAGCATAACTCTGAAATGACACAATGAGGTTCAGGCAGTAATACCCTCAATGGAGATGGTAACATAAAGAACAGTGTTGGTGAGTGTGCAGTATGATTTCTAAATAAGATTGTATGGGTTAGCCTATACCATTGGGGGATCTTGTGTGTATTGTGCATATTTTATTGCACCCCGTGGTGAGTGACCAGTAGAGAAGATGCGGCTCCTGCTAGCACTGTGGTCAAGGCAATGGGCAAAAGTATTTTGGCAATGTGAAGCACCAGGTAAATAGGAACTTTCTTCTCTAGTGTGAGGCAGTTGATACTTGAAGACGAGGGTGTGGTGTTTCAGGGCATAACAGAGTAACTTGCTTGTGAGAGAGACTTACCAATGTCCTAGATTCCAGTAATGGACTTCAGAGATAAGGCTCTGGTTATGTAGACTTTAGCATCATGAAGTAGGGTAGTAAGCTGATGTTTCATTAAAACAGATCTGAAGACATTGAAGAAAGTCTACCCAATGTCTCCAGGTTAATTTAGAAAGAGTACTAGGACTATCTCTTTGGGTATGGTAAAAAGAAATGAGACTGTGTTGTACTCATGGAAGTTGCAACATCCCCTGGCTTGCAGTTGGCAACTGTGATGTTAAAATATGTCATTCAGTTAGGTAATTACACAGATTATTTGGCATTGATGGAGTTAGTATTATTCTATGTGCTTCTGTTAAAAATATGCTATTTCCCTCTAACTGTAAGGTTCATTAGGTTGGTTAACAGTTTTGCTGATGAATCTTGCATATTGACATATGCCATATACATTTTATTGGCAGTGCATGCGTCTGCTTCGTAAGTTTCCATGTAATTTGACTTTTGGCATTTGGGAATTACAGTTTATATTAAGGGTTGTGGTATGCTTAGTACTGCAACAGTTTGGGAAGTTTAAATTATGCACTAGTGGGCTGTTTTGGGGGTACTATGTGAGCATTATCTTTTGACTTCATGAGGAGACTTCGTAGTGGTTTGGGGAAGACGGTGTAGTAACCATCTGCATGTTGTTGTATAAAAACATTCTAGTTGTACATTTCCAAGTATTGCGGATATTGGGGAAGTTAGCCCCCTGTCACGAAAGGTTATATGTGGGGTTTGCCCCATGGTATGCAAAGGGAATAGTCGTACCCTGTTGTGAGAATTTGTATGAGGGAATAGTCATACCCTGATGTGAGGATTTATATGAGGGAAGACCCCAGAGGTGTGATGCGGGAGAAGAACAGTACGTGTGGTGAGAGAATGAAAGGGAAATAAAAAAGTGTGGGAAAGTGTATGGTAGAGGTAATGGTAAAGTCAGGTGAAAATGACACTTTTAGAAAGTTGACATTTTCTTATCCTAACCATTCGGTGCCTGCAGCCTGTGCCATGGCTTACATGTCGGTGATTAGTATTGCAGCGGGCCTTTGTGTATTCCCCTCAGTAATGCAAAGGGGGGCTAAGAGTTGGCAGGATCGGCATCATGCCAGGATGGGTGGGCAGAGCTGGTCCCAGCCCCACTTACATTTCAAAGGAGATGCCTATGCACACTCACAAAGAACTTAACACTAAACTTTTGTCACCCTGACATCCTGGGACCATGGCAGGGAGTAAGGAAATTTCAGAACCATCTGTGAGGGAAAATCTTTGGAAGTTTTTTCCACTTCACAACTGACACCAGGTATAAAAATAGGACCCTAAGACCCAGTCAGGACAATCAGAAGGCCTGCCCTGCACTTCAGAAGACTGCCCTTCTGTTTGAGGCCAGCTTTAAACTTCAGAGGACTGTCCTGCTGCTGGAAAAGTGCAATGAACCCTCAGAGGACTGCCCTGCTGCTGGAAGACTGATTTGCTGCTTGAACCCAGGACTATCAGGGTGACTCCAAGGGCTAGTTGGCTGTCCTTCTTCTCTGACCTACAGGGACTCAAAAAGCTCCAACACCTTGAACCATGCACCTGGACCCTGCCTGACGTCCTGACCTCCTAGTAGTGCCAACCAAGTCCTGGACCCTTGGAAGTGGTGCTAATGGTGCCCAACCAGCCTTAATCCAAAACTTGGGACTTGGAATGTTTTTAGCCAAAAAGTGTCATGAGAACTGAAAGGACACCAAGACCTCCCTGCATGTCCATTCGCCCAAGGTGCTTCACCAGTCGACCTGACTTCGCAGTAGCTTTCACTACGCCCTTCACTGCAGCAGCAAATCCTATGCAGTGGTTCCTTGCAGAAGGAGTATCCGGCCTCATGGAGCACTCGTTGACTACAGCCTGTAGCTCAACCCGCTGGAAATGTTTAACTTCCATAAAGAGATTAAGGGCCTGATTTAGATCCTGGCTGATCTGGTCCTGCCATCACTTTTCGATCAGTTTCTCCATCCACCTACTTGGCGGTCCACCCTCTCAATTTAGATGCTGGTGGGTCTATGGACATTAGTCCATCCGGGTGCCGCCATCTCCATCAGAAGGTAAAATGTTTTGTTTTTCAAATAATGTAAAATCAATGTTAGTTCTCAACTTAAATCATTTCATATATTTATAAGTGTAAAATGTCCTTGTGTCTAGTGCATTTTCTGTATTTTCTGTATTTTATTACATTTAAATTTTCTCTTTAATTTTTTAAGGTGTTAAGCATATGTGTTTATTTTGATCACTTATCAAGTTAAAATAAACACACCTGTGTTAACACTTACAATATTGGTTTATTTGATGTAAGTGTCCATCCTCATGATGAATGCTTGCACCAAAATGTTAATGTCCATTACAAAATGTTTATCACTAATGTTTGAACTGCACAAACATGTAATTGAAAAAACACTTTTGTATTTTCTGTCATACATGTCAGTAAGAATATGTATTTCACATTTTCATCATTGACATTTAAATAATCAATGACTTGTAAATGAATAATGATGTTAGGACAAACTTTGTAAAATTAAAATCTTTTTATTCATAAATGAGATACTTCTCTCAAAGTTTATTTAAAAAAATAACATAAAAGGAGAACAAAAGGGTTTCCAAGTCAACAGGCTGTGGCTTTGTAGCCCATAACTTGTCAACTAAATAGACTGCCAAAGGGTAACCTCCTCAGGAAGGGGGATCTATTGGGCACAGAGAAGGCACCTCAAGGAGTTTTCTTGGGTGGGGTGGGTTTGGCTTTGACAGGGGTTAAGACCAGGTAAGAGGTGAGTTCAGGAGGAGAAAGGGTAGGAGGGGTGGGAGAGGATTAGATTTTGGAGGTAGAGGGAACCGGAGTGCATGATGTGCGTGTGTCTGTATGTTTGGCAGTTGCATTTCGGTCTGGTCTATGTTGTGTATGTTTGGATGTGTTTTTAGGCAGGTGTTTGCTATTCGGTGAGTGTGTACATCACAAAAATTAACCTTAAAGCTAAAATCCCTTGTACATTGTGTGTACAAGGCAGAAAAAGCTGGTTTTTTATTTTCAAACATGAAAATATGAATCAGTGTGTGTCAATATTCACTATAATGTTGTACCAATATTTGCATAAACTGAAAGCCTGTTTCGTTTGTTGGGGCATTTGGCAATGTTAAAACTTACTTCAAGTAACTTAATTATTTTTGCAAATGTTAAAATTAATTTTATAGATTCATTACTTAAGTTGCTTATTAATTATCACACCTAAGTATACACTTATGCTGTTGAAGAAATGTATAACTATTTTTTTGGTAGTTTCAAATTACCTCTACAGAATAATTGAATACATAGAGCTTTATACATTTTAAAGCCCCTTTAGTACAGAGCTAAAAGATTTTGACTATATCTTGCTATTTTTTTAGCATGTTTTAGCATTGTGAAAAAATGTAATTAAATATTCTGGCTTTCAGTTTAGTCAAAAATTGGTACTACATTACAGTAAATTGTATATACAGTGATTCATCCATATAAAAAAATGCACATTACAATATGAAAAAAAATTAAACCTTGATGCATTTATAAAATGTCCTAATGAGCCATTTCTGTGCCTGATATTGAGTTTTCCAGATGGGATACTCCAACATATATGTGATGGAAACATTCCATATGCATAAGTCCCTTTAAGTAATCTATTTTTGTTCATTACTGATTTATCATCTAGACATAACAACGTACATTAAAATAATGTTTTGGGTATGTGTTACTCTGTCACCAATGTGTTGACATTCCTGACTGTTTTGTTAAAAAATGTATGCCTATCAAAATATATTTTTTTTTTTAAAAACAGACTGGCTTACATGCACATTTGTGAAAGTGTAAGACATCATGCAAATCTGTCACTTTTAACATAAATTAAATTGTATTTTATATTAAAAACATATTTGTAATATGTTTTAATAAAACATGTTGCCATTTAATCTTAAATTTATAGTCATTTTGGCTCATATGCTCACTATTTTTTGTCTATAAAATTAACACACAATTGTGATGTTTTGAACATCCACTGTATCATAAGTGCATTTTATGCTATGTCACCTGTAATAAGGCTAACGTAACATCCTTCACGTTTTCCAGGATCAACACATGGTGCCTTTGTACTACGAAACAGTACCATACCCCTGCAAATGTCACAACTTGAAACTTAGATGGCCTGGCTTGTTGTTAAGTACAATCTGTCAATATAATTTTTTGTTACTTTCAAGTCTAATGAATAAAAATAGTATGTAATTTTTTGCCTTTTTTCCATTTCATATAGGAGACTCTTATCCTAACCGGCCATGGTTGTTAGCACCACTGAGCAATCCAACAATGTCAGGGGAAGTCTGCTTCAGTGAGGCCCAGGGAGGAATACGGAGGTCAGTGGAGTGGGCTTTTGGGCTCCCAAAGGCCAGATTTCGATGTCTGGATAAGACTGGTGGAGCCCTCCTCTACTCACCTATAAGGTTTGCAAAATCACCATGGCATGATGCACAATACAAAACATAGCCCTGTGACTGAACATCCTGTACATTGCAGAGAAAGAAGACCATTATGAGCCACTGGGTGAGGATGTGGCAATGGCAAATGAAGATGATAGTGGTGAAAGGAAGGAACTGACTTACATCAAGATGTCATTGACAACTTTTTCACATGAGTGTAAGTATACATTCAAATATTATTATATTACATTTCAAAGCAATTTTAATCTAATGAGAATAAAAGTCTTTGCTAGAAATTTCTGTGAAAGGGCAAGTTAAGGTAAATGCACGGCAAAGATGTTTGTTGGTCTAAGTTTTGACACATTGACTACCGTGTTTATTTACATTATTTATCTTTGATTGCTTTTAGAAAATGTGCCCTCAAAATTTCTCATTTCTAATGTGTCTATTTTGTGAAGTCATACAAATAAATATTTTTTGTTTTGATCTGTTTTAGGTTCCTTCACCATGTCATCTTCATTTGGGCATTTCAACATTGTGACATTTGCAGTTATATTCTGCTGTTGCGAAGTACAAAGGGAACATAAGTTGATCCTGTGAAAGACACACACTTTGAATGTACAGATCTTGTACAAAGATAAGTTGCACAGTGATTGAATTGTATTTGTTAGGATTGCATTAGACTTGTTTTCTGTTGATTGTTGCCACCAAGGCAATATGTGCTGCTTAAATTGCTCTAACCACGTGTGATATGCCACCCAAAGCATACAAATGTTCCTTCACAAAGGCAAAATCCACATTTTGTATTATCTGCATGTAGCTGTTGATGTGTCTCATCATTGAAGGAAGAACTTCTTGTAGCAAACCAACTAATTAAACTACCTGTTCTTTAAACTGAACATTTTGTGTGTTCAACTTTCACTGGAAAGCTCAAACATCCTCTTGATAGAAAGTCTGACCTTCAACAAAGAAACAAACTAGAAAGGAATCCTTCTCAGGAAATGCACACAAGAACTGGTTTTTGTAACTCTCTTAATTATAGCACTGCATCCTTTCTAAAACAGCAAGAATGAATTTAGGGCCCTAATTGGTTATCAGAATCTATCATTTGTACACTAAGCCTTTCAGTCTAGACTCTTTTGAGACATCTGATTTGAATATAATTACAACATGTTTGGTCACTCACTGCTCTGTTCCTATCTCCAAATGTACTTTAAATAATATTTAAAGGGAATTTCTAGCTCCTCTCTTCTTGTCAGTAATATATAATATTTGTGTGTTGTAACACTGTTCAACTGGTTGTGAATATTTGTAAAGCACTCATTCACCTACTCTTTATTTTGTACAGTATAGAAATGGAACTCCATCTCCTGCATGTCAATAGGAGCACTGATGATTATGCACTTGTGAGAAACACACCCTTACCTTTTGTAGTCATTGGCTGCTCTGTTCCAATTGTAGCAGAGATGCTCATTTACCTCAATTCCTTGCTCCTGATTCAATGGCTTTCCTCCCTATTCTTGTCTTTGTCCCACCCAAGAAGCATTTCATTCTCACCAATTTGACTGATTTGTATCCTTCCACTTATGACATAAGGGCCTTGTATTGCAGTGCATGAGGGACTATTTTCTCTCTGTCGCTCTCTAGCTTTGTTCTCCTTGCTTCCTCTTCCATTTCTGCCCTATCCTTTATTTAAAATTGAACTCCTCATAATTACAACTTGCCCCAACTGCACTGCATCGGCCACTTACTGCTTCTACAGTGGCATTCTCAGAACATGTTTTCTTTTGCTTTGTGAACAAGTATTTCAAGATGGCTGCCTGTGGGTGTAAATTTACAGCAGACGTCTGTGGGGAAAAGCATTGGTAAAATCAATAGGTCTGTGTCCTGATGGTACAGGTGAGACCTATCGGTTTTGTCCTAAAGGATCCAAGAAAAGATTTGCCTCCAGCGGATTGTACTCTGGAGCTTTCACTAATTTATCTTTGTGAGCAGATAACACATGGTGAAGTTGAAGGTATTGGAAGAACTGGGATTTATGTAAACAAAAGTCAGTGGTGAGTTATTATGATCGATATGAGATCCTGCCCACACGTTGCCCAGGGTGGAGATACCTATGCGGTCCCAGCCTCAGAAGTCACGTTACGTTGGGCAGCTGTGTATCATGCCAAAGGGGAATCTTATTGGTTATCTTGTCGGACAAATTTAATATGTTTCAGTGCTTTCTACCAGCACCAAAACAGAAGACGATTAATCTGTGGTAGAGCATGAACAGGGGGTTTCCCATACAGTAGATTCAACAGGCTGAGTTGCCCAATCGGAGAACCAGGTCTTATCTATCTATAAATAATCATTCTAGGTTGAGCATGTATACTGCCCAGTAGTATAATCTGAGATCTGATAGCCTGACTCCCCATTCAAATGTAGTCAGAGAGCACTTTGAGTAGTAGACCCTTGTGGTCTTTCCTCCCCATGTGTAATTTGTGACCATTGTACAAACCTCCGGGAAGAAGGATTGAGAGGGAACATAGGTATTGTTTTGTAGGACATATAAAAATCTGAGAAGCATGATCATTTTGTAGAGGGCTATGCCCCCCATCATGCACAGTGGCAGCTAAGACCACGTTGTCATATCCCAGTGGTGGTCCTGCAGCACAGGGCTGAGGTTATGGGTCAAGGCTGCCTCAGGCCATAGAATGATCATCATTCCAAAGTAGCAGAAGTGATCCTCCACCATCTGCATGTGGCATACGAAGCAAGCTGAAGCTTGGTTCCCAGTATCTGTATGATCTGTGGTTTCTTCCAGTTGACTAGTACGGCTGACCGGAGTGCAGCCAATCATTTTAACCTTGTGGATCATTTGCTATCAGATTCAAAGCTTTTCCCTGTGAAACATGTCTTAGGATTACTTCACTCAAGAGAAAACTTCTTTATGTACTGTTTAAAATCATTGCATCCATATGGACTGAACATCACTGACGGTACCACCTGATTACTGTATATCTCAAGAGATCTCAGGACTGTGTTGATTCCACATTCTAAATGGAATTTCACTCATGACACTTTTTGAAAAATCCAACAATGTCAGCTGTGCAGCCACTGAGCAAAAACATTTTGTACTACCTGAGGAAGGCAGAAGCCGAAACGTAGTGTAAATATATTTTTGTTCTTTGGTGAGCCCATTTGTTTGAATCACTTCTTTCTTAAATTCACTGAGGCATTCTCATATTTACCAGCTATTTAGGAAGTAAGGAAGGTTTCACTCACTTATCTTAATTCTGTATGCATTCTGCACTCATGTCACAGGCCACATCCTTCAGTCTGGACCTTTCATGCCTTCTCTCAGGGTCTGTATATTTGCATAGCAACTTCAGATTGGTTCCCAAAGTGTACTATGTCATAACTCTATAGTGGCAATTAGTCAGATCACTGTCTACTTCAGAGGAAAATCTCTCAAGAGGTCGGATGTGATAAATAGTCCATTAGAGCCCTCAACGCTCAGTCATTAGTATTTAGCAGGAGGCTACACTATTGTTTTCATCTGCACATTTGTTCTGTTCCAGTTTGCCTTTTTCTTATCTTGTTGCAGGCAGTAAATGCCTGTAAAGTTAAAATGTAATTAATTAATTCATTTACAAAACAACTACACATCGCTGAGTAAAAACTACTCACACTATTCTCTATGCTTCGATAAATATAGTGCTAATAAATAATATTTCACTGAGTGGTTTTCTTCCTAAAGTGTACGCCAGGTTATGTTCGCTAACCTTATGAAACCAAGACATTCAAAACTGTATGGAATGTATAATAATCAGCCCAATATTAACAAGCACTGGCATAGCCAAAAGGTCTCGCCTTTGAGACCTTAGAAGTATTTAGCCTTGCAGCACATTTTGCCAGGTGCTACAACAGCTACTGTTTTTTTAGCGATGAAGCTTTGACACTAATAAGCACATTATAGGACTGCATGCGTTTTCTCTCACTTGGTACTCCTACCAATCCGCATTCCTCTCCATTTCCAGTACCTCTTAAGCCCCTTTTATGAGCCCTGCTTGTTGTATAATGTGTTTTAATAGTATATGCCACATTGATTGTTTGAAAATCTGAAGTTCAGAGAGAAAAAAAAGAGAACTTGTTTGAAATCGGAGATACAGAAGAACTGTTTATACTGGAAAAAGTTGGACACAACAGATTACACAAATATGAGCCACTGGAGAGACCTTTTAATTAAGTAAGTCTTGTGATTTTACATGCACAGCACTTCGCATGCTAGACTTTTTGGGTCCACGCTCGCTATCATAAAATCTAAACTACGAGTCCCATAATGCAAACTGATCTCGGCAGACATTTTTATTTTTAAAACAGAACTGGCTGTAGCAGTTTCAAACACCACCAGGCCAGCTTGCAACAGATCTGTTTTTTTAGAACTCCAGAAAAGCCTTATAAAGGAACTAACCCAGTCTGGATCCTGGGTCAGCTTTGTTGCAATTAACCCCTTTGGCAGCTGGGTTTATGTCTTTCACTAGGACAGCTCTTCCACAGCCCTGTTTTTTCAAAATTTTCAAAGGGAAACACATATAAGTGTTGAATTCTTAAACATTTGTAGGTCACTCTCAAACAGAGGGACAAAAAGCTGTGTGTGTTTCCGGAATACAAATGCCATCAGCGGAGCACGTTTGTTTCAGAAAGACAAAAGACATAACATTCGAAAAGCTGAGCCAACGCAATTGTCATTCATTCACCCAAAGGTGTCCACGAGCAACTAGTTCACAACTTTCATGTATTATAATGTCCTCTTAGTCAGGCTTGTAAAAAAGAAATATGCCTTAATCAACAAACCTGGCTTAGAGTACATTCCTAAACATCTAAATTAGTAACACCACCTTGGGATAAATAAACGACTAACTACACCAACCACCTAGAGTTGAAGATTGACTGAGCAAAATTAAAAAAAACTAACCAAAGTTGCTCTGAAGAAAAAGACAGATTGAGTATTTTATGCTTCCTCCAGAACATAATTTTTTTACACTGGGCAGGAAGGCCACTTTCAGGGTAGTTTTAGAGCACACCTTATAAATAAAGGATTAGCAAGACATACTTTAGAGTTATTACCCTTTCTGGTGGCTAAAGGCCAGAGTAACAATTATCAGGGAAGCCTGTGGAGTCGTACCGTGGCTCGAAATGTTTAGGGCCCTCCATTTAAGTTATCCTATTTATACAAACCGGGGGGCAGAGTCTAGTTTTATACATGAATCAACTACTGTTAACAACATACATAAGAGGCTTTTGGCCCACCCCCTTCAACCATTAAGTTTATAGGATAAGCCTCTTCCTGCCACGGACTTGAGTTTGTACACATGTTAGCACTTTAAACCAAGAAGTATTGGATTTGCCAGTGCTTATTGTAGCTTGGATCAGGGCATCCTTTCTTCGGGAATGCTTAAGGCACACATTCAACCAGAAACAATGGTTGCACATACTGTGGCATGCGGACCACGAACCAGCTTTAATAGCTCTTACAGGCCTCTGTGAGAGCAAGCCCCCTTGAATATTCCAGCCCCTTGGGATAGTGGATTCATTGATCCCAGAAGAGTGGCCTGTATTAGGCACGTTTAAAGGGCTTTGGGCAGTCCTCGGCTCCCAGAATTACCTTAGCCATTCGGGACATTTAATTCCTTCTTTACAGGCAGCTCTATCTAACAAACATTGGCAAAGCCAATAGGACCCGCCTGACTCTGTTCAGCATTTTAACAAACAATGGTGTGCCGTTGGGGGGCGCACCTCAGAGGCAGCCGCAAGCGGGGAGGGGACGGGAACAAAGGGTATGCGAACAACGGGAGGGGGGCGTCACATCACAAAAAGACTGCTATGAAAGGCTGCACCACTGAACTTACTGGTGAAGATGAATGTGAGAGTTAAAGCTCACAGCAGTCTAGGGAACGTCTGCACTCCGGTGTATTTTTGTCAATTGTTGTCTCATGTTTAGTCCACGTTTTAAATGTCCGGGACTATGTCTGGAACACAGTCAGGGACTTGGGCAAGGACTGGCGACTAAGTAGAAAACGTACGCAGAAAGAGGATTACAGCGCTGCCCAGGATCATACAGGAAGTCAGAGGAGAAAAGGGATCCAAAGGGGAAGCCTGCACGAAGGAACAAGATGGCTAAGACTCGAAGGAGGGGCACTCAAGAGACAATTTAGCATTCAGAATAACTACACCCAGGATGGACGTGCAGACATATATACATATATATACACACACAACAACATTAACAAAAAAGGGAATGTGGGGTAAGCACTCGGGAGCTCCACACGGTAAGACTGAAGCTCAGTAAGTTCCTCACCCACAATTGCTGTTACAGATACTGACTGCAAATACCCACATATAGGATATGCATGAAAGGGCAGGGTCTGTGGAGCGGATACCTATGGTGATGTTATAAATGTAACTCAAAGACAATACTCACAGTGAACGAGAAACACCACCTAGGTTGTCAGCCGTGCCCACGGGTCGTGGCGATCAAACAGGAACACGCAAGGCAGTGACAGCAAGTGGGTAGAACTAAATACAAGCACAATAGACAAGGAGCTAGCAAGGAGGAGTGCTTAACAGGAAAGGAAGGAAATCACATGGCACACTTGGCAGAAAGCAAGTAACAAACATACAAGGTAATAGAAACAAGACAGCAGGAATAGAAAGACAGTAAACTAGGAACTGGAACCAAGGAAATGGGAGGAAAGCAGGGACTGGAAAATGATATACAGAAGGGGAGGCTACAAGGGTATACCAGAATAGTATTGAATCAGGAGTCAAGAAAACAAAATAGCACAGAAGGCTGTGCTGGAGCAGGAACAAGAATTAAGCAAAAGCTCAAATGTTATGGTTGCACTGCAGGCAGTGCTAGTACAGGACCAAGGGAACTGCTGAAGCTCAGGAACAAGGAATGATAAGGCTCGGGAGTCAAGGAAGCACTGCAGGCAGTGCTAATTATTTCAGGAACGAGGAAAACAGCAGCAGCTCAGGATCAAGGAATAACTAAACCTCAGGAAACGCTGGAAACAAGGATATCAAAAGCTCAGGAAACACTGGAAACAAGAGTCGGTCTCACTGGTACACAGCTACAATGACCAACCTTGGCCTGAAGGGAGCTGGGGCTTAAAAGAGCTCACAGTAATCACATGCATCAGGTGTGAGCAGGCTAGCAGCAGCCAGCCACAGGTGAGCTGAATTCCTCCACCCATCCTTGGCCTGCAGGGGCTGAGACAAAGCAGTGAGCAAGGAATTCTAGGTAACAGTGTCAAACATTAGCAGGCTGGCTTCAAGCATGAGCAGGCTTTTACAAAACCCGGCATGGATAGGGAATGTATGTCAATTCCCAAATAATGACCAAATGGATGGAAGTCAGGATATGCATGCAGGGGAGTATCTGAAAGCTTATTAGAGCACAGGAAAGTCACACTATGCACCCCTCTGGTGGTGGGCACGACAGTGCAGGGAGTGAACCGTGACATTAAACTCATAAGAAATACATGCTTCTGAACAAGGATTGACATTGTCTGTACTCTTTAGAAGATTGTCACCTAAACCAACTGAGGCCATGCGTGTTTTCATTTGCACACGCTGCCTCGGTTATGTGGTAGTGAGGTATTCCGACTCCTACAAGCAGACGTACAGCGTTATTTTACCAGCGCATGCACGGTCCAGCAATCTGGGCATAATTTTCATAGAAAACTGAGTAACAAGATTTATAAATGGTGAAAAATGAAATTATTATTTACTTTTTTGTTCTGTCACACCCATGCCTGACTTGGTGGATTTGTAACAAAACAAAGAACAGTGTGCATTATCAAATTGAAATGCAATGAACTGAGTTACAAATGGAGTTGCGTTTCCACCCAAATTCTAAAACTGGAGACAGGTACTTCACAAATAGGTTTCTTGAATTTTAAAAGTAAAATGCAACACGATTGCTCTTCCCACATTGCACAAGTGTTTGCCAATTGCTGGCTTGCCGAACTGTGCCTAATCATTTGGAGTACCTAAGAAGACTGTCTGGGGTCATGTTCCGGTCACGCCGGGCTGCTGACACGTGATGCACTGTTTCTGGGGCGAAACAGAAGTGCTGACAGATCTACCTCACCAAATGGCTCAATGCAGCTCCCTGTGGTTTTGACCCCGAAAATGAGATAGGTGCGGGAAGAGGAGAGCAGTGCCCAAGGTACACATATAAAGGTTAACTATCTCCTACATATGAGCAGTCAATTATGATAAGACCCGAAAGTCTCTGCATTAGCAAACACACCAATACCTGCCACTGAATTAGTAATTACGCCGTGTTTACAGGGTGTCTAAAGTAAAAAGAAGTCGTATAGGCAGGTAGGTTCAGAAAATGCTTTTTCCTTCCCTGCTCATCATGACAAATCACTTGCCACTAACAGCCAGTCACAGAGCTTGTTTTGACTGTCCCTGATCTCACAGCGCCAGAAATATTTCGATGCTTTGATGAAGAGATGCCGACTAAGGAGGCAAACGATCATCAAACTTAACCATAAAATAAAAAATACGTTCAAGATAATAAAAACCAAATTGTTCATAGAAGCAATACTAAACGCTTATCTCAGAAGACATTTGTGTGCTGTTTCTGGTGCATCTGTGACTGGGCATCGGTGACGGGCATGAGGCAAAACAAAAATGCATGCATTTTGCAAATGAAAATTCAATCAACTCATTTGTAATAATAATCACACTGCCACAAATTCCAAAACGGGACTGCTTGCATTTCATATGTAAAATGCTTTATAATTATTCATTCAACAAGTTATTGCAATTAATTAACGGTGAGCAGCACAGGTATCCTGTATTTTGTTGGAGCTCTCTGCTGAAGTACCTAGAGCACGTGTGAGAACCCAATCTGGGGTCATCGTCTTGTCAGGGCAGACTGGGAAACGTGATTTATCGTTTCTGGTTGGCAAAAGAAGTCAAACAGATCTCGCTCACAGTGGCAGCCTCGTAACTGACAGAGGTGCAACTAGAGGGAGAGCTGGTCAAGGTACGGGCACACTGCTCTACTGTTTTCTTTCATGCTCAATACAAATGTAACAAGCATTGGCATAGCCAATAGGTCTCGCTTTTGGGACCTTATAAGTATTTAGTTATGCAGCACAATATCCTTGGTGCAACAACATCAACTGTTGCATGGCTAAACACTTATAAGGTCCCAAAGGCGAGACCTATTGGCTATGCCAATGCTTGTTTATTTTGAGTGGGAGAGTACCAGCACTTCTCAAGAGAAATGGTATACTTTTAATTGGAGAGTACTGGCACCTCTCAGAAACAAGCAGGTACTCTGTTACAGAGTACCTGCACTTCTATTTTTCCCTTTCAAGCACTGCTCGTGCCTACCAAAAATGCATGAGTAATGTAACTTTTGCTCATGTAAAAAGCTTGGGTCTAGTTTGCGCTGTGTAAAATTGCAACAAAAAAACATGTTTTGCCGGGTTAAAACAGGCTCTGCTGATGTTAAGATCCAGGCTAAGGGGCTACAGGGAGGGGATAGAGGGGCTGTGGCCTGCGCAACTATTTGGTAGGGACCTAAAGGAGGGTGCAGAGGCCATTGCGTGCAAGATTTGGACAGTTGTGCAATGTCTAATACGTCCAGAAACTGAGTAAGACCCATGAGACTAATGGGCCTTTCTCAGGACAGCTGCATGTTATAAAAGGCAAGTTTTTCACTCCTCTTGTGATACTACAGCCAACTCATGAGGTCACTTACGGGGTGGAGTTGTCTGAGACGATGAGGGGGCGGGTGAAAAGCAGGCTCCAGGATTGGGCAAGAGACAAAGCATGCGCTGCGGCACTGGCAGATGTAAGCTGCTCCCGTTACCCACTCCCAAGTACCCTGCTCTTACCTTGAGGTCCGCTCCCTCGGAGGCTGCAGCCTCCAGGTTTTGTAGCAGTTCGGCCCTCAAGTCCAATAAAAATTTGACCCCGCCAGGCGTCGCACTGAGGTGCGTGAAGAGCAGCCGGTATCGGGGACATAGGTAATGGCGCTGGCGGTCCTCAGCATGCAGCACGGCGGCAGTCCTGCGGTCCTGAACTTCCAGCACGGCAGCGCACAGTTCGGCCACTCTGCCGTGCTCCCGTCCGTAGTTCGCCGCCAAGGTGCGCAAGAGCCCGGCGCGGTCAGCGGGCTCAAGCTTTCGGTAACAGGACATGAAATCCTGGTTTTGCAGTTCAGGCGGTGGCGGATTCCGTCCCCGAGCTTCGTAGAGGGGCAGATGAGGCACACAGCGGCTCAGAAGTTCATCCATGGTCAGGGAGCGACGGTAGGGTAACGTGCCAAAGAGCCGACAAGCTCTGCGGAGCGAGAGCAAGTTCATGGCGTACACGGTCAATAGCAGATCAGCTGTGTACCGTGCAACTTCCTGGTCCGCCATTAACGAACTGTCAAAGCCGTTGCTAAGCTTTAGCCAATCAAAAGCAATGTTGTATGCATGTCGAGTACTCATATCCGCCATGTTGACTGTGGCACTCTCATTAGATGTGATATTGACACCTGCTGCTTTTTTTAACGCAGCAACAGAGACGCTGAGCTCCTGCCTCTTACAATATTCAACACGGCAATGTCAGTCAAGGAATGCACATTCCTTTATATAATATCATAGTTATTTTACAGACCGCCAGTACCTCGGTTAGTAAAGCAATACTATGGGGTCGATTCCGATCTCGGTCGGTCGGGCTCCGAATCGGATTCGGCTTTACCGGATCTGAGTCGGAGGCTTTGTTTCCGACCGATTCGTACAGTCGTCCGAGCGAGCAAGTACGATGCGAGTGAACGCGAAATCGCCTACCGACTCGTTTCCGGGTCCGAACCGCTCCGTCTGACTCGTTCGCACTCGATTCGTGGCGCGCAATGGAGACGTTTTATGACCGAGCCAGTACGATGCACGATCCGGACAGCCGGATCGAGTCGGAGCCTCTGACACGAAAAAGCTCTCGGACGCGGACTTCGGGGGTCCGTGCCGGACCCCCCTTCACCCGTAGCCATACGAGTAGGACACAGGGGGTCCCCCCTATACATGCGTGTACGGT
This sequence comes from Calotriton arnoldi, assembly GCA_963921515.1. NCBI lineage: Eukaryota > Metazoa > Chordata > Amphibia > Caudata > Salamandridae > Calotriton > Calotriton arnoldi. The sequence goes on from CAWUFW010004627.1 coordinate 1,231,759, forward strand.
GCGGATGGCACCAATGCGTACCCACTACAGGGGGCCCCCTTGTGCGCAACGTACCCATTGAGTCAATGGGAGCCCATGTACACGTAGTACGACCGGCTCCCATTGAATTCAATGGGAGTCCGACCGAACCGAGTCCGGCAGCATACGGCCGCATCGTACTCGCTGGGTCGGACTGCAGGGGTCCGGCTCAGTCGAAAAACAATCCGGATCGGTCGGAGAGCTTTCCGACCCAGATCGGAATCGGCCCCTAGGTGTTTAAAGGGCAGGGAAACAGTACTCAGAATTTTCTAAGAGTAACTGAATCCATGCTAAAACATGATGTGTAAATACTGGGCACAAGTCCTAAACAAGCAAGTAGGACGAAACAATAACAAAGGGGTAAGCCAGAAGAAACAAAAAACAGTCCCGGCACCATATGACTTTCGGCATAGTAGCTCCCCATCCAATTTCACTTATCAAAAAGGAGAGAAGCACAGCTTTTCCTCATGTTGCAGGCTGCTTGCTATACAGCACACACGCTAAAAAAACAAGCATGCAAGTGGTGCGCGCCGCACGTGGTGCGCGCCGCGCTAATTAAAAACAGATGGTCCATCAGATGGCGCCCCTGCTCATAACCGCAAGCCGTAGGCCGTGGGCGGATACATTCCCTGGGAAAGGTGGGACATGCACCAGCCTTTGCCCAATTGCGTGCTGTCTTTCTATATAGACGCACGCAAAGACCAATTGAAAAAATGCAACAAAAAAAAACACACGCACGAGCGTGTGCAAAGTCCAGGGTGATTCCAAGAGGTCGTTTTCCTAGGGCAGCGCATGCGCGCTGCGCTAGGCTCGACCTAAAAAGGAAAGTTGTTTATTGTGTGGATTAAAGAAAACAATGCCTCTTCTTGTGGACAGCCCTGCAGGGACTGGGTACAAGCAGCACAGTCAAAGGCCAGCACTGCCACGGGGATCACTGACAGAATATCGACGACAGGAATATCGACCTACACAAATATCGTGTTCAAAATATCGATGTCAAGAATATCGACATCCTATCTTTACAATGGCAAGTACAAAAATATCAAAACAAAAATATCGTTGTTAAAAATATCGTTGTTAAAAATATCGTTTTTTAAAAATCTCTAATAAATAATTTTAAATAAATTAAATAATACATATAATTAATAAAAACATCGTTAGAATTATTGTGTTTATTTAAGCAGCATGGCCACGATTTATTTTATTCTTATGTGCTTTTAAATTAACAACACGGGCGTCAGCTTTTAATCACAACACGGGCACCCGGCATTATCTCAATTCCCCCTCCCACCCCCTCGCTGCATAATCAAGCACAACATGTTTTGTACAGCCCAAATACTGAACTCATGTATTTAAAGGTGCTCTCATGTGTGAAGAAAAGGGAGGCAAAGTAAACAAATGCCTAGGATCATACAATTTGGTCAAGTGGGAAAGCTGAGATTGATCCCAGGTTTTCTGTTTTACATTGTGCAATTCAGTCCACATATGGGTATCTCTTTCATTTTTTCATTTTACGTCAAATATTAATGCTTTGTCTTTAATTCTTGGTGCACAAGGTTAGAGCATGGGTGGCAGACAGAAGGCTCTGCTCCTTTTGTGATGAAAGAGAACCTTGACTGGGGGGTGTGGTTTAGCCGAGCTGCGAAATGGCCGCTCTTTGAGTGAGCTCCACCGGCTGAGATAATATCCATCCAATATCCTGGCTCATCCTCGAGATTTTACACATCGAAGCGTTGTTATGAAATGCCCTACGATTTATGACAAAAGTAAGCCTATTCCCGAGATCTCTGCGCCTTGAATTCGGCACTCGGCTGATCCAGTCTGGTGGAGCTGGAACTCGTGGCCTGGGTTGTAGTGCAGCCGCGTTCGGCGTGTAGATCGACAAGCGCGGGCTGTGTGGTCCGGGCGTGAGTACCCCACTCCACCACATATACCTGGAGGCTTGGGCGGAGAACTGCGCCTCTACGACGACAGCGGAGGCAGTTCGGGCTGTCCAGGAGATCGAGTGCGCTGAGTAATTGGAACGCGCCGGAGGTGCAGGCCGTATGAGCCTGGCTGGTACGGCTGGACGCGAGCGGTGGGTATGCTCTGTGCTGCCGGTGGTCTGCTGCTTGGGCCCTCCTGCCACAGCGATTGCTCCCTACAGCAGACGTGCAAACTGAGATCAACGCTGGAGGACGAGACCTGTCTGGTAGGGAGAACGGCTGGGGGGCGCGAGTGTGCGGACCGCTGGCACCGGGTGCGGCCGCCCTGGAGTCGATGAAACTATGCTGATCGGGACTCCCGAATGTGAGGCCACAAGGAACTGCCTGGGCGGGTGAGCGACTCGGCGCTGCACCGGCAGGTCCTGAGACACTGCGGGCACATTGGATTAAACTATACTGCCCTGCAACACACAGTGGGCCTCTGCGTGCCTCGCTTGTTGGAGATCCGGCCCCGCCACTACCGTGCGCTGACATCTGGCGACCCCCAAATAAAAGCAAACTGACGGCGCTAGGGGGAAGATATACTGCAGGATATAAACTTGAGACCTGCTGGCGTTGGTAATATCCCGGTGGCCCTTGAGTGTGGGCGTTAAAGATCATATCCTCGACGTGTGGATCGACACGTGGAGACTGGGCAGTAGTTGACATATACCTCCACTGTCTCATCTGAGACCATAGCAATACATACTTAAATCTAACGTAAGATCTGTGTGCGTGGCATGGACTCCATCCCCGTGCCGTAGGATACCTCGTGCTTTGGAGAGGGCACCTAGGGCCTGCGGACGATCTGAGAGTGGGCCTGGGTTGACCCCCATATGTGCCTGACGTTGCTGGTGTCCATGGAGCCTGGCTGTTCATAATTGAAGGAGAAGATTGTAATAAAATAATAAAATAATTAATTTGGGGGTTGCTGCAGTTGTCCTGGTAATATCTGCCTGGATTCCTGGCCGGCACAGGGTTTGTGTCGCAGGCATTAAGAGGAGGTACTCCTTACTCTACGCTCTGGTCGCTGTATGTAGGTAACCAACCAGACCCGAAATCATATAATAGTACAGTTGATGTGCAGATACAGTAAGAGGTACACCTGATCGTCCTACCGTAAATGAGTCACTGGGTCGTGTGGGGCTTATCTCACCATCCTTTGTAATGATATGAGCGTGTGATCCTGGTGCAGTGTTTGCCGCCACAGTACTGTCCAATTGTGGGGATGCGGCTACCGAGGCAGAGGTACATACGAAACACCACAGTCCCAAGACCTCTGAGCCATCACTTAGTTCTGCAATATGGGGAAAACGAATACCAAGCAGACCAAGCTGCAGTTCGAAAATAAACGAACAACCAGACACACTGAATCTGATCAGGACCCGGACTCTGAGCATAGAGATGGAGCTGCTGAGGGAGGCGATGATCTACGTTCTATTCTCCTGGACGTGAAAACGAGTCTTAAAACAAAAGATAACAAAATAGACAAGCTGACTGAACGCCTAGACCAAGTCAAAAATCAAGTGGATACACATGAACGGCACATTGACCAACTTGAAAATAGAGTATCAGATGCATACGACTTCCACACTGAATCGAGGGAACAAATGTTAAATATGGAGAAGGTCTTGGAGGTCATAGAGGCTAAGAACGAGGACTTGGAGGCGCGATCCCGCCGGAACAACATTCGCATAACGGGCATACCGGAATCCATGGCTATGGGCAAAGTGGAGAACTTTGTGGAAGACTTACTGCGTGACATCTTTGGGTCCGCTCTTTCCGCCGTGTTTATTGTGGAGAGAGCACATCGCTCTCTCGCTCTGACACCTCCTGTGGGCGGCACGCCGAGGCCCATCTTGGCTCGCCTTCTCAATTACCGAGACAGAGACGGTATCCTCTGCGCTGCTAGAGAGATGGGTCAGATCAGACACCAGGGCAACCAAATATCCATATTTCCCAATTTCACCCCTGCGGTGCAGTCCGCAAGGAGAGAATTCATTCAGGTCAGGAAGATCCTTAGGCAGGCTGGAATCACCTACGCTCTACTGTACCCTCCTAAACTCAAGATCACACATGAAGGCAACAGTCACTTCTTCACAGATGCCAAATCAGCACTCAAATATACCAAACATATCACCGGCACTAAGCGCTCGCCGAATACTCCGGGACAATCTGGAGCACATCTCGGCGACAATGATTAACTGCTCTGCTGCTAGTTGTGTTCTGTTTCGATCTGTGCTGCGGTGTCAAGGTCGTCGAACCGCCTGGGCATCCTGGGCCAGGCACTATTGATTGTTTATACACCTCATTGTCGGAAACATTCCCCTCCATTACAAGACTATGGGTATCATTGATTGCTCTCTCATCAGTTCTCTCAGCCACCTGGTCTCAGACCAGGGTGCTTGCCGGAGACACCTCGCCCCTAGGGAGATCTCCCGCACTTGTTCCCTTGCCTATGTTGGGAGGCTGTTTGTTGTTTGGGATTGGGGGGATGATATTGCTCAACCTAATTGGGGGGTTGGTGTGGGTGGGGGGTCTGGGGTTATGGTTGTTGTACAGCAGATTAATTCTCTTACGTCAGGCAGCATGTACAGATTCTCAGAAGGTGGTAGGCGGCGTGGATGTGGCTGCAGTAGATGTACTACACAATTCTATACATTGTGGGCGGCAGAGCATAACCAACTGAGATGCCAGGAGCATTCTGGGTTGTTTTACAACGCATATTGGATCTGTATTATCACACTAGAATGTCCACTTTAAGATTCCTTCAAAAGAGAAAATGAGGTGGAGGAACAAATATTATAACATCATTACATTGGAGTACCTTTAATTACTCCAGCGTATCGAATCCCGATCCCAACTAATTTGGGTTTGAATTAATCACAAACAAATCACATTCATATGTCATTCCATGTCGCAACCGTATTTAAATTCTTATTTCATATCTCAACCAGATATGAAATAAGAAATTAAATACGGTTGCGACATGGAATGACATATGAATGTGATTTGTTTGTGATTAATTCAAACCCAAATTAGTTGGGATCGGGATGCGATACGCTGGAGTAATTAAAGGTACTCCAATGTAATGATGTTATAATATTTGTTCCTGCACCTCATTTTCTCTTTTGAATTTATGCATAGCCCAGAAAGTGAAGGGTTATTTGGGCAAACCCCTTCTTTATAGATAAACCACTGTAAGATTCCTGACATGGAACATCAGAGGTCTAAACGATCATAGGAAGGCTCGGCTCACACAGGCCTATCTGATTCGACACAAAATAGACTGTTGCTTTTTTCAGGAAACACACTTATCTGATACATCTAGCGATAAGCTAAAACATAGAAACTGGGGGGAGAAATACACTACAGGTTACTCAAACTATGCACGCGGGTAGCTATACTAATACGCAGAGGTCTAGAATGGACAAACACGCACTCCCACCTTGACTCCGAAGGGAGGTATATCATTCTTAAGGGTTCGTTATGCGGGATGGAGGTGGTATTTGCAGCCATATATGGCCCCAACTCTGATGACCCTGAATTCTTCCATAGGGTGTGGGCAACCATTGCTGGACTAGACTGTGAAACTATTATCTGGGGAGGTGACTTCAAAGCTGTCCTTAATGTCTCACTCGACAGAAGGGGAGCGTCCCGGGCACTCTATCCCAGCGCAACTGAAGCACTTAACTTTCTCCTTAGAACTAATAACCTGGTAGATATCTGGAGAAGCTGTAACCCCGATGGTGAAGTGGGATCATGTATCACCTCACAACATAATGCATGGTCTAGGCTAGACTATTGGGTTGTCTCCCGAGACATTGATATGTTGACTGCTGAAGTTTGCCTTCTGCTGCGCACCCTATCTGACCATGCCCCCTGCTTACTGCAGATAGAAATCCCAGCCCCTGCATGAGCTCCGTTCGTGTGGGAGCTCCCCCCTCTTGCCCAAATGGACTCTGCCTTCCAAGAAGAAATCAAGAAGGATAAGTGATTACTTTACTGAAAACACAGGCTTGGGGGAGACGGCGGGTACGTTATGGGAGGCCTTCAATGTAGTTATCAGAGGCTGCTGCATCGCCAAACAAGGGGCGTGCTGAAGTCCATTAGACAGAGACTCAAGTCACTTGAGGCACTAATCAAAAACAGTGAAACCAACTTTTTCAACACAGGTGACGGAGAACATCTGGCCGAGACTAGAACGCTCCTTTCTGAATATGCCGATGAGGCAAATCGAGAGGTGAAATTTCTGGGGAAATACAGTACTGCTAGAAGATACGGGAAGGAGATCGGCCTGGCAAAATACTGGCTGCTATGCTCAGGCCCCCGAGGAACTCCGCCATTATTACCGAGTTAAAAGGCGACCAGGATGACATAATTAGAGGCCCACAAAAAATACTAGACCACCTAACTGACTTTTATTCTACTCTATACTCTTCCACAACCCCTGAAATGCCAGAAGAGCTACAGACTTATCTAGGCTCCCATGAACTATTATGGCTCAGCGGGGCACACAGAGAATATCTCAACGAGCCTTACACGGTGGAGGGTATAACTCGTGTCATAAATAGCCTCCCTAACGATAACGATTTTTATAAAACATATAGCGAATTACTGGCCTCACAACTACTGGAAGTATACCAGGAATCGCTAGAAACGGGCTGTCTCCCCCCTACAATGCGTGAGGCAGTAATCCTGACATTGTTAAAACCTGGAAAGGACCCAACCAGTTGTGACGCCTATCGCCCTTTATCACTCATTAACGTGGACAATAAGATTGATGCCAAGTTAATAGCTCAACGACTTCAGCCGTTACTTCCTTTGATAGCGAGACCGGATCAGTCTGGTTTTATACCGGACAGATCAACGGCCCACAATCTGAGAACCTTTTTTGCCCTACTTCATTACCTAGACCCCGAGACTCCTGCGGCAGCGGTGTTGCTTTATGCTACTAAAGCATTCGATTCACTCGAATGGCCTTATTTATTCACCATACTGGGCAGACTGGGCCTCAGCCCTGCATTTATAGCACAGATTAGACTCTTATACGCGAGCCCTACCGCTAGGCTGCACGTGAACAGGTTGTTATCGGAAAGATTCCCTATCACTAGGGGCACACGGCAGGGGTGCCCTCTCTCCCCATTGCTCTTTGCCATAGCCATGGAGCCCCTGGCTGCCCGGATCCGTCAACACCATGCTAATAGAAGAGTGGGGTTTACTTCCAGAGGTCTCTTAATATCGCTCTACACTGATGATATCACGCTCTATATCATTAACCCAGAAGAAAATACTTCCCCCATACTACGCGAAATAACCAAGTTTGGCAGCCTGTCTGGAATCAAGATTAATTGGTCCAAATCCACGATGTTCCCCCTGACAGATTGCACTAAACCATTCACTCTGGAATATCCACTATCCTGGGCTGATGGTCCAGTTAAATATTTGGGGATTTGGCTCAGCCGCGACATGCAAGTACTGTGGGAGATGAATCTGGGGCGTGCGGTCAGTTGGTTTGAGAGGAAAATTAAAACCTGGTCACGGCTGCCCTTATTGTGTCGTATAGCTATAGCAAAGATGATTGTGCTACCAACATTTTTGTATTTCTTTGTTAACCTACCAATCCCCCTGACGATAGCCTTTTTTAAGACTCTGAGAACCCTAATGGTGCAATTGGTGTGGGCCGGGAAACAGGCTCGGTTATCATGGGAACTCTTCACCCTACCTCTGAGTCAAGGGGGGCTGGGTGCACCGGACATCCCCTTATACGCTTACTGCGCACAAGCTCAGTTCCTAAATCATTGGATATTCCCTACCCCATTTCAACCACATATAGCCATCGAACTGGACAGAACAACGCCTATTCCATTAAATGTCTCAGTTTTTTCCAAATTTAAAAGACCCCGATACGAAATTGACACCACGGAGACATTAAGATGGGCTTGGAATAATATGCGTTTGAGAGCAAAACACGAGCAGTTGTATGCCCCATCTGCCCCACTTGCACACCACCCCCGGCTACCAGCGATGGCTGACCGCGGAGACATTACACGCACTAACAGGTTGGGATGGAAGACCTTCAGAGATCTCTACCCGGGCAATACATTCATTTCATCCCCAATAGCAACAGAGGACAATGCAACACACTTCTCTATCTTATTTTTATATTATCGTATCAAAGCCAACTGTCGTAATTTACACAGCTCCTTCCCCGCACCCCCGCCCTCCCTGGCAGCCCTAGAACAAATGTACACAAATACTTCCCAGCGTAAGCTGATCACAAGACTTTATAATTCCATGCAACTTAACTATCCGTTTATCTACCCCAAGGCTCTGGAGGGCTGGAATGCGGAGCTACCCACGCCCATCACCAAGGAGCAGTGGAAGTTCTTTTGTAGACAACTAGAGATGCTATCCCCGAATTACAAACTTTGCCTAATCCATTTTAAATTTTTACATAGATACTACAGAACGCCAACTCAGCTGTTCAAGATGGAGATATGGGAGGATGACAAATGCTGGAGGTGTGGTTCTCTACAGGCCTCCTTCCTACATATTGCATGGCTCTCTACCAGGATAGCAAAATACTGGATGGATGTTTTCACTTCCATTAATGAGATATTAGTGCTGAGACTAGAGCCGACACCTCTCCTTGGTATGTTGGGGTACACAAAAGACACCACAGATGAGGCCAGACGTCTCCTAGGGATGTTGCTGCTGTTGGCAAAGAGACGGGTTGCTATGGGTTGGGGCTGGCCGGGGACTCCGAAACGTAAATGTTGGATACAGGATGCTGTCTATTGCCAGGAACAACTTAGTATATTCTAGGAGCTAATGCCAACTGCCTCTAGACCCCGGGATATTTGGGGCCCCTTTCAAGACTGGATTAGATCTCAAAACACAATTGATGTCCATACGACAGAGCCCTAGGTGTCTACTTGCAAATGGCACCTGCTGCGCCTCCGCTCCATAATATCCTGCTATAACGTACAGACTTTGATTTGCTCCTTATGCTGGACTAACCCTTAGGCGTTATATGTTTGCTGTTACACACCAACACTGCTGCCAAATGTCATATTTGATGTACTGCCTAACTTTCCAAAGTATCCATTCTGATTGCTGTACTGAGTTATTCCCCAATTTGGGGTTGTTACTTCCCCCCTTTTTCCCCCCTCTCCTTTTATTACCCTATATCTCCCTCTTTATTTCACTTTAATTTACCCTTGGATCCCATCCTTCCCCTTCCTATTGCTCCTCCCCCTGACCCTCCCTCTTTCTTATTCCTTTTCTTTCTCTTTTTCCTCGTTTCTCATTTTCCTTCCCCTAGTTAGCATCCACAATCATAACTGAAGTGTATTCATAGTCTTTATAACATGGTCTTGTACGGAATGTGGATTCCTTCTGTACTTTGAAAAATGTTCAATAAACTAAACAAAAAAAAAAGAGAACCTTGACTGATTTAGAGCCCCCCAGCTTGGCTCGAGCCTTCAATGGCTCACCCTACTCTATCACATTTTGTCAATTAAGCAGATAAAGGCAGAGGAAGGATATGATTTGACTATCATCAAATAATTTAGTGAAGCAGGAATATCAACACCACAGAACAGAACTCCTTGTTTCAAGATTGATAACTTTCTCACTACATCGTATTTGAGTGAATGGACTAAGAGACTGGTTGTTCTTTCCACCTACAGGTAAAATAAAATGATAGTTGGGTTACAGCCCTATTTTCCTTTTACATACTTCCAACCAGTGTTTAGTTTTATTTAAAGTTTTCCTATCTGTTAAAAAGGAGCAGAGAAATATGCTCAGAAAGTGATTACCAAAAAGCACTGAATTTGCCACAATGAAGAGGCAAAATGTATTAAAAAAATGCCTTTTGGTTCCAAGGTTTCATCCTGTTCATTACACAACTTAGGTGTGAGTGCTTCCAATGGTGAGGCTCGGGTACGTCTTGCAAGAAAGACATGCCACCTTGCTGTGAAACCTGTCCAGACTTTAAATACAGTGCCACAACTAGTATATTTTGGTAAAGTGGTATTGCCAGGTTTAAATTTCAAGTCTCATAGTGATAGGGCTAAAACGTTGCCACTGTGTCCTAAGGCTAGCAGCAGAGGTTGGGTGTTTGTGTATGCTCACCTCAGTGAATTGCAAACCTTGTTGGGTATTTTTAGTACTTGCTATCTTAAGAAAGCCTGTGTGTAAGCACTCCTAATCTTTACAGATAAGAGACTAAAGGCATGAGGGGATTGTGCGGTTCTGTTTACTTCCAATTAAATAATTAAGTTACTTCCTTTGTGCACCTGACTCATGAAAGGTAGTGATAGTAAGCAGAGAAGGCTTACCCCAGAGTCCGGTGGAAAGATATTGGCTCTGATACAGCATAACACAGTATTATCAAAATCTATGACTCTACGAGAAATTAGGGCTTAATGTAGAAGGATTTATGGAATAAAACACTCAAAATACCTCCAAGACATAGTGTGCACATCATGTACATGCTTTGTTTCCACTATACTCACATTCTACTCCTTCCCCGACCTCCACTCTGTTGGTATCAAAGCAGCTCTAGGTCACACCACAGACCATACATTTTAGGCCCTGGGAAAATATTTGTGAATACCCAGGATCTGGAACAACATCCCCATATCCATTAGGGCCACCCAAATACTGCTCCAATTTAGAAAAGGCTTACCTCTTTACAGAACTGTGAGGACAGCAGCTTATTGTATGGTGTGGCTGTGTGACCTGACCATGTAATAAAGTCATAATAATCTTGGGTCCAGTCAGCTCCTTTGCCAAACTTTAGCTCAAACCTTGGTAGCTGTCATTTCGAGCAGTCAGGCTTTGTCAAAAGAACAAGTTCAAACCATTTAGAAGTACCTAATCAGTAAGAAACACGAAGTAAAAGAAATTGAATACAAGTTTACAAAAATAGCTCTTATTTTTGTGAATTTGTAGACACGTGAGAAATTGGGTTGTTGGTTGACTGGAGTGTGAGCCATGGTCAAGAAACAGCCACACTCCCTTGCAGGGTGAACCACAAAGACTCACTAAATTAACCTGTGCTTAACCCTGGGTAACTTGACAAAAAAGCAGCCAGGCCTAACTTAGAGGCAATGTGTAAAGTATGTATGTAGCAAACAAACAGCAAACACAACACAAAAGAAATTCCACACCAATTTAGAAAAAGAAAGTAAATTATAATAAATTATTTGACTCCAAAACAACAAAAATGCAATAAGGAGAACCAGAGTTGTGAATTTTAAAAGATCTTAGTGAAAATAGTGCAAAAAAGCCCAAAGCGCCAACTATGGATATCTGGCCATGCCGACTGGGACAAAGTCACAAGTTCCGGCCAACCCCAATGGAGTTTGGGCCAGCTAAAGGGACACAGTTAGGCCCACTGAACAAAGAACCTTAGGTCCTGTTTGTGGAGTGTTGTCAGATTCCGCACAAATGATGCGTTGTCTAGCCGAGGTGATGCATCGGTTCTGAGGTGCTGAGGAGCTTTAATGTGAGGTCCTGCATCATCGTCGAGGATTCTGTCAACGAAGGCTTGCAATGTGAAATTCGACGTCGAGGATGCATTGCACAGTCAAGGCAATGCTGAGGTTCTGAGGACCTGTGAGTCTGCAATACGAGAACCTGCAGCATCGTCGAGGCTGCCATCAACAAGAGATGCAAGGGACTATGTTGGGAAAGCTTTGCACAGGCGACGGTTCCAATATGACTGTGAGGTCAATGCAAAGTAATTGGCATCAGGAGAACCCCTGCAGCAGAGGCGATGCATTGGTTCAGCTTGGGTTTGTGCCGCAGATGAGAAGCGTAGTTTCTGCTGAGTCCACAGATGGGCTGGCAGAGCATCTTTAGGTCCGCTTCCAAGGATCCAGGACTGGGTTGGCACCACTTGGCAGAGTCCAGTTGCTGAGTTCAAGGTTGTTGGAGCCCTCTGTCTCTGAAGCACTAGTCAGAAGGCCAGTCAATTGGCCCTTGGAGTCAATTCAATTCAAAACTTTATTCGGTTTATAAGCATAAAACCATAAAAGTACACAATAAAAACATTACAATCAACAGATAGATAAAAACAGTCCAAGTTCATATGCGGATGCGCCTTCCCCAAGTAGATTCTCCATGACAATTATGGTTTGATAGCGTGGAAACCATCTCTTAAGAGATGGCCCAGGCCTATATAGAGGTCCAAGAGCCGTTACTAATCATACGACTTCAAGTCCCATCCAGTTTTATTCAATATAATCAATAGAATTCACATTATACAATCAGGCTAAATGTAAAAATTTAATCTTGGGTCTCGTATGTTAGGGCCTCGAGGTAAACTAATTTTTTTCTTCTTCCTAAGGCCATTGTAATAAATGCTATGACAGATACACAAATCTCGCTATTTTCCCAAGCACATAAATAATTAAAAGCATCCTGATAATAAATATATTTACTAGTTTTAAAAAGCGGGGATAAAAAATGTTGCCTGAAGTCCTTATAAAAACTACAGAATAAGATAAAGTGCATTGTGCTTTGCCCTGAGTTGTCATCACATGGACATTTTGGAAGATTATTAGTCCATGCCCCACTTTTTGGAAAAGCAAACCGTAAATGCAGTATTCCTAAGAGTAATCTGGTAAGATAAAACCTAAGTTGGCTGTCATGACAAATGTCAAGTAATTTGGCTGACCTTCTTGTACATAGTGTAGCAAGTATTGGTCTACCGTTGGTCTTTTGCTTTCTTCAATATCTCTCTCTTTTTGTCTCTGTCCCCTGAGTATAGTCCTAACGTCTATTTTGGAATAAGTAAGGACTTTAACTGTATCATTGACTCCAATGGTGGGGTCCATTTTTCTTAAATACGTATCTAAATAGGACAGCCATGTTATTTTCTTCCAGGCATCTAGCCTAAGACATTCAGAGATTATTGCCTTTGTAAACTGTGTCCCTGTTTTGCTCCATATATTGAACTGCAGAATAAAGGGTCTAATATATAGGTCGTCCTCTAAAAAAGGAACTCACACTTCCCTATGTGTCACTGTGTGGTCCTGGTTTCAACAGATGCACATCCAGTCCTTCTCACCAAGGCAAGAGGGCAGCAGAGAGCAGGTCGGCGCAGCAGAGAGCAGGTCAGCACAGCAGAGCAGCAGTTCAGCATAGTAGGGCAGCAGTTCTTCAGAGCAGCAATCCAGCAGAATGGCTGTTCTTTCAGCAACAAAGCAGTCCTTCTTCCTGGCAGAGAATCCACAGGTCCCCAAGTGTTCTAAAGAGTTGGTGTCTGAGGTCTTAATCTTATACCCCAGAGCCCTCTTTCTGGAAGGTGGGAGAAGCTTCTAGACAGTGTATTTGCAGTGCATGGAATTTCCTGACTCCCCTGCCCTGACCTCAAGCTGGCTGAGGTGACAAATTGGAGGTGAGAGATCCTTTGTGTAAAGGCAGAGCACTCATTATGCAGTTGCAAGTGGGCCGTGCTCAGCCCCACCACTCATCCTGCCAGCACATGGCCCATTCCACACACCTAATCCATCTACTGTGTGACTGTCTGATAGGAATTCACAAAGTCTTACTGTCATTTACACTCTGTCATGTGACCCAAGACAGGCTGCAGCCACAAAGGGCTATGGGCAGAAAACTACCAACTTTCTAAAAGTGGCATTTTCAAAATTGCAATAAAAAGCCCAACTTTACCATTAAATAGGGTCTTTATTAAAATTACAAATACCCCAAAAAAGACATAGTTACCTGTTCCAAATTGGAATTTGCAGCTTATTAAATGTAATAAGGAATCTTCAATTTTATCCTATGGGAGGGGTAGCCCTTACAGTAGTGAAAGATGAATTTAGGTGTTTTTCACAACCAGAACATGTAAAACTAAAAAGTGCATGTCCAACCTTTAAATTGCAAGGCCCCCTGTCCTATGGCCTGACTAGGGCCTACCGTAGGGGCGACTTACATGTAATAAAACTGAGGTCAGGGCTTGGCAAGGGGGTTTTATGCCAAGTCGACATGTCAGTTTAAAACTGCAATCAGGATGCAGTGGTAGGCCTGGGAGATTTTTTAAAGGTGCTACTTAAGTGGGTGGCACAATAAGTGCTGCAGGCCCACATATAGCAATGAATTTACAGCCCTGGGTATGTGGTATACCACTCTACGAGGGACTTATAAGTAAATTAAATAAGTCAGTTGGGTATAAGTTAATTTGACCATGTTTTAGGGGAGTGAGCACAAGCACTTGAGCACTGGTTAGTAGTGGTAACATGCACAGATCCCTATGGGCAACAAAAATACGTTCAGCAAAATGGTGGCAAAGAGGCAAAAGGTTTCGGGAAAGACCTCCCTAAGGCTGATAGGTCTAAAAACACCATTATGAACAAAATCCACTGCAGTATTCTGGAGACATAAATTATTAAGCAAATAATAAATCACTTCTTTTCATTCAAATCGCAAACAAGCATTAGCAACTTTCAATGTTAGTTACTTGGGAAACTTTAGTAAAGTTGTGTTCAACTACTTGGGCCAACTTTGGGAGAGCAACTGCAGCAGGGAGCAAGTCATAGGGGACAATGAGGCTTGGCAGGAGAGTTACCTTGCAGTCAAAACAGTAACCAGTCCAGTTCCAGGCTCTATGTGCGTATCCCCCTAGACATTCATGGAGTGGTCCTGATGCAAGGGATTCAGGATGCTGAAGATGCTGAGGGATGCTGAGAATGCTGATCTGGTGATGGAGTACTTCCTGGGGCCACACCTCAGTCTATGAACATGGTGGGATGACTTTGGCCACAGAGATTGAAGTCCAGCCAAAAATCAGTTGCCACTGGTCTACTAGTCTCCGGTTACAGTCAAACCAGTTGTTTCTTTTAACTGTGTCTAGTTGTTGTAATCTTTCATGTATTTAGATACTGCATCCTCTTTTACCCACTTCTTCCCTTGGTTCCTTCCTCCCTGGTGCTCCCCTACTTCCCTGTTTATAATGGAATGTTCCACCTAGAGTTGATGTTAGAATGTTGGCACTCTCACTAGTGTGGAGAGTGGATGACCAGAATAAAGAACCTATCCACTTACCTCATCTTGTCTGTCTTGAGTTTCGAATTTCAAAACTGGCGACGATCCTGCGCAGGGGGCAGCTGGTCATCTCCCCTTTCAGTACTCTCTCCAAGAATACATCTTTATTATGTACGTCGTGAGATTAGAACTGCAGTCTTTGCGGTACTTTCCGTTTTTTTCTACAGTTCTTCAAGTCAACTTTATTGACAGTGTCT
Source organism: Calotriton arnoldi (assembly GCA_963921515.1). Lineage (NCBI taxonomy): Eukaryota > Metazoa > Chordata > Amphibia > Caudata > Salamandridae > Calotriton > Calotriton arnoldi. The sequence continues at coordinate 1,247,000 of CAWUFW010004627.1, forward strand.
GTTACTGAGGCGTACGTTTTCTCTCACAGAGTTTATAACTTTACATTAGAAGCGGCACCGTACTTTGCGTAACTGTTATGCAGTGGTGTGTTTTGGCCGCACATTACACACAGACCTGTGAGCTGGCCTCAACCGTTTTTCCACGACTCCAGGCACAACCATCCTGCACAAGCATTACGCTCCAGCGAGAGCTCCGCTGATGATTTCAGCTGATTGCCACTGTCAATTTTCCCTCGGAGCCCCGCGTCTGTGTGAAGATCGTCTCCACGCGGCATAGCTCCACTTGAATTCCGCTGACGTCTATAGCTGATCAGCTCCTACCAGCTGCTCCTACGAACCTGCGTCTGTGGTGAAGAGCGTCTCTACGCGGCTCAGCTCCAATTTGCTGACACTACTATCGACGTCTACAGCTGATCGGCTCCACATAATTTTTAAAACAGTTTGTAAGAGACTTTCAGAAGCAGGGTTGACAGTAAAACTTGATAAATGTAAGATCAGAGTAAGTTCGGTGGACTACCTTGGCCACACCATTTCTCAAGAAGGTTTTAGACCTAAATACAGTCCAATTCAAGCTGTTAGTGATGCTCCATACCCTACTAACAAAGAGGAGCTCAAATCTTTCTTAGGCCTTACCGAATACATGGCCAAACTTGTGAAACAATTCTGAAAAATTTGATGGGTTACATGAACTGTTGAAGAAACACAAATAATTCATGTGGGTAGAGAAACACAGCAAAATGGTGGGCATGTTAAAGAAAGAGATCATTGATTCACCTGCCCTGGGATCTTTTGATCCCAAAAAGAAAACAATATTAACCACAGACGCATCCAACAAAGGTTTGGGGGCATCATTATCTCAAAAGGGGAGGGGGGTGAAACTATAATAGCTTTTGCTTCCTGTTCCTTGAGTCCTACTGAACGCAATTACTCGGTCATCGAGAGAGAGGCCCTAGCATGTTTTTGGACCGTTAACCACTTTAAATTTTATCTATGGGGTTCTAGATTTACCATCCGTACAGACCATAAGCCCCTAACATTCATGTTTTCGTCCAAAAAAGTTCAGTACAGTTCCCCACACATATCCAAGTGGGTCCTTGGGTTGGAAAACTTTTGCTTTAAAGTTGAGTACTTACCTGGGTTCGAGAATATTGTCGCGGATTACCTGTCAAGGTCCCCCTTAAATACAAGTACTCATGAAGAACAATTGAATGTCCCCATTCTAGCCATTCAACTACCGTCCTTGACTAAAGTGGAATGGGAAGAAAGCATGAAAAAGGATGTCAATATGAACACCCGAAAGGACTTAATTGTCAATGGTTGGCCCGAAAAATGTAGTGAGGTTGCGGAAGGAATGAAAGAGTTTTGGGAGGTATGATTTGAACTAACACTCATAGACGACAAGGTGTATCGCAGTGAGAAAATTGTTCCTCCTTTCGACCTCAGAAACAAAATAATAGATCTGGCCCATGAAGGGCACCTAGGCAGGAGCATCACAAAGAATAAGGTAAGAAATTGCTTTTGATTTCCTCAGATGGATTCTATGGTAGAGCAAAAAGTCAAAGAGTGCATCAGCTGCGCAAAAAGTGATAAAAGCAAAACTTTGCACAAAGTCCCGTTATCTCCGGTGGAGGTACCTGTTGTGCCATGGACCAAACTAGCCATTGATATAATTGGTCCCATGGAGGGTTTGGGGCCTCAAATGAGGTTCATGTTTGTTTTTATAGATTCTACCTCTCACTGGATGAATTTCAAATGTACACCTTCTTCCACAATGAGCAACCTTACTGCATTCTTAAAAAATATCTTTTGCAATGAAGGAGTTCCAGCAATTTTAGTCACAGACAATGGAGTGCAATTCACTTCTGAGGAGATGAGAGAGTTCCTAGAGGAATTAAATATCAAACATGAGAAAACTGCACTCTACTGCCCCAAAGGCCAATGGCCTAGTTGAAAGAACAAACCACATGATAAAGGAACAAATCCAACTTGCCATCACTAATGGCCACAAGATAGATGACTCCCTCAGAGAATGTATATGGTCGTACCACACTGCACCTAATCTCATCACAGGGATATCTCCCTTTGTTTCTTTAAGAGGGAGAGAGCCAAGCACTAAGATGAACCCCCTGTCTGTGGTTGGATGGAGGTAAGAGAGTTGATACCAATCGCTGGGAAGGTCAAAGGAAAATTCTACAACATCAAAGGAAATATAAAAATTGGTTTGATCAGAAACATGGTGTGAAGGAGCATAACCTCAAGACTGATAACACCGTACTGGTAAGGAAACCCACCAAAGGACATATAGGTCAGAGCAAATTCCAACCTCCTCAACAATTGGTCAAGGTAGCCAGGAATGTAGTTCGTCTTGAGAATGGACAGACATGGAGTGGTGACAGACTTGTAAATGTAGCCTAAATTTCTCCCTCCCCTATATAGGGAGAAGTGTTGTAATCTTTCATGTATTTAGATTCTGCATCCTTTTTTACCCACTTCTTCCCTTGGTTCCTTCCTCCCTGGTGCTCACCTCCTTCCCTGTTAACAATGGAATGTTCCACCTAGAGTTGATGTTAGAATGTTGGCACTCTCACTAGTGTGGAGAGTGGATGACCAGAGTAAAGAACCTATCCACTTACCTCATCTTGTCTGTCTTGAGTTTCGAATTTCAACACTAGTGTTTGTCTTGGGTGACCAAACTGCCCTCTGGTGACTCTCCCGGATCCAGCTGACTCTGGTGCAAAATTTGAATGTCAAGACTCAGTATCCCAAGCTGCACTTGGTTGGTCAACAGCAGTCAGGCAATCTTGGATACCAACTCACCAACACAGGCTTCTTCAGCTTTTGTGACCATGTAGCTATACTAGGTAGTCTGCCAACTGGCTCTTGGAGCCATGTTTTCTGTCTGGGCCTCTGAGACATTTTTGCCCTGAGCTTGGCACCACAGGCAGAGTCCTCTCTTTGCCAGGCAAGGATCAGCAGGTGCAAACCAGTCTTTGGTGCAGCCTCTCTTTTCTGAGTCCAGGGAATAGCAGTACAGGGAACTTCGTTCCTCTCTCCAGTGCAGGCATGATCTGAGGTCTGGGTTCATTGGTGCCAGTTTTGTGTCCAGAACGTGCTCTTGGGACATGTGGTGCCTACTAGCCAATGGGCTACCAGGTCCCCTCTCACCTGATGAAAACTTCCTGTCAAGTGTGGCATCTAGCTGTCCCAAAATGTAACATTTTGCCTACTCCAAAGATGGCAGAGCCCCTTTCTCAGTATGTGCAGCTCGATAGCCCATCCCAGAGGTGTGGCTACATGCGGGCAACACACACATAGGGAAACTTGTTTGGCAACCGCTTCCCGCTCTCTATTCCCAATGACACACCTTGCTTGGAGGTCTTTCCCACACTAAAAATGGGGTGAGGTTGACTTCACGGTAAATGTATGTGGCCTCGTGAAGTCCTGTCCATCTGCACAGCTGAAAGATTCTGAGAATGAAAAGAGTTACAAAGTCCAATAGTAAAACCTTGGACTGGGGTGAAGTGGTAAATCAGTCGGGATGATGAAGTCACCTTGAGGCTACAAAATCCAGCTTTGTCCCACTTGAAGCTTAGGCACCAAAACAAATTGCTTCAGAGGGAGCTCATTGGCATATTCACCTTCGAGGGAACTTCTTCTGGCCTTGGACCTTTCCCACTGAAGGATTTTTACCCATTTAAGAGACTGTGGTGCTGTTTCACAAACTGTATTTTAATACATTGAATAGTACTACAATAATACTGCAAATATACTACAAAATTCTATTCCCATACCTACATGTGGAGGTCTCCTCCTCCACCTTTCTTATCTTTTCTGTGCAACAATCTCCGCCAACTGCAGAGATCTCCAATAAAGTAAGTATAAATGTTAATATTAAATTTAGGAGTGACAGAGAGGTGTGGCTGGAAAATCCGAAATACTTATTAGTAAGTGGGAGAGGTTTAGGGAGGACCAAGGAAGGGTTAACGGACGATTATGGAGAGGGTTAGGGTGGTGTATGCACTCATCCACAAAAGAGTAAGCCCATTGATATACACATACTGCCGTTCCATAGCTACTACATTTAAAAAAGAATAAAGCAGTTGCAAATATAACCACCCTGAGCTAGAGTAAGTCCAGCACCACATTTGGTTAAGCAACGCCCTCCTATAGAAAATAATGGAGGTAGGTACTTGAAATAAAACTTCATAGAAAGTGAACTAAATTAGTTAAGCTATTTAACAACATAAATGTATGGTATTTAATGCTAAACAAGATGTCTATAAATAAAACAATCATTTAAAAAAAAATCTTAATAACCTTTTTAAATTAAAAATTGGTGTAACATTAATATTTGTTAAAATAATGTAATCACTTTTAATTAATTCTGTAGATGACATGTAATAATTTTAATACTTATGAATAATATATTTTTCATGTTAGGTGGGATTTTTCTAAATGTAAAATTCAGAAAAATAATGTTATTTTAATTTAATAAATTAAAAAATAATTGAATTTTTAATTTAAAATTAAGGTATTAATGATGAAACTTGTAGGTACTATGCTACACATACCAATGTGTTTTCAAATTTTGTGAAGTTTAATAAACTTTTATAATTTTCCCTATGTTTTATCATAGGCAGACCTCCACCACAAATGTAGGGGTCTCAGAGGAGAGTGTGAAACGTCAAACCCAGCCATAAAGTCACTACTAGTTGTACCTTTATGGTTGTATTTCACATTTACACTGACCCAGGGGGTGGAGTCATTTAAGTCTACACTTGTGAGTAACTTTACGCTTGTAAATGGTAAATAGCCAATTCAGTAAAGTAAATCAAAAATGTAGGAGTAAATTTCCTTGTAGTATATCTACACATGTAACCAGTGAGACAATTCATGGTACATGATTCCTTGATACAGACCACAAGGAGTACATGGAGTACAGAGGATATAGACCCTGAGCAATTCATAGTGCTTACACACATACATACATTGTGTGACGGTAGAAATGCCATCACACTATTGCATGCACCATTGTTACCAACTTTTGGTGTGGAGTTATCATTCATGAAAACAAAAGGAGGGGCAGTGTATGTGGAGGGACATGACAGATACTGAGTGGGTAGGATTGTTGTATTTCCCTGGGAAGTTCATGAGAATCATCAGGGTTCAAAACATTCAAATCAACTATTTATATGAAACATACATATGACCTCTTAAGATTGCAAGATGTTCCCAGGGGAAAATGACTCTTGCGGTCGCAGCTGTTAGTCACAGGCTGACTTTTACCATATGGTGTGGACTGCCTGCAGGTACAAGGGTTTTGGTCTAAGATTCTAAGGCTTTAAGGGGACATTACGGGTAGTTCAGTCCCTGAGGACCCAATCATATGCCTACTGGGCCAGATGCCTTGCCTGAAAATTCACAAGAATGCATGCAGATTACAGGATTTGGCTGTGGTGCTGATGAAGCGGGGCATAGCCATGAGGTGGAAAGTGAATTCACCTCCCACGAGTGACAGGTGGCTATTAGACATTAGGAAGTGGGCAAGAGCAATGGTGGATACCCTCAGGAAACGATATGGGCTAAGAATATGAATGGGATTGATGAATGGGAGGGATTCTTACCAAATATAGAGACCAAACCGGGTCACCTTCCACCATAGATATGGATAAGGTTCTCCCTGGTTAAATTACCTCTGAGTGATGGTGCAGTAAATAAAACAATGGAGAGCAGTGTTTCACTTGCCTTATGAAGTATGTGAAATTTATCTTTAGAAAAAGATTCTATCCACGATCCTATGATCTAAGAAACAATGTACACTGTCCTAATGGACTATATGCAACTATATCCCTAGAAACGCTCTTTTTTGTACAGTTAAGTTTCTGATTTAAAATTGTTTCTGACTAAGCATTTTGTTGCTCTGCATTTTTATTAAGATGGTTTAATGTTGGTGGACAGGAGATTTATGGAGGAATTGTAAAAAGTAAATCTCTAGCAAGTAGGGAAAGAGGACAGGGGTGTTCTGGAAAGGCAGCAAGTATTACATTCCTGCCATCTAGGTGAGAGACATCTAAGCCCTGAAAAGGGGTTTGGTCTTGGGATGGGAGATTTCTAAGAAGGTGAGGTTGGAATGAGATGGTTTGGGTCAACTTGGAGGTGTGGGTTACCATAGCAATATTTCAGACAATGCCTCTTTTAAGCAAATTAGTCCTAGCTATATCTCTAGGCGTACATGGAAATCAATAGCATCTCCAGGTTGCTAAGCGGCATTTATAGCTTTATGTTTTGTATAAGAAACACTTGGTTCCAACTCAGTGCCACCAAGATAGCATTAATATTACTTTTTCTTACATCTTGGTAAGCCTGTGGGTCTGCATTCTGAAGTGTAGCCAAGAATTGCTTCTGCTATATGGGTTGAATGATGTGCGTGCTTCCAATTATTTCTCTTGAAGATTAGTATGCATTTGAGACACACTAACTGATCACCTGGACTATTAAAGAAACTTCATGCAGTTGTATTATCCTCTTGCATTTGGCATTTGCAATTTGTTAAGAATGCTGCTGTACACTATGTGTGGGCCATAGGCAATGTGAAAATCTTCCCACAGAGCCATTCACTAGCTTTCTGTTAATACCAAGTTTATTAAGGTTGCATGTCTGACTCTTATGAGTGTGCGTGGGCTCTTTCTATGTTGCCTGCACAACAGAATCCAGTGGCATATGCCAGGAAGGGTTTTTGATTTTTCTGCCAATGGCTCACTGCACTGAAATTCCTTAGCACTCTAGTGCCAAAGTAATGAATCGTTTTGGAACAAGAGGAAACTCTATTGTTCTGAAATACTTCTCTCTGGGCATTCAAAGCATCAGTTAGCCTGATTTTGTGCACTATGCCAATCTTATTAATGTATTCAATATGCTGACCTATGTGGTTAAAACATTAAAACCACAATCCAGAACAGCAGTTTAAAGGAAATCAAAGGACTATAAATGCTGATTTAAATGTGATTTCAAATTGCAGTCAAAGTGGCATACACTGAGTACAGATGATCTTGCTTCCTTAATGTTATTCCCCTTAGCACCCACATATTGTTTTAATTCCTGATTCTTTGAGTCTGGCAAAGCTTTGATTGCCTATTCATTTGAATAGAAAGCCTCAAAATCTAATACACAGCTTAAAAACATTATAAAAATGTGCCTGCAGCGAAAGGGAAAGCCTGTTCTCATGCGGATTTCATCAACAGCCACTGCTTCTCTATTTACGTGGTTTAAAATGGTGTGCTGAGCTGTACAATTCAATCAAGGGGACTCTAGATCTCACAAAACATTATTAAAAGAAAAACAGCAAATTCACGAAAGGCATTAAAGATCATCTTTCACATTATATACATCACAGCTCATGTGGTGCAGCGAACATTCCCTTCCCTTCAATGATTCTATTCCTACAGCAATCTTGAGGGAGCATTGCCACTTTGGCCATGGTACTGCCCAAGTTTAAGTGCCCCATTGCAGTGGAAAACTGTGAGTATCTTCCAGTACATGTTATTAAATGACAAACAAGTATTGATAAAGTGAAAAGTCTCACCTGTGTTGCAGAGCTATTGGCGTTGCCAATTAATCAATCAAACAACATTTGTAAAGTGCAACACTGTCACCACTAGGGGTATGTGGGTGCTGTGTCTCCATGAAAGAGCCAGGTCTTGAGTCTCTTTCTGAAGTCTGCCAGTGAGGGGGCTGTACTGAGCTGGGGGGAGGTTGTTCCATGTCTTAGCAGCAATGTAAGAGAAGGAGCGGCCAGCTCTGCGACGGATGTGGGGTGTGTGTGTAAGGGTGAGTGTAGAAGAGCACAGGTGCCTAGTAGGTTGGTAGAAGTTCAATAGGTGGTTGAGGTAGGTAAGTCCTAGGTCATGGAGGGCTTTGTAGGCATGCGTGAGGATCTTGAACTGGCCTCTTTTCTGGATGGGGAGCCAGTGGAGGTCTCTAAGGTGGAGGGGTGATGCGAGCTCATTTGGGGAGGTCCAGAATGAGTCTGACTGCAGCATTCTGTATTGTCTGGAGACCTGTGAGGAGCTGGGTGGAGATGCTGGCTTAGAGGGTGTTGCCGTAGACAAGACAGCTGGTGACGATGGCCTCAGTGATGGTCTTTCTGGTGTTGGTTGGGATCCATCTGAAGATTCTGCAGAGCATACGGAGTGTGTGGAAGCAGGAGGAGGCGATTGCATTGACTTGTTGTTTCCTAGTCAGTTGGCTATCAAGTATGATGACGAGGTTGAGTGCATGGTCCCTCTGTGTGGGCGTGGGTCCGAGTTCTGTTGGCCACCAGCTGTGGTCCCATGTGGAGGTGTTCTCCCCGAAGATCAGTACTTCAGTTTTGTTGGAGTTAGTTGAGTTGAAGGAAGTTGTCTCTCATCCATTTGGCTACGTTGGTCATAGCATTGCAGAAGTTGGTTTTGGCATTGGAGGCATCCTCTGTGACTCAGAGGATCAGTTGAATTTCATCTGTATAGGAGATTATGTTGAGTCCATGGGATCTGACCACGTCTGCTAGGGGGGGGTCTTGTAGATGTTGAACATGGTGAGGAAGAGAGATGATCCTTGTGGCATTCCGCATATGATGTCATTGGGTGCGGAAGTGAAGGGAGCCTGTCAGATGCTCTGTGTGTGTGACTGTTGATGGTGGCACATTGGCCATGTTAGTCCTGTTAGACCTATCAGCAGCATTCAACACGGTTTCACACCCAATCCTACTGAAAAGACTAAGTCAGTTTGGCGTTCGGGCGATGGCACTCTCCTGGATCCGGTCCTATCTTGAAGACCATTCCCAACAGGTTTTTATTCGGCCATTTAGATCTACACTAAAACCTCTATAATGTGGAGTGCCTCATGGCTCTGATTTGAGCCTGTTGCTCTTTAATACTTACTTGGCACCACTGTCTACGCTTATTGCTTCATGGGCGGTGAAGATGGTCTCTTATGCGGATGATACTCAGATGGGGTTCTCTTTTAAAGAACAATCCGCTGCTGCCTTCCACAAATTCAAGGAGTGCCTGATAGTTGTTTCCAGATGGATGAACAGTAACTGCTTGAAATTAAATAGAGATAAGACTGGGGTTTTGTTTTTTAGTCAGGCACCTCCCCCCCTACTTGCCTCTGGTGGCCCGCAAACCTGGGACCTCCGCCAGTTCTAGCAGACGCAGCAAGAAATCTTGGCATCAAGTGGGAGACGGATCTATCTTTTACTGCACAAGTACAGCAGATTTCTTCAGCGTGTTTCGGGAAGCTGAGAATAATAAGGAAATTCCTCCATTTGCTCCTGGAGGAGAGCTGCAGGATCATAGTATATGCTCTGGTGACTTCACAGTTGGATTACGCCAACAGTTTATATCTGGGGCTGCCAGCCTATCTGATTCATAGACAACAGATAGTTCAGAACGCTGCGGCAAGACTAACTCACCGGGGCCCCTTAGGTCATATATCTCCCCCCATCTGAGACAGGTACATAGGCTCCCGGTGGCTAAGAGGATAGAATTTAAAAGACGTTGACCTTTCCTTTCCGAGCCATGTGTGACATGGGCCCAGGCTACCTTAAGCTAAGGCTCAGCCCATATCGACAGGAATGGACTCTAAGATCCAACTACCAGCGTCTGCTCTGCGTCCCTCGTTATGCCAAGACCTGACAAGGGGGCAGGTCCTTTTCAGTCAGGACCGCAAGATTGTGGAACTCTCTGCCATCTCATTTGTGCCAGATGGAATCGGAACATGAGTTTAGGAAGACCCTAAAAAACTGGCACTTTAGGCAGGGGTAGTTTCTGTCTGTTTCCCTGCCTAAGTCTGCACAGCGCCAGGACACCTCTGGTTGAGGTTAAGCCTGGGCGGTGAAATTCGCTACGCTCGCGAAGCCTGCGAAGTTGCGGTAACTTCGCGATTCGCGTAGAACGCGAAGCTACCGTGCGCTACGCAATTTGCGGCGTAGCGTAGCTGTTTTTCTTCATCGCGCGCTCAATATACGTTCTCGCGCGCGCGGTAACGACCTACCGTGATTCTGCGTTCGCCGACGCGACTTCCTATCCGTTCGCGGGCGCCACGAGATTTGGAATCCGGCCGCAAGTTCCCGCGAGAGTGTGCGACCGCGAACACGTCATTCGGACGCGCGATCTGACTTCCGGCGGCAGTGTTGGTAAGATCGCGATCCCGAACACGAAGAAACTACATTCTGGCGATGAATATATCTCGAGCATCATAAAACCTTCTCGAAAAAGATGAATTCGTTCATTTTGCACAAAAAACTCCTCAGGTTGTCATTTAGAGATGTAGTTTGGTGAGCAAGGAGTCCTTTTTCTCTTTTTCCAAGAGGAAGGAAGTGCCCCTGATTCTCAAACTTCCTGTTCCTGTCCAGCAGGCTCCTCCCAGTGTTTTGTCCATGTGCTGTTCACTTGCATTTTGATTTTGACCTGGAAGGATCACTTTTTGTGTCTGTCTGCTGCATCATATCATTGGATTGGATTTGAGGACTCTTGGATTTGATATTTTACAAGTAAGTTGGAGAATTGGTGTACTTGTTTGTTTGATTGGGGCTTGTTTGTACCTACATTTTTTGGGGGGATTTCCATATTTTTTTAAATGTATTGTTGTGGCCTGTAGTTTCTGCAGGGGCCTAGTTGTTTTTCTTTGATTGGAATTTCAGCCAGTAGGCCCAGACTTGAGCCCGAGGTACCCATGGGTGCAGGTTTCTGTGATGTCTGTTGAATTTAAAGTTTAAACATCATGTAGGCCGGGCATCCATGGATGGCCTTGTTTACTTTTGAATTGGTAAAAGTGGTTTTTGGGGTGTATTTTATTTTTTGTGGTGTTTGTTAAATAAATAGGCCTTTTCAGCCAGTAGGTAACCCTGGGCGTTCAGCTCGCGGACTTTGGGCAAGTCCGCACTGCGCGACAACGCGGACTTGCACTTTTAACTTCTTCGCGCGCTCAATGTACGTTTCGCGCGCGCGATAATGACAATTTATGACGATTGCGATGCCGAACACGCAGAATTTACAATCTGGCGAACAATATCTCTCGAGCATCATTAAACCTTCTCGAAAATGTTGATTTAGTTCATTTTGCACAAAAAACTCCTCAAGTTGTCATTTAGATGTAGTTTGGTGATCAAGGAGTCATTTTTGTTTGGTTTTACAATTTTTTCCAAGAGGTAGCAAGTTTCCCAGAGTCTCCAACTGCCTGGTCCTGTCCTTTGTCTTCACTTTTTGTTATTTTGGGTGGCCTGGCCATGTGGGTGGCAGCCATTTTGTGAAGCCAGGCATTGTGCTTTTGCCATAGGCCTGCATTGTCTGTCTTGTCTTCCTTTTCTTGTTGTTGTTGGCGGCCATTTTGTGTGAACAGCCACTGTGCTTTTGCCATAGGCCTCAAAGCTTGTTGCGGCCTAGTGTGGCAGTAGGCCCGGCGGTAGTCATCCTCATGGGTGCATAAAAACTGTTTTTTGTTGTCTGTTGAATTGTAACATAATTGAGGCCATGGATGGCATTGTTTTTAATTGGTAAAAGTGGTTTTTTGAGCGTATTTTCTTTTTTGTGGTGTTTGTTAAATAAATAGGCCTTTTCAGCCAGTAGGTAACCCTGGGCCTTCAGCTCGCGGACTTTGGGCAAGTCCGCACTGCGCGACAACGCGGACTTACACTTTTTAACTTCTTCGCGCGCTCAATGTACGTTTCGCGCGCGCGATAACGACAATTTGTGACGATCGCGATGCCGAACACGCAGGATTTACAATCTGGCGAACAATATCTCTCGAGCATCATTAAACCTTCTCGAAAATGTTGATTTAGTTCATTTTGCACAAAAAACTCCTCAGGTTGTCATTTAGATGTAGTTTGGTGATGAAGGAGTCATTTTTTTTTCTTTTACAATTTGTTCCAAGAGGTAGCAAGTTTCCCAGAGTCTCCAACTGCCTGGTCCTGTCCTTTTTCTTCACTTTTTGTTATTTTGGGTGGCCTGGCCATGTGGGTGGCAGCCATTTTGTGAAGCCAGGCATTGTGCTTTTGCCTTAGGCCTGCATTGTCTGTCTTGTCTTCCTTTTCTTGTTGTTGTTGGCGGCCATTTTGTGTGAACAGCCACTGTGCTTTTGCCATAGGCCTCAAAGCTTGTTGCGGCCTAGTGTGGCAGTAGGCCCGGCGGTAGTCATCCTCATGGGTGCATAAAAACTGTTTTGTGTTGTCTGTTGAATTGTAACATAATTGAGGCCATGGATGGCATTGTTTTTAATTGGTAAAAGTGGTTTTTGGAGCGTATTTTATTTTTTGTGGTGTTTGTTAAATAAATAGGCCTTTTCAGCCAGTAGGTAACCCTGGGCCTTCAGCTCGCGGACTTTGTGCAAGTCCGCACTGCGCGACAACGCGGACTTACACTTTTTAACTTCTTCGCGCGCTCAATGTACGTTTTCGCGCGCGATAACGACAATTTGTGACGATCGCGATGCCGAACACGCAGGATTTACAATCTGGCGAACAATATCTCTCGAGCATCATTAAACCTTCTCGAAAATGTTGATTTAGTTCATTTTGCACAAAAAACTCCTCAGGTTGTCATTTAGATGTAGTTTGGTGATGAAGGAGTCATTTTTTTTTTCTTTTACAATTTGTTCCAAGAGGTAGCAAGTTTCCCAGAGTCTCCAACTGCCTGGTCCTGTCCTTTTTCTTCACTTTTTGTTATTTTGGGTGGCCTGGCCATGTGGGTGGCAGCCATTTTGTGAAGCCAGGCATTGTGCTTTTGCCTTAGGCCTGCATTGTCTGTCTTGTCTTCCTTTTCTTGTTGTTGTTGGCGGGCATTTTGTGTGAACAGCCACTGTGCTTTTGCCATAGGCCTCAAAGCTTGTTGCGGCCTAGTGTGGCAGTAGGCCCGGCGGTAGTCATCCTCATGGGTGCATAAAAACTGTTTTGTGTTGTCTGTTGAATTGTAACATAATTGAGGCCATGGATGGCATTGTTTTTAATTGGTAAAAGTGGTTTTTGGAGCGTATTTTATTTTTTGTGGTGTTTGTTAAATAAATAGGCCTTTTCAGCCAGTAGGTAACCCTGGGCCTTCAGCTCGCGGACTTTGTGCAAGTCCGCACTGCGCGACAACGCGGACTTACACTTTTTAACTTCTTCGCGCGCTCAATGTACGTTTCGCGCGCGCGATAACGACAATTTGTGACGATCGCGATGCCGAACACGCAGGATTTACAATCTGGCGAACAATATCCCTCGAGCATCATTAAACCTTCTCGAAACTGTTGATTTAGTTCATTTTGCACAAAAAACTCCTCAGGTTGTCATTTAGATGTAGTTTGGTGATCAAGGAGTCATTTTTTCTTTGTTTTACAATTTTTTCCAAGAGGTAGCAAGTTTCCCACAGTCTCCAACTGCCTGGTCCTGTCCTTTGTCTTCACTTTTTGTTATTTTGGGTGGCCTGGACATGTGGGCGGCGGCCATTTTGTTAAACCAGCCACTGTGCTTTTGCCATAGGCCTCCAAGCTTGCGGCCCAGTATGCCAGTAGGCCCAGAGGTAGTCACCATGGGTGCATAAAACTGTTTCTGTGTAGTCTGTGTAACTTTGGCATCATTTAGGCCCTAGATGGCATTGAATAGATTAAATTGAATTCCGAAATCTGGCTTTTTTTGGAGGGTCTGACTATTTCACTTATTGGGTGTGGTAAATAAATGCATTTTTTGCGTGTGTACTGTCATTATAATAGTGTTGTTGTAGTGGTTGTCTAACTTTCCAAAGTGTTTTTAGCCATGTGGATTTTTGTTTTTGCATGAAAGCGGTGTGTGTTTTATAAGGCATCCTTTGTCTGCCCATATATAGGCCTGCTTGAGTTCATTGTTTGCCGTGCCTTGTGCCTGTGAGTCACCATGTTTCTGGGGGCCATTTTGTTGTGGTAGTTATTAGTGTGCTGTTTTTGCCAAATAGGCCTGCGTGTCTTTCCATTTTTCCTCTTGTTTTACTGCTGCCAAATCCATCCCCATTGCCAGCTGCAGCTCCCTGATGCTGCTATATAATACATCACACGTGACGTGATGCACAAATTTAGGCCAAACATGCTCCAGTACATTTTAGTTTTAGTTCTTTAATATTCTTATTCTTCCAGAGTGTACAGTAGCCAGTAAAGCCCTGGCCTTGTTGTCAACGTCTCACAAATGGCTACACTGTGTGTTGTTGTTGGAAGAGTTTCTGAAATTTAATAATTGAGGCCACCACACACTAAGTTCTATATTCTATTTGTTTGATTTGTGCTATGTTTGACTGATGTTCTGCCTTTTTTGCTTTTAGGTGCACAAAGACTGAGGAGGAGGTGTGTCTCTCAACATTGCCTGTTGCACTTCCAGACAGACATCCTGCTGCTGGACACACAACGTGACGTGTGACCTGACTGACCAGACATCTCTGCAACTGAGTGCTGCTGACATCTGAAGAAGATGGGCCCAAAGAAAGCAGGTACCAGGTCCTCCAGTACCAAGAAAGTTGCTATTGAGAAGAAGAAGGAACAGAAGAAGCAAGTGACACTGAAGTCTGGTGTGCCGGCCAGTACCTTTTTGGGAAAAAAAAATTGCGCCTGCAGCAGCGGTGTCCGGGAGGCAAGCTGGGGGCAGCACATCCGCATCAGTGGACCCAACCCACCAACCCAGGGCCAAGCACATGAGTGGAGAAGAGGTAGCCAGCCTAATGGTGGAAAGCAGTGATGCTGAGCCGGAGATAAACTTATCGCTATCTCAAAGTAGTACCCAATCAACGCAGGAGGAAACACAGCAGATAAGTGGTCAACAACAACAGCCGCAACCACCGCCCGCAATAGTAGTTGTTGTTCCTCCTGAAGTAGGGGCAGTTCAGGAAATTGAGCCTCATGCAGAGGTAGAAGAAGAAGCCACTCATTCAGAAGATCCATTGTCTTCCAAATCCCCAGCAAGGAAAAGGAGGGGTAGTCCATCGAGTTCTTCGCCAAGCCCCCTTCTGATGATCTAGATGCCACTTGGAAGCCTCAAACTGAGTCTGAGAGGGAGCCACGTTCCAAGACCAAGCTAGGGAAAAGGAAGGTTCCAGAAAGCCTTACACTTATGGAGGTCGATGTAGAACAGCAAGATGATGATGATGATGACGACGAGCCAGTCATCATGAACATCACTCCCGGCCCCGAGGAGATGGAGACCAACATTCTTACTCTATCCAAAATCGCTGCGAGGGATGTAGCACGCATACCTCCACAGGTAACACCAACACGACCTACAGCTTCCATATTTGCATTAGCAAAGGCCCGGCAGCGACCTACATCCAGCACAACCACCACCTCTGTAGGAGTAGGTAGTGGTACAGCAGCACAGAGTCAAATTCAACACACACCCTACAGATCATCCGGCATTGGAAGTGGCACCTCCAGCAGGAGGCCAAAGTTAAGCTCCCCAGTTTGGGACTTCTTTACGGTTAGCGAAAAGGAGGAGAACATTGCTATATGCTCCATTTGTAATACCTCTGTTAGTCGTGGTAAGCTTGGTACAAACTATGGTACCGGAGGCCAAATGACCCATCTGAAAAAACACCACTTGATCAGCTGGGAGGACCACCTTTGCGACAGAAAAAAAACGGCAACCACTGGTGTTGGTGGGGATAAAGGAGTAGAAGAAGATCCGATCACGGTGGAAGAGGAAGGACAGGGAGACATTCTCACTAGTGGTACACAAGGTGTCCCTGACCCCAGCAGTGCAGTCTTAACGTTGCACACATCTTCAGCAACATCTCAGTGGCACAAGAGTAAGAGTCAGCCGGAGACACCAAGAAGTACCAGGTCCGCACTACCAAAAAGTGCGTTGAGCCTAAGAGAAAGGAAAACCATGCAGCCTACCATTATCAGCATGTTTGGGGGTGAGGGGCAGTACGAACGCAACCACCCAATAGCACGTTTGTACAATGCGAAGCTGGCTAAAATGTTAGCACTGGACCTTCTCCCTTTTTCTTTTGTTGAAGGGTTGGGTTTTGTGGAATTTGTGTCAACCATCTGCCCAAAATGGCATGTTCCCAGCCGCTACTATTTTGCCAGAGTTGCAGTTCCAGCACTACATCACGACGTGCTGGAATTGCTAGGAAAGGCCTTGAAGCAGAGTGCTGTTCACAGTATCCACCTGACTACAGACATGTGGACCAGTTGCCAAGCCACAGATTACATGTGCATCACTGCACACTGGATCAGTTTTGTGGGTGTTAGAGAACAGCTATCTGCTGGTGTTGATACTGCAGAGATTTTTCATGCCACTCGCAAACATGCAACTGTAGCCATGTTTGCCATGGAGAAATCTCATACTGCTGCAAACATTTTGGAAGAGTTTAACACCAAGGTCTTTGAGTGGCTGCGCCCAAGAGGGCTTACGATTGGTTTTGTTGCCACGGACAACGGCAGTAATGTAGTTTTGGCCATGCGCAATGGTGGCTATTTCAGGGTCCCGTGTTTGGCACACTGCATTAACATTGTTGTTCAAGACTTTTTGAAAAATGAATCAAAAGTCAGCAACTTACTGGTCACCTGCAGAAGAATATGCACACATTTCAGCCATTCTTTTAAAGCCCGGAAGCAGCTGAGGGTCATTCAACGTGAGCATAAACTGCCAGTCAAAGCGCTCATCCAGGAGGTGCCAACACGTTGGAACTCAACTTATTATATGCTTGATCGTCTGTTTGAACTGTACATACCACTCAATGCTTATGTCATGCAAAGAATAGGGGAACCTACTGTGAGAGGCATGACCGTTGAGATGGCTCAATGGGACCTCATTAAATGCCTGACTGAGATGCTACTTCCTTTTGAGATCTTCACACGTGAAGTCAGCAGGGAGGACTGTACTATGGGCCAAGCTATCCCATTGTTGCACATGCTAGAGCAACAGCTGAAGGATGTGTCTGAAACGTACACAGGTGTGGATGACAAACAAGACGCATATCATTTGGCGGAGACCTTAGCCGCTCGCTTATCGGAAAATACAAGGATTAAAAATAAAATTTTGTCACAACCACATTACATTAGTGCCACAATTTTGGATCCACGGTACAAAGTATTTCTGAACAGCAAGGCAGTAATTCCTTTTTCGGAAGTGGATGTTGCCAACTACAAAACTTTGATAGCTAAGGAAGCAACTATTTTCGAAAGTGAACGGCTGTTAATTACAGGCCCCCCACCACAGGCCATAACCAGTACTACAGGGCATCCAGAGTCAAGTTATACTTCGGAGCCTGAGGGCAGTGCATTTGCCTCCCAGCAGTCACCTACACCAACAATAACATCAAGAACAGGATCGTCCGCAGCACAATGTGCAACTGATTGGTTTCTACAGCAGGGGTATGGTAAGTCCAGTGCTGATGCAAAGGCAAAACCGGCCGAGCACATCCGAGCACCCCTTAACATTGAGCGGATGGTCCAGGCCTATCTGGATGACCCAACAGAGGTCTTCATGGATGGAAACCCATTGGTGTATTGGTATGGGAAAAGAAGCCAATGGACAGTGCTCAGCAGGCTGGCGATAAAGTATCTCGCTTCCCCTGTCGCAAGTGTCTCTTCTGAGCGTGTTTTCAGTGCTGCTGGTGCCATTGTAACTTCGAAAAGGACCAGTCTCTCGGCCCAAAGCGTGGAGAGGTTAACCATGATCAAAATGAATCAGCACTTTATACCACCGGATTACAAAATACGTGAATCACAGCAGGAAGAGCAGAGCGACTTGGATGACGTAAATAGTGCGTTACAGGACCTACTTCTGTCCGAACCACCAGAGTTTGAGGACGAGCTCCTCTTCCCTGACAACTAGGCTTTCAAATTGTTGCTTTCTTCCTTCCTTTATGTGTCTGTGTATCTGTCTTTCTGGTTCAAATCAAATCACAACAAAACCATCACCACCGTCTTCTTTTTATTTCCCTATTGGAGTTGCACGTCTGTGCATTTAACTGTCCACTCTTCAGAGTCCTGCTTCATCTTCCTGTCTCGCACGAGTACATTTCCATCAAGCCAGACATTAGTACAATAAATGTTGCCTTTACCAGTCCCGCCTCCATTAGAAGTGAAACGTGACTACTATAGCTATCCTCCGTTTTGTTTTCAAGCTGAAACTCATCAGTGTCCGAAGGCTACAGCCTCAGCAGGCATCCAAAGGTCCTCACTGTCAGGACAGAAGGTACTTGGCAGAGAAAGACAATAGACTCTTCGAAGAAACTTGCTGACATTTGTGCAAACTCAAATGACCAGCAATGAGCACTACACAGGCCGCGGACCATCATCACAGTGCTGCTGACCATGGGAAGCAACTTAAACTGTGACAAAGGTGCCACAGATGAATACGACGAAAACCGAAACAGCGCCTAACACTCAAAATGAATGTGGACTGGAGTAATAATGATGAGGCCACTGCCCCGCAAAAACAAAAAAAAAATGTCATCACTAGGCATCTGATGATCTGACAGCCAAAGAGAAGAGCAAGACAGGTAATGATGGAATGCATTGGATGTTTGCAGACTCTGAGCGATTGCTGTTGTTTGTTGTTGATGTTGTGCATGAAGTCGAACTCTACTCTACTAGTTAATCTACAAAGTGACTCAAGTAAATAAGTGACAGTCAATGTTTCCTTTCTTGTTGTTTAATAACCAAATTGTACTCCTACTACTGCAGGTGCAGGCCAATATCTGTTGCAATTTTTTAATATGGAATATGGACTTAATCGGAGTCAACAATACAGACTGAGTTGTAGTTGGACAACACGTACCACACCATGATGATGACCATACTATCTTTTCGCGCGCAGTCATTCAGTTGGATCAGAGATGATTCAAGGACTAATTGCATTTCATGAAGTGGCATAAGGTAAACATAAACACAACAATTCAACAAGAAAGTAGTAAACACAGCAGACCTACATGTCCATGTAGTGGTCTAGTCGAGTCACGAGTGTAGTGATGACTGACAGCGGAGCATTGATTTTGTCAGTTAATTAGGAAAATGCTAAGTTGCTGTGTATGCCTTTTGTCTGGCTATGTCAAAAATTAAGGTAAATGGAGGTTGGGTCACGGCCGGGCTGGTGCTGTGGTGGGCCTGTTCTGTCCTGTTGTTGTTGTAGCTTAATGCTGTAAACAGAATCTACACGATATATCCAAGCCGCCTCACTCTGAAAGTGTTCTCTCTTCTCTTCTTGGACTCCACCGTAACTGATGTTTTTTTTTTTTTTATTCATTGATTTCTCAATACCCCTTTTGTTTTTCCATCTAGACGTTACAGGCCGGCCTTTACCCTGTGCTTGCTATACTGGGAGACACAACTCACATTTACCTTACCAATCGGCATCAGGAAGGCCACCAAGATTGATGTGCGGAGCGTCCATGGAAGATAGGACCAAGAGGAAGGACGAGATTCAACTCCACAATTTTAGCATGATAATACAGTAACTTTAGTATCATTCATCATTCATCTTTTAATTAATTTGATTCCTTTTTTCTCTGCAATCATTAGGACTGTGTGTTGTGTGTTTGTTTGCTAATTGATCCCTACAAATGTTTGTTAATTGTCTTTGCTATCTTTACAAGTAAGCCCAGTACAACATGGAATTTGGGTCTCTGAGGGCATATTACAGGCAAGGCAAATTGCATAGAAATAGAATATACTGGTGCCCTGTACTGTCTAATTGTCTAGTAGGAGTTATTATGTACTACTCATTAACCATCAAGTTATCTAATCTTCATCATTAACGCATGCATTTCCCTTTTCTCGCTTTATTGATTTTTTGGATAAGATCATGGTCGTCTGCCAAGATTGCGCTTTGCTTTTGTTGTCCATGCATACTGTTTTTCATTTTCAAACCTTTCCCCAAACCCCCTTCCCATCCATTCATCAAACCCTAACCCTCTTCCCCCGGGCTGTGATTTATATTGAGGTGTGATGTGACTACATAAAATGTACACCAATTGATCACACGCTTGCTGGGGCAGATGTGGTGAAAGCAACACTAATTCAATTGCAAGGCAGGGCGAGGAGCTTCTTCTGCTTGGCCACCCATGCTCAGTCTATGTGCATTGTCATTGTGCAAGCCGTCAACGGCTAATAGTAGTACATCATAATTAATTGCCGTCATTGATTGCATTAATCATCAAACTCCTACCACACAGCAGTAAAGGTTACGAATTACGATTGTGTTAAGTTAAGTGACTCACTCGACAGCACAACTGCAGTTTATAACTTCTTGTACTAGGCTGTCCCCGCCACCATTATGTTTAATTTGACTTTAGCAGTTGCAACTGCAATATTGTTTGTTTGGCAGTCGTCTTCTGTACTGTATTTCACTTCGTTCGACTACTCCTCCAACAGTTTTTCTCAGGCAAGTGACTGTCTCTTTTTTAAATTTTTTAGCAAATGCTACTGCCAGTGTCTACTCTAGTACTACCACCACAACCATGGCATCTTCTACATTCTCTATGGAAACCATGCAGCCATCGCTGTGCCGAACGTAGTCATCATCAATCACAGGTAAGATAAGTTTGGTGGGAGGTAGAATACTAGTAGGACAAATAACTCGGTGAGGGGTACCGCATCTATCTGTTTGTTATACATCATCGGCAGATTATTTAAATCAAACACTGGCTGCGGCCCTGCAGCAGCAAGCAAACCAATGTGACGTTAATTCATAAAACAGTAACCCCCACAAAACATTAACATTGTATGTTTAAGTATAAATATAATTTATTACCCTAACAAAAATAAACTATCCCACACCTGACCCACCCCTCTCCCTAACCCCAACCAATGTCCAAAACGAAAAAAGTCCAAAGAATGTCCCGAAACCCCAACGCCCAATTCCCACCCACCAAAACAAGGAATAAAAAGGGGCAAAGCAACAGGGTCCTCGATGTTATAATCGGCGGGCTTTAAGGTGTTTGTCCACCAGGAGTTTCACCCGCTCCTCCATTTGCTCCTCTTGCCGTGCCATCCGGAGGAGAATCTTCTTGCGGAATGCCCTGCAGTGGCATCCACAATGGGGGACAGCAGCAGTGCTGGCTGTTAATGATTTGCGGCGGCTGGCTATCAGACCGCGGCGCCGTACCGCTGGAGTTGGGGCCTGGCTGGGGCCCGGGGCATCGGACGAGGCTGCAGCTGCTGCCGCCTCCTCCTCCTCCTCCGCCAGAGCCACCAGCCTCCGGTACTCCCGGCATATGGCCTCCAGTTTCCGGCGCCGGGCCCTGACTGCCAACTCCTTCCGCGATGGTTTGTCTTGGGAAAAGAAAGAAAGAAAATATTGTTGTAACCAGTACTCTTACATAAACAGTAACACAAAATTAATTCAACACATAATGGCACAGTAGCACTAGCAAGAAGCACAGTACATAACATTTGTGGTAATAATCTATCTATCCTCCCACTTCCTCGGCCTCTAACATTTGTGGGAGTTTCAGGCATTATACTAGCACTATGGACTCCAAGCAGTACACAGTACACCAGTGTTCTTCTTATCTCTAGTTTAGGGAAATGACATAACCTGGTTGTAGCCGGCATTGCCAGCTCGGTCATCTATGCTTGAAGCCAAGACAAACATACGAGTCATGACGCAGAGTAACATTAGTTTGATTTACTACTGTTTGCAGGTGGGGAAGCTCGTATTTTTCTATTACGGGTGGCACTGGCCATACTCTCTGTTACATGGAGGGCAATTGCTCAATTTCACAGTGCCTTGGCTACTACAAAAAGGCAGATTATATATCTGATCCAATGATCGTTGCTTTTATATGGGACAACGACATAAGGTCAGTAGCGGTCGTTGGTGGGACTCGGGGAGTTTGGCCGGGCGGTGGCGTGGGTAGGGGCAGGATGGGGGTAGTAAACTATGGATTACGGCCAATTACAGGTAAGTAAACATATAAATAAATGAAACTAATTTTGTTGCGCACACTGCATCCCATTTGGCGGTGCAGTGCGCACAATGAAATTCACTTTATTTATTTGTATGTTACAGTAAAGTTACCTGTATTTGCCCGCGTAATACATTGTTTACTACTACCCCCACCCTGCCCCTCCCCACATCGGCTTTGGTACGCTGGCGCGGTTTCTTTAACATTCCCTAAAACTGAGCATCCCGTGACAGTCTCCACCTATGCTGTCTATGATGGATGAATACATACAGGCATCCATCCATTCTAAGTAAATGTCAATCATTCTTCTTAATCTCTCCACAAACCTTACTTTGTTTCACCAACAACAACGCATGTGTCCACTCACTCCGTTGCTTGCCTTGGCTTTGAGTTTCACCCAAACACCGCTGATGATTCTTGCTATCCACGGTATCCACCCATACTGTGTCGCCCACCCAGGCAGGCATCCATTCTTCTTTCACCTTCCACCCATCCTTCAACAACACATGCATCTGATTCCTATCAGCCACCTATCCATGCTTCCAACGTATCCTTCTCTGCCAGTCATCATATTAAATCTCGCCCGCCCTTCCTCCTTCCACCCTTCTTTCCCTTTTTGTTCAACACATCCATCAAGGTCATCTGATCTGACTTTTAGTCTCCTCCATAAAACTTTCACAGCTGAGTTGGAGTCAGATATAAGAGGCCATTGGTTAATGAAGTCACGCTGGTAATGCTATTGGTACTGCATTGCTCATGCTGCTAAGTAAAGGGTGTCTTCTTTATTAACCGTTGTATAATGTTCACTACAACTTCATACCTAATAAGTCTCAACATCAGTACAGTGAGTGAAGTCCACTCCACACACCCTTCCAGCTAGTGCAATGTCAATAAGTCATGAATATAACTTACCACCGCCCGCCACTGCTGCTGGCTCACCCCCTGTATCTCCTGCCCCCTCCGGAATGGCCGCAACGCCATCGCCGCTGGCCCCACCAGCACTGTTGGTCGGTAGTACGCCTAGCAAAAACATGACACATTTTTAGATGCCTGTACACCTCCCCCTATTTATTATTTTTCACTAGCAAGATTGAAAAAAGGTTAATACATATTTATTATTATAAATCACATTCAATAGTCCAAATCGGGTACTAGAGTACAGTCAGTAGACAGACACTAATAGTGTTATTGTCCCTAAGGTCATTATTATACTATACTCTACTCTTTGCAAAGTTAGCCTGAGCCATGCAACCATTTTTCGCTTCATGTCTTTTGCGCATGTTACCTCGCAGCTTGTTGTGCAGTAACAGTAAGACGCCTTTTTGAGCCCACATGAGCACATACAGCTACTGTCTGAGCGTTGCGTACAAGAGGTCGGAAAACAAGCCACTTTGTTATGGAGTTCCGTTAGTCCGTATTACTTAGCCATAGGTAACATGTTACAGTTTTTTGGCAGGACTGACAAATGCTTGCATTAAATTTAACACGCACCATTTTTCTCAGGCAGAGGATTCCCTTCTACGAGTACGAACCAGAGATTTGCAGAGCTTATGAATGATGCATGTAACCAGTAATTCTACGTTCTACGGTGAGGAGTCGCCCAGAATTCACACAGATCTTTTGTCTATATCAGCATGCACTTGTTGCAACAATTTTTATTGTTTTAATCTTATGCATTTTGCTGTTGGAGCTGGCTGGAGTACACTGAATTTTATAGAACAACCTACAGAAGTTGTCATTTGAAAATAAACCTTTTGAACTTACACATAGACTATGTGGTATTTGGTGTGGTGGTGGTGGTGGACTTACACGAGTGAGTGAGCGAAAGTGTGTTATGTTCTGGGTTGTGGAATCATAATCATTGGGTATCTTCGGGTGGGGGTTCGGGGACCTAATGAGACACTAGCTAGTCGTTCAGGGGATTGTGGGTTCACTTCTGACTGAGGTGTGAGGAACGTCCAAGTTCCAAACTCTCATCACCAACATCCTCTTTCATTGTGCATAGTTCTGCATGGGGCTGTGCAGAATACAAGTAGTATGTACTATATCCTATTCCTATCAAAAATAGTCAAATATCTGGTTGTGCATTTTGTTTGTGGTAATTGTCAAAGCCTCAAGATTAAGAAGCCTAGAAGAGGACAACCGAAAGGACTGGACTCAGTGGCTAGAGCTATTAGTATTGGTCAATCTGAGTTTTATTCAAAACCGTACAATAAAGAGTGGCAATGCAAACTGGGAAAGCTTAGCGACAGACTAATATTAGTAGTACAGAGTACAGACATTCATAGCAGAGGCAGTTAGAACTTAGAGGCAGGGATAACCAGAATTTAGAAACAGATAGTCAAGTCAAGATCAACTGATCAAAGAATCTTTTGTAAAAAAGATAATTAGGGAGTGGAGCCAGAATTAATAGTTCAGAATAAATAAGGTCCAGTAAAAGTTAGGGCAATATAATTGTTAATATAACCACTGGAGGACTTACTGGGACCAGCAGCAGGGCCCTCGGTAGAGGAGCGGTCCTCTGGTGGTTGTCCCGCCGACTCGGACCCCGTCTTCTTGCCCCTGGGTGCTGCAGATCAGTGATCATGTAAGATATAATAAAGAAAAAGAAAGACACAAACATTAATGATTGCTGTGAAACAAATAAATTATCTTAAAAAAACGCTCAAAAAACGTTTTAGGAAACAAAAATTGCTATAAAATTGACCTATCTAATCCGATCGCCTACTGGCTTGCGGAATTCACGGACAGTCTACTTATTGGGGAACACTAATTCAGTGTTCCATTCTGATTGTTTCTAATAAAATCCAGAACACTAACTAAGCCTAAGTACCACCTGACCTAGCCCACCTATTCCAGGCGGGCCAATTGTTCATTAAGCATGCATTTCAATTTTTTATTTCCATCAAAAATGCATAGGTGAGAAGGAGGACACATGCATAAAGTCAGTGCATAATGCATACATCAAATTGTTGGTTGGTTGCGTCTGATGTTCTGCAGCTGACTGACACTGCTAAGCTAAGCTTACCAGTACCACTCACTAAACAAACTACAAAAGGACTGGGGTAAGCAGCACTCAGTGACAGAGGATGCGTCACGCAGACCGCTCAAAAATTATCAACTAATAGTAACTAAACCTAGTATCAAATCCATCCACCACTATTTGACAGGAGGACAAAGGAAAGACTACAGTCTCTCTAGCAATAGCATTACCTAACTGAAGTTCTCTAAAGTAAACTCTTACATAATAATGACAAGCGAGCGCAAAGTTGCAAAAAAGTAAGAGTACCGCCCAGCACCTGTGTCCTACAATCACAGAAGATTTTGAAACGTAATTTACCTGCAATGTAAGCAGCATTATTCTTGTTATTATTTGTAAAAAATGTATACACAAATCACAATACTTATACTACTATATATATTGGCTACTCACCAAGCCCCACGACCTCGACACCTAGCAGGTCCAACAGGTCCTGCTCCCGGTCAAGAATGTCTGACCACCGGTGGGCCAGCTGGTTATGTGTGCGCCGGACCGCGGAGCAGCGAAACACTGCCCGACGCACCTTCGCCCACCGACGGTGACGCTCCTGGGTCGGGTAACCGGAGCCTGGCCTGCCGCCTGCTGCCAAGGTCAAGGGGAGGTGGCGCTGAATAAAAAAAACAAGGGCGGCCACCTCCTCCTCCGTAAACAGCTGGCGGGCTTGCACCCCTGCGGGGCGCAGTCTGCCGCAAGGCAGGCGGCGATTGGGCGCACGCCCCTTGCCCTTCTTTGACCCGCTGCTGCTACCCTTCGCCATGGTTCTGGGGTGGGAGGAGGTGAAAAAGAAAAGTTAGAAGGGAAAAATAAAGTTAGGGGAAGAAGTAGGAGCTTAAAGAAGAAAGTTATATAAAACAGTTGGAAAGTAAAAAAAACACAGTAAAAAGTAGAAAAAAATGCAAAATATAGACTTAGGCAGAGAGAGAGATAGGTAAGAAATAAAGAAAAATTGAAAAACTGTGTAAAAAACTAAGGATTGCAAAGATTGAGGGAGGATAGAAAAGCAGGCCCAGAACCATAGCATAGAGTGGTAAAACAAGATGGCCGCGCCCATCGCGACCGCATGGGTAAGTTTGCGCGATATTTCTCCCCGAGCACGCACAAAACGTCGCGAACACGTACAACGCGTTCCCGAACATGGAATGCGCATCGCGAGCACGCTATACGCGACCCGGAACAGGAAATAAGGGATCGCGAACGGGCGGGACAAGTGAAAATCAAAATGGCCGCGCCCATAGGCGACCGCATGGGTAAGTTCGCGCCCCCGAGCACGTAAACAGCGTCCCGAACACGAACGACGCGTTCCCGAGCAAGAAAAACGCATCGCGAACGGGCGCGCCAAGCAGCTACGCACGCTCGCGAAGCTATGCGAAGCTCGCGTAGCGCTTCGACGTCTTCGCGTAGCTTCGCGTAGAGCGACTACGCGAACTACGCCCAGGGTTAGTTGAGGTATCTGTGCACTTTATAAATGCCTATTGTATTGTATTGTATTGTGTGGATCCTGTAAGGAAGGAAGCAATTCACTTTGAAGGCATCTTGCGGTATGCCTATGTTGTAGTGTTGGTTGATGAGGATGTTGTAGGAGACTGTGTCGAATGCCGCAGAGAGGTTGACGAGGGTCAGGGCCACAGTTTCACCACGGTCGAAAAGTGTTTTGACATCGTCTGTGGCAGCAATAAGCGCAATCTCAGTGTTCTGGTTGTTCCAGGAATTCTGTAAGTTTCTCGTTGATGGCTTTCTCGAGACCTTTGGCTGGGTAGGGGTCCATGGGGATCGGACCATCATTTTTTAGATCATTGGGGTCAGTGGAGGCTTTCTTTAGGAGGGGTCTGATGTCTGCGTGTTTCCATCTGTCCAGGAAGGTTGCTGTGGAGATGGTGGTGTTGAGGATGCTGGTGAGTTGTGTGCTGATTGACTTCATTGTGAGGTTGTAGAGGTGTTGAGGGCAGGGGTTGGTGGGGGCCCCGGAGTGGATGGAAGATATGGTGGCTCAGGTGCCCAGGGCAGTGAGCGGTGACCAGGTGGCGATGGCTTGGCTGGTGTTCGTTGGTTGGTTGATGTCGTCGGGGTTGAGGGTGGTGGGTTGGATGTTGAAATTGTTGTAGATGTTGGTAATCTTGCTGTGGAAGTAGTCTGAGACTGAGAGGGTGTTGCATAGTTCTTAGGAGAGGTGGATGGTGTCTGTGGATGTCGGGTTGGAGAATTCTTTGACTATTTTGTAGGTTTCAGAGGGGCAAATCCGGCGCTATTGGTGATCCATGCAGCAAAGTTCTAGACAGCTTCGCTGAGGACTGTTGAGGCCTCGTCCTGGGAGGTGTTCAGGGCCTGTGACCAGTGAGTTTCAGTGACCTTGTTCCAGCTGCAGTGGGAGGAGATCGGCACCTGGTGATGGTGTGCTGGGTGTCGGTGATGATGAAGTGTATGATGGTGTGGTCAGTCCAGGTGAGTTATGTGGTGTAGCTGAATTTGATTCTGTTGCTGGAGGTGAAAATGGGATTGAGTGTGTGTCCACCGTTGTGTGTTCGGTGACCAGCTGGGTGAGGCCGATGTTGTTCAGGTTCTCCAGGAGGGTGATAGAGTTGGCGTCGTTGAAGTAATCGATGTGGAAGATGAGGTCACTGAGTAGATCATAGTTGTGAGAATCGATTTCTAGGATGTGATGAGGTCGGGATGCCGTTGCAGAATGCTGCTCAGGGTCCTGTGGGTCTGTAGGCGAGGGTGCCCCTTATCATGGTCTTCACATCACTCTGTATTACGAAGTTGAAGTATTCTATGAGAGGTGTGGGGTCGTCGTTGGTGACGGTGCATATGATGCTTTCCCTGAAGATGATGGCAATGCCTCCGCCTTGTTTATTGGCTCGGTCATGGTGTATTATCGTGTAGCCATTGGGAATGGTGATGGGTGGTGATGTTGAAGATTAAGGAGGGGTTGAGCCATGCAGGGGAAACACACAGCGGGTGAGCCACCTTTCGGTGTTGAAAACAACGTCTGTTGAGATGGTGGTGATGGTGTACCAGATTTCCATGGCATGTTTGCAGAGTGAGAGGGCATTGAGCAGGATACAATGAAGTGGTTGTAGGATCTTCTTTGGCTTGTGGGCAGGAGTGGTGCGGGATCTTTTGTAGATTGTGTCCCAGGAGAAGTGACAGTGTCGGCAGGCAAAGGTCCTTTGGTGGATCGTGGGGAATAGGAGATGCAGCTGTTGTTTCAGCGTCCAAGGTCCAGGAGTTCCTTGGCGGTGTACTGTCAGGTGACGGGAGGGCCAGGGGTTCTGGCGCTGGGTGATGTTCAACCGTCAACTGCGTGGTCATGTGGCAGCCTCCATTAGTGGCCCTGGTAGGTGGTCCTAGTGGTCCTGGGTACCAGGCGCCGGGCAGGGATCTGTACCAGCAGCGTGGGGACAGAGACAACAGGCGGCACAGGGACATCAGGACAGCAGGCAGAGCAGGCACAGGGGCAAACAGGCAGTGCCGGGGCAGGGACAGCAGGCAGCGCATGGACAGGGCAGCAGGCAACGCAGGGACAGGGGCAGTCAGCAGTGCAGGAGCAGCCGGCAGCACAGGGACAGGGGCAGCAAGCAGTGCAGTGATAGGGACAGCAGCCAGCACAGGGGTAGGGACAGCAGGCAGCGCAGAGACAGAGACAGCAGGCAGTGCAGGGGAAGGAACAGCAGGCAGCTCTGGGACAGCAGGAAGCATGGGATAGCAGGTGGCAAAGGGACAGCAGGAACCATGGGACAGCAGGCAGTGCAGGGATAGCAGGCAGCACAGAGACAGCAGGCAGTGCAAGGGCAGCAGGCAACTCAGGGGCAGCAGGCAGCACAGGTGTGTACAGTACCTTGATCTAGGGGTCAGACGAAGAGGAGTGACCAAGCCCAGCCTTTTCCAGGCTCTGACGTGTGCAGACAGGTCTGACCTTGGCCCAGGCTACACCCACGATGTGGGAGTCGCAGGTGAACTTTATCCTGTGCCCAGAGGCGCAAAAATGTGACTACCAGATGCCCGCGCCTTTGGCTGCTGGGAAGTGTAGTCCAGTGCGGCCGGCGAACTCGGTGGTGGGAGGGGGTCTTGAGGTGAGTCTCTCGTGCGCTGGTGCAGGCAGTATTGGTTCAGGCAGGACACACGAGGGGAGACACCGCTTGCAATAAGGGTGGAAGGCGTTGTTTGCTTTGGCATTGTGCATAATTTATTATTAGTATAATGTTCTAAAATTACCATTGGCCATCTTGTACTGGTGCACTAATAACAAACGCATTTTCTTGGGTTTTATGAGAAATAATATACAAAGTTTTCGGCTAATGCATGCTGATCGAGGTCATCTTCGAATGGTCATTCTCATAAAGTACAAAAAAACGCCTTTCAATATGTGGTCTGTGCATGCCAATGTGTGCTAATGCAATGGCAACTATCTTCAAATATTTTGTTATATGTCATTATTATTTTACTGGTTCAAAATTTTTGCATGATAAAATTTTAATGAAGTGTGCATGTTATGCTGCGCATACACAAAGAAGTAAATGACCCAGTAGCAAGATGCAACTACCTAGCCCAAACAAAAAATTATTTTGTAATGAAAACAAAGGAAGGGGCACATGGGGGTTAAAGAGGAGGGGTCAGAGAGGAGATAACACAGAGAGGGCGAGTAAACATAGGTGAACAAAGGCTAGAAAGTAGAGAGAGGAAAGGAGAGCACAGGAGAATTGCGGATGGAAAGAGTGTGAGCTGTTGGGAGAAGGTAGGTAATCAGGGAGCATGAATGGCATAAGTGGGAGCCAGTAGCGGCTGCTACTGACCGGGGTGGTGAGCGGGGGGATTAATTAATAAATATTAAGTACACTTTCGAACGGCCGGTAGGCCGCCACCTCCCCTGCATCTCTTCCTTCTTCCTCTTCACTCCGGCCAGCAGCAGGAAGCACCTGGCACACAGGCTCCACAGAGCCAATCACAATAATGCAATGCAGCGTTGTGATTGGTCTGAGCGCTGTGAATCGTCACTCAGACTCAAACAGGGAACCTGTTGAGGAATTGATGAAGAAACAGCATTCAGCACAAATATGTTTACATAAAAAGTGTAGTTAAAGGCAGAACTATACTCTTGGAGGAAAGAGATGTGCCCTCATGAAGTGCTGAAACTGACTTAACAATTAGTTCCCTCACGTCAGCAGTGGAAGGAAACACCTCGTTCAGTCCGAAATGATGTAAAACTGTTATGCTACAGGGACGGAAAAAACTCAAGTATAGGGAGGGAAGTCGTCGAGTAAGCAGCAGAGAACTGAGATTGTCATCCGATCATAAGCAAGGGGCTGAACCAAAGCCCACACTATGCATATTGAATTGCGCACAACAGGTGTTTGATAACAGCAGTTACCCAAATGCTAATTATATTAATCACTTATGCAGAATTGATTTAGCAGGTAATATGAGTAAAACATGCAGCTTTCATCAACAACTACATGAAGCTAAGAGAAATCAGAAGTCTCTGCAGCAAATCGGTCACATTAGACAACTCCGCATAGAATTGAAGCATGGTACCTACCTAACCTTCTGCCTTCTTATAAAGAATACTCAGAGATGGAGGTATTGAAAAGAAAGAGGGGCATATTCACAAGAACGTGCGATAAACATAGCCAAAATAGGTTAACGCAAGTTCACATATCGCCGTCCATCGCGGGAAAATAACCCTGTGTCAACGTGGCATTCCCAACATGGGGGTAACATGCGATAGTGTCCTGATAACGTGGAAAATGACCACGATGAACCCACCGGGACGGTGACAAAAATCCAACAGCGAACGTGAAAAAAGGTGCGATGGGCCCAATCGCGATAAGACAATCAACGAAAAGCAGCGCCAGGCCCGCAAACACACACGTCAGGCGGGAAAAACCACCATAAAAGCAGAAAAAAAAAAAACTAAAACTGAACCACAGCGAGTCACAATGGAGGCAGCCGGAGCAGGCACAGAGGACGGCCAGAGCCCCACAAGCCCCATGGAGGACCAGCCTGGGACCCCAGGGACAGGGAAGGGCAGTGACAAGAAGAAGAGGAAGACGAAGTTCAGTCCGCAGGAAAACAGGATCCTGATCACAGAGGTGATAGAACACCATCAACAACTGTTCGTCACCTCCACTGTGTCATTGGCAACAAAAAATGCAACATGGCAGTCCATCGTGGACAAGGTGAATGCAGTCGGAGTGCTGAGGAGGACAATGGACGAGGTCAAGAGGTGCTGGAATGATGTGAAGCGCAAGACCAAGCAGAAACTCGCCAACAACCAGAAGGCAGCAATGCAGACTGGAGGTGGGAGTCCAGCGCCACAGGAGGAGCTGGATGAGATGGAGGAAATGCTGTCCACAGTCATCAGTGGGGAGACGGTGGCAGGAGTTGGGGGACCGGACACTGCTCAACATGACCGGACACAACAGCAACAGGGTGAGTAACCACAAGGGCTTGGGGGGACGGGGGAGATGGGCACAATGGCACACATGCACAATCAAGCGGAGCACAGTGCACACCCACAATGACTCTGGATCATGTCCCTGATCCCCTTGGCACACTGCAGCACACATAGCAACAGCACGTAGGCCCCCGTCGACAATGTGCCCAGAGGAGGCCCGCCCACACATCACTTATCTCACAACCAACCCATGCACATGTGCTGACCCCAGCAAAGCTGCGGGTCCGTGAGCCACACTGACAATGCAAGTGGCACTGCATGACGATTAGCATGGCTGCAGTCTGATCATCATGACATGGTGCACGCCACCACACTGAAGTGGCTGAGTGTGGACCACATCCTTAATGGAGCAGGTCACACTCTGACACATCCACCTGCATGAACAACCCTTGAACTCAACAACACACCTGCGGACAAACCATGCCCCACAGCCCCAACCCCCACCAAGAGCCCAATTTACCCAAGAATGCAACATCTCAGCACTGTAAAAGCACAGAAGTCAAGGCACACACCCTGAAAGGGATAAGGGCCAGCCACATCAGAGCTGCAGGGGCGACTCACCCAAAATGCAGCACACACACATGATTTGCAGTGCATATCAACATTGAAAACAATGTGGTATGAACTGCAACACGTTCACAACAGAACAGAGCACCCAAGTGGTGCTGCTTGTGTGTAGAAAGTGGCCAATCACATTTGGCATAGCAGGGAAACATGGGATGAAAATGTACGAGTACAAACACACATCCGTGATGATGTCGGAATGTCCACTGTCCCGCATCAAGTAGGCAGCTCCTCCCAAACAGTAACAATGTACATTGTCATGCAGTCTGTATGTAAATGTGTACAATCCGTCAACATACATGTGTACACAATATAAAACTGCATCTACCCTTCACATTGCAGAGGGAGAACCAACACCTCCTGCAGAGCAGACCCAACCTCTCTTCACTGATGACGAAGAGGACCACACCACCATCGACCCCGACGCCCTCCAACAGCTCATGGACGCCCCCAGGACCCCACGCCCAGGATCAGGGCAGCCCAGCTGCATCAAGGGAACCCCACACCGTGCACAGACCACACAGCAGGAAGCACCTACCACCACGGCTGACTCCCAGGACACCCACAACCAACACATGGCCTTCCAACGCCGTGTGTTGGAATGCCAAAAGAAGGTGGCTGATCAGGTGTGGGTGGGGTTCGACTGCATGGCAGCCAGACTTGATGCCATACATGGGTGTCTAATTCCCATCAGGGACCACTTTCAGTCCCTAAGGGACACCCACAGTCCGCTCCATGCTCTCCAGCGATCCATGGCTGACATCGCTGGAGTCATGTTACTGAGACAAGAACAACTGTCCAGTCAGAGTGGCTCCAGCGAGGTCTGCCGGGAGTTGGGACAGATGCGGGGGCTCATGGAGACCATGGTGCGGATGACGGCGGACAGGATGGCTGCACACCAGCGGGATGTGGCTGGGGCCTTCAATGCCCTGCAGCACATCGTCATGGCATTGCTGCCTCAAGGCCTTGCTCAGATGAGTGCTGCTGCAGCTTCTACAGCCACATCTTCGCCCCCTGTTGTCTCAGTGCCTCACAGTGCAATCCACCACCATCCACGTGTGAGGCACATGTGCCATCAGAGGACGAAGATGCGGGTGAACCAACCTTACTGGTAAAGAGGAGGCAGTAGCATCCATCTCCGCCATATGGCCTGTTTCTGCTTGGTTCTGCCCTTTGCATCATCACCTTCCACTGTCCCCCGATACACTCTACGACACTCACCTTGGCCTCGACATGGACTGCCATGTTCCGTTTGGTTACCAATGACACAGCGACCAGACTGCGGACTGAACTCTTCCTCTTCCGATGTACTTATCATCCCCTGTGGGACTCTGGCTGGCCCTCCACGGGCAAATAATGTGAAGTGGGGTTTGCATGGCCCTGTACTGCTCCAGCTGCAACACTCCACTGGATGTGTAATAAACATTCAGAATCGCACAGATGTGTCATGCCTTTGATCATTCACGTATGTGCGTATGGTTGAATGTAGAGTGGGAGATTCCCCTAACGTCCATGTTGCTCATGTCGTGGAACTTGTGTGACAGGGTGCAACAGTGCTGATTGTGGTCCGGGTGGCGTAATCACTACAACAGGGACACACGCATCAGTAACTTCCATGTCCAGCACAGAACTGGAGCACGCCCAGGGCCCCGGCCTCATTGTTCCCACCCCTACGCGGGCCTGCCATACGCCAGGCCAGTCCACTCCGCTTACGCATACAGGGGGGACGACAATGCTAAGTGTCCCAGGTCGTCCCTGTAGTGATCTGCTGATCACTGGTCTAGTCGTCAGCATGCCACAGCCACTCCCTGAGGGCTCGTTCAGACCCACAACAAACCCATCCAGCACAGGCGTCATAGGACATGTGACCCTGCCAAGCTAAGGGGCCTAGCACGTCACGTACCCCACTGCCGGTGTGGTAGTCCGGGGGGGTCCTGGGGGGTGTGGGGGTCCTGGGTGTGGTGGCGGTGGGTGTTGTGGCCCTCTTGGGGCTCCAGGCTGCATGATCAGTAGCTCATGGCATCTGTTGGTCTTCAGGTGTGGCTCTGGGCTGGGCTCCCTTTCATGGTGCAGGTTGTCGTCCGACTGAACACCAGGTAGGAGCAGGTGTTAGTTCCCTGCGGCTAACGCGCCTTATCGCATGTTTTTGGTTCTTATCGCCGATCTGGCTGGTCGTTGGGAATGTTGCGTAGTGATGTTTCCACGTTTTTTTGCACTGGAACGCCTACTCTGCATCTCATTAGCGTTAGTTGCCGGTGTCATCCGTGGCGATGTTTTTTGCGGCTGCTATCGCAGGTAGACTGGTGATATCGGCTGTTAGCACCAGCTTGTGAATGGTGCGATGGATTTTTCACCACTTTGGCTGCGATAATGTGCCGCTAACTCGGCGTTAAGTCCTTGAGAATATGCCCCAGAATTGTCTTTAGCGGGACTGTAATTCTTTTTAGTGTTTTACCATGTTTCTTTATTAATGTCTTTGAAGAGGTGATCGACTGTTTTAATACGCAATTCCAAATAATTGTGCAGAAGAATTTCTTGCCTTTTCTGCCATAAGCTAGTACAATGTTGCCCAATTGCTGGTGGTACTCTATGCACTTTTTTGTTTAGTAAGACTTTTTTTACTTCTTCTCAATGGTGCCTTTAATTTTTGGAGCATCGCTTTTTCTGTCGAGCGAAAGAATGAAAACCCAGCAATCAAGCTTTAGATGTTTAAGGTTCAGTCTTCATCAACGTCCTATATCTAAGACGAAAATCACGCAGAGGATTTATAAGAACACTTTTTTATGAAGATCTGCTCCAAAAAGAACGTGCCAGCTTTGCTGATGTTAGTAGTAGCATGTTTGTCCCCTCTCGCATCCTTTCTGCATCTCTCTTTTTCCTGCAGGTACATATGCCTTACAAGGAAGGGCATTATCAGAAACAGAAGTATTATTTTCTAATCATTCGCTGCTGTGACCTCGTGGTAGTGCTAAAACAAGCACTGCTGTAGTATAGCATATTTAGGAGTTCTTCAATTGCTGCCTCCCCTCTCTTATTTCATCACCACTGGGCCTCTACTGACCCAAGGTAAGTAGTTGAATAGCACCTGTTCATCCATGGCGTATAAACACAACACAAATGCATACATGAGTAGCTATCAGCAACAGGGAATGACAATAAAGACAAAATAAAACAGGGCACATTGTCTTAATCTCCCACCCAGTGCCTAACAAAAATGAATGTGTCTGTTTGTAACGTAACTGCTGCTCATGTAAAGCGCTCTGATACGTTCGGGTCTAGTTTGCGCTATATAAAACTCCACACAAAAAAAGTGACACTGTTCCCCTGAAAAGTACATTCCCCAGGGCCCAGCCTGAAGAACATCACTCTGCTGTTCAAGACAAGCTGGCATACTATTGCGGCCATACTGGGCTGCATGTGTGAGCCTTGGCTCCTGGCCAATAGGTGGAAATGTAGCCATGACATGCTACATTACTGACATGTGGCACGTACGTCAGACTCACTGACACAACAGTGAGACAACAAACTAAAGCACAAGCCACAACAGTGACACAACAAACTAAAGCACAAGCCGTGAAAGAGGAGGCCACTGCTTGTCGGAATGGGAAAGAAAAGAGGCCCGGCACCAAATTACTAGCCCCATTAGCAAATCCAATCGCTAACAAAAGTGGGCCACATTTGCGAATTAAGTTTATGAGACAGAGATTGCCCATGACAGATACAAGAAGATCTCCATTGGTCTTGCTCTTGCTCTTGTAAAATCTCTAGCAGTGTATCTGGTTCCAGTGCCCTATTGGAGCTCATCCTCTTAATTTCCGTGAGCTTTTCATCAACCTTAATTGGGCATTCCATCTTGTGTTGCTGCTCAGGATTTCATAATGAAAGTGTGACCCATTGCAAGTAATAGTCCACCCCTGCTAGTATATCGTTCCCCCTGATATAGTTGCTTATAAAATTACTGAATGATAATGAGCTTCCGACTTCATCACAAACTACCATTCCATCTCTCATCCTAATTTCACCCGTGAATCATCTCACTTAGCGTGTGTTCTGAGCCTGTTGGCAAGTTGCTTTTATACCCGGCCTATTCCATGTTCTGTAAAAGGTTTGTTCTGAATGTAATATATCATTCAGGAACAAGGAAGTATTTGCTCCACTGTAAGCATTTTAATGTGAGGAGTTAAGACTAATTAAGCATGCTTCGTTGTCTATGTTCACTTTCTCTAACACAGGCCTGCTCGAACATAAAGGCTCAGTAAAGTAATAATTAGCAGCTGGATTCTGGAAAGATAATTACTTGTGGTAGGAAGGCCGAGGCTTTGTGCGAGGGGTTGTGGAAGTAGAAAGGGCGCAGAAAGGGAAAGATACATTGTGGTAGGATGAGGGCTCCCTACAGGTAGGGGAGTTTGGTGATAGAATGCAAAGACTAGCTCCGGTAACAGCGATGTTGGCAATAGATAGGTAAGGACTTTGTGTGGCAGTTGCAAGGTGGGCGCTATAGAAGAGGAACAAACTGTGGCAGTTGCAGGGTGGGTACTATGGAGAGGTAAATGTTGGTACTATCAAGGGACCTGGGGCTTCATAAAAAGAAGCTAAGTTGGTGCTACATGGGCAGTAGCAGGGGGCACTAGTGTAGGGACTTTGGCATTATTGCAGGAGCACGGGGTGTGAGCTCCACAACGTCATTGGGAAGGCCTTGTCACTGTCTTACACCAATTTATTACTATTACTGAGTGTAAGATTAAACCCGAGGCTTTTACCCTGTGTAACAACTGACACCTACTGTACTTGCAACACGAGCCGGCCCTGCAACGATAAATGGGCCAGGCCTCACCCTGACTCCCAAGGCAGCTCTCAGAAACTTGCAGTCACCAACCAACCCATCTCTGAAGTAAACTGAGAGCAGAACCTAAATGTGCCCATGCTTTCAAAGACGCAAGTGCTGGAAAACTGCCGGCTGCATTTCAAAATGTAAGACGTGCACAACACTCAAATTCTTATACATCTGAACAACCAAATATGCCTGCTATAGAAAATTCACCCTCTCCCTCAAACCCCAAAACAGAGTAAACTTAACAGTCTGAATCCCGATCTCGGGTCTACCCAAACCACCTACCGACAGGCCAGCCGCCACTCTGGAGAGTCCAAATTCTACTGGTAGTAAAGTGCATAGAGCAGGCCTGGCATAGAGGCATATCAGTGTGACAGGCCGGAATGCAAGTGAGGAAAGTGGCCACAGCCCATGCAATGGCAACAAACCACATTACACCCCCTAACTCCTGTACCTTTCATAGATATGCCTCTCTTCTCCTTTCCTCTTTCTTCTCTTGTCTGCCTTTCTTCTCATGTCTCTTTTATCCACCTTTCCTGTCTTTTCTCCCTCCCCTCTCTTCTGTCTGCGCTACCTCTTCCCTTAATGCCTGTTTTTGCCCCATCTCACATGCCTCGTCCCTCGTCATATTTCTTTACCTTGTTTTTCTTTCCACCCTCTTTCCATTGTTTCTCACACATCTGATCCCCAATCCCCCCTCTCAATTGACTTTCTGTTCCTGACCTAGGGTCATGTTAGCCGACTCTTGAGTGGTTGATCTTTAACAATGCTCCCCTGTCCACCTCTAGTAACAAGGCACTGTCGAGGATGGGAAGCCTGATCTCACTCACAGCTTTGTTTCCCACAGAAAGAAGGCGCACAGCAAGTGCTATCCCTCTCTAGCCATGTATAATCTGGGGGTCAGTTGACCTCAGGACACGCCTTACCATCTCCCACCCACAGGAAGCATACATGTATAGCAGGCCACGTGGCCCAAGGCAGAGTTGCTTGCTTCCATCCTCCGCAGGCTTGCTTTCCAGGCCCCCATGGCTCTCGGTCCTTTGCACTCTTTGACTATTTCCCTGGGTCTGTCTCCGTATTTTAAGGGTCCTTTAGTAAAGTTATAATCTACTGGCAGAGTGTTGCTGCCAGCCTAAATGTGTGCTGTCACAAGGACTTTGGTGGCAGAGAACCTCTGACCTGTGACCTCATTTAAAGTGATAAGACTGTCAGTAGGCATAATCCAGCCCCGCCGTTCACACCTCCTCCAGTGAATGTTGTATCCTACGTGCCTTTGCATGTAAATATACAGCAGTTTGTGCTTTCAGATGCTGATGGGGTTGCTGCAGAATGCAGATGCTGACAGTGTCTACTCTGGACTCCGGTTCACCCTTACCGGCTCCATCCTTGATGCACGCACCTCTAGAAATGCAAATCACATACTCCAGTCCAGCAATTATCTGAAACCAACAAAGAATCGATGATCATCCGCTGTTCAAAACATTCCCCGAATTGTGGTCCACCTGCATTTATTTCCGTAACAAAGAGTGGCCGAAATAGAGTGTTTTCTTCTTTTCAGACTAGGTGCCTAGATTACAAAATGTGTTCTGTTCTCACCTCAAAAGAATGTAAATCCTGAATCGAGGGTTCTTTCCTATTATCCAATAATCACAAATGCCCTGATATAAAGGCGCTCTCTTTTTATGCTGAAACAACATATTTAAAGTCTTCCAATTGTTCACA
This sequence comes from Calotriton arnoldi, assembly GCA_963921515.1. Lineage (NCBI taxonomy): Eukaryota > Metazoa > Chordata > Amphibia > Caudata > Salamandridae > Calotriton > Calotriton arnoldi. The sequence continues at coordinate 1,285,501 of CAWUFW010004627.1, forward strand.
AACGAGTTGTGCTCTCGGGATGCCTCGGAATCTCTGAAATAAAGCTCCCGACAAGCACTCACTGGTAACAAATAATATCATGTCTGCTGCATGTTTGTAAGATGCTCCTGTGAGAAGCTGCTCTCCCCCTAAGACTCCCGCTACTTTTGGTAAAATTAAATGTATGTTTTGCTGTACGTTGGTGAAGAATCGAAGAAAATAATATTGCCAACAAATATAGTGTTTCATTCATGACAGGACCCTGCATGCTGGAGGCTTACACACGACGGTATGCAGGGTCATTAGCAGGCCTGGTCTTTAGTGTCGTATTTCCAGGCCCCAGGCCGGGCGTGCGCCCACGGCTTACCTGCTGCTCTGGTATCGATGGAAATATTCGGGGTCAGGCTGTGCTGCTGAAAAAGGCAGATGGCACGGGTCCCGGCAGTTCTATACTGCTTACGCGACTGGAAAACCAGCTGCTCTGCCCTGCCACGCCACGCCCGCAGCAGCTCCGCACTAGCACCCTTCACACTCGTGACACACAATGCAGTGCGGTGCTAGTGAGGGAAAGGCAGGGGGCGCATAGAGATGGTCACGTCACGAGACACTCATCTGCACGTAGAGAGGAACGTCATCCTCTTCTTCAGCCTGCCCCGCCCCAGCTAAGCTCAAAGCCAATCTGAGCAGCTGGTTTGGGTGAGGGCGGGCAACGGAGCCTCAAAACAGCCTAAAGAGCCCAAACAACACTAAAGGGCTACTAAATTGAACAGCAAGCACCGCGAGCTACTCACAGGGTCTCTGCGAGCTACCGGTAGCTCGCGATCGACCGGTTGGAGACCCCTGGATGATGTCACTCAGAAAACAAACAATGTAAAAAAGCCACAGTTATATATTTTTTCAATCAAGGTTAACAGTTTCCTTCTGTCCATAAGTAGTGTTTTTAAAATGTCCTTATCAAAATAAAATGTCAATATATTTATGTGGTATGCTGGAATCACCCAAATGTAAATTATTGAAACCTACAGACATTGATCGTTTGTAAGGCGTGTTAAATGGCACAGACACACTTGTAACAGGTGCCAATAAGGTCATAAACCCACATTAAAAATCCTTTAATGCTTTGATTTCCAAGATAAATACAGGAGGCCCGGATCCACGCCAGATTTTCAGGATGGCAACTATGTAAATAATATCCATTAAGATTAATTGTATGCAAATATGAAATGTGTGGGTATCCTGAAATAGGGCATAGAGCTGGTTCTCCAGGCAATTTTGGACTCTCATGCCAGAGTGGCTAAGGCTCCTCTTACCATTGTGGTGAAACATGGGCATATGTACAAGCCCCTATTGCCACCACAACGTCACTTTTTACGACTTTGTGGTGGCGATAGGGGCATTGCCTTATTTACAAGGCAGCGTTAAGCCGCTTAATGCGGCTTAACGCTGCCTTGTAAATAAGGCCCCCTTTCACGCTAAGCATAGCAGTGGATGTTGCAGTGGGCGTTCAACTGCAACACCCATTGATTTCGATGCTGCCCCCTATTTACAAGGGCAGCGTAAACAGGAGGCAGCGCCAAAATTAAGACCAGGAAAACCTGGTCTTAAGTTGGCGAAACGAGGAAAAAGCAAAATGCCTTGGATTGTTTATGTACAGGAAGGGGGACCTTCCTGTACATAAACAATCTTTCCCCTGCACACAGACACCCTTGTACTATGGTGCAAGGGTGCCTGCGTTGGCGCTACACTGCTAAGTGTCCCATATCATTGTAAATATGGTGCAGCCTTGCGTTTCTGAAGTGGCGGAGTGAGGCGTTAAGCCAGGATGGCTAACGCCTCATTTCGCCACTTTCTTGAACATATGCCCCACAGTCTGATAAATGCTTAACACAAATGTAAGCTTCTTGGAGTCAGTCAATTACCATATTTGATGCTAATGCTAAGAACCTCCCAGTAACACATCACTGAAATATTCAGAGTTTGATATTCTCTCTGTGAGACACACCATATATAGGAACATTTGATAATTTACTGTGACCTAGACACATCTATTTGTATATTATTTACTCTCACATTTGACATTTTGATTTGCGCATATTTTAATCTTATTATGCTTCTCTCCTGTAATACAAATTCTATTGGGCCATCTATAACAGGATGCAGAGGTGATTTGATAAGTGTTGGGCTCTAATTATCAGCCCCCACTATTAAATAAATTGGCCATTCACAGCAACCATCTTTGGAATTGAAGTTACATGCATTCATAACATCTCCTCCTACTGTATTGCTCACATTAAAGATATGCAGTAGTCAATCTTGCCGATATTCGGATACAACTTCATAGCATTTTCATTTCCACTGTTTGTGAATGAGATAATCATCTACAGCAAATTAACAGACAATTAAGACATTTAGCAAAAACTTGCTTTAGACTTGAAACAATTTCTGACATTGTAATGACAAAGTGGCAATGCATTTGGAAATACCAGCATGTATAAACATACCCAAATGAATAGACGAGACCTCTTTGTCCACATACTGCGACTTTTCCGCAGTCAGACATGATACCTGCACAACTTTTTAAGCAGGATCCAAATTCGAAGCATGCGGTTGACACATTTTCCACTTACATAGGGAAAAGTTTTGTGCATCAAGCCATTCATATTTTCATTAATGTACTTATGAAGAACAGTAGCATTTAAATCTACGGTCTGATTTTCTCAGTGTAACCTAAGTCAACATTGTCCATCAAGAAGATCTGTGTGTGTGCTGGAACAGCAGAACAAAGGGCCCATTATGAAAAGGACTAAGTCATAAAACAGTCACTATTTTTTAACAGTGCTGCGATGCAACCCAATCCAGAATAGCACAAAAAGAACATTAGCAAAAAGTCAATAAAGCATGCCTCATTAATAATAACGAGGCATGATTCTCTCTGCAAATCCTAGTGAATAAGTGTGAATGCAGGGATAAAGGCCAGCAAGGGAGAGCGGACCTTCATGCGAGCATGCTGCTCCTGCCTTTAAAGAGACAGTGACCACAATGGAAACAAGCATTTGCAATGCAATAGGTCTCGCATTTTTTTTAGTCAGAGCTATTGCCATTACAAATTACAATGTTTTATTTATGTGTTTTTGCTTGCAGTTTAGTGGATGTATGAATAGAGATATAGCTGCATCACTGTATAGACGACTTAGAATGAGGAATTACCATTGGGACTAGAGAAGCAGCTGCAGTATTGTGTAGAGGATTTAGAATGAGGAATTACCGTTGAGGGAAGAGAAGCAGGTAGAAGCAATGTGTAGAGTATTTAGAATGAGGAATTACAGACGGGATAAGAGAAGCAGTTAGGAACACTGGGGCATATTAGCAAGACCCACGTAAAAATTATCGCCGTATTAGCGGCAGGAAACTGCCGCTAAAACGGCGATAATGGGCTTGCTAATATGCGTTGTGGAATTCCAATAGAAGCCCAGGTTAGATGTCCTGCACATCTAACCTGGGCTTCTAATGGAATTCCATAACGCATATTAGCAAGCCCATTATCGCCGTTTTAGCGGCAGTTTCCTGCCGCTAAAACGGCGATAATTTTTACGTGGGTCTTGCTAATATGCCCCACTGTTTGGAGTAGTTAGAATGAGGAATTACCGACGGGATAAGACGAGCAGTTAGGAACACTGTTTAGAGTAGTTAGAATGAGGAATTATTGACGGGAAGATGTAGAATGAGGAGTTATAGATGAGAGCAGAGAAGCAGCTGCAGCAGTGTGTAGAGGAGTAAGAATGAGGACTTAGTATTGGCATCAGAGAAGCCTGTAGCAGCACTGGCTACAGGACTAAGAATGATGAATTATCAGTGGGAACAGACAAAGCTGTAGCACTGCTTAGAGTGGTTAGAATGAGAAATTACAAGTGGGTCTAGAGAAGCAGCTGCAGCATTGTTTAGAGTAGTAAGAATGGGGAATTATTATTGGCATTAGAGAAATAGCTAGCAGCAGTGGGTATAGGAGTACAAATGAGTAATTATCAATTTATATATACATAAAAAGTAAACAAATATAATTTTGACATTGGATACGACAAATATTGTTTACATTACTGTCTCAGTTCTAGAGTTTCTCTGCCCGCATCTATTGTATTTCACTGTGCCCAGGTGTGCCTTTATACGAAATTGTTTATTCCCTGTCAGGGCTTAGATATCCTACTTACAGGGGCCCCGTCCTTTTCCAGACTAATAAGTGAATTAAACACAAAAAATAGCTCCCTAAATAAACAAAACCAAATGGCAAGCAGATAAATGAACAAATAACGAGCGGAGTTTGGAGCATGAGAATTTCACATAGCAAACATAAACACGGTGCTCCAAAGCCATTTGTGGTTGTTAATGATTAAGAAGGAAACAGCAGCAAAGAAGTCCTGCACAAATGAACACGGAACAAAAGGAGCAGCGAACACGTCTGCCACACCGGTACACGTAGCAAACAAATACAGTTCTTTTAATTAGTGTGTGAGCGGCATTACTTTGCTGTTTGTGTGTTGCATCTAGCTTTTTACAGCTAAAAAGCAGCATGAAAGCCACAACTTAAGCAAAGCTGGTTCCCTCTGTGGCAGCTCTTACGTCACCATTCTGTAACTCTTTAAAACTGGTTACAGCGATTCTATTTCAAAGAGGTATGATCCAGCGATCAGGGATCGATAATTTTTCACAAACATAGGCCCATTTACTTTACCCAACTAATCCCTTCACGCTGGGGTTCAGTGTGATGCAAGTTTATTTCTAATTCACTATATACACTTCAGAACCTGCATTTCTCCTAATAAATAATTGTGTCGATGGACCTAAAGTTGGGTAGTTGATGTCAATAATATGTACCTATCTATGTTTTCATTTTTACTAAATAATAACAGACTCAATGTGTAGTTTTATGTTGTTTATCGTAAATAATGTAAGAATAAATGCTCATCAAGTACAGTTATACGAAATGCAAATCATGTGTTTTCACAGAGAGAAAACATTGGCAATGTATAAATTCAACCTCATTTCAATAAATAATGCAAGGAAAGAGTGGATAGGAGAAGAGAGAAAAGTTTCAGAGACATACATTTGCAAATGAATATGCAAATTAAGAAGATTATCTATACTAACCCAAGTAAGATTCAAGGAAACTACCCCACTGGCCAGTTAGGGCAGCAAGGCCACTCAAGTAGAGTCGAGTGACAAAGATTGGGTCAGGAGTCAGGAAACAGGTAGGCCTCTATCTGGAAACAGCAAACCGACGACAGCAACGATCTCCCGCTAGCTAAACACCTGCACCTACTCAAAACCACACCCACCGGGACTTTCAATTATACCCTAAAACCTAAATGTCCAACCCACATTTGTTTCAATTAACTACCCAAGTTTGTCTCTCATTGGCTAATAATGGGGGTGTTCTGTCACACCACTCTCGTCATGTCCATTTTATTAGACACCCTTTTGTTCAAACTTTAAGCATTACATCAGAATCGTCCCAAGAAACAATTTCTGACCATTATCATAGTAAACATTTCCTGCAGTTCCTTGAATCTCTACGCCTCTTTTGTTCGTCTCTGCCATCTCGTGAGGAAGTGGCATCGCTTCCATTTGCAATCTTATCCTCCTTCTTCCGTAACCTTGGCAGACAGTCAGTAAAACGCGAAGGACATTTCTATTGCCTCTGCATTCTCTCCTCATTGAAAGCTCATTTATTTCGCTTTTTTTTTTTTCAGGAATAAAGTTAACCCAAAACTGGCATGCAGAAGTGTTGGCCCATTGCTTATTTTTGTACAAGAACAGAACAGAAAACATTTATTATTTTCAAGAAATGTAATTTCATTTTGCGCACCATCCCAGCATTTGCACTAACCCATGCACACCCCATGTTATGTTATTCCTAGCAAAATATTATTAACGTGCACAAAAGCAGCATTAGTTTTTATCAAGCAGTTTGGGGCCTAGTTTTCATGCATTAATACACGCATTCGTTTTACACATGCACTAAAGCATTTCCCCATGTTTTAGCATTTATTAATAAAAAATTTCACCGCACACTGTTAATATGTGTTACTGAGGGTTTCATCCGAGGAGGTTTTATTCACGCAACACCCTGCTCCATTATTCCCCCCTTTGATGGCGTTTTGAGCCATCATCAAAATACCCATCACATACAAATTGTCATTTATTTAAAATACTGTACTTCTTTCTCGTTTTATTCTTCCATCTAAGTCTTTCATGATCTCATAGTAATTTCCTCTCATATCTTCTAATTCTATCTCTTCTCTCTTTCTTTTTCTAGCTCTACGTTTAAGATCTGAAATCTCTTTCTTTCTACACTTGCATTTGCAACATTTACAGATCATGATAATTATTATTATTACTGCAACTACTGAAGTAACAGGTATTAATATTTTCCCTAATAAGCTACTCCCAAAAGTAGAAAACAAATTTCCCACTGAGGAAAAACTCTTACCAAGTTTCTCCCATGCACCATCAACTTTCAGTTCAGTTAAATCTTCATGAAGTTCTGTAATATTGTTGATATACCCCTCAAGATTTTTACTTTTGTTAGGAATATAAGTACAGCATTGTTGTATTTTCAACATGCTACAGACTCCACCCTCTTTTGCCAATAATATGTTACGGGCAAGTCGATTTTGCAAAACCAGGGCTCTGTGACCAGGGAAGGCCCCAAAGGGCTGCAGCACTTATTGTGCCACCCTTAGAGGCCCTGCACCTTTTCACTCACACACTGCCTTTGCAGACTGCGTGTCTTGGTGCAGAACAAAGTGAAGAGTCGACATGGCACACAGCCCTGTGTGCCATGCCTACAAACCACTGCCCTGGCATAGGTCAGTCACCCCTCTAGCTGGGTGCACTATACCAGTGGTGAGGGTACAGGTGCATGAGCCCTGTACCCCTACAGTGTCTAAGTCCATTCTTAGACATTGCAAGTGCAGTGCTGCCATTAAGAGTATATGGTGCTGGGAGTTTGTCATTTCGAACTACACAGCACCATAATGTCTACACTGAAAACTGGGAAGTTTGGTATCAAACTTCTCAGCACATTAAACCCACACTGACACTAGTGTGGGATTTAATGTAAAATGCACGACAGAGGGCATCTTAGAGATGCCCCCTGAAACTCGACCAACTTCTAGTGTCCCGACTGAGTGGCTGCTTCGGCTGCCACCACCAGACATGTTTCTGGACCCCTGGGTCGGGAGCCTGCTGCTCTTGGGGGCCTGAAACAATGTACATCCTGGGACGAGGTGCCAAGCCTCCTTCCCCAGGATGGGCAGGGTTCACGAAAGGGGAAGCTTCAAAGGCATGCCGCCTTTGTGAGCCTCCCCTGACCATTTGCTGCTTTCAGCAACTGGTCCCCACTGGTTCTACCCCCCACTTTGGGCGTGAGAACCGGCAGGAAAAACAAGTGAGGGAGAGAGGTGTGCCCACCTCTGCCAACTCCACCCCTCAGGTGGGGGTGGCGAGGTGAAGCACAACTCCGAATCCCCGTCATCTTGAGGATGGGGAGACCCAACCAACCAGGGACAGGTTCCTGCCCCCCTCCCTCTGGAGGGTGGCACGATAATGGGTGTACCCAACCCAGGGAAGGGACCCATTGGTCCCTGCCCTCTACCTACCTGTAACGCCCCATAATCTAGTATTTAGGGGGCACCCTGAACCTTGCTTCCTCAGATCCAGCCAAGGAACAAGAAGAAAAGAAGAAGAAAGACCGAACAGCCGTGCAGCCAGCTAACAAGAGGAAGATGCCCACTGACTTGGCCCCAGCCCTACCGGCCTGTCTCCCCTCGAACCTGCTCCTGCAAAATCCTTGTGTGTCCTGCAGCCAGCAACCTCAAAAACCTCGGAGGACCTGCCTGCCTTCACTTCCAAAGACTGCTTCTCCCGTGAACACCGGATTTGTTCAAACTGCAACCTCTGGCAGCAGCCGGAGACCGCGAACCTGCCCCACTCTGCACCTGCTGTCCACGGGCTGAGCTAGAGTGGGCAAACACCACGAGGAGGTCACCCCGGCGATCCTGACCCGAGATCCGGTGACCCCTGACCTGCCTCAAGCCTCCAGCTGACGTCTGCAGCCTAAATCCAGAAGGCCCCCCTAACCACGACCCGGAGCTGGTAAGCCGATCCCACCCCAAAAGGCACCCCTGCACCCGACGCCCCACGGCCTTGTGTGCCCAAACCAACGGTGCCTCACCAACCCTTAACTTCCCAACTTACCTCTCGAAGTGGTGGTCGCACCCAGAAGTCCTTCGTCTCCCTGACTGCAGTGCTTTTGCTAACCAGAGGTTCTCCATTGGAAACAACAGGGCTTCCGACGTTGAAACAGCACCCTGCACCCGGCCGCCCTAGTGCCGCTGAGGGTGCACCTTTTGTGATAAACTGTTTCCCCCTTTGCCCTGAGCTAGAGTCTAGGAGCTTTGCTCCCACAACCCAGTGGCCTGCTTGCCAGCAGCCACCAACCGGAGACCCCCTATCCTCCATAGGATAACATTGGGCCTCAACACTCTGCACCCGGCCGCCCTAGTGCCGCTGAGGGTGTAACAAGAGTGCATCACTGACCCTGGGGGACCCCTGAGTCTAACCCCAGAACCTTAACTCCCACAGCCGATAACTTACCTGTGAACCGATAACCTGTTTTTCCTCCATAGGATAACATTGACACTTTTTCTCCAAAACGTTTTCAAGTGTGGAGTTTTGAAATCTAAAAATATTCTTTAAAAATCGCACGAATAACCAAAACGTATTTACTTAGCTGTTTGCAGGAAATGTCCCAGTGCTGAATCTAGGTATCCAGCACTGAGTTAGAAAAGTAACATGAAAAGTAACTTACCTGTAATTTACTGAAAAAGCCTATTAATTTCAATGTACTGTATTTGCTAAGTATTGCAACCTACTGCATCCCCTGTAAATCAAACAAAGTACAATTCCTATTGCATTTTCAAACTGTTCTACAATCAGCAACTTATTACTTTAAAGTATTTAATGCTTACCTGTGCCAGGCTTGCTTGGTTTTAAAAATAAAACAACAGTATATTTTTTACACAAAAACAATTGATCTAGAGTTCAGTCCTTGAATGTGTGTGAATTCATTTGCTGACTGAGTGTGTACATCAAATGCTTAACACTGTCCTCTGATACTGCCTTACTGCTCGACCACTCTACCACAAATAGAGAGTAAGGTTCTATCTAACTTTAACCTCTGCCTACCTCTGGGGTCACCTAGACTCTAAACACACTATACCTCATTTTGGTGTGGTATATATAGAGCCAGTTTCCTACATTCATGACATGCTTCTTCATTGAGTCCGTCATCCATAATAATGGTGCATCTAGATGGGCTCAACCTGGCTGTAGGAGCTCTTGGTATTGCTAGGGATTTGGTAAAGTGGACAAAACTACCTAGAGTATACCTATGAGGTGCTTTATTCAGGATGTACCCTAGTAAGATTAAAATCAAAGAGTACCTTGTTGTACCTAGGGGACACTAACAGCTGGTTAGTGGTCCTGTGTCACTAATCTGGGCTGCATGTTATCACCACTAAGCTGCCTAAAAGGTCAGTTGTCCTTCAACCAAGAGATCCCTATGCTCTCAGTCAGAATCCGGTCGTGATCAACTATTTGTGATTACAAAGAAACGTGCATGCACTCATGTACATAAACATGTGTTCCAATATTCAGGAGGCCAGGAACATTTCCTGTATTGAAGATTAAAAATTAGGATAGACAATAAACTCATTAGTCTTGTTTGTAGAGATGCATACATCATGCCAGGTAAGCAGACTATAGTGAAGCAAATTCAGTTATGCCACAGCAAATGTAAAATAAAAACACATGATGTGCTGATAAAGTGACACACAACATAGATGAGGCATAAAATAGTCAGAAACACATGCTTAGTACAAACTTGGGGCCTCATTTACAACAATTTGATGCAGGGCAGCACTGCATGTCACTTTGCTACACTGCCCTGCATCAAAAGAAAAGAGAAGGAATGTGCCATATCTAGGTGATAGGGTGCGTTCCTGTCCACTTCCACTGTGCTGGTGCACAAATGGCTGCCTTGCGCCAACGCAGGCACCTTTGCGCCATGGTGCAAGGGTGTATAAAATGTTGGAATTATTGTTTTTGTGAAAAAAGGGACACCTTCCTGCACAAAAACAATCAATGGAGGCGTTTTCCTCCTATGTGTTCTGCAGAATACAGCACAGAGAGAGAGAGAGAGGAAAAAACAACCCCTGGGGAGGCACACGTTTTGACGCATTCCCAGATTTATGCTATGTTGTAAATCTGGGAATGTGTCAAAAACCATGGGCGTTGTGTGGGAACACCCACCGCAACAGCCATGGCACGCCTCCCTGATGCAATGTGAGGCAATACAACGACCTGCGCTGCGTTGCATTACACCATATCTACGAGGCCATGAAAATCCATGCAGGGTGGCTTTCAGTGGCCTCGTAGATATGGGTCTGCACTATGCACCACTGGAACATCAAAAAGTGATGTTCCGATGCACACGGGGCTTGTAAATAAGCCCCTAAGTATGACGTGCCATATACAAACTTATCTCCTTAAAACTGAATCGCAAATTCTGATAATTTTTTAATCAAAAGTTCCCAATGGGAATAGACAATCCTGTAGTACATTGGAGACAAGGGGGCATATTAGCAAGAACGGCGTTAAAATTATCGCCGCTTTGGCGGCAGGAAACTGCCGCTAAAGCGGTGATAATGGGCTTGATAATATGCCCTTGAGAATACCAATAGATGCCCATGTTCTGCTGTGATCCTGGGCTTCTATTGGAATTCACAAGGGCATATTATCAAGCCCATTAACGCCGCTTTAGCGGCAGTTTCCTGCCGCTAAAGCGGCGATAATTTTAACGCCGTTGTTGCTAATATGCCCCATACTCTTTCCAAATCCTGCATGAGAATACATTTTCTATTCTGGAAGGACAAGGTTTGGACACCCAACTGCAATTCAATTCACTTTCAGCTTAATATCAAATAAAAAGTAGACCTTACTTTCCCTACATCCCGAAGAACGAGTAAGACCCAGGCAGGCACGGCCCGTGGTAGGAGTGCCGGTCGGGCGGTGATGTGGGGCCGAAACGAATTTCGTTGTGAGCGCTGCATCGCCAAATGCGATGCAGTGCGCGCAACCAAATTCGTTTTATTTATTTAAATGTTCACTTACCTGTATTCGGCCTTAATTCGTAGTTTACTACCCCCCACCCTGACCCTCCCCCGCCCCACATCACCGCCCGACCGGCACTCCTACCACGGGCCGCGCCTGGACCCAGGCGCCTGTTGACAAAGCAACAGTGAAAGATGGGGTTCCTGTCAATGCCTGCATTCGAGAGTTCAATGAACTGCGTGACTGTGGCCTCATATTAAGGTATGATATTAGATGATATATTTGATATACATTCATGCGAAAATTGAGTGTATTTTTCAAAAAGGGAAATATTTTGGTCCATAATATAGTTCAAGTGATTAAATATGCAGGTTGTGGGAAGAATTGAAAAAAATAACATATTTTTCTTCTTCAATTGTTCCGCAAAGGATGTCGGTAACTAGACCAATAAATGTCTGTAGCATTTCCCTTCACCAGATATGCATTATATATGGCATTCTCAGAATAGCTGTGCAGTGACTGTGGCTTGAGGAGTTATTCACTGGTTACAGGAGGCTGTTAATATTCGAGTCGAAGGGCCTATGATCTGAGGCATCAGACTACAGCAATGCAGCCAGCAGTCCTGGAGGTCTTGTCTTAAGCCTCTTGATTAATACATCCTGGGAGCAGAATAGCAAGAACCCCAACTTTGGCCATTTTTCCTGACCATGATTTAGATCTTGGCTTCCTGTGGTTAAAGATGATGCTCTGAACTGAATGCCAATAAAAGTGGCACCCCACTGTTTTTTTAATAGTGTGTCAAATAAAGTTCTTCCAGAACTATTTCTTACACATCGAGTACGATAAATGCTAGTTCTTTCTGGATCTCCAGTTATTTATTGGCCCTAGATGTGGTATTGTATTTCCCCACTTCCTAGAATACAGTATAACTGAGCACGCCCTACCTATCTGATGTGGTTGGATGAAGATTGCATCTGATTGTTTAAAGGATATTTTTGTCAGATTTTTTTACGCAGTCACGAACTAACATTCATAAGACACCAGGTCCAGAGCACGCACATACATGCAGTATTTTACAAACAATTCATGATTTGTCTTAGGTTGTTAACATTAATTATGATCATGAGCATAAAGCACATAGGGGCATATTAACAACGAGGCGATAAGCAATTATCGCCGCTTTAGCGTCCGTTTTCGGACGGAAAGCGGCGATAATTCTATCGCCTAAACAGCAAGGTCACGCTATCGCGTGAATCCTTGCACTATCGCCCTTTCCCGCAACGCCCATCCTTGCATCTCTAATGAGATGCAAAGTGGGCGTTACTGGCGATCCCCGGATGGGCTACGTTGCAAATATCGCCGATGTTCACATCGCGATATTTACAAGGCAGCCCACAGGATTATAGCAGACGTTAGATTTTGGCGAAAACGGCCGTTTTCGCCAAAATCTAACGTCTGCTATAATCCTGACTTACCTATGTTAGGCATAGGAGGTGGATTCTGCTGATACGACCACAGGGTCGTATCAGCAAGAGTTATCGCCTTTGCAGGGAACATCGCTGGAAAACCAGCGATGTTCCCTGCAAAGGGCGATACCTCGCTATCTCTGGAATTTTATCGCCCTGGAGTAACGCGTTGTTAATAACGCGCTACCAGGGCGATAAATGCCAGAGATAGCCTGCGATAATATAATTATCGCTAAGCACGGCCAGCGATAATTATCGCTGGCCGTTGTTAATATGCCCCATAGTAAAGTGAAATCAACAACCACATATTTACAGCTCAAAGCGTGTTTCACTGAATATCCGACAAAACAGAGAATTCGACTGTCAAGTACGTTAAGGCCTTTTGTTAGATTTTATTCTTTTGAATGTTTACAAAAAAAAAAATCCTGAAAATTAAAGCTGCGGTGTATTTAGGAGCAGGAATACTTAGAGATTCTTGGTAACATTTCACACAATCCTGTAGTGCTGGTCAACTCCGCAGAAAACTCAATGACCCTGGCCCCAGAGTCCCCAAGCAGTGCTCGCTGTTCCTGCAAGGTTAAGCCTGGCTTTTCTTAAAATGGAGGGGTACAAAGTCAGACCTTTTACACAGTCATATGGAATGCCCTATTAACGCCCATTTTCAAACCTTTTCAGTCACAAAGCCCTATATTAACGGATATGTAAACACTCAATATTATTTTATCAAAGGCATGTTTAAAACATGAGGGCCTATTAGCAATAACCGGCTGTGAGAAGTTGGCCTGGCATATGCTGTCCACTAATTATAGTGGGCACCTTGCACCAGTCCAAACAACCCCTTATTGGAGATAGGTTAAAGACAACCTTTATTGAAAGCTATCCTAGTGGTAGCTATGGAGAGCAGCCTTCAGGCTAAGTCTTGAAGGAATGTAAAGCAGCTTGTTTTACCAGTCTATAATCTCTTGAGTGACCAAATGAAAGAGGACCACACCAGGTATATATTCAAAATATATGTATTTATTACTAAACACACCCCTCTAGTCTCTTTATGAGGCTAGAGTTCGAAGTACATACGTTATGAGTTAGTTATCTACAGTAATAGCACAAATACACGTTTGAGCCCCAGGGGCGTACCAAACCATATACCAATAAAGTGGTATAAGAACCACGACTGAGCTAGACACAAGGCCTAGAGCCTGTAGAAGTGCTTGGACCACAAGGAACCACCCAAGGCAGTGACACAGGGGACCCACGGGGGACGCGTGCAGTGTATGAACACAGCCGCGAACCACCGTTAACTTCTATGGGGAAAGTCGCGATTAGAATTTAAAAGAAAAGGGACACTTAGAGGAGGACTTGGAGCAAACCCTTTGAGAACTAGGCTGTTCTAGTGTCAATACCCACGGGAGCACCGGAGTACTCGAGTTACCTCACCCAGGGGAGCCGGGTGCATAGGTGTCTTTCGGGGTCGGGTTTCGTCGTCGCTTTCAATGGCGATCTGCTGCAAAGTGCTGCTGGCGGCCAAGTCGAAAGTGTTCGGGTGGATCCAAAGGTGGATCGAAGATCTGAAGAACCTGAAAGCAGAGGGGACAGAGTCTGGGTCACTAGCCAGTGACCAGGAAGGCGATGAGCAGATGCCCACCGATGTCGAGTGCTTCAGGTAGGTTGACAGTCGTCTTGACTCTTCAGCCACGAGGTCCAGGAGGCGTCGACGACAACCAGGAGCTGGATTCGAGCTGTCCCACGACGTCTGTCGATTGCAGGGGTGTCGGTGACCGGATTGGACCCAACAAGCCTTGGCAACGGCAAGTCTCGTGGAAATAGAAGAAGGACGATGTTGCAGACCAGCAAGGTCTGGGAGACTCACCCAGCAAGGATAAGTCAGGGCACACCTGGAGCAACCAGGGAGCCCAAGCAGAAAAAGATTGGCCTTCGTGAGGGCCTACTAGCCAACGGACTAGCAACTGCGAAGGAGCCTCAAGACGGTGCACGTGGAGCTGGCTCACAGGACACTCGTGGAGTGGAGGCCAGTGATCTTCAGTGCAGTTGGTGCTGGAGGCTGGGGCTACTGGGAGCCCAAAGCACGACTTCGTGGGAGACCCAGAAGAGGATGCACTTGCAAATGCGTTTGGTGTCCAGGGGTCATGGTTCTACATTACCCACGACAGCTATGGGCCTCAGCTTTGCTGGGGACTCAGGGCAGCTTCAGGGAAGTCTGGAAATCCATGTCTGGTGATGCAAAGACTTCGGCGTCCAACGGGAGCTTCAGCGATGCAGACCAGACAATTGCTTCTTTGGTGCCTGCCAAGCAGGGGAGTCACTCCTTGAGCCCTAGGGAGATTCTTCAGTCCTCTAATCTTGAAGTAGAGCGTCGAAGGTCCAGGATTCTGTGTCAGAGTTTCGTCCAGGTAAATCTAAAGTCCTAAGGACTGGGTTCCCCTACTTATACTAAGGTAGGGGGTTGGACATACTCTGTGGCCCCACCTATAGGAGGGCCAGGGCAGAGGGGTGGTTACACCCCTTTCCCTTTGTCCAGTTTCGCGCCAGAGCAGGGGCTGGAAGCCCCTGAGCCGGTTTGAACTGGGGTATGCACAGGGACACCAAGTGTGCCCCCAGTGCAGGATTTCAAAGCACCCGAGAGTGCTCCCACCCAGCCCCAATACACACTATCCTGTCTGGGGAGGTGGTCACACCTCCCTGGGACAGGAAACCTATTGTCCAGGCCTCCCTGCCGGAGTTTCGGTCAGCAGCAGGAGGCCAGACTCGTGTCTGTGGCAGCGGCATCCATTTTGTGATGCCAGGGCTCTGGAAAGTCAGTACCGGGTATACCGGTGTGTACATGTCTTTCCCTCTAGAAGGGTGGAATGCTACCCCCGCCACCAGAACTGGCGGGGGGTAGTATTCCAAGATGTTTGACACCAAACACAACATGTTTCCGTGCAGCCATCCCAAAGTTAGCATTTAACGCGAGGTTATAATGCGCTTAAGAGTATATGGTCAGGCTGCACTACAAACAGCATCAGAGAAGGGTCTCCGAACGCTGCAGAGGGGCCCTGCTCATGCAGGGGCACCCTCTCACATAGGAACCACGCACTCTGCCTTCAGGATTGATAAGGCCTGCCATAGGAGTGACTTATAGGTTTATATGTGTGTATGTATATAGTGATATAGGTAGCCTATATCACAGTAAGGGGTGCATGCACCACCTTACCCAGGCTGCAGTAGCAGACCTGTGGTGTCAGTTTGGATGGCCTTCCAGGGGTGGCACAATACATGCTGCAGCCCCTGGTAGGCCTCTGAGGTACCTATGCCCTGGGTACATAGTATACCATATACTAGGGACTTATAAGGGCACTCCAGATTCCAATCAGAGATGTGCCTAAGGCACATGGAAACCATTTTAAAGAGGAAGCAGCTAGGCTGGGGTTCTGATTAGCAGGGCCCCAGCCAGACTAAGGTCGAAAAACAGTGAAGCATCAGCAAAAAGTGGGGGTACCCATGTGAAGCAGATCCTACTCTCCTACACAACCCCCCCAAACGTAGGGACATTAAACTAACCTTGCCCAGTTAAGTCTTCATGTTCTAAGTGGAAGTACCTAGAGAGTCCATCTGCATTGGCATGGTTACTCCCAGGTCTATGTTCCACTGTGAAGTCCATCCCCTGTAGGGAAATGGACCACCTAAGCAGTTTGGGGTTTTCACCCTTCATTTGTTTTAGCCATAAGAGGGGCTTATGGTCTGTTTGAACAAGGAAGTGAGTACCAAACAAGTATGGCCTCAACTTCTTCAGAGCCCAGACCACAGCAAAGGCCTCCCTCTCAATGGCTGACCAACGTTTCTCTCTAGGGGTCAGCCTTCTGCTAATGAAAGCTACTGGCTGATCCTGACCTTCATCATTCAATTGTGACAGTACAGCCCCTACCCCCAATTCAGATGCATCAGTTTGAACAATGAACTTCTTGGAGTAATCAGGACTCTGTAGAATGGGAGCAGTGCACATGGCCTGCTTCAGGTCATCAAATGCCTTTTGACAGCTAACTGTCCACTGAACCTTTTTGGGCATTTTCTTGGAAGTTAAGTCATTCAGGGGTGTCACTATTGATCCATACCCCTTGACAAATCTCCTATAGTACCCAGTCAGGCCTAAGAAGGCTCTCACCTGAGTCTGGGTAGTTGGAGCAGTCCAGTCCATGATGGTCTGGATCTTGCTCTGCAGTGGTTGAACCTGGCCTCCACCCACAAGGTGGCCCAGGTACACAACCTGACTCTGCCCTATCTGGCACTTGGTGGCCTTGATAGTCAGGCCTGCTTTCTGCAGGGCCTGTAAAACATTTCTGAGGTGGACCAGGTGATCCTCCCAGGTGGAGCTAAAGACAGCAATATCATCTAGATATGCTGCACTATAGGCTTCCAGACCTGTAAGGACTGTATTCACCAACCTCTGAAAAGTGGCAGGTGCATTCTTCAGACCAAAGGGCATCACCACAAATTGATAATGCCCACTAGGGGTTGAGAATGCTGTCTTTGGCTTTGCATCATCAGCTAGTCTGATCTGCCAGTAGCCAGCTGTCAGGTCAAATGTGCTTAGATACTTGGCTGAGGCCAAAGTGTCTATTAGCTCATCTGCCCTTGGTATTGGATGGGCATCAGTCCTAGTGACTGCATTGAGACCCCTGTAGTCCACACAAAACCTCATCTCTCTTTTCCCACCATTGGTGTGAGGTTTTGGCACAAGGACCACTGGACTAGCCCAAGGGCTATCTGAGGGTTCAATAACTCCCAAATCCAACATCTTCTGGACTTCTGTCCTGATACAGTCCCTGACATGGTCAGGTTGCCTATAAATCTTATTTTTAATAGGCAGACTGTCCCCAGTGTCCACTTCATGAGTGCACCAGGTAGTCTGACTGGGTGTCAGTGAGAATATGTGTCTGAACTGATTGAGCACCTGTCTGCAATCAGTCTGCTGCTGGGTAGTGAGGCTGCCTGCCAAGGCTACACCATCCACTGACCCATCACCAGGGTTCTGTGAGAGCAGGTCAGGGAGTGGGTCACTCTCTTCCTCCTGTCCCTCATCAGTAGCCATGAGCAAGCCCATGTCTGCCCTGTCCACATATGGTTTTAACCTGTTGACATGGAGAACCCTGTGGGGACTCCTGGGTGTTCCTAGGTCTACTAAGTAGGTAACCTCACCCTTCTGTTCAACAATGGTGTGGGGTCCACTCCATTTGTCTTGGAGAGCTGCTGGGGCCACTGGCTCCAACACCCACACCTTCTGTCCTGGCTGGTAAACAGTCAGTACAGCTCTTTGGTCATGCCAGGCCTTTTGAAGTTCCTGGCTAGCCTCAAGGTTTTTAGTTGCCTTTTTCATATACTCAGCCATCCGGGAGCGGAGACCAAGTACGTAGTCCACTATGTCTTGCTTTGGGGGCTTGAGAGGTAACTCCCATCCTTCCTTCACCAAGCACAGTGGACCCCTGACAGGGTGACCAAACAAAAGTTCAAAAGGGCTGTAGCCAACCCCTTTTGAGGCACCTCCCTGTACGCAAATAAAAGGCAGGGCAAGAGTATGTCCCATCTTCGCCTAAGCTTTTCTGGGAGCCCTTTAATCATGCCCTTCAAGGTTTTGTTGAATCTCTCAACTAAACCATTGCATTGTGGGTGATAGGGTGTGGTGAACTTGTAAGTCACTCCACACTCCTTCCACATTGCTTTTAAGTATCCAGACATAAAGTTTGCACCCCTGTCTGATACAACCTCCTTAGGGAAGCCCACTCTTGAGAAAATTCCCAGGAGGGCCCTTGCCACCACAGGTGCTGTAGTGGTCCTAAGGGGAATAGCCTCTGGGTACCTGGTGG
Source organism: Calotriton arnoldi (assembly GCA_963921515.1). Lineage (NCBI taxonomy): Eukaryota > Metazoa > Chordata > Amphibia > Caudata > Salamandridae > Calotriton > Calotriton arnoldi. Next base: position 1,303,973 of record CAWUFW010004627.1, read on the forward strand.
CATGATCCACTACCACCAGGATAAACCTGTGCCCAGATGCTGTTTGGGGATCCATGGGACCAACAATGTCAATCCCCACCCTTTCAAAGGGAACCCCCACCACAGGTAGTGGTATCAGGGAGGCCTTTGTAGTGCCACCTGCCTTGCCACTGGCCTGGCAGGTTACACAGGAGCGACAAAACTCCTTGGTGTCTTCAGACATGTGGGGCCAGTGAAAGTGAGGGACAATTCTGTCTCAAGTCTTGTTCTGGCCCAGGTGACCTGCTAAGGGAATATCATGGGCTAGGGTCAATAGGAAGCCCCTGAACTTCAAAGGTATAACCAACCTCCTGGTAGCACCAGGCTTGGGGTCTCTACACTCTGAGTACAAGAGTCCATCATCCCAATACACAGTATGGGGACCACTAGCTTTCCCAGCAGCCTCAGCAGCAGCTTGCTGTCTGAGGGGTTCAAGAGAGGGGCAGCTCTGCTGCTCCTGGCTCAGATCTGCCCTGGAAGGTCCCCCTGTCCCCAAGAACTCAACCTGTTCAGGTTCAAGCTCCTCTGGGACAGTTCCTTCCTCAGGACTGAGATCATCCCCTCAAGGGACTGATCTTCCTTCTGAGCCAAGGGGGAAGGCACTGCCTTTACCCTACTACTCCTCTTCTTGGAGGGCACTTGGTCCATTATTCCAGAATCCAAGGCCTGTTCAGTGCTAGACATTTTGGCTTGTGACCTGGTCACAGCAAACACATCTGCAGGGATCCCCAGCATTTCTGCATGGGTCCTGAGCTCCACTTCTGCCCAAGCTGAAGTTTCTAAGTCATTGCCAAGCAAGCATTCAACGGGTAGGTCTGCACTTACCACAACCTTCTTAAGGCCAGTTACCCCTCCCCAGGAGAAGTTAACAACTGCCAGAGTATGGTCTGTTCTGACGTTGCTAGCATTGGTCACTTGGTACATTTCACCAAGTATTATCTGCCCAGGATTCACAAGGTCTTGTGTCACCATGGTGACACTTGCCCCTGTGTCCCTAAATGCCAAAGCCTCTCTTCCATTGATTAAAGGCTGTTGTCTGTACTTGCCCAGATTACTGGGACTCACAGAGGAGGTCATATCCATGCCTCCATCACAGACTAGGACAGCCTGAGTGAGTTCTCTGACTAGGTCAGAGCTCATCTCTTTACCCAGGGTCAACCCTACTAAACCCTTGGCTTGTGTAGTCCCACCACCAACTGTACCTGCACTAGGGGGAGCAGGTGCCTTAGGGGCATTGGTGGGGGCTGGAGTAGAGTCTTTGGACTTGGTGCAATCACTGGTCCAGTGGGTCTTTTGCTTACAGACCTTGCACCATGGTTTTCTTTGGCCTTTCCCTTTGGTAGACTGTGAATCCCCACCTGAAGAAGATTTTTGGGGGCCTTGTGAAGACTTTTGATCTTTACCCTTCTCCCCACCCTTATCAGAGGTTTTCAAATCTTGCTTCTTAGGGTCACCACCTTGGTTCTGTACCTTCTGCTTCACCCTGGTTCTGACCCATTTGTCTGCCTTCTTTCCCAATTCTTGGGGAGAGGTCAGATCAGAGTCTACCAGGTGCTGATGCAACAGCTGATTTTGACAGTTATTAAGAATCTGCTCCCTCATTATCAGATTGTACAATCCTGTGAAGTCACATACCTTACTGCCCAATAACCAACCTTCCAGAGCCTTGGCAGAACAATCAACAAAGTCCACCCAGTCTTGAGTCTGTGCTTTTTGGGTATCCCTGAACTTTAACCTGTATTGTTCAGTGGTTAGGCCAAACCCATCAATTAGAGCACTCTTCAAGACTTTGTAATTATCAGCATCCTCCTCTCTAACAGTGAGGAGCTTGTCTCTACCTTTGTCTGCAAAGGAGAGCCACAAGATTGCTGCCCACTGCTCCTGAGGGACCCTCTGTACTTTACAGGCCCTCTCTAGAGCAGTTATCCATTTGTGGATATCATCCCCACTCTGGTAGGGAGGGACAATCTTGCTCAGGTTTCTATGGTCATAAGACCTTTCCCTATCTTTGGGGAAACTGCTGCCACCATGGGACTCTAGTCCCAACTTTTGTCTCTCTCTATAGAGATCTAGGGACTCCCTGTCTATAGCCAATTGCTGTTTCCTGAGTTCAAGCTGAGTTTGCTCATATTGAATCAGTCTCTTTCTCCTCTCATGAGAGGATTCCCTCCTATGAGAGGAGACAGAGGTCCCTATTGAGGTGTCAGAGTGGTTAGACTCCTGAGAAGGAGACCTAGACCTTCTGGGCACACTCAGAACTCTTCCTGGGGGGACAAAGGGGAGGTCAGTCTGATCCTCTCCTCCTCCTCCTCCACAGGAGGAATTGGATTTTCCAGGACAAGGTCATTTTCACCTTCCTGGCCAGTTTCAGAGGGGGGCCTGGGTTTCTTCACCCCTGGCCCCTTCCTCATCTTCTGCCCCACCCTCTTTGCCTACCCCTTCAGACCCTAGGGGCCTGCTGAGATCATCAGCTAGTAACACCTCCCTGAGGTGTTGGGTGCTGGCACTTTTGCCTGCCTTCAACTTCCTAGTATTGCATAATGCTCTCAATTCCAAGAATGGGAGTTTATCATACTTGGAGGGAAGAAGCCCACTGGCTTCTGGCAAGGACTCACTGGGTCCTGGCTTTGAAGACATTAATAGTGAGGTGTGGTGTATGCACTACCTACTCTAGTGTGGCCTACTAAACTCTCTTGAGTTGTAGAAAGGGTGTGCTATCCCTTAACACACAACTCTAAGTTCAGTAGAACTTACTGTATTACTAAGCTTGATTTATATGTACCTTAGGTACCCTTAGTGGTTTTCAGTTGATCAATTCAATTGAGATTATCTGGTAAAACAATAGCAAGCTGGAATCCCACACGCTGCACACCAATGTGAGAAGTTGGCCTGGCATATGCTGTCCACTAATTATAGTGGGCACCTTGCACCAGTCCAAACAACCCCTTATTGGAGATAGGTTAAAGACAACCTTTATTGAAAGCTATCCTAGTGGTAGCTATGGAGAGCAGCCTTCAGGCTAAGTCTTGAAGGAATGTAAAGCAGCTTGTTTTACCAGTCTATAATCTCTTGAGTGACCAAATGAAAGAGGACCACACCAGGTATATATTCAAAATATATGTATTTATTACTAAACACACCCCTCTAGTCTCTTTATGAGGCTAGAGTTCGAAGTACATACGTTATGAGTTAGTTATCTACAGTAATAGCACAAATACACGTTTGAGCCCCAGGGGCGTACCAAACCATATACCAATAAAGTGGTATAAGAACCACGACTGAGCTAGACACAAGGCCTAGAGCCTGTAGAAGTGCTTGGACCACAAGGAACCACCCAAGGCAGTGACACAGGGGACCCACGGGGGACGCGTGCAGTGTATGAACACAGCCGCGAACCACCGTTAACTTCTATGGGGAAAGTCGCGATTAGAATTTAAAAGAAAAGGGACACTTAGAGGAGGACTTAGAGCAAACCCTTTGAGAACTAGGCTGTTCTAGTGTCAATACCCACGGGAGCACTGGAGTACTCGAGTTACCTCACCCAGGGGAGCCGGGTGCATAGGTGTCTTTCGGGGTCGGGTTTCGTCGTCGCTTTCAATGGCGATCTGCTGCAAAGTGCTGCTGGCGGCCAAGTCGAAAGTGTTCGGGTGGATCCAAAGGTGGATCGAAGATCTGAAGAACCTGAAAGCAGAGGGGACAGAGTCTAGGTCACTAGCCAGTGACCAGGAAGGCGATGAGCAGATGCCCACCGATCTCGAGTGCTTCAGGTAGGTTGATGGTCATCTTGACTCTTCAGCCTCGAGGTCCAGGAGGCGTCGACGAAAACCAGGAGCTGGATTCGAGCTGTCCCACGACGTCTGTCGATTGCAGGGGTGTCGGCGACCGGATTGGACCCAACAAGCCTTGGCAACGGCAAGTCTCGTGGAAATAGAAGAAGGACGATGTTGCAGACCAGCAAGGTCTGGGAGACTCACCCAGCAAGGATAAGTCAGGGCATACCTGGAGCAACCAGGGAGCCCAAGCAGAAAAATATTGGCCTTCGTGAGGGCCTACTAGCCAATGGACTAGCAACCGCGAAGGAGCCTCAAGACGGTGCACGTGGAGCTGGCTCACAGGACACTCGTGGAGTGGAGGCCAGTGATCTTCGGTGCAGTTGGTGCTGGAGGCTCGGGCTACTCGGAGCCCAAAGCATGACTTCATGGAAGACCCAGAAGAGGATGCACTTGCAAATGCGTTTGGTGTCCAGGGGTCATGGTTCCACGTTACCCACGACAGCTATGGGCCTCAGCTTTGCTGGAGACTCAGGACAGCCTCGGGGAAGTCTGGAAATCCACCTCTGGTGATGCAAAGACTTCGGCGTCCGACGGGAGCTTCAGCGATGCAGACCGGACAATTGCTTCTTTGGTGCCTGCCAAGCAGGGGAGTCACTCCTTGACCCCAAGGGAGATTCTTCAGTCCTCTAATCTTAAAGTAGAGCGTCGAAGGTCCAGGATTCTGTGTCAGAGTTTCGTACAGGTAAATCTAAAGTCCTAAGGACTGTGTTCCCCTACTTATACTAAGGTAGGGGGTTGGACATACTCTGTGGCCCCACCTATGGGAGGGCCAGGGCAGAGGGGTGGCTACACCCCTTTCCCTTTGTCCAGTTTCGCGCCAGAGCAGGGGCTGGAAGCCCCTGAGCCGGTTTGAACTGGGGTATGCACAGGGACACCAAGTGTGCCCCCAGTGTAGGATTTCAAAGCACCCGAGAGTGCTCCCGCCCAGCCCCAATACACACTATCCTGTCTGGGGAGGTGGTCACACCTCCCTGGGACAGGAAACCTATTGTCCAGGCCTCCCCTGCTGGAGTTTCGGTCAGCAGCAGGAGGCCAGACTCGTGTCTGTGGCAGCGGCATCCATTTCGTGATGGCAGGGCTCTGGAAAGTCAGTACCGGGTATACCGGTGTGTACATGTCTGTCCCTCTAGAAGGGTGGAATGCTACCCCCGCCGCCAGAACTGGCGGGGGGGGGTAGTATTCCAAGATGTTTGACACCAAACACGACATGTTTCCGTGCAGCCATCCCAAAGTTAGCATTTAACGCGAGGTTATAATGCGCTTAAGAGTATATGGTCAGGCTGCACTACAAACAGCATCAGAGAAGGGTCTCCGAACGCTGCAGAGGGGCCCTGCTCATGCAGGGGCACCCTCTCACATAGGAACCACGCACTCTGCCTTCAGGATTGATAAGGCCTGCCATAGGAGTGACTTATAGGTTTATATGTGTATATGTATATAGTGATATAGGTAGCCTATATCACAGTAAGGGGTGCATGCACCACCTTACCCAGGCTGCAGTAGCAGACCTGTGGTGTCAGTTTGGATGGCCTTCCAGGGGTGGCACAATACATGCTGCTGAGGTACCTATGCCCTGGGTACATAGTATACCATATACTAGGGACTTATAAGGGCACTCCAGATTCCAATCAGAGATGTGCCTAAGGCACATGGAAACCATTTTAAAGAGGAAGCAGCTAGGCTGGGGTTCTGATTAGCAGGGCCCCAGCCAGACTAAGGTCGAAAAACAGTGAAGCATCAGCAAAAAGTGGGGGTTCCCATGTGAAGCAGATCCTATTCTCCTACACCGGCGATAATTATCGCTAAGCGCAGTTAGCGCTAGGATAATTATCGCCGGCTATCGCAGGTTTCTATCACGGAGATAGCGTGCTATCAGCAACGCTTATCTCCAAAGCGATAGAAACCCTGGAGAACAGTGTGAATATCGCTTGAAAACAAGCGATATTCACACTGTGACCAGTGTTAGCTTGGCGATAGGGAGAGGGGGATTTAGCCATGTAATCCACCTCCCATTGGATTACATGGCTAAGTCAGGTCTGGACCAGGCGTTAACAAACCAGCGCTAAACGTGTTTAGCGCTGGTTCGTTAATCACCTCCCCTGCCTCGCTAATAGGCGATAGCGAGCTTAGCGACTGTTTCCAGTCGCTTTTAGGTTGGGAACGCCTACTTTGCATGCCATTAGCGATAAATATCACTGGCATGCAAAGCGGCACCCAACCCGGTCGCTATCGCCTAGAAGCTGTCGCTAACAGCAGTTAGCGACAGCTTGCTAATAGGGCGTTAGAATTATCGCCGCTTTAGCGGGAAAAAGTCCAGCTAAAGCGGCGATAGAGCCCTTGATAATATGCCCCATGGATTTTTGATGGGATCCGAGTGTTAAGTTGTAAAATAGAAAGGCCACAGTCGGAACAATCTGCCCAACAGAACAATCTGACCAATCAGAACATTCCGACCAAAAGGGATAACCTGTGGTAAGGGGTGGTAAGGCTCACTCTCGGTAGCTTTGCTCGGATTACAAGGCTTTGCCTACAGAGAGTGGAGGTGGAATGTGTACAAATAACAATACAATTAAGCTACAGAAAACTTAAAGACCCAAACCACATTATAAAAAAAGGTAAGGAAACTAATAAAACAAATCAAGGCATACACTTGGAAATAAGGATAGCATTTCTGGCAAAGGAGAATTGTACAAAGTGTCAAAAGCAAACAGAAATGGGCCAAACACAGACCTAAGTAACGCTAGGTTCAAATTTAAATTCAGTTTGTGTGTGAAGTTTGAATCAAATCAGAAGGTCGAAGCCACTGATGTGGTGTTGATTTTAATGTGAGTCTCTAAATGTTCGAAGACACAGTCAACAGTATTAGAGCTTAATCTGAAAATTTTTGATATTTAATTTTATTATTACAATGCATTTTTATATTTATGTATTTCCTTATGTTAATCTTAAAGAAGGCAAATGGCTGATTCAAGTGTGACTTGGAGGGAAATTAAAGAACTAAGGGGCATATCAGCAAGGCCAGGCGATAAAATTATCGCCGCTTTAGCGTCCAGTTTCGGACGAAAAGCGGCGATAATTTTATCGCCCTATCAGCATGGACACGCTAACGCGTGAATCCATGCCTTAGCGCCTGTTTACTGAACGCCCAGCTTTGCATCTCTAATGAGATGCAAAGTGGGCGTTCCTTCCCGAATAACTGGAGAAATGTCGCTAACCGACATTTCTCCAATTATCAAGGAATCGCTAACAAGCATAGCGATAAGAAAAGTAGCGCTAACCATGGTTATCGCTACTTTCCTTACGCATGCTTTAATTCTGACTTAGCCATGTAATCCAATGGGAGGTGGATTACATGGCTAAGACCACCCTGCCCTATCAGCAAGGTATCGCCGGTCACAGTGCGATTATCGCTGGTTTCCCAGCGATAATCACACTGTTTTCCAGCTATCGCTTGCATTTCTATCGCTTTGGAGATAAGTGTTGCTGATAGCACGCTATCTCCGCGATAGAAAGCAGCGATAGCCGGCGATAATTATCCTAGCGCTAAGTGCGCTTAGCGATAATTATCGGCGGCCCTTGCTGATATGCCCCTAAGGAGGATTGTGGTTCTTGCGTCTCACTCAAAACTCACTAAAAGTAGCTACAACTCTAGTGATGCTCTGCTGAGTGCCAGTTGAATCTGGATGTGGGTGGCTCAAGGCCTTGTGCTGCGTTGCATCTGCCCCTATGCAGAAGTCTCTGGTCAGGTGCGGGCACCTCTGGTAGTTCTGGCTCAATGCTAGTATGAAGGGCTGGGCTTTACATGGGTTAAAATTCATCTCTCTTCAGAGAATGTTGTCAGCTCGCTGAATCAGCTGTAGTGATCTGCTGAATAAACAATACAATGGCAGGTTTCTTCAGAACTATTTTTACTACATCAAGCCCTACTTAGCAGTAGGTTTGAACAACTCTTTCTGTGCATGGGCTGCTCTGAGCCTCCACGGCATCTAGACCTTCAGCACTAATCTCTCCTAGGAAGAAGGGAATACTACACATTCCAGCAGGCAGGGCTCCTCTAAACTCCTCAGCATGCAACGTTCTAGGGTATCTTTCCTTCAGACAGCAGACTTTTCTCAGGAAATGGATGCAAACATCTGTCTTAAAGGCAAAAAACTGGTGCAACCAATTCTAAAGAAGATTGCTAGGTTTGAAGTTCAAGCCAGAGCTAGAGATAACTCTTTCCAATTCTCTGACAGACAGACAGTCAAAAATGTGCAGGCAAGCCAGGAAATATTCTGTTCTCTTTTTAACCCCGTTCGCTCATTGAAAAGTACATGGTACACAAGTTATTAGTAGTTGCACATGTCAGTTATCCTTTAATGCAACAGTGTTCATTCCGTGTAAAAGTCATATGGCGAAATCCAAATCAGGTGACGCAAAGATACTGGCATAGTGAAGTCAATGACTCTAAGCTTACCAAGTTTTATGCAGCAAGATCAACAAATAGAAAAAGACAAAGAGAGTCCTGGGCACTCATAAAGAGTCAATCATCAATTTTCAAAGTGTCAATAGTTAAGGTATTATTTTGTACTTCGGCATTCTAATTTCATATTCTTTTTGTCGTCCATGTAGTGTTGACACAAAATACAAGCAGCCACACACTAGCAGCCAACACGTGCTTTTTCCTACGGCAAGTGTGCCTGTCGACTTCCTCAGGGCTGCATTATAGAGCCACGTTGCAGAAGTCTGTAAGAATCCACAATAACCAGTCATCCTATCCAGCACATTTTTGTAATGTTCAATAGCCAACGCAACAGTATTCTAGTAAGGTGATAATGTTTATACCATTCGAGTGTCCCAAATCAAACCCGTCCATTCGTATCCTGATCCGGAGAGTGCTCCATCGAATATCGGCTCATGTGCTGAGGTTGTACGGCAGCCAACCTTTGTCCTTGAGCACTACTTCAATAATTTAGTAGCATATTACCTGGTCCCGGACATACGGTTAGCGCCGCTTATGAGCCTTGCTACCTTCTTTCTTTAAATAGAAAAATATGTTGATTCCCCAACTCAATTAAAATGAAGGAGAGTCAATTCACAGGAAAAGGAAGATCCTGTGCTCAAATAATCAGTGAAGACCATTAAGAAAAAATGTGCACAACTAGACTTCTTCCAGTTCCCAGTTTATAGCTTTAGTCAAATGTCATACTAATTATTACAGAAAGTAAAAGTTAGTTAGAGTCAGAAGCCAATTCATTATTAAAAACAATAATGCAATGTGACTTTAAGAAGTTAAAAGCCACAACATACATGGCAACATTCAAATTAATAACAACAAGCAATAATTCAAAAGGAGCATGCACCATTTAACCTTCTCTAGCACAACAACAGAATGATAAAATTAGAGTAAGTGAGTAAATGAATTAACTTTTTCCAAATAGCACATCCTTTATAATGTTTCAAGCAATGAAAACAAACAATTTCATAGCATATCACGTTACATAAAAAGGCAGCACTAAAATGTTACGATGCACATCAAACCAATCAAACTATTAGCTTTCAATCCACCCCAAATAACAGATACTTGCAGATAATTTTCATTGGCTGTTAACTCACACAATTTAGTTGCATAGAGGAATTAACAAAAATGAAAATGAATACAACGGACTATTCTGGAATGCCATAATGACGGACATAGCAATATAGATTCAGTGCATAACCTTATTATATTTCAATATTTCAAAATACATCCCTTTTGCTAAGGAATTTAGAAGAAAATGTTACTTTACACATACAATATGTGCACATGTGTTACACCCTTATTGAGAAGAGGGCACGGCAATAAGCATTGTTTGCTAGATGTTTTGACGGGGTGAACTCCCCAAGACCAACAGCGACAGTAACAGCAGCGCGAGTGTGGCAGCTGCTGCCACAGAGAGCGAGCCCCCGTCGGCTGCGGAGGGGGCCCGGACAGTACGGGGTGCAGCCTGAGGCTTGGCCGGGAGTGCCCCACTCGCCACAGTCACAGTCACCGTCAACATCTCAGCCCAGACCTAGCTTCCATAGCTCCCACAGCTGAGGATCACCCTTCGCCGTCGTTCCTGCTTATTGCGCCCCAGTCAAAGAACAGAGGGGTCCACGGAACTGTGGAGGAAAATAAGGGGAGGAGGGCCAAGGAATCACTCGGAAAGACGCTCCAACCCCCAGACATCCAACTATCTCTGTGGGGGTAGGCTCCAGAGAGGAGGGTAAAGTGGGAGGCTGCTGGACAGCTTCTCTGACCCACCCAGCCGGCATCACCATTTTACAGCCCCTCACCACACCGGCTCCCAGGCAGCGCAGGACACGAGCAGAAGTGACAGAGCGAGGGCAAAGGCAGGGAAAAAGCAGGACAAGAAAGGAGCAAGCAGCCAGGTCTACTGACAGGGCGCCAGAGCTACTCACACCCCACAGGTGCAACTCTCGGGCTATGGGGCCACACTAACCCAGGGGAACCCCTTAATCATCTAATCTACTTATTAAGGAAGCCAACAGTGCCGCGCTGAGACCCGAAGAACCCCCCTGAGTTCTCAACTAACACCTGGGAAGGTCAGCTGTCACTGCAAAAGGGCTCTCTACTCGCCTACCAGGCCAATAACCAAGGGAAACAAGGGAAAGAGTGGGGCACCAGCACTGGCCTAGGCCTAGGCCAACGGATGCAGGGCAATCCAGGGCACCAACCAGCGCGCAGGAAGCAGTGCTAAGTGAAGGGAGACCACCGGTCTTCTAATGAGGTCAGGGACGACCAGGGTGGACATCCCCCCTAGGCCATCGGGGAAAAAAGGGAAGAAAAGAAAGCCATGTCTCACCACTCAACACAGCGCCCAAACTTCATGAATCGCAACAGAGCCAGAATCAAAGGACAGGGCGACGCAAAACAGTGAGGGGGGCAGTCTAAAACATTTAGCTCATACAACTCAACCAAAAATCTACACAAAATTTAGGGGTATATTCACAAGAACGTGCGATAACTACCGCAAGAGTAGCGTAACGCAACTTTCAATATCGCAGCCTATCGCGAGAAAATAACCCCGTGTCAACGTGGAATTCACAACAAGGCGGTAGCATGCGATAGTCACCAGATAACGCGTCAAATGTCAGCGTGAAAATCAACGCCACGCCGAAAAAATGCGAAACGAGAAATCATGCGATGAGGCCAATCGCGGTACAAAAAGTAGCGAAAAGCAGCCACAGGCCTGCAAATCCCATGCGCCTGGCGGGAAATTGCACCATAAAAACCACAGAAACAACACACCAGAAACAATCCAAAGCACGTAGCAACATGGATGCACCCCGACCCAGCTCAGAGGTCAACGCGAACCCCACAACCCCCACAGACCACCAGCAAGGAACAACGGGGTCGGGGAAGGCCAAGGAGAAAAGGGAGAGGAAGACGGGGTGCAGACCGCAGGAAAACAAGACCAGCGCCACGGAGTCACAGAACACTACCAGCAACTGACCCGCAAGCAGACCACCTGGAATGCAGTCGGAGTGCCGAAGAGGCCAATCCAGGAGGCCAAGAGGCGCCGCCAGGACGTGACAACCTAAACCAGGCACAAACCCGCTGCCAACAGGAAGGCAGCAACGGTGACAGGAGGTGGCAGTCCAGCGCCACAGGAGGAGCTGGAGGAAACCCAGGCCACAGTCATCAGTGTGGAGACGGTGCAAGGAGGTGGGAGTACGGACACAGCTCGACAGGACCCGACACAACAACAACAGGGTGAGGATCCAACAGGGACTGGTGGGACGGGGGGTGATGGGCACAATGGCACACATGCACAACGAGGTGTAACACAGTGCACACCCACAATTACCCAGGGACATGTCCCCCATCCCCGTGGCACACTGCAGCACACACACATAGCAATCACAGCACATACCATGACAATGTGGCACAAAGTGCAACACCCACAATGCAGAACAGGGGACCCAACTGGGTCCGCCCAGGCACAGAAACAGAACAATCACCTTGGACAGAGCAGGGAACTGTGAGATGCATATCTACGGCTACAACCCCACATCAGCCATGTAGGCCAAATGTCCACTGTCCCAACTCAAATAGCCACCACCGCCCAAACAGTCACAATGTACATTGTCACACAGTCTGCATGTCGACAAGAACAAGGCGCCAAAACAATGCCAACATGCACCTCCCCTTCACAATGCAGAGGGACAAACAACACCTCCAGCAGGTCAGAACAGACAACCCATCAGTGATGCCAGAGACGAACACCACACCTTCGACACCGATGCCCTACAACAGCCCATGGACATCCCACACAACCCACAACCAGGACCAGGGCAGACAAGCTACTCAGAGGAGAACCCAGCCCCTGCAACAGACCACCTAGCATGAAGCACCCGCAATCACGGCTGGCTCAGAATACTTCACCGACCCACACATGGCACCCCAATGCCAGGTGTCAGAACGCCAAAAGGAGGTGGCCCAACAGGTGCGGGTGTTGCCAAACCCATGGAATGCGAACTAGAACACATACTTGGGTGTCCAATACCCTTCAGGGACCACTTACACCCCACAAAGGAGGCCCACACTGCCATAAAGACACATGCAGATGCACATACCCAGTACAGAACAACGCCCAGGGGCACGCACATATCAGTCACACACCCACGTTGGCTCTGCGTACGACGGCACAGTCCACTCCCCTTACGAATTGAGTGTAAGTAAAATGTAAGTCCGTTTTTATATAGCGCAGCTACTCACCCTTACGGGTCTCAAGGCGCTGGGGGCCGTAGTGGAAATTAAGTGAGCTATTGCCCAGAGTCACATGGTGCTGAGCTGAGCTGCCGCCGGAGCCGGGGATTGAACCGTGAACCCTGTGCTCCGAAGTCAGCTGCCCTGGCCGCTGCACCACACCTCTCCACTTTGTGGATGACGACAAAGCTACATGTCCAGGTTCTAGCCCGCTGCCTGCAGTGACATGTCTGTGTCCGCTGTACACAGCACAATGTAATGTCGTAGGGCCCAGGGCCCCCATGCATACAACAAGACCACAGGTACACATGCACATTTCATGTTGAACTGGCTACTGGCACGTGCGCCCGGCCCCTTTATTGGCAGGGCCACATGTACAGTGACGCCTGTGCTCGATGTGTGTGGAGTGAGTATAACCCAGCCCGCACGGAGTGCTTGGTGCTGGCAACAACCTGAACAGTGGACACCAGTGTAATGGAAACAGAAAACACCAGCATAACAGAGTCAACTGCAGAGCAACATGGAGGGATCCGGAGTAAGGACAGAGGTCACCCAATGTTCAGTCAGGAGGTTCCGTGAGTTGCTGTGCACTGAGGTAGGGGCACTAGAGAAGAGCGCGCTCATGTGAAGAAATTTCTAGGATTGTGTCCCTTCGGGTTAGTCCTGATGCAGATGAAGTGGGGTGTGTTACACCTGCATCAACTTCCTCATCAACGTCCCAGGTCTCCCACACTGCCTGAGGTGACAGTTGCGTCCGCAGTCCACAGCGCAATACCCAGTAATAGATCCGGGTGTGTAGCTTGACTACCACCACCAGTCTGCATTCCTGCCTTGGGGCTATTGCCTCCTGCCCTCCCATTGTCTGTGCCTTCTCCCGTCCGCACACTTGACACATCTTCCTCATCATAGTCCCAGGTCTTCCCCACTGCATGAGGTGACATTGCTGCGCAACCTCACAACAGCACAAAACTCAATCAGTAACGGACAATGGCTTGCGGTGCACTGAGTCACTGGCACCTGGAGTGCTGAGCAGGGTATCAGTCCGATGATGGCATCCACGACAGGTCTGAGCAACTCCGTAGGTCTGTCAGGACCACCGTTTCGACTCTGGCAGATGGCGGTTGGAGGTGGTCCTTGGGGTGGTGGCGTGTGCCTCCTGTGGTGATGCGACGTCTGGGCCAGTCAAGACTCGATGCTATGTGTGGGCCCTGGTGGCCTGCAGTTGAGGCCGGAGGATGCGGACAGCGCAGGGCCACAGACACATGGCGTTGATGACCCCAAGACCATCGTTACAGAGGCCATTCAATGTCTCAGAAGAAAGGGTCCCAGGCCTGAGCAGCACAGAGTTAGTGGCCCCGGATGCACTGCTGCCGGCACAGGCACCCAGCCACGGGACGGTGACTTGCGGTGCAGTCAGATGGGCCATGCGACCTGAGCGGGTCCCCATCAATGTCCGAGGTGTATGTTGCAGAAGGTTGCGGGGGACAGTGGAAGGTGTCCTCCAGGGCATGATGCGGAAGGTCTGATGTTATCTGGAAGCAGCAAATGGAGGAGTGGAAAGCGCAACCCTCGTTTTCACCAACAATTCGGTATCAGCTACATGAGGATGAAAATTAGCCCCTATGCCATAGACTCAAACGCCACCAACGTACGACCAGTGAGTGTCCATGAATGTCGGGGAACACACTTAGTGGCTCAGGTGCTGAGAGGGGATGCAGTCTGCGATGATGCCGGTACACAGATGTGAACTCCAACATTGCCAAATCAAGACTCTGTGACCTACTGGACCGCAGTGTAGGCCGGAGGCAGCGACCAGCATGGGCCCACAGACACGTGTCGTGTGCTTGTGATGCATTAGTTTGCTTCACTGATAGCAGGGAGTTTAGTAATATCACCCCTGCAGTAGACATCTGGTCACTGCCATTCATGACTCAGGACACAGTTTCACACATGGGACCTACTGGTCCGACGAGTGGGCCGAAGGCGGCAGTAGAGTGTGTCAACGAGAAAGGAGTAAGGCGGGCCTGTGTCGTGGAGGCCGTGATGGTCTGAGGAGGCTGCCAAGATCACGGGCCTCGGGCTTGGAGCTTGCGCCGGCACGTGGTGGGCCCTCCTTGACACACGCCGGTGTCGGCAGGTGATCAGTGTGGCCTGGCTGCGCAGGGGCGGGCCTGACGGGTTCGTGGTCCAGCGTGCTGGGGTCCGGCATGTGCACAGCATCGCAGGCAACTCCGCTCACGAGGATGGCGTCGGCCTCGTGGCGGGGTGGGAGGCGCCGCCCTGGCAGAGACGTGGGTCTTTCCGGAAGAGGAACACGCCCAGGCCTACGTGCTTTTTATTCACACCCCTACGCTGGCGTGGCATACGCCGGGCCATCCCACTCCGGTGACGCTTAGGGGGGGCGTAACAGGCAACATTTCCGCAAGGTCCCCCACTGGCTGGGGTGACATGGTGGCGTCCACTGTCCACTACACTCCATACACCAGCGGTGTATGTCGCCATGGAGATGGGTGTGTTCTGCATACTGCGGTGTGTCCAGCACATCTCCGCCACTCTTGGCATTGTGTACTTTCCCAATCATGGTTCTACTGCATCCTTCACACATGCCTGGTTGCCACCTCTCCACACATTTGGCTATTATGTGGCTGAGGTGCCATGCCATTGCTGGCTCATGTTCAGGGCTTGCCCATGTGAACATTGTAAGTTGTTCTGTCGTGTCTGGTGGGTGGGCATGTTGTTGTGCCTGTTGTATGTGATTTTGTGACGTGTGCATTGCCAGAGTTGTGAGTTGCATGGTTGTGGAGTTGAGGTGTGTGGGGTGTTCATTTGGATATTGCCAAGGGGCTGTGCATTTCCCTTGTTGCCATCCTGGGAACGCTGGTTGATGATGGACTGTCGGAGGATGAAGGTATCATGCACCCTGGCTGTGTATTTGAAGGCGACATTGTTGGGGGTTCCACGGTGTTCTGTTGTTGCCTGCACATTGATGTGAGACGTGTGCTTCCTGTTGCGGTGATTGTGTGCTGTGTCACCAGGGGGCACAGGTAGTACATGTGTGCTGTGTATCGCCCCCAACACGTGCGTGCATTCTGCTTGGGCGTATGGTCCTTGCTTGGTCTCCAGCGGATCCTGCGCATTGTGTTGTACGTATGGGGACTGGGGTACCAGGGTGATGGTGATGTTCAGGACAGGTGTGGGGGACTTGGATTTGGCTGGCTGTGAGACTCCTCCGACTCTGGCGGGTGTTGGTTGGGGGGTACCAGGGGCCAACAGGTGCAGCCAAGCCAGCAGCTTTGTGTGGGGTGGGATGTTGGTTGTCCGCTGTGTTGGTGCCGTAGGCCTGTTAGGCGATGATGGTCAGGATGCGTAGGATGTTTCTCACTTTCAGCCTGTAGTGGACGGTGACATTATCAGATGTTGGGTCTGTGCGGCTGGTACGCTTTCTGGGGTTCCGCTGTCTTTGTCTGCGCTGCGTCTGTGGTGGTCCGGGGGGGCGGGTGTTCCGGGTGTGGGTTGGGGTCCTGCGGTGGTGGCGGTGGGTGTTGTGGCCCTCTTGGGTGTCCGGGCCACATGATGAGTGGCTCCATGCCATCTGTTGCCCTTCGGATGTGGCCCTGGGCTGTGCTCCCTTTTGTGGTGCTGGCTGCCGTCCGACTTTACACCAGGTCAGAGCAGGTGTAAATTTCCTGGTGCTATCGCGCCTTATCGCCTGTTTTGTGTTCTTATCGCCGATGTAGCTGGTCGTTGTGAATGTTGAGGTGTGATGTTGTCTCGACTTTTGGCACGGGAACGCCTACTCTGCATCTCATTAGCGATATTTGCGGGGGTCCTCTGTGGCGATGTTTTTTGCGGCTGCTATCGCGGGTAAACTGGTGCTGTGGGCTGTTAACACCGGCTTGTGAATGGGGAGGTAAATTTATCACGACTTTGGCTGAGATAAAGTGCCGTTAATTCGGCGATAGCTCCTTGTGAATATGCCCCTTAGCTTCCTAAAAGATGTAGGTTCTGCTTTCTACTCAAGCAATGCTGCCATCAAAGGCCTGCAGACCCCCCTGCAACCTCTACTGTCACAGCCGTCCCTCCCACTCACCCTGCCACAAGAAGAGGTTATTCAACCCACGGAAGACCTGGCTTGTCTATTTTTACACAGTCACCCAACGGCAAAGACTTCTGTTTCAACATCGCTCACAATGGCTCAATCCATACATCCTCCTCTCTGCCTCAAGCAATCATTGGCAACAAACGCCACGTCCATTATAACGGATCAAAATATGCCTCCAAACGGCCAATCAGGAATCTTGAAACTAGTCGATCATCAAGCAGCACAAGCAGCACAAGAATAAGAAGAAAACGAGGCCCAATCCTCAACATCCCCAGTACTTGAATTGGTATCCCCCTTGTCTACAGAGGCGGGGCTTGCACAGCTCGCACAGTCAGCAACCAATTCAATGGCAGTAGGCTCATGGGGGTGCACACAAGAGCCAACCTACAACAGCCAATCCCTCACAGGATCCTCATTCAATGAGAGGAGCATGCAGAACCACCAGTCAGAACCCCTACTAGAAGCTATTTCAATTCCATCACTAAATTACAGCAATACCACTTCAGACTCGATGTCCCGGCCTCCAAGAGCCAATGCATCAACTCCAGTAGCGGCCTGGCCGCCCACCTCCACCGGCCCACTTCCCGCAGGGACGGGTGGGCCTGATGATCCAACCCATCAGAAAAGAGGGGCGGGCGATCCTCTCTTATCTGAACACGCAAGAATGAGAGGACATGTTAGCTGCATACTCGCTGTATCGCCAATATGGGGCACTTCCCGCCAAGGTGCCCCTGGTTAACACAGCTGGTCACCACCATGCCCCTAGGGATGGGACCAAGGAGGAGTCCAAGGGGGACACAGGCACCAAAGATCAAGCTGGCTATAACTATCAGATGTTCAGAGCAAAAACAAGAGAAAGACAGCATAAAGATGAATTTCCTCAAAGAGTTTAACCTTTTCCGAAGAAAGAACAACTCCATGGACCGAATGTTTTCTACCTCACAGCTCCAGAGAAGGAAATCTTGAAAGGTGAAACAGCTTTCATCTGCTTGTATCTGCCTCACCTTGGGAAGCATCACAAGTTGTTTCCCAATGAAGCAGAGTGATGTCACTGACCATGTCATGAGTGATGTTATATGTGACGTCATCAGCAGATAACTTAGTATACGACTACAAATAATTTAATGGGCCTGGGGTATGGATTAAATGTTATTCTTGCTACAGTTGATTGCCAATGCATTTTTACAAGAGTTGACAATTTATGTCTGTTTTGGACATATTGGCCACAGCCCTTGTTGTTAAGTGTTGGGGAACCTGCAGTCTTGCTGTTTATTTTGTAGTGGCTCCAATGAGCAAGATTTTACAGTAATTTATTTTACTTCTAATGTCAGCTGTGATGATAGTGGCTCTCAATTCTTTGGCCAAAAACAACCAATGCTCTACCCAGTACTCTTCAATTTATATACAGAGCCTCTGGGTTGTTCAGTATGAAAGCTAGTGTATCAGGGTACAAGAATCACCATTCAAAGTTAAACGTTTGAAGCAAAATAAGTATTGAAGAAATAATTTATGATGGAAAGCATTAAGATCAAATAAAACTATTATAAATAACAAAAAATAACTAAATCGGGTTCAGTAACTGAGGATGCAAAAATAAGCCACACTAAACTCCACAAATGCTCAAAATATGCATAGGAAATTGTGTGGCATGCCATCCAAAGCACTCTCACGCATCAACCATGGAAATAAGAAGGTAGTATAAGGAAAATAATAACTTCAGCAGTACCACTGTGCACATGGTCCATTGAAAAAGTTGCTATAGGTTTAAGCTTTCTTGATAGCTGTCATGAGTTATTGTAATTGGTGGCATATTAATCGCTTTTTCCATCCTCATAAAAGTTTAACTTGCATTCTGCTGAATTTGAATTGCTATTGGAATCATTTTACATGTTATAAGCATATGTAGCTTCATATCAACTGTTGCACTGGGCTCAGCCTCTGCAGTATGCTTGGACTTTTTCCTTTTCTGATCACCTGGTTTTCAGACTTTTTACTGTGGGTGAGTCTCACTACCGGTGTCTCACCCACAGTAATCACATGGCAAACAGACTGTGCGCGTTAACCACCAGTGTCCACCTTTTAAGGCAAGGCCGCTGCGATGTAGGAAGGGTAAGGGACACTTGGCTGATTACACGTGAACATGTGTGCACATGCGTTTGAACACGTGTGCGGGCTGCTAGTGGGAGACTACTGTAGTGCACAGCCTGGTAACAGCATACAGGTAGCCTGGTGCAATGGGGACTCTGCTGGGTTAGGTATTCACCTGGGATAGGCCTCATGACGGTAGTGTACACTATTAGGGAAAGGCAGTTAGCTTTACTGTTTCAACTATGGTGACACCCTATTATACACATAGGAAGGGAATTGACTTAGAGTGTGGTTTCACTTCCTCTTGGCCTACAGAGACCATTGACGTTTTGAATTTGAGAGAAACCTGTGCGAGAAAACCAAATATATATCTTCCAAAATGATACCTGTACACCTTATGGGTCATCCAGAGTTTCCATATTTTGCTGGCTCAGCTCAGGTTCAGAGTCCAGGCCTTTAGTCACCCTACTGTGTCCATTTAATTACATTTTTCTCCAGCAGCAGAAACAAAGGACGCCCCCACACAAAAGGAGCAATTAACACTACTTTTCCTAGCTCCTGAGGAGGAAAGGAGTGGGACGGAATGATCTGTATCAATCACTCAGCTGTCACACTTCACAAGGGATGGGCCTGCCTAAGTCCACTGAAAAAAGTAGAGTGTCAATAGAGAACATGAGCCAACCCACCAGGGGGTGAAGGTGATGTCAGCGAGGGGTGGAGCTGAGGCCCCAGGAGCTGATGTGACCAGTGGCACCTGGATGACGCCATTTTGGATTGTCCCCACATGCTGTGCAGGACGGTTGGGACAGAGGTGGAGAGGTGATGTGGCACCCCAGGGTTGGCTAGACGTGCCTGCCTTCTGGACCCTTCCTCTCCTCTTTTAAAACTCTTGCACAAAGGTAGACTCTCTCTTGCCGGCGGATTTTCTGCCTACTGTGCTGCTGGATCCCTGAAGAAATGGAAGGAGGAACCCCCTGATCTCCACTCAGGACCAAGGACTCTGTCCAGTTGACCCCAGGACCAATGGGTCTCCCCAAGGGCCAAGGAGGTTGGCCCCCTTACTCCCCCGGAGGACCAGTTGGGGTAAGCTCTGGATTTTTCTGCACCCACCAAAAAAGCCACTAAGGAGAGCTGGCGCAGGGACCCAGGAGGACTAGCTTATGGAGGACTGCACCACTTTGTAGGTGAAGAGGGTTGTTGAAACTGCCCCTGGTGGATAGAGCTCGCCACCAGGAGTAAAATGCCCCCAGGATTGTCCCACGGGCCCGAGTAATGGCATTACAAAGTTTGGCGACCTATTTTTCCTCCCTCGGAGTGCGTGGGGCTCCTCTTCCATTTGATTGTATTCCCCCGGGGTGGCCCATAGGACAGCACAAAAAAGCTGTTTTCAGAATTTGGCTAACACAGTCATTTTCTGTGCTTGATTTGCACTTTGCTTTTTGGGATTACACTGTATGCACACATTGCACTTTGGTGACTGTGTCACAATGCATATGATGTTTTTTATAGCTATGGTTTTTTAAATATGCGTAAAGAGGAATCTGGATGCACATAATGTGTTTATTTGTTTTCCTTGTACTTTGTCAGGGTGGATTCATGTGTGTACTTTTCGTATCTTGTCTTGGTGGTTTGTTTACATTTAAAGTTGAACAGACTTTTTACTACACTTAATAATAGTCTTAACCTAAAGTTGAACATACATGTGTCGTGATGATACATGACAATGTGTTTTGTTATGTTGTCAGTTATGTTGTTTATATGTATTTATATATGTGTATATATGTCACTCTACAGCCCTGAGGAAGTCCATTGTACTGGACGAAACGTGTTGGCTGTTCTTCACTACATAACGCATGTCACGTCTAAACCACTTGTGAATAAAAAAGATTTGCAAAAATACATCTCTGAAATTTTATTTGATTTCTTTTTACTACTGTGCAATATTTAAGCATTTATTGGTGCACCGGTTGATTCTTGTTTCAAAATTGCATAGTCCAGTTAGGACTGCACCATTACAGTTGGTGCTTGAACTGTGTGCACATAGACGTACTTAGGATATTTCCTTCACTACAAAAATCTTGGGGATAGCAGGATAGGTGCAAGTCTCGTTAGAGGTTTCACTGTCGTGCTTTTTTATTACAATTAATAAGTTTATAAATCTACAGCTCTCAAGTTGTCCAAATCCATGTTGCTCGAGAGGCTCATCCAGTCCAGGTTCTGTCTTTTCATTCTGATGGGAGTTTATGTGGGAGTATTCAATTGATGTGAGTTGATTTCCATGAAGCTGGCTACGGCCTGCTGATCAAGTGGCCTAGCGATCAGGTAGCTTTAAAATAAATCATTTATATCTTGATTGGATAAGTGGAGGATGTATTGCTTTCTTCATTACCACATCACACCTTTCTTCCAATAAGGCCTGGTGGGTCACCTGAGCTAGCTCAAGTGGAAAAGTTAAAATATCTGGAATGCAGAGGGAAGGATGGTAGCAGTTACAATTTTGATTTGAATTTACTTTGCACAGCTTTCAACACAAGGAATTTCTGCTCACTTGGACAGTGTGAGAGACCACACTACAGAGTGGGATCACAGAGATGCTGCTGCCAGAGTCAGAGCACTTACCACACGATGAGAGACTGCTCCACAGAACACGCTCTCAAGGTGCACAATACAGAGTGAGATCACAAAGAGGGAGTGCTCTCCAGGATTAGCTAAGAGACTGCTAATCATGAAAGTTTAAGCTGTGACATAATATAGAGTGAGATCGAATCTCATGGAAAGAGTATTCCCCAAGAGAGGCTGGGCCCATGACAGACTGAGAGACAGGATTATGCCCTAAGGAGTAGCTGCAACCCAAGAGAGGCTGGAAGAGACAGCAGACAACAAATGAAATCACACCACAAAGGAAAGACTGCTGCACAAGAGATTGTGAGAGACTTTTCAATATATAATGTGATAAAAAAACACAAGGCGAGACTGCTCCCCTGAACAGGCTGAAAGAATGCTCAATCTAGAGTGAGATCACAAGGTGGAAAGGCTCGGCAGGCGGGCTAAGAAATTGCTCTCCAGGGGCCCTATTATGTATAGGGCGCACTTTCCTTTTTTTCGCTGGGTGTACCTTAAAACAGGTGTGCCAGGTGCAAACAGGGAGAGTGTGCTCTATTAGAATGCGCTGCCCCAAGGCAAGCGTGAAATTGCGCTGCCCTGGGGCAGTGCGTTCAGGTGAAAATCAGAGTGGCTTTGAAGGAGCCGCTCTGTGATTCACTGTGCAGGCGGCAACCCACCTGTACTTTCAGGGGAAATTTGAGAGATCCCCTTGCAGGCGGGTGCAGTGAGTGACTGCACCTGCCTGCAAGGGGATATCTGGCGGGTCCATGGGACCCCTGTTTCCCCCCTCCTGAAGGCTCTTATCAGGGGGCGTACTGACAGTGTGCCACCTTTTAGGTGGCGCACTGTCAGTGCACATCCTGACAGCTTTTTTGCCTTTGCGCCCATGTCTATAATATGGGGCAGGCGCAGACGCAAAGGGATTCCCTTGTTTGCATGAGGCCACGCCCCCATGCAAATTAGGTAACACCCTCTTGAGAATGTGCTGGCGCTGTATGTGCGCCAGCACTTTCAGTATTACAGAAGGGGTCGTACAAGCATCTGCAGCCTCTTCTGTAATACCAAAGTGCCCCTGGGGCGTGCAAAGCGAGTGCAGATGCCTGTTGCACCCCTAGGGCACTTTCTGCGATATGGCCTCAGGACAGTCTAGAAATTACTCAATATACAGTCAGATCACACCTCTGTAGAGACCGCTCCGCAGGAGAGGCTGCTTCACTGTTACCCAGCACAGGCTGAGAGACAGCACGTTGTAGACTGAGAGCAAGCCAGAACGAGAGACTGCTATGAAGGAAAGGGTAATAGACAGCACAGTTGAGGCTAAGTTCACAGGAGAGGCTGCTCCCTATGACATACTCAGAGGTAGCATGCTATAGATTGAAATCACAACACCTCCTAGTCCAGTCCAGTGGTTATAAACTAATTGTATTTTAAGATCATTTCTGAACCACAACATTACACAAAAGGTGTAATTTCAGATAAGTATCATATTACATGGAACTAACTGCACTGTTCTAAAGACTTAAAGTGTCTTTTAGATCTTGGCTGGTGGTCCACTAGACTGTCAGTTGCAGACCCCGCCGCCCACGCCTTCCTGGTAAAGGACAGCCTACCATATTGAGAGATCCCCGCCTGCATTGGAAGCACTTTCATCAAAGCTGAATGGGATGTTGAACATTAGGATGGGACATTTTTTCTATCTGTTAAACAAACCATGAAGGAAGGGGGTTGGTTTATGTAACAGAAAACAAGATGACATAACATATTGGGAGTTTTCTCACTGCATGCAATTGTTTATTTTCCTTGTGTGGGTCTGCCATGCAAGGCACACTGGACCAAGGAAGGGAGACCAGCAATTTGAAGACCTTCCTAAATTGAGTAGACCTCCAAATACTTAAACATAGCAGCACTGTGGTTAACGGGCCACTGCAAATGATTATGCATGAGCGGAGGAGGTGATGGCTCTGTCCCCTCATATCTGTGGTCCTCCCCTCTAGGGGCCGATCATGAGTGGGTTACTGTTTTCTGACCCCTGCACAAACTCCTGTTTGCATAGGGAGCAGATATCTCAGTTGGGTGGTATTTAGCACAGCAAGTAATCACTGGCTGCATTAAATATCTCACCCTTCGTTATATTTTGTCAGGCCAAATCTAGCAAAATTTATCTGGAGAAAAGTGCACAGTATTAGGCACCGAAATCTGCATGTTATGCCCCTAGAACTCAGAATAGGTGCTATTTATCCCACCAGATAAAAAAAAGTATCCTGCAGTATCATTATATTTCAGGTGTTATAAATGCCACCTTGATTCCAACAAATCAGAGCCTAAATTGGGCTGGGGAACCATGAGCTGGGGTAGTTGCATTCTTTGGGTGGCATTACTCTAACCCGCTCTGATATCTACTCCCACCCAGGTGATCTAGGTGATATATACCACAGCGCAGTGTCTAGTGGCAGAGGCACGAATTAGTCACCCGTGCATATTATCACAGTCACCCCTTAGACTTTAGAAGTGTTACTCATTCAATCGATCTTACACTTGGTTGACTTTAGTTAGACAGTCTTAAGTTCATGTGGTTGCCTTCCTTCAAGGGCATTTCAGCCTGTGTGCTCCAGTAAAGGGGGAAGGCTTGCGATGCCTTTGCACCAATCCTCAGAGGTTAGGCATGAGAAGGGCACAGGCCACACTTTTAATAGCTGCTCCCTGATGTGAGCATCGCTTTGTGGACGAAGTACGGGTCCGGTGCAATGAGCTGGTCTTGCAAGGGGAGGTGGCCTCTTCAGCTGGTCAGGTTCACATTGGTGATGTGCAGGTATGGTCTTCTAGGCTGATCAGGCTTACAGAGACAAGGTGTAATTGTGGCCTTTCAGGCAGATCAGGTTTACAGAGACAAGGTGCAGTTGCCAGGCACACTCCTTCCATCTCTCAACAGGCAGGCAGATTTCTAGGTACTAGTCAGACCCTCAGCTCCTCCAGCAGAAAATGCAGACTTCAGGTGATGTCTCCCAATCTCTATGTGACTAGTTGTCAGCCAGACACCAACCCTTGCTACACAGCAGTTCTCCAAGTACTTTACAGAACACTCCCATTCTTGGTCAAGAAGACATAGTACTGTAAAAATATGGAATGCTTTGGGTCCCCCTTTCATACACTTTTTCTAGACAAGTAACTGTTTTGGTGATGGTTCTCTTTCAAGCATTCTTCTAAGGTTAATCACCAGATATCGCCTTAGAGTAAAGTAATGCTTGTCACAGCAGGTAGAACTGGGACTGTCTCTAAACATCACAAGCCACAATTAAGTGTGAGATCTCTGCACTTATCTATCCATCATCAGCCTCTCTGAAGAGGTTTGACCACATAAACTGCAATCCAACTATTCACCCGTAGCGTCCATCAAAATGCTGCTCAGGGAGAACTAATCAGGAGCCTCTTACTAGCAAAGCTTTTATAGAATTTCTAAATGTAGCCCTATCACCATCCTCATCACTTCCGTGTCTGGATCCCTACCCTCCAGCCATGGGAATTCAGGCAATATGCTTCCACTGCCTGGGAAAGCTGTCCCCAACCTCCATCTTGCTCCATGCTAAACTAGGAACATTCAAAATGGATCCCACTGTACTCAAACTAAGAGCCACACATTCTACAACACATGTATCACATGCTCTCTTGATGCACCAGCACTTAACATACACACATTGTCAGCACAAGGTTTTGGGGTACAAATAAGAGTAAGCAATTGATGTTATTAGGCCACACTTTTGCTGACACAGGTGACTGTCTCTTCCTGTATCCACACAAAATGATAGCAAGAAGGGACCAGCAGCTCAATCTAATGCTAAGAAGGGGATGAGATGAAATACTAGGCTATATCCAGTATTTCCCTATAGGGTTTTATTTTATGCCCTCACCTCCATTATTTTCCAGGGGAGAGTGTTGCAGTACCAATGGATGGCCTTGTGTAGTGCTGGACTTACTACACAATTGTAAGTTACTACAAAAGTGTAAATTACTACAAAGTGCAGATTATGAATACCAAAAAGTAGTAAACTCACTAAAATGTATAAAGTTACTCAAAAGTATAGTTTGTGAATCAGGCACTCTAGCTTTACTGGTCCATCAAAAACATGTCAAAGTATCACACATAAGGCTTTGAAATTTCTCACAGTAGCACATTTTGACAAATTTGTTATCACCTCCCAGCATCTTCCAACACATATGGCTACACAGTCATTAATCTTGGATTGAGATTTGCTGCTGATTGTACTCATAACTTAATTTCTCGAGTTGTCTCTGAATGTACTCTCCGTGGTCCGGGACCCTGGAATATTCTTTCGCTTTCCTAAATGTTGAAAATGTCTTGCTGTGTCTGTCAGTGGCACCAGGCTTGACTATGACAACTGTTTCTGTTTGGTCCTTCCTGGATATCTGACTTACTGCTTCCAGATACTCAAAATTCAAGCTGCAGGTGTTGGGATCTCCCGGCTTCAGCCATGTCAGACCTCTTGTGAAGCCTCTTATTGGCTGCTGGTACAGGAATATGTAACTTTTAAGGGCTTGTGCCCCAGCCCATCTTCTGACTTGTTCCATCCTTTATTCGGAAAATTACCTCTACCTGCTTGTCTAGTAGACTGCTCTTCAATCCACTAATTCTTGGTCTCTACATATCTGTAGGTTTATTTTGGAGACTGCAGTTTGTCTGTCTTTGATCCATCTCAGTGGACCTTTAGCCTCTCTATCTTTGATCTATACTTTATATTACAGATTTCCAGAAAGCTAATAAAATCTTGTGTCTTCTAAAAGATTGATGACTCCCTTAGCTGGGCTCGTAATTTACCTCAGTGCCCCAGCACTATATGCCCTTTCAGTGCACAATTGTTTTACAAACGTCAAGTAACATATCATAACAAATAATGGAAACATACCAAGTAAGATTGAGAACATAGATATTGCTAGGCTTATGCAATTACAGCAGCAATGTGTTCATTTTTACCAGCCCTAGAAATAAACATTGACACCCCCTTAAAAGTAAAACTGTATTTGCGTAAATATGAGATTTTCCTAGCCTTGGTGTCAGAAAGGCTACATTTTATTAAAGACACAGAGACGAGTATTATGCAGTATTCTCTTGATTTTATTCAGCAACAGCCAAGCAAGATAAATAACTATGTTTCCCAGAAAAAACTGATGATAGGACTACAAACTGTGACATCACAATAAAACAACGGGTGTCGAGTAACTCAATAATTATATTGACTGACAACAACAAACTCTCTTTTTCTTGTAGCGAGTTAATCAACAAAAGGCATCAAAAGAAACCATAGTACTGAATAGAAGGTAACCAGCATAGTTAATAAGTCTGAGAAGCAGTTCAAAAGGAGGTGAGGAGCACAGTTCTGACTGAGGAGGAGTGATCCATTAAATGATTTGGCAAATTGCATCAGAGAAAATAGTCCATCTAAGATAGGTGGAGGTAGCAGAGGCGGAAGAAGGTGCTGGCACTGCAGAAAAAAACAACCAGGGAGGGTTAATGAAAGAGTGGTGGGATAATACTCGCTTCTGTGTCTTTGATCAAATCTAGCCTTTATGACACCAAGGGTAGAAAATTCTCAATTTTATTACAAGACCGGAGGTTCATAATATGCATGTTCAAAGCATTGCAATAACAGAATCAGAGACATGAGAAATAGATTTACAGTAGAAAGTTCTAAAAGTATTACCATTTGACCAATCCGCAGATTTGAAAATGTCGTGCAAACTAGCACTTGCCTAAAAGGCCCTAGAGGTCATGGCTTCTCTGGGCGAATGGGCGCCAAATGAATCAATATCAATACCGGCCTAGGACATGATCCATTTTACCCAGTGGGCTAAAGTGGGAGAAGAAACAGGTTTGTGCGGTTTCTGGAAGGAAATAAGCAATTGAGTAGAAGAGGGAGATCTTAAATCTGCAGTTTGAGGAACATAAGTTCCTAAACAATTGCTTACACATAGTTTTGGTTGAGAAGGGAAAAAGGAATATTGAGTTGTCAATAAGTTAATTTTGGTACGTCTGTGTACTTGAAAAGAAACACCAAGGGATGATTAGTGGAACGAGGACACATCTAATGCTTTAACATCTGAAACACGTTTCAATGAAATTAAACATAAAAGCATTGTTACTTTGCAGATAACTGTTTGAGACATAGAAAAACATTATATTGCCTCGAAATAAAAAATGTTAACACCAAATTAACGTCCCACATGGCGTTATATTTGGGAACCAGAGGTTTAACATATCTTAATGCCTTTAATAGTCGTCAGACCACGGGGTGTTCTCCAAAGGGTCTTCCATCCACCTGGAGATGTTCAGCTGAAATGGCGGGTCTATAAGTATTGATTGTATGATAGGCCTTTACCTGAGAAGCTAACAAGGCTAAGAAATTAACAACTAGAGTTACATCTGCTGAAAAGGGATCTGAATATTCCTGTCCATACTTCAGCTACACCAGGCCAACCAGGCTGACTTGTAGAGTATTGAAGTTCCAGGGGCCCAAGATTGTTGAATGAGGTTGATAGCCTCCCCTGAAATTCCTGGGGCTCTGCAGGAAGACCCAAAATCCTCCAAGCGAGCAGAAAGAGAGAACCTTCTAGAACCATGTTGTGTCAAAGTCCCTAAGGGTTGAGAAGCAAGTTAGGAAACTGATGGGTCTGGACAGGGAAGTCCGAGGCCAGCTTCAACAGAATTGGGTACCAAGGTTGAGCTTGCCAAAAGGGGTTTATTAGAATCAGAAATGATAATTGTCTGCTAGCCTGAGCCAGGACTCGTGCAATCAATAGAAAGGGGGGAAAAGTGTAGAGAAGAGACAGCAGCCAAGATTGGAGGAAAGCATCCATAGCCACAGCTTGAGGGTCTGGTCTCCAGTTGAAAAAGGAAGGACGCTGGGTATTGAGCCGAGAGGCAAAAAGATTGATTGACTTGTTGCCAAAGATGGAAGAAAGACAATTGAACGTTGAAGGATGCAGCTGCCAATTGCTTGAGTCCTGAAGGTGCCTGGAGTTCGAGTCTGCTATGACATTCAAGTTTCCTGGGAGATACACTGCTCTGACTGAGAGTTTCAGTTGAAGACAACAGTCCCAAAGATGTTTGGGGAGATCTGCCAGAAGTTTGAATCTTGTGCCCCCAAGATGATTGGATGGTAAAGGAACCTGCAAACATCTCTAAACTGTTGATATGCAGGAACGACTCCTGACATGACCTTGTACCTCCAGTTGAGTACTGACTGCATCTTGTGCCCCAACCTGTCCGATTTGCATCAGATTCTAAGACAAGATCTTGGGCAGCAGAGAAAATCGTTCTCCCGTTCCAGGCGTCTAAGTGAGTCAACCACCAGAGGAGTTATTCCTTGGACTCTGGATCTAAAGAAAAGGGATCTGAATAAGCAAGACCTCTACGGAGATGTCAGATTTTTCATCTTTGGAAGGATGGTTAGTGAAGTGGGGCTGGAAAGATTGCTTGAATCGAGGAAGCAAGAAGCTCAACAAGACGGGCTAGGTATTTGAGAGAAAAATTAGTCAGAGTTAAGGAATGACGGATTGCCTTTTTATAAGAGTGACTTTGTGTTGAGGGAGTTGGAGAATAGAATGTGTGGTATCTATAAAGAAACCTAGGAATTTTTGTTGTTGAGAAGGAATTAGAGCTGACTTTTGATCGTTGATTAGAAAGCCTAACCGAAGAAGAATATTTTGACAAAGTTATAAATGAGAAAGAAGAACCTTATTATCCTGGGCTATGTTCAGAAAATCGTCGAGATATACGATTAATCTGATTCCCTGAGCTCTGAAAAAGGCTACAACTGGTTTGAGAATCTCGGTGATACACCAAGGAGCAGATGAAAGGCCGAAAGGAAGAGCTTTGAAGTAGAAAAAGGAAGTCCCAAATGAAACTGGAGATATTCCCTGTGAGAGGGATGCTCTGGAATTGAAAGGTGAGCATCTTGAAGATTTAGTCTGACTAGCCAATTGTCTTGAAGTAAAATATCTCAGATGTGGAGAATCGTCTCCATCTTGAAGTGGTGATACACTACAAAGTTGTTGAAAACTTTAAGATTTTGTATAAGTCGGAGTTTCTTGTTCTTTTTCTGTACCAAAAAGATGGTACTGAGGAAACTTATAGGATCGAACTGGATTTGTTCGATAACCTGTTTGGAAAGAAGATGTTGTATTTTGTCTTGAATTAGAAGGGACTGATCCTGAGAAAACAGAAGAGGATGAGGAAAATGCTAATGTACTGGGAGTTGATAGAGTTCTATGTGACATCTTTGAACCGTTTGTGATATCCAGGGATCTGTGGGTGAGAGAAAGCATTTTGACAAAGCCCTAATCTGCCTCCTAAGGAAGGAGGGCAAGAACTGGAAAATCTTAACTGAGTATTGTTCCCCCTTGTTCCTATACCCCCTGAAGCGGAAGCCTCTGGAACAACGGGAATAGAACTGGGCTTTGTAACCAGTATAGGTGTCGACTTGGGATTGCTGATCGAAGGAGCCTCTGTTGAAGGATTGTCCCCTAGTGTGATAACGGCCAGCAAAGTGGCTCCCACCTTTGCCAGCCTTGGCAAAAACCTGATGCGAGAAGATTTTCTTAAGGGAGAGTTGGGCCTTATCCATATTGGCAAAGTGGAGACATATTTCCCAAGTTCTTTAAAAAAACAAAAAACAAATTCCAACTAAAAGGCCTTTAGCGAGAAGCCCTTCTTCCTTAGAGTAGAGACTACACAGTTTTAGGTCTATTTTTAGAAGCAAACTTTTCCACCTTTCCAGTGAAATGTGGGCATTGGCATTCCCCAAAATGCATATAGCCCGTTAGGCCCCTTGGAAAGGGTATCTGAATCCACTTGTGTGCTCTCGATCTTTGCCTTCTTGGCCAAATCCAATATTCTGGTCAGAGGACCAACCAAGTCTAGAATTCTGTCGTTACAGTTGGACCAGGCTCTGTCAACTCCATTCTTAGGATCTTTCCTATATTTAGTAAAACACGTTAACATGTTTGGGTCAATGACAGGGGTGGCTGTGATGTTATTGGGAAGGTAGGGTTGGGGACATTCTGATTTCAATTTATTACGGAAGATTTATCAAGAGCATGGCGAAGATAAAAGGTAACGTCCTCAGCCACATGCTCTGAAGGGAACCATTCAGTGGGACTGAAATGGTGAATAAGGAAGTGATCAAACATAGGTTCCTCAGTATGATCAACAAGTTTATTAGACACTGAGTGAGAAACAGCACCATCATTAGGAGAAATGTTATGCCTTTTCTCCAGAGGCCCATCATTAATAGGATCAGAAGATCCATCGAAATTAAACATGTCATCCAAGACATGATCATCATTATCATCAGTGTCTTTCAGTAACTCGGAGAGGGAAGCTCCAAAATGCCGTTGAAGGACCCCACAGGAGTTGCTGCACGTTTCGTGCCCTTTATTAGGGGAATATCCATAGATGAAGGAAACATTTTTGGCAGGAAAGCTTCCAGGTTTTTTTAAACATCCAGCATAGAAATGCATTAGCTTGCTGGACTAAATCCTTAATAAAGGATTTTAAATTATCTTTAAGAGCCAGAGATTCCTCCTCCTCAGACATAATGGCAGAAAATATTGGGAAAAATAACCTTATTACAATAAACAGGGGGAAAAACCCCAGGTAATACAATGAAAGTGAGGTAATTTGAAAATTGCTTTTAAAATGGTTGCAAAGGGTTAACTGAGGCAGGCTTAAAGGAAATAGGCCCTTTAAGTGGCCACTTCAATGGAGAGAAGGGGCGTGTAGAAAGGGCTGCAATGCAGGAGGAGCAAGGAAGGGAATAGTATACTGGAAGCGGTTGAGAAGAAAGGCCTTGGATACGTCAGGGCAAGCGATAGGAAGGCGACCTGAAGCAGCAAGCTGAGGAGCGCAGAGTGCTTATAATGGAAACGCTCGAGAAGAAAAACGAGCAAGGCAGGAAGCCCGTACTTGTAAAAGCTAAGTCAAAGCTCAATAACAAAATAGTGAAACTGCCATATAAATACAGAATAAGAAAGCATTAACTATAAATACTAATGAAGGGTGAATGTTATACTTATCTTGACTGCGAGCAGCAAGAAAAGAGGATTTGTTGCTCTCAGTCAAGTTAGTTCTTGGGTTACTCGTTGTCCCAATGGCTTTTCTATAGTGATGTCACAGTTTGTAGTCCCATTATCAATTTTTTTCAGGAAAATGTAGTCTTTATCT
Source organism: Calotriton arnoldi (assembly GCA_963921515.1). Taxonomy (NCBI): domain Eukaryota; kingdom Metazoa; phylum Chordata; class Amphibia; order Caudata; family Salamandridae; genus Calotriton; species Calotriton arnoldi. Next base: position 1,335,586 of record CAWUFW010004627.1, read on the forward strand.
TGCTTGACTGCTGTTGAATTAAGGCATGAAAAGACTGCATGATATGAGCCTCCGGTCTTATAATAAAATTATAATTATGTAGTGAGTGCTAGAGGGCAAGATGATATGGTTAAAAATAACAAGTATTTTACAATATTAAATGACACACCTGATGTACTTTCTTGCATTTATGTAGCACATCTCATTGCTGGGGATTTGCATGCCTTTTTCATGACTGCAGACTGAAGGAAGATCTGAAGAAGTGAATGCAGATCATTATTTGCCACGTCCTTACCTCAGTGACCAGATCACCAGGTGAAAGCAGTGCTATTATTGTGGTCTGGGGTCATCCTAGGCTGCTTTCATCATCTTCCAATACAGCATGGCTGGAGAATTAAGCGCAATATAAAGTATCGAGTAAACTACAGACTAAGTTAGCATGCATTTATTATTGGCTTTACTGTATGATAACGTGTTCCATATCTTTGCACTGGATGGTATCCAGTAATTGGTACACTCAGCATAAGAATGTTAGCAGTGAAATATAGGTCTCAGAATTAACAGGAGTGTGCAAAATATGTGTGAACTCGCCAGAAATCTTTTCGTGCTGTTGCAGCTCAAAATAGAGTTTCCCTACTCTGCTGAATATTGGTAGTAGCAGTGACTAGTACCTTAGCATTAGTTGCGACTTGAGGAAAGTGCTAGCTTTCACTCGAACTAGAGAAAAAGCACCAACCAAAATGGCCCTGTCACTCTAATAAACACAAAGTTCCCTTCTCCTTCTACTCTGAAAACATGAGGATTCAATCTTCTAATTGGATTGGTTAACTTAGTTATAGTAAGGCCATACACTGAGATATAATAAGACAAATTTTACCAGGTTGCTAAATTTACAGACAAAAATATATAAAATCATACATAGAATAATCAATTTCTAATCAAACATATGAATTCAAAGGAATGTATTATCGATATTTTATTCAAAAGATCATGTTCTATACAATTGATATTAAAGTTAAAAACACATTTAAAATCATATATTCATCATATTTTTAAATAAAAGGTAAACAATATGTGCAATAAATACAACTGTCAACGCGGCGTTTCGGTGCTAAGGTGGATCGTCACCTTCTTCAGGACAATAGTTCAATATTTAAAAATCTATTGATTTATATGGAAGCTCTTATATTTGCCTCCAATGAAGTTTTGGACGGGTTCCTCGTCTGATTTTTGCAGTCTCATAGGTGCCGGATGATACCCTATAATTTTCTTTGGAGGGTCTTTGTTTAGTTTTCTCACCCTTCTATTTCTATGAATCCCTTCAAGGAGTAAATGTAATACCTTTATTAGTCACACTTCGATGGGATCATTCACAATAACTTTTATATTGTCAAGTCCATCTTAACTCAAAATATTGATCTCTAATTAAAATCTTGTTTATTAGATCCACCCACTTTTTCTTCTTTAGGGGTGCTGGTTCCAGTTAATTTTAGTTCTGGTCCAGATTTTATTCTGGTATGAAGTTAAAAGAACAAGCATCCGTCTTGCTGACCTGCCAAATTGAGCACCCCTAAAGAAGAAAAAGTGGGTGGATCTAAGGTGTGCGCTTTGTAATGCCAAGGTCGATAAATGGCTGTGTGACCTAGAAGGGTGCATGAAATGTGTCCTCTTTTTAATGACTTGAACTATGGTCCTTGTCCTAGGTTGTTGAAATGAATAAGTGGGGGGAGTGTACGGATTCTTGTGAATAGCCCTGACCAGACATTTTTTTTGTCTCAGAAAGGAGTGCAACCTACTGGTCCCACTTGATTAAAAGTTCTGCTTCAGTCTATCGCCCAGACCGTTGCACTGACATCCAGTGTGTATGTTGAGTGCATCTAAGGTACAAACATCACAGTGAGACTGTGTGCAACCTGGACATGCTTCCTTGGACCAGCGGCATCCTATTTGGATGGCCTCTGCATTGGCATGAAAGAAGATGGCGGATGAATACAGCTTGCATGAGGCAGTGGAAGTGTATTGCTGGCATTCCTGAAGCCAGGAAGCAGAGATCCAGACCATGAAGTGAAGGAGGATAGAGACAGGGCCACCCTGAAATTCTATGACGACTTTTAAGCAAGAGATTTCTGATTATATTTTTCTGAGCACTACCATTTAGTTGACTGTTAGGGAGATGGGGTGAGACAGTAGATTCTGTTGTTGAAGGTAGGGAATTCATACGTAGGGCTTGTCCTTTTTTGCGTCCCTGATAAGTACTTTAGGAAGGCTGATAGCAGTCCAGTGTAGCGTCTTCATACAACATTGTACCAATGTTTTGGATGCTTCTTTTTTCAGCCTGCATCATCCCTGCCTGCTGTGAGATCCACTAATTTGAACAAAGTCTGTGTCTGCACTGCAGCCAAAAAATGACATTTGAAAGTGAACCACCTCAAAATGGTTTAAGAAACTTAGACAATGGATAGACATCCTGTTTATGGAAAATGAGTATAAGAGTGGGACCCAAATCACTCCATTTTGTTGCTGTTCTAATGTCTTCTTGTTCGAGAAAGGGACTGCTCCACAGAGTTCTCGAAGAGCTGCTGTGAGACCAGGGCTGGTGTTCACATGACAGCCAGTTTCCCAGGGGCTCGAGGATATTACCTGAAGTATATAACATCCTGGAAATGCTGTGGGCTTGCCTAGTGCCTACATGCATGACTGTCAGCTCAAAGAAGGGAGGAGACAGAGTACTGGCCATGTAGCAGCAGAGACTGTCCAATTAGAGAAGCCCAGCTGTGCCCCAGTGTTTGGACACCTAGAAGAGGCTGACTGTCCAGTGGGGGACTCAGTGGGGTCAACTTGTGCTATGAGAGGTCATTTGTTCACACTGAGCATAGCTCTACTAGAGCCAGCATGCAGTGCAGCCACAAGGCACAACTCATTGCCAAAATGGATAGTCTTCTTGGACCCGGAAGCGGCAACAGCTAGGGCCACCCAGCCTGGAGACCGAATCATGCCAAAGGCCAACAATCACTAGTTCAGCCTGCCATGTTGTTGCCTGCAATGGTTCACAAACGCAAGAGAAGTGGGCCCACCGATGCCCACACCAGCCAGCACCTGTCAGGTTGAGTCCTTTGCAGAGAAGGTAACAGTGAGGGTGAGCCCCCAGAAAGTGAGAGACTGTAAATGCAAGCAAAGCCAAAACATCCATATAAGTAAGACTCTTTTGGGCTAACAAACTATTCAAATCGATCTATTAATTGTCCAGGACCAACTGCTTGGTGAAACTTGCACCTGTGCCTAATTTTGCTTAAACTCGACTAATGGGAGTGGACCATTCTAGATGCAGGGCATTGGGCACTGCAGAGCAGGGAGGAGAGCGCTGTGATGGGCGCAACAAGCTTAAGATGACATCATTTAACATTAAGGGGCCGATTCCGATTCGGGCCGGAAATCTCTCCGACCGAGCCGGACCCGGAGAGATTTCCGACCGAATCGGACCCTAGCAGTCCGACCGAATGAGTACGATGCGCACGTATGCTATCGGACTCGATTCGGTCGGACTCCCATTGAAGTCAATGGGAGCCAGTCGTACGACGCGTACACGGGCTCCCATTGACTCAATGGGCACGACGCGAACAAGGGCGCCCCCTACAGCGTGTTCGCGTCGATGCGGGTCGCACCGTACATGCACGTGTAGGGGGGACCCATGTGTCCCCACTGTGTGCGACTCGCACGCCTACGCTTCCAGGAGGGTCCGACACGGACCCCCAAAGTGCGGCTCCGACAGCTCCTTGGAGCCGGGCTGCGCGAGTCGGTCGGAGCGGTCGAGGTGCGCATCGTACTTACCCGGCCGGGAAACGTCTCCATTGCGAGGTGCGCGTCGTCCCCGTGCGAGTCGGTCGGAGCGGTCGGGTCCTGCGAACGAGTCGGTTGGAGATTTCGCGAGCGCACGCATCGTACTCGCTCGCCCGGACGCACGTACGACTCGGTCGGGAAATAGGGCTCCGAATCGGATCCGGTTAAGCCGAATCCGATTCGGTGCCCTACCGGCCGAGATCGGAATCGGCCCCTTAGTCTGATACCGATAACTTGTGTTGTATTTTGTCACTGGGATACTAAAAATATTTTATTTTCTAAAAATACAAGTACTGGGTTGGAAAGTGATTTATTGTGTCTGCTGTGAATCTTGAGTTCTGAGTCACCCTCACTACTCAGGAAGTCAAGTGTGGAAAGGGTGTACTTGGTCCAGTTTGCAGAGCCAAACAAGGACAGATTCCAGATCACCAGTGGCAAACTACCACAGCCACCATGATTGGGGCCAAGTAGCTCCTGCCTGCCCTGTAGCACCCCAACAGGATCTGACATTTTCCATCTCTGCCAGTGGCTCCCATAATCTTTCCCTAATCATGTACTTGGCAAGCATTGGCCAAGCCAAAAGATCTTGTTTTTGTTAGAAGAACTTATTCGTATAACTTGAGAAACTTTGTGGATGTTGACCACAGCGGTCCTAGAAATAAAATACCACAATGCAGCAATATCTATGCCTACAATAGTGTAGATGTTGTCAGTAGGGTGTCTTTGCGGAAAAAAACTGCATTAGCAGAGTTAATCTGTACTCTCAAAAAAGAGTGTTATGAAAAGAAGTCAGAAGATGACATTACATTGTAACTGGTGAGGTTAAAGGATATACACAGAAAAATGTTGCACAGTAGAGAGTTTTGACAAAAAGTAGTGTTCTTGATCCATCAGCTCTTTGAAGCTGAATGTCCACCTTTCAGTGCAGGTGGCAATCCAGCCTGAGTCCGAAAGGGGGAGCAGTGAGTGATTGCAACACCTACACAAAGAGGGCTGGGGGTCCCTATGATCTCTGTGCCCCCCTCACAAAGGGTCCTCACGAGGGGGCAAACTGACTGTGCATCACTTCTATGTTCTCACATTCAGTATGCCTCCTGACAGCCTCTTCACTTCTGTGCCCATGTCTGTGTTATGGTGCGGATACAAAAGCAAAGGATTCCCACTTTTACAGAGGGGCACACCCTTGTTTGATTGAGGGCACCCCACTAGGAATCCCACCAGCACACATTTATGACTGTTGTGATCCATATTACAGAATGAGTCTGCGCAAGCTTCTGCTGTCCCTTCTGTAATACCGAAGTGGCCTGGGGGCAGAAAATGCTGGGGATCACGTCAGTTGCGCCCTGGGGCACTTTGTAATATATCGTCACAGTTGTTGTGTGGGAACTGTGCTCAACTTTGTTTGGACTATAGTGGGATCACATGACTTCATGTTCTGGCGTAATGCTTGTGCCACTCAAATAACACTCAAAAACATACTTTTAGGCTAAATTACAGGTTATATTAATGTAATCACATAGTGACTTTTAATGATGCGGTAGGTAATAGAATACTGAGCTGTTCGCTAACAATGTGATATTTAAAGTTAAGGATCATTACCCAACTGGAAATTGCATTTGCAGAGCAGCTCGTGTGACTTTCTTAATTGCAGTGCACTGAGCGCATGAGATCATTGTCCATAGCAAAGAAGATGCCTTATTTATAGGCTTTTAACTTTAATTATTTCAATAAAAATATTCTTAGCTATAATTCTGTAGTAAGAATAAACATTACTTCAGCAGGGATGGATAGCGGACTCTATATTTATTCTTTATCTGTAATTATTTTAGTCTCCTGGCATGATGCATTAAGTAGGCAAAGTACAAATTTGACATAAATGCTGGCATATAATGGAAATAATGCTCTTGGCAGGCAAGGACGAATGAAAACCAGAACAACGCTTGCAGAGAGCAAACATTCACGGTGTGATGTGTTATAGTTTCATCACTGTGTAAATAGGAAAAGCAAGGTCAAAATTGCAATCTATTTAACAGATTTTGTTAGAGACTGCCAGGCTAAGAAATCAAAAGACAGAAAGCAATAATGGAGCAGAAATATTGTACTTGCTTTAAACATTTGGGGTGACAAACGCAAAAGGAACAATTGATGGACAGAATGCAGAACAATGTCATACATTCACCCCAGTACAGAGATCTGAGCCTAAATCCATCGTTTTTTTGCTCACCATGCCATTCCAGTTTGGACCCAGCCATATGCAAATCAGTCTTGACCCTGCGCCCAATGGGAACAGTCCAGCCCGAACTGCCAGGCCAGGTCCTCCCTGGACTGGAGACAAGCATCCTAGGACCGGTTTCGGGGTTCCACCCCTCATCAGCCAGGATAGCTTGACTGCAGTGGCATGGAGAGCACGGGACCCACGTCTGAGCATACCCGTCCCACTCGGGGTGACAAATACAAAAAGAACAATTGATGGACAGAATGCAGAACAATGTCATACATTCATCCCAGTACAGATATCAGAGCCTAAATCCATAGTTTTTTTGCTCACCATGCCATTCCAGTTTGGACCCAGCCATATGCAAATCAGTCTTGACCCAGCGCCCAACGGGAACAGTCCAGCCCGAACTGCCAGGCCAGGTCCTCCCTGGACTGGAGACAAGCATCCTAGGACCGGTTTCGGGGTTTCACCCCTCATCAGCCAGGATAGCTTGACTCCAGTGGCATGGAGAGCACGGGACCCACGTCTGGGCATACCCGTCCCACTCGGGGTGACAAATGCAAAAGAACAATTGATGGACAGAATGCAGAACAATGTCATACATTCATCCCAGTACAGATATCAGAGCCTAAATCCATCGTTTTTTTGCTCACCATGCCATTCCAGTTTGGACCCAGCCATATGCAAACCAGTCTTGACCCTGCGCCCAATGGGAACAGTCCAGCCCGAACTGCAAGGCCAGGTCTCTGGAGACAAGCATCCTAGGACCGGTTTCGGGGTTTCACCCCTCATCAGCCAGGGTAGCTTGACTCCAGTGGCATGGAGAGCACGGGACCCACGTCTGGGCATACCCGTCCCACTCGGGGTGACAAATGCAAAAAGAACAATTGATGGACAGAATGCAGAACAATGTCATACATTCACCCCAGTACAGAGATCTGGCCTAAATCCATCGTTTTTTTGCTCACCATGCCATTCCAGTTTGGACCCAGCCATATGCAAATCAGTCTTGACCCTGCGCCCAATGGGAACAGTCCAGCCTGAACTGCCAGGCCAGGTCCTCCCTGGACTGGAGACAAGCATCCTAGGACCGGTTTCAGGGTTTCACCCCTCATCCGCCAGGATAGCTTGACTCCAGTGGCATGGAGAGCACGGGACCCACTTCTGGGCATACCCGTCCCACTCGGGGTGACAAATGCAAAAAGAACAATTGATGGACAGAATGCAGAATAATGTCATACATTCACCCCAGTACAGAGATCTGGGCCTAAATCCATTGTTTTCTTGCTCACCATACCATTCCAGTTTGAACCCAGCCATATGCAAATCAGTCTTGACCCTGCGCCCAATGGGAACAGTCCAGCCCGAACTGCCAGGCAAGGTCCTCCCTGGACTGGAGACAAGCATCCTAGGACCGGTTTCGGGGTTTCACCCCTCATCAGCCAGGATAGCTTGACTCCAGTGGCATCCGGTCCCAGGATGCTTGTTTCTGGTCCAGGGAAGACATGGCTTGTCAGTTCGGACTGGACTGTTCCCATGAGGCACAGGGTCAAGACTGATTTGCATATAGCTGTGTCTGAACTGGGGTGGTGAAGTGAGCTAAAGAACGATGATGGATTCAACCCAGATCTGTGACTGGGGGTGAGTGTCTGAAAAGTTTCAGCACTCCGTCCATCATCTCCTTGTGTTTGCTTTGTTCGCCCTAAGTTGGCAGGGTATGCCCAGGACGTGGGTCCCTTGCTCACTTTACCACTGGATTCAAGCTGAGCTTGGCTGATGAGGGCTGTTAGCCCGAAACCAGTCCCAGGATGCTTGTTTCCGGTCCAGGGAAGACATGGCTTGGCAGTTCGGACTGGACTGTTCCCATGAGGCACAGGGTCAAGACTGATTTGCATTTAGCTGTGTCTGAACTGGGGTGGTGAAGTGAGCTAAAGAACGATGATGGATTCAACCCAGATCTGTGACTGGGGGTGAGTTTCTGAAAAGTTTCAGCACTCCGTCCATCATCTCCTTGTGTTTGCTTTGTTCGCCCTAAGTTGGCAGGGTATGCCCAGACGTGGGTCCCTTGCTCACTTTACCACTGGATTCAAGCTAGCTTGGCTGATGAGGGCTGTTAGCCCGAAACCAGTCCCAGGATGCTTGTTTCCGGTCCAGGGAAGACATGGCTTGGCAGTTCGGACTGGACTGTTCCCATGAGGCACAGGGTCAAGACTGATTTGCATTTAGCTGTGTCTGAACTGGGGTGGTGAAGTGAGCTAAAGAACGATGATGGATTCAACCCAGATCTGTGACTGGGGGTGAGTGTCTGAAAAGTTTCAGCACTCCGTCCATCATCTCCTTGTGTTTGCTTTGTTCGCCCTAAGTTGGCAGGGTATGCCCAGACGTGGGTCCCTTGCTCACTTTGCCACTGGATTCAAGCTAGCCTGGCTGATGAGGGCTGTTAGCCCGTAACCGGTCCCAGGATGCTTGTTTCCGGTCCAGGGAAGACATGGCTTGGCAGTTCGGACTGGACTGTTCCCATGAGGCACAGGGTCAAGACTGATTTGCATATAGCTGTGTCTGAACTGGGGTGGTGAAGTGAGCTATAGAACGATGATGGATTCAACCCAGATCTGTGACTAGGGGTGAGTGTCTGAAAAGTTTCAGCACTCCGTCCATCATCTCCTTGTGTTTGCTTTAAACATTTGGGGGGCATATTTGCAAAGAATTGGTGTAGGACAGCGCCGCAAGTCATTTTGCTGTGATACCCCACACCATTTTGAAAGGGCAAGAATGCACCGCATTTACAATATACGGTGCATTCCTGTCCTTTCAGCCAGTGCCGGCACACAATTAGCAGCCGTGCGCCAATGCAGGCACCCTTTCACCATAGTGCAAGGGTTTCTGGGTTGTTGGCATGATTGTTTTTGTGTAGGAAGGGACACCTTCCTGCACAAAACAATCATTGGAGTTGTTTTCCTCTATATGTTCTGCACAATGCAGCACACATGGAAAGAGGAAAAAACGTGGAGAAATAATGTTATTTCTCCTCGTTAAACCACCCCTGGGGAGGCGCACGGTTTTAACTTATTCCCAGATTTCTGCAATGTTGTAAATCTGGGACTGTGTCAAAACCTCAGGGCATTGCGTGGGAACACCCACAGCAAAACACACAAGATGATGGACGGAATGTTGCCCATTGGCAAACATTCACCCCCAGTCACAGATCTGGGTTTAATCCATCGTTATTTTGCTTCACCACGCCACCCCAGTTCAGACATAGCCATATGCAAATCAGTCTTGACCCTGTGCCTCATGGGAACAGTCCAGACCGAACTGCCAAGCCACATCTTCCCTGGACCGGAATCAAGCATCCCTGGACCGGTTTCGGGCATTCAGCCCTCATCAGCCAGGATAGCTTGACTCCAGTGGCGTAGTGAGCACGGGACCCACGTCTGGGCATACCCTTCCCACTTAGGGCAAAATGCAAAACACACAAGATGATGGACGGAATGTTGCACATTGGCAAACATTCACCCCCAGTCACAGATCTGGGTTTAATCCATCGTTATTTTGCTTCACCACGCCACCCCAGTTCAGTTCAGACATAGCCATATGCAAATCAGTCTTGACCCTGTGCCTCATGGGAACAGTCCAGACCGAACTGCCAAGCCACATCTTCCCTGGACCGGAATCAAGCAACCCAGGACCGGTTTCGGGCATTCAGCCCTCATCAGCCAGGATAGCTTGACTCCAGTGGCGTAGTGAGCACGGGACCCACGTCTGGGCATACCCTTCCCACTTAGGGCAAAATGCAAAACACACAAGATGATGGACGAAATGTTGCACATTGGCAAACATTCACCCCCAGTCACAGATCTGGGTTTAATCCATCGTTATTTTGCTTCACCACGCCACCCCAGTTCAGACATAGCCATATGCAAATCAGTCTTGACCCTGTGCCTCATAGGAACAGTCCAGACCGACCTGATAGCCTGAAACCGGTCCGGTCTTAGGATGCTTGATTCCGGTCCAGGGAAGACATAGCTTGGCAGTTCGGTCTGGACTGTTCCCATGAGGCACAGGGTCAAGACTGATTTGCATATGGCTATGTCTGAACTGGGGTGGCGTGGTGAAGCAAAATAATGATGGATTAAACCCAGATCTGTGACTGGGGGTGAATGTTTGCCAATGTGCAGCATTCCGTCCATCATCTTGTGTGTTTTGCACAACACCCACAGCAACACACATGACACAGTGCAAGGCAATGCAGCAACTTGCGCTGCATTTCCTCACTCCATATCTACAAGACTATTAAAAACCACGCAGGGTGGGTTTATGTGGCGAGTAGGTTTGGCTAAGCCCTGTGCGCTACCAGAACATCACAAAAAGTGACGTTCCGGCAGCACAGGGCTTGTAAATAAGCCCCCTGATTCATAGGTGAACAGATTGAGCCAGTTCTCCTGTGTGTGCTATGCATGATAAAAGCTTTGATTATGTGTTCACTTAAGTTGGGTAAGCAAAACATGTAAAATGAATATCAGGAATGAGAATTATTATTCTCAAAATCTATTCTTAATCAATCAGAAATACAGTTCATGTGCTATATTTTGATTAATCAAACGATGAAGCAGTCATGGAGGAGACTCAGCAGGGATGGCATGCAGGAACAGATTTCAAATGTGTGTCTGTACTTGTCCCTTCAGCTAATAAATTAATGAATCTATGTTTTTTCCCATCCTAAGAGAGGAACCTCAAGCAGCAGCCACAAGGAGCCTAGCTGCAACTGCAGCTTTCATTACAAATATCCTGATTTAGGCAGAACAAGAGTTTAGGTATAAATAGGGTTTACTAGATATGCTGTAATAATGCAACCCCTGGGTTTCCTTCTACTGACACATTTTACTAGTGACAATCTATCAGAGTAAGTCTGCAGAAAAGTGCCTGGAATGCGAGAAAAACGTACACGATTTCTGCAGTAATTTCCCTTTCCTCAGAGTGAAACATGGGGGCTTATTTAAAAGCCCCTTACGCCGCCAGTGCGTCACTTTTTATCACATAAAAAGTGAGGCACCTGTGGCGCAAGGGGCTTGTAAATAAGCCCCACGTAGTGCAGGTGTACTGTCGCACCTGAAAATTAGCATACTCAGGGTTATCCGTAATTCCAGGAGAGTATGTGGTTTATTCGCATTACCTCTCAGACACAATACAGTGGCAGCTCCCCCTTTGGGGAGTTTGGGCACTGTCCTCGCCTGACTTTCCCCATGTCCATGTCAGAGTTTGAAACTGAAGGCTCTCAAAGTGACAGTGAATAAGCATATAACCTATGTAAATGGCAACCTGGGCGAGTTCTCCTCAAAGGCCATGATCCAGGGGCGGCTCCTCCGCTAAGGCGGAGGAGCGTCACCCCACTGCCTTTCAGCATGGCAAAAGGAAAAATAAAATGATAATAACGCAATGTTATTTTCATTTTATTTTTCTGTGCTGGGACAGTATTGTGGGGCGTGGCTGGGCTGCGCAGGGGGAGGAGTGGTGACACCCTCCTAAGTGTGCATGATGTTTGGCCGGCCCTCTGGGGCCGGTCAAACATTCACGCGCACTTAGCATGTACTGCACCCAGGCTGCAATACAGCCTGGGAGCAGAACATGCCCAGGCTTCCTATCCCCATCTGAGCGCCGAACCACGGCGCTCAGGCCAATCACAACGCTGCATTGCAGCATTGTGATTGAATGAGGGGAGCCTATTCTGCTTCCTACTTCCTGTTCCAGAAGAAGCCAGGAAGAGGACGGAAGAGAGGCGGCGGCCGGCCAGCCAGCCTGCCAACAGGTAAGTGATTTTATTTTAAAAAGCAAATTCTCCCCCCTCCTCCCCGTCGATCCACCTCCAGCCCCACTACTGATTCGCAGGACCAGCCGCTACTGGTCATGACATTTGAAAATTCTCCTTCCCTGACAGTGTGAGAGTCTGAAACTGCTTCAGACTCTTGGACTGACAATGAGCAAAAAAAGTACAAAAACTACGCATGACTATGCATGTCTAGGTTGGCGAAGAAAACTCTTCCATGCTCTGATGCAGTTAGTTTACTTACAGTGGTGACAGGCTGTGCTCTTTTTGAGCAGAGGTGGCCCTTCAAACAGGCCTCACAACTCTCTGCACTCTGGCCAGTTGCAAAGCCCATAATCACACATTCAGTAAGATTGACAGCGCAGGTCTAAAATGAGGCCCTGAACTTCAAATAGAACTGTATGTTTGAATGGAAGCTTTCCAATTCAGTCCTCTCAGCTGTGTGGCCAATGGTTCGTAGACTGTCTGGTGGCAGAGGGTAAATAGATTAAAAAGAAAACATATGTCAAATGTTGTGTGTGTATCTGAGGGTGATTGATTAAGAGAGCCAGCGACTGAGAGCGTGCCTGAATGAGAGAGTGGCAGAATGTGACTGTGAGAGGGAGTGATAGAGAGTGAGTAACTGTGAGTGTGACACGTGAGTGAGAGAGTGACTGACTATGAGAGTGATTGACAGACTGAGTGACTTACACAGAGTGACTGACTGACTGAGTGACTCAGAGTAAGAGAGGGAGAGTGACTGAGTGAGCCACTGTGAGGCTGTATCTGTAAGTGGAATAATGGAGATTGAGTGAGCAATTAAGAATTACTGAGTGACTGAGAGTAAGTGACAGAGTGAGTGAGGGAGAGTGAGAGTGCTTGACTGTGAAAGTGAGTGGGAGTGACTGAGAGAAATACTGAGAAAGTGATTGAGAGATGTCAGGGAGTGACAGAGAATGTGACAGTATGAATGATCAAGTGACTGAGAGATGAAAATACAGAGACCGAGAGAGAGGGAGTATCTGAGAGTGTGACTAGGAGATTGAGTGGCTTAGAGTGACTGAAAAAAGATAGAGAGAGAATAACAGAGTGACTGAGAAAGTGACTTAGAGATAACGATAGAATGACAAAGACAGTGACTGAGAGAGAGCAAGGATAGCAGAGAGAGAGTAACAGGAAGTAAAACCAACAAGTTTTTGAGTCTTTTTTACACATTTTTAAGGACACAAAATGCAACCATAGAACAATCACAAGGGGTCCTTCCAGTCCAACTGAATAGCAAACAGCTACAGCTTGGAGTGCTTAAAAAAATGGTAAGCTCTCCCTTTTGTCATGGATCCAATAACGCAGGAGATTTACATTTTTTTATGTTGCACACACTGCAGCCCCCACAACATTGGAAAAACGCTTGTTGGGCACCAACAGCATGACAAAATTAGTTTAGAAAAAGCCCTTGCTGGGCATTATGGGGCGCTGCTCAGCTGGAGTAGTGAATGTGAAATGAGCGGCTACTCCGCTCATTTCACAATCACTGCTTTTTTTTATTTGGGAGAGAGCATAAAGCTTCCCTCCTTGAGTATTCTGAAGGCCTGGGGTCCCCAACCCCCAGGACCAAATAGTTTTTTTAATGGCAAGGGGGCCATGTGAGCTCCCACCCCCAGCCATACAAGGGCCCCAGTGACCCCATCCCTCTGGGCTAAAGTTTATTTTTGGGGGTCCCTAGGGGCACTTAAGGACTGCGGATATCCCATTCTTCAGGGGCAGACATTGTTTTTGGGTGGAGGTTGCCTGTGGACCCCTCCCCAAGCCTCGACAGAGCACCAGGTCCCCCACCCCAAGGGTCCATGGTGCAGTCTCTCAGGGACTCCATCTCCCTGGGACACTGCAATTCCCTGCCTGCAAGACTGCAGGCAGGTAGAACTTCAACTCACTGTCCGTGATCTTGCAGGCTGAAAACATACGTTTTCGCTCATCTGCAATTATCTCCCACTACACCATGATCGGTGCAGGCAGGGGAGCTGGCAGGGGTTGTGGGGGCCCTGGGGCTCCGCTCGCAGCCCCATGGGCTGCTATTGCTGTGAGAGACTCGTTTGGGTACCAGGGCACCCACAGCAACTTAAGTTTCTTCGGCCCCGGGGACCCCACCCTCGGGGTAGATTCTATATTAAAGGGGAGGAGGGCATACAGCTTCCTTACCCGAGCTTCCAAAGGCCCCAGGGACAAAATTCCCTGGGGCCAAAATTATTAAAAAGGTGAGGGGCACACTGCTTCCCTCTCTGTGTGTGGAAATGGCCCCAGGGACCTCATTACAGAGGACTGTATTATTTTTTAAGGGAAAGGGGCACACATCTCTTCTCCCGAGCCTTTACAGGTCCCCGGGACCCCATCCCCCAGGACCGTGTTAATTTTTTTAAGGGGAGGGGGCACGAGGCCCCCCTTCCTGAGCCTCTCCATGGGGACCCCATCGCCCTGGGCCGGTTCCATTGTTGTGTCTCGGGAGCCTACCCCCAGGACATGATTTCCCTGCCAGCAAGTGTGTGGGCAGGGAAAACTTGTATGTTCCAAACCGGGCGAAGCTGCAGATCAGCTCCCGCCTGGTGGGAGTGCACATTTTTTCCCTACATGCACTCTTGTGGGTAAGGAAAAAGAGATTACTTCCGCTTGCTGGGAGCCGTGAAAAAAACCTTCTCTGGCCAAGCGGGAACAAAGCTGACTTCTGCTACACAAAGGATGGGTGCATGCAGGGAAGCCGTCAGGCCATGTGGGACAGGGCTCCCCCGTGGTACCCAACTTTGTGTATTGTGGGTGCCTCGGGTGGGCACCGGGGCACTCGCCGTAGCCCCTGGGGGATGGTGTTCGCATGGCCAGGGTTGGTTCGTAGAGATATGCTGCATGCCCCATGCCTTTTAAATAAAGGTTTGCCCTGGGGGATTGGGTCGCCAAAGTTGGCTTGGGGAGGGGGTGCATGCCCCTCTCCTTCAAATTAATTTGCGCCCCACAGGATGGAGCCTCCGAGGCCAGTATTGGCTCAGGGAGGGGGGCTGCATTGCCCCCTCACCAATAATAAAAAAAGGAAAACGTTGCAGGCCCTGCCGGCACCCAGCATAGGTGCTGGCAGTGGAGCAGTTGGGGCGATGGAGGACTTGGGGCTTCCTTCACTGTTCCCAACAAAAGATAAGGATCTGGGTGTAGAAGGTGGGCACCAGGACACCCAACATATAAATACAAAAATATATATGAATAATAAATGAGTGACAGAAGCTGCTCATTTATTATATTATTATTAAGGAGCACCCCACAATGCCCTGCAAGGGCTTTTTAAACAAATTGATTTGAGTCTGATGCTGTCCTTAGCAGAGGCAGGGGTACCATAACGCTATTTTTAAATGTGTTGGGGGCTGCAAGGAGTGCAGCAGACCCCCAGCAACATTAAAAAGAAAACAGCAAGTCTCCTGTGTCATTATATTCATGACTCCAGGAGAGCTTGCCTTATTTTTTATAGCACTCATAGCTGGAGATCTATGTTCTTCAGCTGGAGTGAAGAGTTCCCTTGTGGCTGCATTTTGTAACATGAAAAATGTTTTAAAAAAAGAATCAAAGGCTGTTGATCTTTTTTAGTGAAACTTTATTAAAATTTTTAATAACAATCACTATTATTAAACATTGAACCCTGTGAATTAATGAAATATACATGTTATTATAATTATTAAAGTTTTTTTGACAAAGGTATACATGTGCTTTATATATACTGATATCCTGACCCCTTCATAAAGCCAATGGGTCCACTTTTTACATTTTGGTGTTCTGACCCTTCACAAGGTCAGTAGCTCAGTCATATACGCCTGCCGGGGTTTGGGCACCAGGCCCTGTGCCCAGCCCCTGCTGTGCAATACTCGTACACAGCAGGAAATTAGGCAAAAGGATGGGTTGGGCAAAGGGCCTGGACTGCGGCCAACCCCATGCTGCACACGACCTTTGTTGTGGGCTTAGCGTTATGAATGGTAATAAAATATTACTTTATGTTATAAAAATAGAGTCACTGAAAAAAACAAAGGTTAAAGGGGCATTATAATTGGATGAAAATGTGAGTTAAAACATACTGTTTTAAGCAAACAAAACCACTGAAATTCTCCAAGTTATAGTTATCTCAAGTAACTATAACTCGTGATCTAAACTAACTATAACTCACACCCTCGCCATTCACTGCTCATGACCTCACATTTTACATCTCTCATGACATGATCTAGGACATCATTGATGATATCACTAACATTTGAAATGAGATCATTGATGACACAACTGTGCATGGCGGGGGCACCAGTTGTAGTCACTTTAGAGCACTAGTTATAGTTACTTGAGATAACTGGTGAATTTCAATAGTTTTGTTAGTTTAAAACAGTATGTTTTACCTGATATTTTCACCTAACTATACCATTTGAGAGGCCATCAGTGATGTCGTACAACATCTCATGAGTGATGTAATATGTGAGGTCATAAGCAGTGATTGGGGGGAGCAAGTTATAGTTAGCGGGAAAAATATGTTGTTCTGTTTCCCAGCCCACATCAGTGCGGGCAGGGAAACATATCTCAAGTCTGCTCCCAGCCCGCAGGAGCATTTTTAAAGCTCAAGCCCGCTGAGAGCAGACTTAGTGTTTGTTCCTGTTTGGCAGGAGATTTGAAAATGCTCCAGCCAGATGGGAGCAAACACATGTTTCCCTGCCAGCACCAGTGCATGCAGGGAAACTACTGGGTTCCAGGTGTGGGCTCGCCTTGACATAGATAATTAGCCAGCTCTGGCCGATGGGGTCCCTAGGGCCATTAGTGGCTCAGAGAGGGGGGCCACAAGGTCCACATCCCTTTTAATTTAAATTGTGGCCCTGGGGGATGGGGTCTCCTCTGCCTTTTTAAGACTCGGGGAGTGTGGCCATGGCTCACCCCTTTAGTTCACATTTCGGTCCCTGGGGATAGGGCTGCTGTGGCCTAACTTGGCTAAGGGAGGGGGCCATGCAGCCCTCCTTTTTTTTAAAAAGAAATTTGAGCCTGTGGGATGGGGTCCCTGTGACTGAATATAACTTAGGGAAAGGGGCTTTGCCACCCTTTCCTTCATAAATGCATGAAAGATGGGGTCTTCCGGCTGAAAACTGCTCAGGGAGGGGGGACATGTGCCCACTCCCCTTGATACCTGCATTGTGCCCTGGGAGATGGAGTCCCTGGGGCCGAAAATGGGTCAGTAGACAGGCCCCATGCCCCCCTCTCCTTCATAAATGCATACGGCCCCAGGGGGTGGGGTTCCTGTGGTCCAAAATGGCTCAGAAAGAGGGGGCTGTGTGCGCCCCTTCCCTTCATATTTGCTTTCGGCCCCAGGGAATGGGGACCCTGAGGCCAAAAAAGGCTCAGGGAAGGGTCTGAGCACCCCCTCCTTGAGCCTGTTTTGGCCCTGGGGACCCCATCACCCTGGGCCTCTGTTTTAAATAGGTAGGTGACCTGTGGCCTACCCAGGGCATCCACCAAGCACACTTTGGGGGCCACATGGGAAGCCCCTGGGCCCCCACAGCCCCAGCTGGCTTCCTGCATACTGTGGGGGCTGCCATGCTCCCACCTTGAGGGAGAAGCTATGATGCTGCTCCCACTGGGTGAGAGCAATATGTTGTTTTCCTGCCCACATCAGTGCGGGCAGGTCTACAGATCTCAAGTCTGCTCCCAGTCGGCGGGAGCATTTTTAAAGCTCTCGCCTGCTGGGAACAGACTCAGTGTTTGCTCCCTTTGAAGGGAGATTTGAAAATTCTCTTGCCAGATGGTAGCAAACACAAGTTTCCCTGCCCTCACCAGTGCAGGCAGGGAAACTACTGTGCCCCAGGTGTTGGCTCCCCGGGACACAGCAAGTGAGCTGGCACTGGGGGATGGGGTTCCCTGGGCCATTATAGGCTCAGGGAGGGGGGCACGTGGCCCCCTACACCTGTAGTGCACATTTTGACCCAGGGGGATGGAGTCCCGGGGCCTAATTTGGCCCAGGGAGGGAGCTGCACACCTCCCCTTAATAAAAGCGTTGGGCCCTGGGGTATTGGGTCACTGTGGCCAAAAATGGCTTGGGAGGGGAGCTGCATGCCCTTCCCTTAAACAATATACACTGCCCCGGGATGGGGTCCTCGGGTCCATAGTGGGATGGGAAGGGGGACCCTACCTACGCCCCCCTCCCCAAATAATTAAAAAAATGGTTGACACGTTTGTTTTTTTTTGGTTTGGCCGCGATCGCATGGGAATCCCGAGGGATCATGGCAAAAAACACCATTTATTTTATTAAGGTCACAGGGGACATCCCTCTGGAACCCACCCAGGAGCCCTAGGGGAGCCGGGTATCCCTACCCTGCCCCCTTATATAATTTATTTTCAAAAAGTTTAAGACAGAGGACTAAGTTCCCCAGTTATATAATGGCTGCCAGGAACATTTTTCTCAAGTTGGTCGCAGCCAATCAGAGTGCTTGCACCCAAGGAAGCCGGACTCCCACAGGAGCAAGATGGGCTAAGGGAAAAAATTATTCCTAGGCCAATCAGCACACTTTCTTTTTATAAATCGGCACCCCTGCAAGACTCTTACAAGCCTCTCATAAACCCAATTGTCCAGATATACAAATATTTCTGAAGGTTAATTTCTCAAATACTACTGAACGGATTTACACCAAATCACAAAAAGCACAATCTGCGGACCGAGATCTAAACTGCCACATTTTGTATAATTCCATTCAGCAGTTTTTGCTGAAGCCCCGCTTAAAGAAGTCTTTGGAAAATGCATGGGGATTTTGCAGTTTGAGACACCCCTTTTTTCTCTGCCCCCAATTGACGGATCACACCGAAACATTTCAGGAAGGACTGAATGTGAATTTGCCTTTTTTTTTTTTGCAAAGTTTTGTGAAGATCTGTCAAATGGCACCAAAGTTATCCTGATATCTAGGAATCCTGACTAGAATTACCCGCTGAGTAATTTATATACATATATATTTATATACCCAGAATTGGCAGATGAGCTAACCATGACAGGTCTCACAGTGCAGCTCATGTTTATTACTCCTGAGATGTCCTTTCCACAAGTAGGTGCCCATTCTGTCATTGTAACCACAGACTCTGACTTCCTGCTGCCTATGACAGACCCCTTGCCTTCATAAGAGGTCGGGGTCTACAACCTTCTCTGTATTAGCTGAACATCAGTGTTAACTCTGACCTATTATTGGGTAGCATTTATTTATAAAGTGGACTGCTGAAATTATGTGGTATGGAGTACCAATTTATGCTGCAAACAAGGGCAAATTATGAGGCCTATCCTGTGCAAAAGTTATTACCAACCAATGCATTATGGACGTTTCTTAACAGAGAAAACTGTATGCAGTCATAGATACGGTTCAAAACGTTATTCACTTACAAGTCCTGCCACCTCGTCAATGCACAACAGCTTCACAGCACCACATTATCACCCCACACCACTGTACTTTCATCCCTCCAGTGCAGAACCACCACAGTCCAAACTCTTCACAGCTCATCACAATCAATCCCACCGCTGCACTACCACCCACCACTACTTCAATACCGCCTTATACCCCCCCCATTATATGGTTGGATCTCTCGCTGGATGATGCTACACGGACACAACTTCATGCTCAAATCACAAATGCTTTTACTTTGAAGCACATAACAACTTGGTGACACATCCTTCCACTAATGCACCCATCCATCCACTCAGTGAGACATTCTTGCATTCCTCTACTCACCATTCACTGAAGAGGCACTTTAAAATATGGGCCCCATTTAGAAGCCCCCTGCGCCAATCTGTGTGCCATACTGCACCATCTCTACAAACTGATGCATTGGGTCCAATGCATCAGTCTGCAAAGCCCTGCGTCACATTATACCTGCGCCAGGTATGATGTATGCAGGGTAGGTGTTCCCATGCAAAAAAGCCACGTAGAACTGGCGCAGTGAAATGTACAACATTTCACTGCGTCACTCTACAACTTCACTGCGTCACAATCCTTACGCCTGCTCAGACCAGGCATCAGGAATGATGCAGGGCTTTTACAATGGGACTCGCCTATGTGTTCTACCGCATTGCTAGAGTTGCGTCAGTTTTATGACCAACTTTAGCAATGCATTAAGCAGTACGGTGTGGCTGGGCCACTTGCGCAACCCTAATTGGTCTTCCCAAAGTAACCAAATGTATTTCTAATCATGTGGTGCTCAAAGGGAGAGAGCGGCCACCCACAGTGGCTGGGAAAACCCAGTCTAAACAATGTATCAATAGTCCCGAGCAACCACTCCAATAATAATCAAATACAACAAATTAAATCAATACAATTCTTCTTGATTTCAAGTCGATTCATTCTTTTGATCCATATTCTTCAGTAGTCCCTTTTAGCCAACATGTGTTTCGTCAGATCGATGTGTAAACATCACTGACTGCAACAGGGCTACAAATTAAGTATATACAGAATTAGAATGTCATATTGTTCAGTTACACTCTTCACCCAAGACACCCTGGTGCTCAGGTTCTGGGGAAAAGGAGTGCCCATTGTTAAAAACTTGTTCTCAGATGTCTTTGTTCGTTTTACGGAAGAAAGGGAAAATATTTATAAATCACGTGTACTTCATGTTTGGATACAGTGAAAGATTCAACATAGAACCTGTCATTAAATGATATTAAAAAAAACAGGTATCTTAGAGAAAAGGTATCCTAGAAGAAAAGAAGAGAAAAAGCCCAGAGGGTACTCTTTCCATATATGTTGAAACAGTGTGGAAAAACAAATGATGACAACATCATCAAAATGAATGCAGTTCACTGACAGAAATATTTGCGACTGATATTGCAGCTTTGATGTGAAATTAACGCAATATTTTACTCGGGTTCCAAAAATGTTTTTCTTATACTAAATGTCACCCGACAGAAATACACTCCATTTGGCATGCTACATATTAATATTTTAAAATGCAACATGCTGCTTCAGCAGACCACCTCATTAATACCTACGTTTCTGACACACAGCCTGAGGTGCTATATCCCTATTATATCATAGCCGTAAGGCATGCTCAGTTTATTTTTCTGGACACCTGTCCACTACCTGCCAACAAAAAAGTGCTAACCGTGAACCTATCAGGCATGGAAGGTCATCTTAGCTGAGATATGCTATACAATGAAGATGTAACAGTGAAACTAAAAGAATTATTGTCACAAATGTAGTCTGCTTGGGGAATATGTATTTTTTTCAAAGCGTTAATGAATTCCCTCAACAATGCTCTATTTGCCAAATTTCACCAGTGGTCACTTAAGAGTTTTCACTTAGTCCAATCCTATTTAATGTGTATGTCTCCTCTTTAGCAGCTTTTATAGGATTTTTTGGATTTATTTTCAGTTGTTATGTGGATGGTACCAGCTAAGTATCTACCTAGATGCTGAACTGGGTTTCACATTTACCAACTGTTGTGTCACTGTCTCTAAATGGATTAATGTCAACAATGTGTGCTTGAACAGTAGCAAGGCTAAACTGATTGTGATACCAACCTCTACAGGGACTGATTCTTGTTGGCCCACTAATGGAGGCTGTTCCTCCTCAGGTTCCATTCGCTTAGAATTATTTGATGACAAACGAATAAATTGACTGATAAATTGATATCAATTCATTCATTTGCATTGAAAACATTATCTAAGATTCTTCTGTGTTATTCACTGAATTCATGAAAAATGTGGCCTAGGTGGTGATTGTTTCCCTTCTGAACTAATCCCACTCACTCTACGTATGCTTTCCTTCGATATGCATAGCAAAGAACCAACAAATTCAAAATACTGAGGGCCTGATTCCTAAAGGGCCTCCGCACTCCTCGTGGTGGAGTTTCCGCACTTGGAGCGGAATGTACGGTATGAGAATTCTCAGAGTGTGGAGGCCCTTTGTGAATCAGGCCCTGAGTGTCTTGTGCTTAGTGTATCTTGCCATGAAGATATCACTCAACACCTTATGCATCGGCGCCACCTCCCTATGACAAAAAGGTATTCTGTAAATTCCTGATCATCTGCCACATATTTCTGGTCCGGGGTTTCTTCAGTCGCAAACACACCGGCGCTCTCCTTCTCGCAGTCTCTGGTCTTTCTTTGGCTTCTTGCTTACGGCTGCTACTATTCACAAAGTGCAATACGGAGGACGAGTTTCTCGTATTTTTCCCCAAAGGCCTAGAATAAGCTGCTTATCCAATATGAGAGACCAATCCACTTTGCTGTTGGTCCGTAAAGTCTTACAAAATGTATCTTTTCTCCAACTACCTTTTTCCCTAGAGTATCAGCCAAGCACCGAGCAAGGCCTTGGGGCACCTGTCATGATTGACATAGTAGAGCAAGGCCTTGGGGCACCTGTCATGATTGACATAGTACGATCACCATCTTCATCATCATTCTCTTCATCATCATCACCTTGTGTGTAGCCAGCAGCAGTTCTTGTGAATGTGGGGGCATATTACCAAGGGCCTTATCGCCGCTTTAGCAGCACTTTTTGCTGCTAAAGCGGCGATATTTTTAACGCCCTATCAGCAAGCTGTCGCTAACAGGTGTTAGCGACAGCTTTTCAGTGATAGCGACCGTTTTGGGTGCCCCTTTGCATGTCAGCGATATTTATCTCTAATGACATGCAAAGTAGGCGTTCCCAACATAAACACCACGAAAACAGCCGCTAACAGGCCTAACTCCTATTAGCAATGAGTACCCGGCCCCGGTGAGTGATATGAAAAGTCGCGCTAATCGAGTTTAGCGCAGGATATTTAACACCTACTAAAATCCTGACTTAACAATGATATCCAATGGGAGGTGGATTCATAGGCTGAATCCTCACCTGCCTATTAGCAAGCTTTACGTCAGCGGCGATAACATTTTTATCGCTGTTGTACCCGTGTTACTGGAGAATTTTGCCGCTATCGCTGGTTTTAATATCGCATTGGAGATAAGCGTTGATAATAACGCGTTATCTCCACGATTAAAACCAGCGATAGTCGGCGATAAAAAAAATCGCGCTATGCGCGGTTTGCGATAATTATCGCACGCTGTTGGTAATAGGCCCCGTGGTTCTTATTTTTACACTGTAATAAACGTATGCCTTTAGCTGCCGTTTGTTTCGGAGGATTTATTTTGTGAAATATGAATTTGTGGACTTCGTTTGCTATGTGTTCATTTATGTAATTTAAAGAATGTGTTAGTGTAGCTATAAATACTGACATCATTAGTAAGGTAATAAATAGATAAAAAAATAAAATAACAAGGTCATTTTCAAGGGTTGGTAAACTTTCACTCATCCTTTGTTTATGTTTAAGAACAAAGACTGTCTAGATAAAAAAAATAAAAAAATAAAAGTTTACCAGTGTTCTCATAATTCATGAATAATAAGCAGGGATCATTTTGAGCATTTACTGCACAGAAAAAGGCAATAAATAAATGCACTTAGCAAAATACATGGAGGAAATTCATTACTTTGCGATGTTTTTAATGATTTAAGCTGTGCCATGAGACGATAAGTGCAAATATATATATATATATATATATACACCCACTAAGGCACTAATATAGAAACTCCGTTTGATTTGTATGCTGAAAGTGAAAGTGTGATTAAAATGACAGCTATAGCACATCTACAAGAAGAAACAAACCCAGTTAGCATCACCTGTTCCTTTTGAACTGTGGACATGATGCGAGTGGACAAAACTCAACGCGCTGGTCGATGTTCATCATTTACAAAGTAATAGTCGGTAGTCAAAGTACCCCTGACAGCCACCAGTTGTAAGAAAGGGAACTAGAAACCAGCTTATTCAGCTACATCGATGAAGAAAATAATTTTTATCTAGTCACTGAGGTCCTCAAAACATCTCTTGTAGGAAAACCGCATTGGTAATTCCGCACCATAACTAAAGTATGTGGTCATTGTGAGGTACAGAATTACCAGTTTAATTAGAGTTAGTTACTCAGGAATGGGGAGTCGGGGATTCTTCCATTCTAGACGTTTCAGAAAGTTATGCTGCTGGAATGTGGTCGGGAGAATTTAGCCACTGGTGCAGTTTCCCACAACAGCTGGAATTCTGATTCGGAACTACAAAGGAATTTGCAATGATGCGATAAATGTTCTATTGACTTTATGTTTGTGTACACACCTTTAAATGACATTAAGGCTATTCAAATGAGCGACGGGCCTGTGGAGATACAAAAGATACAGTCATCTGTTAACTGGGCCAAGTCATCCACTTGTGAGATGCAGAGTGACAATAAAGAGCTTGCTAGTGTTGCAATAAATGTGAGGACAATTTGTATCGAACTCTGGCAAAGTCACCAGGGGCAGATTTATCAATGTTTTGCAACGCCCTTGGTCCACGCAAGGCAATGTAGGGCGATGCAAAACCTAGAATCAGATTTACCAAGCCACACAAAGCCACCTCGCGAGGCACTGCAAGGCTTGGTAAATCTGGTGTAACGCAAGGCAGCGCAAGTCGCTGCCTTGCATTACACTGTGGCGGAGGTGTTACAAGGTGTTCCATCCTGTACAAAAACAATCCTGTCCGTAACACAGGCAGCCTTGCACCATGGTGCAAGGATGCCTGCACTGAGTGAGCCAGTGCAAGGAGAGGCCAGAAGTAAGCCATATCTTGATAGATATGATGCATTCCTGCCTTCTCCCTTTCATGCTTTGCAGCCCAGCAAGGTGTCTTGATGTGTGGCATGAAAAAACATATATATCTGCCCCTAGAGCGTTTGGTTCTGCGACTGCAGACCTTTGGGATCTGTGATTCCTTTTTAGGTCTCGCAGACCTGCGTTGCAGCGCGCATGCGCTGCTCGCTCTGCGAGGCTTTTTGTAATCGAGTAGATTTCAGACGGGGACTTGAAGCACCGCCCATCATTCCTATTGGCTGGCATCATCGTTTATGCTAAACGCTGGCTTCCCATTGAAAACGAGGCTTCTTTGTTACCGCCCTGTCTTCTTTTGGGCTCGCCCATCCGGACTGGATCGTTTACTTGCGGCCTGACACGGTCTCCTTTAATTACTGGGTAAAGCACTTTTTTTATTATTTGCGTAATGGCGACAGCTTGTTTCAGTCGCCTTTGGCAAGGGCTGCTTCGTGTTTATTTTTGCATCGCGCTTTCACTTAAAGTGAAAGTGCGATGCAAATATAAACAAGCGGCTGCTTTTGCGCAATGGCGAGAGCTTGTATAATATGTTACTATTGTAAATAACATAATAATTACATAACTTCCTGTGTCGTACTGGATTTGAAAAATATAATAAAATGTTTGGAACCGACTTATACGTGACACAATTTAGAAATTTTTAAAATCATTAAAAGAAATAAACACAATCTAATAACTTCAGTCCCAGTAAGCCATCCAGTTCCTCTGCAAGAGCCTGTACACCATAGCCCTTCCTTTATGTCTACAGACAGAGAGACCCGGACAGTTCACCGTTTAATTTCCTTCATGCACTTAGGGGCAGTGCTGAGGAGTACTTAAAACTGTCGCTAAATAGATGCGATCCCAATAGAAGGGCAGAAGCACCCTTTCAGGATTGGGGAGCTTCGTGTGACGCAATAACGCTGGGTGAGTGACGTATGAATGTACACGTCGTCGAGCCGGATGTTCAAGATGGCCGGTGTGTGGGGATTCCTGTCCCACTGCTAGGAGTCCAGCTGCCCCGGACCCTGACAGGGGCTCATGCCGGCCTGAGGTATTTTGGGGCATGGGTGAGATGGGACAGTGCGAGCTTTTTAAGGCTGCCTGAAGGACATAGCTCTTTGGATGAATAATAACCAACTTAAACTCAATGCTGAGAAAACAGAGGTATTGTTCTTCGGCAAGATCCAGCCACCTGCTGCGGATCTGTGGTGGCCAATGGAAATGGGCACCCCGCCCGTTCCAGCAGGCACAGTAACAAATTTAGGAGTAAAGTGGGAGGCTGATCTCTCCTTTTCTGCGCAGATACAGCAAGTGACAGCCACCTGTTTCAGCAAGCTGAGACACCTGCGAAAATTCCTGCATTTGATGCCGGAGGAGTCTCGCTGGGTCATAGTTCATGCCACGGTGACATCTAGGCTGGACTATGCAAACGTTCTATACCTGGGTTTGCCAGCGTACCTTATCAAAAAACTACAGATGGTACAGAATGCGGCTGCGAGATTGATTAGACGGGTTCCATTTCATCATCACATCTCTCCGCACATCAAAGAGCTTCACTGGCTGCCGGTGGAAAAAAGAATCGAATTCAAAGCCCTAACCTTAGCATTCCGGTCATTTCATGGGAGGTGCCCCAGTTATTTGAGACAACGTTTATGCACCTACAAACAGAATCGCACCTTGAGGTCCAACTCTCAAAATCTGCTTTGTATTCCGCGAGTTAGGAAAGCCCGCCTCGGTGGCAGATCGTTTACAGTGGGGGCATCCAAGCTATGGAATTCCTTGCCTAACCGCCTACGTCTGATTAAGTCAGAACCACTATTCAGGAAAGCGGTAAAAACATGGCTTTTCAGTCCAGTTTAAACTGTTCTCAGGACTCTGGCGTGACACGGCCTGGCTACTCGCTGCTGATTGTTTTTAGCGCCAGGACACCTCTGCTGGAGGTAGCTGTTCACGCTCTACAAATGGCGATATTATTATAACCTCAGTTCATTGCATGCCATTTGGACAGACAGTCCAGATCTGCATTGGTTGTCCAGGGAAGAGGCTTACATTGCTCCAGCAGCACTAAGTGCACGAGAATGTCCTATTACTTACCGGTAATCTTCATTACTCCTGGTCCCGTTGTCCTCGTCCCCTTCATAACTAATGAGATAGTCCTATCTCGCAGACAGAAAAAAGAACGAAGGAATGCTGGACCTACCCCTCCCCTCCCTCTGGGAGTACATAAGCGTACAGGTCCCAGCATTCCTCCTGACAATACCAAGCCCAGATGAAGGCCGGCAAGTCAGGGAGGGAGGGAGGAAGCCATGAAGGGGACGAGGACAACGGGACCAGGAGTAATGAAGATTACCGGTAAGTAATAGGACATTACCCCCAGGTCCCTCTAGTCCTCGTCCCCTTCATAACTAATGAGAATACCCAAGCAGACACCGGCATTCATCAACAATAAACCACCAGAACCAACAGAAATGCAAAAGTCCAGGGATTTATTGAACAGCAAACACAAGAAATTCAGGAGCACACAGCATGCAGCACACCCCAAACCAAAATTAACATTATCCCCCAACAAATTCTGAAGGCGATAATGCCGAATAAAGGTATTAGAGGACGCCCAAGTGGCCGCCCTACAGATCTCAGAAAGGGGAACACCACCAACCTCAGCCCAGGAAGCAGCCATCCCACGGGTAGACTCTCCCTGAACCCCCGCAGGAGGAGGAGACCCAGAAAGAGAGTAAGCCAAAGCAATGACCTGCTTCAGCCAACGACCAATGGAGGCAGAAGAAGCTTTCCCCCGACGAGAAGAAACCCCAAAAGAAACAAAAAGGGAGTCAGACTTCCGAAAATCCGCAGTGCGCTCCAAGTAGACACACAACGCCCTGCACACATCCAACAAAGACCAAGGAGGATCCCCCGGAGAGTCCAGATCAGACCCCAAGGCAGGCAACACCAACTCCTGAAAACGATGAAACTGGGAGGAAACCTTTGGAACAAAAGCAGAATCCAAACGGAGAACCACCCCATCCTCGGAAAAGGACAAAAAAGGTTCCCGGGCCATCAAGGCCCCCAATTCCCCCAGGCGACGGGCAGAAGTAATAGCCACAAGAAAGACCACCTTGAGAGTCACAAACTTAACGTCCACCTCTGACAGAGGCTCAAACGGAGGAGCCACCAAAGCCCGAAGAACCAAAGGCAGATCCCACAAAGGAAAGGAAGGAAGCACCACAGGTCGAGACAGAGAAAAACTCAGAAGAAGACGTGAAACCAGATCTTCGACATCAGACAAATTCCCCCAAGGGGAACGGAAAGCCCGAACAGCAGCCCACTGAGCCCTTAAAGTGGAAACAGCCAAACCCTTCTCAAAACCTTCCCAAAGGAATTGCAGCACCACCTGCAAAGAGCACACCAAAGGGGACAAATCCAGAGCCAAACACCAATGACAAAAATTACCCCAATGACGGTCATAAGACTTGAGGGTAGATGGACGACGGGACCCCTGAAGAGCCACTGCTAAATGCTCAGGGAAACCCCTCCGACGCCAACCCTGCCTCTCAACTTCCACACCAACAGACGCAACCTCAGAAGAGGCAGCGACGGAGCAGACCGCAGGGGGGAAGGAGACAGAGGAAGAAACCAGGGACGCTGTACAGCCAACAACCGCAGAGTCGGAAACCAAGACCTCCGAGGCCAAAACGGAACCACAACTACCACCACCCGATCCTCCCGACACAGGCGGGCCAAAAACCAGGGAATCAGCGCCAGAGGAGGGAAAGCATAGAGGAGCCTGGACGGCCAGGGAATGGTCAGGGCATCCACTCCCCAGCAACCCTCCTGAGGACCCCGGGAGCAGAATCGGGGCAGCTGGGCATTGAGCCGGGAAGCAAAGAGGTCGAGAAAAGGAAGACCAAACCTCATGCACACAAGCCGAAAAGTCATCGGAGTCAGAGACAACTCCAGAGAGGCGGGGAAACAACGGCTGAGGGCATCCGCCACCCCGTTGTCCACACCCCGAATATGAACCGCCGACAGAGACAATAGATGCCCCTCCGTCCAACAGAACAGGGGGATCACCACCGTGTTCAGGGAGGAGGAGCGAACACCCCCCTGACGATTCAGGTAAGCAACCGTCACCGTGTTGTCTGATCTCACCACAACATGGTGACTGAGCAACCGAGCAACCGAACCCAAAACCCCATCACAGCCCGAAACACAGCCGACAGTTCCCTCCAATTGGACGAACGACGACTCTCCTGAAGGGACCAACGACCCTGAAGGGACAGGGAACCCAAGGTCGCACCCCACCCAAAAGAACTGGCATCCGTAGTCAGGACAACCGGAGAAGACGGTTGCAGAGGCAGACCCTGTGATAGATGGGCCGACACCGTCCACCAAAGAAGGGCAGGGTGGACCGAAGGGGACACAGGAAGAAGATAATCCAGCTCGCGAGACACAGGATCCCAACGAGACCGAAGGTACAACCAGAGAGGACGGAGGTGGAAACGAGCCCAGGCCACAGTAAACACTGTCGCCGCCATGAGACCCAGAAGACGCAACCAGAGGCAAACCGGAAAGGAACACCCCTGCAGGAACCGCCGAGCCAGAGACACCAACGTCAAGACCCGAGGCACGGGCAGGAACACCCTGCCGAGATCGGTCCGAAACCGGGCTCCAATGAAAGTCAAGTCCTGGGAAGGCGACAGCTGACACTTGGGAAGATTCAGAAGAAACCCATGATCCCTCAACACAGAACACACCACCCCCTGAGCCTCCAACAACAGGGACCGAGACGGAGCATGGATCAACCAGTCGCCGAGGTAAGGGTACACTAGGAGCCCCCGAAGGATGCAACACAGCCACCACCGGAGCCACAACCTTTGTAAAAACACGTGGAGCAGACCTCAGGCCGAACGGCAGGACCTGAAACTGAAAGTGATGCCCCTGAACACAAAACCTCAGGAAGCGACGGGACCGGGGATGAATCGGGACATGGTAGTATGCGTCCTGAAGATCGAGGGTGCACATGAAATGGCCTGGAAGCACCAACGGAATCACCCTCTGAAGAGTCTCCATGCGAAAAGGCAGATGAACCACCCATTTGTTCAGGGCCTACAAATCCAGGACCAGGCGGAACCCCCCTGTCACCTTGTGAACCAGGAAAATCCAAGAGTAAAACCCCAGCCCGACTTCCAGAGGAGGAACCTCCTGAATCGCACCCTTCCGAAGAAGAGCATCGATCCCTAGAGACAGCTCGGACCTCTTGGACAGACAGGACGGCCAAGGAGTTGGACGAACCCCCGAGTCCGGAGGAGGACAGGAGAACTCTATTACATGACCCATGCGACTGATGTCCAACACCCAAGCGTCTGAACAGGACTGCACCCAGGCTGGCAGGAAGAAGCGCAGCCGACCTCCTACCAATGATCCGGGATCCCCAGCCATATAGTCAGGAACGCGGTTTGGGAGGGGGGGACTTAGCCTTTCTATCCCGGCCACGGCTGGAAGAAAACCTTCCCCGTCCCCCAGAAAACTGCCTACGAGAGGAAGGACGGAAAAAGGATTTAGGCCTAGAGGAAACAGAAACAGCAGAGGCCTGCTTAAAAGAAGAAGAATGCTTCTTCTCCTTAAACAACTTATGCAATTTATCCTCCAACTCCTCCCCAAACATCATTGTCCCCTTGAAAGGCAGACGTAAAGCGCAAGCCTTCTGGGCAGAGTCCGTCTTCCAGTCCCGCAATACAAGATTGCGACGAGCAGCCACACATGCCCCACTAGAAAGGGCAGAGGCCCGCACCACATCGAAGGACACATCCGAGAGGAACTCCACTTGTCTCTCAATATGCTCCAGAAGACCGGAACAGTCAGTAGCATCATCCATCGACTGGTACAGGGACTTGAGATCCGAAAGCAAGGACTGCGAAACATAAGTCCCATAAATGCCAGCCCTCAAAGCCAAATGAGAACCAGAATACACCTTCTTGAGGGAGGAATCAACCTTCATATCAACAGGATCCTTCCGCACCGCATCCTCCGCCAAGGAAGTGCGACCCACCAGACTGGCCACAAACGAATCAATAGGGATGGAGTCTGGCAAATCCGCAGCCATATCCTGCAAAGGATAAAGTTTAGCCATAAAACGAGGGAGCAAGATCCGATCGGGATCCACCCACTCCCGCTGCAGGACATCCTTAATGAAAGGATGAATAGGCACATCAACAGTAGCAGAGCTTTGAAACTGGCGCAACAAGGGACCACCAGACGTACTTGGAGCCTCATCATCCGGAAACCCCATGTTAGACTTGACATGCTTCAGCAACCCAGCCAACATGTCCATGTCAATGTATTTGCCCTTGTGTTCAGAATCCCCCAACCACTCAGCCTCGCCACCAGAGGAGCCAGAGGACACCGGACCAGTGCCCTTAGAATGAGCACCATCACCTCCCTTTCGCTAAGAGTCTCCCTGATGAGACGCTTAAGCCTGGCATCACCGCACTCCCTGCGACGCCGAGACCTGGCAGGAGAAGGGGAGGACGAAGAATCAGAGGAGGAGGAGCGCTCCCTATGGCAGCTCTTTCGAGCACGTTTCCCCATGTCGACTGTGCTTCAGCAACCCAGCCAACAAGGAATCCAAGAGCCCACCAGGAACAGCTGAATACTCGAGGAAAGCACCAGCGCCCCCAAAACTGCAGAAAGCAAGATACCGGCAGGAGAAATGACACACAGCCAAACCGCTATGCGGTACTCACCCGCGCGGGCTCCTAAATCCCTCAAACGAAGGAGCCCGCCTCGGAATGCCTGACTTCCGCCGCACCGCTGATCCCGGAAGACAGGCAACACGACCCGGAAGGCGGAACCACAGCAACCCGCCTTCCGTCGGCCGTACACGCCGTGCCCCCCCGGCAAAGCCCAGCAAGCCAGGAGGGGCGGCCAGAAGACCCCAGCAACTCCAGGAGGCAAAACAGGGCCCGTACCACACCCCCCAAGCCCGGCAGGGAGGGTGAGGAAACAGCGAAAGACACGAGGACACTCGCCCGGCAGCATCCACGTGAGTACACCAGCACAGACAGGAGCAATAATGCTCCTGCAACGTTCTCTCTCCGACAGGCAGAGACAGAAAAAAGAACAGGAGGAATGCTGGGACCTGTACGCTTATGTACTCCCAGAGGGAGGGGTAGGTCCAGCATTCCTTCATTCTTTTTTCTGTCTACGAGATAGGACTATCTCACTAGTTATGAAGGGGACGAGGACTAGAGGGACCTGGGGGTAATGTAGTGGACAGAACAGTAGCAATCAATAGTCTGAGATGAAACAGTTCTTGGGTTGGAGGGAACCGTAATATCCCAAGAAAGGGGCATGCAAGACTGTAACTCGTTGTAATAGCATGAGTCACGAGCAGGGATGATTGTAAACCGTTTCAGTAGCTCAGAATGAGACAGGCATATCTGCGGCAGCACGTTAAGAGGAACAGATGGGGGTTTAGTGACACAAGAAGGGGACAGACTGGGCCATAACGAGCATCAACGCACTGGGAGGTAGAAGAAAGTGTTAATGGACTGGAAAAAGCTCCTAACAGCTGATATAAAAATACATTCCAGGTGGGTGAAAAAGTAATCTGTAAATGCGAAGATAACATTTGCCTGGTCTGGTTAGAGGGCAAAGCATTCATTGATCATACTTTAAACGCAAAGGTAGCATTTTTTAAGGTATTTTGGTTTGACTGGTTGTGTGAATGGGTAATACTACTTACTTTTTTTTTTAACTCCCAAATAAGTCTGCTTCCGAAGTTAGTGATACCGGGTTGCATGGCTTGGGTCCTGCAACTGAAAGGCTTTTCACTTTAGGTGTTGCTTTCTCTTGTTATGGTGTGTGTCTTGCACATATGTATGCGTGGTTTTATTCTCTTGTATGCAAAAAGGTGCACGATTCTCTGTATGATCGTAGCCTTACTAAATATTGCGCATGTTGTCCACTGCTGTCGCTGTCCCTGTACTGTGTTTTTGTAATCGTTCCTGTGTCATCACATCACGGTCGTGACAAGTAGTCTTGTTACTCCTGAGTAACCAGGAAGCTGGTTACTTCCTGGCTAGGTTGGTGTTCTGAATGAGTCCCCTTTGCCTAAGCCGGTGAGTCTTTAAAGATTAAAACTTTTTCTGTTGTTGTGATTTGTTGAATGGCGACGAGGCTGTGCGGAAACTATTGTATTCGAGGATATCTAAGATGGCCCAAAAGATGAACACTTTGCGTGCGCTTTAAAAACCTGTTGAAATGTCTTGAATTTTAATTGAAAGCGCTAGATTTAGGTACTGGCGATAGTGGGCAGTTTTAGTTCAATGCATTTGTGAGCTACGTTTGATTTGGAATCTTTATAGGCATTTAGAACTTTTCATATATCGATCACTTCACATTTTCTCTAACTGTAGTGTGGTTCTCTTCCTTGAGACAATTTTAAAACGTACTGCGTCCAATGCATCTCACGTGTTTTGTTGAGGCGTCTGAACAAGTGAGGGTCGCTTATAAAACAAGCATTTGCAATGCAGTAGGTCTTGCATTTGCGAGAGTTTGAGCTATTGGCATTGTAAATGACAATGCCTTTTATTTATGTGTTTTGAAAACCTGCAAGCGGTGCGTAAACGTGCAGTTTGTACTTATAGAACTTGCTTACGAGAAGCAAGGTTGGCAGTAACTGCTCCTCTTTTACTGCCAGACTTGCTTCTCGTAAGCAAGGACTATGGGGCTTATTTACAAGCCCCTTGCGCCACCGATACGTCACTTTTTCCCATTTTAAAAGTGACGCTGCCGGCGGTGCAAGAGGCTTGTAAATAAGCCCCTATAAGTACAAGTTGTGTGCTTACGCACCTTTTGCAGGTTTTCACAACACATAAATAAAGGCATTGTCATTTACAATGCCAATAGCTCAAACCCTGCAAATGCGAGATCTATTGCATTGGAAATGCTTGTTGCTCATTCTGTTTAGCACAAGAAAAATGATGGGGAAAAAAGGGCAATTGTGTGAATCCATGTGTGCATGCATCATGATGTGGACGCCATGTTTTTTACATTTACCTTTCTGGAGTATCCATTTTGGAGTGCTATATTTAAAAAAAATATAACAAATATTTGCTTGAAAGTGCATTTTCAGAAAGGGGCAACCTAATACCAAATTTCATCTGTCAGGATCCCCTAAAAAGTAAGAAACGAATTAAATTTAAAAAGGGGATGGTGGGGCAGCAACAGAGGAACAAGAGAGGTGGAGGTTTGATGTGTTACATTGAAGAGCTAAAAGGTGTTCCAGAAAATATGAGAACAGTTTGTAATGAACACTGACAAAGCCAATAGGTCTTTTGGCTTTGCCAATGCAGACATATTGTCTCTGCAAATGCTTTTGCCAATGTTGTTCAGCATTGGCAAAAAATTAAAAAAAATGGTAATTGTGTGCATGTGTGTGTGAATGCGTCAGGATGCCACTGGCATTTATTTTTCTCCATTTATCATTCCAAGATGATGGATAATCATTTTGGAATAGTAAATCAAATGAATAATTAAATAAGTAAAACATGCTTGTAAGCCATTTTCAGAATGGAGCAGCCCAGTACTAGTTTCCTAAAAAGTTAAAAACAATTTAAACAAAAAAAGAGAAATGGACAGGGATGGGTGGTGGAGCAACTGATGACTGAGGTTGGGGAATGAATTAAACCCTGCCAACGAGCAGTGGTGGGAAGCAAGCAGGGTGGTGAAGCAAGAGAGAGGGAGGGTTAAGAAAAACAGTTGAGCAGGATGGGGAGTGGTTGGGGAAGCAACACAGGGAACATGGCAGAATTGAAAGTAACACATAGTAGAGAGGGGGAGAGAGCAAAAAAACACATGCACTCCCACGAATTGCTGTAACCAATTGGAAAATGTATCCTTAATGTAAGCCATAGAAGAATACAAGTCATCCAGTCAAAAAACATGGTTAATGAGGCTGTGCCCCAGAGAGTGGAGTAGAAAGATAGGGCGGGGGGTTGCAGTCCGTCCCGGCCGGCACGAGTTTTGGGGGCGGTGGCCTCCCCCCCACTCTTACACACAATCGTGGGTCAAGCGCCGCAGGTATCACCAGCACCGCCCCCCCCCCTGCTCTTATGTACGGCTGCGGGGCGGCTGTCACAGGGACGGCCGCGGGCGGCAGCTAGTCTAGCTATGCCACTGGACCCAGAGAAGGAACAAAAACAAAAAGAAGAAGAAGGAAAGCCATTGAATTAGAAGAAAGCAAATAAGATTGACAAGAAAGGCAACCATTGATCAGCAATGGGCTGTCCCAAAGCCGACTGTAAGACAAACAGGAACTTGTTGCGCCATGTTGCAAGACATTTGGGGAGCATAAATATTCCATATTTACAAAGATATGGAACATTTCTGCTCTCTCCTTGCACTGTTGCACTGTGTGCTGCCTAGCTCTAATGCAATACCAAAGGGGAAGATGGACGGAGCGTTTGAGCTAATCAAACACTCGCCCCCAGTCAACTGATCTGGGTTTAATCCATCATCATTCTTTAGCTCACTCCACCACCCCAGTTCAGACATGGCCATATGCAAATCAGTCTGACCCTGTGCCTCATGGGAACAGTCCAGCCCGAACTGCCAAGCCATGTCTTCCCTGGACCGGAAACAAGCATCCTGGGACCGGTTTCTGCCTATTCAGCCGTCATCAACCAGGCTAGCTTGAATCCAGTGGCAAAGTGAGCAAGGGACCCACGTCTGGGCATACCCTGCCAACTTAGGGCGAACAAAGCGATACCAAGGGGATGATGGACGGAGCGTTTGAGCTAATCAAACACTCACCCCCAGTCAACTGATCTGGGTTTAATCCATCATCATTCTTTAGCTCACTCCACCACCCCAGTTCAGACATGGCCATATGCAAATCAGTCTGACCCTGTGCCTCATGGGAACAGTCCAGCCCAGAACTGCCAAGCCATGTCTTCCCTGGACCAGAAACAAGCATCCTGGGACCGGTTTCTGGCTATTCAGCCGTCATCAGCCAGGCCGGCTTGAATCCAGTGGCAAAGTGAGCAAGGGACCCACGTCTGGGCATACCCTGCCAACTTAGGGCGAACAAAGCGATACCAAAGGGGATGATGGACGGAGTGTTTGAGCTAATCAAACACTCACCCCCAGTCAACTGATCTAGGTTTAATCCATCATCATTCTTTAGCTCACTCCACCACCCCAGTTCAGACATGGCCATATGCAAATCAGTCTGACCCTGTGCCTCATGGGAACAGCCCAGCCCGAACTGCCAAGCCATGTCTTCCCTGGACCGGAAACAAGCATCCTGGGACCGGTTTCTGGCTATTCAGCCGTCATCAGCCAGGCTAGCTTGAATCCAGTGGCAAAGTGAGCAAGGGACCCACGTCTGGGCATACCCTGCCAACTTAGGGTGAACAAAGCGATACCAAAGGGGATGATGGACGGAGCGTTTGAGCTAATCAAACACTCACCCCAGTCAACTGATCTGGGTTTAATCCATCATCATTCTTTAGCTCACTCCACCACCCCAGTTCAGACATGGCCATATGCAAATCAGTCTGACCCTGTGCGTCATGGGAACAGTCCAGCCCGAACTGCCAAGCCATGTCTTCCCTGGACCGGAAACAAGCATCCTGGGACCGGTTTCTGGCTATTCAGCCGTCATCAGCCAGGCTAGCTTGAATCCAGTGGCAAAGTGAGCAAGGGACCCACGTCTGGGCATACCCCGCCAACTTAGGGCGAACAAGCGATACAAAGGGGATGATGGGCGGAGCGTTTGAGCTAATCAAACACTCACCCCCAGTCAACTGATCTGGGTTTAATCCATCATCATTCTTTAGCTCACTCCACCACCCCAGTTCAGACATGGCCATATGCAAATCAGTCTGACCCTGTGCCTCATGGGAACAGTCCAGCCCGAACTGCCAGCCATGTCTTCCCTGGACCGGAAACAGCATCCTGGGACCGGTTTCTGGCTATTCAGCCGTCATCAGCCAGGCTAGCTTGAATCCAGTGGCAAAGTGAGCAAGGGACCCACATCTGGGCATACCCTGCCAACTTAGGGCGAACAAAGCGATAACAAAGGGGATGATGGACTGGAGCGTTTGAGCTAATCAAACACTCACCCCCAGTCAACTGATCTGGGTTTAATCCATCATCATTCTTTAGCTCACTCCACCACCCCAGTTCAGACATGGCCATATGCAAATCAGTCTGACCCTGTGCCTCATGGGAACAGTCCAGCCCTAACTGCCAAGCCATGTCTTCCCTGGACTGGAAACAAGCATCCTGGGACCGGTTTCTGTCTATTCAGCCGTCATCAGCCAGGCTAGCTTGAATCCAGTGGCAAAGTGAGCAAGGAACCCACGTCTGGGCATACCCTGCCAACTTAAGGGCTGGACTGTTCCCATGAGGCACAGGGTCAGACTGATTTGCATATGGCCATGTCTGAACTGGGGTGGTGGAGTGAGCTAAAGAATGATGATGGATTAAACCCAGATCAGTTGACTGGGGGTGAGTGTTTGATTGGCTCAAGCGCTCCGTCCATCATCCCCTTTGGTATCGCATTGTTCGCCCTAAGTTGGCAGGGGTATGCCCAGACGTGGGTCCCTTGCTCACTTTGCCACTGGATTCAAGCTAGCCTGGCTGATGACGGCTGAATAGCCAGAAACCGGTCCCAGGATGCTTGTTTCCGGTCCAGGGAAGACATGGCTCGGCAGTTCGGCGCTGGACTGTTCCCATGAGGCACAGGGTCAGACTGATTTAGCATATGGCCATGTCTGAACTGGGGTGGTGGAGTGAGCTAAAGAATGATGATGGATTAAACCCAGATCAGTTGACTGGGGGTGAGTGTTTGATTAGCTCAAACGCTCCGTCCATCATCCCCTTTGATATCGCTTGTTCGCCCTAAGTTGGCAGGGTATGCCCAGACGTGGGTCCCTTGCTCACTTTGCCACTGGATTCAAGCTAGCCTGGCTGATGACGGCTGAATAGCCAGAAACCGGTCCCAGGATGCTTGTTTCCGGTCCAGGGAAGATATGGCTTGGCAGTTCGGCGCTGGACTGTTCCCATGAGGCACAGGGTCAGACTGATTAGAATATGACCATGTCTGAACTGGGGTGGTGGAGTGAGCTAAAGAATGATGATGGATTAAACCCAGATCAGTTGACTGGGGGTGAGTGTTTGATTAGCTCAAACGCTCCGTCCATCATCCCCTTTGGTATCGCTTTGTTCGCCCTAAGTTGGCAGGGTATGCCCAGACGTGGGTCCCTTGCTCACTTTGCCACTGGATTCAAGCTAGCCTGGCTGATGATGGCTGAATAGCCAGAAACCGGTCCCAGGATGCTTGTTTCCGGTCCAGGGAAGACATGGCTTGGCAGTTCGGCGCTGGACTGTTCCCATGAGGCACAGGGTCAGACTGATTTGCATATGGCCATGTCTGAACTGGGGTGGTGGAGTGAGCTAAAGAATGATGATGGATTAAACCCAGATCAGTTGACTGGGGGTGAGTGTTTGATTAGCTCAAACGCTCCGTCCATCATCCCCTTTGGTATCGCTTTGTTCGCCCTAAGTTGGCAGGGTATGCCCAGAGGTGGGTCCCTTGCTCACTTTGCCACTGGATTCAAGCTAGCCTGGCTGATGACGGCTGAATAGCCAGAAACCGGTCCCAGGATGCTTGTTTCCGGTCCAGGGAAGACATGGCTTGGCAGTTCGGTGCTGGACTCTTCCCATGAGGCACAGGGTCAGACTGATTTGCATATGGCCATGTCTGAACTGGGGTGGTGGAGTGAGCTAAAGAATGATGATGGATTAAACCCAGATCAGTTGACTGGGGGTGAGTGTTTGATTAGCTCAAACGCTCCGTCCATCATCCCCTTTGGTATCGCTTTGTTCGCCCTAAGTTGGCAGGGTATGCCCAGACGTGGGTCCCTTGCTCACTTTGCCACTGGATTAAAGCTAGCCTGGCTGATGACGGCTGAATAGCCAGAAACCGGTCCCAGGATGCTTGTTTCCGGTCCAGGGAAGACATGGCTTGGCAGTTCGGGCGCTGGACTGTTCCCATGAGGCACAGGGTCAGACTGATTTGCATATGGCCATGTCTGAACTGGGGTGGTGGAGTGAGCTAAAGAATGATGATGGATTAAACCCAGATCAGTTGACTAGGGGTGAGTGTTTGATTAGCTCAAACGCTCCGTCCATCATCCCCTTTGGTATCGCTTTGTTCGCCCTAAGTTGGCAGGGTATGCCCAGACGTGGGTCCCTTGCTCACTTTGCCACTGGATTCAAGCTAGCCTGGCTGATGACGGCTGAATAGCCAGAAACCGGTCCCAGGATGCTTGTTTCCGGTCCAGGGAAGACATGGCTTGGCAGTTCGGCGCTGGACTGTTCCCATGAGGCACAGGGTCAGACTGATTTGCATATGGCCATGTCTGAACTGGGGTGGTGAAATGAGCTAAAGAATGATGATGGATTAAACCCAGATCAGTTGACTGGGGGTGAGTGTTTGATTAGCTCAAACGCTCCGTCCATCATCCCCTTTGGTATCGCTTTGTTCGCCCTAAGTTGGCAGGGTATGCCCAGACGTGGGTCCCTTGCTCACTTTGCCACTGGATTCAAGCTAGCCTGGCTGATGACGGCTGAATAGCCAGAAACCGGTCCCAGGATGCTTGTTTCCGGTCCAGGGAAGACATGGCTTGGCAGTTCGGCGCTGGACTATTCCCATGAGGCACAGGGTCAGACTGATTTGCATATGGCCATGTCTGAACTGGGGTGGTGGAGTGAGCTAAAGAATGATGATGGATTAAACCCAGATCAGTTGACTGGGGGTGAGTGTTTGATTAGCTCAAACGCTCCGTCCATCATCCCCTTTGGTATCGCTTTGTTCGCCCTAAGTTGGCAGGGTATGCCCAGACGTGGGTCCCTTGCTCACTTTGCCACTGGATTCAAGCTAGCCTGGCTGATGACGGCTGAATAGCCAGAAACCGGTCCCAGGATGCTTGTTTCCGGTCCAGGGAAGACATGGCTCGGCAGTTCGGGCGCTGGACTGTTCCCATGAGGCACAGGGTCAGACTGATTTGCATATGGCCATGTCTGAACTGGGGTGGTGGAGTGAGCTAAAGAATGATGATGGATTAAACCCAGATCAGTTGACTGGGGGTGAGTGTTTGATTAGCTCAAACGCTCCGTCCATCATCCCCTTTGGTATCGCTTTGTTCGCCCTAAGTTGGCAGGGTATGCCCAGACGTGGGTCCCTTGCTCACTTTGCCACTGGATTCAAGCTAGCCTGGCTGATGACGGCTGAATAGCCAGAAACCGGTCCCAGGATGCTTGTTTCCGGTCCAGGGAAGATATGGCTTGGCAGTTCGGCGCTGGACTGTTCCCATGAGGCACAGGGTCAGACTGATTTGAATATGACCATGTCTGAACTGGGGTGGTGGAGTGAGCTAAAGAATGATGATGGATTAAACCCAGATCAGTTGACTGGGGGTGAGTGTTTGATTAGCTCAAACGCTCCGTCCATCATCCCCTTTGGTGTCGCTTTGTTCGCCCTAAGTTGGCAGGGTATGCCCAGACGTGGGTCCCTTGCTCACTTTGCCACTGGATTCAAGCTAGCCTGGCTGATGATGGCTGAATAGCCAGAAACCGGTCCCAGGATGCTTGTTTCCGGTCCAGGGAAGACATGGCTTGGCAGTTCGGCGCTGGACTGTTCCCATGAGGCACAGGGTCAGACTGATTTGCATATGGCCATGTCTGAACTGGGGTGGTGGAGTGAGCTAAAGAATGATGATGGATTAAACCCAGATCAGTTGACTGGGGGTGAGTGTTTGATTAGCTCAAACGCTCCGTCCATCATCCCCTTTGGTATCGCTTTGTTCGCCCTAAGTTGGCAGGGTATGCCCAGAGGTGGGTCCCTTGCTCACTTTGCCACTGGATTCAAGCTAGCCTGGCTGATGACGGCTGAATAGCCAGAAACCGGTCCCAGGATGCTTGTTTCCGGTCCAGGGAAGACATGGCTTGGCAGTTCGGCGCTGGACTCTTCCCATGAGGCACAGGGTCAGACTGATTTGCATATGGCCATGTCTGAACTGGGGTGGTGGAGTGAGCTAAAGAATGATGATGGATTAAACCCAGATCAGTTGACTGGGGGTGAGTGTTTGATTAGCTCAAACGCTCCGTCCATCATCCCCTTTGGTATCGCTTTG
This sequence comes from Calotriton arnoldi, assembly GCA_963921515.1. Lineage (NCBI taxonomy): Eukaryota > Metazoa > Chordata > Amphibia > Caudata > Salamandridae > Calotriton > Calotriton arnoldi. The sequence continues at coordinate 1,376,302 of CAWUFW010004627.1, forward strand.
TTCGCCCTAAGTTGGCAGGGTATGCCCAGACGTGGGTCCCTTGCTCACTTTGCCACTGGATTAAAGCTAGCCTGGCTGATGACGGCTGAATAGCCAGAAACCGGTCCCAGGATGCTTGTTTCCGGTCCAGGGAAGACATGGCTTGGGAGTTCGGCGCTGGACTGTTCCCATGAGGCACAGGGTCAGACTGATTTGCATATGGCCATGTCTGAACTGGGGTGGTGGAGTGAGCTAAAGAATGATGATGGATTAAACCCAGATCAGTTGACTAGGGGTGAGTGTTTGATTAGCTCAAACGCTCCGTCCATCATCCCCTTTGGTATCGCTTTGTTCGCCCTAAGTTGGCAGGGTATGCCCAGACGTGGGTCCCTTGCTCACTTTGCCACTGGATTCAAGCTAGCCTGGCTGATGACGGCTGAATAGCCAGAAACCGGTCCCAGGATGCTTGTTTCCGGTCCAGGGAAGACATGGCTTGGCAGTTCGGCGCTGGACTGTTCCCATGAGGCACAGGGTCAGACTGATTTGCATATGGCCATGTCTGAACTGGGGTGGTGAAATGAGCTAAAGAATGATGATGGATTAAACCCAGATCAGTTGACTGGGGGTGAGTGTTTGATTAGCTCAAACGCTCCGTCCATCATCCCCTTTGGTATCGCTTTGTTCGCCCCTAAGTTGGCAGGGAATGCCCACACGTGGGTCCCTTGCTCACTTTGCCACTGGATTCAAGCTAGCCTGGCTGATGACGGCTGAATAGCCAGAAACCGGTCCCAGGATGCTTGTTTCCGGTCCAGGGAAGACATGGCTTGGCAGTTCGGCGCTGGACTGTTCCCATGAGGCACAGGGTCAGACTGATATGCATATGGCCATGTCTGAACTGGGGTGGTGGAGTGAGCTAAAGAATGATGATGGATTAAACCCAGATCAGTTGACTGGGGGTGAGTGTTTGATTAGCTCAAACGCTCCGTCCATCATCTCCTTTGAGTATCGCTTTGTTCGCCCTAAGTTGGCAGGGTATGCCCAGACATGGGTCCCTTGCTCACTTTGCCACTGGATTCAAGCTAGCCTGGCTGATGACGGCTGAATAGCCAGAAACCGGTCCCAGGATGCTTGTTTCCGGTCCAGGGAAGACATGGCTTGGCAGTTCGGCGCTGGACTGTTCCCATGAGGCACAGGGTCAGACTGATTTGCATATGGCCATGTCTGAACTGGGGTGGTGGAGTGAGCTAAAGAATGATGATGGATTAAACCCAGATCAGTTGACTGGGGGTGAGTGTTTGATTAGCTCAAACGCTCCGCCCATCATCCCCTTTGGTATCGCTTTGTTCGCCCTAAGTTGGCAGGGTATGCCCAGACGTGGGTCCCTTGCTCACTTTGCCACTGGATTCAAGCTAGCCTGGCTGATGACGGCTGAATAGCCAGAAACTGGTCCCAGGATGCTTGTTTCCGGTCCAGGGAAGACATGGCTTGGCAGTTCAGCGCTGGACTGTTCCCATGAGGCACAGGGTCAGACTGATTTGCATATGGCCATGTCTGAACTGGGGTGGTGGAGTGAGCTAAAGAATGATGATGGATTAATCCCAGATCAGTTGACTGGGGGTGAGTGTTTGATTAGCTCAAGCGCTCCGTCCATCATCCCCTTTGAGTATCGCTTTGTTCGCCCCTAAGTTGGCAGGGTATGCCCAGACGTGGGTCCCTTGCTCACTTTGCCACTGGATTCAAGCTAGCCTGGCTGATGACGGCTGAATAGCCAGAAACCGGTCCCAGGATGCTTGTTTCCGGTCCAGGGAAGACATGGCTTGGCAGTTCGGCGCTGGACTATTCCTATGAGGCACAGGGTCAGACTGATTTGCATATGGCCATGTCTGAACTGGGGTGGTGGAGTGAGCTAAAGAATGATGATGGATTAAACCCAGATCAGTTGACTGGGGGTGAGTGTTTGATTAGCTCAAACGCTCCGTCCATCATCCCCTTTGGTATCGCTTTGTTCGCCCTAAGTTGGCAGGGTATGCCCAGACGTGGGTCCCTTGCTCACTTTGCCACTGGATTCAAGCTAGCCTGGCTGATGACGGCTGAATAGCCAGAAACCGGTCCCAGGATGCTTGTTTCCGGTCCAGGGAAGACATGGCTCGGCAGTTCGGCGCTGGACTGTTCCCATGAGGCACAGGGTCAGACTGATTTGCATATGGCCATGTCTGAACTGGGGTGGTGGAGTGAGCTAAAGAATGATGATGGATTAAACCCAGATCAGTTGACTGGGGGTGAGTGTTTGATTAGCTCAAACGCTCCGTCCATCATCCCCTTTGGTATCGCTTTGTTCGCCCTAAGTTGGCAGGGTATGCCCAGACGTGGGTCCCTTGCTCACTTTGCCACTGGATTCAAGCTAGCCTGGCTGATGACGGCTGAATAGCCAGAAACCGGTCCCAGGATGCTTGTTTCCGGTCCAGGGAAGATATGGCTTGGCAGTTCGGCGCTGGACTGTTCCCATGAGGCACAGGGTCAGACTGATTTGAATATGACCATGTCTGAACTGGGGTGGTGGAGTGAGCTAAAGAATGATGATGGATTAAACCCAGATCAGTTGACTGGGGGTGAGTGTTTGATTAGCTCAAACGCTCCGTCCATCATCCCCTTTGGTATCGCTTTGTTCGCCCTAAGTTGGCAGGGTATGCCCAGACGTGGGTCCCTTGCTCACTTTGCCACTGGATTCAAGCTAGCCTGGCTGATGATGGCTGAATAGCCAGAAACCGGTCCCAGGATGCTTGTTTCCGGTCCAGGGAAGACATGGCTTGGCAGTTCGGCGCTGGACTGTTCCCATGAGGCACAGGGTCAGGCTGATTTGCATATGGCCATGTCTGAACTGGGGTGGTGGAGTGAGCTAAAGAATGATGATGGATTAAACCCAGATCAGTTGACTGGGGGTGAGTGTTTGATTAGCTCAAACGCTCCGTCCATCATCCCCTTTGGTATCGCTTTGTTCGCCCTAAGTTGGCAGGGTATGCCCAGAGGTGGGTCCCTTGCTCACTTTGCCACTGGATTCAAGCTAGCCTGGCTGATGACGGCTGAATAGCCAGAAACCGGTCCCAGGATGCTTGTTTCCGGTCCAGGGAAGACATGGCTTGGCAGTTCGGGCGCTGGACTCTTCCCATGAGGCACAGGGTCAGACTGATTTGCATATGGCCATGTCTGAACTGGGGTGGTGGAGTGAGCTAAAGAATGATGATGGATTAAACCCAGATCAGTTGACTGGGGGTGAGTGTTTGATTAGCTCAAACGCTCCGTCCATCATCCCCTTTGGTATCGCTTTGTTCGCCCTAAGTTGGCAGGGTATGCCCAGACGTGGGTCCCTTGCTCACTTTGCCACTGGATTAAAGCTAGCCTGGCTGATGACGGCTGAATAGCCAGAAACCGGTCCCAGGATGCTTGTTTCCGGTCCAGGGAAGACATGGCTTGGGAGTTCGGCGCTGGACTGTTCCCATGAGGCACAGGGTCAGACTGATTTGCATATGGCCATGTCTGAACTGGGGTGGTGGAGTGAGCTAAAGAATGATGATGGATTAAACCCAGATCAGTTGACTAGGGGTGAGTGTTTGATTAGCTCAAACGCTCCGTCCATCATCCCCTTTGGTATCGCTTTGTTCGCCCTAAGTTGGCAGGGTATGCCCAGACGTGGGTCCCTTGCTCACTTTGCCACTGGATTCAAGCTAGCCTGGCTGATGACGGCTGAATAGCCAGAAACCGGTCCCAGGATGCTTGTTTCCGGTCCAGGGAAGACATGGCTTGGCAGTTCGGCGCTGGACTGTTCCCATGAGGCACAGGGTCAGACTGATTTGCATATGGCCATGTCTGAACTGGGGTGGTGAAATGAGCTAAAGAATGATGATGGATTAAACCCAGATCAGTTGACTGGGGGTGAGTGTTTGATTAGCTCAAACGCTCCGTCCATCATCCCCTTTGGTATCGCTTTGTTCAGCCCTAAGTTGGCAGGGAATGCCCACACGTGGGTCCCTTGCTCACTTTGCCACTGGATTCAAGCTAGCCTGGCTGATGACGGCTGAATAGCCAGAAACCGGTCCCAGGATGCTTGTTTCCGGTCCAGGGAAGACATGGCTTGGCAGTTCGGCGCTGGACTGTTCCCATGAGGCACAGGGTCAGACTGATATGCATATGGCCATGTCTGAACTGGTGGAGTGAGCTAAAGAATGATGATGGATTAAACCCAGATCAGTTGACTGGGGGTGAGTGTTTGATTAGCTCAAACGCTCCGTCCATCATCTCCTTTGGTATCGCTTTGTTCGCCCTAAGTTGGCAGGGTATGCCCAGACATGGGTCCCTTGCTCACTTTGCCACTGGATTCAAGCTAGCCTGGCTGATGACGGCTGAATAGCCAGAAACCGGTCCCAGGATGCTTGTTTCCGGTCCAGGGAAGACATGGCTTGGCAGTTCGGCGCTGGACTGTTCCCATGAGGCACAGGGTCAGACTGATTTGCATATGGCCATGTCTGAACTGGGGTGGTGGAGTGAGCTAAAGAATGATGATGGATTAAACCCAGATCAGTTGACTGGGGGTGAGTGTTTGATTAGCTCAAACGCTCCGCCCATCATCCCCTTTGGTATCGCTTTGTTCGCCCTAAGTTGGCAGGGTATGCCCAGACGTGGGTCCCTTGCTCACTTTGCCACTGGATTCAAGCTAGCCTGGCTGATGACGGCTGAATAGCCAGAAACTGGTCCCAGGATGCTTGTTTCGATCCAGGGAAGACATGGCTTGGCAGTTCAGCGCTGGACTGTTCCCATGAGGCACAGGGTCAGACTGATTTGCATATGGCCATGTCTGAACTGGGGTGGTGGAGTGAGCTAAAGAATGATGATGGATTAAACCCAGATCAGTTGACTGGGGGTGAGTGTTTGATTAGCTCAAACGCTCCGTCCATCATCCCCTTTGGTATCGCTTTGTTCGCCCTAAGTTGGCAGGGTATGCCCAGACGTGGGTCCCTTGCTCACTTTGCCACTGGATTCAAGCTAGCCTGGCTGATGACGGCTGAATAGCCAGAAACCGGTCCCAGGATGCTTGTTTCCGGTCCAGGGAAGACATGGCTTGGCAGTTCGGCGCTGGACTGTTCCCATGAGGCACAGGGTCAGACTGATTTGCATATGGCCATGTCTGAACTGGGGTGGTGGAGTGAGCTAAAGAATGATGATGGATTAAACCCAGATCAGTTGACTGGGGGTGAGTGTTTGATTAGCTCAAACGCTCCGTCCATCATCCCCTTTGGTATCGCTTTGTTCGCCCTAAGTTGGCAGGGTATGCCCAGAGGTCGGTCCCTTGCTCACTTTGCCACTGGATTCAAGCTAGCCTGGCTGATGACGGCTGAATAGCCAGAAACCGGTCCCAGGATGCTTGTTTCCGGTCCAGGGAAGACATGGCTTGGCAGTTCGGCGCTGGACTATTCCCATGAGGCACAGGGTCAGACTGATTTGCATATGGCCATGTCTGAACTGGGGTGGTGGAGTGAGCTAAAGAATGATGATGGATTAAACCCAGATCAGTTGACTGGGGGTGAGTGTTTGATTAGCTCAAACGCTCCGTCCATCATCCCCTTTGGTATCGCTTTGTTCGCCCTAAGTTGGCAGGGTATGCCCAGACGTGGGTCCCTTGCTCACTTTGCCACTGGATTCAAGCTAGCCTGGCTGATGACGGCTGAATAGCCAGAAACCGGTCCCAGGATGCTTGTTTCCGGTCCAGGGAAGACATGGCTCGGCAGTTCGGCGCTGGACTGTTCCCATGAGGCACAGGGTCAGACTGATTTGCATATGGCCATGTCTGAACTGGGGTGGTGGAGTGAGCTAAAGAATGATGATGGATTAAACCCAGATCAGTTGACTGGGGGTGAGTGTTTGATTAGCTCAAACGCTCCGTCCATCATCCCCTTTGGTATCGCTTTGTTCGCCCTAAGTTGGCAGGGTATGCCCAGACGTGGGTCCCTTGCTCACTTTGCCACTGGATTCAAGCTAGCCTGGCTGATGACGGCTGAATAGCCAGAAACCAGTCCCAGGATGCTTGTTTCCGGTCCAGGGAAGATATGGCTTGGCAGTTCGGCGCTGGACTGTTCCCATGAGGCACAGGGTCAGACTGATTTGAATATGGCCATGTCTGAACTGGGGTGGTGGAGTGAGCTAAAGAATGATGATGGATTAAACCCAGATCAGTTGACTGGGGGTGAGTGTTTGATTAGCTCAAACGCTCTGTCCATCATCCCCTTTGGTATCGCTTTGTTCGCCCTAAGTTGGCAGGGTATGCCCAGACGTGGGTCCCTTGCTCACTTTGCCACTGGATTCAAGCTAGCCTGGCTGATGATGGCTGAATAGCCAGAAACCGGTCCCAGGATGCTTGTTTCCGGTCCAGGGAAGACATGGCTTGGCAGTTCGGCGCTGGACTGTTCCCATGAGGCACAGGGTCAGACTGATTTGCATATGGCCATGTCTGAACTGGGGTGGTGGAGTGAGCTAAAGAATGATGATGGATTAAACCCAGATCAGTTGACTGGGGGTGAGTGTTTGATTAGCTCAAACGCTCCGTCCATCATCCCCTTTGGTATCGCTTTGTTCGCCCTAAGTTGGCAGGGTATGCCCAGAGGTGGGTCCCTTGCTCACTTTGCCACTGGATTCAAGCTAGCCTGGCTGATGACGGCTGAATAGCCAGAAACCGGTCCCAGGATGCTTGTTTCCGGTCCAGGGAAGACATGGCTTGGCAGTTCGGCGCTGGACTGTTCCCATGAGGCACAGGGTCAGACTGATTTGCATATGGCCATGTCTGAACTGGGGTGGTGGAGTGAGCTAAAGAATGATGATGGATTAAACCCAGATCAGTTGACTGGGGGTGAGTGTTTGATTAGCTCAAGCGCTCCGTCCATCATCCCCTTTGGTATCGCTTTGTTCGCCCTAAGTTGGCAGGGTATGCCCAGACGTGGGTCCCTTGCTCACTTTGCCACTGGATTAAAGCTAGCCTGGCTGATGACGGCTGAATAGCCAGAAACCGGTCCCAGGATGCTTGTTTCCGGTCCAGGGAAGACATGGCTTGGCAGTTCGGCGCTGGACTGTTCCCATGAGGCACAGGGTCAGACTGATTTGCATATGGCCATGTCTGAACTGGGGTGGTGGAGTGAGCTAAAGAATGATGATGGATTAAACCCAGATCAGTTGACTAGGGGTGAGTGTTTGATTAGCTCAAACGCTCCGTCCATCATCCCCTTTGGTATCGCTTTGTTCGCCCTAAGTTGGCAGGGTATGCCCAGACGTGGGTCCCTTGCTCACTTTGCCACTGGATTCAAGCTAGCCTGGCTGATGACGGCTGAATAGCCAGAAACTGGTCCCAGGATGCTTGTTTCCGGTCCAGGGAAGACATGGCTTGGCAGTTCGGCGCTGGACTGTTCCCATGAGGCACAGGGTCAGACTGATTTGCATATGGCCATGTCTGAACTGGGGTGGTGAAATGAGCTAAAGAATGATGATGGATTAAACCCAGATCAGTTGACTGGGGGTGAGTGTTTGATTAGCTCAAACGCTCCGTCCATCATCCCCTTTGGTATCGCTTTGTTCGCCCTAAGTTGGCAGGGAATGCCCACACGTGGGTCCCTTGCTCACTTTGCCACTGGATTCAAGCTAGCCTGGCTGATGACGGCTGAATAGCCAGAAACCGGTCCCAGGATGCTTGTTTCCGGTCCAGGGAAGACATGGCTTGGCAGTTCGGCGCTGGACTGTTCCCATGAGGCACAGGGTCAGACTGATATGCATATGGCCATGTCTGAACTGGGGTGGTGGAGTGAGCTAAAGAATGATGATGGATTAAACCCAGATCAGTTGACTGGGGGTGAGTGTTTGATTAGCTCAAACGCTCCGTCCATCATCTCCTTTGGTATCGCTTTGTTCGCCCTAAGTTGGCAGGGTATGCCCAGACATGGGTCCCTTGCTCACTTTGCCACTGGATTCAAGCTAGCCTGGCTGATGACGGCTGAATAGCCAGAAACCGGTCCCAGGATGCTTGTTTCCGGTCCAGGGAAGACATGGCTTGGCAGTTCGGGCGCTGGACTGTTCCCATGAGGCACAGGGTCAGACTGATTTGCATATGGCCATGTCTGAACTGGGGTGGTGGAGTGAGCTAAAGAATGATGATGGATTAAACCCAGATCAGTTGACTGGGGGTGAGTGTTTGATTAGCTCAAACGCTCCGTCCATCATCCCCTTTGGTATCGCTTTGTTCGCCCTAAGTTGGCAGGGTATGCCCAGACGTGGGTCCCTTGCTCACTTTGCCACTGGATTCAAGCTAGCCTGGCTGATGACGGCTGAATAGCCAGAAACCGGTCCCAGGATGCTTGTTTCCGGTCCAGGGAAGACATGGCTTGGCAGTTCGGCACTGGACTGTTCCCATGAGGCACAGGGTCAGACTGATTTGCATATGGCCATGTCTGAACTGGGGTGGTGGAGTGAGCTAAAGAATGATGATGGATTAAACCCAGATCAGTTGACTGGGGGTGAGTGTTTGATTAGCTCAAACGCTCCGTCCATCATCCCCTTTGGTATCGCTTTGTTCGCCCTAAGTTGGCAGGGTATGCCCAGACGTGGGTCCCTTGCTCACTTTGCCACTGGATTAAAGCTAGCCTGGCTGATGACGGCTGAATAGCCAGAAACCGGTCCCAGGATGCTTGTTTCCGGTCCAGGGAAGACATGGCTTGGCAGTTCGGCGCTGGACTGTTCCCATGAGGCACAGGGTCAGACTGATTTGCATATGGCCATGTCTGAACTGGGGTGGTGGAGTGAGCTAAAGAATGATGATGGATTAAACCCAGATCAGTTGACTAGGGGTGAGTGTTTGATTAGCTCAAACGCTCCGTCCATCATCCCCTTTGGTATCGCTTTGTTCGCCCTAAGTTGGCAGGGTATGCCCAGACGTGGGTCCCTTGCTCACTTTGCCACTGGATTCAAGCTAGCCTGGCTGATGACGGCTGAATAGCCAGAAACCGGTCCCAGGATGCTTGTTTCCGGTCCAGGGAAGACATGGCTTGGCAGTTCGGCGCTGGACTGTTCCCATGAGGCACAGGGTCAGACTGATTTGCATATGGCCATGTCTGAACTGGGGTGGTGAAATGAGCTAAAGAATGATGATGGATTAAACCCAGATCAGTTGACTGGGGGTGAGTGTTTGATTAGCTCAAACGCTCCGTCCATCATCCCCTTTGGTATCGCTTTGTTCGCCCTAAGTTGGCAGGGAATGCCCACACGTGGGTCCCTTGCTCACTTTGCCACTGGATTCAAGCTAGCCTGGCTGATGACGGCTGAATAGCCAGAAACCGGTCCCAGGATGCTTGTTTCCGGTCCAGGGAAGACATGGCTTGGCAGTTCGGCGCTGGACTGTTCCCATGAGGCACAGGGTCAGACTGATATGCATATGGCCATGTCTGAACTGGGGTGGTGGAGTGAGCTAAAGAATGATGATGGATTAAACCCAGATCAGTTGACTGGGGGTGAGTGTTTGATTAGCTCAAACGCTCCGTCCATCATCTCCTTTGGTATCGCTTTGTTCGCCCTAAGTTGGCAGGGTATGCCCAGACATGGGTCCCTTGCTCACTTTGCCACTGGATTCAAGCTAGCCTGGCTGATGACGGCTGAATAGCCAGAAACCGGTCCCAGGATGCTTGTTTCCGGTCCAGGGAAGACATGGCTTGGCAGTTCGGCGCTGGACTGTTCCCATGAGGCACAGGGTCAGACTGATTTGCATATGGCCATGTCTGAACTGGGGTGGTGGAGTGAGCTAAAGAATGATGATGGATTAAACCCAGATCAGTTGACTGGGGGTGAGTGTTTGATTAGCTCAAACGCTCCGTCCATCATCCCCTTTGGTATCGCTTTGTTCGCCCTAAGTTGGCAGGGTATGCCCAGACGTGGGTCCCTTGCTCACTTTGCCACTGGATTCAAGCTAGCCTGGCTGATGACGGCTGAATAGCCAGAAACCGGTCCCAGGATGCTTGTTTCCGGTCCAGGGAAGACATGGCTTGGCAGTTCGGCACTGGACTGTTCCCATGAGGCACAGGGTCAGACTTATTTGCATATGGCCATGTCTGAACTGGGGTGGTGGAGTGAGCTAAAGAATGATGATGGATTAAACCCAGATCAGTTGACTGGGGGTGAGTGTTTGATTAGCTCAAACGCTCCGTCCATCATTCCCTTTGGTATCGCTTTGTTCGCCCTAAGTTGGCAGGGTATGCCCAGACGTGGGTCCCTTGCTCACTTTGCCACTGGATTCAAGCTAGCCTGGCTGATGACGGCTGAATAGCCAGAAACCGGTCCCAGGATGCTTGTTTCCGGTCCAGGGAAGACATGGCTTGGCAGTTCGGCGCTGGACTGTTCCCATGAGGCACAGGGTCAGACTGATTTGCATATGGCCATGTCTGAACTGGGGTGGTGGAGTGAGCTAAAGAATGATGATGGATTAAACCGAGATCAGTTGACTGGGGGTGAGTGTTTGATTAGCTCAAACGCTCCGTCCATCATCCCCTTTGGTATCGCTTTGTTCGCCCTAAGTTGGCAGGGTATGCCCAGACGTGGGTCCCTTGCTCACTTTGCCACTGGATTCAAGCTAGCCTGGCTGATGACGGCTGAATAGCCAGAAACTGGTCCCAGGATGCTTGTTTCCGAGTCCAGGGAAGACATGGCTTGGCAGTTCAGCGCTGGACTGTTCCCATGAGGCACAGGGTCAGACTGATTTGCATATGGCCATGTCTGAACTGGGGTGGTGGAGTGAGCTAAAGAATGATGATGGATTAATCCCAGATCAGTTGACTGGGGGTGAGTGTTTGATTAGCTCAAACGCTCCGTCCATCATCCCCTTTGGTATCGCTTTGTTCGCCCTAAGTTGGCAGGGTATGCCCAGACGTGGGTCCCTTGCTCACTTTGCCACTGGATTCAAGCTAGCCTGGCTGATGACGGCTGAATAGCCAGAAACCGGTCCCAGGATGCTTGTTTCCGGTCCAGGGAAGACATGGCTTGGCAGATCGGGCGCTGGACTGTTCCCATGAGGCACAGGGTCAGACTGATTTGCATATGGCCATGTCTGAACTGGGGTGGTGGAGTGAGCTAAAGAATGATGATGGATTAAATCCAGATCAGTTGACTGGGGGTGAGTGTTTGATTAGCTCAAACGCTCCGTCCATCATCCCCTTTGGTATCGCTTTGTTCCCCCTAAGTTGGCAGGGTATGCCCAGACGTGGGTCCCTTGCTCACTTTGCCACTGGATTCAATCTAGCCTGGCTGTTGACGGCTGAATAGCCAGAAACCGGTCCCAGGATGCTTGTTTCCGGTCCAGGGAAGACATGGCTTGGCAGTTCGGCGCTGGACTGTTCCCATGAGGCACAGGGTCAGACTGATTTGCATATGGCCATGTCTGAACTGGGGTGGTGGAGTGAGCTAAAGAATGATGATGGATTAAACCCAGATCAGTTGACTGGGGGTGAGTGTTTGATTAGCTCAAACGCTCCGTCCATCATCCCCTTTGGTATCGCTTTGTTCGCCCTAAGTTGGCAGGGTATTCCCAGACGTGGGTCCCTTGCTCACTTTGCCACTGGATTCAAGCTAGCCTGGCTGATGACGGCTGAATAGCCAGAAACGGGTCCCAGGATGCTTGTTTCCGGTCCAGGGAAGACATGGCTTGGCAGTTCGGCACTGGACTGTTCCCATGAGGCACAGGGTCAGACTGATTTGCATATGGCCATGTCTGAACTGGGGTGGTGGAGTGAGCTAAAGAATGATGATGGATTAAACCCAGATCAGTTGACTGGGGGTGAGTGTTTGATTAGCTCAAACGCTCCGTCCATCATCCCCTTTGGTATCGCTTTGTTCGCCCTAAGTTGGCAGGGTATGCCCAGACGTGGGTCCCTTGCTCACTTTGCCACTGGATTCAAGCTAGCCTGGCTGATGACGGCTGAATAGCCAGAAACCGGTCCCAGGATGCTTGTTTCCGATCCAGGGAAGACATGGCTTGGCAGTTCGGCGCTGGACTGTTCCCATGAGGCACAGGGTCAGACTGATTTGCATATGGCCATGTCTGAACTGGGGTGGTGGAGTGAGCTAAAGAATGATGATGGATTAAACCCAGATCAGTTGACTGGGGGTGAGTGTTTGATTAGCTCAAACGCTCCGTCCATCATCCCCTTTGGTATCGCTTTGTTCGCCCTAAGTTGGCAGGGTATGCCCAGACGTGGGTCCCTTGCTCACTTTGCCACTGGATTCAAGCTAGCCTGGCTGATGACGGCTGAATAGCCAGAAACCGGTCCCAGGATGCTTGTTTCCGGTCCAGGGAAGATATGGCTTGGCAGTTCGGCGCTGGACTGTTCCCATGAGGCACAGGGTCAGACTGATTTGAATATGGCCATGTCTGAACTGGGGTGGTGGAGTGAGCTAAAGAATGATGATGGATTAAACCCAGATCAGTTGACTGGGGGTGAGTGTTTGATTAGCTCAAACGCTCTGTCCATCATCCCCTTTGGTATCGCTTTGTTCGCCCTAAGTTGGCAGGGTATGCCCAGACGTGGGTCCCTTGCTCACTTTGCCACTGGATTCAAGCTAGCCTGGCTGATGATGGCTGAATAGCCAGAAACCGGTCCCAGGATGCTTGTTTCCGGTCCAGGGAAGACATGGCTTGGCAGTTCGGCGCTGGACTGTTCCCATGAGGCACAGGGTCAGACTGATTTGCATATGGCCATGTCTGAACTGGGGTGGTGGAGTGAGCTAAAGAATGATGATGGATTAACCCCAGATCAGTTGACTGGGGGTGAGTGTTTGATTAGCTCAAACGCTCCGTCCATCATCCCCTTTGGTATCGCTTTGTTCGCCCTAAGTTGGCAGGGTATGCCCAGAGGTGGGTCCCTTGCTCACTTTGCCACTGGATTCAAGCTAGCCTGGCTGATGACGGCTGAATAGCCAGAAACCGGTCCCAGGATGCTTGTTTCCGGTCCAGGGAAGACATGGCTTGGCAGTTCGGCGCTGGACTGTTCCCATGAGGCACAGGGTCAGACTGATTTGCATATGGCCATGTCTGAACTGGGGTGGTGGAGTGAGCTAAAGAATGATGATGGATTAAACCCAGATCAGTTGACTGGGGGTGAGTGTTTGATTAGCTCAAACGCTCCGTCCATCATCCCCTTTGGTATCGCTTTGTTCGCCCTAAGTTGGCAGGGTATGCCCAGACGTGGGTCCCTTGCTCACTTTGCCACTGGATTAAAGCTAGCCTGGCTGATGACGGCTGAATAGCCAGAAACCGGTCCCAGGATGCTTGTTTCCGGTCCAGGGAAGACATGGCTTGGCAGTTCGGCGCTGGACTGTTCCCATGAGGGACAGGGTCAGACTGATTTGCATATGGCCATGTCTGAACTGGGGTGGTGGAGTGAGCTAAAGAATGATGATGGATTAAACCCAGATCAGTTGACTAGGGGTGAGTGTTTGATTAGCTCAAACGCTCCGTCCATCATCCCCTTTGGTATCGCTTTGTTCGCCCTAAGTTGGCAGGGTATGCCCAGACGTGGGTCCCTTGCTCACTTTGCCACTGGATTCAAGCTAGCCTGGCTGATGACGGCTGAATAGCCAGAAACCGGTCCCAGGATGCTTGTTTCCGGTCCAGGGAAGACATGGCTTGGCAGTTCGGCGCTGGACTGTTCCCATGAGGCACAGGGTCAGACTGATTTGCATATGGCCATGTCTGAACTGGGGTGGTGAAATGAGCTAAAGAATGATGATGGATTAAACCCAGATCAGTTGACTGGGGGTGAGTGTTTGATTAGCTCAAACGCTCCGTCCATCATCCCCTTTGGTATCGCTTTGTTCGCCCTAAGTTGGCAGGGAATGCCCACACGTGGGTCCCTTGCTCACTTTGCCACTGGATTCAAGCTAGCCTGGCTGATGACGGCTGAATAGCCAGAAACCGGTCCCAGGATGCTTGTTTCCGGTCCAGGGAAGACATGGCTTGGCAGTTCGGCGCTGGACTGTTCCCATGAGGCACAGGGTCAGACTGATATGCATATGGCCATGTCTGAACTGGGGTGGTGGAGTGAGCTAAAGAATGATGATGGATTAAACCCAGATCAGTTGACTGGGGGTGAGTGTTTGATTAGCTCAAACGCTCCGTCCATCATCTCCTTTGGTATCGCTTTGTTCGCCCTAAGTTGGCAGGGTATGCCCAGACATGGGTCCCTTGCTCACTTTGCCACTGGATTCAAGCTAGCCTGGCTGATGACAGCTGAATAGCCAGAAACCGGTCCCAGGATGCTTGTTTCCGGTCCAGGGAAGACATGGCTTGGCAGTTCGGCGCTGGACTGTTCCCATGAGGCACAGGGTCAGACTGATTTGCATATGGCCATGTCTGAACTGGGATGGTGTAGTGAGCTAAAGAATGATGATGGATTAAACCCAGATCAGTTGACTGGGGGTGAGTGTTTGATTAGCTCAAACGCTCCGTCCATCATCCCCTTTGGTATCGCTTTGTTCGCCCTAAGTTGGCAGGGTATGCCCAGACGTGGGTCCCTTGCTCACTTTGCCACTGGATTCAAGCTAGCCTGGCTGATGACGGCTGAATAGCCAGAAACCGGTCCCAGGATGCTTGTTTCCGGTCCAGGGAAGACATGGCTTGGCAGTTCGGCACTGGACTGTTCCCATGAGGCACAGGGTCAGACTGATTTGCATATGGCCATGTCTGAACTGGGGTGGTGGAGTGAGCTAAAGAATGATGATGGATTAAACCCAGATCAGTTGACTGGGGGTGAGTGTTTGATTAGCTCAAACGCTCCGTCCATCATCCCCTTTGGTATTGCTTTGTTCGCCTCTAAGTTGGCAGGGTATGCCCAGACGTGGGTCCCTTGCTCACTTTGCCACTGGATTAAAGCTAGCCTGGCTGATGACGGCTGAATAGCCAGAAACCGGTCCCAGGATGCTTGTTTCCGGTCCAGGGAAGACATGGCTTGGCAGTTCGGTGCTGGACTGTTCCCATGAGGCACAGGGTCAGACTGATTTGCATATGGCCATGTCTGAACTGGGGTGGTGGAGTGAGCTAAAGAATGATGATGGATTAAACCCAGATCAGTTGACTAGGGGTGAGTGTTTGATTAGCTCAAACGCTCCGTCCATCATCCCCTTTGGTATCGCTTTGTTCGCCCTAAGTTGGCAGGGTATGCCCAGACGTGGGTCCCTTGCTCACTTTGCCACTGGATTCAAGCTAGCCTGGCTGATGACGGCTGAATAGCCAGAAACCGGTCCCAGGATGCTTGTTTCCGGTCCAGGGAAGACATGGCTTGGCAGTTCGGCGCTGGACTGTTCCCATGAGGCACAGGGTCAGACTGATTTGCATATGGCCATGTCTGAACTGGGGTGGTGAAATGAGCTAAAGAATGATGATGGATTAAACCCAGATCAGTTGACTGGGGGTGAGTGTTTGATTAGCTCAAACGCTCCGTCCATCATCCCCTTTGGTATCGCTTTGTTCGCCCTAAGTTGGCAGGGAATGCCCACACGTGGGTCCCTTGCTCACTTTGCCACTGGATTCAAGCTAGCCTGGCTGATGACGGCTGAATAGCCAGAAACCGGTCCCAGGATGCTTGTTTCCGGTCCAGGGAAGACATGGCTTGGCAGTTCGGCGCTGGACTGTTCCCATGAGGCACAGGGTCAGACTGATATGCATATGGCCATGTCTGAACTGGGGTGGTGGAGTGAGCTAAAGAATGATGATGGATTAAACCCAGATCAGTTGACTGGGGGTGAGTGTTTGATTAGCTCAAACGCTCCGTCCATCATCTCCTTTGGTATCGCTTTGTTCGCCCTAAGTTGGCAGGGTATGCCCAGACATGGGTCCCTTGCTCACTTTGCCACTGGATTCAAGCTAGCCTGGCTGATGACGGCTGAATAGCCAGAAACCGGTCCCAGGATGCTTGTTTCCGGTCCAGGGAAGACATGGCTTGGCAGTTCGGCGCTGGACTGTTCCCATGAGGCACAGGGTCAGACTGATTTGCATATGGCCATGTCTGAACTGGGGTGGTGGAGTGAGCTAAAGAATGATGATGGATTAAACCCAGATCAGTTGACTGGGGGTGAGTGTTTGATTAGCTCAAACGCTCCGTCCATCATCCCCTTTGGTATCGCTTTGTTCGCCCTAAGTTGGCAGGGTATGCCCAGACGTGGGTCCCTTGCTCACTTTGCCACTGGATTCAAGCTAGCCTGGCTGATGACGGCTGAATAGCCAGAAACCGGTCCCAGGATGCTTGTTTCCGGTCCAGGGAAGACATGGCTTGGCAGTTCGGCACTGGAATGTTCCCATGAGGCACAGGGTCAGACTGATTTGCATATGGCCATGTCTGAACTGGGGTGGTGGAGTGAGCTAAAGAATGATGATGGATTAAACCCAGATCAGTTGACTGGGGGTGAGTGTTTGATTAGCTCAAACGCTCCGTCCATCATCCCCTTTGGTATCGCTTTGTTCGCCCTAAGTTGGCAGGGAATGCCCACACGTGGGTCCCTTGCTCACTTTGCCACTGGATTCAAGCTAGCCTGGCTGATGACGGCTGAATAGCCAGAAACCGGTCCCAGGATGCTTGTTTCCGGTCCAGGGAAGACATGGCTTGGCAGTTCGGCGCTGGACTGTTCCCATGAGGCACAGGGTCAGACTGATATGCATATGGCCATGTCTGAACTGGGGTGGTGGAGTGAGCTAAAGAATGATGATGGATTAAACCCAGATCAGTTGACTGGGGGTGAGTGTTTGATTAGCTCAAACGCTCCGTCCATCATCTCCTTTGGTATCGCTTTGTTCGCCCTAAGTTGGCAGGGTATGCCCAGACATGGGTCCCTTGCTCACTTTGCCACTGGATTCAAGCTAGCCTGGCTGATGACGGCTGAATAGCCAGAAACCGGTCCCAGGATGCTTGTTTCCGGTCCAGGGAAGACATGGCTTGGCAGTTCGGCGCTGGACTGTTCCCATGAGGCACAGGGTCAGACTGATTTGCATATGGCCATGTCTGAACTGGGATGGTGGAGTGAGCTAAAGAATGATGATGGATTAAACCCAGATCAGTTGACTGGGGGTGAGTGTTTGATTAGCTCAAACGCTCCGTCCATCATCCCCTTTGGTATCGCTTTGTTCGCCCTAACTTGGCAGGGTATGCCCAGACGTGGGTCCCTTGCTCACTTTGCCACTGGATTCAAGCTAGCCTGGCTGATGACGGCTGAATAGCCAGAAACCGGTCCCAGGATGCTTGTTTCCGGTCCAGGGAAGACATGGCTTGGCAGTTCGGCACTGGACTGTTCCCATGAGGCACAGGGTCAGACTGATTTGCATATGGCCATGTCTGAACTGGGGTGGTGGAGTGAGCTAAAGAATGATGATGGATTAAACCCAGATCAGTTGACTGGGGGTGAGTGTTTGATTAGCTCAAACGCTCCGTCCATCATCCCCTTTGGTATTGCTTTGTTCGCCCTAAGTTGGCAGGGTATGCCCAGACGTGGGTCCCTTGCTCACTTTGCCACTGGATTAAAGCTAGCCTGGCTGATGACGGCTGAATAGCCAGAAACCGGTCCCAGGATGCTTGTTTCCGGTCCAGGGAAGACATGGCTTGGCAGTTCGGTGCTGGACTGTTCCCATGAGGCACAGGGTCAGACTGATTTGCATATGGCCATGTCTGAACTGGGGTGGTGGAGTGAGCTAAAGAATGATGATGGATTAAACCCAGATCAGTTGACTAGGGGTGAGTGTTTGATTAGCTCAAACGCTCCGTCCATCATCCCCTTTGGTATCGCTTTGTTCGCCCTAAGTTGGCAGGGTATGCCCAGACGTGGGTCCCTTGCTCACTTTGCCACTGGATTCAAGCTAGCCTGGCTGATGACGGCTGAATAGCCAGAAACCGGTCCCAGGATGCTTGTTTCCGGTCCAGGGAAGACATGGCTTGGCAGTTCGGCGCTGGACTGTTCCCATGAGGCACAGGGTCAGACTGATTTGCATATGGCCATGTCTGAACTGGGGTGGTGAAATGAGCTAAAGAATGATGATGGATTAAACCCAGATCAGTTGACTGGGGGTGAGTGTTTGATTAGCTCAAACGCTCCGTCCATCATCCCCTTTGGTATCGCTTTGTTCGCCCTAAGTTGGCAGGGAATGCCCACACGTGGGTCCCTTGCTCACTTTGCCACTGGATTCAAGCTAGCCTGGCTGATGACGGCTGAATAGCCAGAAACCGGTCCCAGGATGCTTGTTTCCGGTCCAGGGAAGACATGGCTTGGCAGTTCGGCGCTGGACTGTTCCCATGAGGCACAGGGTCAGACTGATATGCATATGGCCATGTCTGAACTGGGGTGGTGGAGTGAGCTAAAGAATGATGATGGATTAAACCCAGATCAGTTGACTGGGGGTGAGTGTTTGATTAGCTCAAACGCTCCGTCCATCATCTCCTTTGGTATCGCTTTGTTCGCCCTAAGTTGGCAGGGTATGCCCAGACATGGGTCCCTTGCTCACTTTGCCACTGGATTCAAGCTAGCCTGGCTGATGACGGCTGAATAGCCAGAAACCGGTCCCAGGATGCTTGTTTCCGGTCCAGGGAAGACATGGCTTGGCAGTTCGGCGCTGGACTGTTCCCATGAGGCACAGGGTCAGACTGATTTGCATATGGCCATGTCTGAACTGGGGTGGTGGAGTGAGCTAAAGAATGATGATGGATTAAACCCAGATCAGTTGACTGGGGGTGAGTGTTTGATTAGCTCAAACGCTCCGTCCATCATCCCCTTTGGTATCGCTTTGTTCGCCCTAAGTTGGCAGGGTATGCCCAGACGTGGGTCCCTTGCTCACTTTGCCACTGGATTCAAGCTAGCCTGGCTGATGACGGCTGAATAGCCAGAAACCGGTCCCAGGATGCTTGTTTCCGGTCCAGGGAAGACATGGCTTGGCAGTTCGGCACTGGAATGTTCCCATGAGGCACAGGGTCAGACTGATTTGCATATGGCCATGTCTGAACTGGGGTGGTGGAGTGAGCTAAAGAATGATGATGGATTAAACCCAGATCAGTTGACTGGGGGTGAGTGTTTGATTAGCTCAAACGCTCCGTCCATCATTCCCTTTGGTATCGCTTTGTTCGCCCTAAGTTGGCAGGGTATGCCCAGACGTGGGTCCCTTGCTCACTTTGCCACTGGATTCAATCTAGCCTGGCTGATGACGGCTGAATAGCCAGAAACCGGTCCCAGGATGCTTGTTTCCGGTCCAGGGAAGACATGGCTTGGCAGTTCGGCGCTGGACTGTTCCCATGAGGCACAGGGTCAGACTGATTTGCATATGGCCATGTCTGAACTGGGGTGGTGGAGTGAGCTAAAGAATGATGATGGATTAAACCCAGATCAGTTGACTGGGGGTGAGTGTTTGATTAGCTCAAACGCTCCGTCCATCATCCCCTTTGGTATCGCTTTGTTCGCCCTAAGTTGGCAGGGTATTCCCAGACGTGGGTCCCTTGCTCACTTTGCCACTGGATTCAAGCTAGCCTGGCTGATGACGGCTGAATAGCCAGAAACTGGTCCCAGGATGCTTGTTTCCGGTCCAGGGAAGACATGGCTTGGCAGTTCAGCGCTGGACTGTTCCCATGAGGCACAGGGTCAGACTGATTTGCATATGGCCATGTCTGAACTGGGGTGGTGGAGTGAGCTAAAGAATGATGATGGATTAATCCCAGATCAGTTGACTGGGGGTGAGTGTTTGATTAGCTCAAACGCTCCGTCCATCATCCCCTTTGGTATCGCTTTGTTCGCCCTAAGTTGGCAGGGTATGCCCAGACGTGGGTCCCTTGCTCACTTTGCCACTGGATTCAAGCTAGCCTGGCTGATGACGGCTGAATAGCCAGAAACCGGTCCCAGGATGCTTGTTTCCGGTCCAGGGAAGACATGGCTTGGCAGATCGGCGCTGGACTGTTCCCATGAGGCACAGGGTCAGACTGATTTGCATATGGCCATGTCTGAACTGGGGTGGTGGAGTGAGCTAAAGAATGATGATGGATTAAATCCAGATCAGTTGACTGGGGGTGAGTGTTTGATTAGCTCAAACGCTCCGTCCATCATCCCCTTTGGTATCGCTTTGTTCCCCTAAGTTGGCAGGGTATTCCCAGACGTGGGTCCCTTGCTCACTTTGCCACTGGATTCAATCTAGCCTGGCTGTTGACGGCTGAATAGCCAGAAACCGGTCCCAGGATGCTTGTTTCCGGTCCAGGGAAGACATGGCTTGGCAGTTCGGCGCTGGACTGTTCCCATGAGGCACAGGGTCAGACTGATTTGCATATGGCCATGTCTGAACTGGGGTGGTGGAGTGAGCTAAAGAATGATGATGGATTAAACCCAGATCAGTTGACTGGGGGTGAGTGTTTGATTAGCTCAAACGCTCCGTCCATCATCCCCTTTGGTATCGCTTTGTTCGCCCTAAGTTGGCAGGGTATTCCCAGACGTGGGTCCCTTGCTCACTTTGCCACTGGATTCAAGCTAGCCTGGCTGATGACGGCTGAATAGCCAGAAACCGGTCCCAGGATGCTTGTTTCCGGTCCAGGGAAGACATGGCTTGGCAGTTCGGCACTGGACTGTTCCCATGAGGCACAGGGTCAGACTGATTTGCATATGGCCATGTCTGAACTGGGGTGGTGGAGTGAGCTAAAGAATGATGATGGATTAAACCCAGATCAGTTGACTGGGGGTGAGTGTTTGATTAGCTCAAACGCTCCGTCCATCATCCCCTTTGGTATCGCTTTGTTCGCCCTAAGTTGGCAGGGTATGCCCAGACGTGGGTCCCTTGCTCACTTTGCCACTGGATTCAAGCTAGCCTGGCTGATGACGGCTGAATAGCCAGAAACCGGTCCCAGGATGCTTGTTTCCGATCCAGGGAAGACATGGCTTGGCAGTTCGGCGCTGGACTGTTCCCATGAGGCACAGGGTCAGACTGATTTGCATATGGCCATGTCTGAACTGGGGTGGTGGAGTGAGCTAAAGAATGATGATGGATTAAACCCAGATCAGTTGACTGGGGGTGAGTGTTTGATTAGCTCAAACGCTCTGTCCATCATCCCCTTTGGTATCGCTTTGTTCGCCCTAAGTTGGCAGGGTATGCCCAGACGTGGGTCCCTTGCTCACTTTGCCACTGGATTCAAGCTAGCCTGGCTGATGACGGCTGAATAGCCAGAAACTGGTCCCAGGATGCTTGTTTCCGGTCCAGGGAAGACATGGCTTGGCAGTTCAGCGCTGGACTGTTCCCATGAGGCACAGGGTCAGACTGATTTGCATATGGCCATGTCTGAACTGGGGTGGTGGAGTGAGCTAAAGAATGATGATGGATTAATCCCAGATCAGTTGACTGGGGGTGAGTGTTTGATTAGCTCAAACGCTCCGTCCATCATCCCCTTTGGTATCGCTTTGTTCGCCCTAAGTTGGCAGGGTATGCCCAGACGTGGGTCCCTTGCTCACTTTGCCACTGGATTCAAGCTAGCCTGGCTGATGACGGCTGAATAGCCAGAAACCGGTCCCAGGATGCTTGTTTCCGGTCCAGGGAAGACATGGCTTGGCAGATCGGCGCTGGACTGTTCCCATGAGGCACAGGGTCAGACTGATTTGCATATGGCCATGTCTGAACTGGGGTGGTGGAGTGAGCTAAAGAATGATGATGGATTAAATCCAGATCAGTTGACTGGGGGTGAGTGTTTGATTAGCTCAAACGCTCCGTCCATCATCCCCTTTGGTATCGCTTTGTTCCCCCTAAGTTGGCAGGGTATGCCCAGACGTGGGTCCCTTGCTCACTTTGCCACTGGATTCAATCTAGCCTGGCTGTTGACGGCTGAATAGCCAGAAACCGGTCCCAGGATGCTTGTTTCCGGTCCAGGGAAGACATGGCTTGGCAGTTCGGCGCTGGACTGTTCCCATGAGGCACAGGGTCAGACTGATTTGCATATGGCCATGTCTGAACTGGGGTGGTGGAGTGAGCTAAAGAATGATGATGGATTAAACCCAGATCAGTTGACTGGGGGTGAGTGTTTGATTAGCTCAAACGCTCCGTCCATCATCCCCTTTGGTATCGCTTAGCTCTAATGTAGGCATCCTTGCACCATAGTGCAAGGGTGACTGCATTATTGATAGGATTGCTTTTGTGCAGGAAGGGATCCCTTCCTGCACATAAACAATCTAAGGAGACATATTCCTCTTTCTATGTTTGCTGCAGAATGCAGCACAAATAGAAATAGAAAGTAACAAGGAGAAATAAAGATATTTCTCCTTGTTACGCCTCTTTTGGGTGGGCGAACCATTTTGGCGCAAACCCAGCTTTACAAGTCTGTGTAAATCTTGGTGTGTGTCAAACTGCTCCACCCATGTAACTCCTACCTGATGCAAAGTAACGCCAATCAGCGCTTTGTGCTGCGTTGTGTTATGTTGTATTCACTAAAACACAAAGGCATGCAACGTAGATTAGTAAATGCTAGAAATGATTTTGCATCGGGGCTGAGCCACAAAAGTGACGCAACCCCAACGCAAAATCATAGCAAATCTAGGTGCAGATCTTTACAACAAGCAGCTAAAGGCAATGTCTAATAAATGTATTTGCTACATTTGGCTTTGGTTGCAACACACATGCCAGCTCTCGCTGGGAGGAGGTAGGATGTTTCATCTCATCCGTTCTCATTTTTAAGACACCATTATTATTAACTTTCCCTAGTTATTCTTGCTGCGCAATTTAAGAATTTAGTTAGCACTATTATATAACGCATACATCTGTTGGTTGTAAGAAAACTCTACAAAAGTAAAACCAGAGAACAAGAGCCATGATGTTATACACGGACATTCATATAGAATTGCAGCTCACCTTTGATCTTTGTCAACTTAACCATTCCACATGTCATTGACAGACCCATATGATTGACAGATTCTCTATATGCTCCTGATATACTTCATTATTCTGAACAGTGGCTGTTGGGCCACCCTTAGGGTGAAATCTGTCACCAGCAAAGCAGAGTACCCTTATAATTGCATACATTCAAATGAATGGCACCCTATTCGAACATGACAGAGTGTTCTCAAATGCCGCTCTTGAAGTTAAACGAATCCATTTGTTTTTGGCAGAGGAGTGAAAAAGATAGGCCAAGTTTTGTGGCAATTAGTATACTATATTCTTCCCTGGTGTCAGCGAAAGTCATTTTAAAATCTTCATTACTAATTCTATCATTTGTTCCTGTAACCTATTTAAGGTTTGACAATGTCTGATGTGCATTTTGCCAGTCGCCGAACGGCATTAAATTATACAATTTTCTGAATGTTTAAAAAGCCACATTCCAGACAGACTTTTCGATAAATTGTGGTACACTCAATGATGAATAAACTCACACACTGAATACACCACTCTCCTTGGTATAAGACATCGCCCCTCTTCCGGGGGCAACCATGACTATGATGAATTAAGCTATACCTATGCTGTACATTTTCTGATTCTGTGTGACTTTCATTGATTTATGAAACAAATCTGTTTTTAAATTGTTTTACTGACTTTTAAAAGTGAAAGTGCACTTCTTGCGCTATTCTCTACACTGCTGAGGGTAATCGGGTGACGGTTTTACTGCAGAGAATCACTTGCCTCTAAGCGACAGTGCCTTCTTCACGTTTAAAATGTGCATCAGGGGGGCCGTGTTCAGTGTCTCACTTGATACACATTAGGCGAGCACCATTTTATGAGCGCGACAGTCGTTGTAGTGTTAATTCCTCACGGGCAGGGCTTTAAGTGGGCAGGGTCCTGCCGGTGTTCAGCACCGGCAGCGCTAACAAGCATTTGCAATGCAATCGGTCTCGCCTTTGGGACCTTATATGTATTTAGCTATGCAGCACAGTAGCCTGGGTGCTGAAACATCTACTGTTCTTTAACGTGGAGGGAAAGTAAGCACCAAACTGCGTGACACGCCAGGTATGGGAACACATGGAGAGAAATATTGCCTTTCATCGGGGAAATGGGATAGTCCAAAGCTCTGTTTTCAATATAAGATCCGGGCCTTCGGTGGTCATATCACTGAAAATACAATTTTTTTTTTTTTTTTTATTGTCTACGGGTACTGTGGAAGACAATTTCTATGGACTGGAATTTAGATTCTGGTATTTTACTGACCTCTGCTGGTCATTTTTTATCAAGAAAGTTAAATAGAGGCAGTAGCCAGAAAAATTAAAAAAAAGAAAGTCCCTCAGCAGAAAGCAATTCTGGTATTTTACTGACCTCTACTGGTCCTTTTTTATTAAGACAGTTAAATAGAGGCAGTTGAACAGAAAAAAAGTCCCTAAGTGGAAGCAGACAAGTCCTAGGGCTGATCTCCAGAGCCCACAAAGTACATACACATATAAATATATACTAATATATAAGTATATACTAAAGTATATACAAGAGGTCTCGAATGCTCGACCTAAAAAGCAGGTGGTGAGACGGGCCCATATCGGGCTTTCCATTTTTGCCTCCACCCTCAGAGTGGACAAAAAATCTTAACTCTGCAGCAGTTCACTGCTTTTGATGTGACCTTAACTTATTTTTGCAGCTTTATATAGTGCGAACTCGACACAAAGGTAAATCCCCCGAGCTGTGCGAACATCTCACGGGCCCTCTCGCAGTTGATTCTTTTCCCATCAATTATGTACACCAAGACCTTTGTGGTGTTAGAACGTTATATTTTGTTAAAATGGGGATACATTAGTCAATATATTGACTAATATGTTCAATCATTCACTAAAAAAGGGTTCAGTCCCATCAATGTGGAAGCATGTCAGACCACTTTTGAAAAAAACAGTGGTTGACCTGTCACTGTGCGAGAATTACCACCTAATTTCCCTCTTACCAGGCCCAATTAAAATACTGGAGAAATTTGTAAATAAACTACTATCCTCATATTTGGAGTCTAATGGAATCTTGCATTCCTCCCAAACAGGATTTAGAACAGGTAGTAGTACAGAAACTGCCTTCCTAGCAGCTACCGAAAAATTGAGGGCAATTCTGGATAAAGGTGGGTCCGTGGCCTTGATCCCACCAGATCAAAGTGCCGCGTTCGACACTGTTGCTCACCCAACACTAATCAAAAGACTAGCTGAAGCAGGCATTGTGGGCACACTAATGATTTGGTTAACATCTTTTCTTCACAATCAAACCTTTCAAGTACAAGAAGACGATAGGCAGTCTAACATTTTTCCCTCAAGTGTTGGGTTCCACAGGGCTCGTCTCTTAGCCCAACTCTGTTTAATTTTGTAAGTTGCTCCACTGGGGAAGATTATAAAATCTTTTGGTTTTTCCTCAATCCCCTATGCAGACGACACACAAATTATTATTAGTCTGTCCCAACAAACAAAAAATACCTCTACTCTTCTTAACACCTGTCTTACTCAAGTAGTAGACTAGATGGCAGCTAGCAGTCTTAAATTGAATAGTGACAAGACAGAGGTGATGATAGTGGGTAACAATCCCACTAGGTGGATGGAAATGAACTGGCGATATTGTATGGGCAGTCATCCTATCCCGAAAACGGAGGTCAAAATCTTGGGAGTCGAGTTGGACAAAAAACTGACAGTGGAGACCCAGGTCAACAAATTTGCAGCCATTTATTTTGGCTTGCTCCCTACTTTAAGAAGACTAATGAGATGGCTACCAGACTCAGCACAGAGACTGATGGTTCAAGGCCTGGTAATGTCGCGAATGGACTACAGTAAGTCCTTATATCTTGGGAGTCCCAAGTCAGTTTTAAAAAGATTGCAGGTCATACAGAATGCTGCAGCACACATTTTTTTTAAAATACCTAAACACCCATCAGCAAGGGTAGCACTGGAAGCCCTGCATTAGCTGCCAGTACACAAAAGAATCCAGTTTAAGACACGCTGCCTAGTGCACAAAGTGATGCATTAAAAAGGTTCAAAATGTATCCAAGAACTCATCACACCCTACAATCCAGTGAGGTTGTTACGCTCCTCTGACCAGATGTTACTTACGGTTCCTAGGATTAAGGAAGCCAGAGTCGGGGGCTGTTCCTTTGCGTTCATTGCCCCAAAGCTTTGGAAATCTCTCCCGTTAAACATGAGGCAAATTGAGTCTGAATTAAAATTTAGGAAACTGTTAAAAACTAGGCTGTCTGAATAATTTGGCGTGTGATCTGTGGCTGGTTTTTAGCGCTGGGAGGCCCGTCTGGGTGGCCACCCACTTTACAAATCTTGAGAATAGAATAAAATAGAATCTCAAATCCTTTGCCAATTAAAGAGTTTCTCCACTGTAATTGCATACGCCATTAAGCTCTCCATTGCCAATATTGTTCCCTGGAATGTATTCTCTACCCGCAAGATTGCAATAGATTCAATTTTGTCTGCCCTCTTCACCACAGCTGGTTTGGATTTATTATTTGACAGGTTGCAAATAAAAGCGCGCAAATTGCTCACAAATTGTTTGCAAACTGCCCATCATTTCCCAATGCAACTGATGTACTAATCAGTCACATTGCAAAATGTATATTTGGGAACAGTGTAAAACCTGCTGCATCCAGCGTCTGACTGGCCTATAGGGAAATCAGGCAATGCCCATTGGCTGGTTTGACAGATCAGTGTGTGGAATGTTTTTTTAGCAGCTGTGGGCTGGTTTTATGGCCAGGTGGGTTGATTTTTACTTTGATTTCCCTGATAGAACAATTTTTTTTAGCTATCTGCTTCACTAATGAGGGCCAATTTTAGTTTGGTGACCAGGCCTATCTTTTTGCTCAATCTGACCCTGCCTGCATTATGGATATTAACAAGTCCCGACACATTTTTCAACCTTATAGGAATCGCTGTGAAAGCGGGGACAAGGGTGCCCAAGGTACAGCAGACCTTCATACCTATGTTTGCATTCCTAACATGCGCAGCTTAAAAAAAATATTCAGAGGCTGTAAAGACACCGGGGAAGGTTGGAGTGGTCCCTTAGACCCCTATGTGCACACTCAGGCCGCCCAGCATGATTCACAATGAGGTAGAGGTCGCCTTTGAAATTGAGTTTCCACCCCAACTCAGAGGTTAGTAACTGTTCAATGGTTGTTGCTGCAATGGCAGTCTGAAACCAGTGATACATATTTTTGCAACATTCATTTAGGGTGGGGATGATCACTTCATGTTTCCTCCTATTTACCATTCAGAAAGACCTTTTGTGCATTGTAAAAATGTGCTATGTTGTCACAAACCAGTGCTTAATTTGAGCAATTGGGTGTCAATTAAAACATGGGCACGTCTTAGTGAGGATCTATACTCCTGAAAGAAGGACTGGAGTGCCGATCCTCCAGTGAAATGCTCCTGGCCTATGCTGTCCCCAGGGGCCAGACAGCCCAGATCCAGACATTAAGTGCCTTATTATAACTGTTGGTGGTCTCGAAGCAGGGCACCGCCCGCTCCAAGACCGCCAAAGCCATAAAAAAACACACTCCAGAGAACCGACTTTTAAAGTATCTGGTGGGCAGTTCTTTGGTGGTCTGACGGCGGTGCCTTTGAAAAAGTCACCTCAATGGGAGCGTCAAAGCCAGTTCCTACAGTACATGGACTGTCTAGTCCATGCCCTGCAGAAACTGGGGGTGCATGCAGACGGGGGGGGGTACAACACGTGCGCCCCTGCATGCACCCCATGGCGCAGAGGCACTAGGGGGCCCAGTATGGACCCCTTTGTTTCCACACCACAACACTTTTCATGGCGGTCGCACTGCCATGAAAAGTGTGGTGGTGAGGAAACTCGTAATATGCTTGTGGGGGCTGCAGCAGCCCCGCCAAGCATATTGCAGCCTCAAGACCGCCGCAACACTGCCAGGAATCTCTGATCCCTGGTGGTTGCAGCTGGGCCAATGCGGTCCGACTGCCCAAGTTGTAATGGGGTGGTTGGACCACCAGTGCGGCAGTGCCCGCACCAAGGGTAAATAGTTATAATAAGGCCTTAAGTTATTCAGACAGTACTGATGTCAGAGTGGCAGCTTGCGGTCAACCTCAAAGCTGGGAAACCGGGTTCGAGTCTCAGTAGGGATGCTCAACATCCTGTGATTCTGGGCAAATTACTTAATCTAAAGACACACAATTGATGGACGGAATGCAGAACAAATCAAAACATTCACCTCCAGTCAAGAGATCTGGGTTAAATCCATCATTCTATTGCTCACCATTCCACCGCAGTTTAGACCTGGCCATATGCAAATCAGTCTTGACCCTGTGCCTCAAGGGAACAGTCCAGCCCGACCTGCCAAGCAAGGTCTTCCCTGGACCGGAAACAAGCATCCTAGGACCGGTTTTGGGGTTTCACCCCTCATCAGCCATGATAGCTTGATTCCAGTGGCACAGTAGGCCCGGGACCCATGTCTGGGCATACCAGGTGCACTTAGGGTGAGAAAGCAACAGACACACAATTGATGGACGGAATGCAGAACAAATCAAATCATTCACCCCCAGTCAAGAGATCTGAGTTAAATCCTTCATTTTTTTGCTCACCATGCCACCCCAGTTTCGACCTGGCCATATGCAAATCAATCTTGACCCTGTGCCTCAAGGGAACAGTCCAGCCCGAACTGCCAAGCCAGGTCCTCCCTGGACCAGAAACAAGCATCCTAGGACCGGTTTCGGGGTTTCACCCCTCATCAGCCAGGATACCTTGATTCCAGTGGCACAGTGAGCCCGGGACTCACGTCTGGGCATACCCGGCGCACTTAGGGCAACAAAGCAAAAGACACACAATTGATGGACAGAATGCAGAACAAATCAAAACATTCACACCCAGTCAAAAGATCTGGATTACATCCATCATTCTTTTCCGCACCATGCCGCCCCAGTTTAGACCTGGCCATATGCAAATCAGTCTTGACATTGTGCCTCAAGGGAACAGTCCAGCCCGAACTGCCAAGCCAGGTCCTCCCTGGACCGGAAACAAGCATCCTAGGACCGGTTTTGGAGTTCCACCCCTCATCAGCCAGGATAGCTTGATTCCAGTGGCACAGTGAGCACGGGACCCACGTTTGGGCATACCCAGCGCACTTAGGGCAAGAAAGCAAAAGACACACAATTAATGGACGGAATGCAGAACAAATCAAAACATTCATCCCCAGTCAAGAGATCTGGGTTAAATCCATCATTCTTTTGCTCACCATGCCACCCCAGTTTAGACCTGCACATATTCAAATCAGGCTTGACACTGTGCCTCAAGGGAACAGTCCAGCCTGAACTGCCGAGCCAGGTCCTCCTTGGACCAGAAACAAGTATCCTAGGACCAGTTTTGGGGTTTCAACCCTCATCAGCCAGGATAGCTTGATTCCAGTGGCACAGTGAGCCCGGGACCCACGTCTGGGCATACCCGGCGCACTTAGGGCGAGAAAGCAAAAGACAAACAATTGATGGATGGAATACAGAGCAAATCAAAACATTCACCCCCAGTCAAGAGATCTGGATTAAATCCATCATTCTTTTGCTCACCAAGCCACCCCATTTTAGACCTGGCCCTATGCAAATCAGTCTTGACCCTGTGCCTCAAGGGAACAGTCCAGCCCAAACTGCCAAGCCAGGTCCTCCCTGGACCGGAAACAAGCATCCTAGGACCGGTTTCAGGGTTTCACCCCTCATCAGCCAGGATAGCTTGATTCCAGTGGTACAGTGAGCCCAGGACCCACGTCTGGGCATACCCAGCACACTTAGGGCAAGAAAGCAAAAGACACACAATTGCTGTACGAAATGCAGAACAAATCAAGACATTCACCACCAGTCAAGAGATCTGGGTTAAATCCATCATTCTTTTGCTCACCATTCCACCCCAGTTTGGACCTGGCCATATGCAAATCAGTCTTGACCCTGTGCCTCAAGGGAAACGTCCAGCCTGAACTGCCAAGCCAGGTCCTCCCTAGACCAGAAATAGGGCATCCTAGGATCGGTTTCTTGGTTTCACCCTCATCATCCAGGATAGCTTGATTCCAGTGGCACAGTGAGCCCGGGACCCACGTCTGGGCATACCCGGCGTGCTTAGGGCAAGAAAGCAAAAGACACACAATTGCTGTACGAAATGCAGAACAAATCAAAACATTCACCCCCAGTCAAGAGATCTGGGTTAAATCCATCATTCTTTTGCTCACCATGCCACCCTAGTTTAGACCTGGACATATGAAAATCAGGCTTGACCCTGTGCCTCTAGGGAACAGTCCAGCCCGAACTGCCAATCCAGGTCCTCCCTAGACCAGAGACAAGCGTACTAGGACCGGTTTTGGAGTTTCAACCCACATCTGCCAGGATAGCTTGATTCCAGTGGCACAGTGAGCCAAGGGCCCACATCTGGGTGTACCCGGCGCACTTAGGGTGAGAAAGCAAAAGACACACAATTGATGAATGGAATACAGAACAAATCAAAACATTCACCCCCAGTCAAGAGATCTGGGTTAAATCCATCATTCTTTTGCTCACCATGACACCCCAGTTTAGACCTGGCCATTTGCAAATCAGTCTTGACCCTGTGCCTCAAGGGAACAGTCCTGCCCGAACTGTCAAGCCAGGCCCTCCCTGCACCCGAAACAAGCATCCTAGGACTGGTTTCGGAGTTTCAACCCTCTTCAGCCAGGATAGCTTGATTCCAGTGGCACAGTGAGCCCGGGACCCACGTCTGGCATACCCGGCACAATTAGGGTGAGAAAGCAAAAGACACACAATTGATGGACGGAATACAGAACAAATCAAAACATTCACCCCCAGGCAAAAGATCTGGGTTAAATCCATCATTCCTTTGCTCACCATGCCACCCCAGTTAAGAGCTGGCCATATGCAAATCAGTCTTGACCCTGTGCCTCAAAGGAACAGTCCAGCCCGAACTGCCAAGCCAGGTCCTCCCTGGACCAGAAACAAGCATCCTAGGACCGTTTCGGGTTCCAACTCTCATCAGCCAGGATAGCTTGATTCCAGTGGCACAGTGAGCCCGGGACCCACGTCTGGCATACCCGGCGCACTTAGGGCGAGAAATAAAAAGACACACAATTGATGGATGGAATGCAGAACAAATCAAAACATTCACCCCCAGTCAAGAGATCTGGGTTAAATCCATCATTCTTTTGCTCACCATGCCACCCCAGTTTAGACCTGGCCATATGCAAATCAGTGTTGACCCTGTGTCACAAGGGAACAGTCCAGCCCGAACTGCCAAGCCAGGTCTTCCCTAGACCGGAAGAAAGCATCCTAGGACCGGTTTCAGGGTTTCACCCCTCATCAGCCAGGATAGCTTGATTCCAGTGGCACAGTGAGCCCGGGACCCACGTCTGGGCATACCCGGCGCACTTAGGGCGAGAAAGCAAAAGACACACAATTGATGGATGGAATACAGAACTAATCAAAACATTCACCCCCAGTCAAGAGATCTAGGTTAAATCCATCATTCTTTTGCTCACCATGCCACCCCAGTTTCGAGCTGGCCATTTGCACATCAGTCTTGACCCTGTGCCTCAAGGGAACAGTCCAGCCCGAACTGCCAAGCCAGGTCCTTCCTGGACAGGAAACGAGCATCCTAGGTCTGGTTTAGGCATTTCTCCCTTCATCAGCCAGGATAGCTTGATTCCAGTGGCACTGTGAGCCCGGGAACCACGTCTGGGCATACCCGGCGCACTTAGGGCGAGAAAGGAAAAGACACACAATTGATGGACGGAATGCAGAACAAATCAAAACATTCGCCCCCAGTCAAGAGATCTGGGTTAAATCCATCATTCTTTTGCTCACCGTGCCACCCTAGTTTAGACCTGGCCATATGCAAATCAGTCTTGACCGTGTGCCTCAAGGGAATGGTCCAGCCTGAACTGCCAAGCCAGGTCCTCCCTGGACCAGAAACAAGCTTCCTTGTACCGGTTTCGGGGTTTCACCCCTCATCAGCTAGGATAGCTTGATTCCAGTGGCACACTGAGCCCGGGACCAACTTCTGGGCATACCCGGCGCACCTAGGGCAAGAAAGCAAAAGACACACAATTGCTGTACGAAATGCAGAACAAATCAAAACATTCGCCCCCAGTCAAGAGATCTGGGTTAAATCCATCATTCTTTTGCTCACCGTGCCACCCTAGTTTAGACCTGGACATATGAAAATCAGGCTTGACCCTGTGCCTCTAGGGAACAGTCCAGCCCGAACTGCCAATCCAGGTCCTCCCTAGACCAGAGACAAGCATACTAGTACCGGTTTTGGAGTTTCAACCCACATCAGCCAGTATAGCTTGATTCCAGTGGCACAGTGAGCCCGGGACCCACATCTGGGCGTACCCGGCGCACTTAGGGTGAGAAAGCAAAAGACACACAATTGATGGATGGAATACAGAACAAATCAAAACATTCACCCCCAGTCAAGAGATCTGGGTTAAATCCATCATTCCTTTGCTCACCATGCCACCCCAGTTAAGAGCTGGCCATATGCAAATCAGTCTTGACCCTGTGCCTCAAAGGAACAGTCCAGCCCGAACTGCCAAGCCAGGTCCTCCCTGGACCCGAAACAAGCATCCTAGGACCGTTTTCGGGGTTCCAACTCTCATCAGCCAGGATAGCTTGATTCCAGTGGCACAGTGAGCCCGGGACCCACGTCTGGCATACCCGGCGCACTTAGGGCGAGAAATAAAAAGACACACAATTGATGGATGGAATGCAGAACAAATCAAAACATTCACCCCCAGTCAAGAGATCTGGGTTAAATCCATCATTCTTTTGCTCACCATGCCACCCCAGTTTAGACCTGGCCATATGCAAATCAGTCTTGACCCTGTTTCTCAAGGGAACAGTCCAGCCCGAACTGCCAAGCCAGGTCCTCTGTGGACCGGAAACAAGCATCCTAGGACCGGTTTCGGGTTTCGCCCTCATCAGCCAGGATAGCTTGATTCCAGTGGCACAGTGAGACCAGGACGGACGTCTGGGCATACGAGGCGCACTTAGGGCGAGAAAGCAAAAGACACACAATTGATGGACGGAATGCAGAACAAATCACAATATTCACCCCCAGTCAAGAGATATGGGTTAAATCCATCATTCTTTTGCTCACCATGCCACCCCAGTTTAGACCTGGCCATATGCAAATCAGTCTTGACCCTGTGTCTCAAGGGAACAGTCCAGCCCGAACTGCCAAGCTAGGTCCTCCCTGGACCGGAAACAAGCATCCTAGGACCGGTTTCGGGTTTCGCCCTCATCAGCCAGGATAGCTTGATTCCAGTGGCACAGTGAGACCAGGACGGACGTCTGGGCATACGAGGCGCACTTAGGGCGAGAAAGCAAAAGACACACAATTGATGGACGGAATGCAGAACAAATCACAATATTCACCCCCAGTCAAGAGATATGGGTTAAATCCATCATTCTTTTGCTCACCATTCCACCACAGTTTTGACCTGGCTATATGCAAATCAGTCTTGACCCTGTGCCTCAATGGAAGAGTCCAGCCCGAACTGCCAAGCCAGGTCCTCCCTGGACCGGAAACAAGCATCCTAGGACCGGTTTCGGGTTTCGCCCTCATCAGCCAGGATAGCTTGATTCCAGTAGCACAGTGAGCCCGGGACCGACGTCTGGGCATACCCAGCACACTTAGGGTGAGAAAGCAAAAGACACACAATTGATGAACGGACTGCAGAACAAATCAAAACATTCATCCCCAGTCAAGAGATCTGGGTTAAATCCATCATTCTTTTGCTCACCATGCCACCCCAGTTTAGACCTGGCCATATGCAAATCAGTCTTGACCCTATGCCTCAAGGGAACATTCCAACCCGAACTACCAAGCCAGGTCCTCCCTGGATCGGAAACAAGCATCCTAGGACTGGTTTCTTGGTTTCACCACTCATCAGCCAGGAAAGCTTGATTCCAGTGGGACAGTGAGCTCAGGACCCACGCCTGGGCACACCCGGCGCACTTAGGGCAAGAAAGCAAAAGACACACAATTGATGGCCGGAATGTAGAACAAATCAAAGAATTCACCCCCAGTCAAGAGATCTGGGTTAAATCCATCATTCTTTTGCTCACCATGCCACCCCAGTTTAGACCTGGCCATATGCAAATCAGGGTTGACCCTGTGCCTCAAGGGAACAGTCCAGCCTAAACTGCCAAGCCAGGTCCTCCCTGGACCGGAAACAAGCATCCTAGGACCGGTTTTGGGGTTTCACCCCTCATCAGCCAGGTTACCTTGATTCCAGTGGCACAGTGAGCCCGGGACCCATCTCTGGGCATACCCGGCGCACTTAGGGCACGAAAGCAAAAGACACACAATTGATGGACAGAATGCAGAACAAATCAAAACATTCACCCCCAGTCAAAAGATCTGGATTAAATCCATCATTCTTTTCCGCACCATTCCACCCCAGTCTAGACCTGGTCATATGCAAATCAGTCTTGACACTGTGCCTCAAGGGAACAGTCCAGCCCGAACTGCCAAGCCAGGTCCTCCCTGGACCGGAAACAGGCATCCTAGGACCGGTTTCAGGGTTCCACCCCTCATCAGCCAGTTTAGCTTGATTTCAGTGGCACAGTGAGCCCGGGACCCACGTTTGGGCATACCCAGCGCACTTAGGGCAAGAAAGCAAAAGACACACAATTGATGGACGGAATGCAGAACAAATCAAAACATTCATCCCCAGTCAAGAGATCTGGGTTAAATCCATCATTCTTTTGCTTACCATGCCACCCCAGTTTAGACCTGGCCATTTTCAAATCAGGCTTGACGCTGTGCCGCAAGGGAACAGTCCAGCCTGAACTGCCAAGCCAGGTCCTCCCTGGAGCAGAAACAAGTATCCTAGGACCAGTTTTGGGGTATCAACCCTCATCAGCCAGGATAGCTTGATTCCAGTGGCGCAGTGAGCCCGGGACCCACGTGTGGGCATACCCGGCGCACTGAGGGCGAGAAAGCAAAAGACACACAATTGATGGATGAAATACAGAACAAATCAAAACATTCACACCCAGTCAAGAGATCTGGATTAAATCCATCATTATTTTGCTCACCATGTCACCCCATTTTAGACCTGGCCATATGCAAATCAGTCTTGACCCTGTGCCTCAACGGAAACGTCCAGCCTGAACTGCCAAGCCAGGTCCTCCCTAGACCGGAAGAAAGCATCCTAGGACCGGTTTCAGGGTTTCACCCCTAATCAGCCAGGATAGCTTGATTCCAGTGGCACAGTGTGCCCGGGACCCACGTCTGGGCATACTTGGTGCAATTAGGGCAAGAAAGCAAAAGACACACAATTGATGGACGGAATGCAGAACAAATCAAAACATTCACCCCCAGTCATGAGAGCTGGATTAAATCCATCCTTCTTTTGCTCACCATGCCACCCCAGTTTAGACCTGGCCATATGCAAATCAGTCTTGACCCTGTGCCTCAAGGGAACATTCCAGCCCGAACTGCCAAGCCAGGACCTCCCTGGACTGGAAAAAAGCATCCTAGGACCGGTTTCGGGGTTTCACCCCTCATCAGCCAAGATAGCTTGATTCCAGTGGTACAGTGATCCCGGCACCCACGTCTGGGCATACCCGGCGCACTTAGGGCACGAAAGCAAAAGACACACAATTGCTGTACGAAATGCAGAACAAATCAAAACATTCACCCCCAGTCAAGAGATCTGGGTTAAATCCATCGTTCTTTTGCTCACCATGCCACCCCAGTTTAGACCTGGCCATATGAAAATCAGGGTTGACCCTGTGCCTCTAGGGAATAGTTCAGCCCGAACTGCCGAGCCAGGTCCTCCCTAGACCAGAAACAAGCATCCCAATACCAGTTTTGGGTTTCAACCCTCATCAGCCAGGATAGCTTGGTTCCAGTGGCACAGTGAGCCCGGGACCCACGTCTGGGCATACCCGGCGCACTTAGGGCGAGAAATAAAAAGACACACAATTGATGGATGGAATGCAGAAAAAATCAAAACATTCACCCCCAGTCAAGAGATCTGGGTTAAATCCATCATTCTTTTGCTCACCATGCCACCCCAGTTTAGACCTGGCCATATGCAAATCAGTCTTGACCCTGTGTCTCAAGGGAACAGTCCAGCCCGACCTGCCAAGCCAGGTCCTCTGTGGACCGGAAACAAGCATCCTAGGACCGGTTTCGGGGTTTCGCCCCTCATCAGCCAGGATAGCTTGATTCCAGTGGCACAGTGAGACCAGGACGGACGTCTGGGCATACGAGGCGCACTTAGGGCGAGAAAGCAAAAGACACACAATTGATGGACGGAATGCAGAACAAATCACAATATTCACCCCCAGTCAAGAGATATGGGTTAAATCCATCATTCTTTTGCTCACCATTCCACCACAGTTTTGACCTGGCTATATGCAAATCAGTCTTGACCCTGTGCCTCAATGGAAGAGTCCAGCCCGAACTGCCAAGCCAGGTCCTCCCTGGACCGGAAACAAGCAT
This sequence comes from Calotriton arnoldi, assembly GCA_963921515.1. NCBI lineage: Eukaryota > Metazoa > Chordata > Amphibia > Caudata > Salamandridae > Calotriton > Calotriton arnoldi. Next base: position 1,412,726 of record CAWUFW010004627.1, read on the forward strand.
CCTAGGACCGGTTTCGGGGTTTCGCCCCTCATCAGCCAGGATAGCTTGATTCCAGTAGCACAGTGAGCCCGGGACCGACGTCTGGGCATACCCAGCACACTTAGGGTGAGAAAGCAAAAGACACACAATTGATGAACGGACTGCAGAACAAATCAAAACATTCATCCCCAGTCAAGAGATCTGGGTTAAATCCATCATTCTTTTGCTCACCATGCCACCCCAGTTTAGACCTGGCCATATGCAAATCAGTCTTGACCCTATGCCTCAAGGGAACATTCCAACCCGAACTACCAAGCCAGGTCCTCCTGGACTGGAAACAAGCATCCTAGGACTGGTTTCTTGGTTTCACCACTCATCAGCCAGGAAAGCTTGATTCCAGTGGGACAGTGAGCTCAGGACCCACGCCTGGGCACACCCGGCGCACTTAGGGCAAGAAAGCAAAAGACACACAATTGATGGCCGGAATGTAGAACAAATCAAAGAATTCACCCCCAGTCAAGAGATCTGGGTTAAATCCATCATTCTTTTGCTCACCATGCCACCCCAGTTTAGACCTGGCCATATGCAAATCAGGGTTGACCCTGTGCCTCAAGGGAACAGTCCAGCCTAAACTGCCAAGCCAGGTCCTCCCTGGACCGGAAACAAGCATCCTAGGACCGGTTTTGGGGTTTCACCCCTCATCAGCCAGGTTACCTTGATTCCAGTGGCACAGTGAGCCCGGGACCCATCTCTGGGCATACCCGGCGCACTTAGGGCACGAAAGCAAAAGACACACAATTGATGGACAGAATGCAGAACAAATCAAAACATTCACCCCCAGTCAAAAGATCTGGATTAAATCCATCATTCTTTTCCGCACCATGCCACCCCAGTCTAGACCTGGTCATATGCAAATCAGTCTTGACACTGTGCCTCAAGGGAACAGTCCAGCCCGAACTGCCAAGCCAGGTCCTCCCTGGACCGGAAACAGGCATCCTAGGACCGGTTTCAGGGTTCCACCCCTCATCAGCCAGTTTAGCTTGATTTCAGTGGCACAGTGAGCCCGGGACCCACGTTTGGGCATACCCAGCGCACTTAGGGCAAGAAAGCAAAAGACAAACAATTGATGGACGGAATGCAGAACAAATCAAAACATTCATCCCCAGTCAAGAGATCTGGGTTAAATCCATCATTCTTTTGCTTACCATGCCACCCCAGTTTAGACCTGGCCATTTTCAAATCAGGCTTGACGCTGTGCCGCAAGGGAACAGTCCAGCCTGAACTGCCAAGCCAGGTCCTCCCTGGAGCAGAAACAAGTATCCTAGGACCAGTTTTGGGGTTTCAACCCTCATCAGCCAGGATAGCTTGATTCCAGTGGCGCAGGGAGCCCTGGACCCACATGTGGGAATACCCGGCGCACTGAGGGCGAGAAAGCAAAAGACACACAATTGATGGATGAAATACAGAACAAATCAAAACATTCACACCCAGTCAAGAGATCTGGGTTAAATCCATCATTATTTTGCTCACCATGTCACCCCAGTTTAGACCTGGCCATATGCAAATCAGTCTTGACCCTGTGCCTCAACGGAAACGTCCAGCCTGAACTGCCAAGCCAGGTCCTCCCTAGACCGGAAGACAAGCATCCTAGGACCGGTTTCAGGGTTTCACCCCTCATCAGCCAGGATAGCTTGATTCCAGTGGCACAGTGTGCCCGGGACCCACGTCTGGGCATACCTGGTGCAATTAGGGCAAGAAAGCAAAAGACACACAATTGATGGACGGAATGCAGAACAAATCAAAACATTCACCCCCAGTCATGAGAGCTGGATTAAATCCATCCTTCTTTTGCTCACCATGCCACCCCAGTTTAGACCTGGCCATATGCAAATCAGTCTTGACCCTGTGCCTCAAGGGAACATTCCAGCCCGAACTGCCAAGCCAGGACCTCCCTGGACTGGAAAAAAGCATCCTAGGCACCGGTTTTGGGGTTTCACCCCTCATCAGCCAGGATAGCTTGATTCCAGTGGTACAGTGATCCCGGCACCCACGTCTGGGCATACCCGGCGCACTTAGGGCGAGAAAGCAAAAGACACACAATTGATGGATGGAATACAGAACAAATCAAAACATTCACCCCCAGTCAAGAGATCTAGGTTAAATCCATCATTCTTTTGCTCACCATGCCACCCCAGTTTCGAGCTGGCCATTTGCAAATCAGTCTTGACCCTGTGCCTCAAGGGAACAGTCCAGCCCGAACTGCCAAGCCAGGTCCTCCCTGGACAGGAAACAAGCATCCTAGGTCTGGTTTAGGCATTTCTCCCTTCATCAGCCAGGATAACTTGATTCCAGTGGCACAGTGAGCCCGGGACCCATCTCTGGGCATACCCGGCACACTTAGGGCACGAAAGCAAAAGACACACAATTGATGGACAGAATGCAGAACAAATCAAAACATTCACCCCCAGTCAAAAGATCTGGATTAAATCCATCATTCTTTTCTGCACCATGCCACCCCAGTCTAGACCTGGTCATATGCAAATCAGTCTTGACACTGTGCCTCAAGGGAACAGTCCAGCCCGAACTGCCGAGCCAGGTCCTCCCTGGACCTGAAACAGGCATCCTAGGACAGGTTTCAGGGTTCCACCCCTCATCAGCCAGTTTAGCTTGATTCCAGTGGCACAGTGAGCCCGGGACCCACGTTTGGGCATACCCAGCGCACTTAGGGCAAGAAAGCAAAAGACACACAATTGATGGACGGAATGCAGAACAAATCAAAACATTCATCCCCAGTCAAGAGATCTGGGTTAAATCCATCATTCTTTTGCTTACCATGCCACCCCAGTTTAGACCTGGCCATATTCAAATCAGGCTTGACGCTGTGCCTCAAGTGAACAGTCCAGCCTGAACTGCCAAGCCAGATCCTCCCTGGAGCAGAAACAAGTATCCTAGGACCAGTTTTGGGGTTTCAACCCTCATCAGCCAGGATAGCTTGATTCCAGTGGCGCAGTGAGCCCGGGACCCACGTGTGGGCATACCCGGCGCACTTAGGGCGAGAAAGCAAAAGACACACAATTGATGGATGAAATACAGAACAAATCAAAACATTCACACCCAGTCAAGAGATCTGGATTAAATCCATCATTATTTTGCTCACCATGCCACCCCATTTTAGACCTGGCCATATGCAAATCAGACTTGACCCTGTGCCTCAACGGAAACAGTCCAGCCTGAACTTCCAAGCCAGGACCTCCCTAGACCGGAAGAAAGCATCCTAGGACCGGTTTCAGGGTTTCACCCTCATCAGCCAGGATAGCTTGATTCCAGTGGCACAGTGAGCCCGGGACCCACGTCTGGGCATACTTGGCGCAATTAGGGCAAGAAAGCAAAAGACACACAATTGATGGACGGAATGCAGAACAAATCAAAACATTCACCCCCAGTCATGAGAGCTGGATTAAATCCATCCTTCTTTTGCTCACCATGCCACCCCAGTTTTGACCTGGCCATATGCAAATCAGTCTTGACCCTGTGCCTCAAGGGAACATTCCAGCCCGAACTGCCAAGCCAGGTCCTCCCTGGACTGGAAAAAAGCATCCTTGGACCGGTTTCGGGGTTTCACCCCTCATCAGCCAGGATAGCTTGATTCCAGTGGTACAGTGATCCCGGCACCCACGTCTGGGCATACTCGGCGCACTTAGGGCACGAAAGCAAAAGACACACAATTGCTGTACGAAATGCAGAACAAATCAAAACATTCACCCCCAGTCAAGAGATCTGGGTTAAATCCATCATTCTTTTGCTCACCATGCCACCCCAGTTTAGACCTGGCCATATGAAAATCAGGGTTGACCCTGTGCCTCTAGGGAACAGTTCAGCCCGAACTGCCGAGCCAGGTCCTCCCTAGACCAGAAACAAGCATCCTAGGACCGGTTTTGGGGTTTCAACCCTCATCAGCCAGGATAGCTTGATTCCAGTGGCACAGTGATCCCGGGACCCACTTCTGGGCGTACCCGGCGCACTTAGGGCGAGAAAGCAAATGACACACAATTGATGGATGGAATACACAACAAATCAAAACATTCACCACCAGTCAAGAGATCTGGGTTAAATCCATCATTCTTTTGCTCACCATGCCATCCCAGTTTAGACCTGGCCATTTGCAAATCAGTCTTGACCCTGTGCCTCAAGGGAACAGTCCAGCCCGAACTGCCAAGCCAGTTCCTCCCTGGACAGGAAACAAGCATCCTAGGTCCGGTTAAGGCATTTCACCCCTCATCAGCCAGGATAGCTTGATTCAATGGCACAGTGAGCCCGGGACCCACATCTGGGCATACCCGGCGCACTTAGGGCGAGAAAGCAAAAGACACACAATTGATGGACAGAATGCAGAACAAATGAAAACATTCACCCCCAGTCAAGAGATCTGGGTTAAATTTATCATTATTTTGCTCACCATGCCACCCCAGTATAGACCTGGCCATATAAAAATCAGGCTTGATGCTGTGCCTCAAGGGAACAGTCCAGCCTGAACAGCCAAGCCAGGTCCTCCCTGGACCAGAAACAAGCATCCTAGGACCAGTTTTGGGTTTCAACCCTCATCAGCCAGTGTAGCTTGATTCCAGTGGCACAGTGAGCCCGGGACCCACGTCTGGGCATACCCGGCGCACTTAGGGCGAGAAAGCAAAAGACACACAATTGATGGATGGAATACAGAACAAATCAAAACATTCACCCCCAGTCAAGAGATCTAGGTTAAATCCATCATTCTTTTGCTCACCATGCCACCCCAGTTTCGAGCTGGCCATATAAAAATCTGTCTTGACCCTGTGCCTCAAGGGAACAGTCCAGCCCGAACTGCCAAGCCAGGTCCTCCCTGGACAGGAAACAAGCATCCTAGGTCTGGTTTAGGCATTTCTCCCTTCATCAGCCAGGATAACTTGATTCCAGTGGCACAGTGAGCCCGGGACCCATCTCTGGGCATACCCGGCGCACTTAGGGCACGAAAGCAAAAGACACACAATTGATGGACAGAATGCAGAACAAATCAAAACATTCACCCCCAGTCAAAAGATCTGGATTAAATCCATCATTCTTTTCCGCACCATGCCACCCCAGTCTAGACCTGGTCATATGCAAATCAGTCTTGACACTGTGCCTCAAGGGAACAGTCCAGCCCGAACTGCCAAGCCAGGTCCTCCCTGGACCTGAAACAGGCATCCTAGGACAGGTTTCAGGGTTCCACCCCTCATCAGCCAGTTTAGCTTGATTCCAGTGGCACAGTGAGCCCGGGACCCACGTTTGGGCATACCCAGCGCACTTAGGGCAAGAAAGCAAAAGACACACAATTGATGGACGGAATGCAGAACAAATCAAAACATTCATCCCCAGTCAAGAGATCTGGGTTAAATCCATCATTCTTTTGCTTACCATGCCACCCCAGTTTAGACCTGGCCATATTCAAATCAGGCTTGACGCTGTGCCTCAAGGGAACAGTCCAGCCTGAACTGCCAAGCCAGATCCTCCCTGGAGCAGAAACAAATATCCTAGGACCAGTTTTGGGGCTTCAACCCTCATCAGCCAGGATAGCTTGACTCCAGTGGCGCAGTGAGCCCGGGACCCACGTGTGGGCATACCCGGCGCACTTAGGGCGAGAAAGCAAAAGACACACAATTGATGGATGAAATACAGAACAAATCAAAACATTCACACCCAGTCAAGAGATCTGGATTAAATCCATCATTATTTTGCTCACCATGCCAACCCATTTTAGACCTGGCCATATGCAAATCAGTCTTGACCCTGTGCCTCAACGGAAACGTCCAGCCTGAACTGCCAAGCCAGGTCCTACCTAGACCGGAAGAAAGGATCCTAGGACCGGTTTCAGGGTTTCACCCCTCATCAGCCAGGATAGCTTGATTCCAGTGGCACAGTGAGCCCGGGACCCACGTCTGGGCATACTTGGCGCAATTAGGGCAAGAAAGCAAAAGACACACAATTGATGGACGGAATGCAGAACAAATCAAAACATTCACCCCCAGTCATGAGAGCTGGATTAAATCCATCCTTCTTTTGCTCACCATGCCACCCCAGTTTAGACCTGGCCATATGCAAATCAGTCTTGACCCTGTGCCTCAAGGGAACATTCCAGCCCGAACTGCCAAGCCAGGTCCTCCCTGGACTGGAAACAAGCATCCTAGGACCGGTTTCGGGGTTTCACCCCTCATCAGCCAGGATAGCTTGATTCCAGTGGTACAGTGATCCCGGCACCCACGTCTGGGCATACCCGGCGCACTTAGGGCACGAAAGCAAAAGACACACAATTGCTGTACGAAATGCAGAACAAATCAAAACATTCACCCCCAGTCAAGAGATCTGGGTTAAATCCATCATTCTTTTGCTCACCATGCCACCCCAGTTTAGACCTGGCCATATGAAAATCAGGGTTGACCCTGTGCCTCTAGGGAACAGTTCAGCCCGAACTGCCGAGCCGGGTCCTCCCTAGACTAGAAACAAGCATCCTAGGACCGGTTTTGGGGTTTCAACCCTCATCAGCCAGGATAGCTTGATTCCAGTGGCACAGTGATCCCGGGACCCACTTCTGGGCGTACCCGGCGCACTTAGGGCGAGAAAGCAAAAGACACACAATTGATGGATGGAATACAGAACAAATCAAAACATTCACCCCCAGTCAAGAGATCTGGGTTAAATCCATCATTCTTTTGCTCACCATGCCACCCCAGTTTAGACCTGGCCATTTTCAAATCAGTCTTGACCCTGTGCCTCAAGGGAACAGTCCAGCCCGAACTGCCAAGCCCCAGTTCCTCCCTGGACAGGAAACAAGCATCCTAGGTCCGGTTAAGGCATTTCACCCCTCATCAGCCAGGATAGCTTGATTCAATGGCACAGTGAGCCCAGGACCCACGTCTGGGCATACCCGGCGCACTTAGGGCGAGAAAGCAAAAGACACACAATTGATGGACAGAATGCAGAACAAATGAAAACATTCACCCCCAGTCAAGAGATCTGGGTTAAATTTATCATTCTTTTGCTCACCATGCCACCCCAGTATAGACCTGGCCATATTCAAATCAGGCTTGATGCTGTGCCTCAAGGGAACAGTCCAGCCTGAACTGCCAAGCCAGGTCCTCCGTGGACCAGAAACAAGCATCCTAGGACCAGTTTTGGGTTTCAACCCTCATCAGCCAGGATAGCTTGATTCCAGTGGCACAGTGAGCCCGGGACCCACGTCTGGGCATACCCGGCGCACTTAGGGCGAGAAAGCAAAAGACACACAATTGATGGATGGAATACAGAACAAATCAAAACATTCACCCCCAGTCAAGAGATCTAGGTTAAATCCATCATTCTTTTGCTCACCATGCCACCCCAGTTTCGAGCTGGCCATTTGCAAATCAGTCTTGACCCTGTGCCTCAAGGGAACAGTCCAGCCCGAACTGCCAAGCCAGGTCCTCCCTGGACAGGAAACAAGCATCCTAGGTCTGGTTTAGGCATTTCTCCCTTCATCAGCCAGGATAACTTGATTCCAGTGGCACAGTGAGCCCGGGACCCATCTCTGGGCATACCCGGCGCACTTAGGGCACGAAAGCAAAAGACACACAATTGATGGACAGAATGCAGAACAAATCAAAACATTCACCCCCAGTCAAAAGATCTGGATTAAATCCATCATTCTTTTCCGCACCATGCCACCCCAGTCTAGACCTGGTCATATGCAAATCAGTCTTGACACTGTGCCTCAAGGGAACAGTCCAGCCCGAACTGCCAAGCCAGGTCCTCCCTGGACCTGAAACAGGCATCCTAGGACAGGTTTCAGGGTTCCACCCTCATCAGCCAGTTTAGCTTGATTCCAGTGGCACAGTGAGCCCGGGACCCACGTTTGGGCATACCCAGCGCACTTAGGGCAAGAAAGCAAAAGACACACAATTGATGGACGGAATGCAGAACAAATCAAAACATTCATCCCCAGTCAAGAGATCTGGGTTAAATCCATCATTCTTTTGCTTACCATGCCACCCCAGTTTAGACCTGGCCATATTCAAATCAGGCTTGACGGTGTGCCTCAAGGGAACAGTCCAGCCTGAACTGCCAAGCCAGATCCTCCCTGGAGCAGAAACTAGTATCCTAGGACCAGTTTTGGGGTTTCAAACCTCATCAGCCAGGATAGCTTGATTCCAGTGGCGCAGTGAGCCCGGGACCCACGTGTGGGCATACCCGGCGCACTTACGGCGAGAAAGCAAAAGACACACAATTGATGGATGAAATACAGAACAAATCAAAACATTCACACCCAGTCAAGAGATCTGGATTAAATCCATCATTATTTTGCTCACCATGCCACCCCATTTTAGACCTGGCCATATGCAAATCAGTCTTGACCCTGTGCCTCAACGGAAACGTCCAGCCTGAACTGCCAAGCCAGGTCCTCCCTAGACCGGAAGAAAGCATCCTAGGACCGGTTTCAGGGTTTCACCCCTCATCAGCCAGGATAGCTTGATTCCAGTGGCACAGTGAGCCCGGGACCCACGTCTGGGCATACTTGGCACAATTAGGGCAAGAAAGCAAAAGACACACAATTGATGGACGGAATGCAGAACAAATCAAAACATTCACCCCCAGTCATGAGAGCTGGATTAAATCCATCCTTCTTTTGCTCACCATGCCACCCCAGTTTAGACCTGGCCATATGCAAATCAGTCTTGACCCTGTGCCTCAAGGGAACATTCCAGCCCGAACTGCCAAGCCAGGTCCTCCCTGGACTGGAAAAAAGCATCCTAGGACCGGTTTCGGGGTTTCACCCCTCATCAGCCAGGATAGCTTGATTCCAGTGGTACAGTGATCCCGGCACCCACGTCTGGGCATACCCGGCGCACTTAGGGCACGAAAGCAAAAGACACACAATTGCTGTACGAAATGCAGAACAAATCAAAACATTCACCCCCAGTCAAGAGATCTGGGTTAAATCCATCATTCTTTTGCTCACCATGCCACCCCAGTTTAGACCTGGCCATATGAAAATCAGGGTTGACCCTGTGCCTCTAGGGAACAGTTCAGCCCGAACTGCCGAGCCAGGTCCTCCCTAGACCAGAAACAAGCATCCTAGGACCGGTTTTGGGGTTTCAACCCTCATCAGCCAGGATAGCTTGATTCCAGTGGCACAGTGATCCCGGGACCCACTTCTGGGCGTACCCGGCGCACTTAGGGCGAGAAAGCAAAAGACACACAATAGATGGATGGAATACAGAACAAATCAAAACATTCACACCCAGTCAAGAGATCTGGGTTAAATCCATCATTCTTTTGCTCACCATGCCACCCCAGTTTAGACCTGGCCATTTGCAAATCAGTCTTGACCCTGTGCCTCAAGGGAACAGTCCAGCCCGAACTGCCAAGCCAGTTCCTCCCTGGACAGGAAACAAGCATCCTAGGTCCGGTTAAGGCATTTCACCCCTCATCAGCCAGGATAGCTTGATTCAATGGCACAGTGAGCCTAGGACCCACGTCTGGGCATACCCGGCGCACTTAGGGCGAGAAAGCAAAAGACACACAATTGATGGACAGAATGCAGAACAAATGAAAACATTCACCCCCAGTCAAGAGATCTGGGTTAAATGTATCATTCTTTTGCTCACCATGCCAACCCAGTAAAGACCTGGCCATATTCAAATCAGGCTTGATGCTGTGCCTCAAGGGAACAGTCCAGCCTGAACTGCCAAGCCAGGTCCTCCCTGGACCAGAAACAAGCATCCTAGGACCAGTTTTGGGTTTCAACCCTCATCAGCCAGGATAGCTTGATTCCAGTGGCACAGTGAGCCCGGGACCCACGTCTGGGCATACGCGGCGCACTTAGGGCGAGAAAGCAAAAGACACACAATTGATGGATGGAATACAGAACAAATCAAAACATTCAGCCCCAGTCAAGAGATCTAGGTTAAATCCATCATTCTTTTGCTCACCATGCCACCCCAGTTTCGAGCTGGCCATTTGCAAATCAGTCTTGACCCTGTGCCTCAAGGGAACAGTCCAGCCCGAACTGCCAAGCCAGGTCCTCCCTGGACAGGAAACAAGCATCCTAGGTCTGGTTTAGGCATTTCTCCCTTCATCAGCCTGGATAACTTGATTCCAGTGGCACAGTGAGCCCGGGACCCATCTCTGGGCATACCCGGCGCACTTAGGGCACGAAAGCAAAAGACACACAATTGATGGACAGAATGCAGAACAAATCAAAACATTCACCCCCAGTCAAAAGATCTGGATTAAATCCATCATTCTTTTCCGCACCATCCCACTCCAGTCTAGACCTGGTCATATGCAAATCAGTCTTGACACTGTGCCTCAAGGGAACAGTCCAGCCCGAACTGCCAAGCCAGGTCCTCCCTGGACCTGAAACAGGCATCCTAGGACATGTTTCAGGGTTCCACCCCTCATCAGCCAGTTTAGCTTGATTCCAGTGGCACAGTGAGCCCGGGACCCACGTTTGGGCATACCCAGCGCACTTAGGGCAAGAAAGCAAAAGACACACAATTGATGGACGGAATGCAGAACAAATCAAAACATTCACCCCCAGTCATGAGAGCTGGATTAAATCCATCCTTCTTTTGCTCACCATGCCACCCCAGTTTAGACCTGGCCATATGCAAATCAGTCTTGACCCTGTGCCTCAAGGGAACATTCCAGCCCGAACTGCCAAGCCAGGTCCTCCCTGGACTGGAAAAAAGCATCCTAGGACCGGTTTCGGGTTTCACCCTCATCAGCCAGGATAGCTTGATTCCAGAGGTACAGTGATCCCGGCACCCACGTCTGGGCATACCCGGCGCACTTAGGGCACGAAAGCAAAAGACACACAATTGCTGTACGAAATGCAGAACAAATCAAAACATTCACCCCCAGTCAAGAGATCTGGGTTAAATCCATCATTCTTTTGCTCACCATGCCACCCCAGTTTAGACCTGGCCATATGAAAATCAGGGTTGACCCTGTGCCTCTAGGGAACAGTTCAGCCCGAACTGCCGAGCCAGGTCCTCCCTAGACCAGAAACAAGCATCCTAGGACCGGTTTTGGGGTTTCAACCCTCATCAGCCAGGATAGCTTGATTCCAGTGGCACAGTGATCCCGGGACCCACTTCTATGCGTACCCGGCGCACTTAGGACGAGAAAGCAAAAGACACACAATTGATGAATGGAATTCAGAACAAATCAAAACATTCACCCCCAGTCAAGAGATCTGGGTTAAATCCATCATTCTTTTGCTCACCATGCCACCCCAGTTTAGACCTGGCCATTTGCAAATCAGTCTTGACCCTGTGCCTCAAGGGAACAGTCCAGCCCGAACTGCCAAGCCAGTTCCTCCCTGGACAGGAAACAAGCATCCTAGGTCCGGTTAAGGCATTTCACCCCTCATCAGCCAGGATAGCTTGATTCAATGGCACAGTGAGCCCGGGACCCACGTCTGGGCATACCCGGCGCACTTAGGGCGAGAAAGCAAAAGACACACAATTGATGGACAGAATGCAGAACAAATGAAAACATTCACCCCCAGTCAAGAGATCTGGGTTAAATTTATCATTCTTTTGCTCACCATGCCACCCCAGTATAGACCTGGCCATATTCAAATCAGGCTTGATGCTGTGCCTCAAGGGAACAGTCCAGCCTGAACTGCCAAGCCAGGTCCTCCCTGGACCAGAAACAAGCATCCTAGGACCAGTTTTGGGTTTCAACCCTCATCAGCCAGGATAGCTTGATTCCAGTGGCACAGTGAGCCCGGGACCCACGTCTGGGCATACCCGGCGCACTTAGGGCGAGAAAGCAAAAGACACACAATTGATGGATGGAATACAGAACAAATCAAAACATTCACCCCCAGTCAAGAGATCTAGGTTAAATCCATCATTCTTTTGCTCACCATGCCACCCCAGTTTCGAGCTGGCCATTTGCAAATCAGTCTTGACCCTGTGCCTCAAGGGAACAGTCCATCCCGAACTGCCAAGCCAGGTCCTCCCTGGACAGGAAACAAGCATCCTAGGTCTGGTTTAGGCATTTCTCCCTTCATCAGCCAGGATAGCTTGATTCCAGTGGCACAGTGAGCCCGGGACCCATCTCTGGGCATACCCGGCGCACTTAGGGCACGAAAGCAAAAGACACACAATTGATGGACAGAATGCAGAACAAATCAAAACATTCACCCCCAGTCAAGAGATCTGGGTTAAATTTATCATTCTTTTGCTCACCATGCCACCCCAGTATAGACCTGGCCATATGCAAATCAGTCTTGGCCCTGTGCCTCAACGGAAACGTCCAGCCTGAACTGCCAAGCCAGGTCCTCCCTAGACCGGAAGAAAGCTTCCTAGGACCGGTTTCAGGGTTTCACCCCTCATCAGCCAGGATAGCTTGATTCCAGTGGCACAGTGAGCCCGGGACCCACGTCTGGGCATACTTGGCGCAATTAGGGCAAGAAAGCAAAAGACACACAATTGATGGACGGAATGCAGAACAAATCAAAACATTCATCCCCAGTCATGAGAGCTGGATTAAATCCATCCTTCTTTTGCTCACCATGCCACCCCAGTTTAGACCTGGCCATATGCAAATCAGTCTTGACCCTGTGCCTCAAGGTAACATTCCAGCCCGAACTGCTAAGCCAGGTCCTCCCTGGACTGGAAAAAAGCATCTTAGGACCGGTTTCGGGGTTTCACCCCTCATCAGCCAGGATAGCTTGATTCCAATGGTACAGTGATCCCGGCACCCATGTCTGGGCATACCCGGCGCACTTAGGGCACGAAAGCAAAAGACACACAATTGCTGTACGAAATGCAGAACAAATCAAAACATTCACCCCCAGTCAAGAGATCTGGGTTAAATCCATCATTCTTTTGCTCACCATGCCACCCCAGTTTAGACCTGGCCATATGAAAATCAGGGTTGACCCTGTGCCTCTAGGGAACAGTTCAGCCCGAACTGCTGAGCCTGGTCCTCCCTAGACCAGAAACAAGCATCCTAGGACCGGTTTTGGGGTTTCAACCCTCATCAGCCAGGATAGCTTGATTCCAGTGGCACAGTGATCCCGGGACCCACTTCTATGCGTACCCGGCGCACTTAGGGCGAGAAAGCAAAAGACACACAATTGATGAATGGAATTCAGAACAAATCAAAACATTCACCCCCAGTCAAGAGATCTGGGTTAAATCCATCATTCTTTTGCTCACCATGCCACCCCAGTTTAGACCTGGCCATTTGCAAATCAGTCTTGACCCTGTGCCTCAAGGGAACAGTCCAGCCCGAACTGCCAAGCCAGTTCCTCCCTGGACAGGAAACAAGCATCCTAGGTCCGGTTAAGGCATTTCACCCCTCATCAGCCAGGATAGCTTGATTCAATGGCACAGTGAGCCCGGGACCCATGTCTGGGCATACCCGGCGCACTTAGGGCGAGAAAGCAAAAGACACACAATTGATGGACAGAATGCAGAACAAATGAAAACATTCACCCCCAGTCAAGAGATCTGGGTTAAATTTATCATTCTTTTGCTCACCATGCCACCCCAGTATAGACCTGGCCATATTCAAATCAGGCTTGATGCTGTGCCTCAAGGGAACAGTCCAGCCTGAACTGCCAAGCCAGGTCCTCCCTGGACCAGAAACAAGCATCCTAGGACCAGTTTTGGGTTTCAACCCTCATCAGCCAGGATAGCTTGATTCCAGTGGCACAGTGAGCCCGGGACCCACGTCTGGGCATACCCGGCGCACTTAGGGCGAGAAAGCAAAAGACACACAATTGATGGATGGAATACAGAACAAATCAAAACATTCACCCCCAGTCAAGAGATCTAGGTTAAATCCATCATTCTTTTGCTCACCATGCCACCCCAGTTTCGAGCTGGCCATTTGCAAATCAGTCTTGACCCTGTGCCTCAAGGGAACAGTCCATCCCGAACTGCCAAGCCAGGTCCTCCCTGGACAGGAAACAAGCATCCTAGGTCTGGTTTAGGCATTTCTCCCTTCATCAGCCAGGATAGCTTGATTCCAGTGGCACAGTGAGCCCGGGACCCATCTCTGGGCATACCCGGCGCACTTAGGGCACGAAAGCAAAAGACACACAATTGATGGACAGAATGCAGAACAAATCAAAACATTCACCCCCAGTCAAGAGATCTGGGTTAAATTTATCATTCTTTTGCTCACCATGCCACCCCAGTATAGACCTGGCCATATGCAAATCAGTCTTGACCCTGTGCCTCAACGGAAACGTCCAGCCTGAACTGCCAAGCCAGGTCCTCCCTAGACCGGAAGAAAGCTTCCTAGGACCGGTTTCAGGGTTTCACCCTCATCAGCCAGGATAGCTTGATTCCAGTGGCACAGTGAGCCCGGGACCCACGTCTGGGCATACTTGGCGCAATTAGGGCAAGAAAGCAAAAGACACACAATTGATGGACGGAATGCAGAACAAATCAAAACATTCATCCCCAGTCATGAGAGCTGGATTAAATCCATCCTTCTTTTGCTCACCATGCCACCCCAGTTTAGACCTGGCCATATGCAAATCAGTCTTGACCCTGTGCCTCAAGGGAACATTCCAGCCCGAACTGCCAAGCCAGGTCCTCCCTGGACTGGAAAAAGCATCCTAGGACCGGTTTCGGGGTTTCACCCTCATCAGCCAGGATAGCTTGATTCCAATGGTACAGTGATCCCGGCACCCACGTCTGGGCATACCCGGCGCACTTAGGGCACGAAAGCAAAAGACACACAATTGCTGTACGAAATGCAGAACAAATCAAAACATTCACCCCCAGTCAAGAGATCTGGGTTAAATCCATCATTCTTTTGCTCACCATGCCACCCCAGTTTAGACCTGGCCATATGAAAATCAGGGTTGACCCTGTGCCTCTAGGGAACAGTTCAGCCCGAACTGCCGAGCCTGGTCCTCCCTAGATCAGAAACAAGCATCCTAGGACCGGTTTTGGGGTTTCAACCCTCATCAGCCAGGATAGCTTGATTCCAGTGGCACAGTGATCCCGGGACCCACTTCTGGGCGTACCCGGCGCACTTAGGGCGAGAAAGCAAAAGACACACAATTGATGGATGGAATACAGAACAAATCAAAACATTCACCCCCAGTCAAGAGATCTGGGTTAAATCCATCATTCTTTTGCTCACCATGCCACCCCAGTTTAGACCTGGTCATTTGCAAATCAGTCTTGACCCTGTTCCTCAAGGGAACAGTCCAGCCCGAACTGCCAAGCCAGTTCCTCCCTGGACAGGAAACAAGCATCCTAGGTCCGGTTAAGGCATTTCACCCCTCATCAGCCAGGATAGCTTGATTCAATGGCACAGTGAGCCCGGGACCCACTTCTGGGCATACCCGGCGCACTTAGGGCGAGAAAGCAAAAGACACACAATTGATGGACAGAATGCAGAACAAATGAAAACATTCACCCCCAGTCAAGAGATCTGGGTTAAATTTATCATTCTTTTGCTCACCATGCCACCCCAGTATAGACCTGGCCATATTCAAATCAGGCTTGATGCTGTGCCTCAAGGGAACAGTCCAGCCTGAACTGCCAAGCCAGGTCCTCCCTGGACCAGAAACAAGCATCCTAGGACCAGTTTTGGGTTTTAACCCTAATCAGCCAGGATAGCTTGATTCCAGTGGCACAGTGAGCCCGGGACCCACGTCTAGGCATACCCGGCGCACTTAGGGCGAGAAAGCAAAAGACACACAATTGATGGATGGAATACAGAACAAATCAAAACATTCACCCCCAGTCAAGAGATCCAGGTTAAATCCATCATTCTTTTGCTCACCATGCCACCCCAGTTTCGAGCTGGCCATTTGCAAATCAGTCTTGACCCTGTGCCTCAAGGGAACAGTCCAGCCCGAACTGCCAAGCCAGGTCCTCCCTGGACAGGAAACAAGCATCCTAGGTCTGGTTTAGGCATTTCTCCCTTCATCAGCCAGGATAGCTTGATTCCAGTGGCACAGTGAGCCCGGGACCCACGTCTGGGCATACCCGGCGCACTTAGGGCGAGAAAGCAAAAGACACACAATTGATGGACGGAATGCAGAACAAATCAAAACATTCACCCCAGTCAAGAGATCTTGGATAAATCCATCATTCTTTTGCTCACCATGCCACCCCAGTTTAGACCTGGCCATATGCAAATCAGTCTTGACCGTGTGCCTCAAGGGAATGGTCCAGCCCGAACTGCCAAGCCAGGTCCTCCCTGGACCAGAAACAAGCTTCCTTGTACCGGTTTCGGGGTTTCACCCCTCATCAGCTAGGATAGCTTGATTCCAGTGGCACAGTGAGCCCGGGACCAACGTCTGGGCATACCTGGCGCACTTAGGGCGAGAAAGCAAAAGACACACAATTGATGGACGGAATAAAGAACAGATCAAAACATTCTCCCCCAGTCAAGAGATGTGGGTTAAATCCATAATTCTTTTGCTCACCATGCCACCCCTGTTTAGGCCTGGCCATATGCAAATCAGTCTTGACCCTGTGCCTCAAGGGAACAGTCCAGACGGAACTGCCAAGCCAGGTCCTCTCTGGACCGGAAACAAGCATGCTAGGACCGGTTTCAGGGTTTCACCCCTCATCAGCTAGGATACCTTGATTCCAGTGGCACAGTGATCCCGGGACCAACGTCTGGGCATACCCGGCACACTTAGGGTGAGAAAGCAAAAGAAACAAAATTGATGGACGGAATGCAGAACAGATCAAAACATTCACCCCCAGTCAAGAGATCTGGGTTAAATCCATCATTCCTTTGCTCACCATGCCACCCCAGTTAAGACCTGGCCATATGCAAATCAGGCTTAACCCTGTGCCTCAAGGGAACAGTCCAACCCGAACTGCCAAGCCAGGTCCTACTTGGACCTGAAACAAGCATCCTAGGACCGGTTTCGGGGTTTCAACCCTCATCAGCCAGGATAGCTTGATTCCAGTGGCACAGTGAGCCCGGGATCCACATCTGGCATACCCGTCGCACTTAGCGAGAGAAAGCAAAAGACACACAATTGATGGACAGAATGCAGAACAAATCAAAACATTCACCCCCGGTCAAGAGATCTGGGTTAAATCCATCATTCTTTTGCTCACCATGCCACCCCAGTTTAGACCTGGCCATTTGCAAATCAGTCTTGACCCTGTGTCTCAAGGGAACAGTCTAGCCCGAACTGCCAAGCCAGGTCCTCCCTGGACCAGAAACAAGCATCCTAGGACCGGTTTCGGGGTTTCACCCCTCATCAGCCAGGATAGCTTGATTCCAGTGGCACAGTGAGCCCAGGACCCACGTCTGGGCATACCAGGCACACTTAGGGTGAGAAACCAAAAGACACACAATTGATGGACGGAATGCAGAACAAATCAAAATATTCACCCCTAGTCAAGAGATGTGGGTTAAATCCATCATTTTTTTGCTCACCATGCCACCCCAGTTTAGACCTGGCTATATGCAAATCAGTCTTGACCCTGTGCCTCAATGGAAGAGTCCAGCCCGAACTGCCAAGCCAGGTCCTCCTTGGACCGGAAACAAGCATCCTAGGACCGGTTTAGGGGTTTCACCCCTCATCAGCCAGGATAGCTTGATTCCAGTAGCACAGTGAGCCCGGGACCAACGTCTGGGCATACCCAGCACACTTAGGGTGAGAAAGCAAAAGACACACAATTGATGGACGGAATGCAGAACAAATCAAAACATTCATCCCCAGTCAAGAGATCTGGGTTAAATCCATAATTCTTTTGCTCACCATGCCACCCCAGTTTAGACCTGGCCATATGCAAATCAGTCTTGACCCTGTGCCTCAAGGGAACAGTCCAACCCGAACTGCCAAGCCAGGTCCTCCCTGGACCTGAAACAAGCATCCTAGGACTGGTTTCTGGGTTTCACCCCTCATCGGCCAGGATAGCTTGATTCCAGTGGCACAGTGAGCCCAGGACCCACGTCTGGGCATACCCGGCGCACTTAGGGCGAGAAAGCAAAGGATACACAATTGATGGACGGAATGCAGAACAAATCAAAGAATTCACCCCCAGTCAAGAGATCTGGGTTAAATCCATCATTCGTTTGCTCACCATGCCACCCCAGTTTAGACTTGGCCATATGCAAATCAGTCTTGACCCTGTGCCTCAAGGCAACAGTCCAGACTGAACTGCCAAGCCAGGTCCTCCCTGGACCGGAAACAAGCATCCTAGGACTGGTTTTGGGGTTTCACCCCTCATCAGCCAAGATAGCTTGATTCCAGTGGCACAGTGAGCCCGGAACCCACGTCTGGGCATACCCGGCGCACTTAGGGCGAGAAAGCAAAAGACACACAATTGATGGACGGAATGCAGAACAAATCAAAACATTCACCCCCAGTCAAGAGATCTGGGTTAAATACATCATTCTTTTGCTCACCATGCCACCCCAGTTTAGACCTGGCCATATGCAAATCAGTCTTGACCCTGTGCTTCAAGGGAACTGTCCACCTCGAACTGCCAAGCCAGGTCCTCCCTGGACCAGAAACAAGCATCCTAGGACCGGTTTTGGTTTTTCACCCCTCATCAGCTTGGATAGCTTCATTCCAGTGGCACAGTGAGGTAGGACCTGGCCTGGCAGTTCGGGCTGGACTGTTCCCATTGGGCGCAGGGTCAAGACTGAAATTCCAGAGGAAGGGTTTTAGTAACTCGTGTTGTGACTGCGTAGCGGCTGCCTGCCCTGTGACATATAATGAAATTCCAGAGGAAGGGTTTTAGTAATCAGGGAAAGATCCTAGGCGCTCTGCCCTATATACGCACAAAATCCAAACTAAAATTTTATCTGTATGGTGCAGCTAGGAGAGGGGATGGACCCTGTAACCCCCCAATTGTGTGTGGGTAAAGAAACCCTCACTAAACAAGCAAAACGGAAACCTAGGCACACATAAATGTTAAGTTACCACAGTATGTAAAGTAAGTGCTACAGTAAAAATGCATAAAACGGAAAGGAAATCTCTTCAAGGATGTCGATTAATGTTCAGCCTTTTAATTTTTTTCTTTTTAGTTTCAGTGATAGGAAGAAAAACCAGCCGACACGTGTTTCGTCGCGTTTGGAAATTACTCCCGCGACTTCCTCAGGGCTGAATATAGATGAAGAGTATTCGAATTGTCGCTCAGCCGGTGATAATTCCAACCCGGCTGGGCAAAAAAACCAGTCAGGGATAAGTCTGACACGTGTTTTGTCGCGTTTGGAAATTACTCCCGTGACTTCCTCAGGGCTGGGAAGGGATACAAGGGATATAGGTGATGTATGCATCATAATACTTCATTGTAAAGATTTTCTTTATAAAGGCAATTTCTGGAACTTCAAGCTCGTGTGTTACATAAAAGTGGAAACCCACAACACCCAAAAGTGAGATGATATTATCATCTAATTAATTCTAAATAGCATTGTAAAATTTAAAACGTAATACCAGCCAGTGTTGAGATGGTGGACGTGCATATCCAGAGTATGAAAAGAGTCCTAGCTCAATATGACATTTGTACATCCTAAGAAGTGATTGTTACGTTAGTGGTAGTGCATTTGAAGAAAACGGAAAGAATCCTAACTGTGAGTATGAGACTAATCCCACACAAAATAACGAAAATATGTAAAGAAAAAAACGATCAAAATCATGATAAATTATATTGATTAGACTAGACATAGTGTATTTTTGATACCTGAATATAGATGAAGAGTATTCGAATTGTCTGTGAAAGGAAAAAGGGAATGGAAAATAGAAAGGAGGGAGTGAGCAAACTGTCAACATAAAAAAGGTTGTGAGCTTGAGTATAGCAAAAATAAAAAGGAGGGTTATATAGAGGGAGAAAGCGTACGAAGTAGTTATGCACTAAGTAAAGAGCTAAGTCGAGGGAGGTTAAAGACCAAAGGTAAGGGTAAAAAAGAGATAAAGATGAGGTTGTACCATGAAAAAAGGACCCTAGAGCTTACCGCTCAGCCGGTGATAATTCCAACCCGGCTGGGCAAAAAAACCAGTCAGGGATAAGTCTGTTCATTCAGGACGTATCTGGCAGTGTAGAGAAAAGAAAGGAAGTGCCTATGAGACAAGAATGTATGTCAAACACCACGACATACACTAGGACAACTGCGTATTTAAAACCAAGATGCTAGTACTAGTCGACAAGAATGAAAAAGAGTAAATGCTCACCAAAGCTGCGGTAATGTCGAGTATCCCGCATACAAAGTGTAAAATGTGACAGTATTTCTTAGAGATTGGAGATCATCCCATCAGGTCACGGTGGACCAACTGCATATTGGGATGCCGAGAGGGGGCTGAGAAACTGGAACAGGTAATTCCAGCGTTATAATAGATCTGAAAACAGATCAATCATGTATTAGTTAAAAGGTCAAGATCTTAAGTGTCTGTTCAAGTACCAACAAGTAGTGGAACCACAATTGCTGGAAAATCTTACCTCGAGGCGGGTACGCCCGGGGAGCCCCTCTGGCGGATCACTGTGTTCCGGGTTGTGGACACGTGATCGGGACACCGGAAGTGGTATTATACCGTCGGAAGGTTAAACCTCCTGAGAAATGGATACTGAAACGTCAACCCTCCATTGCTCGATGCAAAACAATGGAGATTTTTAGAGGAAAGACTAGGGGAATACCCGGTGTTGAAACTGAAATTCACAGGATATTGTCGAGACGAGGTTCAGATTAGGTTTAAATAAAAAAGTGATCAATCATTTAGTAAAATGCGGACATGCAGGACTTATTAAACATCATTCTAAATGTCTGCATATTTATGCTTGTGAAGGATGGTAGCATACGTCCTGGACCAATGTCAGGAAAAAGCTTAAAAGCACTAATAGTGCAAAGAACCCTCAAGAGATATATCAAAAACGCATTCATGCAAAGATAACAGAGGGAATAGGACAGTTAAAAGCAAAGTATGAACCACCAATTGGTTCGTGGTTTGATCCATGCTCATGTGTGCAGTGCCGAATTAGTGTATCCCAGGTGAATATAGCTTGCTCCATTACAATCTGTATGCAACATTGAAAGCTAGCATTTATCAGTACATACAAAAGATATGAACACGTAACAGAATTCAGAGCAGAAACCGAAAATCAGGTTAATGTGTTCCGTGTGGATAAAGTTGGCTCTATTAAACCCTGTCTTTAAATTTTAAATGTCTACAATACACATATGCATAGATTAGATACAAACACATGACAAAGTTTATATACCTTGCATAGAAAACAAAAATTACCATGTGGTTCTGAGCTATGTTGTAAAATAATTGTTTGTACATATAAGATGAAAAAGAAACACTGTAGTTCTCGAGATACATATAAAACACTTGGAGCATGTATTATGACCAATTGTGCGCAATCAGATGAGGCATATGAATTATAATATTCTGATTAATTGTGTCTGATCTGAGTACACATTACGATACAAAACAATTCATATCGTTTATCCTTGATACACATGTACCGGGACATATTTCATTATTTGACAAGGCAGAGAAAATGTTTAGGTTACATGGGTGCCTGTCTCTTGAAAACCACACAAAGGGACCTGCTGAAAATCTGTGGTGGCCCAGTTAGTCGCCTAAAAAGTATTGCATTTCATGATCATAATTAAGGCCGTGTTCTACTGTACGTAAACGCATAATCCACATAGCTTCTGTCCGTCTAAGTCTGAGTTCTCTGTTGCCCCCACGAACGTTGGGCTGTATCACATCTATACCAAAAAGGGACACATTCTTCTCTATTCCCTGTGAAGGACATGTGGCTGTGTGTAATGCTACGGGGTATTTAGGATCCTGTTTGTGTATGGCTCGGATGTGTTCTGTAATTCTCTCTTTCAATGGTCTGATAGTACTTCCAACATAGATTTTTTTACACAAACACTCTATGACGTATACTACGAATCTAGTGGTACATGTAATGTTACACCTGATGTCATACTTCCTTCCATCAAAATCTGCGAATTGTTTAATGCCATGCTTCGCCCACCTACACAGCCCACAAAAACCGCATTTGTAGAAACCCAGAGTATGTGGTCTCAACTAAGCCTGGGCGTAGTTCGCGAAGTAGCGCTACGCGAAGCTACGCAAAGTGCAGTTCGCACTACGCGAGCTACGCGTAGCACTACGCGAACTGCGTAGTGCACTGTTCGCAATGATTGCACAGTGCCGGATGCTTGTCCGCACTGTGCAATCATTGAAAACGGCATCTTGCACAGTGCGAGCTGTCTTTTACTGCCGCTCGAGTAGATTTTTACTCGAGCGGCAGCTTTCTCAACGCGGACTGGTAGTTTCCATCGCGAGCGGTCGCGAGCATACGCGACCACTCGCAATGAGAAACCTGACCTTCCCGCGTTGAGAATCTCGCCGGGAGGTTTATTTTCCACGCTCGCGATCGGCAATTTGATGTTGCTGATCGCGAACTAGGAAAAAGTCTCGCCGGGATGTCATTTTGCTTGCTCGCGGTCGCCAACTTGACGTTGAGGACCGCGAGCAAGCAAAACATGACCGCTGCACTACGCTATGCTACGCTACGCGTGTTTGCACTGTGCTACGTGCAATTCGCGTTGTGCGAAGTAGCGCAAACTTCGCAAACTACGCGAGCGTAGCGTAGTGCTTTGCCCAGGGTTAGTCTCAACCAGGTTGCCCCCGTTGTTCCATGTGGGATGGTGGGGCTGAGTCTATTTTTTAGAGTTTTGCCCCTCCTGAATGTGATCTGAGGATGGTTAGCGATGTATTCTTTGATGGACTTGTCTGATTGTAAGATGCCCCAGTGTCTCGTGAAGCTTCTCCTTACTTGGTAATGTAGAGCATTGAAATCGGTTACCATTCTCACTGGTTGTTTAAGATGCTGTGTGTGAGTCTGGGTTCGTAGTGTGTCCTCTCTTTGTACCTTGGCTATTCTGTCTTCTGCTTGCCTTAGTGTTTTAGTTGAGTAGCCCCTTCTTAAAATCTCTTTTCATGTTGGTGTGGCACAATTGGAATTCTGTGTCTTCACTGCAATTCCTCTTGGCCCTTAAGAATTCACCATACGGTATTGCTAGGATCTGATGTGGAGGGTGCGAACTTTCTGCATGCAGAACTGCATTGCATGCAGTTTGCTTTCTGAACAACTTACTGTGAAGTTGGTCATTCTTGACATATATTTCTAAGTCCAAAAATTCGATTCTCGTGGTGCTTGATTCCATGGTAAATTGCATTTCCCATGTGTTGTTGTTAAGGTGTGTGAAAAATTCCTTCAACCGTTCCTGTGTGCCTGACCATAAGAGGAGACAGTCATCAATGTATCGACCCCAAAAAATAATGGAGTCAATCCATTGAGCCCCCTTCTTACCCCAAATTAGATCTGCCTCTAAAGTGCCCATGAAAAGATTCGCAAAGGATGGCGAAAACTTTGATCCCATGGCCACTCCCCTTATTTGCCAGTACCAATGTTTGTCAAACATGAAAAAGTTATTCTCTAAGATCAACTCCATCATGGTGATTAGCATATTCGTATGTTGATACTGGGTAGCAGGTCTGTTTTGTAGTAGTTTAGTGATAGCATGCATTCCTAGGTCTGGTCTAATGCTGGTGTATAGAGACACAACGTCAAAGGTAGCCAAAATGGGGCCTGGCTGCCAATGAAGATCAGCCAATAAACTAAGAATATGTTTCGTGTCCTGTATGTAGGAAGGCAGGTTGCGGACCAGAGGGCCCAGAAATAGATCAATATATTCGGCAAGCCTCTCCGTGGGACCCCCCATTCCTGACACTATAGGTCTACCAGGCGGAAATGGGAGGTGTTTATGGACTTTGGGAAGAGTGTACAGCCATGGGTAGGTAGGTCTAAAGACCTTCAGGTCAAAAAATTCTTCCTCATTAAGTAGTCCAGCCTTATGCCAAATGTCAAGTTTTTTGTTTATATCAATTGTCAGTGGGCCCATTGGATTAAAAGTAAGACGCTCATAACAGGTGTTATCCCCCAGCTGGGTCAGAATTTCGTTGTTATAGTCACTTTGGTTCATAATCACCACATTCCCACCCTTGTCCGCTTCTCGTATTATGATCTCTTGGTCATTACTGAGAGTTTTGAGTGCAAGGCGTTCCCCTTGTGTCAAATTGTCTCTATGGCGGAAGGCAGTCTTAGTACTCTTTCTGTCCATTTTGTCAAGGTCTTCTAATACACGCCTGTGAAAGTTGTCAATTGAATTACCCCGGGAAGAGTCGGCACCCATTTAGATTTAGATTTTAGACCACTCGCTATACTGAAATCTGACTCAATGTTAAGTTCTTCTAGTAGTAAGTCCATGTCATATGGTGGCTGCTCAAGATCTGTTAGGGATAAGAGTAACTGTGTCGCCTGTATGTCCTTGATAGTTAAAACATCAGACCCGAATTCAGAGGGAATGTTCTTAACATTTTTATTCATCAATTGATTACATGCAAAATGTTTCTTTATTTTAAGACTTCTGACAAATTTGAATAAGTCAATATTTAGTCTACAAATGTCCCCTGAGCAAAGGGGATTAAAGCTAAGTCCCTTGCTTAAAAGAGAAGTCATATCAGAAGTCAGTGGTTTAGAAGAGAGGTTGATGACCTGAACCTCTTCATCTCTAGTATCTATTTGTTCTTTGCTGCCCCTGATCTCAGCCTCCTTTTGTAATCCTCTGCGTCTCGCTCTCCTGCCCCTTCGAGTTTTGGATCTAATCTTCCTAGCGGTAAAGTCGATCTGTTGCCTCTCCTCATTCTCTGAACCTCCCTTAAAAAAGAGGACTTATTCTGGCTAGCGCCATCGGAGTTCTCAGCCTCACTCTCATTAACACTTATAGCACTTAGTGAGGTGGAGCTGGACGAGATAGATGTCTGTCCTGTCCCTGTTCTAACTGTTTGATCCACTTGTGGTGTGTTACGAACTAGGGAATCATATTTCTTGGCATAGGTGAATATCCTACCCTCTTTGTAGTCTATTTCATCCCCTTTAAGCTGTCTCGCTTTTCTATTCTTAATATCATTCTGATGTTTCACTAATATGTCTTCTAGAATAGCGTAGTTCTTCACTGTCACCTCTGGTAAGTTAAGATCTTTAATTTCCTGTTCTAGAGAGGTGATCTCAGTTTGGAGTTTATTGACCTTCCGGTCTGCACTCTCAATTAGGATATCCATAAGAGTATTGGAGTTGCATGTCAACGCCTCTTCCCATTTCTCCAATAGGTCTATGTCCAAGTCATCATACGTGGGGAATATTTGGGCTCTAAGTCCCCTAGGTATACGTTTCAATCTTAAATATTGTTTCAAAGTGGTGCCGTCCCACCATTTAGAGTTTTCTAACTTTTTTAGTTTCTCTAATTTCACAAATTTATCTCTCAATCCTTCTTTCCGTAAAGGGTTACCACTGATGGAGGCGATCTGGGTGCTTACGCCTCTTGCTAGATTGTCAAAAAGCTCTTCTGCAGCTTTAGTTCTATCCATCTTATGGACGAACGAAATGGTGACTAGAAAAATTCGTAACTCGTGTTGTGACTGCGTAGCGGCTGCCTGCCCTGTGACATATAATGAAATTCCAGAGGAAGGGTTTTAGTAATCAGGGAAAGATCCTAGGCGCTCTGCCCTATATACGCACAAAATCCAAACTAAAATTTTATCTGTATGGTGCAGCTAGGAGAGGGGATGGACCCTGTAACCCCCAATTGTGTGTGGGTAAAGAAACCCTCACTAAACAAGCAAAACGGAAACCTAGGCACACATAAATGTTAAGTTACCACAGTATGTAAAGTAAGTGCTACAGTAAAAATACATAAAACGGAAAGGAAATCTCTTCAAGGATGTCGATTAATGTTCAGCCTTTTAATTTTTTTTCTTTTTAGTTTCAGTGATAGGAAGAAAAACCAGCCGACACGTGTTTCGTCGCGTTTGGAAATTACTCCCGCGACTTCCTCAGGGCTGAATATAGATGAAGAGTATTCGAATTGTCGCTCAGCCGGTGATAATTCCAACCCGGCTGGGCAAAAAAAACAGTCAGGGATAAGTCTGACACGTGTTTCGTCGCGTTTGGAAATTACTCCCGCGACTTCCTCAGGGCTGGGAAGGGATACAAGGGATATAGGTGATGTATGCATCATAATACTTCATTGTAAAGATTTTCTTTAAAAAGGCAATTTCTGGAACTTCAAGCTCGTGTGTTACATAAAAGTGGAAACCCACAACACCCAAAAGTGAGATGATATTATCATCTAATTAATTCTAAATAGCATTGTAAAATTTAAAACGTAATATCAGCCAGTGTTGAGATGGTGGACGTGCATATCCAGAGTATGAAAAGAGTCCTAGCTCAATATGACATTTGTACATCCTAAGAAGTGAGTGTTACGTTAGTGGTAGTGCATTTGAAGAAAACGGAAAGAATCCTAACTGTGAGTATGAGACTAATCCCACACAAAATAACGAAAATATGTAAAGAAATAAACGATCAAAATCATGATAAATTATATTGATTAGACTAGACATAGTGTATTTTTGATACCTGAATATAGATGAAGAGTATTCGAATTGTCTGTGAAAGGAAAAAGGGAACGGAAAATAGAAAAGAGGGAGTGAGCAAACTGTCAACATAAAAAATGTTGTGAGCTTGAGTATAGCAAAAACAAAAAGGAGGGTTATATAGAGGGAGAAAGCGTACGAAGTAGTTATGCACTAAGTAAAGAGCTAAGTCGAGGGAGGTTAAAGACCAAAGGTAAGGGTAAAAAAGAGATAAAGATGAGGTTATACCAAGAAAAAAGGACCCTAGAGCTTACCGCTCAGCCGGTGATAATTCCAACCCGGCTGGGCAAAAAAAACAGTCAGGGATAAGTCTGTTCATTCAGGACGTATCTGGCAGTGTAGAGAAAAGAAAGAAAGTGCCTATGAGACAAGAATGTATGTCAAACACCACGACATACACTAGGACAACTGCGTATTTAAAACCAAGACGCTAGTACTAGTCGACAAGAATGAAAAAGAGTAAATGCTCACCAAAACTGCGGTAATGTCGAGTATCCCGCATACAAAGTGTAAAATGTGACAGTATTTCTTAGAGATTGGAGATCATCCCATCAGGTCACGGTGGACCAACTGCATATTGGGATGCCGAGAGGGGGCTGAGAAACTGGAACAGGTAATTCCAGCGTTATAATAGATCTGAAAACAGATCAATCATGTATTAGTTAAAAGGTCAAGATCTTAAGTGTCTGTTCAAGTACCAACAAGTAGGGGAACCACAATTGCTGGAAAATCTTACCTCGAGGCGGGTAAGCCCGGGAAGCCCCTCTGGCGGATCACTGTGTTCCGGGTTGTGGACACGTGATCGGGACACCGAAAGTGGTTTTATACCGTCGGAAGGTTAAACCTCCTGAGAAATGGATACTGAAACGTCAACTCTCCATTGCTCGAAGCAAAACAATGGAGATTTTTAGAGGAAAGACTAGGGGAATACCCGGTGTTGAAACTGAAATTCACAGGATATTGTCGAGACGAGGTTCAGATTAGGTTTAAATAAAAAAGTGATCAATCATTTAGTAAAATGCGGATATGCAGGACTTATTAAACATCATTCTAAATGTCTGCATATTTATGCTTGTGAAGGATGGTAGCATACGTCCTGGACCAATGTCAGGAAAAAGCTTAAAAGCACTAATAGTGCAAAGAACCCTCAAGAGATATATCAAAAACGGATTCATGCAAAGATAACAGAGGGAATAGGACAGTTAAAAGCAAAGTATGAACCACCAATTGGTTCGTGGTTTGATCCATGCTCATGTGTGCAGTGCCGAATTAGTGTATCCCAGGTGAATATAGCTTGCTCCATTACAATCTGTATGCAACATTGAAAGCTAGCATTTATCAGTACATACAAAAGATATGAACACGTAACAGAATTCAGAGCAGAAACCGAAAATCAGGTTAGTGTGTTTCGTGTGGATAAAGTTGGCTCTATTAAAACCTGTCTTTAAATTTTAAATGTCTACAATACACATAT
Organism: Calotriton arnoldi; assembly: GCA_963921515.1. Classification (NCBI taxonomy): domain Eukaryota; kingdom Metazoa; phylum Chordata; class Amphibia; order Caudata; family Salamandridae; genus Calotriton; species Calotriton arnoldi. Next base: position 1,440,706 of record CAWUFW010004627.1, read on the forward strand.
GCATACTGTGGTAACTTAACATTTATGTGTGCCTAGGTTTCCGTTTTGCAGGGTCAAGACTGATTTGCATATGGCTGGGTCCAAACTGGAATGGCATGGTGAGCAAAAAAACGATAAATTTTGGCCCAGATCTCTGTACTGGGGTGAATGTATGACATTGTTCTGCATTCTGTCCATCAATTGTTCTTTTTGCATTTGTCACCCCGAGTGGGACGGGTATGCCCAGACGTGGGTTCCGTGCTCTCCATGCCACTGGAGTCAAGCTATCCTGGCTAATGAGGAGTGAAACCCCGAAACCGGTCCTAGGATGCTTGTTTCCAGTCCAGGGAGGACCTGGCCTGGCAGTTCGGGCTGGACTGTTCCCATTGGGCGCAGGGTCAAGACTGATTTGCATATTGCTGAGTCCAAACTGGAATGGCATGGTGAGCAAAAAAACGATAGATTTAGGCCCAGATCTCTGTACTGGGGTGAATGTATGACATTGTTCTGCATTATGTCCATCAATTGTTCTTTTTGCATTTGTCACCCAGAGTGGGTCGGGTATGCCCAGACGTGGGTCCCGTGCTCTCCATGCCACTGGAGTCAAGCTATCCTGACTGATGAGGGGTGAAACCCCGAAACCGGTCCTAGGATGCTTGTGTCCAGTCCAGGGAGGAGCTGGCCTGCCAGTTCGGGCTGGACTGTTCCCATTGGACGCAGGGTCAAGACTGATTTGCATATGGTTGGGTCCAAACTGGATTGGCATGGTGAGCAAAAAAACGATGGATTTAGGCCCAGCTCTCTGTACTGGGGTGAATGTATGACATTGTTCTGCATTCTGCACATCAATTGTTCTTTTTGCATTTGTCACCCGAGTGGGATGGGTATGCCCAGACATGGGTCCCTTGCTCTCCATGCCACTGGAGTCAAGCTATCCTGGCTGATGAGGGGTGAAACCCCGAAACCGGTCCTAGGATGCTTGTTTCCAGTCCAGGGAGGACCTGGCCTGGCAGTTCGGGCTGGACTGTTTCCATTGGGCGCAGGGTCAAACTGATTTGCATACGGCTGGGTCCAAACTGGAATGGCATGGTGAGCAAAAAAACGATGGATCTAGGCCCAGATCTCTGTACTGGGGCGAATGTATGACATTGTTCTGCATTCTGTCCATCAATTGTTCTTTTTGCATATCACTTAATCTCCCTGTGCCTACCAAAATGAATGTGTCTGTCCGTAACATAACTGGTGCTCATGTAAAGTGCTCTGATCTCTTCAGGTCGAGTTCACGCTATATAAAACTCCAAAATATTAATAAATTATCATGTCACACTGTTACATCCCGGCATAGTCCTTACTCCAGCAAATTGCAACTCTGGCAGTCATTACACTCCACAGCCTCATGTTGGTTCTATGGCTCTACTTGAGACATGCCTGCAGTATGTACAAACATGTTAAGCTATTTACCAGCAAAGCCGGGTTTGCCAACCTCTCTCAGTCCACCCCACAGAAAAACTGTGCATAATTCCTGTCCTGGGTGCCTGGCAGCCCACATTTATAAGCCTTAAGAGGCGAGACAGCACGGTATTGTGCATGGACAATACCTAGCAATACCCACACAACAAGTATCTGAGGCAGCTGCACAGTGTGCCTCCGACTTCATTGGTCCTCTGGGGGTCTCCCTCTTGCTATTTGCCATAACTATCAGTGGGAGCTGGTGCTTTAAAGAGTTGGAAGAAGGGGATTTGCACCCTGGGCAAGATCTGAAACACTTTAAAAGGCTCTACTTAACTTGCACCAGGCTGTGCTGTTAATTGGCCTTGCTGCCTTTTTAGCCAACCCACATTGGCAGTGAGCTAGTGCCTGCCCCCTTCAACTAACCTATGCCAACTTCAAGCAGGGTGTGGAATACACTGCAGTATCATCCTACTAAGGGTAGCATAATAGTTAGTGACCATTTTGCTGCGGAGATAAGTGAGGATTAAGACCTTCGTTCACTTCAGTGTGCATCCAGAATCGATTTTAAACTACCAAACCTGGTGTTCAGCAATAATAGGTCTTACTGTGCATGTTTATCCTTTGCCATTCTGACCAGGACAATGCTTTCCTTCCCACATACTACAGTACATACGGCCCACCTTTCAACTCCAATTGCACCATTGACAGGCCATCAGCCGGAGCCTCTGCACCATTCATCCTGCCATTTCTGTCTCTTTAGGCATTATCTTCACCTGTCACTGACTCCTTTTCTGTCCATGTCAACCTCCATCCTCATTTTTCTCCAATGACCGCTGCCCATGCTTTACATTCTCCTTTGTCTTCTTTTTTAACATCCTTTCCCTGGCTCTACCTGTGCTTCACTCCTCTTCCTAAACCTTCCCGCCTCATATTTAGACTAAATCAACACACCAAAATGCACATAAGCAATGGCTCTTAAGAAGTCCATGAGCTGAATAGGACTGGTGAAGATGGGAGTGAGCGCTCATAGGGGGTGAAAAGAGAAGGTAAACACAGATGAGAAGGGCAACTGCGTGCCTAGTATCACTGGTGCCTGCCATGTTGAGGGGCAAAGTACCAACTGAATGGTCAGAACTGCTCAGGATTAAGAAGAATCTGCTGTTGCTTGTTTAGTAAGGAAAAGACCATAAATGCATTAAACAAATTTGAGAGTTGGTTGTTCTAATGGATATAGGACTGAGCGCATGTGTCGACATAAGTAACTTCCTGCACAGATATGATTTTGTACCCATACAGAAATGTAGCGCTCCTTCACCAACAGACCCCACCTCGTACAGAAGAGCTCATTCGCTGATTGAGCTGAATCCTTGCATAGATAGATCTGAGCATCAGCATGGATTTTGAATATCAAATCCACAATATTGTTTCACCACAATATATGTCGAAGTCAAAATATTGTGCCTAAATATATTGAGAAAAGGCATATCAAGGTGAAGCTAATATTAGAAACAATAATATCAAAATTTAAAATAGTTATTACTAAATGTTTTGGTAGTTGGTGTAGTTTTTGCACCTTAGTTATAATTTTTGAAATAATAATACAAAATATTTTATAGATATGTTTTTATATAGTTTCTGTGTTCATGGATGTATTGGGTTGTTATGTGCATAGTGATCGATAAAAATATTTTGTATGATTTTTGTTATTTTAAACAGTTATGTTAATTATTACTTTATTAATTTGTTGCAATATTTCGTTATTCTTTCATTAATTTGCTCATATTTTGGAGGGCTTTGGCTTTATAGTGGAAATATATTGTTTAATATTTTTAAATAGGAATGATTTATTTAAACTGTATGTTGTATGCATACATGTATTATGTTGTTGTTGTTTTAATTCATTATGTTTACTATTTATTTACTTGTTTAAATATTGTATTAAGTTTTGATCCAGTCAGTGGTTTTTTCAAGTATTTTGGATTTCCTGGAGGAAAAGGGTGGGTAATATCTTAAAATGGTGTTTTACAGAAATGTATTATTTTGCATGTCTTTGATGTTTTAATTCAATATTTTAGTTATTGATTAATTTAACATGTTTACTTCATTTCTGAATGTCTTAATAATTTATTATTGCATTTATTTTCTGAGTATTAGGTTTTATTGAGTGAATAAGGTGGGTAGTGTTTTAAAACAAGTTATGTAAATATTTTTAAATCATTAGATAGTGTAGGACATCTGCCTTATCTGCATGGTCACTCTGTATTATTTGCTTTTTGCAGAGCGTATATTTTTGCTGGCTTTAGAACGCTGTCCACTTTAACCCTGCAAACCAGTGGGGAAGTGGCTGTGTTCCCCTTTTAACATGGTGGAAGGTCGAATAGGCATACCCTTAATTGGTATATGTAACTTGCCAATAATAGTTTATTTTACATTAAAAATAACCCGAGTAAATCACCGAAAAAAAAACAAAGTTCAAAGTGATGTAATTATAGGTAGATGAAAATGTCAGTTAAATGTTCCATTTTAGATTCATAAACCACTGAAATTCACCAATTATAGTTACCTGAAGTGGCTATAAATCACACCCCTGCCATGCACAGTGTTGTCATCAATGACTTCATTTCAGATGTTTTAGTGATGTAGTCAATGATGTTAAAGAATGAACATGTCAGGAGTAACATGTGGGGTAATTATCTGTGCATGTCAAGGGCGCGAGTTATAGTTGCCTTAGGTGTCCCGGTGCCCACCCGGGGCACCAACAAAACACTATGGGCCTATTTACGATGGGGGTCAGTCAGATGACCGACCGCCATCGCAGCTGGAATGAGATCGCCCGACAAGGAGCCCCCGTTGTCCCAGGCAGAACCATACTGGGTGCTGGCGGATTTCATTTCAGATGTCACATTGATATTAGCCACGATGTCACAGAATATGTCATGAGTGATGTAAATGATGTAATATGTGAGTTATAAGCAGTACGTATCGAGGGCATGAGTTATAGTTACTTCAGTTAACATTATTGCATCGCTGCTCTTTATATCAATGTGTATATCTATATATATATATATAAATCATTATGTGTTTAAACAAAACATGTTCCAAGATGGCAGCCGTTTCACAGGGAAAATAGGACTGCATATAGACCACTGTGTTTTGAAGTCCCTTGTCAATGTCCACTGTTGTATTGAGTATTTTAATGAAAAAGTCATGGCGCTCAGGCATCGTGAACAAGGCAGCGTGAGACTGCTGAAACGCGTAGATGTTAAAAACGTCACAAAATAAACTACCGAGTGACCAGTACCTTTTGGAGTGCCGGATGGTTATTTGTTGATGGGATAATCCTATTTAAAGTATTTGGAAACGTGGCGGAACGTTTCATGACCGGCACCACCGACGATTTGGAAGCCAAACCAGAAAACGTGAAAGAGACAGGCGCGCCCCCCGTTTTTGCTGTATTATAACATTGCCGATAGCCATATGGAGTGTGGAGACCGCAAGTAAGAACCTGGAGCCGGTGGTCGGAGGATCTCGGAATCGTGGTGTACGACTTGCGGCAAAACTCCGGTAAGCGGGCGAAAGTGAACACAGCAGCGGGAGTCGGGCTGGGGAGTAAAACGAACTATGAATAAGGGACTCAGAAGTTGTCTAACTCGAGTTCAGTAAAAACGAATCCCAGCAAAAGGGAAAAACACCGGATTGTATAATGAGTGACGAGGAATGTGCAGCGAGGCAACAGGAAGCCTTGAAACTCTTTGAGGAAACCGCTCTACCATTGCAAAAAGAGAAGGGGCTTTAGCCCCTAGGGGTACAAATGATTTAAATAGACAACTACAAGAGTACGAGAAGCTTAAAAAAGAGAGATTTCACGATGGTGGGAAGTGGCATCTTTACGGCAGTATTTACAAGTGGGGCGAGTCCCTCGTGGATTACGAATAATGATCACCCCCACGTACGAAAATCCACAATCAGAGATGTTATGTGAATGGGCTGAAAACAGTGCGACCAGTTCTACGAATATGATTCGCATTCTAGTCAAATATGCTGAAAAAGAGAGACAGGATGTGATTATTCAAATAAAGGAATTAAATGATATTTTGGAGAAAAATGAAGATAAAGTCAAAGTGAGTAAATTCAGGAGTGATATGAAAAATAGGCTGGAAAAATATGAAAAGCGCATAAAAGATAGAAAGGCTACTAAATTCCTGCGCGATCGCTTGGATTATGAGTCAGGGCGAATTTATACATTCGCAAAAAAATTCGATTCTGAAAGAAGATCAAAGATCCAAAGCGGCCCTGTTAACCAACAGGCTATCTCTCAAAGTGAAGCCAGTTCAGACACTGGTTCCGAACAAGAACAGGAAGATCAGAGTGGAAGGGGGACCAGAGACATAAGACTGGCCGTCACTGATGAATTCCGTTTTATGCTATTGGAGCAACAAACGGACCATCGTCTGGGGAGAGGGCGTGGGAGAGGAAGAAGCAGAGGAAGAGGAGACAAAGAAGAGGAGGTGAGGGATACAGGAGGAGCTCAAGACTGGCAAACAAAAAGATCTCTGCGCTCCACTGCGAAGAAATCCATGAAAAAGTAATCAATGACAATACGATTATAAATCTGAGTACTGTGAATTTAACAGAAGAGGAACAATCGATATTGGGATTAGGACTGTCCTTCTGCGATGATAATGATTTTAATTATCCTAACAGTAGAATGGATTTATATCGATTTATTCGGAAACTCAAATTATCTAAACTACATGTAAATCGGATTAGACTTAACCCACCGACTCAGGGAACATTAATGGACCCTCCTAATGAATCTAATTTCCTAAGTGTGAGTGATGCACCTCTCCTGACGGATTTACTAATATTATTGAACGATGACAATTTGGATGTGGAGAATATAAATAATGTACCTGAAGGCAATGAACATCCAGAATTAATGACAGCAGGACTAGAAAGAGAAGATCATACCCCATTTAGACCACCCTCCAGGTTTATTCCGCAGCTGGCAAGAGACAATTTGGATATCTTTGGTGAAAATGTGACAAAAGATCTCAAACAATTGTACTATGAGGCCAGTTTTAAGAAAAAGAAAATGAATCCAAAAAAGCTTTATTTCACAAAACAGTGACTAAATTACAAAAAGAGGAGGGAATATTGGTTAAACCTTCTGATAAAGGAGGAAATGTTGTGCTGTGGGGTCGCGAACTATACAAGAAAGAAGCGCTCAGCCAACTAAATAATCAAGAATGTTACTGCAGGATCAGTATGAAGGAATATGAAGGAGTGAAGGAACAATTTTTTTAAAGATTGGATGTTTGGAAACAGGAAGAATTGCTGAGCTGGGATGAGTTTAAATTCATCAAAAAAGATAAGCCAACAATACCTGTTTTTGATATGCTCCCAAAGGTACATAAAAGCACGACAACACCACCTGGGAGACCGATAATTTCTTCATGTGGCAGCTTATTTGAAAATGCGTCTAGATACATTGATTACTTTTTAAATCCAATTGTTAGAACTTTGACCTCATTTATTAAGGATTCTACGGATTTTCTTAAATACATATATGATATACGTTGGAATGAAACCACCATGGTATTTTTAACCCTTGATATTTCCACGTTATATACCAGTATAAGGCATATTGATGGCTTGAAAGCAACTGAGTATTTTTTGAATAGGAGACCAATGAGATTCCTGAAGCATAATCAAATGATTTTAGAATTAATGGAGCGGTGCCTGACCAAGAATATATTTTTATTTGGAGAGGAACTTTTCTTACAAGAACAGGGCACGGCAATGGGCACCTGCTTCGCCCCCAGTTATGCTAATTTACATCTTGGCTGGTGGGAGGAGCAGGTGCTTGGAGGGCCGCCCTTGGAACAATGGTCAGAACATATTTTACTATGGTTTAGGTTTATTGATGACGTTTTCGTACTGTGGCAGGGTACGGAAACGGACATAGAATTATTCATCAAAGACCTTGATCGGAATGCTCTTAATTTAAAATTTGTGGGACAGTATAGTAAAACCACAATAGATTTTTTGGACATCCGAATAAAATCTGTAGGAGAGAAATTAGAGACCACTGTTTTTAGAAAGGCTACAGCGGGCAACACCATCCTTCATGCGGATAGTGCCCATCCGGCAGCGCTGATTAGGAGCATCCCCTTTGGGGAGTTCTATAGAGCACGAAGGGCATGTAGCAATCAGGAAGAGTACCATAAAATAGAGCAGGAGATGACAGATAGATTTGTCCAGAGAGGGTACTCACCTAAGGCTATTAAGGGGGCAGCCACGAAAGCTAGGAATCTAGAGAGACAAAAAATACTGTTCGAACCATCTAGATCATCAAAGAGGAAGAATGATATGAAACAGCAAAAAAATCTGGAGAATCCTAGATTTATAACAACGTTTAATATCAAACATAAAGAAATCAGATCCATCTTAAATAGACACTGGCATCTGATAAGAAATGATCCAGTACTGGGTTCTAAAGTGAAGAAATACCCAGATATTACCTATAGGAAATCCAAATCATTAAAAGATTTGATTGTAAAAAGTGAATATCAGGAAAGGAAAGGGGGAGCCCCTATGTGGCTCCAACAGAAACCGGGTTTTAAAAAATGTTTTAAGTGCAAGGCATGCCAACATGGCATGAACCGTACGGATTTTAGGACATTTTTTAATAAAACCATCACTATTAAGAGCTTCCTAACCTGTAGATCTAGTTTTGTTGTTTATTTATTACAGTGCCCATGTCTAAAAATGTATATAGGAAGTACAACCTTACCTGTATATAAGAGAATTTTGCAACATCGGAGAGCGATTGTAAATAAGGATAGAACATATCCAATTGCAAGGCACTTTGAAACCCATCACCAAAGTAATCCCTCTAGCTTGCAGTATAGCTGTATAGCAGAAATCCCCAGGAAGAGAAGAGGTGGAGATAGAGAAAAAGAACTCAGAAAATTAGAAACATATTTTATACTGGAGTTCAATAGCAAGGAACCTCACGGTTTAAATGTAGATGAGGATTTGTTTACTTGCTTGTATTAGAAAAATGATGGAAATAAGAGATTGAGGATAAATCTGCACATAGTGAAACCATTGTTCTTTTTTTAGACTGTATTATTTGTTGGTGGAATGTAAGATAAGGGACGTGGCTACATAAATTTGAATGGGACAAAAATGTCTTCCTATATACAATTTTCAATGCATGTCTTGGGTTTTAAAAGTGCTAGAGTATGCTTATAGGAGAGGAAATGTGAGACTTTTTAAGAACCATAGTATTTTGTGATATTTGGAGTGATTTAGAGATAAAAAAAATTAAAAAAATTTTAAAGTGTTTTTAGAAGGTATATGAAATACGTTTTTTTAAGAAAAATAAGTTTTTTTGAAAAAATAATATACTATGTAGCACTTGCACTTTTTTGTCATTATGTATTATAGATAAATATACAAGATTGGTGATGAAATGAACCCTTTCTTGTATATCAAAGCACTTGCACTTTATGGATAAGATATTGTTAAGTAACATGGTTCGTGTTTGGAAATAGTCTCCTTTTGTGAGCATTTTTAAAAAATATATGAGGTTTTAATTTTCCTAGATAGGTTATAAAACAAATATATTTATAAGCACTTGCACTTTGAATAAGTATTATAGAATAATATATGTAAATCTCAGGTAGGAAAAGTGATTGATTTGCACTAAAGCACTAGCACTTTAAGACCAAGAATTGTACTGTATATGCGTTGGTAAAAAGGTATTCTCTTCAACAAATGTTGAATGAGTTTTGCATTTGCATTTTAATTTAGAAACCAACGGTAGGAATAATGATTATATGAAACAGATAAAAATTGAGACCATGGACAATGATGTAAATTTAAAATGATCAACAGAAATACTGGATTGAAAAAGTAAGAAACAAATATTTCTGCGAATTATATTTATCCTGATTAGTTGACCATTTAAATTATTAATATTGTTAAAATTGGAATGGTGTTTAAATATCCGTTTCTTTTAAAGCATTGTAATGATGGTCAAGTATAAGTTTGAACTGTGTGTATAAATCATTATGTGTTTAAACAAAACATGTTCCAAGATGGCAGCCGTTTCACAGGGAAAATAGGACTGCATGTAGACCACTGTGTTTTGAAGTCCCTTGTCAATGTCCACTGTTGTATTGAGTATTTTAATGAAAAAGTCATGGCGCTCAGGCATCGTGAACAAGGCAGCGTGAGACTGCTGAAACGCGTAGATGTTAAAAACGTCACAAAATAAACTACAGAGTGACCAGTACCTTTTGGAGTACCGGATGGTTATTTGTTGATGGGATAATCCTATTTAAAGTATTTGGAAACGTGGCGGAATGTTTCATGACCGGCACCACCGACGATTTGGAAGCACGCCAGTGTGAATCGCCAAACCAGAAAACGTGAAAGAGACAGGCGCGCCCCCCGTTTTTGCTGTATTGGAACATTGCCGATAGCCATATGGAGTGTGGAGACCGCAAGTAAGAACCTGGAGCCGGTGGTCGGAGGATCTCGGAATCGTGGTGTACGACTTGCGGCAAAACTCCGGTAAGCGGGCGAAAGTGAACACAGCAGCGGGAGTCGGGCTGGGGAGTAAAACGAACTATGAATAAGGGACTCAGAAGTTGTCTAACTCGAGTTCAGTAAAAACGAATCCCAGCAAAAGGGAAAAACACCGGATTGTATAATGAGTGACGAGGAATGTGCAGCGAGGCAACAGGAAGCCTTGAAACTCTTTGAGGAAACCGCTCTACCATTGCAAAAAGAGAAGGGGGCTTTAGCCCCTAGGGGTACAAATGATTTAAATAGACAACTACAAGAGTACGAGAAGCTTAAAAAAAGAGAGATTTCACGATGGTGGGAAGTGGCATCTTTACGGCAGTATTTACAAGTGGGGCGAGTCCCTCGTGGATTACGAATAATGATCACCCCCACGTACGAAAATCCACAATCAGAGATGTTATGTGAATGGGCTGAAAACAGTGCGACCAGTTCTACGAATATGATTCGCATTCTAGTCAAATATGCTGAAAAAGAGAGACAGGATGTGATTATTCAAATAAAGGAATTAAATGATATTTTGGAGAAAAATGAAGATAAAGTCAAAGTGAGTAAATTCAGGAGTGATATGAAAAATAGGCTGGAAAAATATGAAAAGCACATAAAAGATAGAAAGGCTACTAAATTCCTGCGCGATCGCTTGGATTATGAGTCAGGGCGAATTTATACATTCGCAAAAAAATTCGATTCTGAAAGAAGATCAAAGATCCAAAGCGGCCCTGTTAACCAACAGGCTATCTCTCAAAGTGAAGCCAGTTCAGACACTGGTTCCGAACAAGAACGGGAAGATCAGAGTGGAAGGGGGACCAGAGACATAAGACTGGCCGTCACTGATGAATTCCGTTTTATGCTATTGGAGCAACAAACGGACCATCGTCTGGGGAGAGGGCGCGGGAGAGGAAGAAGCCGAGGAAGAGGAGACAAAGAAGAGGAGGTGAGGGATACAGGAGGAGCTCAAGACTGGCAAACAAAAAGATCTCTGCGCTCCACTGCGAAGAAATCCATGAAAAAGTAATCATTGACAATACGATTATAAATTTGAGTACTGTGAATTTAACAGAAGAGGAACAATCGATATTGGGATTAGGACTGTCCTTCTGCGATGATAATGATTTTAATTATCCTAACAGTAGAATGGATTTATATCGATTTATTCGGAAACTCAAATTATCTAAACTACATGTAAATCGGATTTCACTTAACCCACCGACTCAGGGAACATTAATGGACCCTCCTAATGAATCTAATTTCCTAAGTGTGAGTGATGCACCTCTCCTGACGGATTTACTAATATTATTGAACGATGACAATTTGGATGTGGAGAATATAAATAATGTACCTGAAGGCAATGAACATCCAGAATTAATGACAGCAGGACTAGAAAGAGAAGATCATACCCCATTTAGACCACCCTCCAGGTTTATTCCGCAGCTGGCAAGAGACAATTTGGATATCTTTGGTGAAAATGTGACAAAAGATCTCAAACAATTGTAAGCGACCCTTTACCTTGCCAGGTAGGTCGCTCCCCCACCACACAGCTCCGCCTGTGTTGTCTGCCCGCTGCTTCTGCAGGTAAGATCGCCCTCCGCTTGTGGCCCCGGTGCCCGTATTTCTTGCCCGTCTCCCCATTTTCCTTCTGTGCCCCTCGCTGCCCCATTTGCGTTGTGCTGTAATTTGTCTGTTTTCTCCCCCCTTTTTTCCTTTCTGTGCCCCTCACTGCCCCATTTGCGTTGTGCTTGATATTTGTCTGTTTTCTCCATTTTCCTTTCTGTGCCCCTCGCTGCCCCATTTGCGTTGTGCTTGATATTTGTCTGTTTTCTCCATTTTCCTTTCTGTGCCCCTCGCTGCCCCATTTGCGGTGTGCTTGATATTTGTCTGTTTTCTCCATTTTCCTTTCTGTGCCCCTCGCTGCCCCATTTGCGTTGTGCTTGATATTTGTCTGTTTTCTCCATTTTCCTTTCTGTGCCCCTCGCTGCCCCATTTGCGTTGTGCTTGATATTTGTCTGTTTTCTCCATTTTCCTTTCTGTGCCCCTCGCTGCCCCATTTGCGTTGTGCTTGATATTTGTCTGTTTTCTCCATTTTCCTTTCTGTGCCCCTCGCTGCCCCATTTGCGTTGTGCTTGATATTTGTCTGTTTTCTCCATTTTCCTTTCTGTGCCCCTCGCTGCCCCATTTGCGTTGTGCTTGATATTTGTCTGTTTTCTCCATTTTCCTTTCTGCGCCCCTCGCTGCCCCATTTGCGTTGTGCTTGATATTTGTCTGTTTTCTCCATTTTCCTTTCTGTGCCCCTCGCTGCCCCATTTGCATTGTGCTTGATATTTGTCTGTTTTCTCCATTTTCCTTTCTGCGCCCCTCGCTTCCCCATTTGCGTTGTGCTTGATATTTGTCTGTTTTCTCCATTTTCCTTTCTGTGCCCCTCGCTGCCCCATTTGCGTTGTGCTTGATATTTGTCTGTTTTCTCCATTTTCCTTTCTGTGCCCCTCGCTGCCCCATTTGCGTTGTGCTTGATATTTGTCTGTTTTCTCCATTTTCCTTTCTGCGCCCCTCGCTGCCCCATTTGCGTTGTGCTTGATATTTGTCTGTTTTCTCCATTTTCCTTTCTGTGCCCCTCGCTGCCCCATTTGCGTTGTGCTTGATATTTGTCTGTTTTCTCCATTTTCCTTTCTGCGCCCCTCGCTGCCCCATTTGCGTTGTGCTTGATATTTGTCTGTTTTCTCCATTTTCCTTTCTGTGCCCCTCGCTGCCCCATTTGCGTTGTGCTTGATATTTGTCTGTTTTCTCCATTTTCCTTTCTGTGCCCCTCGCTGCCCCATTTGTGTTGTACTGTAATTTGTCTGTTTTTCTCTCCCCTTGTACTTTGTGCCCCCGCTGCCTCTCGCCATTCCCGCCGCTGCGTCCCTGCGGCCCCGCCCCCTGACTGCCCATTCGCTGCCCCTGCCTCCCGCCCCCTGCTGCTCCTCCCTCCCACCTCCCCATAAATGGCGGCCGCTGCGCGCCGCGCGCTGGCGCGCCGAAGGCGCGCCTAAGGCAAGCCCGTCTGCGCCCGTCCGCGACTGGACCGCGCCCAGCGCCAGAACCCCTGGATCACACCGATGCAACACTACTCGACGGACCTACGACGCCGCCACCCTCATCGCACTCAATGCCGGCCGGAACCCTGCCTGCTACCGAGCCTCACCGAGACGCACCCACGGACCCTTCACCTGCCAAACCTGCCGATTCACCTGCCCCCGGACGTGCACCACCTCCGCCAAGTCGAGCACCAGCAGCAACCACCTGAAATGCATCCTGGTGAACACCCGCTCCGTCCACAGGCACGCCGTAGAACTCTGGGACCTGCTCGACGCAACAGCACCGGACATCGCCTTCCTCACCGGAACCTGGATGAACGCCTCCTCAGCGCCCGACATCGCCATAGCCATCCCGGACGGATACAAGATCACCCGGAGGGACCGCATCAACCAGACGGGAGGAGGCATCGCCATCGTACACAAGAACACCATCCGCATCTCGACTAACTCCGACGAGACCTTCACCGCCGCCGAACACCTACACTTCCAGATACACACTGACCCCAAGACCACCCTCCGAGGCACCCTCATCTACAGACCCCCGGGACCACGCACACTATTCAGCGAAGACATCGCAGACTTCATCAGCCCGCACGCCATGCCCTCCGCCGACTACATCCTCCTAGGGGACCTCAACTTCCACCTGGAGAACAACAACGACAGAAACACCACCGCCCTGCTGGACAACCTCGCCAACCTCGGACTCAAGCAACTGGTAAACACGCCCACCCACTACGCCGGCCACACGCTTGACCCCGTCTTCTCTTCCAGCAAGCACATCTCCTTCAGCCACGCCACCGGACTCCACTGGACCGACCACAGCTGCGTCCACTTCAGCTTCAGAAAGACTGCAACCCACCACCACCCGCAACAGGCTCCCCGCCGGAGCTGGAGCAAGATCACCGCCGAGCAGCTCACCGCCTCCCTCAGCCAGAACACACCCACCAACACAACGGACCCAAACGAAGCAGCCAGCAACCTCACCAAGTGGCTGACCGCCTGCGCCGACGACCTCGCACCACTAAAAACCCTCCCAGTAGACCCGGAAGCAAGAAAACCCCTTGGTTCACCAACGAACTCAAGGAATCCAAGAAGAACTGCCGCACTCTCGAGAAAACCTGGCGACTCGACCAGACCACAGACAACAGGACCGCCCTCAAGCACGCCACCCGCAAACACCACCAGCTGATCCGTGCCACCAAGAAGTCGGCACTCAAAGAACGACTGGACAACAACGCCCACGACAGCAAGGAACTTTTCAGCATCGTCAAAGAGTTCTCCAACCCCAGCGCCGGAAACAACGACATCACCCCCTCGCAAGACCTCTGCAACTCACTCGCCGCGTTCTTCCACCGCAAGATCACCGACATACATAACAGCTTCGACGCACAAACCACGCACCCTACCGCCGAACCAACGCCCGCCACCACCACCCTCTGCAACTGGACCCCGATCAGCACCGAAGACACCACCCGCACGATGAACTCCATCCACTCCGGATCACCAACCGACCCCTGCCCACACCACGTCTTCAACAAAGCCGACACCACCATCGCACCCCATCTCCCGGACGTCATCAACTCCTCCTTCCACACCGCCACCTTCCCGGAGAGCTGGAAGCACGCCGAGCTTACCGCCCTCCTGAAGAAACCAACGGCGGACCCCACCGACCTCAAGAACTACCGTCCCATCTCGCTCCTTCCGTTTCCGGCCAAAGTCATCGAGAGACCGTCAACAGACAGCTTGCCGCCTTCCTCGAGACGAATGGATCCCTCGACCCCTCGCAGTCCGGGTTTCGGGCCAACCACAGCACCGAGACCGCCCTTATCGCAGCCACCGACGACATCAGAACCCTAACCGACAACGGGGAAACAGCAGCCCTCATCCTCTTGGACCTCTCCGCGGCGTTCGACACCGTCTGCCACCGCACCCTAGTGAAGCGCCTCAGCAACATCGGAATCCGAGAGAAAGCACTGGAATGGATCATCTCATTCCTCGCCGGAAGAACCCAGAGAGTCCGCCTCCCCCGTTCAGATCCGAGGCCACCGAAGTCATCTGCGGCGTTCCACAAGGATCCTCACTCAGTCGAACCCTCTTCAACGTCTACATGAGCCCCCTCGCAGCCATCGCACGCCAACACAACCTCAACATCATCTCCTACGCCGACGACACCCAGCTGATCCTCTCCCTCACCAACGACCCCACCACCGCCAGAGCCAACCTACACGACGGGATGAGAGACGTCGCCGACTGGATGAGGAACAGCCGCCTTAAACTGAACTCAGACAAGACGGAAGTCCTCATCCTGGGCTCATCACCATCCGCCTGGGATGACTCCTGGTGGCCCCCGGCCCTGGGCACCGCGCCCAAGCCAACGGACCACGCACGCAACCTGGGCTTCATCCTGGACTCCTCCCTGTCGATGACCAGACAAGTCAACGCCGTCTCATCTTCGTGCTTCAACACCCTGCGCATGCTCCGCAAGATCTTCAGATGGATCCCCACTGAAACCAGGAAGACCGTCACCCAGGCACTCGTCACCAGCCGACTGGACTATGGGAACACCCTCTACGCCGGAACCACAGCCAAACTTCAAAAAGACTCCAGCGCATCCAGAACGCCTCCGCACGACTCATCCTGGACATCCCCCGACACAGCCACATCTCCGGACACCTGAAAGACCTGCACTGGCTCCCCGTCAGCAAGAGAATCACGTTCAGACTCCTCACCCACGCACACAAGGCCCTCCACGACCTGGGCCCAAAGTACCTCAACGACCGCATGACCTTCTACACGCCCACCCGCCAGCTACGATCAACCAGCCACGCCCTCGCCACCGTACCACGCATCCGCAGAACCACCGCCGGAGGAAGATCCTTCTCCTACCTGGCAGCCAAGACCTGGAACTCCCTCCCCACTCACCTTCGGCGAACCCAGGACCATCTCTCCTTCAGGAAGCAGCTCAAGACCTGGCTGTTCGAGCAGTAACTTACCCCCTCCCCCAGCGCCTTGAGACCCTCCCGGGTGAGTAGCGCGCTCTATAAATGCCGTGATTGATTGATTGATTGATACTATGAGGCCAGTTTTAAGAAAAAGAAAATGAATCCAAAAAAAGCTTTATTTCACAAAACAGTGACTAAATTACAAAAAGAGGAGGGAATATTGGTTAAACCTTCTGATAAAGGAGAAAATGTTGTGCTGTGGGGTCGCGAATTATACAAGAAAGAAGCGCTCAGCCAACTAAATAATCAAGAATGTTACTGCAGGATCAGTATGAAGGAATATGAAGGAGTGAAGGAACAATTTTTTTAAAGATTGGATGTTTGGAAACAGGAAGAATTGCTGAGCTGGGATGAGTTTAAATTCATCAAAAAAGATAAGCCAACAATACCTGTTTTTGATATGCTCCCAAAGGTACATAAAAGCACGACAACACCACCTGGGAGACCGATAATTTCTTCATGTGGCAGCTTATTTGAAAATGCGTCTAGATACATTGATTACTTTTTAAATCCAATTGTTAGAACTTTGACCTCATTTATTAAGGATTCTACGGATTTTCTTAAATACATATATGATATACGTTGGAATGAAACCACCATGGTATTTTTAACCCTTGATATTTCCACGTTATATACCAGTATAAGGCATATTGATGGCTTGAAAGCAACTGAGTATTTTTTTAATAGGAGACCAATGAGATTCCTGAAGCATAATCAAATGATTTTAGAATTAATGGAGTGGTGCCTGACCAAGAATATATTTTTATTTGGAGAGGAACTTTTCTTACAAGAACAGGGCACGGCAATGGGCACCTGCTTCGCCCCCAATTATGCTAATTTACATCTTGGCTGGTGGGTGGAGCAGGTGCTTGGAGGGCCGCCCTTGGAACAATGGTCAGAACATATTTTACTATGGGTTAGGTTTATTGATGACGTTTTCGTACTGTGGCAGGGTACGGAAACGGACATAGAATTATTCATCAAAGACCTTAATCGGAATGCTCTTAATTTAAAATTTGTGGGACAGTATAGTAAAACCACAATAGATTTTTTGGACATCCGAATAAAATCTGTAGGAGAGAAATTAGAGACCACTGTTTTTAGAAAAGCTACAGCGGGCAACACCATCCTTCATGCGGATAGTGCCCATCCGGCAGCGCTGATTAGGAGCATCCCCTTTGGGGAGTTCTATAGAGCACGAAGGGCATGTAGCAATCAGGAAGAGTACCATAAAATAGAGCAGGAGATGACAGATAGATTTGTCCAGAGAGGGTACTCACCTAAGGCTATTAAGGGGGCAGCCACGAAAGCTAGGAATCTAGAGAGACAAAAAATACTGTTCGAACCATCTAGAACATCAAAGAGGAAGAATGATATGAAACAGCAAAAATATCTGGAGAATCCTAGATTTATAACAACGTTTAATATCAAACATAAAGAAATCAGATCCATCTTAAATAGACACTGGCATCTGATAAGGAATGATCCAGTACTGGGTTCTAAAGTGAAGAAATACCCAGATATTACCTATAGGAAATCCAAATCATTAAAAGATTTGATTGTAAAAAGTGAATATCAGGAAAGGAAAGGGGCAGCCCCTATGTGGCTCCAACAGAAACCGGGTTTTAAAAAATGTTTTAAGTGCAAGGCATGCCAACATGGCATGAACCGTACGGATTTTAGGACATTTTTTAATAAAACCATCACTATTAAGAGCTTCCTAACCTGTAGATCTAGTTTTGTTGTTTATTTATTACAGTGCCCGTGTCTAAAAATTTATATAGGAAGTACAACCTTACCTGTATATAAGAGAATTTTGCAACATCGGAGAGCGATTGTAAATAAGGATAGAACATATCCAATTGCAAGGCACTTTGAAACCCATCACCAAAGTAATCCCTCTAGCTTGCAGTATAGCTGTATAGCAGAAATCCCCAGGAAGAGAAGAGGTGGGGATAGAGAAAAAGAACTCAGAAAATTAGAAACATATTTTATACTGGAGTTCAATAGCAAGGAACCTCACGGTTTAAATGTAGATGAGGATTTGTTTACTTGCTTGTATTAGAAAAATGATGGAAATAAGAGATTGAGGATAAATCTGCACATAGTGAAACCATTGTTCTTTTTTTAGACTGTATTATTTGTTGGTGGAATGTAAGATAAGGGACGTGGCTACATAAATTTGAATGGGACAAAAATGTCTTCCTATACACAATTTTCAATGCATGTCTTGGGTTTTAAAAGTGCTAGAGTATGCTTATAGGAGAGGAAATGTGAGACTTTTTTAAGAACCATAGTATTTTGTGATATTTGGAGTGATTTAGAGATAAAAAATTTTTTAAACATTTTAAAGTGTTTTTAGAAGGTATATGAAATACGTTTTTTAAGAAAAATACGTTTTTTTGAAAAAATAATATACTATGTAGCACTTGCACTTTTTTGTCATTATGTATTATAGATAAATATACAAGATTGGTGATGAAATGAACCCTTTCTTGTATATCAAAGCACTTGCACTTTATGGATAAGATATTGTTAAGTAACATGGTTCGTGTTTGGAAATAGTCTCCTTTTGTGAGCATTTTTAAAAAATATATGAGGTTTTTATTTTCCTAGATAGGTTATAAAACAAATATATTTATAAGCACTTGCACTTTCAATAAGTATTATAGAATAATATATGTAAATCTCAGGTAGGAAAAGTGATTGATTTGCACTAAAGCACTAGCACTTTAAGACCAAGAATTGTACTGTATATGCGTTGGTAAAAAGGTATTCTCTTCAACAAATGTTGAATGAGTTTTGCATTTGCATTTTAATTTAGAAACCAATGGTAGGAATAATGATTATATGAAACAGATAAAAATTGAGACCATGGACAATGATGTAAATTTAAAATGATCGACAGAAATACTGGATTGAAAAAGTAAGAAACAAATATTTCTGCGAATTATATTTATCCTGATTAGTTGACCATTTAAATTATTAATATTGTTAAAATTGGAATGGTGTTTAAATATCCGTTTCTTTTAAAGCATTGTAATGATGGTCAAGTATAAGTTTGAACTGTGTGTATAAATCATTATGTGTTTAAACAAAACATGTTCCAAGATGGCAGCCGTTTCACAGGGAAAATAGGACTGCATGTAGACCACTGTGTTTTGAAGTCCCTTGTCAATGTCCACTGTTGTATTGAGTATTTTAATGAAAAAGTCATGGCGCTCAGGCATCGTGAACAAGGCAGCGTGAGACTGCTGAAACGCGTAGATGTTAAAAACGTCACAAAATAAACTACCGAGTGACCAGTACCTTTTGGAGTGCCGGATGGTTATTTGTTGATGGGATAATCCTATTTAAAATATAAATATATATATATATATTTATATATATATATATATATATATATATATATTCACTGAAAAAACCATAGGTTTCAGACACGTTATAGTTAGAAATTAGCATTTAAAAACCTTTGAAATTCACTGAAAAAACCATAGGTTTCAGGCACGTTATAGTTAGAAATTTGCATTTAAAAAACCTTAAAAAATCACTGAAAAAACCATAAGGTTTTAGGGACAGTTATAGTTAGTTGGACATTGCACTCGTACAAAACCCGTGAAATTCCCCCGTTATAGTTAGTTCAGGTAACTATAACTCGCGCCCCCGCAATGCACTGCTGATGACGTCACATATTACATCACTCATGACATGGTCAGTGACATCACTGATGACATCACTGATGAGATCTCAAATGACATCACTGATGACATCACTGATGACAACATCCAGTGACTGTGTGTTTGTGTAAAGTTTAAATATGTTTAATATATATAGGGAAAGGCGTATTGAAGAATGAGTGGGTGTATAAGTGTCTGAATGGATGATTTAGTAGGTGCGTGACTGAGTCTATAAGTGAGTGATTAAATGTATCTTACTGGATGCATGGGTGAGTGACTAAACTGTGTGAATGTCTGTATCCGTCTGTCTGTTGTTGTGTAAGCAGCTGCATGGGTTTCTGACTAGCTAAATGAGTGTCTATATGGGTTATGGATTGGTTCTCTGAGTATCTGTATGGGTGCCTCAGTGTTTGTGTGGGTGGGGTGAGTGTGACTCTGTGCATAGATGTGTGAGTGGGTGATTCACTGGGTGCATGGTTTCAAGAGTGCGTCTGTGATGGACTGTATGGGTGGGTGAGTGTGTGTATGGGTGTGTTAGTGATTGAATGTATATCTCAGTGGTACATGTGTGAGTAACTACATATGTGAAAGGCAGTATATATGTGTGTTGGAGTATATAAATGGCTATAAGTGAGAGTGTGTGATTGTGAGAGTGGCTATATGGATGAGTGTGTGCTTGCATCAGTGATTGCACAGGAGCGTAAGAATGTGCTAGTATTTTTATGAGTAAGTGTGCTGGTGTGTATAACTGTATAGGTGAGTAAATTGGAGTGTGATTAATTATTTGCATGACTGACTAGGTGTGTGAGTACCTCTATGGATGAGTTGCGTTGTGTGAGTGTTTATATAGGTGTATGAGTGCATATGATAGTCCTGTACTGAGTGACTGTAAGTATGAGTGACTGTACGGGTGAGTGAGTAGATGTGTGTGTATAGACCTAAGAATCAGTGAGTGGGTATGTACTTATTGGTATTGGAGTGTGTATGGTTTTGAGAATGGCAGTCTGTAATTTAGAGTGGGTGTTTCAAAACTTATATTAGGGTGTGAGAAGATGCATTAAATTCTCACATGGATGATGTCATCAGTGATGTCATCAGTGATGTCATTTGAGATGTCATCAGTGATGTCATCAGTGATGTCACTGACCATGTCATGAGTGATGTAATATGTGACGTCATCAGCAGTGCATTGCGGGGCGCGAGTTATAGTTACCTGAACTAACTATAACGGGGGAATTTCACGGGTTTTGTACGAGTGCAATGTCCAACTAACTATAACTGTCCCTAAAACCTTATGGTTTTTTCAGTGATTTTTTAAGGTTTTTTAAATGCAAATTTCTAACTATAACGTGCCTGAAACCTATGGTTTTTTCAGTGAATTTCAAAGGTTTTTTAAATGCTAATTTCTAACTATAACGTGTCTGAAACCTATGGTTTTTTCAGTGAATTTCAAAGGTTTTTTAAATGCTAATTCCTAACTATAACATGTCTGAAACCTACGGTTTTTTCAGTGAATTTCAAAGGTTTTGTAAATGACAATTTTTAAATGTATTAATTGTTATATTTATTTTTTTAATACTGATTTACTACATTTTTAGAAACAATTTTTTTTACATATTTTATTTTTTAAATTACATTGTAATTACATTATACATTACAAAAAATACTTTCTCAGAATGAATTACTTTAGTTTAAATACTTTGCACATAGGCAATAGACTTTTAAGTACAGTAGTTACACTTGTTGCAATGGGCAACACATTTTCAAACACAATGCAACATTCAGCTCAATGTGAATTTCTAGTTAAATGCAATTAGTTACTTTATGGATTACTTTTTCTAACCACAGGACTGGATCCTAGATTCAGTCCTGGGACATCTCCTGTAAACAGTTGAGTAAAAGCGTTTTGGTTACATTAGTGATTTTTAAGGAATATTATTGTATTTTAAAAGTTGACACTTGGAAACTTTTTCTCATAGAATCACCAATGTTATCCTATGGAAGGAAATTCACTTAGCAGGTAAAAACTGTTATCGTTACTTTTTCTTACTCAGTGTTGGATCCTGGATCCAGCACTGGTGCATCTCCTGTAAACAGTTGAAAGAATGCGTTTAAGTCATACAGGCGATTTTTAAGGAATATTTGTAGTTTGTGAAAATCGACACTTTGAAACTTTTCTGCTGAAAACCAGACAATGGATTCCTATGGAAGAAAATATAAGTTACTGGTAAGTACGGTTAAAATTACTTTTCAGGGTCAGTGCTGGGCTAAAAGATGCAGCACTGAGGTCTCTCCTGATAACAGATGAGTAAATCGGAATTCGTATTTCGGCTGATTTTAGAGGAATATTTTAAAGTTCCAAAACTCCACACTTAGAAGAATTTCCAAGTGAAACCAGTCAATGTTAGCCTATAAAAGGAAATTCAAGTTACTGGTAAGTACGGTTAAAATTACTTTTCAGGACCAGTACTGGGCTGAAAGATACAGCACTGAGGTCTCTCCTGATAACAGGTGAGTAAATCGGAATTTGTATTTCGGCTGATTTTAGAGGAATATTTGTATGTTTCAAAAATCAACACTTAGAAACTTTTTCAGCAAAAAGCAGACAATGATATCCTATGGAAGGAAATTCAAGTTACTGGTAAGTACGGTTAAAATTACTTTTGAGGATCAGTACTGGGCTGAAAGATGCAGCACTGAGGTCTCTCCTGATAACAGGTGAGTAAATCGGAATTCGTATTTCGGCTGATTTTAGAGGAATATTTTAAAGTTCCAAAACTCCACACTTAGAAGAATTTCCAAGTGAAACCAGTCAATGTTAGCCTATGGAAGGAAATTCAAGTTACTGGTAAGTACGGTTAAAATTACTTTTCAGGACCAGTACTGGGCTGAAAGATACAGCACTGAGATCTCTCCTGATAACAGATGAGTAAATCGGAATTTGTATTTCGGCTGATTTTAGAGGAATATTTGTATGTTTCAAAAATCAACACTTAGAAACTTTTTCAGCAAAAAGCAGGCAATGATATCCTATGGAAGGAAATTCAAGTTACTGGTAAGTACGGTTAAAATTACTTTTCAGGATTAGTACTGGGCTGAAAGATGCAGCACTGAGGTCTCTCCTGATAACAGGTGAGTAAATCCGAATTCGTAGTTCGGCAGATTTTATAGGAATATTTGCACAATGGTGAAGGTAGGGGGCGGGGCCTGAGGTGACATCTGTGCAAACGCGCCCTGTGGCGCGTTTTAAGTTGGGGGATTAAGTCCCCTTGAATCATGAGGGTCCCTAGGGGCCAACTAGCCCACCAGGAACCTCCAGTATGCGCCAGGGGGCGTTGTAGAGAGGCCACACCCCTTTTTACAAATCTCTGCAACGCAGCTCTGTGGCGCTTTCTGGATGTACCTGTTGGGCTAGTTGGCCCCCAGGGACCTTCAGGATTGAAGGGGATTTAATTCCCCATCTTAAAACGCGCCACGGGGCCTGTTTGCACACATGTCACCTGAAGCCCCGCCCCTCCTTCACCACTGTGCAAATGCGCCCGTGGCGCGTTTTAAGTTGGGGGATTAAGTCCCCTTGAATCCTGAGGGTTCCTGGGGCCAACTAGCCCATCATGTACCTCCAAAAGCGCCACAGAGCTGCGTTGCAGAGAGGTGTATAAAGGGGCGTGGCCTCTGTACACCTCTCTGCAACGCAGCCTCTGGCGCATACTGGAGGTTCCTGGCGGGCTAGTTGGCCCCCAGGGACCCCCAGTATTCAAGGGAATTACTTCCCCATCTGCAAACGCGCCAGGGGCGCGTTTGCAGAGTGGTGAAGGAAGGGGCGGGGCCTGCGGGCCGATCGTTTTTTTTTTTTTCCCTGAAGGGGGGCTGTGTGGCCCCCCTTCCTTTTTCTTATTTTTGGGCCCTGGGGACCCCATCCCCCAGGGCCTTACCCCCTTTTTTTTTTTTTTAATTAAAAAAAAAATTATTTCTGGGGAGGGGGCCGCGTGGCCCCCTCCCAGGCCACTACTTGCCCCGGGGACCCCATCCCCCGGGGCCTGGCCTCTGGTTGGGGACTGTGGGGGTCCCCAAACCCCCACAGTCCCGCCGGCTCCCCGTGTCCTACGGGAGCCGGCATTGCTTTACACATGGGGAGCAGCTAACATGCTGCTCCCCGTGTGAAAAGCAATTGTCTTTGGATATTGGAAGTGAGAGCAGGTTTCCTGCTCTCTCTTCCAATATCCAAAGCAGTTTGCAATGACAGGACGGGAGCCGCGAGGCTCCCGTCCTGTCATTGCAAACAGCAGTGTCCCGGGGTAGGCACCCCGGGACACTGCAGGAGCCGGCCCTGGGGGGTGGCGGTCCCCAGGGCCACCACAGGCTCCAGGAGGGGGCCGCGCGGCCCCCTCCCCACATCAGCACAGCCCCGGGGAGGTGGTGGTCCCCGGGCTTCGGGGTCCAAAACGGACCCCTATTTTAATTTGTTAGTGCCCCGGGAGGTGGCGGTCTCCGGGCGTGTGGGGGGCTCGAGCCCCCCCACACAGGAAAAAAAAAAAAAGAAGCCCCGGGAGGTGGTGGTCCCCGGGGCTGCGGGAGGGCTCAGAGCCCTCCCGCACCATTTTAAAAGAAAGCCCCGGGGGTGGTGGTCCCCGGGCTTGGGGGCCCTTAGAGGCCCCCATACATAAAATAAACACCCCCCAGCATGCCCCCGGGACTTGGCCCACCCGGGGCAAATTAACATCGAAGCGCGGGAGACCGCGCTTCGATTTTTTTTATCTGCAGGATCCGCGCACCCTGAGCGCATCCTGCCGATTAAAAAAAAAAAATGCTTTTTGCCCAGGGGGTCCTTGTGGGACCCCTGAGCAGACCTAGGGGGTCAGGGTGTTTCTACCCTGCCCCCTTTGTGCGTTTTGCGCACTTTTTTACTGCTTTCTTGTTCCTCAGTTCTACCGAGGAACAAGATGGCTGCCAACACTTCCTGCTTTGGAGTGTTGACAGCCAATTAGCAGACAGCTCGTGATCAGGAGGGTGCGCGAATCCTACGCGGCCATAGATATATATGTACTTTTACTTTTGATTTTCTCAGCAACTACTGAACGGATTTACACCATTTAACAAAAGGGTTCTTTCTGAACCAAGAACTACCTCTTTGCCAAATTTGGTGTAATTCCGTTCAGCAGTTCGGGCTGTAGCCGTGTCTAAAGTTTCCTATGGAAAAATGAATGGGGAAAACGCGTTTTGGGACCCCCTTTTTCTCGGCCCCCGCTTGACGAATCACCCCGAGACTTTCAGGGTAGGAGCGGACCGGAGCGCCCCACAAAGTTTGAAAATTTTGCGAAGATACGTCAACCGGCATGAGAGTTATTTCAAATAGAATGTCGCGGATTTCCTATGGAAAATAGGTTCTAACTATAACTATCTACTGGCGACCGCCAGTAGATAATATATATATATATATATATATATATATATATATATATATATATATATATATATATATATATATATATATATATATTCACTGAAAAACCATAGGTTTCAGGGACGTTATAGTTACAAATTAGCATTTAAAAAACCTTTGAAATTCACTGAAAAAACCATAGGTTTTAGGGACAGTTATAGTTAGTTGGACATTGCACTCGTACAAAACCCGTGAAATTCCCCCGTTATAGTTAGTCCAGCTAACTATAACTCGCGCCCGCAATGCACTGCTGATGACGTCACATATTACATCACTCATGACATGGTCAGTGACATCACTGATGACATCACTGATGACATCTCAAATGACATCACTGATGACATCATCCACGTGATAA
Source organism: Calotriton arnoldi (assembly GCA_963921515.1). NCBI lineage: Eukaryota > Metazoa > Chordata > Amphibia > Caudata > Salamandridae > Calotriton > Calotriton arnoldi. The sequence continues at coordinate 1,466,283 of CAWUFW010004627.1, forward strand.
TTTCATGCATCTTCTCACACCCTAATATAACCTTTGATACACCCACTCTAAATTACAGACTGCCATTCGCAAAACCATAGACACTCCAACACCAATAACTACATACCCACTCACTGATTCTTAGGTCTACGCACACATCCACTCACTCACCCGTACAGTCACTCATACTTACGGTCACTCAGTACAGGACTATCATATGCACTCATACTCCTATATAGACACTCAAACACCGCCACTCATCCATAGAGGTACTCACACACCTAGTCAGTCATGCAAATAATTAAACACACTACCATTTACTCACCTATACAGTTATACACACACCAGCTCACTTACTCATACAAATACTAGCACATTCTTACGCTCTTATACAATCACTGATACAAGCACACACTCATCCATACAGCCACTATCACAATCACTCACTCTTGCTTATAGCTATTTATATACTCCAACACACATATATACTGCCTTTCACATATGTAGTTACTCACACATGTACCACTGGGACATACATTCACTCACTAACACACTCTTACACACACTTACCCACCCATACAGTCTATCACAGATGCACTCTTTAAACCATCCACCCAGTGAATCACCCACTCACACATCTATGCACAGAGTCGCACACACCCCTCCCACACAAACACTCAGGCACCCATACAGATACTCACACAAGCATTCAATAACTCATATAGACACTCATGTAGCTATTCACAAACACATGCAGCCACTTACACAGCAACAGACAGACGGATACAGACATTCACCCAGTTTAGTCACTAACCCATGCATTCAGTAAGATACGTTAAATCACTCACTTATAGAGTCAGTCACGCACCTACTAAATCATCCATACAGACACTTACACACCCACTCATTCTTCAATACGTCTTTTCCTATATATATTAAAAATATTTAAACTTTACAGAAACACAAAGTCACTGGATGATGTCATCAGTGATGTCATCAGTGATGTCATTTGAGATGTCATCAGTGATGTCATCAGTGATGTCACTGACCATGTCATGAGTGATGTAATATGTGACGTCATCAGCAGTGCATTGCGGGGCGCGAGTTATAGTTAGCTGGACTAACTATAACGGGGAATTTCACGGGTTTTGTACGAGTGCAATGTCCAACTAACTATAACTGTCCCTAAAACCTATGGTTTTTTCAGTGAATTTCAAAGGTTTTTTAAATGCTAATTTGTAACTATAACGTCCCTGAAACCTATGGTTTTTTCAGTGAATTTCAAAGGTTTTTTAAATGCTAATTTGTAACTATAACATGTCTGAAACCTACGGTTTTTTCAGTGAATTTCAAAGGATTTGTAAATGACAATTTTTAAATGTATTAATTGTTATATAAATTTTTTTCATACTGATTTCCAAATTTTTTAGAAACAATTTTTTTTACATATTTTATTTTTTAAATTACATTGTAATTACATTATACATTACATTACAAAAAATACTTTCTCAGAATGAATTACTTTAGTTTAATTACTTTGCACATAGGCAATAGACTTTTAAGTACAGTAGTTACAGTTGTTGCAATGGGTAACACATTTTCAAACACAATGCAACATTCAGCTCAATGTGAATTTCTAGTTAAATGCAATTAGTTACTTTATGGATTACTTTTCTAACCACATTACTGGATCCTAGATTCAGTCCTGGGACATCTCCTGTAAACAGTTGAATAAAAGCGTTTTGGTTACAGTCGTGATTTTTAAGGAATATTATTGTACTTTAAAAGTTCACACTTAGAAACTTTTTCTCATAGAATCACCAATGTTATCCTATGGAAGGAAATTCACTTAGAAGTTACAAACTGTTATCGTTACTTTTTCTTACTCAGTGTTGGATCCTGGATCCAGCACTGGTGCATCTCCTGTAAACAGTTGAAAGAATGCGTTTAAGTCATACAGGCGATTTTTTAGGAATATTTGTAGTTTGTGAAAATCGACACTTTGAAACTTTTCTGCTGAAAACCAGACAATGATATCCTATGGAAGGAAATTCAAGTTACTGGTAAGTACGGTTAAAATTACTTTTCAGGATCAGTACTGGGCTGAAAGATGCAGCACTGAGGTCTCTCCTGATAACAGGTTAGTAAATCGGAATTCGTATTTCGGCTTATTTTAGAGGAATATTTTAAAGTTCCAAAACTCCACACTTAGAAGAATTTCCAAGTGAAACCAGTCAATGTTAGCCTATGAAGGAAATTCAAGTTACCGGTAAGTACGGTTAAAATTACTTTTCAGGATCAGTACTGGGCTGAAAGATGCAGCACTGAGGTCTCTCCTGATAACAGGTGAGTAAATCTGAATTCGTATTTCGGCTGATTTTAGAGGAATATTTTAAAGTTCCAAAACTCCACACTTAGAAGAATTTCCAAGTGAAACCAGTCAATGTTAGCCTATGAAGGAAATTCAAGTTACCGGTAAGTACGGTTAAAATTACTTTTGAGGATCAGTACTGGGCTGAAAGATGCAGCACTGAGGTCTCTCCTGATAACAGGTGAGTAAATCGGAATTCGTATTTTGGCTGATTTTAGAGGAATATTTTAAAGTTCCAAAACTCCACACTTAGAAGAATTTCCAAGTGAAACCAGTCAATGTTAGCCTATGAAGGAAATTCAAGTTACCGGTAAGTACGGTTAAAATTACTTTTCAGGACCAGTACTGGGCTGAAAGATGCAGCACTGAGGTCTCTCCTGATAACAGGTGAGTAAATCGGAATTCGTATTTCGGCTGATTTTAGAGGAATATTTTCAAGTTCCAAAACTCCACACTTAGAAGAATTTCCAAGTGAAACCAGTCAATGTTAGCCTATGGAAGGAAATTCAAGTTACCGGTAAGTACGGTTAAAATTACTTTTCAGGACCAGTACTGGGCTGAAAGATGCAGCACTGAGGTCTCTCCTGATAACAGGTGAGTAAATCAGAATTCGGATTTCGGCTGATTTTAGAGGAATATTTGTATGTTTCAAAAATCAACACTTAGAAACTTTTTCAGCAAAAAGCAGGCATTGATATCCTACGGAAGGAAATTCAAGTTACCGGTAAGTACGGTTAAAATTACTTTTGAGGATCAGTACTGGGCTGAAAGATGCAGCACTGAGTTCTCTCCTGATAACAGGTGAGTAAATCGGAATTCGTATTTCGGCTGATTTTAGAGGAATATTTTAAAGTTCCAAAACTCCACACTTAGAAGAATTTCCAAGTGAAACCAGTCAATGTTAGCCTATGAAGGAAATTCAAGTTACCGGTAAGTACGGTTAAAATTACTTTTGAGGATCAGTACTGGGCTAAAAGATGCAGCACTGAGGTCTCTCCTGATAACAGGTGAGTAAATCGGAATTCGTATTTTGGCTGATTTTAGAGGAATATTTTAAAGTTCCAAAACTCCACACTTAGAAGAATTTCCAAGTGAAACCAGTCAATGTTAGCCTATGAAGGAAATTCAAGTTACCGGTAAGTACGGTTAAAATTACTTTTCAGGACCAGTACTGGGCTGAAAGATGCAGCACTGAGGTCTCTCCTGATAACAGGTGAGTAAATCGGAATTCGAATTTCGGCTGATTTTAGAGGAATATTTTAAAGTTCCAAAACTCCACACAGAAGAATTTCCAAGTGAAACCAGTCAATGTTAGCCTATGGAAGGAAATTCAAGTTACCGGTAAGTACGGTTAAAATTACTTTTCAGGACCAGTACTGGGCTGAAAGATGCAGCACTGAGGTCTCTCCTGATAACAGGTGAGTAAATCAGAATTCGGATTTCAGCTGATTTTAGAGGAATATTTTAAAGTTCCAAAACTCCACACTTAGAAGAATTTCCAAGTGAAACCAGTCAATGTTAGCCTATGAAGGAAATTCAAGTTACTGGTAAGTACGGTTAAAATTACTTTTGAGGATCAGTACTGGGCTGAAAGATGCAGCACTGAGGTCTCTCCTGATAACACGTGAGTAAATCAGAATTCGGATTTCGGCTGATTTTAGAGGAATATTTGTATGTTTCAAAAATCAACACTTAGAAACTTTTTCAGCAAAAAGCAGGCAATGATATCCTATGGAAGGAAATTCAAGTTACCGGTAAGTACGGTTAAAATTACTTTTGAGGATCAGTACTGGGCTGAAAGATGCAGCACTGAGGTCTCTCCTGATAACAGGTGAGTAAATCGGAATTCGTATTTCGGCTGATTTTAGAGGAATATTTTAAAGTTCCAAAACTCCACACTTAGAAGAATTTCCAAGTGAAACCAGTCAATGTTAGCCTATGAAGGAAATTCAAGTTACCGGTAAGTACGGTTAAAATTACTTTTCAGGACCAGTACTGGGCTGAAAGATGCAGCACTGAGGTCTCTCCTAATAACAGGTGAGTAAATCAGAATTCGGATTTCGGCTGATTTTAGAGGAATATTTGCACAATGGTGAAGGGAGGGGCGGGGCCTGAGGTAACATCTGTGCAAACGCGCCCCGTGGCGCGTTTTAAGTTGGGGGATTAAGTCCCCTTGAATCATGAGGGTCCCTACGGGCCAACTAGCCCACCAGGAACCTCCAGTATGCGCCAGGGGCTGCGTTGCAGAGACATGTACAGAGGCCACACCCCTTTACACCTCTCTGCAACGCAGCTCTGTGGCACTTTCTGGACGTACCTGTTGGGCTAGTTGGCCTCCAGGGACCCTCAGGATTGAAGGGGATTTAATTCCCATCTTAAAATGAGCCACGGGGCCTGTTTGCACACATGTCACCTGAAGCCCCGCCCCTCCCTTCACCACTGTGCAAACGCGCCCGTGGCGCGTTTTAAGTCGGGGATTAACTCCCTTGAATCCTGAGGGTCCCTGGGGTGCAACTAGCCCACCATATACCTCCAAAAGCGCCACAGAGCTGCGTTGCAGAGAGGTGTAAAAGGGCGTGGCCTCTGTACACCTCTCTGCAAGGCAGCCCCTGGCGCATACTGGAGGTTCCTGGTGGGCTAGTTGGCCCCAGGGACCCCCAGTATTCAAGGGGAATTGTTCCTCTCTGCAAACGCGCCAGGGGCGCGTTTGCAGAGTGGTGAAGGAAGGGGCGGGGCCTGCGAGCCCGATCGTTTTTTTTTTTTTTTTCTTCCCTGAAGGGGGCTGTGTGGCCCCCTTCCTTTTTCCTATTTTTAGGCCCTGGGGACCCCATCCCCCAGGGCCTTACCCCTTTTTTTAAATTAAAATAAAATTAAAAACGGGAAGGGGGCTGCGTGGCCCCCTTCCCTGGGCCTGTATTGGCCCCGGGGACCCCATCCCCGGGGCATGGCCTCTTTTTTTCTTATTTGGAGGGGGCTGCGTGGCCCCCCTCCTCAGGCCATTTAAGGCCCCGGGGACCCCATCCCCGGGCCGGCCTTGCACTTTTTTTTTTTTTTTTTAAATATTTGTTACTTTGGGAGGGGGCTGCGTGGCCCCCTCCGTGGCCTCTTATGGCCCCGGGACCCCATTACCCGGGGCCTGGCCTCTCGTTGGGGACTGTGGGGGTCCCCAATCCCCCACAGTCCCGCCGGCTCCCGTGTCCTACGGGAGCCGGCATTGCTTTACACATGGGGAGCAGCTAACATGCTGCTCCCCATGTGGAAAGCTGTCGCTTTGGATATTGGAAGAGAGAGCAGGTTTCCTGCTCTCTCTTCCAATATCCAAAGCAAGTTTGCAATGACAGGACGGGAGCCACGAGGCTCCGTCCTGTCATTGCAAACAGCAGTGTCCTGGGGGTAGGCACCCGGGACACTGCAGGAGCCGGCCCTGGGGGTGGTGGTCCCCAGGGCCACCACAGGCTCCAGGAGGGGGCCGCGCGGCCCCCTCCCTACATCAGCACAGCCCCGGGAGGTGGTGGTCCTCGGGGCTTGGGGGTCCAAAATGGACCCCCATTTTAATTTTCTTAGTGCCCCGGGAGGTGGTGGTCTCCGGGCGTGTGGGGGCTGGAGCCCCCACACAGGTTTTTAATTTTAAAAAAGAAGCCCCGGGAGGTGGTGGTCCCCGGGGCTGCGGGAGGGCTCAGAGCCCTCCCGCTTCATTATACATAAAGCCCCGGGGTGGTGGTCCCCGGGCTTGGGGGCCCTTAGAGGCCCACACATAAAATTAACCCCCCCAGCATGCCCCCGGGACTTGGCCCACCCGGGGCCACTGACATCGAGCGCGGAGACCGCGCTCGATTTTTTTTCGGCAGGGTTCGCGCTCCCTGAGCGCATCCTGCCGATTTTTTTTTAAAAAATTGTTTTTTTGCCCAGGGGGTCCTTGTGGGACCCCTGAGCAGACCTAGGGGTCAGGGTGTTTCTACCCTGCCCCCTTTGTGCGCTTTGCGCACTTGTTTCTGTCCCTCGGTTCTACCGAGGGATAAAATGGCTGCCAACATTTCCTGAATCGGAATGTTGACAGCCAGCTGACAGCCAATTAACATGCAGCTCGTGCTCGGGAGGATCCGCGGCCCTAGATATCACTATCTTTTTACTTTTGATTTTCTCAGCAACTACTGAACGGATTTACACCATTTAACAAAAGGGTTCTTTCTGAACCAAGAACTACCTCTTTGCCAAATTTGGTGTAATTCCGTTCAGCAGTTCGGGCTGTAGCCGTGTCTAAAGTTTCCTATGGAAAATTGCATGGGGAAAACGCGTTTGGGACCCCCTTCTTACTCGGCCCCCGCTTGACGAATCCCCCGAGACTTTCAGGGTAGGAGCGGACCGGAGCGGGCCATAAAGTTTGAAAATTTTGCGAAGATACGTCAACCGGCAAGAGAGTTATTTCAAATAGAATGTCGCGGATTTCCTATGGATAATAGGTTGTAACTATAACTATCTACTGGCGACCGCTAGTAGATAATATATATATATATATATATATCACCACCAAAGAAGATCACATATATATATTCACTGAAAAAACCACAGGTTTCAGGGACGTTATAGTTAGTTGTCATCAGTGATGTCATTTGAGATGTCATCAGTGATGTCATCAGTGATGTCACTGACCATGTCATGAGTGATGTAATATGTGATGTCATCAGCAGTGCATTGCGGGGGCGCGAGTTATAGTTAGCTCAACTAACTATAACGGCCGAATTTCTCTGGTTTTGTACAAGTGAAATGTCCGAAAGAGGCAAGAGAGGTGCAGAAACAGGCAAGAAAGGTACAGAAAGAGGGAACAGGAGTGCAGAAAGAGGTAAGAGGGATACAGAAATTTGCAAGAGAGGTACAGAAAGAAGCAAGAGCAGTGCAGAAAGAAGCTAGATAAGTGCAGAAAGAAGCAAGAGAGGTGGAGAAATAGGGAAGAGGGGTGCAGAAAGAGGCAAGAGGGATACAGAAATTTGCAAAAGAGGTGCAGAAAGAAGCAATAGCAGTGCAGAAAAAACTAACAGAGGTACAAAAAGAGGCAAGAGGGGTCAGAAAGAGGTAGGGTAGGTGCACAAAGAGGCAAGAGAGGTACAGAAAGAGGCAGGAGGGGTACAGAAAGAAGGAAGAGAAGTGCAGAAAGAAACAACAGAGGTGCTGAAAGAGGTGCGAAGGGTGCAGAAAGAGCAAGAGAAGTGAAGAAAGAAGCAACAGAGGTACAGAAAGAGGCAAGAGAGATACAGAAACAGGCAGGAAAGGTGCAGAAAGAGGTAAGAGAATTGCTGAAACAAGCCACAGAGGTTTAGAAAGAAGCAAGAGAAGTGCAGAAAGAGGCAAGAGAGGTGCAGAAAAAGCAAGTGGGGTGTAGAAAGAGGCAACAGAGGTGCAGAAAGAGGCAAGAGAGGTGCAGAAACAGGCAAGAGAAGTGCAGAAAGAAGTAAGAGAATTGCTGAAAGAAGCCACAGAGGTGTAGAAAGAAGCAAGAGAAGTGCAGAAAGAGGCAAGTAAGATGCAGAAAGAGGCAAGAGAAGTGCAGAAAGAGGGAAGACAAGTACAGAAAGAGAGAAAAGGGGTGCAGAAAGAAGAAAGACAGGTGCAGAAAGAAGCATGGGAAGTGCAGAATGAAGCAACAGGGGTGCATAAAGAGGCAAGAGAAGTGCAGAAAGAGGCAAGAGAGTTGCAGAAACAGGCAAGAGAGGTGCAGAAAAAGGGAACAGGGGTGCAGAAAGAGGCAAGATAGGTGCAGAAAGAGGGAAGAAGGATGCAGAAAGAGGCAAGAGGAGTGCAGAAAGAAGCAAGGGAAGTGCAGAAAGAAGCAACAGAGGTGCAGAAAGAGGCAAGAGGTGGAGAGAAAGAAGCAAGAGAAGTACAGAACGAAGCAACAGAGGTGCAAAAAGAGGCAAGAGGAGTGCAGAAGGAGGGAAGAGGGTTGCAGAAAGAGGCACAAGGGATACAAAAAGAAGCAAGAGAGGTGCAGAAAGAAGCAAGAGAAGTGCATAAAGAAGCAACAGAGATGCAGAAGGGGGAAGTGGGGTGGAGAAAGAGGCAAGAGGGATACAGAAAGAAACAAGAGAGGTGCAGAAAGAAACAAAGGAAGTGCAGAAAGAAGGAACAGGTGCAGAAAGAGGCAAGAGGGATGCATAAAGAGGGAAGATGGATGTGAAAGAGGCACAAGGGGTGCAAAAAGAAGCAAGAGGGATGCAGAAAGAAGCAAGAGAGGTGCAGAAAGAAGCATCAGAGATGCAGAAAGGGGGAAGAGGGGTGGAGAAAGAGCAAGGGAGGTGCAGAAAGAAACAAAAGATGTGCAGAAAAAAGCAACAGAGGTACAGAAAGAGGCAAGAGGAGTGCAGAAAGTGGAAAGAGGGATGCAGAAAAAGGCACGAGGGGTTCAGAAAGAAGCAAGAGAGGTGCAGAAAGAAGCAAGAGAAGTGCATAAAGAAGCAACAGAGATGGATGCAGAAAGGGGGAAGTGGGGAGGAGAAAGAGGCAAGAGGGATACAGAAAGAAGCAAGAGAGTTGCAGAAAGAAACAAAAGAAATGCAGAAAGAAGGAACAGCGGTGCAGAAAGAGGCAAGAGGCAAGAGGGGAGTAGAAAGAGGGAAGAGGGGTGCAGAAAGAGGCATGAGTGGTGCAGAAAGAAGCAAGAGAGGTGCAGAAAGAAGCAAGAGTAGTGCAGAAAGATGCAACAGAGGTGAAGAAAGAGGCAAGAGGGTTGCAAAGAGAGGGAGGAGGGGTGCAGAAAGAGGCACGAGGGGTGCAGAAAGAAGCAAGAGAGGTACAGAAAGAAGCAACAGAGGTGCAGAAAGAAAGAAGAGGGGTGGAGAAAGAGACAAGAGAGGTGCAGAAAGAAGCAACAGAGGTGCAGAAAGAGGAAGAGGGATGGAGAAAGAGGCAAGAGGGTGCAGAAAGAAGCAAGAGAGGTGCAGAAAGTAACAAAAGAAGTGCAGAAAGGAGGAACAGAGGTGCAGAAAGAGGCAAGAAGAGTTCAGAAAGAGAAGAGGGGTGCAGAAAGAGGCAGAAGGGGTGCAGAAAGAAGCAAGAGAGGTATAGAAAGATGCAAGATAATTGCAGAAAGAAGCAACAGAGATGCAGAAAGAGGGAAGAGGGATGGAGAAAGAGGCTAGAGAAGTGCAGAAAGAAGCAACAGACATGCAGAAAGGGGGAGGAGGGGTGGAGAAAGAGGCAAGAGGGGTGCAGAAAGAAGCAAGAGTGGTGCAGAAAGAAACAAAAGAAGAGCAGAAAGAAGGAACAGAGGTGCAGAAAGAGACAGCAGGAGTGCGGATAGAAGGAAGATGGGTGCAGAAAGAGGCAAGAGAGGAGCAAAAAGAGGGAAGAATGGTGCAGAAAGAGGCAAGAGGGGTGCAGAAAGAGGGAAGAGGGGTGTGAAAGAAGCACGAGGGGTGCAGAAAGAAGCAAGAGGGGTGCAGAAAGAAGTAAGAGAGGTGCAGAAATAAACAAAAGAAGTGCAGAAAGAAGCAACAGAAATGCAGATAGCGGCAAGAGAGGCGCAGAAAGAAGCAAGAGTGGTTTGCACACCATTAGTACCAATTTAATACCCACATTTAGCAATAAGTAACAGGTGACCATTCTAGGTTTACAAAGGACCTTCCACCACGCTGTAACACTTGTCGCTGCATTTCTGGTAACGTTTGAGCCATTTGAGCTAGAAACAAGGCCTTTTTTTGTTCAAATCTGCAGAATAGTCATCAGATGATGAATGATGTGGCTAATGCGGAAAATGTATAATTGTGCGAAAGTTGGTGCAGCCAAACAGTCACATAATTCCAGTGGCCCTGCTCATACCTCTGACTAGGTCCAGAAGTGCTCCTCAGTGATTCCTTCTTTTTTGTCTCATTGAGTTCATACTTTAGCTTCTATGGAAATGAGGAAGACTAAACCTGAGTTTACCACTCTACAACACAGACTACAATACCACATAATTACTCTCCAAAAGACATAATCCCACTCCACATAATTCCTATACACTAAATACCACATACTTTCTATTCACATAATTTCACTGCACAACATACCACATAATTTCACTACACACAACGTACATCCACCCAACACCCAAAAACATTAGTAAAAATCTATTACATTTACAATGCCAATAGCTCTAACTCTCGCAAATGCGAGACCTATTACAATACAAATGCTTCTTTAACTGGTAGTCGCGTTTGCAGAGTGGTGCAGAAAGGAGGCAGGGCTTCCGACCAGCACTCAGGAATTCCACTGCGTAGGACTTACAGGAGGTACCAGGAGGGCTTCTTGGCCCCCAAAGTCCCTCAGGAGTAAAGTGGACTTCATCCCCAACCAGTACTGTGCCAGGAGGCGCGTTTTCAGAGTGGTGGAGAAAGGGGGGGCATGGCCTCTGAAGACCTCTTAGCAATCCCACTGTGTAGGACTTAGTGGAGCTAATAGGAGGGTAGTTGGCCCCCAAGGACAACCTTGGGGCCAACTACCCTCCTATTACCTCCAGTAAGTCCCACACAGCAGGATTGCTATGTTGTCATAGCAAGCAATGCCCCCTTTCCCCACCGCTCTGCAAACGCACTCCCTGGCGCGCTCTTGGATGGGGATTAAAGTCCCCTTCGCTGCTGGGGGTCCTTAGGGGCCAACTAGCCTACCTGATCCCTCCAGTATGCCCCAGATAGTGGGATTGCTGATAGGTGGGCACAGGCCACGTCCCCTTTGTCCACCACTCTGCAAACGCACCTCTTGGCACACTCTTGGTTGGGGGATGAAGTCCCCTTGCCTCCTGAGGGTCCCTGGGGGCCAACTAGCCCACAAGGTACCTCAAGTAAGCCCCACACAGCTGGATTGCTGAGAGTGGTCCGAGGTCATGCCTCCTTTTTACACAACTCTGCAAACGCACCTCGTGGCGCACTGCTGCTTGGGGGATGAAGTCCACTTTAGTCCTGAGGTCCTCAGGACACATGTGGACCTCATCGCCCCACCAGCAGTGCGCCAAGAGGCGCGTTTGCAGAGTGGTGTAAAAAGGGGCGTGGCCTTGGACCACCTCTCAGCAATCCCACTGTGTGGGACTTACTGGAGGTACCTGGTGGGCTAGTTGGCCCCCAGGGACCCGCAGGATTCAAGGGGACTTAATCCCCCAACTTAAAATGCGCCAGGAGGCGCATTTGCGAAGTGGTACAGGGAGGGGGTGGGGCCTCCTGTGAGATACCGGCTTTTTTGAAATTTGCTTTTTGAAGGGGGGCTGTGTGGCCCCCCTTCCCTTTATTATTTTTGGGCCCCGAGGACCCCATCCCCCAGGGCCTGAGCATTTTTTTAGAAAAAGATGGGAAGGGGGCCGCGGGTCCCCTCCCATGGCCGATTTTGGCCCCGGGGACCCCCTCCCCTGGGACCCAGCCTTATTTATTTATTTAAATACAAAAGGGAGGGGGGCCATGTGGCCCCTCGTCCCTGGGCCATTTTTAGCCCCGGGGACCCCATCCACCGGGCCCTGGCCTCTTTGATGGGGACTGTGGGGGGAGCCCCAATGCCCCCGTGGTCCCTGCCAGCTCCCTGCCTCCTGCGGGAGCCAGCATTGCTTTTGGGCAAGGGGAGCTGCTAACATGCAGCTCCCCTTGTCCAAAAGCAATACTGCTTTGCGTCTTGGAAGCGAGAGCAGGTTTCCTGCTCTCGTTTCCAAGAAGCAAAGCAGTGTTTGCTATGGCAGGGCAGGAGCCGTGCTCCCGCCCTGCCATAGCAAATGGCAATGTCCCGGGGGTGGGCACCCCGGGACATTGCAGGAGCCGGCCCTGGGGGATGGCGGTCCCCAGGGCCATCGAGGGCTCCAGGAGGGGGACCGCGTGGCCCCCTCCCATCATTTGCACAGCCCCGGGGAGGTAGTGGTCCCCGGGGCTGGGGGTCCGCAACGGACTCCATCTGTAAATGAAGTGTGCCCCAGGGAGGTGGTGGTCCCCAGAGCCGTGTGGGGGGGCTCGAGCCCCCCTACACATTTTTTTTAAAAAGCAGAGCCTCGAGGAAGTGGTGGTCCCCGGGGCTGCGGGGGGGCCGCAGGCCCCCGCGTTTATTTATCAAAGGCCCAGGGAGGTGGCGGCCCCCAGGGCTGCCTGGGGGGAGGCATAAGCCCCCCGCATATAATTAGCATAGCCCCGGGAGGTGTCAGTCCCTGGGGCTGCGGGGGCCCCCGTTAGCCCCCGCTATATAATTACACATTGCCCCCGGGACCTGGCCCACCCGGGGGCATAAGGAAAATGAAGCGCGCTTCATTTTTGTAAAATTTTCTCAGCTGGATTCGCGCACCCAGCGTGAATTCGGCCGATTTGTTTTTAAAAAAAAGAAGCTTTTTTTGGCCCTGAGCAGGCCTAGGGGGTCAGGGTGTTTCTACCCTGCCCCCTTTTCTTGTTTTTTATCATTTTTTTAAACTGTTTTCTTGTGACTCGGTTACCAAGTCACAAGATGGCTGCCAACCCTTCCTGGTTTGGAGTGTTGGCAGCCAATCAGAATGAAGCTCGTGCTCGGGAGGGTTCACGAACCCTACTCGGTGCTCAGATATATAAAGTTTTATTTTTTTAATTTCTCAGCAACTACTGAACGGATTTACACCATTTAAAAAAAAGGGCGCTTTCTGAACCAAGAGCTACCTTTTTGCCAAATTTGGTGTAATTCCGTTCAGCAGTTCGAGCTGTAGCCTGTTCTAAAATCCTATGGAAATTAACATGGAGAAAACGCGTTTTGGGACCCCCCTTTTTTCTCGGCCCCCGCTTGACTTATCACCCCAAAACTTTCAAGACAGGAGCTGACCTCAGTGAACCATTAGTTTAGAAAACTTCGCGAAGATTCGTCAAACGGCGTCAAAGATCTTGGCAAAGAAAAACGCTTTTTGAATAGAAACGAAGTCCTAACTATAACTACCTACTGGTGACCACCAGTAGGTAATATATATATATATATTCACTGAAAAAACCATAGGTTTCAGACACGTTATAGTTTGAAATTAGCATTTAAAAACCTTTGAAATTCACTGAAAAAACCATAGGTTTTAGGGACAGTTATAGTTAGTTGGACATTTCACTCGTACAAAACCATAGAAATTCCCCCGTTATAGTCAGTTCAGCTAACTATAACTCGCGCCCCCGCAATGCACTGCTGATGACGTCACATATTACATCACTCATGACATGGTCAGTGAGATCACTGATGACATCACTGATGACATCTCAAATGACATCACTGATGACATCACTGATGACATCATCCAGTGACTGTGTGTTTCTGTAAAGTTTAAATATGTTTAATATATATAGGGAAAGGCGTATTGAAGAATGAGTGGGTGTATAAGTGTCTGAATGGATGATTTAGTACGTGAGTGACTGACTCTACAAGTGAGTGATTAAACGTATCTTACTGAATGCATGGGTTAGTGACTAAACTGTGTGAATGTCTGTATCCGTCTGTTTGTTGGTGTGTAAGTGGATGCATGGATTTGCGAATAGCTACATGAGTGTCTATATGGGTTATTGATTGGTTCTCTGAGTATCTGTATGGCTGCCTGAGTGTTTGTGTGGGTGGGGTGTGTGTGACTCTGTACATAGATGTGTGAGTGGGTGATTCACTGGGTGCATAATTTCAAGAGTGCATCTGTGATGGACTGCTTGGGTGGGTGAGTGTGTGTATGGGTGTGTTAGTGAGTGAATGTATATCTCAGTGGTACATGTGCGAGTAACTACATATGTAAAAGGCACTATATATGTGTGTAAGAGTATTTAAATGGCTATAAGTGAGAGTGTGTGATAGTGAGAGTGGCTGTGTGGATGCGTGTGTGCTTGTATCAGTTATTGTATAAGAGCATAAGAATGTGCTAGTATTTGTATGAGCAAGTGAGCTGGTGTGTGTATAACTGTATAGGTGAGTAAATGGGTGTGTGATTAATTTTTTGCATGACTGACTAGGTGTGTGAGTACCTCTATGGATGAGTGGCGGTGTGTGAGTGTTTATATAGGTGTATGAGTGCATATGATAGTCCTATACTGAGTGACTGTAAGTATGAGTGACTGTACGGGTGAGTGAGTGGATGTGTGTGTAGACCTAAGAATCAGTGAGTGGGTATGTAGTTTTTGGTGTTGGAGTGTCTATGGTTTTGAGAATGGCAGTCTGCAATTTAGAGTGGGTGTATCAAAAGTTATATTAGGGTGTGAGAAGATGCATGAAATTATCACATGGATGATGTCATCAGTGATGTCATTTGAGATGTCATCAGTGATGTCACTGACCATGTCATGAGTGATGTAATATGTGACGTCATCAGCAGTGCATTGCGGGGCGCGAGTTATAGTTAGCTGAACTAACTATAACGGGGAATTTCTATGGTTTTGTACGAGTGAAATGTCCAACAAACTATAACTGTCCCTAAAACCTATGGTTTTTTCAGTGAATTTCAAAGGTTTTTTAAATGCTAATTTCTAACTATAACGTGTCTGAAACCTATGGTTTTTTCAGTGAATTTCAAAGGTTTTTAAATGCTAATTTCTAACTATAACGTGCCTGAAACCTATGATTTTTAAGTGAATTTCAAAGGTTTTTTAAATGCTAGTTTCTAACTATGCCTACAGAGGTAGGACATGTGAAGAAAGAAGAAAAAACGCACAGAAAGAAGCAAAAGAAATGCAGAAAGAAGCAACAGAAGTCCACAAAGACGAAGAAAAGTGCAGGAAGAAGCAAGACATGTGCAGAAAGAACCAACAGAGAAGCAGAAAGAGGCCTTGTTGCAAAATCATCATGTGCCCACAACTTTTTCAGACGGGTACTGGTGGTAACTGACTCTGACTAACCAGAGCCAGTGCTATGCTAAAAGACACTTAGAATACAGTGAAAACACCTACATACACTAGGGAACACTATGCGTTGGGGTACCCCTGTGATTAGCATGACCTCCTCTGCAAGTCCCTAGTACATAATAGGGCAGGGGGATTAAAACTACCTCTTAAAACGCGCTACAGGGTGCGTTTGCACAGTGGTGAAGGGAGGGGGGGCCTGAGGTGACATGTATGCAAACACGCCCCGTGGCACGTTTTAAGTTGCGGGATTAAGTCCCATTGAATCCTGAGGGTCCCTGGGGCCCAACTAGCCCCCCAGGTACCTACAGTTAGGACCACAGAGCTGAGTTGCAGAGAGGAGTTCCGAGGCCACGCACCTTTTTTCACCTCTCTGCAACGCAACTCTGTTGTGCTTACTGAAGGTACCTGGTGGGCTAGTTGGCCCCCAGGCTCCCTCAGGATTCAAAGGGAATTAATTCCCCAACTTAAAACGCACCACAGGGCGTGTTTGCGCACATGTCACCTGAGGCCCCGCCCCCTCCCTTCACCACTGTGCAAACGCACCCTGTGGAGCGTTTTAAGTTGGGGGATTAGGTCACCTTGAATCCTGAGGGTCCCTGGGGCCCAACTAGCCCACCAGGTACTTCCAGTAAGCACCACAGGCCTGCATTGCAACGCCTGTAACAAATTGTGCAGTTGTGTTTAGGTAGTGAAGAGGGTCGTACTGGGGGTAGTGTTTTAGGGTTTAGGGTAGTGCAGTGGTGTTTGTGTAGTGTAGGGGGTCATGCTGGGGGTAGATTTAGGGTTTAGGGTAGTGCAGTGGTGTTTGGGTAGTATAGGGAGTCGTGCTGGGGGAGTGTTTTAGGGTTTAGGGTAGTGCAGTGGTGTTTGGGTAGTGTAGGGGTCGTGCTGGGGGTAGTGTTTTAGGGTTTAGGGTAGTGCAGTGGTGTTTGGGTAGTGTAGGGGGTCATGCTGGGGGTAGTGATTTAGGGTAGTGCAGTGGTGTTTGGGTAGTGTAGGGGTACTGCTGGGGGTAGTGTTTTAGGGTTTAGGGTAGTGCAGTGGTGTTTGGGTAGTAAAGGGGGTACTGCTGGGGGTAGAGTTTTAGGGTTTAGGGTAGTGCAGTGGTGTTTGGGTAGTGTAGGGGTTTGTGCTGGGGGTAGTTTTTAGGGTTTAGGGTAGTGCAGTGGTGTTCGGGTAGTGTAGGGGGTCGTGCTGGGGGTAGTGTTCTAGGGTTTAGGGCAGTGCAGTGTTGTTCGGGCAGTGTAGGGTGTCGTGCTGGGGGTGGTGTTTTAGGGTTTAGGGCAGTGCAGTGGTGTTCGGGCAGTGTAGGGGGTCGTGCTCGGGGTGGTGTTTCAGGGTTTAGGGCAGTGCAGTGGTGTTCGGGCAGTGTAGGGGTCGTGCAGGGGTGGTGTTTCAGGGTTTAGGGCAGCGCAGTGGTGTTCGGGCAGTGTAGGGGGTCGTGCAGGGGTGGTGTTTCAGGGTTTAGGGCAGTGGTGTTCGGGCAGTGTAGGGGGTCGTGCAGGGGTGGTGTTTCAGGGTTTAGGGCAGTGCAGTGGTGTTTGGGCAGTGTAGGGGGTGGTGCAGAGGGTGGTGTTTCAGGGTTTAGGGCAGTGCAGTGGTGTTCGGGCATTGTAGGGGATCGTGCAGGGGGTGGTGTTTCAGGGTTTAGGGCAGTGCAGTGGTGTTCGGACAGTGTAGGGGGTCATGCTGGGGCTGGTGTTTCAGGGTTTAGGGCAGTACAGTGGTGTTCGGGCATTGTAGTGGGTCGTGCTGGGGCTGGTGTTTCAGGGTTTAGGTCAGTGCAGTGGTGTTCGGGCAGTGTAGGGGGTTGTGCTGGGGCTGTGCTGGGGCTGGTGTTTCAGGGTTTAGGGCAGTGGTGTTCGGGCAGTGTAGGTGGTGGTGCTGGGGCTGGTGTTTCAGGGTTTAGGGCAGTGCAGTGGTGTTCGGGCAGTGTAGGGGGTCATGCTGGGGCTGGTGTTTCAGGGTTTAGGGCAGTGCAGTGGTGTTTGGGCAGTGTAGGGGGTCTTGCTGGGGCTGGTGTTTCAGTGTATAGGGCAGTGCAGTGGTGTTCGGGCAGTGTAGGGGGTCTTGCTGGGGCTGGTGTTTCAGGGTTTAGGGCAGTGCAGTGGTGTTCGGGCAGTGTAGGGGGTCGTGCTGGGGTGGTGTTTCAGGGTTTAGGGCAGTGCAGTGGTGTTTGGGCAGTGTAGGGGTCGTGCTGGGGCTAGTGTTTCAGGGTTTAGGGCAGAGCAATGGTGTTCAGGCAGTGTAGGGGGTTGTGCTGGAGGTGGTGTTTCAGGCTTTAGGGCAGTGCAGTGGTGTTCAGGCAGTGTAGCGGGTCTTGCTGGGGGTGGTGTTTCAGGGTTTAGGGCAGTGCAGTGGTGTTTGGGCAGTGTAGGGGGTCGTGCAGGGGGTGGTGCTTCAGGGTTTAGGGCAGTGCAGTGGTGTTCGGCCAGTGTAGGTGTCTTGCTGGGGGTGGTGTTTCAGGGTTTAGTGCAGTGGTGTTTGGGCAGTGTATGGGGTTGTGCTGGGGGTGGTGTTTCAGGGTTTAAGGCAGTGCAGTGGTGTTCCGGCAGTGTAGGGGGTCGTGCAGGGGTGGTGTTTCAGGGTTTAGGGCAGTGCAGTGGTGTTTGGGCAGTGTAGGGGGTCGTGCTGGGGGTGGTGTTTCAGGGTTTAGGGCAGTGCAGTGGTGTTCGGGCAGTGTAGGGGGTCGTGCAGGGGAGGTGTTTCAGGGTTTAGGGCAGTGCAGTGGTGTTTGGGCAGTGTAGGGGTCATGCAGGGGTGGTGTTTCAGGGTTTAGGGCAGTGCAGTGGTGTTCGGCCAGTGTAGGTGGTCTTGCTGGGGGTGGTGTTTCAGGGGTTAGTGCAGTGGTGTTTGGGCAGTGTAGGGGCCTTGCTGGGGTGGTGTTTCAGGGTTTAGGGCAGTGCAGTGGTGTTCGGGCAGTGTAGGGGGTTGTGCTGGGGCTGGTGTTTGAGGGTTTAGGGCAGTGCAGTGGTGTTCGGGCAGTGTAGGGGGTCGTGCTGGGGCTGGTGTTTCAGGGTTTAGGGCAGTGCAGTGGTTTCGGGCAGTGTGGGCGGTCGTGCTGGGGCTGGTGTTTCAGGGTTTAGGGCAGTGCAGTGGTGTTCGGGCAGTGTACGGGGTTGTGCTGGGGCTGGTGTTTCAGGGTTTAGGGCAGTGCAGTGGTGTTCGGGCAGTGTAGGGGTCGTGCTGGGGGTGGTGTTTCAGGGTTTAAGGCAGTGCAGTGGTGTTCGGGCAGTGTAGGGGTCGTGCTGGGGCTGGTGTTTCAGGGTTTAGGGCAGTGCAGTGGTGTTCGGGCAGTGTAGGGGGTCGTGCTGGGGCTGGTGTTTCAGGGTTTTGGGCAGAGCAGTGGTGTTCGGGCAGTGTAGGGGGTCGTGCTGGGGTGGTGTTTCAGGGTTTAGGGCAGTGCAGTGGTGTTCGGGCAGTGTAGGGGTCTTGCTGGGGGTGGTGTTTCAGGGTTTAGGGCAGTGGTGTTTGGGCAGTGTAGGGGGTCTTGCTGGGGATGATGTTTCAGGGTTTAGGGCAGTGCAGTGGTGTTTGGGCAGTGTAGGGGGTCTTGCTGGGGGTAGTGTTTCAGGGTTTAGGGCAGTACAGTGGTGTTCGTGCAGTGTAGGGGGTCGTGCTGGGGGTGGTGTTTCAGGGTTTAGGGCAGTGCAGTAGTGTTCGGGCAGTGTAGGGGATCGTGCAGGGGGTGGTGTTTCAGGGTTTAGGGCAGTGCAGTGGTGTTCGGGCAGTGTAGGGGGTCTTGGTGGGGGTGGTGTTTCAGGGTTTAGGGCAGTGCAGTGGTGTTCGGGCAGTGTAGGCGGTCGTGCTGGGGCTGGTGTTTGAGGGTTTAGGGCAGTGCAGTGGTGTTCGGGCAGTGTAGGGGGTCGTGATGGGGCTGGTGTTTGAGGGTTTAGGGCAGTGCAGTGGTGTTCGGGCAGTGTAGGGGGTCGTGCTGGGGCTGGTGTTTTAGGGTTTAGGGCAGTGCAGTGGTGTTCAGGCAGTGTACGGGGTTGTGCTGGGGCTGGTTTTTCAGGGTTTAGGGCAGTGCAGTGGTGTTCGGGCAGTGTAGGGGTCGTGCTGGGGGTGGTGTTTCAGGGTTTAAGGCAGTGCAGTGGTGTTCGGGCAGTGTAGGGGGTCGTGCTGGGGCTGGTGTTTCAGGGTTTAGGGCAGTGCAGTGGTGTTCGGGCCGTGTAGGGGGTCGTGCTGGGGGTGGTGTTTCAGGGTTTAGGGCAGTGCAGTGGTGTTCGGGCAGTGTAGGGGGTCTTGCTGGGGTGGTGTTTCAGGGTTTAGGGCAGTGGTGTTCGGGCAGTGTAGAGGGTCTTGCTGGGGTGATGTTTCAGGGTTTAGGGCAGTGCAGTGGTGTTTGGGCAGTGTAGGGGGTCTTGCTGGGGGTAGTGTTTCAGGGTTTAGGGCAGTGCAGTGGTGTTCGTGCAGTGTAGGGGGTCGTGCTGGGGGTGGTGTTTCAGGGTTTAGGGCAGTGCAGTAGTGTTCGGGCAGTGTATGGGATCGTGCAGGGGGTGGTGTTTCAGGGTTTAGGGCAGTGCAGTGGTGTTCGGGCAGTGTAGGGGGTCGTGCTGGGGGTGGTGTTTCAGGGTTTAGGGCAGAGCAGTGGTGTTCGGGCAGCGTAGGGGGTCGTGCAGGTGGTGGTGTTTCAGGGTTTAGGGCAGTGCAGTAGTGTTCGGGCAGTGTAGGGGGTCGTGCTGGGGCTGGTGTTTCAGGGTTCAGGGCAGTGCAGTGGTGTTCGGGCAGTGTAGGGGTCTTGCTGGGGGTGGTGTTTCAGGGTTTAGGGCAGTGGTGTTCGGGCAGTGTAGGGGGTCTTGCTGGGGTGATGTTTCAGGGTTTAGGGCAGTGCAGTGGTGTTCAGGCAGTGTATGGGGTCTTGCTGGGGGTAGTGTTTCAGGGTTTAAGGCAGTGCACTGGTGTTCGTGCAGTGTAGGGGGTCGTGCTGGGGATGGTGTTTCAGGGTTTAGGGCAGTGCAGTAGTGTTCGGGCAGTGTAGGGGTCATGCAGGGGTGGTGTTTCAGGGTTTAGGGCAGTGCAGTGGTGTTCGGGCAGTGTAGGGGGTCGTGCTAGGGGTGGTGTTTCAGGGTTTAGGGCAGTGCAGTGGTGTTCGGGCAGTGTAGGGGGTCGTGCTGGGGGTGGTGTTCCAGGGTTTAGGGCAGTGCAGTGGTGTTCGGGCAGTGTAGGGGTCGTGCTTAGGCTGGTGTTTCACGGTTTAGGGCAGTGCAGTGGTGTTCGGGCAGTGTAGGGGTCGTGCTGGGGCTGGTGTTTCAGGGTTTAGGGCAGTGCAGTGGTGTTCGGGCAGTGTAGGCGGTCGTGCTGGGGCTGGTGTTTCAGGGTTTAGGGCAGTGCAGTGGTGTTCGGGCAGTGTAGGGGTCATGCTGGGGCTGGTGTTTCAGGGTTTAGGGCAGTGCAGTGGTGCTCGGTCAGTGTAGGGGTCGTGCTGGGGGTGGTGTTTCAGGGTTTAGGGTAGTGCAGTGGTGTTCGGGCAGTGTAGGGGTCGTGGTGGGGGTGGTGTTTCAGGGTTTAGGGCAGTGCAGTTGTGTTCGGGCAGTGTAGGGGGTCGTGATGGGGCTGGTGTTTGAGGGTTTAGGGCAGTGCAGTGGTGTTCTGGCAGTGTAGGGGGTCGTGCTGGGGCTGGTGTTTTAGGGTTTAGGGCAGTGCAGTGGTGTTCAGGCAGTGTACGGGGTTGTGCTGGGGCTGGTGTTTCAGGGTTTAGGGCAGTGCAGTGGTGTTCGGGCAGTGTAGGGGGTCATGCAGGGGGTGGTGTTTCAGGGTTTAGGGCAGTGTAGTGGTGTTCGGGCAGTGTAGGGGGTCGTGCTGGGGCTGGTGTTTCAAGGTTTAGGGCAGTGCAGTGGTGTTCGGGCAGTGTAGGGGGTCGTGCTGGGGCTGGTGTTTCAGGGTTTTGGGCAGAGCAGTGGTGTTCGGGCAGTGTAGGGGTCGTGCTGGGGGTGGTGTTTCAGGGTTTAGGGCAGTACAGTGGTGTTCGGGCAGTGTAGGGGGTCGTGCTGGGGGTGGTGTTTCAGGGTTTAGGGCAGTGGTGTTCGGGCAGTGTAGGGGGTCTTGCTGGGGGTGCTGTTTCAGGGTTTAGGGCAGTGCAGTGGTGTTCGGGCAGTGTAGGGGTCTTGCTGGGGGTAGTGTTTCAGGGTTTAGGGCAGTGCAGTGGTGTTCGGGCAGTGTAGGGGGTCGTGCTGGGGGTGGTGTTTCAGGGTTTAGGGCAGTGCAGTGGTGTTCGGGCAGTGTAGGGGGTCATGAAGGGGTGGTGTTTCAGAGTTTAGGGCAGTGCAGTGGTGTTCGGGCAGTGTAGGGGGTCGTGCTAGGGGTGGTGTTTCAGGGTTTAGGGCAGTGCAGTGGTGTTCGGGCAGTGTAGGGGGTTGTGCAGGGGCTGGTGTTTCAGGGTTTAGGACAGTGCAGTGGTGTTCGGGCAGTGTAGGGGGTCATGCTGGGGGTAGTGTTTTAGGGTTTAGGGTAGTGCAGTGGTGCTTGTGTAGTGTAGGGGATCGTGCTGGGGGTAGTGTTTTAGGGTTTAGGATAGTGCAGTGCTGTTTGTGTAGTGTAGGGGGTCATGTTTTAGGGTAGTGCAGTGGTGTTTGGGTAGTGTAGGGGGTCGTGCTGGGGGTAGTGTTTTTGGATTTAGGTTAGTGCAGTGTTGTTTGGGTAGTTTAGGGGGTCGTGCTGGGGGTAGTGGTTTAGGGTTTAGGGTAGTGCAGTGGTGCTTGTGTAGTGTAGGGGATCGTGCTGGGGGTAGTGTTTTAGGGTTTAGGATAGTGCAGTGGTGTTTGTGTAGTGTAGGGGGTCATGTTTTAGGGTAGTGCAGTGGTGTTTGGGTAGTGTACGGGGTCATGCTGGGGGTAGTGTTTTAGGATTTAGGTTAGTGCAGTGGTGTTTGGGTAGTGTAGGGGGTCGTGCTGGGGGTAGTGATTTAGGGTTTAGGGTAGTGCAGTGGTGTTTGTGTAGTGTAGGAGGTCATGCTGGGGGTAGTGTTTTAGGGTTTAGGATAGTGCAGTGGTGCTTGTGTAGTGTAGGGGGTCATGCTGGGGTAGTGTTTTAGGGTTTAGGGTAGTGCAGTAGTGTTTTTGTAGTGTAGGGGGGTCATGTTTTAAGATGCAACGCTCCAATACCTGATAAATTTGGATTGCTCTGGTGTTTCATCTGGAAATGTCTGGCCACTGGATAATTAAAATCCGCATGTGTTACATGTTCATAGTTACCAACCGGTACCTACCAGCAGTACATGGTTGGGAACCACGAAAGGTTTCCACAAGTGCAATTCTTGCAAGGCATGCAAACACAGTCGTAGTAGGGATAATTACAATATTTACCCAGGTAAACTAGGGAAATCACTAAATTTATAACCTGCACGAGTGACTACGTAGTCTATATCCTGGAATGCCCTTGCGGTCTGAGATATACAGGCAGCACAAAACTGCAGCTTAAAACCAGGGTCCTACAGCACATGAGAGCCATAACACATGCGGATTTTAATTATCCAGTGGCCAGACTTTTCCAGATGAAACACCAGAGCAATCCAAATTTATTAACATTCTATGGGATTGATAGGATTGCACCTCATCCTCGTGGTGGTGATAGAGAAAAACTATTACGAATTACTGAATCTAGGCTCATTATTGAGCTTAATACAAAATTTCCTAATGGGCTCAATAGTGGAGAGGAATTAGCTACACATATTGGATACAAATGAAATATTACAGAAAAGTATCCTTCTGTTGGTTCTTCCCTAGAATGAGTTGATCAGCTATGCTGTTTTAATCACTTACACCTTTTTAGTCAATGTATTAGGAAGACTTGGAGCACACAGTGGAGAGTCCTTCCTTGGCACAGTTTTCAGTGCAGGGAAGATCTTTAACTTATTGGTTGGGAATCCATGATGGTAGAGGTTCCGATATTATAATTGATTAGATGACTCCACTCATGATGGTTATCGAGGGGAGTTGTTTTGATCCTATAGTCTCCCATTATTTCTTTTGCACTTGTACATACTCATTATTTATTCACTTTTTGTTCACTTCTCTTTATCACACTGTGTCACTAAACACTGTTAGCCTGATATTCCCCTGCTCTGAATCTTATTAGATTGCGGTTGTTTATATAGACAGGATTGCAGGACATGAAGGTACATTACCTATGAAATGTAATGCATAGTCTACATGCATCTATCATTGTGCGGTCATATGAAATTTATTCAGACATGACCTATGGTGTTATGTAGTAGGTCACCATCAACAATAGATATGGTACATTACCCATTTAGATTGTACGCTTGTATTTCAGTGATTGGTGTATCTAAATTCATTTAAATAGGATATGACCGCTAAATTATACGTTTTACAGTATTACGTATTATGATGCATTTTGACCACAAAGGTAAAACTTTTCCACTTTGAATGTCCCAACATTGTAAATTCTAAGCTTTAATTCATATATGTTTCACATGTATTTAATTTTGATTTGCCATGAATTTACGAATCGCATTGCACTAATATGCATTATAACAAAGTATTTTTTCACTGTCTATTAACCGCGACCTGTATTTCTATGGGGAGTAGGGCGCAGGTCAGTAACTTGACAAAGGCTTCGCCGAAACGCGTCGTTTGTAGACACAATAAAGTAATTGTGTTGTCCTTTGGTGTGCCGCTTTGCTGATTTTGGGATTTCTCAAATTGCTATGTGGATCATATATATATATATATATAGGCACCCCGGGACATAGCAGATGCCAGCCCTGGGGGGTGGTGTCCCCAGGGCCATGTATGACTCCCTCCTTTGTAAGAATTTGCCCCAGGGAGGTGGTGGTCTCCAGGGATGCTGGGGGGGCCACGTGACCCCTGCATTCATTTGACTTAAACCTCGTGGAGGTGGTGGTCCCTGGGGCTGCAGGGGGTCCGCGTGCCCCCCGCATTCTTTAATCTTAAATCCTCAAGGAGGTGGCGGTCCCTGAGGCTGTGGGGGTCTAAGAGGTGCCCCCATTCATAAATAAATAACCTCAGTGAGGTAGTGGTCCCTGGGGCAGTGGGGGAGGCCATACGGGCTGCCCTGCATTTTTTTCCAAAGAAGCCCTGGGAAGGTGGTGGCCCCCCAGGCACCAATGAGCCCAGGAGGGAGTCTGTGCACCCCCTCCTTTATTAAAATGCCCTCGGGTAGGCCAGCACTTCATTAAAAAAAATCAACCGGATTTGCAGATTCAGCACGACTCCTGCTAAAAATAATGTAAACAAAATGCTTTTTTGGCCCTGTGGGGTCCCTGTGGGCCCCCCTCCCCCAAAGAGGCCTAGGGGGTCAAGGTGTTTCTACCCTGCCCCCTTTTCTATTTTTACATTTTTTTCTGTGACTCGCTTCAACCGAGTCACGAGATGGCTGCCAACACTTCAAGGTTTGTAGTGTTGGCAGCCAATCAGATCTCAGCATGAGATCGGGAGGGGTCGCAAATCCTTCGCGTCCCTAGATATACAACTGGAAATTTCTTTAAATAACTCTGTGCCTACTGAATGGATTAATATCAAATCACAAAAAGTCATTTTCCTGAACCAACATCTACCTTCCTGCCAAATTTTGTGTAATTCCGTACAGCAGTTCCGGCAGAAGCCGTGTCTAAAGTTCCTATGAAAATGAACATAGGGAAAACACGTTTTGGGACCACGCTTGACGGATCACCCCAAAACTTTAAAGACAGCAGCTAAAGTGAGTGGCAAACTAGTTTTTGAAAATTTCATGAGGATTCATCAAACAATGCCAAAGGTATTGGCAAATGAAAAAAAGTCTTCCTATGGAAACTAGGTTGTTACTATATCTATACTGTTCAGATGTGATACAGCCCCAGAGAAAGTATTCCTGGCTGAGTGCAGGTTCCTTGAGAAGCAAGTGCTTTTGAGAACAGTTTCTCTCACTCATGCAAAAGTGACATGCTTCATCACTGGGCAGTGCTCCTCACCAGGCCTGCGCTGCAATGCCTGGCGGGCCCTGCGAGAGGGCTCTTTGTCAGAGATCTTTTAATAAATATTCCGATAGAGTGAGGCGCTCTATAACTCAAAGCACCACTCCATGTGTGGATAATAAGGTGCTGGCTGACATCTTACCATCACTGTTGAGCGCTGTACTAATAAGGCACTTGGTTTAGGATAACCTGCATTAAAATAAAATGAAAAGGTGCATATATGAATGCACAAGGTAAAAAACTCCTGGTGAAAGTGCCATTAAAATCAAACGTGAGCGCACAACCCCCCACAACATACCACTATGAAAAATTTGTGTTCTGCCACAACAAAATCCATACTAACAAAGTGGTCTATGCAAACATGTGCATAGATTAAATCAACAGGTCGTGGATTCAGTAGTAAAGGATAGGTGTATATAACATGCAAAAAATTGGTTCCTCACCCTCCTGAATTTTAGGGCAGATCGACCTGTCAGAATGAAAGGACATCAACACAGAGTGCAACCTGCATCAGGGAAGCAAATTGGGCAAAATTCACAGTTTGGCAAAAGTGCAGCAAATATATAGGGCCGATGGCTGCTGCATAAGGACAGAACCCCCATGTGGGGGACAGGTTCACTACAAAAAGGCCTCAAAACAGCCTTACATACTTGTCTCTGATGTCCAGTACCTACTAGCACCTACCTCCGACCTCACTCCGCAGGTAGTGGACAGTGTTGACTGCAAGTTTAAGAACATCCAGGAAAGTGTGCCCCATCCAATGCAAGATGGTAGCTCCACGTCTTCTGGGTACGTGCGAGCAGGCCGTCTCAGCTGGCGGTGGGCATGCCTAAAACAGCATGGATGGAGCACACTGAAATACCGATGCTTTAGCCCCACAGTGAAAAGAGAGACCTAGTGGGTGTGTCCCTTTAAATCAAGGGCCACGCGCACTAGAAAGCTGCTGCTCGTAGCCAAGGTGCAGGGTATGCTCCATATGGGAAGCCAATGGAATTTCCAAAATGAGGGGTCACACAAGAGTGTCAAGAAAAATTAAAGACCAAGAAAATAAAGACAGAAATGGAGAGTCTTAAGTGGTAAAGAATATTACCATATTATTGGGTGTGTGGATACATACCAAAAATTGCTAACTCCACCTAAATATCAGTGTCAAAAGTAGTAGAGTTGGGTATCGATCGACTCTGTAGGATGTAAATAAAGAAAACAATAAAAACAGAGACCCCTCAATAATGTGTCACTCTAGCCAGGAGGTTGAGGTGGCCTCTAAACGGCTGACTGTGGGGACATAGAATGAAAACTGGAAATCCAGTACATATAAGTGAACACACAGTGTGTGTATTGTAGGGGCCCTGCAGAATGTCAATAGGGTAGAGATGACTATTTGAAATCAGTCCAGAGAATCTCGTCATTCAATCCTGTGCGGTCCATCTGGAGGCGGAACACCCAGTGTTGTTCCTTCTCATACAGTCTCCTGGAACATCATGACCATGCACAGTTTCAATGACAGTCCATGTGTAGGAGAGTAGGATCTGCTTCACATGGGTACCCCCACTTTTTGCTGATGCTTCACTGTTTTTTGACATTAGTCTGGCTGGGGCCCTGCTAATCAGAACCCCAGCCTAGCTGCTTCCTCTCTAAAATGGTTTCCATGTGCCTTAGGCACATCTCTGATTGGGATCTGGAGTGCCCTTATAAGTCCCTAGTATATGGTATACTATGTACCAAGGGCATAGGTACCTCAGAGGCCTGCCAGGAGCTGCAGCATGTATTATGCCACCCCTGGAAGGCCATCCAAACTGACACCACAGGTCTGCTACTGCAGCCTGGGTAAGGTGGTGCATGCACCCCTTACTGTGATGTAGGTTACCTATATCACGAAATACATACACACATAGAAACCTATAAGTCACTCCTAAGGCAGGCCTTATCAATCCTAAAGGCAGAGTGCATGGTTCCTATGTGAGAGGGTGCCCCTGCATGAGCAGGGCCCCTCTGCAGCGTTCGGAGACCATCTCTGATGCTGTTTGTAGTGCAGCCTGACCATATACTCTTAAGCGCATTATATCCTCGCGGTAAAATGCTAACTTTGGAATGGCTGCACCTAAACATGTCGTGTTTGGTGTCAAACATCTTGGAATACTACCCCCCGCCAATCCTGGCGGCGGGGTAGCATTCCACCCTT
This sequence comes from Calotriton arnoldi, assembly GCA_963921515.1. Classification (NCBI taxonomy): domain Eukaryota; kingdom Metazoa; phylum Chordata; class Amphibia; order Caudata; family Salamandridae; genus Calotriton; species Calotriton arnoldi. The sequence continues at coordinate 1,493,564 of CAWUFW010004627.1, forward strand.
CTAGAGGGAAAGACATGTTAACTCTGACTAGTCCGGTAACTTCTTTCCAAAGCCCTGGCATCACAAAATGGATGCTGCTGCCACAGACACGAGTCTGGCCTCCTGCTGCTGGACGAAACTCCGGCAGGGGAGGCCTGGACAATAGGTTTCCTGTCCCAGGGAGGTGTGACCACCTCCCCAGACAGGATAATGTGTATTGGGGCTGGGTGGGAGCACTTTGGGTGCTTTGAAGTCCTGCACTGGGGGCACATTTGGTGTCCCTGTGCATACCCCAGTTCAAACCGGATCAGGGGCTTGCAGCCCCTGCTTTGGTGCGAACTGGACAAAGGGAAAGGAGTGTAGCCACCCCTCTGCCCTGACCCACCCATAGGTGGGGCCACAGAGTAGTCCAACCCCTATTTTTAGAATAAAGGTAGGAACCCAGTCCTTAGGACTTTAGATTATACCTGGACAAAACTCTGAAACTGAATCCTGGACCTTCGACGCTCTACGACAAGATTAGAGGACTGAAGAATCTCCCTTGGGGTCAAGGAGTGACTCCCCTGCTTGGCAGGCACCAAAGAAGCATCTGTCCAGTTCGCATTACTGAAGCTCCCGTCGGACGCCGAAGTCATCGCATCACCAGAGGTGGATTCTCAGACTTCCCCGAGGCTACCCTGAGTCCCCAGCAAAGCTGAGGCCCGTGGCTTTCGTGGGTGACTTGAGACCGTGACCCCTGGACACCGAGCACACTTGCAAGTGCACCATCTTCTGGGTCTCCCAAGAAATCGTGCTTTGGGCTCCGAGTAGCCCTAGCCTCCAGCACCACCTGCACCGAAGATCACTGGCCCCCACTCCACGAGTGTCCTGTAAGCCAGCTCCACGTGCGGCGTCACGAGGCTCCTTTGCGGTCGCTAGCCCATTGGCTAGTAGCCCTTAACGAAGGCCAATCTTTTCTTTACTTGGCATCCTGGTTGCTCCAGGCCTGCCCTCACTTACCCTCGCTGGGTGAGTTCCACAGACCTTGCTGGTCTGCACCATCGACGATCTACATCTTACTCGAGACTTGCCGTTGCCAAGGCTTGTTGGGTCCAATCCGGTCACCGACACCTCAGCACTCGACAGACATCGAGCAACAGCCCGAATCCTGCTCCTGGTCGCCGACAACGCCTCCCGGACCTCGTGGCTGAAGAGTCAAGACGACCGTCAACGCACCTGAAGCACTCGACATCGGTGGGCCTCTGTCCATCGCCTTCCTGGTCACTGGCTAGTGACCCAGACTCTGTCCCCTCTGCTTTCAGGTTCACCAGAACACCGATCCACTCTTGGATCCACCCGGACACTTTTCTCTTGGCCGCCAGCAGCACTTTGCAGCAGATCGCCATTCGAATCGACTGACGAAACCCGACCCCGAAAGGCACCTATGCACCCGGCTTCCCTGGGTGAGGTAACACGAGTACTCCGGTGCTCCCGTGGGTAGAGACTCTTCAAAGTCCTAGATCTCAAAGGGTTTTGTCCTAGTCCTCTTTTAGTGTCCCTTTCCTCTATTTTCCCGATCCCGACTTTCTCCATAGAAGTTAACGGCGTATCGCGGTTGTGTATTTACACTGCACGCGTCTCCCGTGGGTCCCCTGTGTCACTACCTTGGGTGGTTCCTTGTGGTCCAAGCACTTCTAGAGGCTCTAGGCCTAGTGTCTAGTTCAGTCGTGGTTCGCATACCACTTTATTGGTATATGGTTTGGTACGCCCCTAGGGCCCAAACGTGTATTTGTGCTATTACTGTGATTTAAGATCTTATAACCTATGTACTTCGAACTCTAGCCTCATAAAGAGACTAGAGGGGTGTGTTTAGTAATAAATACATATATTTTGAATATATACCTGGTGTGGTGCTCTTTCATTTGGTCACTCAAGAGATTATAGACTGGTAAAACAAGCTGCTTTACATTCCTTCAAGACTTAGCCTGAAGGCTGCTCTCCATAGCTACCACTAGGATAGCTTTCAATAAGGTTGTCTTTAACCTATCTACCATAAGAGTCGATTTGGACTGGTGCAAGGTGCCCACTATAATTAGTGGACAGCATATGCCAGGCCAACTTCTCACATTGGTGTGCAGCGTGTGGGATTCCAGCTTGCTATTGTTTTACCAGATAATCTCAATTGAATTGATCAACTGAAAACCACTAAAGGTACCTAAGGTACATATAATTTAAGCTTAGAATAACAGTAAATTCTACTGAACTTAGAGTTGTGTGTTAAGGATAGCACAACCCTTTCTACAACTCAAGAGAGTTTAGTAGGCCACACTAGAGTAGGTAGTGCATACACCACACCACACTAGTAATGTCTTTAAGGGCAGGATCCAAAGAATCCTTGCAGGAAGCCATTGAGCTTCCACCCTCCAAGTATGATACACTCCCATTCTTGGAATTGAGAGCTTTATGTAACTTGAGAAAAATAAGGACAGGCCAAAGCCCCACCACCCAACACCTCAAGGAGTTGTTGGTGGCTTATGACCTTAGTAAGCCTGTAGGGACTGAAGGGGTAGGAGCTGAGGGTGGGGCAGGAGAAGAGGAGGACGCTAGGGGTACCAGTACCCCCAGCCCCCCTCTGAAACTGGCCAGGAGGGTGACAATGACCCTGACCTGGAAAACGAAATCCCTCCTGTGGATGATGATGAGGATGATCAAAATGATGCCCCTTTGTCCCCCAGGAAGGATTAAGAGTGTGCCCAGAAGGTCTAGGTCTCCTTCTCAGGAGTCTAACCACTCTGGCACCTCTATAGGGAGCTCTGTCTCATCTCATAGGAGAGAATCCTCTCATGAGAGAAGAAAGAGGCTAGTCCAGTATGAGGAAACTCAGCTGGAACTCAGAAAAAAGCAATTAGCTTTAGATAGAGAATCCCTAGATCTCCTTAGAGAGAGAAGAAAGTTGGGACTAGAGTCCCATGGTGGCAGCCATGTCCCTAGAGATAGGGAAAGGTCCTATGACCATAGGAACCTGAGCAAGATTGTCCCTCCCTACCAGAGTGGGGATGATATCCACAAATGGATAACTGCTTTAGAGAGGGCCTGTAAAGTACAGAAGGTCCCTCAGGAGCAGTGGGCAGCAATATTGTGGCTCTCCTTTGCTGACAAAGGTAGAGACAAGCTCCTCACTGTTAGAGAGGAGGATGCTGACAATTACAAGGTCTTGAAGAGTGCTCTTATTGATGGGTTTGGCCTAACCACTGAACAGTACAGGTTGAAGTTCAGAGACACCCAAAAAGCACAGACTCAAGACTGGGTAGACTATGTGGATTGTTCTGCCAAGGCTCTGGAAGGCTGGTTGATGGGCAGTAAGGTGTGTGACTTCTCAGGATTGTATAATCTGATAATGAGGGAGCAGATTCTTAATAACTGTCAAAATCAGCTGTTGCATCAATACCTGGTTGACTCTGATCTGACCTCTCCCCAAGAATTGGGAAAGAAGGCAGACAAATGGGTCAGAACCAGGGTGAAGCAGAAGGTACAGAACCAAGGTGGGGAAACCAAGAAGCAAGATGCTAAGAACTCTGACAAGGGTGGGGAGAAGGGTAAAGATCAAAAGTCTTCACCAGGCCCCCAAAAATCTTCTTCTGGTGGGGATTCCCAGTCTACCAAGGGTAAAGGCCAAAGAAAACCATGGTGCAAGGTCTGTAAGCAAAAGACCCACTGGACCAGTGATTGCACCAAGTCCAAAGACTCCAGTCCAGCACCCACCAATGCCCCTAAGGCACCTGTTCCCCTAGTACAGTTGGTGAAAGTGCTCCAGCAAAGGGTTTAGTAGGGTTCACCCTGGGAACTGAGTTGGGCTCTGACTTAGTCAGGGAACTGACTCAGGCTGTGTTAGTCTGTGATGGAGGCATGGATGTGACCTCCACTGTGAGTCCCAGTAATCTGGGCAAGTACAGACAACAGCCTTTAATCAATGGACGTGAGGCTTTGGCATTTAGGGACACAGGGGCAAGTGTCACAATGGTGACACAAGACCTTGTGCTACCTGGGCAAGTTATGCTTGGTGAGATGTACCAAGTGACCAATGCTAGCAATGTCAGAACAGACCATACTCTGGCAGTTGTTAACTTCTCCTGGGGAGGGGTAACTGGCCTTAAGAAGGTTGTGGTAAGTGCAAACCTACCAGTCGAATGCTTGCTTGGCAATGACTTAGAGACTTCTGCTTGGGCAGAAGTGGAGCTCAGGACCCATGCAGAAATGCTGGGGATCCCTGCAGATGTGTTTGCTGTGACCAGGTCACAAGCCAAAATGTCTAGCACTGAACAGGCCTTGGATTCTGGAAGAATGGACCAAGTGCCTTCCAAGAGGAGGAGTAGTAGGGTTAAGGCAGTGCCTTCCCCTTGGCTCAGGAGGAAGATCAGTCCCTTGAGGGGGATGATCTCAGCCCTGAAGAAGGAACTGTCCCAGAGGAACTTGAACCTGACCAGGTTGAGTTCTTGGGGACAGGGGGACCTTCTAGGGCAGATCTGAGCCAGGAGCAGCAGAGCTGCCCCTCCCTTGAACCCCTCAGACAGCAAGCTGCTGCTGAGGCTGCTGGGAAAGCTAGTGGTCCCCATACAGTGTATTGGGATGATGGACTCCTGTACTCAGAGAGTAGAGACCCCAAGCCTGGTGCTACCAGGAGGTTGGTAATACCTTTGAAGTTCAGGGGCTTCCTATTGACCCTAGCCCATGATATTCCCTTAGCAGGACACCTGGGCCAGAACAAGACTTGGGACAGAATTGTCCCTCACTTTCACTGGCCCCACATGTCTGAAGACAGTAAGGAGTTTTGTCGCTCCTGTGTAACCTGCCAAGCCAGTGGCAAAGCAGGTGGCACTACAAAGGCCCCCTGATACCACTACCTGTGGTGGGGGTGCCCTTTGAGAGGGTAGGGATTGACATTGTTGGTCCCATGGATCCCCAAACAGCCTCTGGGCACAGATTTATCCTGGTGGTAGTGGATCATGCCACCAGGTACCCAGAAGCTATTCCCCTCAGGACCACTACAGCACCTGTGGTGGCAAGGGCCCTCCTGGGAATCTTCTCAAGAGTGGGCTTTCCTAAGGAGGTAGTATCAGACAGGGGTGCTAACTTCATGTCTGGGTACTTAAAAGCAATGTGGAAGGAGTGTGGAGTGACTTATAAGTTCACCACACCCTATCACCCACAATGCAATGGTTTAGTTGAGAGATTCAACAAAACCTTGAAGGGCATGATTAAAGGACTCAC